>CM038679.1:345773137-347100637 GCA_021605205.1 Aegilops longissima
AAAGCGGCGAAGCATCTGATGAGCCGGCTGTAGCCGAGCCTGGATCGTAAAAAGCTACTCCTCGGCGTCCGGTGGCGTCTGGCGATTGCAACCCTGCTTTGGCGTCTTGCGGTGAGCCTCGATGGCTAGGCTGGCAGCGGCGGAGTAGCCGGGGAAGTCTCTGCGTGAAGAACAAGGAAGCGGCACAAAAACAGAAGAAAGAACAAGAGGGCAAGGAGCAAGCAAAGGGTGAAAAGAGGAAGGCGGCCTACACGTCGATCAGATCCTCCACCCGCCCATAACCCTCGCTTCAGGCGCTTGCTTGCTTCAGCCCGGCCGCCACCTCGGTCTCGAACTTCGGCCTTAAGGCGGCCTCGTTGTCACTGTGCCTTCTTGAGGGACGCTGGTGGCTCTCCTCCTGGTCGGCCAGCCTCTTGGCAGGCGGTGGCGTTCTGGGCCAATCGGCGATCTCGGCCTCCTTGGCACGAAGAGGCGATGCAGGCCTCGCCTAGCTGCCCCCTCAAGTCGGCATTAGCTCACTGCAAGCATGGAGAAAAAGAAAAAAGCAGTAAGGAAAAGTCGTCGGGAAGATCCGACCCGGCTGCGCGGCAGCAACTGAATCTCGGGGACTACACCCGGTGGAGTGCGCTGATGCGCCCACTTGAGATAGAAAAACCAAGTACTCACTCCGGCTATTAAATCGGTCGGTGACCTTGGCTCAGCTCTGGGCACAGGAGTTGAGCGGCTGCAGAAAGATGTGATACTCCCTGAAAATCAGATGGAGTGTGGGTAAGAACAAGATTGCCATCAAGGCCTGCTAAGAAGTTTCAAGCCGCCTGCTCAGCAGCGGACTCGAAACTCGGGGACTACACCCAGTGGGTGCGCTGACGCGCCCCCATGGAAGAAATCAAAAAATAAATTGATCAAGGCCAGAAGGCTCACCCGGAGGGCCGCGCGTGTAGCAAGGAACTCCTGGGTGTACCGTTGCAGCAAGCCGGCCTAAGCCTGAAGCCGGCGTCGGACCTCCTGTGCCGCCACATTCAGCTCGGCCGTCCCGCCGCTGGGCGTCCACTCGGACGTGCTAGCGCTGGCCGCCTCCAGGTCCTGTGCCGTCGAGCTGGCGCCCACGGCTCCTTGCGGCTCTGGCACCGAGGACGCCTCTCCGCAGCGCCGGCGCAGCTCCACCGAGATCCGCCCCGCCGCCGACTTCGCCCCGGCCGTGCCCAGGCGCCCCGCGGCAGGTCGACCGCCTTGGCCTGCTCCAGTCGGCGCCCGGCGTAAGCGCCTCCCGAGGATCGTCCGTTGTCCTCCCTCCTCTCCATCACCGGCTGGTCAGCAGTGGCTTCCTCCAGCGGGAGGCACGCAGGGGATACTCGAAACCCGGCCTTGCGAAGGGGAATAGCGAGCTGCGGAGGCTGATTGCATAAAAGCCTCCGCCTCCCTCTCATGACATGGCTTCCGCTGAGCCTTGGCAGCGGCTTCGCTTGCGCCTCGGCCTACTTCTCCACCGCCTCTGGATGGCTCTCGCTCGCCGCTTCCGTTCCTCCCGATCCTCCTTAGCGTTCCGCTCCGTTGCCTCCATGAGTCGGCGCGAGAGTCCCACTGGCGGGGCTTCGAAGACCCTCCCGTCGGCCCGACTATGGGCGGAGTCAACCCGCTCAAGGGAAGCGGCGCCCTGTTCAACAAACCAAGAAGGCGGGTCAGATGAGCCTCAACCAAATAAGACAACAAAAGTACAAGACACACACAACACTTACATGAGACAGCGGTGGCTGCTTCACCATCTTTGAGCGGGCGCGCCCGCGTCCGCCTCCTCCCGCTTAGTCGCCATGTGACTCTTGGGTTTCTTGACCCGGCTGCCGAAGAGACCCCCGACTTCAGCAGCTTTGGCGCGCCACCACGAGAAGTTGGCGCGGCGGAAGGTCCCGCGCCTTGACGATCGGCCGTCAGCTGGCGGCGTGGGATGGTCTCGGCTTCGTCATCCTCCGGCCAATCCCCGAAGCCGGCCATAAGGTCAGGGCCGCCTGCTTCTCCGCCAGTTGCGACTACGGCGTCGTCCATGGCGGCCACCCCTAGATCCGGGTCGTCGGGGGTGATCCGCGATCTGGTCGGCGGCGGCGCTCGGCCAGGCGGCCCAGGCGCCGGTCGAAGAAGAGGGCTCTGCTCAAAGACAAAGCCGACTAATCAATAGTCGGCTATCATGAACCCCGGCAACAAAAGAAGAAGAAAATAAGGAAAAACTCGCCACAGGCGGCGGGTCAGCCCGAGAATATGGCGCCTTGCCATACTGCCACTCCTCAGTGAGTTTGAAGTTGGAGATGTAATTCACCATGTAAGATACCTCGTCGCGAGGCATCTCTCTGGTGCTCAGCCGACACGGGTCGAAGCGGCCGCTTATTTGGCAGATCATGTGCGGCCGGCTTTGGAGTGGAAGCACCACAATGCTCCTGGCGTCCACCAATCGACCCCACCAAGCCCTCGATTGGACCATCACCGGAGCGGGTGACGGCGGCGTTCCCAACCAAGGTGGCGACCGTGCTCGGAAGGACCAAGGCGCCCGGCCTCGGCGGCGGGCCAGCCATATGGTGGCAAATTGAGGTAGTAAGCCTTGCCGGCGGCGTTCTTCACGTAAATACTGTTGCTGCCAAAGCTTCACCGGCTGGATCAGCGGGATAGGCGGAAAAGGGTTGTTGTCGGTCGTCCTCCGCTTGGCGATGAAGGCACGCGGCGAGGCGGGCGCGCCCAGCGGAGCAGATGCGAGCTTGCCTTTGGAAGAACTCCCGTAGAGCTCAGTGGGAGGACTCCGGAAAACCCTCGCCAGGAGTGAAGCAAGATAGCAGCATCACCGTGTTGGGGGTGAGGTGATGCGGTGGAGATTGTAGAAGTCGAGGAAAGAGCGGAAGAACCCGCTCTCCGGCAGGTCGAGGCCGCGCAGGCAGTGCAAGCGGAAGATGACCCGCTCGCCTTCCTCTAGCGCCGGCGAAATCTCCACCTCCGGCGCGAGGCGGGTCTTCACGAGGTCCTCGCCCGGCAACCGCCCAGCGTCCGTGACCAATCGATGTGATCTTCATGGGCGTTGGGCCGTCCCACGATCTCGCGACAACGCCATGGGAAGCGAGTGGAAGGAAAAAGCCGCGGCGCTGAAAGCCGGCCACCCTGCGACGAAGGAACCGCGTGGCGAGCCAAGGTAGCTTTCATGGCGGAGCAGCGATGGCGAAAGTGCGCTCTTGGCGGCGAAAAGGGAAGATGGAAGTAGAGCGAAGGAGAGGAGCGGGGCGTTGAGCCTGCCTCGCTTCCCTCCTCCCCTACTTATAGGCTCGGGAGGTGGAGCCGAGGAGGCGAGGCGTGGGGGAACGTGGGATTAACTGCGCCCACTCCCCCCACGTCTCACGATTATGGCGCCCTAAAGGCGTGCTGAAACCGCAGCGGGAAGATGAGCGATCCACTTGGCGCGAGAGGGTCCTTGGCGTGGAGCGGCGTGAGGCTTGGTAGGCCAGGCCTGCGGCGACGTCTCGTCGCTGCGGACCGCAGGCCTTTTTGGCCCGTGGCGTGCAAGGTGATGCGCGGTCAACGCGCAGGCCGGCTCGCTTTCCCTCCTTCTAACTGCGGAGCTTCCAGAAGACGGCACTCCCATTCAAGGCCGACTCCTAGCTGCCGGCTTCCCAAGATAGGAAGCTGATCGAGCTTTTCGTCCTCCTTTCGACCTCGAAGCCCAATCAGCTTCGGGGACTACTGTCGGAGTAAATGACCACGGGTAGCCTAGCCGGCTCCCGCTGGGGCTTCTGAAAAAATTACAAGCCAATCAAGCCATCCGACATCCAAGACGTTGGGCCGCCTTCCCCTGGTCGGCTGTCGTCTAGGCCAGCTGTCAGGAGGCGGCCTGGCCCCAAGACTCATAGAAGAAAGCCACGAGAGGGCCGACTTCCAAGGAGCCGGGTACCAGAGGGCCGACTCCGCGTAGCCGGCCACAAGAAGGCCGACTCCAAGGAGCCGGCCACCCCGCAGGCGGCCAAGGCCGCACCCTCAGAATCTGCACCCACATAATGGTGATGAGACGGGGCGTGGCTACAGTGAAGCCTGCCACCCGGCATCCGGGCCGGCGTGGCTAAAGTGCGCCAGTCTGGGGCAGCCATCACTGTCCGTGCAGCCTTGTTGCCATGTTGATCGTGGCGTCACCTGACAGTTGTCGGCACTACCCGCGGCGAGCCTCGGTCGAGAGATGCCCGAGGCGCTCGGACTCCCCCAGTCGGCCTGAGATATGGCCGGCTCCCCATAGCCGGCTTGTTCCCTCCCTTGAAGAAAGCGCCTCATTAAGGAGACAAGGCGAAGTGGGGCCACAGTGATCGCGCCAAAGGGCGGCTTGTAAGCTACCCCGACAAAGCCCTCGTCATCGGATTGAGGCAACGATAACCACCCCGACAAGGCCCTCAGCAGTGGGGCCAACTTGTCGACCAGAAGCCGGCGTGGCAGCGGGACCCACCGATCGGCGGGCCCAGCAGCCAGCGGAGAAGCCGGCCGGATTGTAACACCGGCGGCTAGGGCCCACGCCTAGCCGGATTACCATTGTACCCCTGGGGGGTAGGCCTATATAAACCCCCAGGGCACCCATGCAAAGGGTTGATCTCTGAGAGTTTTAGACACCACATAGAGGGAAGAAGAGAGCTAGTCGTGCCCTTCTCCTTCCTCTCACCGAACAGCTCAAGGAGCCTCTCATAGCAACTTGTTCATCTAGTGATCATGAGGAGACCCCACAGAGCAGCAGTAGGGGTGTTATCTCCACGAAGAGCCCCGAAGCTGGGTAAGATTCGCTGGCGTGCATGTCTTCGCCCCATCCCGTTTCCAGGCACCGGCGACGTCTTATTGGCTCCCACTATGATTAGCTACCCGTTGGCATATGTCGCACGTACCACCCGACAGGTACAGAAGACAACTGCTTTATTGACGCTAGAGGATCATAGTTTATATTACGACAGGTGGCGAGGCCAAGCGGCACACACGGTGCGGCTGAACAATATGTACATTATTTAGTGAACATAAAGGGGCCTCGATCATAACAACTACGCAGTAGCGGAACAACGTCGTAGCGGAACTCCATAGCATAGGGACACCGATGTGGACACGATCTAGACCCTAACAGCACTCCTTTCCAACGCGACTTTCCTAAAATCTGGCATGACATGCCAGGTCAGTACATTGAATGTACTTGCAAGCTCACAACAAGCATAAACATAATGACAAACAATATCATGATATTTAACCAATTGTTTAATAATGCAACAATATATCCAACATGTTATGATCATGCTCTTGTGATATAAGCCCCTCGAACTTGCTTACCAACGGTGATCGCTCTCGGATCACAAACGGGCCAACCTCGTGGTCTTAGATCGGGTTACCTCGTAACCAAATGGTGATCTTTCCGGCGATCACAACCATGACCAACACTTGGTCTCAAACGGTGATCTTTCCGGCGATCACAACCATGACCAACACTTGGTCTCCAACATCAAGATGGTCTACCCACCATCATCAATAGTGCAAAGCTCATAACTTAGTGTGAAAAATTTATTAAACATTGACCCATGGTGTGACCTACTTTCGAGCGTGTCCATAACTGTGGACTCGGCTATCGATAGATTTAATACACTCTGCAGAGGTAGCGCACTGTACCCACACCACGGAACCCATGGCCTCGCACTCCCATTCGGGTGGACCAACGGCATTCCAACGATACCCCTCCATTGCCGTGGAACTCTCTCTGCCACTCCGAATCACTCCCCACTGGGCTAGTCCTGGGTGGCCCCGTGTCTACCAAAGACACCAACGGCCACTGTCGTGGCAAAACATAAACGGTCCCAAACGGGGACAAGGTACCATAACATCAACAATGGGGACAAAAGGTTATGTTTGTTTACCGGGCTAGGGTACCGCACGCCCATAACCTTTCCTCATTGGAGGCACCGACCAGAGGCATGACAACGGACCGAATAAAGGCCTTGCCATAAAGGCAAATGTGGTTGCACTTGTCGGCGTTCTGGGAACGGGGGTCCCCAGACTTTCCTGCCTGCGGCCTGCGGCATGGCTCAAGTGGGGGCCCAGCGTGGCCCAGCTTCATCAGCTCAAGCTCAAGACCCTCGCGAGGGGCCAAGCCTCGCGGGACGGACGACCGGAACCTTCCTCAGAAGCAGCCTCGTCAGGCAGGCTCACGAGGTGGCGGAGAGATCAGGGCAGGGTACCTCACGAGGGTGCCACGTGACGCAAGCCATGACGATCTAGACCAGGCGAGCGCCAGCTTGCGCAGTGTCCTCGTTTCCCCTTTGGTGCAAAGGAGGCAAGCACAGGCCAAGGCATCAGGCAAAGGTTACCGCTTCGGTGCAAGAAGACCAAGACCAGCAGAGCGGCAGGACGGAGGTCATCATGGAGCCCGAGACGGCGTCACCCTCAGAGTCTTTGGCAGCCGAAGACCAACTTAAATCAGCATAAGTGTACTAGATGTTCCCCTTCAAAATGGCCAATTGTTGGCGCCCTTCCCGCTCATTATTTGGGAAGAGGCCCAGGGCCTCCCTCTATAAATAGGACTAGCCACCACAGAGAGAAAGGGGGGAATCAACGAGACAGAGAGAGAGAGAGAGAGAGAGAGAGAGAGAGAGAGAAGCGACTGGACTCACCCAAGCAGTCCATCGCACCAGCTTAAGAACAGCCCCTCGTGAGGCTGTTCTTCCTTTGTACTGTTCTTCATCAGCCCCAGAGGCAATCCACCACACCACACACTGGAGTAGGGTATCACACCACAACGGTGGCCCGAACGAGTATAAACCTTTTGTCTCTCGTGCTATTCATCGTTCCTAGTTTAGATCCCTTGCAATCCATTACGCATGAGCTGGTAGGGGAAAGATCTCCGCGCGCACCCCAGTGTTCGAACCTCAAGGGTCTGCTGGAACCCGAAATCTGACATATGGCGTGCCAGGTAGAGGTGCGCCGGAATCTTTCTTCCACTAGTCGCGTGTGATCTTCTGTCGTGTCCATGGCTGACGCTCGCCGAGCCCGCACCGAGCGCCGGGCTGCTCACGCCGCTCGAGTCGCCCAGACGGCTCCTGTAAGCGGACACCCCCGTCGTTCCCCGTCGCCTGCCGCCACCGGCCCGGCGGGGAACGAGCAGCAGGCCTCGTCCCTGCATCCATCGGTGAGGCGGGAAGGCCGCACCGCGACTCCTTCGCTCGCCCTGCTGGTTCTTCGTCCCGCGCGCACCGCGCTCCCATGGAGGCTCGAGCCGCGCTCATTGCGGCAAACGAGCTCCTGCGCTACCGCCCTGTCGACCATGTCTACGAGGAGTGGCTCGACCGCGTCGCCGAGCTCGTCCCCGCCGCAGGGGGCTCTCCTGTGCCATCCCTCTCATTGCCTCCCCCTTCACCCCGCGCGGGAGGCAAGGAACCGGAGGTGCCCCCGCCACCTCCTCCCCAATAAGGCGCCCTGGATCCAAGGCGCGTGGCCCCAGGCTGAGACCCTCCCGTCCGGCCCTGCGCAGCAAGAAAGGAGCTGCCAGGAGATCCCTCGTCCCCAAGAAGGTGCTCGCGTGCTCCCAGCACCAGAGCGCCGCGACCGCGCTCCAGCACCACCGCGTCAAGACCCCGCGCTGCTCCAGGAAGCAGTGCGCGTGAATCCACAAGAGCAAGCTCCGCATCAGCAGAGAGCCCCGGTGGCCACCACAGGCTGCCGCGCATTCACCGCCGAGCTACGCAGCATTGCATGGCCCGGCAAGTTCAAGCCAGACCTGCCTCCTCGCTACGACGGCACTACCGACCCCTCGGAGTTCCTTCAGCTCTACGAGCTAGGCATCGAAGCCGCCAACGGGGACGAAAAGATCATGGCTAATTGGTTCCCCATGGCGCTCAAGGACGGAGCTCAAACCTGGCTCCTGAACCTGGCTCCCGGCACGATCTCCTCCTGGGACGAGATGCGCACCCGCTTCATCGCCAACTTCCAAGGCACTCGCGACCGGCCTCCGGCCGTGAGCGACATGCACCGCATCAAGCAACAGCCAGGAGAGATCCTCCAGAAGTACATCCAGCGCTTCAACAATGCCCGCCTCAAAATTCCCAAGGTGACTGAGGAAACCATCATCTTAGACTTCTCCGATGGCGTGCGTGACGTCAAGATGAAGGAGGAGCTAGCAATGCATGAAGACCTATGCACATCCCTGGAGCTGTTCAACTTGGCGACCAAATGCGCTAGGGCTGAGGAAGGGCGCCTCTCCCTCCTCGAGCTTCCGGCTGCCGATCCAGAAGAGAAGAAGCCCAAGGCCAAGGCGTGAAGCGCAAAGGGGCTGCCGTGCTCATGGCGAACCGCAACCTGCGAGGCAGGGATCGGCCCGAGTCATCCAAGGGCAGCCGGTACTGCGTATACCACGCCCTCCACACCCACAACACCAACGAATGCCAGGAGCCCAGGGTCGTGCGAGAAGGGCGTATCGGCCGATGCCCCGAGCGCAATGATCGGGGCTACGGCCGAGGAGGAGGAAGAGGCACAAGACGCTGGGAAGACCATGGCCCTCGCCAAGGATGGCGTGACAGACCACGAGAGAACCGCTGGCAGGACCAGCCTCGCGAGGGAGGTTGGAGGGACCAGCCTCATGAGGACCGCCCTCAAGGCAAAGCAGGGCTCCCACCTCTGCCACAGCCGCCAAGGAGGTAGAAAGACAATCATCAGGACGAGGGGGCTGGGGGCTTCCAGGATCCGCGCGCGATCGCTTGCATCCTGGGTGGCGCTCAGGCCCCAGCCTCTCAGCGCATCTTCAAGCAGTTTGCTCGCGAGGTGAATGCAGTCCTCCCCAGGCCAGAGGCCACACGCCCTCTCAGGTGGTCGTCGTGTGCTATCACGTTCAGCTCGGCGGATCAGCTCAAGTGCGCGACAACAGCCGGAGTCCTCCGCATGCTTTGCTCACCAGTCATCATCAACGTGCAAGTCACCAGAACCCTCATCGACGGCGGAGCAGGACTCAACGTCCTATATGTCGAGATATTAAACGATCTACAAGTGCCATATGATCAGTTTTAGCCAACCAAGCCTTTCTCAGGAGTCACCGATGACTCCACCGTCCCGATAGGGCTAGTTCGCCTTCCCGTCCCCTTCGGACAACGCAACAACTACCGCACCGAGCTCATCGACTTTGATGTCGCCCACATTCGCCTGCCATACAATGCCATCCTCGGGTACCCAGCTTTGGCCAAGTTCATGGCAGTACCATGGCTACAATGTCCTCAAGATGCCAGGAAGCGGAGGAGTCATCACAGTGCCTTGTGAGGAAAGGGATGCAGTGTGCTCTCTTGAGCGTGCCTTCCAAGCCGCAGCGATCGAAGACCCAGATCACAGGAGCGGGAGACTTCCCGAGGCGATCCCTAAGAAGAAGAAGCCTTCGCTTGGTCAAGCCCTCATGGGGTAGGCACCTCTGGAGGCGTGTCAACAAGGACCGCACCCGTTCAAGGGTCGCCACCCTCTGTCGCATAGGAAGGCGTGCCCGGCGCCCTCCTCAGGCGGGGCTCGGGGGCTCTTTCATGGCGAGCCACCGACCTAGCCGGAGTCACGAGGGAGGCGCTCGGGCACCACTTGGAGGCGTGCTTCAAGGCACATTTCCCTTAGGAAAGTATGAGGCGAGGAGGGCCAAACCCTCAGGAGTTCATCATGAGGAGCATCCAGGAGCTACAGGAGTCAAGAGTCATGCGCGGCAGTCGTCGCTTGCCCGCCGTGGCCCCACATCCAGGCGAGGATGGTGGGCTGCGAATCTGCATCGACATACCAGGGCTCAACCAGGCTGCCTCAGAGCGCCTCTGGCCCTCACGCTGTGGGGCGTTGAGGGTCCACCACAGCTACGTTCGCATGCCTTTCGGCTGTCGAGCAGTCGCCGCCATCAGCGCCTGCTGAGGTGCGCTCTGGAGGCTCAGGAGGTCAAGCAGCGCGTGGTCCTGGTAGAGATGGAAATGGCTCTCGAGGAACCCCCCGTGCCCCCGGAGCCTCAGAGGCTCCAGGTCCGGAGGGCTCGTGAGGGCCGTCTTCCTCATCACGCGTCGTCCGCTACCTCAACACCCCGCCATCTCCGACCATATCAGGTGACACCTTTCCAAGTTCCGTTTTCAGCTGGGAACGCCCCTTGGGCTGCATTATTCCCAGGCCGCGTGGGTCCGTCCCTGCAGCATGTATCCATTTTTCTTATGTTCTTCACTTACCTTGTTGGGGCGCCCCTCGGGCTGCATTATCCCCAAGCTGCTCGGGCCAGACCCAGTGGCATGTGCTTTCTCCGCACCTATCTAGATGGATTTTCTTATTCATACATAACATTCTTGACCTAATCGCCTACCCGATTGACACCTACCTTTGGAGCCGCTCGCTCAGGCACGACGCTTGCACACGGGTCCATCCCTGCAACGCCGATAAATCCGAGTGGCTGAGCTCTGGCCGCGACAGCCCCGCAAGGCGCCACCTCACCAAGCCCTCAGTGCCCCCGATCACTCCCTCGGAGCGACCAATGGTTGGCTGGCAACCGTAACAACGAATCTTGTTTCCCCTCGTGGTTGGTACACAGGACCTACTCCAGGAGCAACGCTGGCGGCATTACGAGCCTTCTCCTCTCCTCTTCGGTGTGATCCGCTTGCACGTTAAAAGGGGGGTACCTGAGCATCGCGACTCATGGGCTCTTACTGGCTCTCGAGCCCTCACCCCCTGGCCTTGACCCATGGCATCGCGACCTGTCATACCAGCGGCGGCTGAGCTCGCTCGAGGGTCGTGACCTGAGGACGTAGAGCACTAAGGAAAGCACAGGGGAGAGGGAAGAAGCTCGCGAGGACCCAACCCAGCAACACCTCAGTTGCTGTCGCGCAGGCACGGCACCTCATCGAACGCCGTTCCAAACCCGCAAGATAAGTCACTCGAAAACTGATCCGACTCGACGCTTAACCCTCGCCTGCTCCTGCTCCATCACGGCAAATCTGACTATCTTTCTCGCCCAGCGGAGGCTGCTTGAGCGCTAAAGGGGGCCTCCTGAGCATCGCGACTCAGGGGCTCTTACTGGACCTCGGGCCGCTCACCTCCTGGCCTTGACCATGGCATCGCGACCAAGATACCAAATGGCGGTGAAGCCTACACAGGGACGGGACCTGTCAGCGCAGAGCGCCGAGCCCTCATGAGGAAAGAAAGGGGGAGTTGAGCCGGGACAGAACAAGCATCTCGCACCGATTCATCATAAGGATATAATATTCACGAAAACATGGCCAGCGCCTTACATACCCCCGCGGGGTGCTACTTCGATTCTTTGCAGGAAATAAAAGGTGCTAATCCTAAGGAACGCCGACTAAGCGTGCCTCCGCAGGAGATGCCATCATCAACAGTGGGCCGCCAGGCGCTGGCGCCAACCCCATCCAGATCACCGATGCCGCTATCCTGAAGCGCCCACCCGGCTCCGAGCGCGGCGCGAGCTCAGGGGCTCGTAGCTGTCGCCGCTCGTCTCTGGAGTCACCAGAAGCTCGGCGGAGGCGCTGGACCCTCCAGCCCCTTCGCTGCTGCCCGAGGAGCTGCCGAGGGGGCGACCGGCGGGCCTAGTCCTCGCCGCGACGATGCCCCGACCGCTCTTCTCGGGGCAGCATTCCAGCCAGCGTCCCTCCGCGTCGGAGACCTTGAAGAACATCAAGGAGGTGCCATGATATTCGAGGTGGATCACGAGGGCGCCCCTTGTCCGGCAGACCCGGGCGATCTCACCCCATCTTCGGGTCATGTAGACCTTGCCCGGAGCGACAACCGCAACCTCCGCTCCGGTCCTAGGGGTGCTGCAGCCAGCGTGCTGCAACCAGAGCTCAAGAGAGCCTCTCGACGGGATCTCGAAGGCGAAGGAGGGAGGATGGCGAATCCAAGATTGAGGAGGCATGGCGGCGTGGAGCACGAGCTCTCGGGAGGAGCCCTCGGCATGGACTCAGGAGGAGGAGCAGCAGCGCCGCCGGCGCCCGGCAAATGGGCGTCTGTGTCGCTCGGCGTCTGCTCCTCCAGGGCGCTCGATGCGGGCGTACAAGGGCAGCGGGAACCCTGGCGGCGGCCGCTTGTACCAGGGGCTCGACACCTCCTGCCGGGCGCCCTCATCTCGGCGGCAGAGGACTAGCCATTTCTTCGCCAGAAGTGGGTCGGGAACCTCTCGGGGGGCCTTTCCCTTCTCTTCTGCAGAAAACCGGCGAATCGAAGCCATTGTCGCAATGTGGAGCAAGGGCAAGGATGGAGAGGAAGGAGTAGCAAGAAGAGATGGACTGGAAGGGCTTGTGCCGTTCTTTACTTATAGCCGGAGGAGGCCAACCGACGGCCTCCACGATCACAGGTAATCATGACCCATTTCTGCGTGCAAGGACTTGTCAAGTCATGCAGTTGCCGAGGGATCGTGGGGAACCGGAGACGCCCACGACCAATCAATCGCCACGCGGCACCCATGGCCGCAGGCTGTTGGGGCCCGCGGTGCTTCGCACTTGCCCCTTCGCTTCTCTGCTATGCCAAGTCCGGGCATGCCTTGGGCCCGGGGGCTACTGTCGGTGTTCTGGGAATGGGGATCCCCAGACTTGCCTGCCTGCGGCCTGCGGCGTGGCTCAAGTGGGGGTCCAGCGAGGCCCAGCTTCATCAGCTCAAGCTCAAGACCCTCGCGAGGGGCCAAGCGTCGCGGGGCGGACGATAGGAACCTTCCTTAGAAGCAACCTCGTCAGGCAGGCTCACGAGGAGGCGGAGAGATCAAGGCAAGGTACCTCACGAGGCTGCCCCGTGATGCAAGCCATGACGATCAAGACCAGGCGGGCGCCAGGCGGGCGCCAGCCTGCGCAGTGTCCTTGTTTCCCCTTTGGTTCAAAGGAGGCAAGCACATGCCAAGGCATCAGGCAAAGCTTACCGTTTCGGTGCAACAAGACCAAGACCAGCAGAGCGGCAGGACGGAGGTCATCGTGGAGCCCGGGACGGCGTCACCGTCAGAGCCTTTGGTAGCCGAAGACCAACTTTAGTCAGGATAACTGTACTAGATGTTCCCCTTCAAAATGGCCAACTGTTGGCGCCCTTCCCGCTCATTATTTGGGAAGAGGCCCAGGGCCTCCCTCTATAAATAGGACCAACCACCACAGAGAGAAAGGGGGGAAACAACGAGAGAGAGAGAGAGAGAGAGAGAGAGAGAGAGAGAGAGAGAGAGAGCGACTGGACTCACCCAAGCAGTCCATCGCACCAGCTCAAGAACAGCCCCTCGCGAGGCTATTCTTCCTTTGTACTGTTCTTCATCAGCCCCAGAGGCAATCCAACACACCACACACTGGAGTAGGGTATTACACCAAAACGGTGGCCCGAACCAGTATAAACCTTGTGTCTCTTGTGCTGTTCATCGTTCCTAGTTTAGATCCCTTGCAAGCCATTACGCGTGAGCTGGTAGGGGAAAGATCTCCGTGCGCACCCCAGTGTTCGAACCTCAAGGGTCTGCCGGAACCCGAAATCCGACAGCACTGGGAAAACTCGATTCAGTGGCACCATGACCCGGTCAACGATATATTCAAGGTGAGTTATTATCAGGTTCAACTTAAAGTGAAGGTAACCGGTGTCATAATTTGCCATGAAAATGCAACACGAATATATGCATCATATATCATCGGAAATAGATGGGTCAAATATATCCACACTAAGCATAAACGTCACAACTCATATCACATCTCTGGTTATGATTAATAATCATTTTAAACAGAATCTTTACATAGCAAATTTATCATTTTTCTCCTCCAAGAAAATAACTCAATAATTACTTATATCCATAACCATATTACTTCTTCATAACAACTATTTCTTCTAGTTATTTAACCAACTTAGTTAGCTTCAAACTTCTGTAAACTAAGCATATCAACTTAAACAAGCAACCAACAGAATATAAATAAAATAATACTGATTTAAATGCATGGATCAAATCATTAATTCAAGTTGAAAAATCACAAATATTGTAATGGCACCATGAAAATGTTGTTGTGTCTTGCCTTAGTGCAGATGAGGTTCACAATCCTCCTGGTGATCCTCAAGACAAGCTTCTCTTTCTGAAAATATAAACACAAAAAGATCCCCAAGGGGAGACCCTCCAGAAGTACATCCAACGCTTCAACAACGTTCGTCTCAAGATCCCCAAGGTGACGGACGAGGCCATCATCTCTGCATTCTCCGATGGCGTCCGCGACGTCAAGATGAAGGAGGAGCTCGCCATCCACGAGCTGTTCAACCTGGCGACCAAGTGCACAAGGGCTGAGGAAGGCCGCCTTTCCCTCCTCGAGCTCCCGGTTGCCGACCCAGAGGAGAAGAAAGCCAAGGCCAAGGACGTGAAGCGCAAGGGAGTCGCCGTGCTCGCGGCGGGGCCGGACACGAAGCGCGGCAGGGACCAGCCCGAGTCATCCAAGAGCAGCCGACCGTTCTGCGCCTTCCACAACGTGCACAGCCACAGCACCTACAATTGTCAAGAGCTCAGGGCCATTCACGACGGATGCTTCGGTCGATGCCCCGAGCGCAACGACCGAGGCTCTAGCCGAGGAGGAGTACGTGGTGGAGGACGCTGAGATGACCGAGGCACACGCCAGGAGTGGCGCGATCGGCCTCGTGAGGACCGCTGGCAGGATCAGCCTCGCGAGGGTGCCTAGAGGGATCAGCCTCGCGAGGACTGTCCTCAGAGCAATGCTGGGCTTCCTCCGCTGCCACCACCACCAAGAAGGAATGACGACCACCATCAAGACGATGGGGCTGGGGGCTTCCACGAGCCGCGCGCGATCGTCTGCATCTTGGGCGGAGCTCAAGCCCCAGCCTCTCAACGCATCATCAAGCAGTTTTCCCGCGAGGTGAACGCAGTCCTCCCCAGGTTCGAGGCCACGCGCCCGCTCAGGTGGTCCAAGAGCGCCATCAACTTCAGTTCGGCAGATCATCTCAAGTGCGCGGCAACCGCTGGCGCTCTCCCGATGCTTTGTTCGCCCGTCATCAGCAACGTACAAGTTACCAAGACCCTCATCGACGGCGGCGCAGGGCTCAACATCCTCTCCGTCGAGACGTTTGACAGCCTCCAAGTGCCATACGATCAGCTTCAGCCTACCAAGCCTTTCTCAGGAGTGACCGACGGCTCCACTACCCCGATAGGGTAGGTCCGCCTTCCTGTCACCTTCGGACAACGCAACAACTACAGCACCGAGCTCATCGACTTCGACGTCGCTCACATCCGTCTGTCGTACAATGCCATCCTCAGATACCCGGCCCTGGCCAAGTTTATGGCAGTGACGCACCACGGCTACAACGTCCTCAAGATGCCAGCGAGCGGCGGGACCATCAAGTCCCCTGTGAAGAAAGAGATGCGGTGTGCTCCCTCGAGCGCGCCTTCCAAGCAGCATCAATCGACGACCCCGACAGCACGGGCGAGTGCCCTCTTGAGGCCATCCCCAAGAAGAAGAAGCAGCTGCTCTATACAGGGCCTTAGGCAAGCGGCGCCTCAACCGGCGCCACGACCAGATCGGCGCCTGCACCTGGGGCGCCTCCCTCCATCGCATAGGAAGGCGCGCCCGGTGCCCTCCTCGGGCAGGGCTCGGGGGCTCTCTTCTGGAGGGCCTCAGACCTTGCCAAAATCATGAGGGAGGCGCTCGGGCACCATTTGGAGGCATTCTTTGCGGCACAACTCCCTCAGGAGGACACAGGGCGAGGAGCGCCCAGCGCTCGGGAGTTTATAACCAAGACCACCCAGGAATAGCAGGATGCGATGGCCATGCGCGGCGATCGCCGCTCACCTGGCGCAGCCCCCCAATCCAGGCGAGGGTGCCGGGTTGCGCGTCTGCATAGACGTTCCAGGGCTCAACAGGGCCACGTCTCAGGAGCTCTTCTGGCCTTCCCACGTGGGACGCTGCGAGGGCCCACCGCACAGCTACATTTGCATGCCCTTTGGCCTGCCGAGTGTGGCATCCGCCTACCGACGCAACTTGCAGTGCATCTTGGCGGCTCAGGAGGCCAGGCACCACGCAGTCCTGGCAGAGATGGAGACGGTCCTCAAGAAATTGCCTGGACCCCCAGAGCCTCCCAAGGCTTACGGCCCTGGTGGCTCATGAGGAGCAAACCCTGTACCACGCATCTACAACTGCCTCAACATTCCTTCATCAATAGAATCAGGTGACATTTTCCAAGTTTATTTAGCTGGGAGCACCCTCAGGGCTGCATCATTCCCAGACCACGTGGGTCCGTCCCTGCGGCGCATATCCATTTTATATCTTTAGCTTACCTTCTTTGGGCGCCTAAGGCTGCATCATCCCAAGCCGCTGGGCTGACCCAAAGGGCGTGTATCTTCCCTGCATTTACTTAAGCCAGTTTGCTTCCATGCTTAAACTATCTATGACTATCACCTGCTTGATTGTCACCTACCATGGGAGCCGCGCGCCGACTCTCTTTCTTCAGGACCCTTCGCGTGAGAAAGGTTAGGCATAGCGGCTGTGCTCGGGCCCGTCCCTGCAGCGTCGATAAATCCAATGGCTGAACTCTATCTGGCGGACCGGTCCCGTTCACGTCATCTCCTGGGGCCTATGGTGCTTGGCCTTCTCACGCGATAACCTCAGGAGATTCGTTCGGTGCAGGTTGCCTAACCACCACGCAGGGCCACCACAGCAAACAAGAATCAAGACCAGGCGCAACCCGCCTTGAGGTAGGGCCTCATGAATCCTGCTCTGGCTCACGAGTGCCGAGACACACCTCGTGTAGCCCTACCGTGCAAGCCATGTGTCTGGGCGAGGCTGTACACGACCCGGGGGCTCTCCGCAGTAGGGAGTCCCCTCCCACGTACCAGTGTAAGCACCATGCTCTGCGGTGGCCTTCGACACTGCCAAGGAGTGGCTACGCCCGTGCAAGTGCGGAAGCGATATGCTCCGCGCTGGCGATAAACAACTGAGGGCGGCCCCATGGCCGTACCAACTTCAGGGAGCCCTTGAGCTCAGTGTCTGGCCTCACCGCAACACCTACCCTTGGGAGAGTCGCGCGAGGGGGCTGGGCATGGGGGCTGCGCTCGGGTCACGCACATGCGTACGCCACCCAACCAGGTTCCCCTGACCTGGTCGTCACGCGCCCCTCTGAGCCGAGCCTCGGCAAGGGCAAAGGTATGAAGGTTGTTTGCACGTCAAGGGGGACTCCTGTGCATCGCGACTCAGGAGCCTAACTGGTCACGTAGCTGTGGGGGCCCCGACTCATAAGTCGAGATCACCGAATGCACGTGTACAGTGATCCCAGAGATCAATGCTCACTGAACACACAGAAGCTGAATAACAAGAGTCTTACATCCGTACATACCATTTTACACAAGTAGGACCATTATGGTCAAGTCTTGAGTGTATCATCGCAGCGGAAATCTTCAATAACAACTTGGACCCATGCCATCTGCCTTAACCCAACAGGCATTCTGACTGGGAAGCGTCCTAGCTCGCATGTTCATCTCCAAGGTACTCTTCATTATATCATGTTCTTTCATGCCTGGCCAATAAAATAACCAGTGGCAAGCCAATGAGTACTTTGAATGTACTCGCAAGCATCCCATGTTTTGGTTCAAGATACAACACTGCATGATATAGGAATTTTTTTGCAGAAAGCTAGTTTTGAGTGCAATGACATGTTCAACAACTTATAAGACTTGCATCAGGAGAATTCAAGTAACCATGAGGACAGGTTACAGATATCAACATAAATAGAGTGGGCACCAACCCAACTCAATCATGTCAAGTCCTTTGACTTGACCTAAGTAGATCTTCCCACTTATCCAAACACATACACTGGTTTGTAAACATGTGGACGTAGCCCAAGAGCGGTTACCCAACTGTACTTGACCGTGGACACGGCTATTCGAATAGTTTTACACTCTGCAGAGGTTGCACACTTTACCCACAAGATCCGGGGAACTTCCGTGTCATCCACGACCCGCGATACCTCAAGTACCCGGGGTAAGCACCCGATCACTATCTTTCCCTAGACGACACTAACAAGGAGTCCATTCGTTGTTCCGTATCCTCAGGATGTACATCATACGAGACTCACTCGAGATCGTAACATCCGAGAGGGGACACAACGGTGTATCCAGTGCCCTGTGAAAACAGTCATGGCCGCCCTACCTGGCACGACCCCGTCCCGAGAGAGAGAACCAACTCTCCCCTGTCACTAGTAATGTGGGCTCCAAGCTAGTATCGGCCTAGGTAATCAATAATGCCCTTTCCCATATAAGGGTAGAGTGGTTGCGCATGTAAGGTCGGAATAACGGTCGCAACTTAAACCAATCCGTTTGGAAACAACACACACACTTGCCTCGGTACACCACTTCGTCATCAAGTGGTTACGCAACTCATCATCTCCCCCGGGCATAAGTGGCACCCGATGGGGTTTTCAAAAAGTATTTTGAAAATACTTTGCCTCCATCACCATGCATATTCCCGTCCCTTTTTGCATAGCACTACCTTAGCATCCTATCTACTCCCACCGGCATAACCCTCATAGAAAGGTAGGGTCATGCATCATGCAAGTGTCAACGAGAAAAGCAACAGAGGCAAACCACCTCAAGTGGTCACCAATTTATCATGACTTCGATGCAAGCAATAAAAGTGCCATATGACATGCATAAAAAGGGTTTCTTAGACATGGTCAAAGGGCTGCTTGCCTGTTTTAACAAAGTCTTCGAGGTCTTCAAATATCTCTGGTCCAACTCCGAGCATTTCGTCTACTTCGTCAACTATCGTCGAAAACAACCATAATAAGCAACATGACAAGGCAAGAATAAAAGTGTTCTAAAAATGTGAGTTGGACTTTTCTAGGATACCTCTGGTCATATGAGGGATGAACAAGGTGATTTCATTGGAAGTGGATCAATGGATATTTCTAAACATTTCAATATGATGGAATCAATGGATTTGATGCATCCACAAGTTGTCCACAAAATGCCATTTTATAAAAATGAGTAAAAGTACCCATTAATTCAGGCATGATTTTAGAAACATTTGGAAATTGGTTTCACTGGATTTGGAGTTGAAATGAATATAATATGGATTTTTGAAGTGGACTTATGTGGATAAATGACCTTTTTAAAAGGTTCAGTGAAAACCAAGGACAACAAAAATGTCTACTGTATCCTATTAAATAGGGCTTGATTTATGGAGTCTCTGGAAATTTGAATCATCAAATTTGGAGTTAATTTGATTTATTTGTGGATTTTACAAATTTACAGAAAAAGAAAAAGGAAAGGGAAAGGGTTTTACCCTTATCCAGCGCACTGGGCACAGTTTAGCAGTGGGCCGGCCCAGCGGCAAGGCTGCGGGGCGAACCAGGCGACGTCGTAGGCGTATTCAGACGTTACGCTTTCAGTGCCGGGACGCGGTATCCTTGATGCCGTTTCCACTTAAACCGGACGGGCCCGGGTCCCGCTGACACGTGGGTCCCACGCCAACTCTCTCTTTCTCTTCCCGCCTCCTCCTCCTTCCTCCCGATGGGTAGAGGCAGGGACAGACGGCGCACGCGCCTACGGTGATTCTGGCCGCTCCGCTGCGCCCGGGGCCAGGACGGTGGTCTGGGCGGATTCCCCGTTCCACGCTGCGCCCAGAGGTGGTCGCGCTGGATGCGGGGGAGCGCCAGAGTCGGGCGGAGCGTCAGCCATGGCGGAGACCAGAGACGACGAGGATGGGCACGGCAGGACGGCGAGATATGGGAGGAAATGGAGCCCGGGGTGGGTCGGCGGTGGTTGTGAGAAGGTGCTGGAGTATCTAGGGGGAAGAGAGAGGGGTCGATGCGCTCGAATTCGAGCGGTGGTCGGCGGGAAAGCTCCGGCCAGGGGGACGCATGGAGGGCGCAGGAGAGGAAGTGAGTTAGTCAGGGGGGTCTAGGGAAGGCGTGTGGTGTGGTAGGTGACGTTGGAGAGGCCGGGGGTGGCCTTGTATGGCGGGGCCGTGGCGCACCATGAGCGAAGCTCACTGGTGCCCACGGGAATTGCCGAGGCAGTCGATGGAGGGGGGATAGAGCCCTCTGCGGTGCTCGTGGGCGTAGCCCAGGGTTCTGGGAAGGTAGAGGAGGAGCAGAGCGAGCTCGAGGATGCCCCGCACGAGTGCAGCGACTGGTGAGCCCGGACGGCGCTCGGGTGAGCTCGACAGGGGGGAAGAGGAGAGCGAGAGAGGAGGGGCCCGACATCTAGGAGTGTCACGCACACCGAGGAGTCCTCGGGGGACACGGTCCCGGCGCCCAAGGTTGTCGCATGCCGTCAGAATGGGTGAGCTACAGTGTGGTGGTGCACTGTAGCGCGCTCCAGAGCACGAACTCTGCATGGCATGGCATTGTTTATGTGCCATGGGCATGTCCACTAGTGTCTAGGGGTTTTGGAGGTGAGTAAACAAAGTGTATGAGGCATTGGATGCTCTAGAGGTGCTCTGGTGTGAGGAGGGGGTGAGAGGGAGGAGAGAAGCTGTTGTCGAGGGAGGTAAATGGGGGTGTTTCACCCCTCAATCATTGAGCAATGGCCAGGGGAAAGTTACTGGAGGTAGAAGAGGGTCAGTAGTAGCTGTGGTAAAAAGTTGAGGCCATGGAGATTAGTGGAAGAGGTCAAAATGGAATTTTGGTAAAGTGTCAGAAGGTGTTTGATAATGGTTTGGGCAAGCATATGATTCCCAATTGCCATGATACTCCACAAGGTGAAATGGCACATATAATTAGGGCCTTCCACCAATTTAGAGATTATTTGGGCAAAGTTGCCAATGCAACTTTTGTAAATCCTAGAAATTAGAAGAAATGAACTTGTGTAGATCTAGT
Organism: Aegilops longissima; assembly: GCA_021605205.1. Classification (NCBI taxonomy): domain Eukaryota; kingdom Viridiplantae; phylum Streptophyta; class Magnoliopsida; order Poales; family Poaceae; genus Aegilops; species Aegilops longissima. The sequence goes on from CM038679.1 coordinate 345,793,931, forward strand.
TGAGAAATCACTTCGCCTTGATAAACCACTTGGTGTAGTGGCCTCATTTGGTCATGTGAACATGCTCACAAGAGTTGGGGCCAAGGAGAGAAAGTTGGTAGTACAAAGTTGGTCAAATTTGATTCTGGTCAGAGAGGGTTTTGGGGCACTTTGATCAATATAACATTTTCTCCAACTTGTGCCATTTGGTCTAGATGAATTATTAGACCATTTGAGCTTGTTCACAAGGTTTGAGAACATTTGGACATGTTTGGCAATGTAAAGTTGCTCAAACTTCAAAATGGACAGAAATGGTTTTGAGGGGATTTCATTGGGTTATACTATTCTCCATGACATGATACTTGTCAAGATCATCAAACGTGTCATATGTGACATGCTAGAATTTCCTTGGAATTTTTTGGAGAATATTTCCTTTGTAAATATTTCAAAATCTTGAAATATCCAGAAAGGGTTTTTGAGGGATTTGACCAATATTTTGAACATGACCATGTGTTGAAAATCTTATATATGGACAATATATTTCCACTGAGTTTCCCTAGGTTTTACCAAATATTTTTAAAGCATAAAAATAATTTTAACCTATTAAAGACCATTTCTGGCCTAAAGAAAAAGCCTTTAAATAAAATAGGTAAATAACTTTTAAAATTATATTTTTGTGGTTTCTGGGTATCCTATATCTAATAGGAGTCAAATATATTTTTGGAAAGATTTTTACTGCCTTTAATTAAGTACTTGCAGTGCAAACCTCAATTCAGGGGTTTTTGGAAAACTAATTTTTAAAAATACTAATTGGCCAAATTATTTTTGTAAGAAATTATTTTTATGTCCTATACACATGGCATGATCATTGGTTCAAGAGTTTGGAGCAAGGAGATGGAGTATAGGAGTTGGAGGATTTATTTGATTTTTAGAGCACTTGCAAACAGCAGACAAAAACTAATCAAGGCAAGGTCCAAAACACTCAAAAGTTTTTGTCAAACCACATTTTATCATGATTTTTAGCATAAGTGTAGTGGTATGAAAATCAGGGTGTGACAGACCTACCCCCCTTACAAGAATCTCGTCCCCGAGATTCCCAAAACTAGGCGCGGAAAGGGATACAGAAACTTGGATCTGGGGTAGTCTTCAAGTCCTCATGCTGCTTCTGCTTCCGTGTAGTGCTCCATTGAGCTTGAAGTACTTGATGGTGTGGCTTCATGTATGACGCTCTTCTTGATCCACGTTGCTAATGGGTAGCTCGCGGTAGGTTAGATTGGGCTAGGGGTCGATGGCTCGGTGGTCAGTGCCCTTGTAGAGATCGGGCAAGTTAGGAAGTTGGAAACACTTCCGGGGTTGTGATGCATGGAAAGCATTGTGCCCATCAGGTAACTCAGGTGGTAACTCTAGCTGGTAGCCGTCTACTCTTTGTCTTGAAGTGATCTCGGAGGGGGCTGTTAAATCTTGGAGTGATCTCGAAGGTGGCCGATGAATCTTGGTGTGGGTCTCCTTGTCATGGAAATGCTTGGTTCCTTAGAGAGAAGTGGCTTGCAGATACACCTGGTCTTCGACGCGGATGTTTACTTCTTGATGATGGTGGTAGTTCTTCCTCCTTGGCATGGCGGTCTTCAAATGTTCCTGGACTAGCTGAACGACTCTTCTTCCGTCTTCCAGTGGACAAGTAGGTCACCAAATGATGATGTCAACTATCTTGCGTAAGCACTCCATGAAGTCTATGGGGTACGCAAAGTAGGCTGGGGTATTGGTGGTGGTCTCGATTGAGCATTGGCAAAGGTCTTCTCGTCCTAGAGCCAAAGCCCGTGGTCATGATCCGACCATGTTGTGGTTTGGTGGGGCTTAAGAGTTTCAAAGGTTCTAGTGTGCGGGTGAACGCTTATCGTCTCATCCTTAAGCACAGTTTCTGAGATGCTAATAGTTCTACCTAGTCCTCACATCATATTACCAAAAGAATCATCTCGTATAGGTCAACTCCAATCATCACTCATGTTATTCATATGCTCATGGCTCACGAGAAGGGGTCTACAAAATCATACATTTCAACTATACCCAAACTCATATGCATGGCTATCCCTATGTAAAAGTCCATGGGTAGAGCATACCAGCTTCCAAGCTTGAATTAAACATGACAATCCAGGTGCTCAACCTATTCTTCTAAGGTTCAGGATAGTGCATCTCTATCCCAAGGAAACACGTCGTATGCCACTCCAAGATCCTATTTCCTTCCTATGAATCAACTCCCACAGCCCATTAATTCCATCAATCACTACATAATCCATTTAATTCTACAAATCGAATGGTTATGGTGTTCCACATGATCTCCTAAGGTTCCTATAATCCCAAAACACTTGAAAGGGCTACCTTACTATAGTCATTCCACCAATTTCCATTATCATGGTCAAGTAAACTCCAAGGTCAAGCTTATATATAACCCTAAATCAACTCCGACAATTAATCCAATCTCCTAGTTTATTGTCCCCCGAGAAACATAGTATCATGATCGAGATCATCAGTCTAAATCCAATTTACTCCGAATCCTGCAGGCTTACTCAGCATCTATACTCAACTAGGATCACCTATTTAAATCCAAATTTCTTGTCCAACGAAGAATCCTACATGTTTCCCTCAAGTTATTTACGTAATATCAACTGTCTCCAATCAATATCATCTGATCAAGTCAAATCCTTGCACTTCCAGGAGTTTCAACTTGCGATCATAATTGTCCTATAAATCCAATTTACTCAGGGGTAATGAAAGCTATGCTACTCTATAATCATGATCCCACCAAGTTCCTCTACCAACATGAAAGCCTCATAATCCACCAAATAGTCTCGGATGATTCCTCAAAGTCATTGATATAAACTCATCAAGTCATTTGTCCTCTGTTCATATATCCCCAAATTGGTCTTTCCTATGGCATCGTCAGTCCTTGTGCTATATTAGAATGATAATGTGCTCGCTCACTACGTCCACTAGTTCCATAATGAACCCAGTCGTGTGCAAGGTTACAGAGGCTTAACTGGTCCTCTTGTGATTCCGTAGGTTAAGCTCAGGGTTAAGGTTTCGGGCTGGGGTATCTCGTGAAGTCTTGTAGGGTATAGGGATAGGGTTCTAGTCTTGAGGTGTAAACACAGCTCTACAGGTTCCACTTGGTCGAGGAGGCTGTAGCAAGAGTCTTCAGTGCTTGTTGGTCACTGAGGTAGAATCCTTAGTGTATCTTGTCTTGCCGGTCTTCAGTTGATGAGAGAGATGAGAGAGAAAAGTGGCATAGATGGGGAATGCCTAAAGGGGGTTCTTTAGTGCAGGTGCAACAAACGGGTGCCAAAAATGGCCAAACAAAGGAAAACAAGGAAGGTGATATAGTCGCGTACTTGTTGCCTAGGGCAAAAGTGTGACTTATATCAAAACACAAACAAATAAAAACAAGCAACACACAGTCATGGTTCTATTCGAACCATCATACGGACTCGAATGTGCATAGGGGGTACACGACTCATCCTACCCTATGGGTTCTCGGACTAAGTAGTCGTGCTTTACTTCATGCCTCATGCAGTCTTCTGGGTTTTCCTCAGGTGTTGCTACGTCTCTAGTAGTTGTTTGATGAAACAATCCGGGTTGAGCCTGAAGATTCTTCAACAACTTCTCGCCTGTTGAAGTGATGGGGTGAAGGTGGCTCCTCGTAACTGGCATTGACTTGGTCTTCTATTGTCTTCTTAATCATGACGATCAATTTTGCCTTTTTAAGGTGTTGGCGGTTCCAGGTGGCACTCCTTTATGCAATGACATTAACAAGGCATAATAGAGGTCCATCATGTCGCTTACGTTGATGACAACATCGACACCAAGAGCGGGGGACGAGGAGAACCGTTTTCCTGCTCACTATGGTGAGGCGGACCAAATGGCTAGGTTCTCATCCATTGGTGGTTGCCGATACAACAACGGTAGTGACAGGGTTACTCTATTAGCGATATATATCATGATCTTGCATATCCTATGCCCTGATCATCGTAGGCTAAGGTTGCATCATCTTGGGGCAGTGTCAAGGGTGTCACCATCTCCGGGTCTTCGTGTCCTCATTCCTCGAGGATGTATCTTCTGCTGGTATCGCCTTGTTGTGATGTCGCCAATCTTGTGTTCAGGAGATGTGGGTGAATGTCCGCAAGGCATCTTCCTTCTAGATTATCCACGAGGATTACAAGGAATCCAAAGGGTCGAGGGCATAAGGGTTCTAGCGACCAAAGGTTTTGAAGGGGAAGAGATCAATAAGGAAAGTATAAATTAGTTTTCGAAAAACTAAGAAGGGAAGAGAAGTATAGATAGTTTTGAAAACTAGTAGTAGTTTTGGAAATAGTTTTACCCTAACTAACGACCATGCTAACTATGGCTTACTACAGTCAGGATGGCTCTGATACCAACTCTGTGGGGGCCCCAACTCATAAGTCGAGATCACCGAATGCACGTGTACAGTGATCCCAGAGATCAATGCTCACTGAACACACAGAAGCTGAATAACAAGAGTCTTACATCCGTACATACCATTTTACACAAGTAGGACCATTATGGTCAAGTCTTGAGTGTATCATCGCAGCGGAAATCTTCAATAACAACTTGGACCCATGCCATCTGCCTTAACCCAACAGGCATTCTGACTGGGAAGCGTCCTAGCTCGCATGTTCGTCTCCAAGGTACTCTTCATTATATCATGTTCTTTCATGCCTGGCCAATAAAATAACCAGTGGCAAGCCAATGAGTACTTTGAATGTACTCGCAAGCAACCCATGTTTTGGTTCAAGATACAACACTGCATGATATAGGAATTTTTTTTTGCAGAAAGCTAGTTTTGAGTGCAATGACATGTTCAACAACTTGTAAGACATGCATCAGGAGAATTCAAGTAACCATGAGGACAGGTTACAGATATCAACATAAATAGAGTGGGCACCAACCCAACTCAATCATGTCAAGTCCTTTGACTTGACCTAAGTAGATCTTCCCACTTATCCAAACACACACACTGGTTTGTAAACATGTGGACATAGCCAAAGAGCGCTTACCCAACTGTCCTTGACCGTGGACACGGCTATTCGAATAGTTTTACACTCTGCAGAGGTCGCACACTTTACCCACAAGATCCTGGGAACTTCCGTGTCATCCACGACCATGATACTCAAGTACCCGGGTAAGCACCCGATCACTATCTTTCCCTAGACGACACTAACAAGGAGTCCACTCGTTGTTCTGTATCCTCAGGATGTACATCATATGAGACTCACTCGAGATCATAACATCCGAGAGGGGACACAACGGAGTATCCGGTGCCCTGTGAAAACATTCATGGCCGCCCTACCTGGCACGACCCCGTCCCGAGAGAGAGCACCAACTCTCCCCCGTCACTAGTAATGTGGGCTCCAAGCTAGTGTCGGCCTAGGTAATCAATAATGCCCTTTTCCATATAAGGGTAGAGTGGTTGCGCATGTAAGGTCGGAATAACGGTCGCAACTTAAACCAATCCGTTTGGAGACAACACACACACTTGCCTCGGTACACCACTTCGTCATCAAGTGGTTACCCAACTCATCATCTCCCCCGGGCATAAGGGGCACCCGATGGGGTTTTCGAAAAGTCTTTTGAAAATACTTTGCCTCCATCACCATGCATATTCCCGTCCCTTTTTGCGTAGCACTACTTTAGCATCCTATCTACTCACACCGACATAACCCTCATAGAAAGGTAGGGTCATGCATCATGCAAGTGTCAACGAGAAAAGCAACAGAGGCAAACCACCTCAAGTGGTCACCAATTTATCATGACTTCGATGCAAGCAATAAAAGTGCCATATGACATGCATAAAAAGGGTTTCTTAGACATGGTCAAAGGGCTGCTTGCCTGTTTTAACAAAGTCTTCTAGGTCTTCAAATATCTCTGGTCCAACTCCGAGCATTTCGTCTACTTCGTCAACTATCGTCGAAAACAACCATAATAAGCAACACGACAAGGCAAGAATAAAAGTGTTCTAAAAATGTGAGTTGGACTTTTCTAGGATACCTCTGGTCATATGAGGAATGACCAAGGTGATTTCATTGGAAGTGGATCAATGGATATTTCTAAACATTTCAATATGACGGAATCAATGGATTTGATGCATCCACAAGTTGTCCACAAAATGCCATTTTATAAAAATGAGTAAAAGTACCCATTAATTCAGGCATGATTTTAGAAACATTTAGAAATTGGTTTCACTGGATTAGGAGTTGAAATGAATATAATATGGATTTTTGAAGTGGACTTATGTGGATAAATGACCTTTTTAAAAGGTTCAGTGAAAACCAAGGACAACAAAAATGTCCATTGTATCCTACTAAATAGGGCTTGATTTATGGAGTCTCTGGAAATTTGAATCATCAAATTTGGAGTTAATTTGATTTATTTGTGGATTTTACAAATTTACAGGAAAAGAAAAAGGAAAGGGAAAGGGTTTTACCCTTATCCAGCGCACTGGGCGCAGTTTAGAAGTGGGCCGGCCCAGCGGCAAGGCTGCGGGGCGAACCAGGCGACGTCGTAGGCGTATTCGGATGTTACGCTTTCAGTGCCGGGACGCGGTATCCTTGATGCCATTTCCACCTAAACCGGGCGGGCCCGGGGCCCGCTGACACGTGGGTCGCACGCCAACTCTCTCTCTCTTCCCGCCTCCTCCTCCTTCCTCCCGACGGGTAGAGGCAGGGGACAGACGGCGCACGCGCCGGCGGTGATTCCGGCCGCTCCGCTGCGCCCGGGGCCAGGACTGTGGTCTGGGCGGATTCCCCTTTCCACGCTGCGCCCAGAGGTGGTCGCGCTGGATGTGGGGGAGCGCCAGAGTCGGGCGGAGCGTCAGCCATGGCGGAGACCGGAGACGACGAGGATGGGCACGGCAGGACGGCGAGATATGGGAGGAAATGGAGCCCGGGGTGGGTCGGCGGTGGTTGTGAGAAGGTGCTGGAGTATCTAGGGGGAAGAGAGAGGGGTCGATGCGCTCGAATTCGAGCGGTGGTCGGCGGGAAAGCTCCCGCCAGGGGGACGCATGGAGGGCGCAGGAGAGGAAGTGAGTTAGTCAGGGGGGTCTAGGGAAGGCGCGTGGTGTGGTAGGTGACGCTGGAGAGGCCGGGGGTGGCCTTGTATGGCGGGGCCGTGGCGCACCGTGAGCGAAGCTCACTGGTGCCCGCGGGAATTGCCGAGGCAGTCGAGGGAGGGGGGATAGAGCCCTCTGCGGTGCTCGTGGGCGTAGCCCAGGGTTCTGGGAAGGTAGAGGAGGTGCAGAGCGAGCTCGAGGAGGCCCCGCACGAGTGCAGCGACTGGTGAGCCCGGACGGCGCTCGGGTGAGCTCGACAGGGGGGAAGAGGAGAGCGAGAGAGGAGGGGCCCGACAGCTAGGAGTGTCACGCACGCCGAGGAGTCCTCGGGGGACACGGTCGCGGCGCCCAAGGTTGTCGCATGCCGTCGGAATGGGTGAGCTACAGTGTGGTGGTGCACTGTAGCGCGCTGCAGAGCACGAACTCTGCATGGCATGGCATTGTTTATGTGCCATGGGCATGTCCACTAGTGTCTAGGGGTTTTGGAGGTGAGTAAACAAAGTGTATGAGGCATTGGATGCTCTGGAGGTGCTCTGGTGTGAGGAGGGGGGTGAGAGGGAGGAGAGAAGCTGCTGTCCAGGGAGGTAAATGGGGGTGTTTCACCCCTCAATCATTGAGCAATGGCCAGGGGAAAGTTACTGGAGGTAGAAGAGGGTCAGTAGTAGTTGTGGTAAAAAGTTGAGGCCATGGAGATTAGTGGAAGAGGTCAAAAAAGGAATTTTGGTAAAGTGTCAGAAGGTGTTTGATAATGGTTTGGGCAAGCATATTATTCCCAATTGCCATGATACTCCACAGGGTGAAATGGCACATATAATTAGGGCCTTCCACCAATTTAGAGCTTATTTGGGCAAAGTTGCCAATGCAACTTTTGTAAACCCTAGAAATTAGAAGAAATGAACTTGTGTAGATCTAGTTGAGCAAATCACTTCACCTTGATAAACCACTTGGTGTAGTGGCCTCATTTGGTCATGTGAACATGCTCACAAGAGTTGGGGTCAAGGAGAGAAAGTTGGTAGTACAAAGTTGTTCAAATTTGATTCTGGTCAGAGAGGGTTTTGGGGCACTTTGATCAATATAACATTTTCTCCAACTTGTGCCATTTGGTCTAGATGAATTATTAGACCATTTGAGCATGTTCACAAGGTTTGAGAACATTTGGACATGTTTGGCAATGTAAAGTTGCTCAAACTTCAAAATGGACAGAAATGGTTTTGAGGGGATTTCATGGGGTTATACTATTCTCCATGACATGATACTTGTCAAGATCATCCAACATGTCATATGTGACATGCTAGAATTTCCTTGGAATTGTTTGGAGAATATTTCCTTTGTAAATATTTCAAAATCTTGAAATATCCAGAAAGGGTTTTTGAGAGATTTGACCAATATTTTGAACATGACCATGTGTTGAAAATCTTATATATGGACAATATATTTCCACTGAGGTTTCCTAGGTTTTACCAAATATTTTTAAAGCATAAAAATAATTTTAACCTATTAAAGACCATTTCTGGCCTAAAGAAAAAGCCTTTAAATAAAATAGTTAAATAACTTTTAAAATTGTATTTTTGTGGTTTCTGGGTATCCTATATCTAATAGGAGTCAAATATATTTTTGGAAAGATTTTTACTGCCCTTAATTAAGTACTTGCAGTGCAAATCTCAATTCAGGGGTTTCTGGAAAACTAATTTTTAAAAATACTAATTGGCCAAATTATTTTTGTAAGAAATTATTTTTATGTCCTATACACATGGCATGATCATTGGTTCAAGAGTTTGGAGCAAGGAGATGAAGTATAGGAGTTGGAGGAATTATTTGATTTTTAGAGCACTTGCAAACAGCAGACAAAAACCAATCAAGGCAAGGTCCAAAACACTCAAAAGTTTTTGTCAAACCACATTTTATCATGATTTTTAGCATAAGTGTAGTGGCATGAAAATCAGGGTGTAACAGTAGCCCCTCACTCCTTGGTCTCGTCCTGGTCTCCGGATGACCCAACGACAGCGATGGTATGCGCGTGGCTGGGCCCTGCTGACGTATAACACTGAACCTACCCTCGCATCTCCTCCCTATCAGCTGTTTGCGCATCAAGGGGGACTCCTGAGCATCGCGTCTCAGGAGCCTAACTGGTCATGTAGCCCCTTAACACTTTGTCCCGTCCTGGTCTCCGGACGATCCAACGGTAGCTGAGGTATGCGTGTGGCCGGGCCCTGCTGATGTAGAAGGTAAAGCAAATAGGGAGAAAATCGCAAAATCTCAAGCAAATATTACAAGACATATTGTTCTCACAATACCAAACGCAAGTTTAACAGGAAAGGAGCCGCAAGTCATCCCTGAGCACCACCAACGCCTGCGAGAGGCGCTCCTCCCTTCATGACGTCGCCTTCATCGTGGCCACCGGTCGGAGCAGCAGGAGTAATGGCGCCTCCGGTGGAAGGCGCGGAACTTCTTCAGCAGGGCCTCCTCTGGACCTTTCATGGCTGCGGCGGCGGCTGTGTAGTGTTCATCAGCGACGGGCTCTAGCAGCTCATCAAGGCGAGCGGTAGGGTCGCGAAGATGGAGGTGGCTGAAGACACGCGTCAGCGCAGCTGAAGAAAGGACACGAGCCTCTTCCTGTGCCATGGGACCAATGCCGTCCGCGACTTCCTCGAGCACCTCGACCAAGTAGGGGAGCAGCTGGGCGGGGCCGTCCTCGTCGATGGTTAGCGGCTTCTCCAAGCCCTTCTCATAGAGCGTCTTCAGCGCCACGCGAGACCTCTCCTTGAGGAGCGCGAAGACCGCGCGGTCCTCAGCCAGAACCTTCGCCTTCGCGTCAAGTTCGGCTTCCTCCGCCTTCACCTTCCGTTCCAGCTCCTCCAGTCGGCCGCGCTCAATGGCCTACGCCTTTGCCGACTGCTCCAGCTCAGCGTCGCGACCCTTGACGGCGTCCTCTCGAGCCTTCATCTTCTCCTCCTCCGCCTGACGGCCACGGGCTTCCTCTGCGTGTTTGTTGCGCAGGGTCTTCAGCTCAGCCTCCAGTGCCTGGCAACGACTCTTGGCGGCCTTGACTTCCTTCTGCGCCGCCTCGTGAGTGGGCGCTGCCTGGGCGGCAGCCTACTTCTCCTTTAATAGGTCGCCACGGCCTGGCTCAGCGCCGCCCGAAGAGACACGTCGGAACAGAGCTAGCCAGAAACCAGCTCCAGCCGCCCGGCCACCAGGAGGTGGTCGGCGCCTTGAAGATCTTCTTGCAGTCGGGTCATCTCCATAAGGGCGCGCTCCAAGACGTCAGGGGAGGCAGAAGGACTTGGGATCAACAATGCAGTAGGAGGCGGAGGAGAATGTATTGTCACCTTAGCCTGGGGGACTAGGGGCTCCTGAGTGTTGGCGGCTCCAGTAGCCGAGCCGGACGCCAGTGCCTCCGGAGCCAGCAAGGCCACGGGGGTTGACTCCTCCAGAGGGTTCTCCCCCATACCTCGCGAGGATGACCGGGCCGGAGAGACATGAGCGCCAATGCCGCCCTTCTCCACAGAGGGAGACGTCGACGGAGCAGGTGGGTTGGTCTCGGGCAGCACCACCGCCCCCTCCTTCCTCTTCTTCGTCAGAGGCATCGGCCTAATCGCACAACGGAGAAGCATCAAGAAGCAGCAGCATAATCAAGAACAAGGCAAAGCACAAGCACATACTGATCCACTGCGGCCTAGTCCACCCTCCGCTTGGTGAGCTTGAAGCCCGAGAGCCTTGAGGCTTGAGGCGCGGGCGCGCGGGCTCCAGGAGCAGAAGACAGGGCGGTGGAGGGACCGTAGGCAGCCCCAGGCGGTGTCAAAGCAGGAGCAGCATCTCGGGAGATCAATGCCGACCTGCCCCTCGCCGGGACCTGTCACAGCCCTAAAAATCTTCTTGTAATTAGTGGCATTGCATCCATGCATCATTTTCAATTTCTATTAATTTTGAAATGGGGATGCTTAAACCCTAGCACCAAATGAATTGAACTAGGGTCAAAATAAAATCTTTTTCATTGAACTCAAAATGCCCTCTGAAAATGTTCAACATTTCTGGATTGAGGTGGAAGCATCTACCAAAAATGGTTTACATTTTTGCAGGACATATTTGGGCTTTGAATTAATTCAAACATATTCGAATTGGAGCTATTTAAATGCTATATATATTTTAGAAGCTCCAAAAAAGTTGGAAGTTGTTATGGGTCACTGGAATAATTCACACAACACCCCTAATTGTTTCCAGGATTTTATAAAATGGTTTAGTATTTTACTAAATCAAAACAAAACAGAATAAATAGAAAACAAGAAAGAGAGAGAGAAAGGAAACTAACCTGGCGCCCACCTGGCCTGGCCCAACACGGCCCAGCCCAGCTGGCCGATGCCAGTCATCTCCCTCCTCTCGCCAGAAGGACGAGAGTCGCATGCTCGACGCGCGCGTCCACGCGCCCGAGCCACCTCCTGCTTCTGCCGACGCCCCGGACAGCTCCAGACGACGCCACGCGCCTCCCCCCTGACCTCTCTCTCACACTCGCAGCTCCTCCCCTCCTCTGGCTTCCTTCTCATTTCTTCCCGAGCACACCAGAGGGCGCCGCCGTGCTCTGCCGCCGCCACCGGCTACCCCACGCTCCGCCAATGCGACCAACAGCCCCGCCACTTTTTCCTCGACCTTCTCACCGAGTTGCGCGACGCCTGAAGCCCCTGAACGACCTCGCCGAGCTCGTCTTCGACCTCCTGATGCCGAGGTCGCCATCGCCGTTTCGTCACCATCTCCACCTCCCCGAGATCGCCTCTCGCTCCCCTGCACCCGCAGTGAGCCACTGATCCTTCCCCCCCACTCCGTTTTCGCTTGCGTGCACCATACGCGCCGCCTTGAGCTCGCCCGCACGTGTTTCCGGCCATCTACTGGTCCGGCCGTCCTGCCTAGCTCCCTCCCTGCATCGCGTAGGAGCCGTAGGTGCTAGCGCCGCCCCGCCTAGGCCACTGCATCAAAGAGCCCGAGCTCGACCGAGCTTTGGCCGCCACCGAGCTCGTCACCGGTGCCACTCCGGCCACTCCTTGGCCGCGCCACCACTACGGTTGGATGCGGACGAGCGTCCGCATCTTGTAGCTGCGCTCCGCACGCCAAACGGCGCCCTGTAGGTGAATCCCGCGTCGCTCCGCCGCGTCTGCTGCCGCCGCCGGCTAAACACCGGTGGGTTGACCGCTTGACTGGCGGGGTTTGACCCCGCTGATGTGGGCGTTGACTGGACCCACACGTCAGCAACCCTAACTAGCACCGTGACACTGACCAGTGGGCCCCCCTGGTCAGGTTTGACCTGGACCGGGTTAGTTGACCGCTGACGTCACACTGACGCGAGGCTGACGCGGTAAATCATTTTCTGGATTTATTTTTATATAGGAAATTCCAGAAAATGTTGCAAACTTCAAAAATTCATAGAAAATAATCTATAACTCAGAATGAAATAAGTTATATATGAAAATTGATCATAAAAATCGAATCTATTCATCTGCACTGGTTTCATGCATGTTAAAGCAACTTAAACCTGCTGTTTATATCAAAACATGATAATGCACTTTATAAAGTCATAGTTTGAGTTTGAACTTGAACCTTGGGTTCAAAATAACTCAAACCCATCTGGTTGTAGTTGCATTAGGCCAAACCACAACATATTGCCATGTCATGATCATGCATCATATTGTGCATTGCATAGATTGTGTTTCCTTCTCTGTTGCCGGTATCTGTCCGCTCTCGGTACACGTGGTTTCGACGATGAGTTTGATGACACCGATGAAGAGCTATATCATCTTCAGAAGTGCCAGGCAGGAAAAACCCCCTTGTTCATTTCGATACAATCCCACTCTCTCGCTCCTGCTCTCTTTTACTGCATTAGGACAACAACGATTCAACTATTACATGCTGCGGTAGTTGAACCCCTTTCCTCTGCATGACCTGTCATTGCCAAAGTAAATAGATGAAACCCACTAGCATGAGTAGGAATTGTTTGAGACCTGATGTTCCTACTCATCATGCTTGTTGTCATGCCTGCTACTGCTTAGAGTTGAGTCAAGTCTGATTCATCGGGAATGAATAGGAATGTGGTGAACATGTCCTACTGTTGAGAGCTAAGTGTGTGAACACGATTTGGTAAAGGTAGCGGTGAGAGGCCATGTAGGAGTACATGGCGGGTTGTCTCATTGCAGCCATCCTCAGGAACTGAGTTCTGTGTTTGTGATCCATGAACAGTTACTACCACACATTGGATTCCAGTAACTCGACCCCTCTCGGCTTATTAATCGCCTCGATCTCTGTCCAGGAGTTGCAACTAGTTTTTCGTGTTTGTAGGATATGTGTTGTGGGCCGTGCGTAGCGCTGACCCTAGGGGTGGGCTAGGTTGCGGTAGAGACACGAGGCACCATGTATCGGTACGCCCATTTGGTGCCTCGGGAACCCTTCTCTCATCGTTTGGGGCCGTGAGCGACACCCCGGCCGGATCTCCTCGGGGATGGAACCCGAATAGGCGATAAACCTGGACTAGAGAGTTGTGTGGTTAGTCAGGTCATGGCCAACTCCCTCGCCAGGCTTCCGCTTGAAGGTTGCCGAGATACACGACGTGTACATGGTGGTAAGTGGCGAGAGCATGTGTGAGGAAGTACACCCCTGCAGGGTTCACATCATCTATTCGGATAGCTATGTCCACGGTAAAGGACTTTTGGGTTGCCTGTACAGTTCATAGATAACTTGAAGTGGATACTCTAAAATGTGCAAGATAGCGTGAGTGCTATCGATGGCGTTCTCGTAGGTAGATGGGAGCGGATCCATAGTGGTGTATTGGTTGGTGAATATGTGGACTCGTGTGCGCCACCTCAAAAGAGTTGCTTGTAGTCGTAGTTCAGGTTAGCCACTGAGTCAAAGCTGGCTTATTGCAGTTAAACTCCACTACCCCCTTTGTTGATACCAATGCATATGTAGTTAGTTCTGATGTGAGTCTTGCTGGGTACATTTGTACTCACGTTTGCCAATTTCATGTTTTGCAGAGAGATGTCAGTCTCGTTAGTAGTTCCGTGTGGACTTCGACATTTAGCTTGATACCTCAGCTACGATCTTGTGCCCTCGGCAAGGTCTTGTAGATAGTTAGACTTCTCAGCCTTCTTCATTTGTAGTTGTCTGTACTCAGACAAGTTAAGCTTACGCATGTGCTTGTTGCTTGTATGCTCTGTATGTTGGGGTCATGAGACCCATGTTTGTAATACTTGGCTCCTAAGAGCCTAATGAATAAATACTTGAGTCATAGAGTTATGTTGTGATGCCATGTTGTATTTACTCATATCGAGCATATTGTGTGTATGATTGAAATGCTTGGTATGTGTGGGATCTGACAACCTAGTTGTTTATCCTTGGTAGCCTCTCTTATGGGGAAATGTAGTCTTACGCTTCCATGAGCCATACTAGTCCGCTTCTGCCCGGTTCACCGAGTCCTGCTAGCCCAAAGACTATCGCTCGGAATACTTGACTGGCGGCATGTGATTCACTTCGTTCGTGTCTGTCCCTTCGAAAATGTCATGCAGTGACATCCGAGTCCTGCCTAGCCTGCTACAGCCCGGATTCACAGAGTCCTGTTAGCCCGAGGCTACTACATCCGGATTCACACGCTGCGACCGACATGCTCGATGTTGATTCATGTATGCTGTCCCGTAAGTTAGTGCCACTTTGGGTTCACGACTAGTCATGTCGGCCGGGTTCTCTGTCATATGGATGCTAGCGACACTATCATATACGTGAGCCAAAAGCTAAACGGTCCCCGCCATGGTATGGCGACACCGTGGGAATACCGTGCGTGAGGCCGCAAAGTGATATGAGGTGTTACGGATAGATCGATGTGACTTGGAATCGGGTCTGACAGCTTTGGTATCGAGCTTTGTTGCTCAGAGGATTACCAAGCCAAACTGGTCGAAGTTGTGTCTAGAAATGCTTTACTTATATAAGGGAATTGATTGTGGAAGGGAACGTAAGGCTCTTTTACTCCCTTACCTTATGCCCTTCTAATCTGAGTCATCCTCTTCCTTTCTACGGGGATTAAGAATTAGGCCTTCTCATCTATCTATAAGGATGGCGAGCTACTATGATAGAGACTTATAGGATTGATGGATTTAAGCCCCAGTTCAGTTTCTACTACTTTTAGTATGTTGTCAGTTGAACCAGAACCTTGATATGATGTTGTTAAGTGACTACGCAAATCCTTGTGAATGTATCAAATATTTTTCTGAGCATTTATAGCCGTTATGCTGTCCGAGTCATCCCAGGTTTCTAAATAGTCTAATGCACTTGCAATCATTCCTCCATGTTCCTGATGTCCATTTGGGCCAGATTAATCACACTAACCGGTCTGTTGAGGTACTCCATTGCCTTGACATATATGATGGAGCTAGTATTATGACCCTAGGCATCCTAGAGAACCACCCAGTAATCTAGCAATGCTTTATATTCCTAGTGTGATGATTCTGGCCATCATTCTCGAAAGCACCCCGTGATGCTACTTAGTAGTAGGTATTCTACTCCTGGGTTTTTGAACCCGAGATTCACTGTACTTCATGTTGTTAGTATTTACTAGTTCCCTTATCATATTAGTAACCTTTGCGATAGTCCTCGAGGTCCATGGTACCTCATTCTTCCAATACCATGAACCATCATGGCAGAAGTTCTTTCGAACCAAATATCACAACCAGGGTGATCTTGAGGAGTACTCCATTCATATTGCGACTCTGCCAGTTCTATCATTCTGCATGGGTTATACGGAAGAAATATGTTGAACTCATTTGACATACTAACCCATGAATCCACAACTCAGTAAGTTATATGTTCCTTGAGTTGTTCTCTTTAGTTGTATTCTGACCCCCATCTATCATTTGATAGTCAAGAGTATGAGTGCATTCGTTGTCGATGCCTATTATTCTTGTGGCCCGTCAGGCCATTCTATTTTGGAATGACTAGGAGAAACAAACTCCAGTACCTTAGCCATTTCTAGGATTGGGTCAAAGCAGTTGTAATCCACAGATCAAAATGCCAACCTAGCTTTTGCTCTGTTCTACCGTGGAGTGTCACCCTCTTTCTTATCAAGAATGTCAAGAGAATTGCACCACCTCTTATGAATTCTTGATTTAGTGATACTTCTTGCCATCATTGTTCATTCCTCGGTTCCGTGTTGTTGTAACCGGAATGCCGACAAGTGAATCGTGATGTGTGAAATCAATACTCCTAGCAACTCTGTTGCTTGGTAGTAAATGGACAATGTTCTCACTCTTAGCGTGTTGGTTATTGAATCATCATTCTAAGATAGATTGTGCTACCTAGTCGTTATTTCTGGTGCACTCTTCGATCAATGAGTTAGGATTATTCAATCCTTTGCTTATTTGATCATATCGTCTTGCTCTGAAAAGCAAGATTGTTCTCGAGCTTAGTAACATATCGGTGGTTCGTGATGTTCTGAATATCTTCTCGGAAGTATTACCGGGTTGTCACCTGACCACTATGTTGAGTTCATGATCATGTTGGTTTTTCCTCCAAACCGCCCATTCTCCAAGAATTTGTGTTGGATACCCCTGAGCTAGTTGGTTAAGCTAAACAACAACTTGGAGAGTTGGAAGGATAAAGCTTTTTCTGACTTAGTTCATTCCAAAGGTATATCTTTTGTGCCTGTGTGTTGAAGGAAGATGATATGTTCACCAATTGGTCCTCCTGATCAGTTGTTGGATCTATCGCCTTATCAAAACTTTGACTTGAGTATGGGCTATCGTCAAGTCAAATCAGAACCAACGATGTTCGCAATGTTGTCTTACTCATGGTTGATCCCTCGAGCATACACCATTACATCTTTTGGTCTGACCAATGCTATCACCGTGTTCACATGATGGTGGAAGTCCAGTGATATGGAAATTCCGATGAGTTGCTGTTGAACCCATCAGCAGCATTTTGTCTCCCCCCATGACTCATGTTGAACATCAACTTAGTGTTGGAAACTTGTGTAAGCATTTCTTCGTGTTTCGTTCATGAAGCATATGTTTGGATGCAAGTAGTGACTTCCTCTAATTCATGTGCATCTGATGCAAGTTGCCGCCGTGGATTCGAGAAAGTCAATGTTGCTTCTTTTGGAATCATCCCAAATCGGTCATGCATACGTGCGAAGTATTCTGTGGTACGGAGACTTGCAACCTTTCATTCTATATGTGTCCCTAGCACACCAAGCCACTGATTGAATTGTTCAAGGAAAAGGAGTTGTTGTGCAAATCCTAGGTCATGCACAAGACTTTGTTACCCTAGATGATGGTTCCCAACCAAAACTCGGTAGTGTTTTATTATAAAACTACCATGTGGTCATGCTTGTCTAGGACAGTGTGTTCGCAGGTGTGTAGCAGAACCAACTAATGTTTTGGAGCTCGCTATCGTAGTTCATCTCCCGAGAGTCTCGCAACACCATCTCATTGAATTGTGTTCCAAACTTTCTTTTCAGACATGCTGAGTCTGAAGTATCCTATCACCAATCGAATCTAAATCTCAGGCAGATATGATGGTTGGAACTTTCCCAACAGTTGCATTTTGTTCCCAGCTTGCACCGCCATTGTGCCAATTCCCCATGGGCTACCCTTCTCAGTAGTTGTTGTCCAGGATCATCTTCAAAAGTGGTCCTGTCATGGGTCCCATCCATTTCCAGTGATAAGCAAAAGTCATCCATTGCGTTGTCTTCAACATGGTAGTCCACATCATCCATCCTAGTCCGAGTATGCCATTTCTTCGAGCTATTTCAAACGTTCAATTGTAAATTGCCTTAAGCTGGTATGAAGAGTTTCAATGATCTATGGATCAAAAGTAATTCTTTTTGCCACTTAAGGGAACAGTTCAACGAGTCACCTTTTCCAAGGTGCCCCATTACGGGATCATGGCAATTATTTCCTCGCCACCTTGACACCATCCACCATCTTTCTAAGCGTGGAATTGTTGCCCACCAAATCAAACCCCGTCGTTAGTTCTTCCATCACTCTCTATGTGTTTTGTGTCTCAACTCGAGATGTTTCAACATCTCATTCCGCGAGTTGAGATTGTATAGTTCGATCTTTGAGAAGATCAATCCTAGTAGAGTTTCTTTTCGTCGTCATCGCGTGGATGAAGATATCAAAAGCGAGGATGCCAAGATCAACGTATAATGAATCAACAACCTCATGAGGTGCAACTTGGATCGTGAAGATTGTGTTGGCCTTGTGCCCCCTTTGTCTTCTTACCTCACGTCTTGAATCTCGAGACGAGATTCTTGTTTAGTGGGGGTGAGTTGTCACAGCCCTAGAAATCTTCTTGTAATTAGTGGCTTTGCATCCATGCATCATTTTCAATTTCTATTAATTTTGAAATGGGGATGCTAGCACCAAATGAATTCAACTAGGGTCAAAATACAATCTTTTTCATTGAACTCAAAATGCCCTCTGAAAATGTTCAACATTTCTGGATTGAGGTGGAAGCATCTACCAAAAATGGTTTACATTTTTGCAGGACATATTTGGGCTTTGAATTAATTCAAACACATTTGAATTGGAGCTATTTAAATGATATATATATTTTAGATGCTCCAAAAATGTTGGAAGTTGTTATGGGTCACTGGATTAATTCAGACAACACCCCTAATCAAAACAAAACAGAATAAATAGAAAACAGAAAAGAGAGAGAGAAAGGAAACTAACCTGGCGCCCATCTGGCCTGGCCCAACACGGCCCAGCCCAGCTGGCCGATGCCAGTCATCTCCCTCCTCTCGCCAGAAGGACGAGAGTCGCGTGCTCGACGCGCGCGTCCACGCGCCCGAGCCACCTCCTGCTTCTGCCGACGCCCCGGACGTCTCCAGACGACGCCACGCGCCTCCCCCTGACCTCTCTCTCACACCAGCAGCTCCTCCCCTCCTCTGGCTTCCTCCCCCTTCCTTCCCGAGTGCACCAGAGGGCGCCGCCGTGCTCTGCGACGGCCACCGGCCACCCCACGCTCCACCGATGCACCCAGAAGCCCCGCCACTTCTTCCTCGACCTTCTCACCTAGCCGCGCGACGCCTGAAGCCCCCAAACGACCTCGCCGAGCTCGTCTTCAACCTCCCGACGCCGAGATCGCCATCGCCGTTTCGTCGCCATCTTTGCCTCCCCGACCTCGCCGTTCGCTCCCCTGCACCCGAAGTGAGCCATTGATCCTTCCCCCCCTCTTCGTTTCGCTTGCGTGCACCGTACGCGCCTCCTTGAGCTCGCCCGCACGCATCACCGCCTGTGCTCGCCACCGACGTGTCTCCGACCATCTACTGGTCCGGCCGTCCCGCCTAGATCCCTCCCCGCATCGCGTAGGAGCGGTAGGTGCTAGCGCTGCCCCGCCTAGGCCACTGCAGCAGCGAGCCCGAGCTCGACTGAGGTTCGGCCACCGCTGAGCTCGTCGCCGGCGCCACTCCGGCAACTGCTCGGCCGCGCCACCACCACGGTTGGATGCGGACGAGCGTCCGCATCCCATAGCTGTGCTCCGCGCGCCAATCGGCGCCCTATAGGCGAATCCCGTGCCGCTCTGTCACACCCTGATTTTCATGGCACAAAACTTAAGATGATGAATAATGATAAAATGTGGTTTGACAAAAAGTTCTGCATTATTTGAGTTGGTTTTCTCTGTGTGTTTTCAAAGTGCTCTTTAAAGTCAACACAACTCCACCTTCTATACTTCATCTCCTTGCCCCAAGCTTCTGCCCAATGATCATGCCATGAGTATAGAGCAATATAGTATTTTCTTACAAAAATAATTTGGCCAAAAAGTATTTTCTAAAAATTAGTTTTCCAAAAACCCTTGAATTGAGATTTGCACTGCAAGTACTTGATTTGGGGTATGAAAAATATTTCAAAAGGTATATTTGAAACCTATTAGATATAGGACTTCCATAAACCACAAAAATATAATTTTAAAAGTCATTTTCCTATTTTATTTAAAAGCTTTTTCTTAAGGCCAGAAATGGTCTTTAATAGGGAAAAATTATTTTTATTGCTCCAAAAATATTTGGCAAAATTTAGGGCAACTCATAGGACATATATTGTCCATATATAAGAGTTTCAACACATGGTCATGTTCAAAATATTGGTCATACCCCTCAAAAACCCTTTCTGGATATTTCAAGCTTTTGAAATATTTACAAAGGAAATATTCTCCAAAAATTCCAGGAAAATTATAGCATGTCACATATGACATTTTGGTTGATCTTGGTAAGTATCATGTCATGGACAATAGTATAACCCCATGAAACCCTCTCAAAACCACTTCTGTCCTTTTTTCAAGTTTGAACAACTTTGCACTGTCAAACATGTCCAAATGCTCTCAACCTTGGTGCACATGCTCGAATGGTGTAATAATGCATCTAGACCAAATGGCACAAGTTGGAGAGAATGTTATCTTGATCAAAGTGCCCCAAAACCCTCTCTGTCCAGAACCAAATTTGAACAACTCTACATTGCCAAGTGTGTCCTTTTGATCTGAATTTTTGTGGACATGTTAAAATCCTCAAATGATGACACTACACCAAGTGGTGCATCAAGGAGAATAGATTTGCATGACTAAATCTAGGCAAAGCCATTTCTGCTGATTTCTAGGGTTTACCAAAGTTACATTGGCAACTTTCTTCAAATGGAATCAAACTTGGTGGTCAACCTCAATTATGTGTGACACTTGATCTTGTTAATTCTCATGTCAAGTGGGGTTAATTTTCTTGCCCAAATTTGCATCAAACACCTTCTGTCACTTTTCAAAAATCACCATTTTGACCACTTACACTATTCTCCTTGAGCTCAAATTTTACCACAACCCTCCAAGTCCTCCTCTACCTCCAAAGTAACAATGGCTGCACCTCAGCTCAATGATTGAGGGTGAAACCACCTCATTTACCCCACTTTGGACAGCCCTTTCCCTCTCTTCCTCACCTCCCTCCTCCCTCCGGTGGCCATCCAGGCATCAAATGCCCCTCCCCATTTGTTTACTTCCCCCTAGAGCCCCCAGACACTAGAGGCTAAACCCAGAGCGCTGGAAAAATGGCCATGACGGCCATATGCACGCTCTTGAGCGCGCTACAGTGCGCTCCCACACTGTAGCCGCCCCCTTCCAACCGCCTCCGGCCACCTCGGCTCTCCCCCTCACGCCAGCCGATGCTCCTCGACATCCGCAGCACGCCACGCCTCTGTCCCCCTCCTCCTTCTCCCTCCTCTCGCCTCAGCTCGCACGCGCGCCGGCCACCCGAGAGCTCCAATGAGCGAACTCACACGCGCACAGCCTCTGGCCCTCCCCCGCTCGTTCTCTTCGTTCACCTGGTCATAGACCTCATCCACGAACGGCCCGGACTCACCCTCGTGTGCCCACACGGCCTCTGGTCTCGCCTGTGATCTCGCCGGCGCACGAGTCCACGGTGGACCGGCGCTCGGCTATTAAAGCTCGCCCCAGGTCTCTCTCGTGGCATCCACCTCCTTCTCACACCCCCAAGCACGCGCCCGCACCACCCAATCAGCCTCAGAGAGCTTCTATGCTCGGGATCGACCGGAGCTCCGCCGCCTCGGTCGACCGTTGATCTCGTGGTACAGGCCTCCTTTGCCCTCTCTCTCTCTCGATCTGGAACCGCCTCACCTCTCTGACAATTTCCCCTCTCTCCCCCGCCTCGTTTGCAACCGAAATCGACCGGGGCGAACTCCTCCCGAAGCTTTGTCGCCGTCCTCCTCGTCGCCGGCGAACCCCTGCGCTCCGGCGACCGCCTCCACCTCCACCCGAACAGCGACTCCGCCCTGAGCACGCAGTGCCCCGGATCGCCTCGCCCGTCGACCACAGCGACGCCGGTGAGCTCGCCTCCCTCTCGGCTCGAGGTGGAAGGCAGCGGACGTGGGGCCCGTCGGTCAGCCTCACATCTTGACGGTGGGCCCCACCGTCAGGTTTAAAGTTGCACGCACGAACCGTTTTCCTGCGTCGGCGGAAGGCGTATTTTGCCTTTACGCCTTCAACGTGGCAGCCTCGCGGGCTGAATCCTTCTGGGCCTGCTGCCTGTGACCTTTCTGGCCTAGTGACACGGCGCCGATTTTCCTTTTCTTTTTCATTATATTTCAAATAATTCCACAGGATTAAATAATAATCCAAATGCAGTAATTCCAACTCCTAAATTCTTCTAAAAATCCCACCTATTTAATGGTGTGACTTTCATAAATATCCATCAAACTTTTACAGTCTGTTCAAATTTAAATTCAAATTTGAGCATTTAAATCCATCTTTGAAAATCCATTTCTTCTATTCGCTCTGCAAATCCAAAACTAGGAATTTTACCATTCTTAGATTTCCCCCTAGTATTTATCAAAAATGAGTTGACATTTTTTTGAGCACTTTGGTTTTTCTGTTTTACTATTGCCTTATTTTCTCGTTATTTTCATACGACGATTAGATCCCGTACTAGACAAAGTTGCTGAAGAAGAAGAAGGAGAAGGATTTGAAGAACTTGAAGACCAAGGCAAGCAGCCCTTTGACCATGTCTATGAAACCCTTTTTTTATGCATGCCACATAGCACTTTTATTGCTTGCATCGGAGTCATGATATTGTGGTGACCACATGGGATGGCTTGCCACCGTTACTTCCTCATTGATACTTGCATTGTGCATGACCCTACCTTCTTATGAGGGTTATGCCGGTGGGACTAGATAGGATGCTAATGTAGTTCTACGCAAAAAGGGACGGGTATATGCATGGTGAAGGAGGCAAAGTTTTTCAAAAGACTTTTTCCGAAAACCCCGTCGGGTGCCACTTATGCCCGAGGGAGATGATGGAATGGGTAACCACTTGATGACGAAGTGGTGTACCGAGGCAAGTGTGTGTGTTGTTTTCGAAAACGGATTAGATTTAAGATTTGTCGACTGTCCCAACCTTACATGCGCAACCACTCTACCCTTATATGGGAAAGGGCATTATTGACTACTTAGGCCGATACTAGCTTGGAGCCCGCATTACTAGTAACGGGGGAGAGTTGGTGCTCTCTCTCGGGACGGGGTCGTGCCAGGTAGGGCGGCCATGACTGTCTTTACAGGGCACCGGATACACCGTTGTGTCCCCTCTCGGATGTTACGATCTCGAGAGAGTCTCGTATGATGTACATCGTGAGGATACGGAACAACGAGTGGCTCCTTGTTAGTGTCGTCTAGGGAAAGATAGTGATCGGGTGCTTACCCCGGGTACTTGAGGTATCGCGGGTCATGGATGACACGGAAGTTCCCCGAATCTTGTGGGTAAAGTGTGCAACCTCTGCAGAGTGTAAAACTATTCGAATAGCCGTGTCCACAGTCAAGAACAGTTGGGCGGTGCTGCTTAAACTCGTCGAGTTTCTGGCTGTGTGTGTGTGTGTTGATAAAACTACTTGGGTCAAGTCAAAGGACTGGACATGATTGAGTTGGGTTGGTGCCCACTCTATTTATGTTGATATCGGTAACCTGTCCTCATGGTTACTTGAATTCTCATGATGCATGTCTTACAAGTTGTTGAACATGTCATTGCACTCAAAACTAGCTTTCTGCAAAAATTTACCTATATCATGCATTGTTGTATCTCGAACCAAAACATGGGTTGCTTGCGAGTACATTCAAAGTACTCATTGGCTTGCCACTGGTTATTTTATTGGCCATGCATGAAAGAACAGGATATGATGAAGAATACTTCGGCGACGAACATGCGAGCTAGGACGCTTCCCAGTCAGAATGCCTGTAGGGTTAAGGCAGATGACATGGGTCCAGGTTATCGATGAAGATTTCTGCTGCGATGTTATACTCAAGACTCGACCATAATGGTCCTACTTGTATGTCTGGTATGTATGGATGTAAGACTCTTGTTATTCAGCTTACGTGTGTTCGGTGAGCATTGATCTCGGGATCACTTTGTACACGCATTCGGTGATCTCGACTTATGTGTCGGGGTCCCCACACGCCCGCCAGGTCTGCTGCCGCCGGCGGCTAAATCTGGTAGGGTTGACCGCTTGACCGTGAGGTTTGACCCGGCCGACGTGGCCGTTGATTGGACCCACCGTCGGCGACCCTAACTAACTAGCACCGTCCATCGACGGTGGGCCCCTGTCGAGTTTGACTGGACTGGTCGATTGACGTGACGTCCACATGACGCAAAGGTGGCGTAGTAAATCATTTTCTGGATTTATTCTTCTATAGGAAATTCCAGAAAATGTTGTAAACTTCAAAAATTCATAGAAAATAATCAATAACTTAGAATGAAATAAGTTATATATGAAAAATGATCATAAAAATCCAATATATTCATCTGCACTGGTTTCATGCATGTTAAAGCAACTTAAACCTGCTGTTTATATCAAAACATGATAATGCACTTTATAAAGTCATAGTTTGAGTTTAAACTTGAACCTTGGGTTCAAAATAACTCAAACCCATCTGGTTGTAGTTGCATTAGGCCAAACCACAGCATATTGCCATGTCATGATCATGCATCATATTGTGAATTGCATTGATTGTGTTTCCTTCTCTGTTGCCGGTATCTGTCCCCTCTCAATACACGTGGTTTCTACGATGAGTTCAATGACACCGATGAAGAGCTATATCATCTTCAGAAGTGCCAGGCAAGCAAAACCCCCTTGTTCATTCTGATACAATCCCACTGTCTCGCTCTTGCTCTCTTTTACTACATTAGGACAACAACGATTCAACTATTACATGCTGCGGTAGTTGAACCCCTTTCCTCTGCATGACCTGTCATTGCCAGAGTAAATAGATGAAACCCACTAGCATGAGTAGGAATTGTTTGAGACCTGATGTGCGTACTCATTCATGCTTGTTGTCATGCCTGCTACTGCTTAGAGTTGAGTCAGGTCTGATTCATCGGGAATGAATTGGAATGTGGTGAACATGTCCTACTGTTGAGAGCTAAGTGTGTGAACATGATTTGGTAAAGGTAGCGGTGAGAGGCCATGTAGGAGTACATGGTGGGTTGTCTCATTGCAGCCATCCTCAGGAACTGAGTTCTGTGTTTGTGATCCATGAACAGTTACTAGCACACATTGGGTTCCGGTAACTCGACCCCTCTCGGCTTATTAATCGCCTCGATCTCTGTCCAGGAGTTGCAACTAGTTTCTGTTGTTTGTAGGATATGTGTTGGGGGCCGTGCATAGCGCTTACCCTAGGGGTAGGCTATGTTGTGGTAGAGACACGAGGCAGCGTGTACCAGGATGCCCGTTTGGTGCCTCGGGAACCCTGCTCTCATCGTTTGTGGCCGTGAGTGACACCCCGGCCGGATCTCCTCGCGGATGGAACCCGAATAGGCGATAAACCTGGACTAGAGACTTGTGTGGTTAGTTAGGTCATGGCCGACTCCCTCGCCAGGATTCCGCTTGAAGGTTGCCGAGATACACGACGTGTACATGGTGATAAGTGGAGAGAGCGTGTGTGAAGAAGGACACCCCTGCAGGTTTCACATCATCTATTCGAATAGCCGTGTCCACGGTAAAGGACTTCTGGGTTGCCTGTACAGTTCATAGATAACTTGAAGTGGATACTCTAAAATGCACAAGATAAGCGTGAGTGCTATGGATGGCGTTCGTGGTAGTAGGGGGGCGGATCCATAGTGGTGTATTGATTGGTGAATATGTGGACTCGTGTGCGCCACCTCAAAAGAGTTGCTTGCAGTCGTAGTTCAGGTTTGCCACTGAGTCAAAGCTGGCTTGCTGCAGTTAAACTCCACTACCTCCTTTGTTGATACCGATGCATATGTAGTTAGTTCTGATGTAAGTCTTGCTGGGTACATTTGTACTCACGTTTGCCTATTTTATGTTTTGCAGAGAGACGTCATTCTCACTAGTAGTTCCGTGTGGACTTCGACGTTTAGCTTGATACCTCAGCTACGAACTTGTGCCCTCGGCAAGGTCTTATAGATAGTCAGACTTCTCAGCCTTCTTCATTTGTAGTTGTCTGTACTCAGACAAGTTAAGCTTCTGCATGTGCTTGTTGCTTGTATGCTCTGTATGTTGGGGTCATGAGACCCATGTTTGTAATACTTGGCTCCTCGGAGCCTAATGAATAAATACTTGAGTCATAGAGTTATGTTGTGATGCCATGTTGTATTTGCACATATCGAGCATATTGTGTGTATGATTGAAATGCTTGGTATGTGTGGGATCCGACAACCTAGTTGTTTATCCTTGGTAGCCTCTCTTATGGGGAAATGTAGTCTTGTGCTTCCATGAGCCATAGTAGTCCGCTACAGCCTGGTTCATCGGAGTCCTGCTAGCCCAGCACTACTGCTCCGGAACACTTGACTGGCTGGCATGTGATTCACTTCGTTCCTGTGCCTGTCCCTTCAGGGAAATGTCACGCGATGACATCCGGAGTCCTGCCTAGCCTGCTACAGCCCGGGTTCCCGAAGTCCTGTTAGCCCAGTGCTACAGCCTGGATTCACACGCTGCTGACCGACATGCTCGATGTTGATTCATGTATGCCTGTCCCCGTAAGTTAGTGCCACTTTGGGTTCACGACTAGTCATGTCGGCCAGGGTTCTCTGTCATATGAATGCTAGCAACACTATCATATACGTGAGCCAAAAGGCGCAAACGGTCCCGGGCCATGGTAAGGCGACACCCATGGGAATACCGTGCGTGAGGCCGCAAAGTGATATGAGGTGTTACCGGCTAGATCGATGTTACTTCGAATCGGGGTCCTGACAGGACCGTGGGCGGCTCCCCCTTCTCCTGGCGAGCACCGGCCTCGTCGTCGTCTGGCAGGGTGCGGAGGATGGCAACCTTGCTCAAGGGGGAGGTCTCCCCCATCCCTTCAGGGGTCACCTCCGAGTCCACGTCCTCCTCTTCCTCCCAACAGGACTCACCAGAAGACAGCTCCACCGGCGTCGGCGCCGGCGGCCCCAGCCCGCATCCGTCAAAGGTCGGCCTGGCGGCCACGACCTGCGCCCCGTCCTTGCGGCGGAACAACGGAATAAATACGGTTGGCGGGTACTCCTGGTCGTCTCCGACCAGGAGGCGGAGAGTTGCGGCCAGCTTACCGTCAGGCAAGGCTTCCGGGCTCAGGCGAAGCTTGTCCTCCTCGTCCCCAAGCCTCCATAAGGGGCGTGTACGCGCCTGAAGCGGGGCCAAGCGCAGCATCAGGAATTCCCTCAGTAGCATGGCCCCTGTCACCTTTGCCGCCTTCGCGTTGCCTGGCTTCAGGTCCGTGATCATTTGCTCCAGCACCAACGTCGCCCACTCATCACTGAGCTTTGTGCAAGACCACCCCTTGTCAGACCGGGGCATCTCCATGGGCAGCATCAAGCATGGGTGGACGCACTTGGCGTCCATCATGACCCACTTGCTCCTGAAGCCGTCAGCCTTCTTCCCAGTCTTCGAGATCGAGTTGGCCTTGCCGGCCGCGATGAAATTGGCGCACCTAGAGGTATGATCCTCGTTGATGCGGACGAAGAAGAAGTGGCGCAGAAGAGCCACGGACGGCATCACGCCGAGGAACGCCTCGCAGTAGTAGGCGAAGATCGAAAAGAGAAGGGTAGAGTTGGGATGGAGATGCAGCGCCTGCAGCCCGTAGTGGCCAAGGACCTCATAGAAGAAGTCAGAGAAGGGGGGAACCAACCCTGCGACGATGCTGCTCGTGAAGAAGGGGAAGAAGGTGCTTCCCTCAGGTTCCGGCACGTCAGAGCCAGCCCGGTGCTCAGTCTTCCCCCTCTCGTAGCTTTCCCCGCCGTCAGCAAGCGCGTGGCGGCGAGGTTCTTATCCGAGACGTTGGGCGCGTCGAGAGCTGGCTCGTACCAGGCCAGCGACGAGGCAGGCTTGATCCTCCGGGGCGCCATTGGTCGCCAATGCGGAAGGAGATGGGAGCAGGTCCGGAAATTTCGGAAGCAGGGAGAGAGAAATGGGATCTGGAGCAAGGCGAAAGGAAGCAATGAAGGCAAGTGCTGTCTACACCAGCCTTTTGACAGCCTGGCAGTTGGCAAGGCAGCGTGGGGAAGCGGAGGCGCCCTCGTCCAATGAACTGCCAGACGTCGACCAAGGCCGCAGGCTGTTGGGGCCCGCGGCCCTCCGCACTTTCCCTTTGGCTTTGCCTTGAAGCCAAGTCTAAGCGCGCCTTGGGCCCGGGGCCTACTGTCGGTGTTCTGGGAACGCGGGTCCCCATACTTTCCTGCCCGCGGCCCTCTTCACCAACAAGCATTCAAGACCCTCGCGAGGGGCCAAGCCTCGCGAGGCGGACGACACAAGACCTCCTCGAGAGTGCCTTCACCAGGCTGGCTCGCGAGGGGCGGAGAGATCAAGGCAAGGCAAACCTCGCGAGGTACCAATGACGTGAGCCATGACGATCGAGAAGAGGCGGGCGCCAGGCGTGTGCCAGTGCACACAGTGTCATTGCTTCCTCTTTGGTGCTAAGGAGGCAAGCACAGACGAGGAGTACCGAGGCGTTAAGCAAAGGTTTCCATATCGTTGCAACGAGACCAAGACCAGCAGGACATCAAGATGGAGGTCACCATGGAGCCCAAGATGGCGTCACCACCAGAGCCTTTGGCAGGCGAATACAACTTTTGTCATGATAAGCTGTACTAGCTGTCCCCTTTCAAATTGGCCATTGTTGGCTCCCTTCCCGCTCAATATTTGGGAAGAGGACCAGGGCCACTATAATAGGAGGCAACTGAGTCTCAACTCGCCTCACCTTGGACTAGATCTAGTTCATCCTCACACCCACAAGTTCACCAAGCACAAGAACACCTCTCCTCAGGAGGCTGTTCTTCCCCTTGTACTGTTCATCCTCAGCCCAGGAGGCAATCCACCATCACCACACTAGAGTAGGGTATTACACCACAACGGTGGCCCGAACCAGTATAAATCTTGTGTCTCGTATGGTGAGAGTTCGTCGTGCTTAGCCTAGAGATCGCGAACCGTGTGAGGGCATGATCGATGAGGGGGAGATCTTCGCGCTCACCCCAGTGTTCGAACCTTAAGGGTTTTGCCGGGACCGTAAATCCGACAGGCTCCATATCGTTAAACATGATGAAACTTCTTATGTTATTTTTCTCACGGGAAATAGGAATTTATAGGCTTGAGATTTGGGTAAGCAGAGCCTCATGGGGCCCATAAGCCACCAGGGCACCCCTAGGTGGGTGGGCATGCCCTAGTTCCTTGTGGGCACTAGGTGGCCCCCTCCAGTGGGTCTTGGCTGCAATATCTTATATATATTCCAAAAAATATCTAAAAAAATTCGTACAATTTCGAGAGCTTTTATTTCTGCGCAAAACACAACATCATGGTAGTTCTGCGGAAAACAGCGTCAGGCCGGGTTAGTTTCGTTCAAATCGTGCAAATCAAAGTCCAAAACAAGAGCAAAAGTGTTTGAAAAATAGATACGACGGAGACATATCTACTCCCCCAAGCTTAAATCATTGCTTGTCCTCAAGAAATTGAATTGACAAATTGGAAGTGATAAAGAAAAACATTTACGAACTCTTTTGTTCTTGTATCCATAACTAACCATGAAAATTATAACTGTTAGAATTATATTCACTCATATCAATGGCATAATCGACTAGCCAGCAATAATAAAATATATCAAATGCCAACACTTTGAGGAAACAATCATAATCGACTAGCAAGCATTGACTAAATATTGTAATTCATAGTAGAAGAGATTCAGTCATGATCCACACAATATTAACTATACACAATGCATAAGAATGACAATAGTGGTCTCAAGACTGGTGCTTGTTTGAGAAGGTGCTGACTCAACAATAAAAGTAAAATGACATAAAAGTAAACAGATAGGCCCTTCATAAAGGGAAGCAGGGATTTGTAGAGGTGCCATGTCAGTGTACAAAAATAGGGGCACATTTTTGTACCCTTTTTCCTGTGCACGGGCAGTCAGAGCCGCGCCCACGACCACACCAAGCAGAACGAGGGAGGTGAGCCAAGGTAAGATCGAAGCCCAAGACAATTAAAGCAACGCCAAGGCCAAGACCACAAAGAGCAGATGGACGAAGCAGGTTCCCCCGGCAAGACCCTTGTCGGGCGGCCTCAGCGGCCACTGCAAGACCCTTGCCGGGACAGCTCGCCCCAAGACCAACAGCAGCCACCCTTGAGCCCACGGCCCCAGCGCCATCATCGGCGTGGGGACAGGGCTTGGAAAGGCACCTCTGTGGTGGCATGCAGATCTTTGTGAAGACATATTCAAGGTCAGATGGGTATTGGAAGACGAGGATTAGAAGACGACGATTCTCGGCAAGATCCTTGCTGAGGAAGGCCACTAGACCCCAGGTAAGATCCTTGTCGGGGATGAAAGCACGCCACGGCAAGACCCTTGCCGGGCCACCCAGCAAGGCCCTCGCCAAAGACGCCGACGGGGCCACCGCCAAGCCCACGTCAACCAAGCTTCCACCGCCGTTCACATGCAGCTGCCAGCCCAACCAGTTGGGCGGGCACCTGCGTGGCAACATGCAGCTCCCAGGCCAACTCATCGAGCACCTGCGAGGCGGCATGCAGATCTTCGTCAAGGCTCCACCACCGCGCCAACTCAGCTGCCTGCCTGCCTACATGGCACCGCACGCGTCCCTTGTCGAGGTGCGTGTCGAAGCGAGGAGGAGCGGCGACGAATGGTACGGGCCTCGCCCCCGTCCCCGATAAAGCAAGGGGACACCTAAGCTATGCATTAAATGTACCTTGTCCTGTAATACGAGGGATAACCTCGTGCCACTGTAGACCTTTCCACCTCCTGTGTGCCACTATGGCAACCCCTTTTTCCTATGAAAGGAGGCCCGAGGCGACCAGGAAAAGGATTATGCTTTTTCAAACCGTGCACCGACCACAGATAGTTCGAGAGCTCAAAAACTCTCAGAAATACACCCACTAAAGCAGGACTAGGGTTTCACGCAGCCTCGCGGCCCGAACCTGGGTAAACTATCCTTGTGCTGTCTACTAGCCCTGCTCTCCTCGCAACCCTGCGCCCCGACAACCATAGTAGGGATTCTTGTGATACCATATGTGTCGTTCCACACCGACATCTTTGGGAGAATCTGGTCTAGTAGTCAGCCTAGCAGTTCTTTGTCACCATGGCCCCTAAGAAGAAGACGGACACGGCAGTCGACTCATTGGGAGCCGAACGACCCTTGCCGGTGTGGATGAGCAGCGGGCCGGTCGCAGACAGGACCCGGGCCATGGCCCGCGAGCACCAGCATCGCCCAGGCAGTCGGAGCCTGGCGAGCGGCGTCGATCATGCGCTAGACGACCGGCTACACATCGCCGGATCCAAAGACGGAGCTGGACCCCCCGCAGGCGGTACGGGGCCCTCCAGGGGCGTCGTTGTGCTGACCCCGAGCAGCATGGCGACCTCGAGGACACCTACACCTGCTACCACCGCGCGTTCTTCCCATGGTGTGTGCGCCGAGCTGCGTCACCATGTTGGTGACCCTGGGCACCGCCGTAGGAAGAGACCCGTGCGTCATTGGCAAGATGAAGGGGTTCAGCACGCTCGCCGAAGCGCTGGTGAAAATGGCACGCAGCCGCTGGGTCGTGACGGAGCTC
Source organism: Aegilops longissima (assembly GCA_021605205.1). NCBI lineage: Eukaryota > Viridiplantae > Streptophyta > Magnoliopsida > Poales > Poaceae > Aegilops > Aegilops longissima. Next base: position 345,825,587 of record CM038679.1, read on the forward strand.
CTTCTAACATGGTTAGAAGTCGAAGCGCGTCGCGATCCACGCAGCTGTCGCCGCCGCCCACGCCAGCGGATGCTTTGGCACGCGCATAGCTGCTCCTCGACTTCCCTCCTGCTGCAGAGAAGCTCGACGAGTGGAGGGCTACCATCCGGAGCCTCGTCGCCGTCGCAAACAAAGACAATCCACGACCGGAGGGGCCCTCGAGTCGGCGTTCCACCGAGCCACCACATGCTGGCGCTGGGAGGATCGGGGGAGTTGCGGCCACGGTGTATTCTGCTCCTCCTCGCGAGCCGCCACGGGCGTCAGCCTGTCGTGATGATGCTTGTGATAACATCACCATAGCGTCGTTCGACCCGAGAACCCACCACGACCAGCGCCAGGTCCTTCGGGAGGAAGCTCACGAAGACGCTGGAACCACCGTCGAGCGCCGGCGCGAAACTCGCCGCCAGTCGGACAAGCGGGCGGGACCCGCTATGGACCACCCGACACCGGGGAGCCCGGCGGCCTAACTTATGAGGTGGGATGCCCGAATTTTAACCATGAGCTGAGGCAGTTCCAGTGGCCGTCCCACCGCACGTTCAAGCCCGACGTCGGCGAGAAGTACACTGGCAAGACCCATCCGTCCGAGTTCATCAGCATCTACACCATTGCGATGCAGGCCGCTGGGGCTCGCGACGACAAGGTGCTTGCCAACTATTTCCCGCTGGCGCTCAAGCCCAATGTGATGTCTTGGTTGATGCACTTGCCGGTGGATTCCATTTCTTCTTGGTCAGATTTGTGCCATGAGTTCGTTGGCGCCTTCACAGGAGCCCGCCAAGCTCATGGCCAGGCCAGTGATCTGCATATCATTCCACAGATGGAAGGGGAGACCAAGCGCAAGTACATCCAGAGATTCAGCCGGGTGAAGTACAACATCCCCGACGTTCATCCCACTGTTGTGATTAGCGCCTTCCACCAGAACGTGCGCAATCGCAAGATGCGCGAGGAGCTGGCGATGACCAAGGTTAAGGATGTGGCCAAGCTCTACGTTACGGCGATAAGTGCGCCAGAGCTGAAAAGGAAGGAAGTACCCGGCGAAGATGCCGGTATGAAACCGACTCTACCAATAAAGACGCCGCCACCCCGACGAAGAAGAGCTGGTGTCGCAACAAGAAACGCAAAGCCAAGTCCGTGCTTGCCGTTGAGGATCGGCGATACCGGTGCGGCAAGAAGGTCAAAAGCGACGCCCCGGCAAGGAGGTTGCCGGGTGCGCCGCCTGCCGGGCCCTGGCGGCTACCGACAAGCTAGGAAGTTGCGGCAAGCAATACTGCAAGATCCACCGGACCAAGGGCCAAGACATCCAGAACTGCCGACAAGTCGAGCTGCTTGCTGAGAAGCAAAAGGCTGAGTATGAAAGGCGGGACAAGGAGAAGAACCAGGACGGTGCTGAGGGATCCGGCAAGAAGCGTGGCGGCCAAGGAGGCTGCCCCAGCAAGGACAACCAGCAAGAGTGGCCCGCCCGGGGCGGCGACAAGAAACAAGAAGACGACGATCACGACGAGGACGACAAGTATGGTGAGCAAGGGTTCCAGAAGGCTACGGAGGCCATGTGCGTCGATGGATGCGCCTCGCTGCATACCTCTCACTGCTAGCTCAAGCAGTGGGCGCATGAGATTACGGCAGGAGAGCCGTCGTTTGACGCTCAGAAGCCGCTGAAGTGGTCCAGCACACCCCTCATCTTTGACGCCGAGGACCACCCTGACTGCACTACTGCGGTCGGTTGTTTGCCATTGTTGGTCTCGCCAATGATATGCAACCTCAGGGTGAATAAGATGTTGGTTGACGGCGGGGCCGGCCTGAACCTGATCTCGCCTGTCGTGATCAAAACGTTGCAAATCCCTGATGGAGACCTCGAGGAAACGGGCACATTTCAAGGGGTCAATCCGGGGAGGAGCTAGCCAAAAGGAAAGGTCACACTGCCCGTGACATTTGGAGGAGAGTTGAACTACGGGGCGGAGAGGATGCGTCTTCGGCGTGGCCGAGATCCCTTGCCCTGGCAGGGATCCTCGCCGCCCGAGCACTAGCCAAGTTCATGGCGGCGTCACACTCGCCTCGACATGCTAAAGATGCCGGGCCGTTGACCATCATCTCCGTCCCCTCAGACAAGAAGGGCCTTGATCTGCGCCGACCAACTCTACCGAGAAGCGATTCAGCAGCTGCCGTCAAGGCACCTGCTCCTCCCGCTGAAAGCCCGAGAGGGAAGAAGGAGCCCGGCAAGACCTCTCGCACCCACTCCGGCAAGCACACCTCCTCGGAGTGTTGTGCTACTGTTGAGGACGTGCCAGAGAGCTCTACCGACAAGAGCAAGAGATCCAGAGCCAAGCCGCCGCAGACCAATAAGGTGCCCGTTGGGAGGATGGCATGGGAGGGGCCTTCATCATAGGCTCCACCCTCGACAACAAATAGGAAGACGCGCTCGTCACCTTCCCGCGGGCAAATGTCAACGTGTTTGCATGGCAAGCGTCCGACATCCCCGGTGTTCCCAGGGAGGTGATTGAGCACCACCTAGCTATGCCCTTTACCGGCCCGTCAGCGAAGAAGGTCGAAAGCGGGCTCGGAAAGGTAGAGTTCATCACGAGAGGAGATCGGGAAGTTGGGCGGCAGGTTTGGTTAGAGGGTGCTCCACCCGGCGTGGTTGGCCAATCCGGTAGTGGTGCGCCAAAGCGGAATAGGAAGTGGAGGCTGTGTATTGATTACGAGATATTAATAAGGCTTGTCCTAAGGACCCCTTCCGCTGCAGCGCGCCGACCCAGATTGTTGACTCCACAGCGGGGTGTGATCTGTTATCATTCCTCGACGCCTACTCAGGCTACCACCAAATCTTCATGACAAGAGAGGATGAAGAGAAGACATCATTCATCACACCATGTGGTACGTATTGCTTTTTACGGATGCCTTTCGGGTTGAAGAGTGCTGGCTCAATGTTTACAAGAGCAGTCCAAATTGGTTTTGAACCTCAGATCCATAGAAATATGGAGGCCTACATGGATGACATAGTGGTCAAAACCAAGGACGGGCCAACTCTTGTGCAAGATCTAGAAGAGACATTTGCTAACCTGCGCAAGATCAACCTCAAGATGAACCCTGAGAAGTCTGTCTTCGGCATTCCGTCCGGCATGCTTCTTAGGTTCTTTGTGTCGCAACGCGGGATCGAGGCAAACCCAGACAAGATCAAGGATATTGAGCAGATTGAGGCGCCCAAGCGGATCAAGGATGTGTGTTGGCTCACCGGCTGCGTTGCCGCCATGAGCCGATTCATCTCCAAGTCCGCCTAGCGCGCCCTTCCCTTCTTCAAAATCTTGAAGAAGGCAGGCCCAATAGAGTGGACCCCAGAAGCTGAGGCAGCACTGCAGGATCTGAAGAAATACCTTTCCTCCATGCCAAATGGCGCCTAAACCACAAGAGTCGTTGCTGCTGTACCTGGCGACGACGAATCAAGTGGTCAGCGCCGCACTGGTGGCACAGAGGGAGGTCGACGAGGAGGCTGCAATGGCGGCAGAACCAGCAGATGGCAAGCCAAAGATTCCCCCGGCAGGGCCTGGTGCCGACAGGGCGCGGCCCCTGGCAGAGTCTGGTGCCACCAAGGCAATTCCCGCACAGTCGTATGAAGTGGTGCAAAAGAAGAAGATGATGCAGCACCTGGTTTACTTTGTCAGCTCCCTCTTGCAGGGGGCTAGGTCGAGGTATTCCAGCGTGCAAAAATTTCTCTTCGGCCTCCTTATGGCCTCGAGGAAGCTGCGTCACTACTTCCAAGCCCACGAGATCACTGTCGTCACCAGCCTCCCGTTGCAACGGATACTGCACAACTCGGACGCAACCGGAACAATTGTGTAATGGGCCTTGGAGCTGTCAAGCTACGGTTTAAAGTTTGAAAGTACCTCGACAATTCAGAGCAGTCTCTTGGCGGAGTTCATCGCAGAATGGACCTCGACGCCTGACGAAGAAATCCAAGAGACCACTCTCCCCGGCAAGGAAGCAGACCGTGACTAGATCATGTACTTTGATGTTGCTTTCTCGCTGCAAGGCGCCGGTGCTGGTGTGCTGCTCGTCGCACCTACCGGAGAACACCTCAAGTATGTGATCGTATGCACTTCCCGAGGGAGATGTCCACCAACAACACCGCTGAATACGAGGGATTGCTTGCCGGTCTCAGGATCGCGGCAGACCTCGGGGTTAAGAAGCTCATCGTCAGGGGTGACTCACAGCTCGTTGTCAGGCAGGTCAACAAGGATTATTAGAGCCCATTGATGGAAGCTTACGTAGATGAGGTGAGGAAGCTGGAGGAACGCTTTGATGGTATTCAGGCGGAGCACGTCCCCCGAGCGGAGAATGACATCGTCGATTACCTGTCAAAGCATGCCGCATTCAAGATACCTGTGGAACCAGGTACCTTTTTGCTCTGATTAACTCAACCATCCGTCGAACCATCAGCGGGGCAGAGCAAGCGGAGAAAATCAGGTCCCGGCAAGTACTTTCCTACCGAGCCCCCTGGGGCTGCCGGCAAGGGTGCTGCCGCGGACGCTGAGCCTGCCCAAGAGCAACTGGCTCCGGCAGGTCGTCAAGCCCTGGCCGTAGAGACAACCACTCCCATGGCGGAAGAGATGCCTTTGGTCCTTGCCGTCGAGCCCCAGGCTCCGACATGGGCGCAACATACCGTCCAATTCCTCCAAACAGGGGAGCTTCCTAAGGAGCAGGAAGAAGCGGAGAAAGTAGCCCGTCGGTTCGTCTGTACCGGTTAAATCGATGGCGTCTGTCTGGAGAAGGCGAGCGGTGTGAAACTCAAGTGCATCCCCCGGGACGAAGGACTGGAGCTGTTGGCGGAGATACATGGAGGCATATGTGGATCCCACATAGTGTCAAGGGCCCTTGCCGGGAAGGCATTCCGGCAAGGTTTCTTCTGGCCCACCGCCCTCCAGGATCCGACGGCACTAGTAACCAAGTGTGAAGCATGCCAGTTCCATTCAAAGAAGCTTCATCAACCAGCCCAAGCCCTTCAAACAATCCCTCTCTCTGGCCATTCTCGGTCCGGGGCTCGATATCTTGGGCCCTTTCCCTGTCTTGTTGTCGGGGCTTTGAGTACTTATGCGTTGCAATCGACAAGTTCACAAAGCTGGGCGGAGGTGGAAGAAGTGAGGAAGGTGGCTGTTAGTCAGCCATCAAGTTCTTCAAGGACCGTCTGCCGTTTTGGTGTGCCAAGCGAGTCATCACCGACAACGACACGCAGTTCACAAGCCACACCTTCACGCTTGATACATCCAAGACCTCGGCAGCAAGGTCATTTTGCTTCAAGTGGCACATCCGGCGAACAACGGCCAGCCGGAGAGGCAAATGCTGAAGTATTGCGAGGCACGAGAATGAAGACTTTGACAAGATGCACAAGAGTGGAAGGCGCCAGGATTGATGAGTTGCCGCGGTTCTTTGGTCAATCGGACGACGCCGCCGTCGAGCCACCGGCGGACACCTTTGCCCCTGGTATACGGGCGACGCAGTTCTCCCCACGGAACTCATATCACGGGTCACCTCGAGTGCTCGCTTATGATGAGCTTGAGCAAGAGCCGTTCGCCAAGATGACGCGGCGCTCCTTGAGGAAGATCGTCTTCGTGCAGTGTGAGCGGCACGCTACCAATAAACCTGCGCCGCTACCATAGCTGCAAGGTTCATGCCGAAGCTTTGAGGAAGCAACCTTGTTCTTGGTAGCGTTCAGTTGGCTAAGAATTCCAACAAGTTGGCCTTGAAGGGAAGGCCCTTATCGAATGTCTGAGTCACCAAGCTTTGGCGCGATCCGCTTTGAGACCGAAGATGCCTTCCCAGTGAGCAACTCCTGGAACATCGAGCATCTTCGCAAGTTTTACCCATAAGGTGCAGCCGCAATCCACCTTCTGTACAAGCTTTGCCGGCAAGTCATGTGACCCTTTGTACAGCGCCAGGCGCAGAACCCGAGCATAAATAAATGAAGCGTTGTCGCCCTAAGTTATAGCATGCATGCTAGGTCGAGTCTCTTCCTTGGTTAGGGTTGATAGTGCTTAGCGGTGACTAACCCCTAGCCTAGAGGTCGAGTGCGCGTCTATCTGTTCCTTTTTTGTCCTGCTTTGGTTCGCAGGACACATGAGCACTTCTGCTGAGCTACTCGGAAAGAAGGAAACGGACCGGCGCCCCGACCCCAGCAAACCAGAATTGCCGGGAGCTGCAAGCACAAGGATCCAACCGCAGCAAGATGAGATTGCCGGGGGCTGCAGATCCAGATAAGTCTTTTATCCTCTGTCATGCATTTCAGAACCGGACTGGGGTATGTGAAACCTCGTTTTCATCTCTAGGCTGCCGTGCTCCCCTTTTTCCTATACCTAAGGATTATCTCCTGGGTCCGGATTTGGTCGTAGCCGTGGCGGCGAGGAGGTGGAACGAGGAGCCTGAAGCCCACTTCATCCCTGCCTCCGCCAAGAGCGCGAGAACGGTCGAGTGGAGTGGGGCGACGGCAAGGCTTGTTGCCGGGCGAAAAACGTTTATCTTAAACAATAACAAGGATTCACTCCTTGTCATGGATTACCCATGAGCGAAAAACCCGGCTAGCATCCCTTTTTCATTAAAAACATCCCATACAGGTACAGTTCGTGCGAGATGAAAAACATGAGCAAGGGGATTACAAGTTTTAAATTTAGCAAAGGCCCGCAGGCTTACAAACTAAAAAAGAGATAAGATGCCCGTAATCCCTTAATTGTCTCTCTCCTCAGGAGTCAGGTCAAGGAGGCGAAAGAGCAAAAGGGGTGCCTAGGCGAGCTACGAGCAGTAGAAAGCACCAAGAGAACACCTCGGTGGCCGCCGGGCAGGCCGGTGATGACGGTGCCGGGAAAGGAGTTGGAAGATGAGGCGGCAGGACCGGCAATATGCGATGAAAGCATTGGTGCCCACGTACTCCGAGTTGACGACCTTGCCGCCCGCCCTCTTTCTCTTCCGCAGCCTCCCGATGCCAGCCGCCCAAGGAGACGGCCCCGAGAAGTCCAAGGAGCTGGCCCTGCCCCCGGCAAACCTCTGCCGGAGGAGCGGCCAGGTGCAGATGCTGCTGCTGCTGCACCCGCCCAGGAGCGGGGCGTCCGACACCTAGTCGGACTTGTCCTCGCTATCCGCCCCGCTGTCCTCCTTGTCACTTTCGCTCGAGGACGAACTTCCATCATCAGAATCTCCATCAGAGGAGCTCTGCACGCAGCATTTCAAACAAGTTCCAAACTCTCCGAAGACCTTGACGAAAAGCAGGCCGTCCTCCATTAACTTGAAGTAGAGGACGAGCCCCGCCGTTAGGCTGTGGATGCGGGCGAACGTCTTCCATCCACGGCGGAGATACATAACTCGAGGAGCTGGGAAGTCGACGTCGACCCGCGTGCCCCCGTTCCCTCAGCCCCTCATGTGCAACCTGAGGGTCTGGGGCGGGGCACGCTCCATCAACCGAGCGAACGAGGTAGGGAGACGAAGACGACAACGCGGGGGCCGACGGAGCCTCATGAAGAACTCGCAAGGCTGGTCTTCAACATGGCCTTCCATCGGGAAAGGCACCATTGGTGGGGATGAAGCCGGCGCGCCACCCCGTCCTCCACTTCCCCGAGCACTGCGACCTCTGCCCCGGCCTCGCACACGGCCTCCCCCTCCCCCTTTCCCTCGCGGCCAGTTCCGCCACCGCGGGCTCAGGAGGAGGAGGGACACGCTGTCGAGCGGCGACCCTCGCCGCCACCGTTGAAGGACCAGGGTTCCCCTTCTCCATGGAGAGTGAAAGGGAGGAGCAGAAGCAAGAGGAGACAGATGATAGAAGATGTGCGGGACGCCATCCCCCCTTCCCCCTCTTTACAAAGAGGTGGGGTCGGGGCTCGGCCGCCCCGCTCGGCCAATCCAGACACCGGAGGCGCAGGGAATCAGGACCGACCCGCTGCCCCAACCAGCGATGGCCCGGTTTCCCGCCTCCACCGTTTGCCACCCCAAGCGCATGAAAGACGTGTGGCAGTTGTGCAGAACTGAGGGGACGGGTGAGGCGACATCTCCCCACCCCATGATCGTGGGGAGTGGACGCCTTGAAGACCGCACCACGGCCCCGCTCAATAAATGAGTCGCGCCTCCACGCCTCCCTCTTTTTACGGGGAAGGCGCAAGCCGCCTCTTTACTGCGATGTGACGTATGCGTGTGAAAACCACCCCATGCATGCCGCCACGTCACGCACACCCCTCCATGCCGCGCCACGTGCGCGGGTCGTGGGAGGCGGAGCACGCGAAGAATCTTACCACGGTAAAAACCGCCCCACCTGGCCACGCACCATTTTGGGCCTGGCCCAACGACGTGTCGTGCTATGTGGGGCCCAGGCTCGGGGGCTCCTGTCGGTGTACAAAAATAGGGGCGCATTTTTGTACCCCTTTTCCTATGCACGGGTAGTCAGAGCCGCGCCCACGACCACACCAAGCAGAACGAGGGAGGTGAGCCAAGGTAAGATCGAAGCCCAAGACAATTAAAGCAACGCCAAGACCAAGACCACAAAGAGTAGAGGGACGAACCAGGTTCCCCTGGCAAGACCCTTGTCAGGCGGCCTCAGCGGCCCCGGCAAGACCCTTGCCGGGACAGCTCATCTGCCTGTGAGCAGCCACCCTTGAGCCCGGCCCCAGCGCCATCATCGGCATGGGGCCAGGGCTCGGAAAGGCACCTCTGTGGTGGCATGCAGATCTTTGTGAAGACATATTCAAGGTCAGATGAGGATTAGAAAACGACGATTGTTGGCAAGATCCTTGCCGAGGAAGGCCACCAGACCCCCGACAAGATCCTTGCCGGGGACGACAGCACGCCACAGCAAGACCCTCGACGGGCCACCTGGCAAGGCCCTCGCCAAAGACGCTGGCGAGGCCACCGCCAAGCCCACGTCAACCAAGCTTCCACCGCCGTTCACATGCAGCTACCATCCCAACCAGCTGGGCGGGCACCTGCATGACAACATGCAGCTCCCAGGCCAACTCATCGAGCACGTGCGTGGCGGCATGCAGATCTTCGTGAAGGCTCCACTACCGCGCCAACTCAGCTGCCTACCTGCCTACATGGCACCACACGCATCCCTGGCCGAGGCGCGTGTCGAAGCAAGGAGCAGCGGCGACGGACGGGACGGGCCTCGCCCCCGTCCCCGATAAAGCAAGGGGACACCTAAGCATTAAATGCACCTTGTCCTGTAATACGAGGGATAACCTCGTGCCACTGTAGAACTTTCCACCTCCTGTGTGCCACTGTGGAAACCCCTTTTTCCTATAAAAGGAGGCCCGAGGCGACCAGGAGAAGGATTCGGCTTTTTCGAACCGTGCACCGAGCACAGCTAGTTCAAGAGCTCAAGAACTCCCAGAAATACACCCACCAAAGCAGGACTAGGGTTTTACGCTAGCCCTGCTCTCCTCGCAACCCTGGAGAAACGATCCTTGTGCTGTCTACTAGCCCTGCTCTCCTCGCAACCCTGTGCCCCGGCAACCATGGTAGGGATTCTTGTGATCCCATACGTGTCGTTCCACACCGACATGCCAGAGCTTGAAGCTTAAATTAGAGATAAATGTAATTTAAAGAGGCATGCCTTTCCTGTCAACATCATGACCGAGAGTTTTCAATATTTTCCATGCATTGCAAATTAGCGACAGTTCCCAAGTGGAATTGTAAAGTTTACTCCCCCTCAGCCAACAAACACAAGCCACGGCTAGCCGAATCCTCTGGTGCCATCCATACCAACAACTTTTCGGGGGAGTTTGTTTCATTATTTTGTGATTTGATCATGGGATTGGGCATCCCGATCCCCAGCCCCTCTAGTGTAAGGACAAGTGAATAAACACTCATCATGAGAATAACCCGCTTAGCATGGAAGATACTGACCACCCCTGTCGCCCCATGAGCGGTATGGGCACACAAAACAGATGTTCATTTGAATATTTAGAGGAGGCACATGCAACTTTACTTGGAATGGCAGAGTAATACCACATATAGGTAGATATAGTGGACTCATCTAGAACAACTTTGGTTTAGGGTTTGGATGCGGAAGCAGTATTCCCACTTAGTATAGGCGAAGGCTAGAAAAAAGGTTGAGAAGCGACCAACTAGAGAGCGAAAACGATCATAATCATGCATTGTGAATCATTAACATTGAATATGATATAAGCACCATGAAGATAAATATCATGGAGGCTATGTTGGTTTTGAATCAACTACATGCGTGAACATGTGCCAAGTCAAGCCACTTGAGACATTCAGAGGAGGATACCATACTATCATACTTAATCATAACCATTTTAATGCACGTTGACACCCAAGATAAGTCATTATCCCTGCTAGCTACTTAAGCATGGCATGAGAAACTATAATATCTAATTGTCATTATAAACATGTTTAATCATAATATGCTGAATCATCGATACTGAGTAAAAAATATAAAAAAAAACAAAAACAAGTTGAGTTCATACTCACTTTTCCTTGCCACATTCACTTCATCAAATTATCGTCATTATTGCCTTTCACTTGCATGACCGATTGATATGAAAATAATAATAGTGCAAGAGTGCCGTGAACTAAGCTGGAATCTGCAAACATTTTATTCAAATGAGAAGACAAGGTAATACGGCTCTTTGTTGGATCAACCATAATGCATATGATATCCACTCAACTTTTCAACCTGGTCTTCTCCTTACGATGACTCAACAAAAGAAAAGAATTTCAGAGAAACACACCAAAAATAATTTGGGGCTATTAGTTTTTCTTGAAGGAAGCAAATCAACAAAGGAACACAACACGAGAAAAACTATTTACATGGGAAAGCTCCCAACATGCAAAAGAATAAAAGAGAAATATGTTTGGGTTTTCTTTTAATACTACATCAAATTAAACTAGAAAGAAAAACCAAAAAGAAGCGAGACCTATTTTTGGATTTTCTTAAAGTTTTTAAAAAACACAAGAAGAAAACAAGAAAATAAAAACTAACATGGATTATACAATGATGACAACCGAGAACTCGAATGAAATGTGTGAACATGAATGTAATGTTACTGAGAAAACATACTCCCCCAGGCTTAGGCTTTGGCCTAGCTTGGTAATCACCATCCTTAGTAGCCATCTGGTCCCATATGGAAGTGTTGAGGCGGCAGCACCTGAGCGTCCCAATCCCGGGCCTCATCCTTTGCCGCTGCCAACGCATTCCAGTAAGCAACGATGTCCAGTGGCATAACAGTGTATCCGTTCCTGGCATGAAAGTCAAACAAAGCAGGTGCGGGCAACGGGATAACATCATGAGTAACCTCACTAAAAACCAAGTTATAACGAATGTGGTGGGGAGGCTCAGGAGCATCAATAAAGTGGTGATCCTGCATCGATTGGTGATCTAAGTAAACTCTAGGAAACAAGTAATCATGAGGGTGCATGTTAACATGAAAATGTGTCGCTAAGCGAGTAGCATAAATACCACCATGAATTTTACCCTTAGTCCAATTAGTGTGCAGGCGGCGTGCAATGATAGCTCCAAGGTTATAAGTCTTGTCACTATGAAGTGCACGGCATAATATGGCAAGGTCAGGAGCACTGAGCGCACCACCTTGCTCTCTAGTAGTCAAGCATTTCCCTATGAATAAATCAAAGTAATGCACGTCAGGAAAATGCAAACTAGTAGCTCGGGCGTTCGAGACACCCGTTTCCTCTCCTAGTGTTAGAGTGCGGAGGAAACCCTCAAACTCTTCCGGTCTAGGCTCTCTTATTTCCCCATCAGAGGGAATCAAACATATCTCACGGTTCGAGCCTATTCAAGAAATAAAATTTTTGCACAAAAGAATTTGTAAGGATGTGGTGCTGGTCACACTCATCTACGTGGAAGTCGATCAATCCGGCATTGGCAACAAATTGCGCAAACTCTTGGTAGAATCCAGCTTCATTCATGAAGGCATTGTGTGGCCATTCGCATGGACGGATCTCCGTCCTAACGAAATGTTGAGGTCACTATCCGAGGAGTCCCCAATGACTCTCTTGGCATTCCGTTTAGAGGGACTCTTCCGGAAGAAGTTCATTTTTCCTATGAACAAATTTCTAAAAAAAATTGGCCACAAAATGATGTCAACAAAATTTCACAAGATTGATAGCAACTACTCCTATGGATCTGTAGAGGCTATATCAAGCATTCAAGCTACTTGGAACTCAAAGAATTCAACATGCAAGCTCATTTTCAGTAGCACCAAGAGCAACTAACTATGCAAAATATAATCCACTCACTACAAAAAAAAGAAACTTCCATGACATTATGGCCCGAAAGAATTTTTTTACTGTCATGCTTATGACACTTCTATGACGATAATTGTAACAAAAACACGTATTATCATTTGTGTAGTGGGCTCCTACTTCTGTGACAAAAAATCATGACAGAAAATGGGCTTTCCATCCTGGGCCGGCCGGAGACACACCTGCATGACATTCTTTGGGCCATCCATGACGTAAAAAATCGTGGTAGAAGTGAGGGCAAGGAAAATATCGATGAGTGATACGTCCATTTTGCATCATGTTTACCTACTATTATTTTTAATGTTTTTATGCATAATAATTCTTTTTGGAGTAATTCTAATGCCTTTTCTCTCATAATATGCAAGGTTCACACAAAGAGGGAGAATTCCGGCAGCTGGAAATCTGGACCTGGAAAAGCTACGGCAGGCCACCTATCCTGCACAACTCCAAGTAAGCTGAAACTCCACGAGGAATTTTTATGCAATAAATAATAAATACTTGAGCAAATAACTACCAGAGGGGGGCTACCTGGTGAGCACAAGACACTAGGCGCCTGCCCCCAGTAGCGCCCTAGTGTGTTGTGCTCAGCCCGGACCACCTCCGGTGCCCATCTTCTAGTATATAACTCATATTGACCTAGAAAAAAAATAAGGAGAGGACTTTCGGGAGGAGCGCTGCCGTCTTGAGGCGGAACTTGGGCAGGAGCATTTTTGCCCTCCAGCGGAGCGATTCCGCCGAGGGAAGTTCCCTCCCGGAGGGGGAAATCATCGTCATCATCATCACCAACAACTCTCCCATCTTGGGGAGGGCAATCTCCATCAACATCTTCAGCAACACCATCTCCTCTCAAATCCTAGTTCATATCTTGTGTTCAATCTTTGTACCGGAAATATAGATTGGTGCTTGTGGGTGACTAGTAGTGTTGATTACATCTTGTAGTTGATTACTATATGGTTTATTTGGTGGAAGATTATATATTCAGATCCATTATGCTATTTAAACCCCTCTGATCTTAAGCATGTTTATCACTTGTTAGTAGTTACTTTTGTTCTTGAGGTCATGGGAGAAATCATGTTGCAAGTAATCATGTGAACTTGATATGTGTTCGATATTTTGATAGTATGTATGTTGTGATTCCCTTAGTGGTGTCATGTGAACATCGACTATAGGACACTTCACCATATTTGGTCCTAAGGGAATGCATTGTGGAGTAGTTATTAGGTGATGGGTTGCGAGACCGATGGAAGCTTAAACCCTAGTTTATGCGCTATTCCGTAAGGGACCGATTGGATCCAAGAGTTTAATGCTATGGTTAGAATTTATTCTTAATACTTTTCTAATAGTTGCGGATGCTTGCGAGGGGGTTAATCATAAGTAGGAGTTTTTTTTCAAGTAAGAACAACACCTCGGCACCAGTCCACCCACATATCAAATTATCAATGTAGCGAACACAAATCAAACCAATATGATGAAAGCAACTAGATGAAATTCCCGTGTACCCTCAAGAACGCTTTGCCTATTATAAGATACTGATTCAGCCTGTCCTTTGCCTCAAAAGGATTGGGCTACCTTGCTGCACTTTTGCTACTATTACCGATACTTTCTCGTTACAAAGTACCTTGCTATCATACTACCATGTTACTTACAATTTCATCACTTTTAGACATTACCTTGCTAAAAACAACTTGTCATTTCCATGTGCTCCTCGTTGGGTTCGACACTCTTACTTATCGAAAAGGCTACAATTGATCCCATATACTTGTGGGTCATCAAGGCTCTTTTCTGGCGCCGTTGCAGAGGAGTGAAGCGCCCTTGGTATGGAAAAAATATTACTACGTGCTGAAATTTATTGTCCCTTGTTACTATGGAGAACAATCCTTTGAGGGGTTTGTTCGGGGTATGTTCACCTCGAGCGGAACCACAATTAGTTACCCCTCAACCTACTACACCTACTAAAAATATTGAACATGAAATTCCTTCGGGTATGATAGAACAACTGCTAGCTAATTCTTATGCAGGTGATGGAACCAAACATTCTGATATGCAATTGATATATGTGAAAGAAATTTGTGGATTGTTTAAGCTTGCAGAGTACAGAAAGCGTAATCACAGGATAGCACAAGATGAAGACAACCACAGAGTACAGAAAGCGTAATCACAGGATAGCACAGGATGAAGACAAACAGACTGAAGAAATTGAACTGAGGAAATTGAGAAAGTCTTCAGTCAAAGTCTTCAAACACAGATATGACAAGCACACAACACAGTAATGAGGAAATTAAGTGTTGAGGAAAATGAACCAAGTGGCTTGGTGAAGACAATGATTTGGTAGACCAGTTCCAACTGCTGTCTCAGTTGTACATCTGGTTGGAGTGTCTAGGTATGTAAACCTGAGGACACACAGTCCCGGACACACAGTCCTCACCGTATTCTCCTTGAGGTAAGGTCACACAGACCTCGCCCAATCACTCGTGGTAAGTCTTCAGGTGACTTCCGAACCTTCACGAACTCGGTCACTCGGCGATCCACAATTCATCTTGGATGCTCTCGACAATGACGCCTAACCGTCTGGAAGAAGCAGAGTCTTCAAAGGTAACAAGCGTCGGATCCATGCAGGATCAATCTCTTCAGTGATGCTCAATCACTTTGGGTTTGTAGGTGTTTGGGTTTGGGTTTTCCTCACTTGATGATTTTCACTTAACATCCTCGGAGGATGGGATGCTCTCAAATGACAAGTGTCAGTTTCTATCGGAGCAGCCAACCAGCTAGCGGTTGTAGGGGGCGGCTATTTATAGCCTAGGGAGCAGCCCGACATGATAAGACATAAATGCCCTTCAATGATATGGCCATTAGGTCGGTAGATATTTTGGGACAGCTGGCGCATAGCACATCAACGGTCGGAAATTTGAGGCTCAAATTCCTCAGGGCTATCATGTTCCTCACTGTGTAGGCAATCCGCACTGGCGAATTCCTAACTCCTCAGTCAGAACAAATTCCTCATCGACCAGAAGAACTTCGTCTCTGTCACTGAAGAAATTGACTGAGCTGTATGAGATTTCCAATGGCTTCACTCGAAGGGATTGGTAGGTGGAGGATTTTGAGTTGAGCATCACATGGAAATTTTTCCTTAGTATTTCCTCGACCCCCTTTAATAGTACGGTGTTTCCTATGACTCAATAAATTGAAAATGAAACTACGAAAACAAAAGTCTTCACGCTTCATGTTCCTTGAATGAATCACTACAGGAAACTTCTAGTTTGCCGTCTGGGCATAACAGACGACAAAGACGTAAATCCAGAGGAAGTAGACGGCAAAGTCAGACGGCAAAGATTAATCGGCAAAGAATACTTTGTCGTCTGCTTTTTTTTCCTGACGGCAAAGACTTTGCCGTCAGTCTATATTTTTGCCGTCAGTCTTGGGAAAGTAGACGGCAAAACATTGCACCAGACGGAACGGACGTTCTGACGGACGGCGTCAAGTGTTTTGCCGGCTACCGGCCGTCCAACCAGACGGCAAAGTCTATTATCTTTGCCATCAACTATCAGTTTTGGCAGGAGGGAAAGAAGCATACTTTGCCGTGCATCATCTTTGTAATCCCGATGGGCAAAATAGCAGGACTTTGTAAATGCGGTGCTCCTTTGCCAGTCGGCAAAGACTCATATTTCACCGTCAGTTGGTGCTGGCCCAGACGGCAAAGCTCTACCTCTTTGCTGTCAACCTGCCTGTTGGCAAGACGACAAAGTTCCATAGCATATATATAGTCCCAGGACAAAGTTCCATAGCATATAGTCCCAAAACAAAGTTCCATAGCATATATATAGTCCCGGGACAAAGTTCCATAGCATATAGTCCCAAAACAAAGTTCCACAGCATATAGTTCCACAACATATAATACACAATGAACAAAGATGGCATCACTACGTAAGATTTGGCACTACAACAAATGCCTTCATGTCCACGTCATAGTCCAAAGAGCATCCAGGTGGCAACCTACAAGATTGAATGGTGTGTGTCAAATAACGTGCTTGAAATCATCAATATGCCAAATAGACAAAAGAAAGTACTTCGACACTACAAAATAAATTGTGATCCATATTCCATAGTGAGTTTCCAAAATAAAAAGCTTCTGGTACATATGGAGTTTCTTGAACACTTATCCAATTTTGAACATGCTAATTTAACACTAGATCTTTACTTATAAGTCTGATCTTTAAATGGTTCAAACTGTCTCTACTTACAAGTTTCTAAATCATGGAGATCTTCAAATGGTCTCTAAATCATGAAAATAAGTAGCTACTTGTCTCTAAATCATGAATATCTTCAAGTGTTCTCTAAATCATGAAAATAAATAGCTTCAAGAATGCATATATTTAATTAAGATCATGGTTGAAATTATTCAAATGGATTATAGTTTGAAACGGTTCAAATGGTCTCTACTTGTCTCTATGTCGGGGAAGCTGATAGTGACCCACGAACACCTACGGGACCGGGTCCCTTGTGGTTCGGAGGGGGGCGGAGATTGCACAAAGAGCGGATCGAAGCGATGCACACGAGCAGATTTACCCAGCTTCGGAGCTCTCCGGAGAGATAATACTCCTACTGCTGCTTGGTTGATTGTATTGTGTTCTTGCTAGGGAGCAATGAGAGCTACAAAACCTAGTCTGAGTGTCTCTAGTCTCGTATGTCGCAAATGAACTGAACCGGAGCCGAACCCTTTCTACATTGCACTTGGGCCTCCTTTTATAGGCACAAGGGGTCACCACAGTGCAAGTAGACAAGGGTAAAATAGGAAAAACAGAGGTTGGTACACCGCTTTATACAAAGTACGATGATCTATACCTAACTCGACGACAAGGGACAAAAGCCATAAATGTCCGTCCCATCGCTGAATAAAGGCAATAGGGACCGTCAAGTGCGCCTCCGTTTGCCACAATGGTAGCTTATCGTCGCCGCTTATCGCTGCTCCCGCTGGCTGCACAGCCCATTGACACACGTGCTGAGGAAAGCCCCATGGCGACACGTTGGCGGATGAGCTGGAGCGGAGATGAAGAGAGTTACCGCCATGCAAGCGCCTTGCAGCGGCAAGGTCCTTGTCGCGCGGGGCTGTCGCTCACCAAGCCTTCCCGGCAAGCTCCTCTTGCCGGGTCTTGTTTCTTCGTGCCTTGAGTGGCCTTCTGGCAAGCTCCTCTTGCCGGGCCTTGATTACTTTGTTCTTGAATGGCTCCAAAGGAGCCGAGACCTTAGGCGGTCACCAGGCCAGCCCTGCCGTGGGGTGCTGCTGTTGTCCGTGCACAAGTTCAGGGTACTAGGGTACCCTACTCTAGTACACCGACAGAGCCCCGGGCTCAGGGCCACACAGCGCCAAGCTCCGTTGGGCGGGCCCAAAAGCAGTCTGCAGGCTTGCGCGGCTGGATCATGTGATTATTAACCGGACCCACCACGTCCCCTGAGCAGCACGTTCCGGACGTGGCGTCGTGGGAGAGATCGTGGGGCTTTCTTTAATGGGAAAACGGGCGCGCCGTCCCTCTCCCCTTATAAGCGGGGGAACAGGGCAGGCGCCCACTTGCCATTGCTGTAACTTCAAAACTACCGCCGCTCCCCCCTTCTTCTCAAGTCCACAGAGCGACGCTCCGCCCCCCATTGCCACCGGCGCCACCAGCGCCGTCGACCTCCTCCACCACCTCCCCCCATGGCTCCGAAAGCCGACAATGGGAAAGGCGTGAAATCGGCCGGCGCAGCGGCTCATGGGCGCTGCGGAAGGAGCGGGCCCTCTTGATCCCCGCTGATGGAAGGAGTTATGGAGCTGTATTACCTTTTACAGTCGATGGAGACGCGGCGCACCCAGCTGAGGGTGATCTCCGCCGCCACATCCGAGAAGGTTTCCATCGTACCCTTTCTTGGCGCTTTTCTTCCACTTGTGGGCTCTGCCCGCCCTTTTCAATTCTTTTGCGATGTCATGAACACATATGGCCTCCTCCTCCTTGATTTCACCCCCAAC
This sequence comes from Aegilops longissima, assembly GCA_021605205.1. Lineage (NCBI taxonomy): Eukaryota > Viridiplantae > Streptophyta > Magnoliopsida > Poales > Poaceae > Aegilops > Aegilops longissima. Next base: position 345,843,870 of record CM038679.1, read on the forward strand.
GTCGTCCTCACCATGGCGTTTCGCACACCTCTGCGAGAACTTTGTCGGGTCCACCCAAATGTAGCACTTTTCCGCCATTACTTCACGCCCAGCGAGAGAGAGAGAGCCGCTTGGGAGGAATTGCATGGACCTCTGGGATCGAAGAAGGAAGCATATCTTGACGGAGAGCTGCGCATCAAGTGGGAGGAGGAGAGCTGACTGGTGTTGGATCTTAGAGGAGGAGCCACAGCCTTTTACTGCCTGCGCCAAACTCCCATAGTCGCGCAGCGATTGGAGAAACTTGGCGCGGAGGATGCCAAGTTGAAGATTGTCGTGACTAGGATCTTGCGCCTCGGGCATGCCGGGCTTACCGTAGGAGCAGTTGGCGCGACTTCCTTCGCCGCTGACATTGCGCCCTTGCAGGAGAGGGGAGGCCTGCTTGGGAGTTCCAAAATGCGGCGGACATCATGAGGCTGCGCCGGGTTTGAATCGAACTTTCTTGTCTTGGAGCTGGGCGGCATGCTGCGGGAGCTGTTCAAGCTCACGAGATCACCCGAGTGGTTCATGTTGCGAGGGAGTCGTGCCTTGTGCAACAACTTGTCGCTGACCGCATCCGCGCGATGAAGCCGTTGTGCGATTCCCATGGAATCGTTTCAACTTGGCAGGAGCCCGCCGACGACGTCGTGCAGCAGTTCTTTGACGACTTGGAAGAAGTGCCGATCCGTGCCGACGAGCAGAAGCGGCTTACTCGCGACACCACCGAGCAAGAGATGGCGTGCATCACCACAAGGTTGGAGGAGGCGGCAGAAGCTGCTGCCGCCGGCGCGTTTGGGTTCTCCGTCGAGGAGGCACAGGCAGCCGAGGCGGCAAGCCTTGCCGATCGAGAGGAGTTCACCGTTGAGGAGGAGCAGGCCGAGCCCGACGCTGACCTGAACGAGCCTGCCGGGGGCGCCTCCCCTCCGCCGTCAAGTAGTTTGCCGTGGGAGGAGCCCGCGGCCCCGCCAAGAAGACGTCTCCGCAAGACTGGAGAAGCGGCGGGGCGGCGAGACGCCCAACAGCCGCCTCGCCGCCCGACGCGCTTCCACCAGCAACCAAGCACAAGTGCAGCGGGCGCCTCCTGCCGCTACAGACACGGGAGCGGGGCCTTGAGCCACGGCCCCGCACCCGCCAAGCGTCAGGGAGCCTACTCCTCCAGCTTTCGTCGCACCGGAGCAGAATTGACTTCTCCGCTCTCACTCGAGGAAGATGAGGAAGAGTAAGTTCTTGTCGCTGCTACTTGTAATTCTTCAATTTACTGCTTTTGACTTGTATTTGACTTGCTTCATTCTGAGCTCTTTCCTTCTTGGGACGCTGGCTCGGAGGGCGTCAAGAGGGCCAAGACTCGGTGGTCGTCGTCGAAGGCGATTCCCACAATGGCTGTGGGGCACGTCTGAGACTCCTTGCGGATCCGGCAACCCTTCATGAGCAGCCCCAAAGACAGCCCCCAACGTAAGTATTTGATTCATTTCTTACGGTTAGGTGTGCTTGGGTGCTTCTCCTTCTGATTTCTGGCTTGTTGATTTGTGTAGGAGCAGAGCAGCCTCATCGAGGAGGTCCCGAAGTCACTCTCAAGTCCTGTGCGCTTCAACTACGCCGCCAAGGAGAAATCTCCATGAGGCGCTCTCCGCAAGGGAGGCCTCTCGACAAGGGAGCTTCTCCGACAAGGGCAACGCCGACGACCCTCGGTGGTGGAGACATGCAACAGATCCTATGCGGGTAATCTTCTTGACTGAAAATTTCCTTAGGTTCTTTTCTTACATTCTTCTTCCAACATTTGCGCTTGATTGTTCTTTCTTTTTCTGATCATCGATCCATCTGCGGAGAGCCGATGGAGACCGAGGTTGCCGCGAGGAGGACGCTTTCATGGCAATAATGACAACGCCGCCAACAATGGGGAGGAGGCCGGCGCCCGACAGGTCCGCCGGCGAGGAGGCCGCCAAGGCTGCCGCGCAGAGGCTGGGAGGGGTCGGTGATCGTCTTGGCGGCCCGAGGCCACAGGAGCGCCAGGCGCTACACCGACCGCCGATCCCCCCGCCACCGATGCCGCACCAGACTCTGAAGAGCCTCAGCCCGGCGCCTATCTGAAGGCCAGCGAACGTGTCTTCATCAAGCTTCCATGGGCGTCGAGCTCAGGGCGCCCGCCGAGGAGAGACCTTGACGTGGAGCTGCTCGCCTCCAGCTGGACTGTCGCTGGTTAACAGCCAAGCAGCAGCGATGGCGAGTCGAGGAGGAGCAGCTCTTGAAGAAGCTCTTGTCGCTCTACCGCGCCCGACAAGCTAAGCTGGAGTCATGGGAAGCACTTGTCGCGAGGGCGGAGCTGACATGGAGAAGCGCAGAAGAGCTCCGCGCGCCAACAAGGAAACTCTCGGGACATAGCGAGCGCGGGGAGCAGCTTGTCGAGGAGTGCAGCCTTCATCTTGGAGAAGGCCGAGGTCGAGGAGCAGCAAAGGCTTGCCGCGAGAAGCTCTCAAGAAGAAGGTGAGTGGCGCAGCGGAAAATCAACCTCGGCAGCTATGAGGAAGATCTCGCGCTGAAGCAATCAATTGGCGGGGCACTCCAGGAGGCAAAGGACGCCGCCGCAGCTGCCGAGGCCGCCAAGAAGGAATTGGAGACGAGGGTGGTCCAGCTGGAGGCCACCCTCTAGAAGAGCGCCGAGGAGGTCACCGGGATGAAGCGCGAACGCGAGAAGGACGCCTACACTCTCGCCGAGCTGTAGGGTCGTTTCGCTGAGAAGATCAAAGAGCTCGACGCCGCCAAGGACTCCAAGGCGGATCTGGAGCTGAAACTGACCACCCTGACAGAGACGCTGAACGGCACCAAGGAGCGGGAAACGGGCCTGCTGGAGAAGATTAAGGCCAACGAGGAGCTGTTGGCGAATGCCGCGACTGCCCAAGACACTCTCAGAGATAGCATAATGCACTGGACAGAAGGTCTTGTGGACACTGCCGCCGCCATCCATAATGAGCTGATGGAGCTGGGGATGGTGGATCTTGGGTACTCTACCGACGAGAACATCCAACCCAGCGCCAAGCTCAGCCTATTCTTCAAGGGCGTGTTGACGGGTCTCCAGCGGCTCCGGTAGGAGGTCCCAAAGCAGCTGGCCGACGAGTCGCGCCAAATCTGCGCCGGGGCCCTACAGAAGGTGCTGATGAAGGTGGCCTTCCGCAATCCAGGCGTCAACTTCACCAATGTCCTCAAGTCCCTGCCGCCAAGTGCTGACGTTGAAGCGCTCAAGGCCCTTGTCGCACCCATTGTGGACAGGGTGAGCAGAGTGAAGAGGGTCGATGGCGACCGCGTAGACTAGGCCGCCAAGTTTATCTTTCCCTTGTCGCTGCAGATCATGTTCAGGAGAACAATTTATTAGATCTGCGACAAGTCATTTTGTAATATACACTATCTTAGGCAATCGATCGCAATGTTATTTCCTTTACTCGATTTCTTCCCTTGTATGTTCATGCCCTACGCTTTTAGGGAACTTGTCGGTGCAAACACCTTTGCCGCGAGCGCTGAGTGCGGAACGTCAGCAGCCTGCTGGCGATGCTGCCTCCGACAAGCAACCTTGTCGCAACTAGTTGCAGCGCACTTAAGTTGTTGAGCGGACTCGAAACAAAGTAAGGGTGCGACTAGCTACGAGTTGGTTCCTCCGCGCACAGGTTTTCCATACAAAGTACTTATCGTTCGAGGAAGATAACTTAAAAATTTAAAAACTGTTTGCTTAAACTTAGCAACTTAGCTATCTGTCGTTTGCTTCCCGGCAAGGTGATACTTCCTCGAGCGACACTTGGTGGCCCACACCATTATCTTCTCCTTCCCCCCCGGTTAACTTGTGGGTGGATGAACCTTGCTCTCTTTTGAGAAGAAAGAAGAGAAAATAAAGTTATGGAGCCTAGTGGCTCGTTATCGCTTACCGGGTGTGGATGCTGCAAAAAATGTCAGATAATACATGCATAATAATGACGAAAGCATGAAATTGACAAATTGTGCGCAACACATGAGCTTCTTCGATGCAGGGTCTCTGCGCTCGCTTTGTACAAAGGATTACATGCAACAGGGCAAGACTTGTACAAAGGGTGGTTGCGGAGCAGGTTACGCAACCGCGCCTCTATAGGTAAAACTTACGAAGATGTTCTATATTCCAGAGTTGCTCATTTGAACGCCATCTTCGGTCTCAAAGCGACGATGCGTGCCTAGTGACTCGTTTCACCGATAAGGGCCTTCCCACTTGGCGTCAACTTGTTGGAATTCTTGGCGGATTGAGCGCGCGAAGAACAAGGTCGCCTTCCTCGAAGCTTACGGCATTAACTGCGGCTATGGTAGCGGCGCAAAGCTTGCTGGTAACGAGCAGCTCGTCTGACGGCTGAAGACGATCCTCCTCGAGGAGCAGCGTCATCTTATCGCAGCTGCTCTTGCTCAAGCTCATCATTAGCGAGTACTCGAGGTGACCCGTATACAAGTTCCGTGGGGAGAACTGCCTTTGCTCCATAGACTAGAGCGAAGGTGTCCGGCGATGGCTCGATTTGGCGTCGTCCTGATCGACCAAAGAACCACCGGCAGCTCCTCAATCCAGTTTCTTCCGCACTTGCGCAGCCTGTCAAAAGTTCTGGTCTTGAGTCCTCGCAGCACTTCAACATTTGCCCTCTCTGCTTGACCGTTGCTTCTCGGGTGAGCAACAGAAGCAAAGCAGACCTTGGCGCCAAGATCTTGGACGTATTGCATGAAGGTGCGACTCGTGAATTGTGTGCCATTGTCGGTGATGATCCGGTTAGCAATCCCAAAACGGCAAACAATTGACTTGAAGAACTTGATCTGTGATCGTCTGTCACCTTCCTCATCGCTTCCACTTCCGCCACTTTGTGAACTTGTCGATTACAGCGTACAAGTACTCAAAGTCCCCGACAACTTCGGGGAAGGGGCCGAGGATGTCGAGCCCTGGACGAAAATGGCGGGATAAAGGGATCGTCTAGAGAGCTTGAGCTGGCTGGTGTATCTGTTTTGAATGGTACTGGCACGCTTCACACTTGGTTACTTGTGCAGTTGCATCTGGAGGGCTTCGGCGTAAGAATCCTTGTCGGAAAGCTTTGCCAGCAAGTGCTCTTGCGCCAATGTGGTGACCACATATGCCTCCGTGTATCTCTGCCAACAGCTTCTGTCCATCTTCCCGGCAAATACACTTCAATTTCACACCGTTGAGTCTTCTTACATGCAGGATGTTGTCAACAAACTGGTACATAGCTGACTGTCGGGCTACTCTTTCCACTTCTTCTTGCTCTTGGGAAGTTCTCTGTCTCAAGGAAATGGGCGATCTGCTTGTGCCCATCTTTGGAGCTTGTGGCTCGACAACAAGGACTAAAGGCACATCTGCCGCTGCGGGAACATCGGCTTCTCGGCAAGAACCAGCGGCTCAGCCGAGCTTGATGATCCCGGCAAGCTTGCCGAACAAGACTTGTCGGGGCGTCGCTTCAACGAGACAAACCCTAGGGCTTGTCGGAGCAGATCTGCTCCTCAGCGATATCTGTGTTGATTTAGGGGACCTTCTTGGCGGCGGCTTCAGGGAGCTCTGCCGGAAAGTAATCACTAGAAACCAACTTCCTCTTCTTGCTCTGTCCTGTTGATGATGCCACAGTTGGTTGAGTCAGCTTGAGCAAAAAAATTCCTGGTTCCACAGGTAACTTGAGTGCAGCACACTTTGACAGGCCGTCAGCAATATCATTCTGAGCTCTTGGAACATGCTCCATTTGCAGACCTTCAAAGTGCTCTTCTAGCTTTCTTACTTCATCAACGTAGGCTTCCATCAATGGACTCTGATAATCTTTGTTTACTTGGCGGACGACAAGCTGCGAGTCACCCCTGACGACAAGTTTCTTGATCCCAAGGTCTACTGCAATCCTGAGACCGGCAAGCAAACCTTCATACTCTGCAGTATTATTTGTTGCTTGCTCCTTGGGAAAGTGCATCTGGACTATGTACTTGAGGTGCTCTCCGGTGGGTGCGATAAGCAGCACGCCGGCACCGGCGCCTTGCAGCGAGAAGGCACCATCAAAGTACATCAGCCACTCTTTACTTGCTTCCTTGACGGGGATGCTCGTCTCTGGAATTTCTTCATCTTGCGTTGGCGTCCATTCTGCTATAAACTCTGCCAATGCTCTGCTTTGGATAGTCGAAGTGCTTTCAAACTTGAGGTTAAAGCTTGACAGTTCCAGTGCCCACTCAACAATCCTGCCTGTTGCTTCTGGGTTTTGCAATATCCTCTTCAGCGGAAAGCGAGTGACAACTGTTATCTCATGTGCTTGAAAATAATGGCGCAGCTTTCTCGAGGCCATGAGGAGGCCGAAAAGCAGTTTCTGCATGCCAGAGTACCTTGATCTAGCCCCCTGCAGAAGGGAACTGACAAAGTAGACTGGGCGCTGCACCATCCTTTTCTGTATCTTGTTGCAATCCTGCGCAGGTCCGTCCTTGTCGGGACCAGAGCTTGACGGCGAAGCCCCCTGCTTGTCGCTGGATGCATCTGCCTCGGTTGCCGGCTCATCATCCGCCTCCCTCTCCGCTACTAACGCAGCACTAACCACTTGATTGGTTGCCGCTATATACAGCAGCAACTTCTCTTGTGGCCTAGGTGCGGCAAGTATTGGAGTGGAGGACAGGTACCTCTTTAAGTCCTGCAGCGCAGCCTCCGCTTCGGGAGTCCATTTCATTGGACCTGCCTTCTTCAAAACTTTGAAAAATGGCAGGGGCGCGCTCAGCTGACTTAGAGATAAACCTGCTGAGAGCAGCCACGCAACCAGCAAGTCTTCGTACATCCTTGACGCGCTTCGGTGCTTCAATTTGCTCAATGGGCTTAATCTTGTCGGGATTGGCTTCAATTCCCCGCTGAGACACAAAGAACCCGAGAAGCTTGCCGGAAGGGACTCCAACACGCACTTCTCGGGATTGAGCTTGAGGTTGATTTTGCGCAGATTTGCAAAAGTCTCATCCAAATCTTGAACTAGAGTTGCTTTGTCCTTGCTCTTGACCACTATGTCATCCATGTAGGCTTCTACATTTCTGTGTATTTGGGGCTCAAAAGCGTCGTGGACCACTCTTGCGAACGTTGAACCAGCATTCTTCAAACCGAAAGGCATCCGTATGAAATAGTAAGTGCCACATGGTGTAATGAATGCGGTTTTCTCTTCATTCTCTTCTGCCATGAAGATTTGATGGTATCCTGAATATGCATCAAGAAATGAAAGCAGATCGCATCCAGCTGTGGAGTCAACAATCTGGTCGATGCGTGGCAAGGGAAATGGATCTTTGGGACAAGCTTTATTAACATCGGTGAAGTCAATACAAAGTCTCCATTTCCCATTTGCCTTGCGTACAACTACCGGATTGGCCAACCACGTGGGATGGAGCACTCCTCTGACAAGGCCTGCTGCTTCCAGTTTCTTGATCTCTTCAGCTATGAACTCTTGGCGCTCCTTTTGTTTCCTAACTTTTGCTTGACGGGCGCGCGTGAGGACAGACAGCTAGGTGGTGCTCAATTACTTTCCTGGGAACACCGGGGATGTCAAATGCTTGCCATGCAAACACATCGACATTCGCCCGCAGGAAAGCAACGAGCTCACCTTCCTATTTAGGGTCAAGCGTGGCACTGATGGTGAAGGTACCACCAGTGCCTTCCTCCTTTGCTGGCACCTTCTTGGTCTTCGGCGGAGCCGCCATCATCCTCTTGCACTTGCCGGTGGAGCTCGATGGTGCGTCCTCGACGGTAGCGCAGCACTCCGAAGAGGTGCGCTTGCCGGAGTGGGCATCAGATCTCTTGCCGGACTTGGTGGTCTTCTTCTTCCCACCGGGAGCTTCAGCGGCAAGTGGTTTGCTAACTGTCGCGGCTGCTGCATCCCGGTAAAAATCTTGTCGGCGCAGATAAGCGCATCCTTCTTGTCGCCATGGACGGAAATGACGCTTATCGGGCCGGGAATTTTGAGCAGATTGTAAGCATAATGAGAGGCTGCCATGAACTTGGCGAGTGCTGGACGGCCAAGTATCCCATTGTAGGGCAATGGGAAATCAGCAACGTCGAATGTGACCCTCTCAGTTCTGAAGTTGAGCTCGCTGCCAAATGTTACCGGCAACGTGATTTTCCCTTTGGGCTTGCTCCTTCCTGGGTTGATTCCTTGGAAAGTGCCAGTCTCTTCGAGCTCGCTGTCAGGGATTTGAAGCTTCTGGAGCACTGCAGAGGAGATCAGATTCAGGCCGGCCCCGCCGTTAACCAACATTTTAGTGACCTTGAGGTTGCGGATAGTTGGTGAGACCAACATCGGCAAGCACCCGACCGCAGTTATGCGATCAGGGTGGTCCTCAATATCGAAAATGATGGGCGTGCTGGACCACTTCAGAGGTCTACGTGACTCCACGGATGGTTCTGCTGCATTGACCTCCTGCATCCATTGCTTGAGTTGGCGGTGCGAGGTATGCAGAGAAGCACCACCGTCAACACAGAGAACCTCTGTTGCCTTCTGAAACTCCTGCTCATCAGCTTCATCGTCTTCCATGTCTTCATCATCATCTTCTTATTCGTCCTTGTCGCGGCCGCGTGGAGGTCTGTCTCCTTGCCGCTGCTTGGCCTTGCCGCGGCGTCCTCCCCGGCCGGGTCTCTTCTTACTAGCTGCACCAGCACCCTCCCGGGCCTTCTCCTTGTCTACGCCGCTCGTACTCGCCTTCAGAGTTCAGCGAGCTGCTCGACTTTCTTGCAACTCGGAGATCGTGGCCCTTGGTGCGGTGAATCTTCTGATCTTGTTTGTTGGAGCTGTCGGGCTTGTCGGCGGCGCCACAGCTTGACGATCGGTGTCGTGACAACTTCCTTGCGGAGCTACCAACCTTAGCCTTGTTGGCGCCGCCTCCGTTGCCGGACTGCTCGACAACTAGTACCTCCTTGTTCTTCTTCTTTCTGTTGTTCCGCCGCCGGCTCTTCCTTGCCGGGGCGGTCTCCTCACTGTCAGATTCTGCTCCAACATTCTCTCCTGGGAGTGTTCTTCCCTCCTCAGCGTGTGCACACTTGTCGGCCAAGGCATATAGCTCACTGACGTCCTTGACCTTGCACATCGCCATCTCCTCCCTCATCCTGCGGTTCCAAGCGTTACGATGAAACGCGCTGATCACCGCGGCGGGGTGGGCGTCTGGGATGTTGTAGTGCACACGATGAATCTCTGGATGAACTTGCGCAAGGACTCTCCCTCCTTCTGGGCGAGCAGGTGAAGGTCACTCTCTTGGCCATGAGGCTTGTGGCCGCCTGTGAAGGCGCCGACAAACTGATGGCACAAATCTGCCCAAGAAGATATGGAACTGTCCGGCAAATGCATGAGCCAAGACCTGACGTTTGGCTTGAGCACCAGAGGGAAGTAGTTGGCAAGGATCTTGTCGTCTCGTCCCCCCGCAGCTTGCACCGCGATGGTGTAGATGCTGAGGAACTCCGATGGGTGTGTCCCGCCATCATACTTCTCTGGCACATCTGGCTTAAAGTTTTTCTTGTCGGGCCACTGGACTTGCCGCAGCTCAAGGGTGAACGCAGGGCAACCTACCGCGTACGACAAGTCACCTGGTTCCCCTGGTGCATGCATGTCAACAGCGGGCCCGGCGCGCTGGTCGGATTAACGCTGCGCTTCTCTTCGGCGCTCGATGCGAGTTCGAGCGTCTTCTTGTTGCCGTTCCTTAAGAACTTGGCGTGATCACGGCGAGCTCGTGGATCCGACGACGCGGTGGTGTCGCTGTCGAGGTGGATCCGAGGAGCTGGTGATCTTAGCCTTCGGAAGGGAGTGCATGGTGGTGTCACCCCGCAGGTCTCGTCGCCACCGGCTCGTGTCTTGTCGCCTCGACGCGGCAAGGACGCAGTTGGTTGCCGCGGAACGTCGCCGTTGGCAAAGCCGATGAGACTCTGGATTGTGGCCCTCCATTCGTCGACCTTGTCGGCCGTTGGAGGGTAGTCTAAAAGTAGCTGAGCTCTCGCCAAGGCTTCTGATGGAGTGGTGGGTGGCAATGGCGTACGGAGCGAGGAACGGGATGTGCTCGGACTCCTAACCAAGTTAGGAGGAGCAGCATCCTGCCCAAGCGACCGTACTCCGCTCATACCGGCATGCTGGCGTGCATGCGGGTCTCGAGGGCCTCGGGATCCTCCAGCTTGGCCTTGATCCAACGAGCGTATGGTGCTGCGAGCATCATGACGCTGTCGGTCCCGCGCCTCCTGAGAAGGACGCGGTGCGGATTCGGACGCCGATGCCTGCGCTGGCTTGTCCTTGGACCTGGCGGCGTCGTGGGCTCTCTCGACGACGCCCGTCCCTCCGCCGGCGTCTTCCCCACCACCCGTCAGCTCCGGTGGTGGTGGGTTCGACGCGGACGGCTCTGCTGCCGCCGAAGCCTTCTTCTTCGGTGGCATGTTGATGAAGATGATGATGAAGTGGCTCGTGTGACCGCTGGATCAGGTTCACACAGTCTCGACGCCCCCTACCTGGGGCGCCAAAGAAGTCGGGGAAGCTGATAGTGACCCACGAACACCTATGGGACCGGGTCCCTTGTGGTTCGGAGGGGGGCGGAGATTGCACAAAGAGCGGATCGAAGCGATGCACACGAGCAGATTTACCCAGCTTCGGAGCTCTCCGGAGAGATAATACTCCTACTGCTGCTTGGTTGATTGTATTGTGTTCTTGCTAGGGAGCAATGAGAGCTACAAAACCTAGTCTGAGTGTCTCTAGTCTCGTATGTCGCAAATGAACTGAACCGGAGCCGAACCCTTTCTACGTTGCACTTGGGCCTCCTTTTATAGGCACAAGGGGTCACCACAGGTGGCAAGTAGACAAGGGTAAAATAGGAAAAACAGAGGTTGGTACACCGCTTTGTACAGTGTACAATGATCTATACCTAACTCTGACGGCAAGGGACAAAAGTCATAAATGTCCGTCCCTCGTCGCTGAAAAGATTACAGGAGGACCGTCAAGTCGCCTCCGTTTGCCACGATGGTAGCTTGTCGTGCCGCTTATCACCGCTCCCGCTGGCTGCACAGCCCATTGACACGCGTGCTCGGGAAAGCCCCATGGCGACACGTTGGCGGATGAGCTGGAGCGGAGATGAAGAGAGGTTACCTGCATGCAAGCGCCTTGCAGCGGCAAGGTCCTTGTCACGCTCGGGAGCCTGTCTCTCACCAAGCCTTCCCGGCAAGCTCCTCTTGCCGGGGTCTTGTTTCCTTCGTGCCTTGAGTGGCCTTCCCGACAAGCTACTCTTGCGGGGCCTTGATTACTTTGTTCTTGAATGGCTCCAAAGGAGCATTGAGGACCTTGGCGGTCACCGGGCCAGCCACGCCATGAGGTCTTCTGTTGTCTGTGACGCAGAGTTCGGGTACTAGGGTACCCCTACTCTAGTACACCGACACTCTACTTATAAGTTTGATCTTTAAATGGTTCAAACGGTCTCTACTTACAAGTTTCTAAATCATGGAGATCTTCAAATGGTCTCTAAATCATGAAAATAAGTAGCTACTTGTCTCTAAATCATGAATATCTTCAAGTGTTTCTCTAAATCATGAAAATAAATAGCTTCAAGAATGCATATATTTAATTAAGATCATGGTTGAAATTATTCAAATGGATTATAGTTTGAAAGCGGTTCAAATGGTCTCTACTTGTCTCTACTTATAAGTTTGATCTTTAAATGGTTCAAGCGGTCTCTACTTACAAGTTTCTAAATCATGGAGATCTTCAAATGGTCTCTAAATCATGAAAATAAGTAGCTACTTGTCTCTAAATCATGAATATCTTCAAGTGTTCTCTAAATCATGAAAATAAATAGCTTCAAGAATGCATATATTTAATTAAGATCATGGTTGAAATTGTTCAAATGGATTATAGTTTGAAACGGTTCAAATGGTCTCTACTTGTCTCTACTTATAAGTTTGATCTTTAAATGGTTCAAGCGGTCTCTACTTACAAGTTTCTAAATCATGGAGATCTTCAAATGGTCTCTAAATCATGAAAATAAGTAGCTACTTGTCTCTAAATCATGAATATCTTCAAGTGTTCTCTAAATCATAAAAATAAATAGCTTCAAGAATGCATATATTTAATTAAGATCATGGTTGAAATTGTTCAAATGGATTATAGTTTGAAACTGTTCAAATGGTCTCTACTTGTCTCTACTTATAAGTTTGATCTTCAAGAATCAAGATAGCTACTTGTTTCTACGTTGACAAATTTGAGACCTACGTAAATGAGATATGTACGCACTAACCATACTCGATCTCAAACATTCAGAGAACCACCAAGGTTGTTGTCGCTTGGGCCTCGTGCATGTGAAGATCCATCAAGATTAGATCCATGGCCTGATTGAGGCATCTGCATAGCGGGCATACCATTCAGGTACAATAAGCACTGCAAATTATGTTTGAGTGAAGATTAAGTCTTGGTAGTAGAAGATTATGATTGAGTGAAGATTATGTATATGTTTGGAAATTAAGGAACTAACATAAACATTGCAAAGCATTGACTAGTTTGTGCCAACACCGCTTTCTGCACCGCTTGTGCGTCCTCTCATCAGCGATCGCCTCTCCTCCGCCCTCTCCTCCGCCACTCGCCTCTCCTCCGCCCTCTCCTCTGCCGCCACTCGCCTCTCCTCCATGATCAGACCTGCAAAATATGGCATGGCAATTGCATCTTCAATCCAACGAGAAGTAAAAACAAACATATATAGAAGGACTTGTATAGAATACCTCCATCTCAACCATAGCTGGAGTCGAGCGTTTATATGTAGAAGATTTTGAGATACGTAACCGAGCTTTGTATTTAGGGAGAGAGCTACGGGAGGAGCTAGGGAACATGCCTCCTGCAATTGCTTCCTTGCCATGTTTCCTGCCTTCTCCAGAGATCATGACCAAAGCGTGGTCAAGAGGCTCTGTTGTCACATCATACTCGGGCCCTTTCAACTCTTTTGCCACCCCTTTAAATTTCTCCATCCGATCGTAGGCGGTCTTGCTGGAATCTGCGGACACTGTGTCATTCTCATCGTAAGGCGTGGCTGTTCATGCGGTGCCTTATGGGCCAAAGCATACGAGATGAAAAGGTTGGGCGGTGGAGCATTATGGTGAGACGCCTGCAACCAAAGCAACATGATTAAGATTTCATCACAAGGATTGGCAACATGTATGACAAGAAAAAGCATGAAGAACTCCATAAGATATACCCAACGTTCACCGTACTCCATAATGTTCAAGCTGCCTTGATGATGTGGTGGATCCACATTCCGCTCGCCGATTTCTATAATCTTTGTTTTTCGCCTGTACTCTTTGGAACACCAATAGTCCACGATCCGCTCCCAACACTCCCCTTATCGGCGCACCATCTCGGAGTAAACTAATTGATCAATTGCATCTCATATATGTCAAAAAGAAATTGAGTGCCAGCCTGTTGAGGAAATAACAAGCATGAATATGCTTTACCTGCATGTACTTGTCCTTGTCAAGACGGAGTCTCCTACCGGCTTTCTTATCAAGACTCTTATAGCCTTGAGTTGCCATATATTTGACGGCTAAAGAGCGCGCCTCATGCATCAGATTATGCACAAGCTTCGGGCAATGTTTGTTGACAACTGCTCGTGCCTCCTCCAACTTTCCATCCTCGCATCTATAGAAACCATTGTCATATTATTTACGCCATGATTTTAATTTTTTACCATACAAAAGGGAAACGTGCATCCATGGATTGAATCCTATCTCTAATAGGTAAAGATGGGTCCTAATCCCACCCGAGTACATGTAGATTGGGTTCGTTTCCCGTGCTCTACTCCGGTCCTCGGCAAAATTTCGGCAGCACCTCCCGCTGTTCTCCGGATACGCCTCGACAACAAGCCAAGAGAATGTGCACCGGAGAACAACAAGGTGGCGCCGCGAAATTTTGCCGAGGACCAAAGTAGAGCACAGAAAATGAAACCCAATCTACACGTACTCGGGCTGTCCATGGATAACGTGGACAATTCGAAAGGACGACGGTTATAAATATGCAAAGACATGCATATTTATAGATGCCACCCTTTCGAACGGGAGACGCCTAGATTACGAGACTTGACATGAAAATAAAATCTAGTGGCATCGGCACGACGACCGAAACGAAGCAAATAGGGGAGGAGGAGGAGATGACAGTCAAGCTCACCCCTAGATCGTAGAGGCGGTATAGTCGAATGACGATGGCAATGGAAACGGGACGGACAATGCTCCTCGAGGTGAAGAGAAAATCCCTGCACATGAAAAGCACCGGCACAACCAACATAAGCACTCATGAACAATCTAATAAAAACATCATGAACATCATCTTGCAGTTCAACAAAACCTAACCTAAAGAAAATAAGCAAGAAACTGAGCATTTAATTTCCTAAGGAGCATCAATCAAAATTTTGCTTCAGTTTATCGGAAGAAGTGTTGTGTTGGTTAAGTCCATTGCCAAATTTTAAGTCGATCTTGAGGTGCAGCAAAGCCAGTTATTTTTGTCAACAACAGTAGTTTTGCATGATTTGTTCCTGTTGTTTCATATGACAGAAATTATGCGAGAGAATCGACTACTGCTGTACTGTTTTGCAATTTTTCATATCACATCTTGAAAGCAACGCAAGTGCTTCCTTCATATAAAAAGAGAGCATGTCTTACGTATGTCGTTCATGATAGGCAGCTGAATTTCCATCAACAAATCATCCATCTACACATCCATCCACATGTACTGCAATCCATACATCTATCCATCTAAAACAGTCTGAACAGAGATGGGGCGGTGCTCACCGTGGCGTGGGGCGAGGGGCTGAGGCAGAGGGGAGGTGGTGCCCGGCCGGTGGCGACCAGCGGCTGCGAGGCGTGGCGGGAGGCTGGCGGCGGTGCTGCTAACGGCAGCCATGGCGCTAGGGCGGGGAGGACTGCCTAGGGGCGGTCGCGCCATTGGAGGAGGAATGGTGGGGCGCGATGGACAAGGGTGGGCGGGGACCAGCTGCGGCGGCGCGGTGGAGGCGGGGCGGGCGGCGGCGACGCAGTGGAGGCGGGACGGGCGGCGGGGCGGTGGAGGCGGGACGAGCGGCGGCGGCGCGGTGGAGGCGGGGGCTCATGGTGGCGGGCAGAAACCTAGCGCTAGCTAGCGGGTCTGATCTGGTCGGGTGGGGGAGGGTTTTCTTTTTTACAATTTACTTTCTTTGCCGTCATGGGAAAAGAAAAGGAGACGGCAAAGCCAGGCTCGGTGCCAGTTTTTTTTCTATTATTTCGCCGTCAGCAGGGTTGAAAGAAGACAGCAAAGCTACTGACTTTGCCGTCAGCAGACTATAAAAACAGACGGCAAACACAGGGCACCGTTACCGCCCGTTATGCTGGACACGCGTCGACCCTTTGCCGTCACCCGGAAAACAACAGACAGCGACGAGCAAGTTTGCCGTCTTGTTTTTTTTGCCGTCTTTCTTTTGCTATCTTTGTCGTCAGCCGCCTCGCAGACAGACGGCAAAGCAGAGATTTGCCGTCAGGCATACTTTGCCGTCATTAGTTGATGGCAAAACTTTCTCTGCCGTCTACCCCAACGAAAAGCTGACGGCAAAGCCATTCACAGACGGCAAATTAGCAGTTTCCCGTAGTGAATACCAAGTCTTCAAGGTCACACCAATTTCTTCACTTTCAAAGTCTTCAGAAAGTCTTCAGAATACCAAAGTCTTCAGTCGAAAAACTTCATTTTTAGGGGTCGACTTTCTCTGTAAATATCAAACTCCTCATAGACTTATAGACCTGTGTACACTCATAAACACATTAGTCCCTCAACCTATAAGTCTTCAATACACCAATATCACTAAGGGGCACTAGATGCACTTACAATCTCCCCCTTTTTGGTGATTGATGACAATATAGGTTATGTTTCGGGGATAAACATATGAAGTGTAAGTACTGATACTGAGGAATTTGATTGCAAGATATAGAAGAACTCCCCCTGAAGATGTGCATAGTGAGGAATTTGCTTTTGAAGCAATGCACACATGAAGAGTTGAATCATGGAGATCTCCCCCTATATCTTGTAATTCATACACGCATTTGACATATAATATGAAGAATTTGAAATGCATGATGAAATATGGTGATTGATGGAATTCAGCATGCATGCAATAATATTAACGAGGAATAAGCATGCAGAATAACACATCGAAAGTATCAGAGCACCATCGGGTTTAAGTTTACAACTCGATCGAGCAAAGTCATCAGAAGAACGAGAGTTGTAACTTAGCCAAAAAAAGCCCATATAATAGACCCGCTTGAAGACTAACTCAAATTTCTCCCCCTTTGTCATCGAATGACCAAAAGGATCGAAATTGAGGACTAATGCCCCTGAAGAATATCAAGTTGATGAAGGAGCGCCAGCGTTGTTGGGGTTGTTTGTTGATGTTGGGCCTGCCGCAGTGTCATCCAAGTCTTCATGTTCATCGGTGTCACGCGATGAAGAATAGGAGCTGGCCACCAAGGAAGGAACCTTGACCTTCTTGTATTTCTTCGGTGGAGGTGCAGACCAGTCCAAGTCTTCCTTGAGACCCATTTTCTTCAGATCGTCTTTGCTATAGACATGAGACAAAACAGCCCAGGTACGGTTGAAGGTTTCATGGAGGTAGTATTGGTTTTTCTTCACTGCATTGTGGGTTGAGGTCATGTTGTGAAGAATTGAACCGAACTGTCTCTTGACCCATTTATGATTGCGATCAACTTTCTGATGAAGACTGAGGAGAAGCTCACGATCAGTCATCACCCTGGGTGCTATGCCTTGAGGATTTTGCTTGGCAGTGTTGCCGACAGAGTCATGGGTGGCAGAGTCGTCATTGGTTGAATAGGATGCAGCGTTGCGAAATTGACCATCCAATGGACGAATGCCTTCATCTATAACAGCAGCGGCCTTGCCTTTGTCATCAGCTGAGGAAAATGTCCGTTTGAGGACTTCAATTGGAGGCAAGTAGCTGCAATGATTTAGTGTATCAGCTTTGTAGTTGAGTGAAGACCTTGTTCTGATGAATCTGATAATCCAAGGTGCATAAGGCTTCAGCTCAAAAGGTGACATAGCGATATTGGCCAGAGTCCTCATGAAGAAATCATGGAAAGTTGACAGGAACGCCATGAATGATATTGAAAAGCAGATTCTTCATGATGCCAACGACTTCTTCTTCATTCAAGTCGTGGCCCTTAATTGTACTCAGTGTCTTCGTCAAAATGCGATAGACAGTCCGAGGCACATATAGTAACTCCTTCACGAGGAATTTGGTTCGTGGGGCCTGACCTGGCTTCAATGGCTTCCTCAGCACTTGCATGTAATGATCTGTAAGCTCGGGTTCACTATAGACGCAACGAGGAGCTTCAAGGGGAGGACTGAGTTGTAAGGTACGAAGCAATTAAGTAGCTGGTGCCTTGTAGTGAGTATTTTCAGACATCCAGTCCAGCACCCATGAGTTAACATCTTCAGAATCTCCTGTGATGTGCAGCGTCGCATAAAATTGAAGAATGAGTTCTTCATTCCAATCACATATGTCAGCGCAGAAATTTAACAGTCCAGCGTCGTGAAGAACACTGTGGACTGGCTCGAAACACGGCAGAGATTCCATATCCACGTGAGGAATGTGCGCATGATCGAAGACTTTGTCTTTGTTGAACAACACTGAGGAATGGAAATTGGCCTGGCTGGCAGTCCAGAAACGCCTCTTCCTTATGCGAGCAGAGTCATAGGGGTTGTAGTCAGTGAAGAATACATGCTCGCCGAAAAAGTCTTCAGCCTTGAATTTTTGCTTCCTTGAGAATGGATCCTTTGGCTTGGGCAGAGGAGTGTCAGTGAGTTGCATCAAAACTTCAGGAATCACAATCTCAGGTTCCTCAGGCTGAGGAATTTCTGGTTCCTCTTCAACAGCAGTCTGCGTCTTCAGCTGTTTAGCAGCAGTAGTTTCTTCAGCACTAGTGGCTGGAATTTCTTCACGTACAGACGAGGTGGGGTGAGTTTCTTCAGAGCCCATTTGAACGGTTGGTGCATGGGACTGAGGTATTTGTTGTAAAGGCGTGAAGAGTGGAGAGTTGGGGTGCTGACTTTCCCAAAAGTCATCATTCATCTCTGGTGTGGTACAGCCAATGTCCACATCTTCATCTTCCATTTCTTCAACGCCAGCCTCTTCAGCTGTGAACTGAGGCATAGGCGAGGATACAAGAGGTGTTGAAGGGATCTCATCCATTCAATTTCTTCATCCATCTGCTCTGACGAAGTAGCAGACGGATTTTCTTCATCAGATCCGCTAGGGATCATATATTCTTCATCAAAAGGAACAAGGTCCTTTGATGGCATGGTTGAGATCGGAACAACATCAATGGGATTTTCAAATGAACTTGTCATAGGCTTCATTTTCTTCGAAGCTGAAGAATATGAAGTAGCTGATGCTTTCCTCTTCTTCACTACTGCACGCTCTGCAGCCTTGGTCTTCTTCACATCTAATGCAGATGGAAGGATTGGAGTTGGTGTAGGCGCAGGAGGAGTAGAGGAATCTGGTTGATTTTCTTCAGGCAAAACTGATGCAGTTGTCCTGACCTCTTCATTTTCTTCAGGCGCACCACTACTGGATGCCCTAGCAATTTCTTCAGCGGCTGGAATGCAGTCATCAGCCCTGGAACTCACATTTTCTTCAGTAGCCTGAAAGTCATCAGCGGTGCTGGCATGTTCTTCAGTTGGCTGAGCAGATGCTTGCTACGTCTTGAGCTTGCGTTGGTTTTCCCCGAAGAGGAGAGGATGATGCAGCAGAGTAGCGTAAGTATTTCCCTCAGTTTTTGAAAACCAAGGTATCAATCCAGTAGGAGGCCACGCACAAGTCCCTCGTACCTACACAAAACAAATAGCTCCTAGCAACCAACGCGAATAGGGGTTGTCAATCCCTTCACGGTCACTTATGAGAGTGATATCTAATAGAGATGATAGATAATATTTTTGGTATTTTTGGTATAAAGATGCAAAGAAAAATAAAAAGCAAAGTAAAAAAGCAAAGCAATAATAAAGCATAGGAAGATTAATATGATGAGAATAGACCCGGGGGCCATAGATTTCACTAGTGGCTTCTCTCAAGAGCATAGGTATTTTACGGTAGGTGAACGAATTACTGTTGAGCAATTGACAGAATTGAGCATAGTTATGAGAATATCTAGGTATCACGTCCAAGACAAGTAGACCGACTCCTGCCTGCATCTACTACTATTACTCCACTCATCGACCGCTATCCAGCATGCATCTAGAGTATTAAGTTAATGAAAATAGAGTAACGCCTTAAGCAAGATGACATGATGTAGAGGAATAAATTTGTGCAATATGATAAATACCCCATCTTGTTATCCTCGATGGCAACAATACAATACGTGCCTTGCAACCCTTTCTGTCACTGGGTAAGGACACCGCAAGATTGAACCCAAATCTAAACACTTCTCCCTTTGCAAGAACTACCAATCTAGTTGGCCAAACCAAACGGATAATTCGAAGAGACTTGCAAAGATAACCAATCATACATAAAATAATCCAGAAAAGATTCAAATATTGCTCATAGATAATCTTGATCATAACCCCACAATTCATCGGTCTCAACAAACACACCGCAAAAAGAAGATTACATCGAATAGATCTCCACGAGAGAGGGGGAGAACATTGTATTGAGATCCAAAAATAGAGAAGAAGCCATGTAGCTACTAACTATGGACCCGAAGGTCTGAGGTAAACTACTCACACTTCATCAGAGAGGCTATGATGATGATGTAGAAGCCCTCCGTGGTGCAATCCCTTCCGACGGAGCTCCGGAACAGGCCCCAAGAGGGGATCTCGTGGATACAGAAAGTTGCGGTGGTGGAATTAGTTTTTTTGCTCCGTATCTGATCTGTTGGGGGTACGTAGGCATATATAGGATTAAGGAGTATGTCGGTGGAGCTTCGAGGGGCCCACGAGGCAGGGGGCGCGCCTAGGGGGGGCGCCCCCTCCATCCTCGTGGCCAACTCGTGGCTTTCTTGACGGAGGGTCCAAGTCTCCTGGATCTTATCTGATGAGAAAATCACATTCCCGAAGATTTCATTCCGTTTGGACTCCGTTTGATATTCCGTTTCTTGAAACACCAAATAGGCAAAAATAGCAATTCGGGCTGGGCCTCCGATTAATAGGTTAGTCCCAAAAGTAATATAAAAGTGGAAAATAAAGCCCAATATAGTCCAAAACAATAGATAATATAGCATGGAGCAATCAAAATTATAGATACGTTGGAGACGTATCGGGCATCTAAGCTTAATTCCTGCTCGTCCTCGGTAGGTAAATGATAAAAAGAGAATTTTTGATGCGGAGTGCTACTTGGCATAATTTCAATGTAACTCTTCTTAATTGTGGTATGAATATTCAGATCCGAAAGATTCATGACAAAAGTTCATATTGACATAAAAATAATAATACTTCAAGCATACTAACTAAGCAATTATGTCTTCTCAAAATAACATGGCCAAAGAAAGTTATCCATACAAAATCATATAGTCTGGCTATGCTCTATCTTCACCACACAAAATATTTAAATCATGCACAACCCTGATGACAAGCCAAGCATTTGTATCATTCTTTTGACATTCTCAAAACTTTTTCAATCTTCACGCAATACATGAGCGTGAGCCATGGATATAGCATTATATGTGGAATAGAATAGTGGTTGTGGAGAAGACAAAAAGAGGGAAGATAGTCTCACATCAACTAGGCGTATCAACGGGCTATGGAGATGCCCATCAATAGATATCAATGTGAGTGAGTAGGGACTGCCATGCAACGGATGAACTAGAGCTATAAGTATATGAAAGCTCAACAAATGAAATTAAGTGGGTGTGCATCCAACTCGCTTGCTCACGAAGACCTAGGGCAATTTGAGGAAGCCCATCATTGGAATATACAAGCCAAGTTCTATAATGAAAAAAAATCCCACTAGTATATGAAAGTGACAAAACGAGAGACTCTCTATTATAAAGATCATGGTGCTACTTTGAAGCACAAGTGTGGTAAAAGGATAGTAACATTGTCCCTTCTCTCTTTTTCTCTCATTTTTTAATTTGGGCCTTTTATTTATGGCCTCTTTTTTTCTTTTTTTTTAATTTTTCGTCCGGAGTCTCATCCCGACTTATGGGGGAATCATAGTCTCCATCATCCTTTCCTCACTTGGGACAATGCTCTAAAAATGATGATCATCACACTTTTATCTTTCTTACAACTCAACGATTACAACTCAATACTTAGAACAAAATATGACTCTATGTGAATGCCTCCGGCGGTGTACCGGGATATGCAATGATTCATAAGTGACATGTATGAAAGAATTATGAACGGTGGCTTTGCCACAAATACAATGTCAACTAAATGATCACGTTAAGTAATATGACAATGATGGAGCGTGTCATAATAAACGGAATGGTGGAAAGTTGCATGGCAATATATCTCGGAATGGCTATGGAAATGCCATGATAGGTGGGTATGGTGGCTGTTTTGAGGAAGGTTTATGGTGGGTGTATGATACCGACGAAAAGTGCGCGGTATTAGAGAGGCTAGCAATGGTGGAAGGGTGAGAAAAATGCGTATAATCCATGGACTCAACATTAGTCATAAAGAACTCATATACTTATTGCAAAAATCGACAAGTTATCAAAGAAAATTATTATGCGCATGCTCCTAGGGGTATAGATTGGTAGGAAAAGACAATCGCTCGTCCACGACCGCCACTCATAAGGAAGAGAATTAATAAATAAATCATGCTCCGACTTCATCACATAACGGTTCACCATACGTGCATGCTACGGAAATCACAAACTTTAACACAAGTATTTCTCAAATTCACAACTACTCAACTAGCATGACTCTAATATTACCACCTTCATATCTCAAAACAATTATCAAGCATCAAACTTTTCTTAGTAATCAACACACTCAAAAGAAAGTCTTACAAATCTTGAATACCAAGCATATTATTAATTTAAGCAAATTACCATGCTATTTAAGACTCTCAAAATAATCTAAGTTAAGCATGAGAGATTAATAGTTTCTTTAAAACAAATCCTCCACCGTGCTCTAAAATATATAAGTTAAGTACTAGAGCAAAACTATAAAGCTCAAAAGATATAAGTGAAGCACATAGAGCAAAACTATCAAGCTCAAAAGATATAAGCGAAGCACATAGAGTATTCTAACAAATTCCAATTCATTTATGGCTCTCTCAAAAGGTGTGTACAGCAAGGATGATGTGTTAAATAACAAGAAAAGACGCAAATAATACAAGACGCTCCAAGCAAAACACATATCATGTGGTGAATAAAAATATAGCTCCAAGTAAAGTTACCGATGGAAGTGGACGAAAGAGGGGATGCCTTCCGGGGCATCCCCAAGCTTTGACGTTTTGGTGTCCTTGGATTATCTTGGGTGTTCCATGGGCATCCCCAAGCTTAGGCTCTTTCCACTCCTTGTTCCATAATCCATCAAAAGATTTCACCCAAAACTTGAAAACTTCACAACACAAAACTCAATAGGAATCGCGTAAGATCCGTTAGCGAAAGAAAACAAAAGACCACTTCAAGTTACTGTAATTTACTCATTATTTATTTATATTGGTGTTAAACCTACTGTATTCCAACTTCTCTATGGATCATAAACCATTTTACTAGCCATATATTCATCAAAATAAGCAAACAACACTCGAAAAACAGAATCTGTCAAAAACAGAACAGTCTGAAGTAATCTGCAACTAACGCAAACTTTTGGAACTCCACAAATTCTACCAAACTATGAAGACCTAGGCAATTTGTTTATTGATCAGCAGCAATTGGAATCACTATTTTATTACATTCTGGTGATTTTTAACAATTGTTTTCGTGAACCGAAAGTTTCTGAAAATTACAGCAAGATCAAATAACTATTATCCAAGAAGATCCTATAGGTTTAACTTGGCACAAACACTAATTAAAACATAAAACCACATCTAAACAGAAGGTAGATGGATTATTTATTACTAAGCAGCAAGGGAAAATATTGGGTTGTCTCCCAACAAGCGCTTTTCTTTAAAGTCTTTTAGCTAGGCATTGATAATTTTAATGATGCTCACATGAAAGACAAGAATTGAAGCACAACGAGAGCATCATGAAACACATGACAAACACATCTAAGTCTAATATACTTCCTATGCATAGGCATCTCATAGGCAAACAAATTATCAAGGCAAGCAAAAACTAGCATATGCAAGGAAGCGGAAAGAAACAATAGCAATCTCAACATAACGAGAGGTGATTTAGCAACATGAAAATTTCTACAACCATATTTTCCTCTCTCATAATAATTACATGTAGGATCATAAGCAAATTCAACAATATAGCTATCACAAAACATATTCTCAACATGAACCACATGCATGCAAAGTTGACACTCTTCCGAAATAGTGGGATTAATATTAACTAAAGTCATGACCTCTCCAAACCCACTTTTATCAAAAACTTCATAAGATTGAACATTATCCAAATATGTGGGATCTAAAGTTGACACTCTTCCAAACCCACTTTCAATATTATTGCAAACGCTATTATCAATCTCATATTCATCATGGGGTTTAAATAAATTTTCAAGAACATAAGAAGAATCACCCCAATCATGATCATTGCAACAAGTAATAGGCATAGCAAAACTAGCATCCCCAAGCTTAGGGTTTTGCATCTTATTAGCACAATTGACATCAAAAGGATTTATAATAAAATCATTGCAATCATGCTTTTTATTCAAAGATCTATCGCGAGTCACTTCACGGATTTTAGGCAAAACCTTATAAAGATAATCTAGTGCATCGAAATCACTAGGAATTGGTTCATCATAATTGGATCTATTAAAAAGATTGGCAAGCGGATGAGGATCCATAGATATTGGCTTCTCTGTTTAGGAATAAATACTCAACTACTTCAACCAAACGAGCAAACAAGCCAAGTAAGACATCAAGGCGAACGGAAAAGAGAGGGCGAATGAAACGGCAAGGGTGAAGTGGGGGAGAGGAAAACGAGAGGCAAATGGCAAATAATGTAATGCGAGAGATAAGGGATTGTGATGGGTACTTGGTATGTTGAGTTTTGCGTAGACTCCACGGCAACGGCGCTAGAAATGCCTCGTTGTCGCGAGTCCAAATCTTGACTTGACTTTTGCGTAAGCCTCCCGGCAACGGCGCCAGAAATCCTTCTTGCTACGTCTTGAGCTTGCGTTGGTTTTCCCCTAAGAGGACAGGATGATGCAGTAGAGTAGCGTAAGTATTTCCCTCAGTTTTTGAGAACCAAGGTATCAATCCAGAAGGAGGCCACGCGCAAGTCCCTCGTACCTACACAAAACAAATAGCTCCTCGCAACCAACGCGAATAGGGGTTGTCAATCCCTTCACGGTCACTTACGAGAGTGAGATCTAATAGAGATGATAGATAATATTTTTGGTATAAAGATGCAAAGTAAAATAAAAAGCAAAGTAAAAAAGCAAAGCAATAATAAAGCGTAGGAAGATTAATATGATGAGAATAGACCCGGGGGCCATAGATTTCACTAGTGGCTTCTCTCAAGAGCATAGGTATTTTACGGTGGGTGATCAAATTACTGTTGAGCAATTGACTGAATTGAGCCTAGTTATGAGAATATCTAGGTATGATCATGTATATAGGCATCACGTCCGAGACAAGTAGACCGACTCCTGGCTGCATCTACTACTATTACTCCACTCATCGGCCGCTATCCAGCATGCATCTAGAGTATTAAGTTAATGAAAACAGAGTAACACCTTAAGCAAGATGAGATGATGTAGAGGAATAAGCTCATGCAATAAGATAAATAACCCATCTTGTTATCCTCGATGGAAACAATAATATACGTGCCTTGCAACCCTTTCTGTCACTGGGTAAGGACACCGCAAGATTGAACCCAAAGCTAAACACTTCTCCCATTGCAAGAACTACCAATCTAGTTGGCCAAACCAAACGGATAATTGGAAGAGACTTGCAAAGATAACCAATCATACATAAAAGAATTGAGAGAAGATTCAAATATTGCTCATAGATAATCTTGATCATAAACCCACAATTCATCGATCTCAACAAACACACCGCAAAAAGAAGATTACATCGAATAGATCTCCACGAGAGAGGGGGAGAACATTGTATTGAGATCCAAAAAGAGAGAAGAAGCCATCTAGCTACTAACTATGGACCCGAAGGTCTGAGGTAAACTACTCACACTTCATCGGAGAGGCTATGATGATGATGTAGAAGCCCTCCGTGGTGGAATTCCCTTCTGGCGGAGCTCCGGAATTAGGTTTTTTGGCTCCGTATCTGATCTGTTGGGGGTACGTAGGTATATATAGGAGCAAGGAGTACGTCGGTGGAGCTTCGAGGGGCCCACGAGGCAGGGGGCGCGCCCTAGTGGGTGCGCCCTCCACCCTCGGGGCCACCTCGTGGCTTTCTTGATGGAGGGTCCAAGTCTCCTAGATCTTATCTGATGAGAAAATCACGTTCCCGAAGATTTCATTCTGTTTGGACTCCGTTTGATATTCCGTTTCTTCGAAACAGTGAAATAGGCAAAAAATAGCAATTCTGGGCCGGGCCTCCGGTTAATAGGTTAGTCCCAAAAGTAATATCAAAGTGGAAAATAAAGCCCAATATAGTCGAAAACAATAGATAATATAGCATGGAGCAATAAAAAATTATAGATACGTTGGAGACGTATCAGTGCTTCAGCCTGAGGAATTTCTTGTTGCGATGGAGCTGCAACATTGGAGGTGAACTTCTCAGTGAGTTTAACAAGCCAGACTTTGGCTCCTTGCCAATCAGCATAGTAAGCATTGAAGTTATCGCTGAGGGCTTTGATTTCAGACTGGATCTTTACAAGTTCATCAGTTGTCATAGAGAGAACGTTGTTCTTCAGAAATTTTTCTTTCCTATACTGTGCTTTCTTGATCTGCCTGGCCTTCTCATATTTCCATTTTTCTTCTTGGATGAAATGGGTCAGCATGTGACTTTGGCCAGGAGTCAAATTGAAATCAGGCATAGGAGTGTTTGGGTCCTTGTGCCAGAGATCAATGTAGTCGAGGATCAACTTTGGATCCAAAAGCAGAGGCACATTTGTGCCTTTGGCTCTAGCGGCCCTGACTTGCCTATCTCTGATGATTTCAGCAAGTTCTTCATCATCAGCTTCGTCTTCTTCAGACGACACTTGGAAGGCGACCTACTTCTTCTGAGGACTAGGGCGAGGACCTCGTCCAGCAGTGGCCTTTGTCTTCAGCAGAGAGGGTCCCGTTGAAGAGTTTGGTGTAACTGAGGAACTAGCTGAGACACCAGAGGCAATGGAGATGCTTGTAGTCCTTTGGCACGTGGCAAGATGCACAGGTGCTGAGGATTTTGATGGAGCAGCTGAGGACTTTGGAGGAGCTGACGATTTTGATGGAGCTGGAGCAACATGAGGAATTGGCTTTGAGGACTTTAAAGATTCTGGCCGTGAGGGCATTGCTGAGGAACTTGGCCTTGAGGACACTGTAGGTGAAGCACTTGGTTTACGTGCAGGCTTATTTGCCATAGATTTCTTAGGCTTAACAGAGGGCTCAGCAGCAGCAGAGTCTTCATTGAATTTCCTCACTGCTTCTTTGGCTTGTCTAGCCAACTTGTCCTGGCGCTTGGCCCATTCATCAGGATAGTCCTCACTGCGCTTGAGGCTGGTGGGATCTGCTTCTTGGCCAGGTGCCAATGGAGGTCTTGGGCATGGAGGATTTAGAGCGAATTTCTTCATGTACTTTGGAGTTACATACCTGTACTCCCTCCATTCTCTTGCCCATCTCCTTTCTATCCTCTGGATGCGCACTTTGCGCTGATTTTTTTTCTCCTTACCAAACTTGGCCTCATCAGGAGTGCAATAGTCTTTGTATATGTCATCAGGGATCTCAAAGGCAGTCACGACCTCAGGCTTCTTTCCTCCTTTCTATGGCTTCTTACCGTCGGCCAATTTCTTCAGTTGAGGAATTTGAACAATCGAATTCTCTGAAGAAGTATGCAACTTTTCTTCGAGGAACGCTGCAAATGAGTTAAGTTGATGAGAACCTAGTGATTTAGCAGCGGACATGAGTACCTGTGAACAGAGTATAGTTGCGAGGAATTTGGAGAGGTCATATGCGTTCTCAGAAGGTTTTTCAAAAAGAACAAGTTTGAGGAATTTGACGAGATGACTCTTGAAGAATTTCACTAAGCGTTCTTTGTCTTAGGTTCCAGAGTTGTATAGATTGAAGATCCACACAATTGAGGAATCTTGAAGAAAAATGATGCTTAGAGAAACGAATCAAGAACAGATGACATGTGAGGTGTTTAGTGTGTGACGATTTGAAGAATAAAACACCTTTGAGGATTTTGTAGAAATCATTTGAATCAAAGGGGGCAACAAAAGTAACTTTTAATTACCCTGAACGAAGAACACGACGAACAGTGAGGTGGAGAAGTGAAGTTCGTCTGTGCAGATCTTCCACACCCTAACTCGGCGGAGGAAGACGGCAACGGCAGCGGCGGAGTGAAGATTTCCGCAGTCGGCGCGGGTACGTCGGCGACGAGGTCGAGGCAGTGAAGCTCTTCGTCACCGGCGACGATGGAGTAGCGGCGGCGCTAGGGTTTGAGAAGCTCGAGCGGGAGAGAGAGGTCGAGCGGAGTAAAGGAAGTGAGGAAGGGGAGAGTGGGTATTTATAGCCATGGTGAAAAACTGTTCGCCCAAATATTTTGGACGAACGTGCCCCTAACCCTTCTCATTCGCATGACATGTGTCACCCACGTACTGAAAAGTGGAGATCGTGTTAGATCATGGTTGAATAGATAAGTCTATCATGGGATTCGGAACGGTTTGAGCAGCAAAGCCGAAAATTTGGATAAGATAAGTTTAAAGTTCCGTTTGCAAATTCTTCAGCTGACAAAGACACAGCGAAGATTTTGAACGAGTTTCAAATAGAACGCACATAAAGAATTTGTGAATAGATTGGGTTGAGTATAGCATAGAGGGGGAAGGGTCCGATAACATTCAATTAGCAAAAAATGCAACTTGAAGAAATATCCATACGTGAATGCCATAGAGGACATAAACTCATCAATATATATCCAATGAAGAAAAACGACGGAAACAATGAAGATTTTGCAAACTTGAAGAATTTGAAGAACTGAGGAATTTCACAATTAGGAAAAACTCAAATTGAAGATTTTCAACTTAGGTGGTGGCGTGACCCACCGTATAAAAATGATGATTTCAGACACTGCGTACAATTGTCGTAGGGTTTTGAGAATCAAATTCTTCATTAATTTCTTCACATTTAGAGTGTTATTCTTCATTGATTGAAGAAAACTATTTCTTCATGTGTTGCACATCTAAGTCATCAATTTTGCATAAGTGTTAGGATGAGTGTCCTTTTGAAAGAACATTCTAAGATTCTAAGATATTTAGCTCACACCGCAACTTGCTAAATCTCTTCTCATCCAAGGGCTTTGTGAAGATATCGGCTAGCTGGTCTTCAGTCTTCACATGCTCAATAGAAATATCGCCCTTCAACACATGATCACGAAGAAAATGATGACGAATATGAATGTGCTTTGTCTTTGAGTGCTGAACTGGGTTGTGAGAAATCTTGATGGCACTCTCGTTGTCACAGAGGAGAGGCACATTCTTCACGTTGACGCTGTAGTCCTTGAGATTTTGCTTCATCCATAGCAGTTGAGCACAGCAAGAACCAGCAGCAATGTTGTCGGTGTTCTGGGAACGGGGGTCCCCAGACTTGCCTGCCTGCGGCCTGCGGCGTGGCTCAAGTGGGGGCCCAGCGCGGCCCAGCTTCATCAGCTCAAGATCAAGACCCTCACGAGGTGCCAAGCCTCGCGGGGTGGACGACAGGAACCTTCCCCAGGAGCAGCCTCTTCAGGAAGGCTCACGAGGAGGCGGAGACATCAAGGCAGGGTACCTCACGAGGGTGCCCCTGACGCAAGCCATGACGATCAAATAGGCGGGCGCCAGCCTGCGCAGTGTCCTTGCTTCCCCTTTGGTGCAAAGGAGGCAAGCACAGGCCAAGGCATCAGGCAAAGGTTACCGCTTCGGTGAAACATCACCAAGACCAGCAGAGCGGCAGGAAGGAGGTCATCGTGGAGCCCAAGACGGCGTCACCGTCAGAGCCTTTGCCAGCCGAGACCGACTTTAGTCAGGATAAGTGTACTAGATGTTCCCTTTCAAAATGGCCAATTGTTGGCGCCCTTCCCGCTCATTATTTGGGAAGATGCCCAGGGCCTCCCTCTATAAATTGGACTAGCCACAAAATGAAGAGGGAGGATGAGAACATGTCGAATAGAGAGAGAGAGAGAGAGAGAGAGAGATAGAGAGAGAAGCGACTAGACTCATCCAAGCAGTCCATTGCACCAGCTCAAGAACAGCCCCTCGTGAGGCTGTTCTTCCTTTGTACTTTTTATCATCAGCCCCTGAGGCAATCCACCACACAACAAACTAGAGTAGGGTATTACACCACAATGGTGGCCCGAACTAGTATAAACCTCATGTCCCTTGTGTGTTCTTCCTCTTAGTTTAGATCCCTTGCTAACCATCGACGCGTGAGCTGGTAGGGGAAAGATCTCCGCACGCACCCCAGTGTTCGAACCTCAAGGGTCTGCCGGAACCCGAACTCCGACAAATGTACTCAGCTTCAGCAGTAGACAGTGATACGCAGTTCTATTTCTTTGAGGACCAACAGACCGAAGATCGTCCGAGGAAATGACATGTACCAGATGTTGACTTGCGGTCCACACGATCACCAGCATAGTCAGAGTCAGAATATCCAATGAGATCAAAAGTTAGCCCTTGGGGTACCATAATCCAAGTGTTGGTGTGTGAGCTAGATATCGAAGAATATGCTTCACAGCCTTATGGTCTGATTCCTTCGGTGTAGCTTGAAATCAGGCACACATGCAAACACTAAGCATTATATCTGGCCTAGATGCACATAAGTACAATAAAGAACCAATCATGGAGTGGTATACCTTATGATCGAAGTCAATACCATTTTCATCAGTGCACAGATGGCCATTTGTGGGCATAGTAATTTTGACTCCTTTGCAATCTTGCATGCCGAATTTCCTCAGTACATCCTTGAGGTATTTCTCCGAGATATGAATATGCCATTCTTGCTGTTGATTTAATTTGAAGACCTAAGAAGAATTTCAACTCTCCCATCATAGACATTTGATATTCTTCACTCATCATATAGGAAAATTCATCACTATAACGTTGGTCAGTACAACCAAAGATAATATCATCAACATATATTTGGCACACAAACAATTCAGCATCATAAGATTTAGTGAAAAGAGTAGGGTCGAGTGAACCGGGTTTGAAGCCTTTCTTCATGAGGAATTCCTCCAAAGTATCATACCACGCCCGAGGGGCCTGCTTGAGGCCATAGAGGGCCTTGTTGAGTCTGAACACTTTGTCAGGATGCTTAGGATCTTCAAAACCTGGGGGTTTAGCAACATATACTTCTTCCTCAAGCTTACATTGAGGAATTCACTATTCACATCCATTTGATATAAAGTGATATCATATGGTTAGCATAAGCAAGTAATATGCGAATAGCCTCAAGTCTAGCAACAGGTGCAAAAGTATCATCGAAATCAATTCCTTCAACCTGTGTGTAGCCTTGAGCTACAAGCCGTGCCTTATTCCTCACCACAAGGCCATTTTCATCTTGCTTGTTGCGGTAGATCCACTTCGTGGCAATGATATTGTGCTAGCGAGGATCTGGACGTTTGACCAGTTCCCAAACGTTGCTGAGCTCGAATTGATGTAATTCTTCTTGCATGGCCTGGATCCACTCAGGCTCCAGAAATGCTTCATCTACCTTAGTTGGCTCTGTGATAGTGACAAAAGCATAGTGCCCACAAAAGTTAGATAAATGTGAAGCTTTTGAGCGTGTGAGAGGACCTGGTGCTTCAATGTCATCGATGATCTTTTCTACTTGCACTTCTTTTGCAACACGAGGATGAGCTGGTTGTCAGCGCAAAATTTGATCAGCATTTTCTCCAGCACCATTTTCTTCAGTATTTTCTTCTGTTGCATTAGCTCTACGTTCTTCACGTTCTAGAATGAATTCTTTAGCAGATTCTTCAGTAGGAATGACATCCTCAGTAGCCTTGAACTTGATAGATTCCTCAGGTGCTGGTTCATCTATCACAGAAGGTAGGTGCTCTCTTTGTGAGCCATTAGTTTCATCGAACCGCACATCTACAGTTTCAACAACCTTGTGAAGAACGTTGTTGAAGACTATGTAGGTGTGCGAGTCCTTTCCGTAACCAAGCATAAAACCCTCATGTGCTTTCGGTGCAAATTTAGCATTGTGATGAGGATCTCTAATCCAACATTTAGCACCGAAGACTTTGAAATAACTCACATCGGGTTTCTTGTCAGTGAGGAGTTCATAGGCAGTCTTCTTGAAGAATTTGGGAAGATATACCCTGTTGATGATGTGGCACGCAGTATAAATTGCCTCAATCCAGAAGTGACGAAGCATCTTGTACTCATCAAGCATAGTGCGAGCCATCTCAACAAGAGTCTTGTTCTTGCGCTCCACGACGCCATTCTGCTAAGGAGTATAAGGAGCAGATAACTCATGAGTAATACCAAGTTCATCAAGATAGTCATCAAGACCAGAGTTCTTGAACTCAATTCCATTGTCACTTCTGATGTGCTTGATCTTCACACCAAAGTTGGTTGAAGCCCTCGAGGAAAATCGTTTGAAGATTTCCTGCACTTCATGTTTTTAAGTAACAATATGTACCCATGTGTAACGAGAGTAATCATCAACAATAACAAGACCATATAGAGATGCATCATTTGTGACTACTGAGTAATGATTAGGACCAAAGAGGTCCATGTGAAGCAATTCGAATGGTCGAGTGTTGGTCATGATAGTCTTCGCTGGATGCTTAGCCTTGGTCATCTTTCCAGATTCACAGGCTCCGCATAAGTGATCCTTGAGGAATTTGACATTCTCAATGCCAATGACATGCTTCTTCTTTGAAAGCGTGTGCAAATTCCTCATGTCTGCATGACCAAGTGATCGATGCCATAGCCAGCCTTCTGAAGCTTTTGCAAGTAGGCACACGGCTTGTTGCGGTCCTGTAGAGAAATCAACAATATACAAGTCTCCTCTCCTAAAGCCTTCGAAGACTTTGGAATTGTCAGTTTCCATAACCACAACACAACGATACTTGCCAAAGACAACAACCATATCAAGATCACAAAGCATTGAGACAGACATAAGGTTGTATCCTAAGGACTCGACAAGTATGACTTTGCCCATGTGTCGATCCTTTGAGATCGCAACCTTACCTAGACCCAATACCTGACTTTTGCCTTTGTCAGCAAGGATGATATGCTTCAAATGCGATGGAGATAATGGAGCATCAATCAATAGATTCTTGTCACCAGCCATGTGATTTGTACATCCACTATCGATGACCCACTCAGTGGCTTTGGGTTGATCATCCTGTAGATGAATTAGTGCATCTTACGAACTCATATACTTCATCAGTGAAGAATATGACATCAATTCATTAGATCAATTTCATCAAGCAGTAAGACAGATATAGCAGTATGAGGACGTGAGAAATGAGAGTTCATTTCTCCATGATTAGCCTACGTCCTTTCAGGCCTTTTCAGGTCTCCAGCAAATTCTTCAGACGTTTGAGCACATCTGGAGACCTGACCCTGCAGAAGAGATTAGTTCTTTCTCTTCACCACCCACATCTGAAGGGGTGGTAAAGAGTTCATCACTCTATGAGCTCCATATGAGAATGGTGGCAGAGAAGCCAATCCATTTCGTTTCACATAAGAGTTAGGGTAAGCATATGAATAAGCAGAGAAATTCTCCGAGGACTTATGAACATAATGATTAGAAGAATAATACTCATATTCATATCCCTTAGCTCTTCCCTGCGAAACAGAGTTGTTAGCACAATGATAATCATATGAGGATTTTGATCCTTTTGAGGAATTTGATCCACGTGAGGAATTTGGTCCGTATGAGGACTTGAATCCATATGAAGAATTTGGTCCATATGAAGAATTTGATCTGGGGTTCCTGTTCTTCACAGGTGGTGTCATGAGGACATTCACCTGAAGACTTTCAAGGCACCTTTTGGGAACCCAGATTTTCTTCATAGGGGAACCGTTCCTGTAGTTAGTGCCAACATATCTATCAAATACTTCACTATTCTGATTTTTTAACAGTTTATAGTTGGAGTCAAATGACTCATTAGAAGAATGAGAAGATTCACATGTAAAGCCAGATATATTAGATGGATCAACTGGAGGTCCCTTTGCAGCAACCCATGAGGTTTTGGGGTACTGCTCAGGCTTCCAATATGTGCCATCAGCATTGAGTTTCCTCTCAAAGGGAATACCCTCTTTCCTAGGGTTCCTGTTGAGGATCTTCTTTTCAAGCACATCACAAAGAGTCTGATGTCCTTTGAGGCTTTTGTACATGCCTTTTATGTACAATTCCTTTAGCCCTGCATCGTTAGTGATACTAGAAATGCCCTTAGATGAGGAATTAGTGATAACAGAGACAGGTGAAGAATTTGTAGCATTAGTAGCATTTGAACATTCAGGTGAAGATTTAGCAGATTCACGTTCAATGCATTTCAAACATGGAGGAACAAATTCTTCCTGAGCAGTGCTGATTTGTTGAGCAAGTAATGAATCGCGCTCCTTCTGAAGATCTTCACAACTCACTCTTCGCTTCTCAAGATCTTGCTTTCTTTGAAGAAATTCATAGGAAAGCTTCTCATGATAAGATAATGACCTTGAAGGTTGTCAAACCTGGTCTAAAGTCTCTGAAGATTTTCGGTCAAGGTTTTAGTGCGATCCATTTCTTCACCCAACATATCATCACTTTTGTCTAGCTTGTTTTGAACCTTTTCAAAAGCCCTTTGTTGTTTCACAGCAATCTTACCAAGTTTAGAATAGCTGGGCTTAAGATTTTCATCAGATTCATTCTCACTAGATTCAGAGGAGGTATATTTGAGTACCGACACCCTTTGCCATGAAGCAATTGGTGGGAGCGTAGTCATCATTGCCTTCATCAGCCTTGTTGGTGAGGTCATTTTCTTCAGTGTTGAAGATAGACTTGCTGACGAATGTAGTAGCGAGGCCTAGGCTCACCACGCCGGATTCGGACTCCTCAGATGCCTCCTCTTCCTCATTTTCTTCAGATTCAGCCTCAGAGTCCATTTCCTTGCCAATGAATGCCCGAGCCTTCTTGGAGCTGCTCTTCTTGTGAGATGAAGACTTTGAGGATTTTGATGATGAAGATTTTGAGGATTTCTTCTTTTTCTTCGCATCATCAGAACTGTAATCCTTGTATTTCTTCTTCTTTGATTCCTTTTCCCACTGAGGACAATCTTGAATGTAATGTCCAGGTTTCTTGCATTTGTGACAAAGCCTCTTATTGTAGTCACTGGATGAGGAATCATTACTCCTTGAGGGTCTTCCAAAGCGGCCACGTCTTAAGAACTTTTGGAATTTCTTCACGAGCAGTGCTAGTTCATGGCTCAGTTCTTCAGGATCACCAAGGCTGTTGCCAGAGTCTTCATCTTCAGACTCAGAAACTGCCTTGGCATTCAATGCACGTGATCTGCCATAGCTCGAACCATAGAGATCTCTGTTTTCAGCAAGCTGCAACTCATGAGTATTTAGCCTCTCGAGGATATCAGCGGGATCAATTGACTTGTAATCAGCTCGTTCTTGTATCATCAATGCCAGAGTATCAAATGAGGAATCAAGCGATCTCAACAATTTCTTCACCACCTCATGGTCGGTGATGTCAGTGGCACCAAGCGCTTGAAGCTCATTTGAGATGTCAGTGAGGCGATCGAAGGTTTGGTGAACATTTTCATTGTCGAGTCTTTTGAAGTAGTCGAAGAGATTGCGAAGAACATCAACTCGAGAGTTATGCTGAGTTGAGACTCCTTCATTCACTTTGGACAGCCTATCCAGATAAGCTTAGCAGTTTCAAAAGCACTCACTATTCCATACTGTCCTTTGCTCAGATGGCCACATATGATATTCTTCGCTTGAGAATCGAGTTGCTTGAATCTCTTCACATCAGTAGCGTTCAGTGATGGTGAGACAAAGGGAACACCATTTTCCACAACACACCAGAGATCGTTATCAATTGCCTCAAGATGCATTCGCATCTTATTCTTCCAGTAGGGGTAGTCTGTCCCATCGAAGGTAGGACAGCCAGCAGAGACCTTGATCATACCTGCGGTCGACATAACTAAAACTCCAGGTGGTTAAACCAAAATCACACAGAACAAGGGAGTACCTTGCTCTGATACCAATTGAAAGTGCGTTATATCGACTAGAGGAGGGGTGAATAGGTGATTTTTATAAATTTTTCACTGAGGAATTTTCCGGTGAGGAAATTCCTTAGCGAAGAACTACTTGCAGCGGAATAAGTACTCAGAAGTAAACATAACAGAAGACAAGCATAGTCATCATGATGAAATGAAGACAAGCACAGAGTACAGAAAGCGTAATCACGGGATAGCACAGGATGAAGACAAACAGACTGAAGAAATTTAACTGAGGAAATTGAGAAAGTCTTCAGTCAAAGTCTTCAAACACAAATATGACAAGCACACAACACAATAATGAGGTAATGAAGTGTTGAGGAAATAGAACCAGTTGGCTTGGTGAAGACAATGATTTGGTAGAACAGTTCCAACTGATGTCTTAGTTGTACATCTGGTTGGAGCGGCTAGGTATTTAAACCTGAGGACACACAGTCCCGGACACACAGTCCTCACCATATTCTCATTGAGCTAAGGTCACACAGACGTCGCCCAGTCACTCGTGGTAAGTCTTCAGGTGACTTCCGAACCTTCACAAACTCGGTCACTCGGCGATCCACAATTCCTCTTGGATGCTCTAGACCATGACGCCTAACCGTCTGGAAGAAGCACAGTCTTCAAAGGTAACAAGCGTCGGATCCACGCAGGATCAATCTCTTCAGTGATGCTCAATCACTTTGGGTTTGTAGGTGTTTGGGTTTGGGTTTTCCTCACTTCATGATTTTCACTCAAAGTCCCCGGAGGATGGGATGCTCTCAAATGACAAGTGTCAGTTTCTCTCGGAGTAGCCAACCAGCTGGTGGTTGTAGGGGGCGGCTATTTATAGCATAGGGAGTAGCCCGACATGATAAGACATAAATGCCCTTCAATGATATGACCGTTAGGTGGGTAGATATTTTGGGACAGCTGGCGCATAGCACAACAACGGTCGGAAATTTGAGGCTCAAATTCCTCAGGGCTATCATGTTCCTCACTGTGTAGGCAATCCATTTGGCGAATTCCTAACTCCTCGGTCGAACAAATTCCTCGTGACGGAAGAACTTCGTCTCATCCTTTGAAGAAATTGATCGAGCTGTATGAGATTTCAATGGCTTCACTCGAAGGGATTGGTAGGTGTAGGATTTTGAGTTGAGCATCACATGGAAATTTTTCCTTAGTATTTCCTCGACCCCCTTTCACAGTACGCTGTTTCCTATGACTCAAGAAAGAGAAAATGAAACTACGAAAACAAAAGTCTTCACGCTTCATGTTCCTCGAATGAATACCAAGTCTTCAAGGTCACACCAATTTCTTCACTTTCAAAGTCTTCAGAAAGTCTTCAGTCGAAGAACTTCATTTTTAGGGGTCAACTTTCTCTGTAAATATCAAAATCCTCATAGACTTATAAACACATTAGTCCCTTAACCTATAAGTCTTCAATACACCAAAATCACTAAGGGGCACTAGATGCACTTACAGATCTAGCCCCTAATTTCATCCTCAACATCTCGACGTTTATCGTCGTGTGCGAGGCCTACCTCCGCATCAAGCCCCACTTCGGCCTGTGGCTGAAGACCTTCAACGTTAAACCGAAGGTGGTGGTTGGCCAGCAAGCAGAGTGCGGAGGCGCCATGGTGGGCAAAATGCCCAACATCACGTGCATCAAAGGCTCCTATGTGGAGACCGTGATGGGGTGGCAATCGGGGTGGTTCTACATCACCGAGACGCGCGACACCAACTGGGTGGCGGCCCCCGAATTTCGATCCGGCATCCCCATGCGGCTCACCTCCTGGAAAGAGAAGGGCCTATCCTGGGGTTCATCGGTGGAGCTGAACGGACTCCAGAACTGCGTTAAAAACATGATAGGCAAGAACATCAAGCTTGTCAACGTGGTCCAGGTCATGCTCTTCCGCCGGATCCTCCCGTGTCAAAGACGGGCATTCAATATGTGGGAGTTCGACCCGGCTAAGCACCAGACGCTGTGAGAGCTCTTCGACACGACGCACCAGGACATCTGGAAGGTACTGTTCAAGTTTGCCAAGGTACCTCCTCCCCTTACCGAGGATCGCGGACTCAGTGCAAAGCGCCCTGCCAATCCGGTAAGCTCCTTATATCTCATAAGAGGTTTCTTTCCCCAGTATAATCATGTGGGGGATCTAAGCCTCCACGCCATTTAACAGGACTGGGTCACGACGGCGGAGCGGATCGATTGTCCGGCCCCACTGCCCGAAGATCCAACAAGGGCTCTCTTAACGGAGATGCTGGTTCCGGCGCCTTGTGAGGCGCCAGAGAAGAAGGCCAAGAAGAAGGCCGCGGGGACCAGGAAAGGTCTCCGGCGCAAGGTTGTCTCGGATTCATCGTCCGATAACATTGAGGCGCCCTCCTCCCATGAAAACGAGGAGGAGGAAGAGAAAATTTCTCCCCCAGCCGGGGGATACAAGAAAAGGAAGGCCGCCCCATCTGGGGAGGCCGAAGGGTCCAAGAAGGGAAGAACTCTCCTTCCGGACTGCTCCACAGCGGCCGCCTTCAGTGAGGAGGAGTGGTTACCCAGGGACAAGCCCATAGCAAAGTCGTAAGTATACGAATACCATAATAGTTCTTGGTATGTTTTATTTTATTGCTACTTATCATGCCAAACATGATCATGCAGTCCATCCAAGGCCCATATCGTTGTATCCTCTTCGGATGAGTCTTTGGGCCAGTCGGAGATAAACAACGATTCACTCCCGACCGCCTCCTCCCCCGCGCTACGGACGATGTCGAGGTATTGTCTCAAAGGGCACTGAACCAAGGGCAGATAGTTCTGGAGGCGCCCCAAGGCGACATTCCAGGAGCTGTGCGCATGGGGGGGCAAGACTCCCATGTGCTCTAATGCCGGGGGCAGCAAGTTTAGCCCCCAACTGAATACTGTGCCGGAACCTCAAGTGGTTCCGGATTCTGTTGGGCGATCCCTCGCCAAGGGGGGCAAGCCGTCCGTGCCGATGGCCTCTGTCCATCCAGAGGCATCGGATAATTTGCTGGAAGCGCTTCGCGGCGCTTCCATTGACTATCATGAGTGCGGTGGTCAAGAAGGTTCGGTCCGCCAAAAGCGGACTGGCTGAAGCCTGTGCCAGTCTCCTAACAGGCTTTGAGGTGAGTAATCAAATTATGAGAAAATGTTACAGCATAGACAGTAGCCCCTGATGCTCTGTTTGGTGTTCGCAAAGAAAGGCCGAACAGAGGATCAAATAATAATCTCAGGAGTCTAATCAGAATATGTCTATGTGAATCAGCAGGCTTCGCTACTGGCCGCTGTCGCTCGCACGTCGGAGGTCTCCGCACTGAAGTGGGACCTTTAGCGGTCCGAGGAAGAGCTTGGCCTCACCAAGAGGCAGCTCGAAGAGAACAAAGGTAAGTGATACCCCGTCTGTTTATTGATAGAGAAAAAGGAAGGTGGTTTGTTAGATCATAGGATCGTCATGAATTTTGCTAGGGGCCACAAACGAAGTGGCAGCCCTGAAGAAGGCGCTGTCTGAGGCCGAAGGCAAAGCGGCCAAGGAGCGCGCCGAGCGCGAGAAGCAAGAGGCCCGAGTCGGCGAGGTTCAGCAAGAGCTCCAGGAGTTTGTCAAGAAGTATGAGTCCTTGGAGCATGACTCTAAGACGCAAGGGTCCGAGCTTGCGAAGGCCCTCGAGAACGCACAAAATGCCAAGGCCGAAGCCCAAAAGGCCCTCCAGGAAATTGAGGCAGTCAAGAAGATAGCGGCGGGTAAGGCATTCATTAGGCAAAGCAATAATGTGAAGGAAACTTTCCTTTTACTTACCCGAATTCGGAGCTCTCCAGGAGCGTTCGCAGATCTACCCAGTAGTGTGTAGGATGCCGCGGAGTTCTACCGGGCTGAGGAAGGGAGCTCGACGGAGAAGTTGTTCTGGTCTCAGTATACTGGGACCAAACATCCGATGCCCTTGAGCGACCAGTGGAAGCAAATGGTCGATCTTCACAAGGCGGCCGAACTGGCCATGAAGGGTCTCATAGTCCGGATGTGGCCTGGCGAGCCCCTACTTGGCAGCTATTTCGGCCTGGTAAGGCGGCTTGTGAATGCCTGCCCATAGTTTGAAGTCATAAAGCGGTCCGTCTCCATTGAGGGTGCGCGCAGGGCTTTTGCCCGGGCGAAAGTGCACTGGGCAAAGATGGACGCTGAAAAGCTGGTGAAGGAGGGGCCGCCGGAGGGCAAGGAGCATCGCCACCCCGAAAAGTATTATGACAGTGTCCGGAAGGGTGCTCGCCTTGTGGCAGAGGAATGTGCTAAGGATGTAATATTTGAATGAATGTACTCATGTGATCCTGTAATATGAAACGAGTTCATGTGTGATATGTAACGCTTGTTAATTTAAAAAATTACCGCCGCTCCGGCCGTTTATAAATTTTGGGAGTTTGTCAGTCGTCGGCTTCTGCCCCCATGTAACTAGTACTAGGGTGTTCAGGATAAACCTGATCACTCTTTATCCCAATTTTGGGTCCTTCGAAGGAGGTGTTCAGCACAACGAACCAGGTAATCGGACTATAAAGCTTTATCACTCTCAGTTAGCCATAGAAGTCTACAATTTTAAATTTTGGCGAAGCCCCTAGTATTCGGAAGGCCGAACTTGGGGTGCTATGTACGCCTAAATCAGACAAGGCTGACTCCTCGCCCGAAGCGGAAAAAATCTTTAAGGATTTGATACCTATCGAACAGCGACTAGCTCTCGCCTCATCATGACAATCAGTTTTCGGCTTTCTCTACTGAGGTGTTTGTCCGGAAGAACCGGGACACAATCGCAGTAGTTCTCCCAGCGCTACCTTAGCCGATATAGCGGAACGTAAGTGTAACATCCCAAATTTCCTATTTGGAATGTTCTACAATTATAGCTAAGCATCTATGCATCCTGTTTGAATTTGAATGCCATTTGAAGTTTCAGAAAAGTTTTGAGCTTTCAAATTTGAATTAAAACTATGGCAAGTGGAAATCATTTCACAAACTATGCCTGATAAATACTTGAGCAAAAGTATGAGAGGAGCAAACATGACACTCCAAAAATATCAGAGGAAAACCTTGCCAAAAGTTTTGAATTCAAACTTGAGATTTATTTGAATTTGGAAAAAATGAAATTTTATAAAGTTTGGATTTTGCCTTTGGAAAAATGTTGAAATGATAGGGAATATTCCCCTGATCATTTTGGTATATATATGTCCTATATAAAATATTTATATTTATTAAGTTATCTCTGTTTTTGTTTTATTAAAAAAAAGGAAAACCCCAGTATGAGCCCGCCCCCTGCCCAGCCAGTGCCAAGCCACCCATGATGCAGAGCACAGCCCAGCCGCCCACCAGCAGCAGCCGAGCCAGCCCAGCACCGCCAGCCACCCCTCGCCGAAACCACTCGGGCGGTCGCCCGACCGCACCTCGCCTCCCCCCCCCCCGCCAGGCGGACCCCACCCCCTCCTTCAACCTCCCGCCCATAGCGCCCGCGCACGCCGATCGGCGGATCCCGTGAATCCGGATGCCGATCTCCCAGATCGCCCCTTGCCAAGGCCGAGGCCCTCCCTATTTAAACCCTCCCCGCACCCCATTCTCCCCTTACCCCTCATGGAACCCCTCTCTCTCACGCCGTCAGCGGAGCCCTAACTCACCGCCGCCGCCATTTGCGTCGCCGTCGCCGCCCTAGCCCTCCCGACCTCCACCGACTCCACGGAACCCTCCCGAGCTCGTCACTTTCCCCAGGGAGCTCTCCATGACCTCCCCGACGACCGGAGAGGCCAGCCTTTCGCCACCGCCGCCGCCGCCCGCCGTCGAGCTCCGGTGAGTCACCGGAACTCCACCCCGCCGTCGGATCTCAAACCTACAGTGTAGATTAGAACACCCCGAAGGGGTATTTTTTTTTAATAAAAACCGGCCGGTTCGTTACGGTTTAAATTCAGTTAGGGTTTTTTTTATTAGCC
The DNA here is from genome assembly GCA_021605205.1 of Aegilops longissima. Classification (NCBI taxonomy): domain Eukaryota; kingdom Viridiplantae; phylum Streptophyta; class Magnoliopsida; order Poales; family Poaceae; genus Aegilops; species Aegilops longissima. The sequence goes on from CM038679.1 coordinate 345,885,271, forward strand.
TGGCCCGACTAGTTTAACCCTAGGGCCCGTTTAGTTTATATTACGCTCAGTGCGTAGGTTAGGCCCATTAGGCCCTTTTTCATTTATTTTCGTTTTCTGTTTTAACAGAATAGTTCCTGTTTTGAAAAATTCATATCTTTTATTATGTTTAATATTTTTAGGTGATTCTTTTTTTGTTGGTTTGCAAATTTTCTATAGTCTCTGTAGAAAATATATTTAGCTATGTTAAAATTAATTAAAATTGCTTTATTTTAGTTTTAGCCAGAATAGTAAATATGTTATAACATGAGTTAGAAAAATTATTTTTATATGATTCTTTTGTCCCAACTTTATTTTTATATGATTCTTTTAGCCAAACCATAGGAATTAATTTGGGTATTTTAGGATTAATAAAAAATAGTTTTAAGCAGAATCTTGTTAATCCTAATTAATTAACACTCTTGTTTTCCTATTATTTTAATTAGTAAATAAATTTATTTTTAACATGTGATTGATTATTCTAGGATAGTTTCTGTCACTTGAAGGGATGAACTTTTATTTATAATAAATAAATGTTTTATTTTATTTTTCTTAATAGAAATTTGAATTAGGTCTAATAGGAGTTTCATAATAGATTTTAAATTAATTCTTTTTGCTCCTAGTTGCTTAATGAAATCTTTTACATTAAGTTAACATAAAACTCATGCTTAGGTTATGTTGAGAAAAATTTTATTATATAAAACTATTCTAGTTGTTGTTTGAAGTAGGAAACTTGAGTTGGTTTTTCTTTGAGTTTTCCTTGGGTTTTGATTTGGTTGTTTTGGTGTGTTATGTTGCTATTGTTATGCTATTGTATTATGTGATCCTATGCTACATGCTTATTGTGATCATTGTTTGTCTCGGTAGAGTTTCAGTCTGAAGCTTGCTACTCTGAATCTTTAGCTTACGAGGATCATCGACAAGGCAAGTTTTGATCATGTTATTTTCTATACCTATGTTTTTGTGCATTAGAAATTATCACCACCCCACCATGCATGCAGTAGTTGAAATTTTGAAGTTATTAATCTTGAGTAGTATCATGTGGTAGAATGAACCAATCCCCTTGTTACCATGACCCCGGGACGAAGTAGTTTACTTTGCTATGCTCGTAGACGGGTTTTGGTTGAGTGAAATTCATAAGCAAGATGTGAGAGTCAATGATGATGACAACCCCTATAACGCCCTCGATGCAGCAATATCTCCCACGTGTCGAGGCACGACTTAGAGGCATAACCGCATTGAAAGCAATGTCGCAAGTGAGGTAATCTTCACACAACCCATGTAATAAATAAGGGAAAGAGATACATAGTTGGCTTACAGTCGCCACTTCACACAGTACATGAATAAACATCCATCATTCAGAGTACACTCAAGGTCCGACTCTGGAACCAAAATAAAAGAAGATACTCCAAATGCTACACAGATCCCGATCGTCCCAACTGGGCACCACTACGATCATCGGGAAAAGACACATAGTAACGACCACGTTCCTCGTCGAACTCCCACTTGAGCTCGGATCGTCACCTGCCCGCATCGCCGGCATCTCGCAACTGTTTGAAGTATCTGTGAGTCACGGGACTCAGCAATCTCACACCAGAGATCAAGACTATTTAAGCTTAATAGGAAGGACAGAGTTGTAAGTGGAGCTGCTGCAGCGACTAGCATATATGGTGGCTACATTCGCAAAGAGAGCGAGAAGAGGAGCATAGCACGGTCGTGAAGCTAGTAGCGATCAAGAAGTGATCCTGAACTACTTACGTCAGACATAACTCCAACACCGTGTTCACTTCCCGGACTCCGCCGAGAAGAGACCATCACGGTTACACACGCGTTGATGTGTATTTTAATTGAGGTCAACTTCGGGTTTTCTACAACCGACATTAACAAATTCCCATCTGCCTCATAACCGCAGGCACGGCTTTGAAAGATATTACCTGCAGGGTGTCCCAACTTAGCCCATTATAAGCTCTCACGGTCAACGAAGGATATTCCTTCTACCGGAAGACCCGATCAATCTCGGAATCCCGGACTACAAGACATTTCGACAAAGAATAAAACAAGACCAGCAAAGCCACCCGATTGTGCCGACAAATCCCGATAGGAGCTGCACATATCTCGTTCTCGGGGCACACCGGATAGGTCAGCCTCGAGTAAAACCAGCCCTCGAGTTGCCCGTGGTGGCCCATGATCTGCCAGTTGGGCCAGCACTCGAAGGAGCACTGGTCCGGGGTTAAAATAAAGATGACCCTCGGGCTCGTGAAAACCCGGGGAAAAAGGCTTAGGTGGCAAATGGTAAAACCAATGTTGGGCCTTGCTGGACGAGTCTTATTCAAAGCGAACTGTCAAGGGGGTCCCATAAATCACCCAACCGTGTAAGGAACGCGAAATCAAGGAACATAACACCGGTATGACGGAAACTAGGGTGGCAAGAGTGGAACAAAACACCAGGCATAAGGCCGAGCCTTCCACCCTTTACCAAGTATATAGATGCATTAAATATAGAAGATATATATTGTGATATCCCCAACAAGTAAACATGTTCCAACAAGGAACAACAACTCCATGTTCCCACAAGGAACAAACTTCAGCTTCACCTGCAACTAGCAACGCTATAAGAGGGCTGAGCAAAGCGGTAACATAGCCAATCAACGGTTTGCTAGGAAAAGGATGGTTAGGCGCTGACATGGCAATATGGGTGGCATGATATAGCAAGTGGTAGGCATCACAGCATAGGCATAGCAAAAGAGCGAGCAACTAGCATAGCAAAGATAGAAGTGATTTCGAGGGTATGGTCATCTTGCCTGCAATGTTCTCAGAGTTGTCGAAAGCTTGATCCTCGTAAGCGTTCTCAACAGGTTCCTCGTTCACGTACTCGTCTCCGGCTCTACCCAAAGCAACAACACAAACAAAGGAACCACAATAAATCACGGTGCAATGCACAATCAACATGATGCAAAACATGGCATGATATGCGGGATGTGATATGCAATGCGTATATGCGCTCGGAAGGAAAATGATGAACCAGGCATCAACTTGGCAAACCAAGTATGCCACTGGAAAGATGAGATGATTTGGTTGAAATCGATATAAAGATCACCGAATCGGATGCACGGTTTGCAAATGACAAGCAAAACAAGAATGGCACAAATCTGCCATTAACAGCATGATGCCACTTAGCAAGCAACAATAAATTAAGCTACTGCACCCAAACGTATCAACAAGGCACATGGCAGTGATCTACACAATATGCTTGACAAAAGATGAGCACTGAGCTACGGCTAAATCACATCATAACCGGTTCAATCAAGCATGGCAAAAGTGCACAAAATATCAGGCTGGACATGGCAAAAACATCATCAGGTTGCAATGTTCAGATCAACAAAACTACAGGCTACAGGAACTTATAATAGCAAAACAAGGCATGGCATGAATCTACTCAAAGCATAGAACAAAAGTCCCTTACTGACCATAAGCCAAAAAGGATCAGAAAATATAGTAACACCCATGTCAATATTGAAAGTTTCGTTAACAGATTCAGCAACATGACATGTCAAAAACTGATAACAAGTAGGCATGTTTACAAGCTCAATGCACTCACTACAGAGCCTTATATGAAAAAATAAGCATACATACATCAAGAAGACATGGCATAGAAGACATACGTGGCAAGAACAATAACATAGCATATACGGATCAACCACAACAAGCTTCGCAAAATTGAATAACATGTAAACAATCTGCCAGGAAACATTTGATAGCAAAAGTAGAGCTCGATTGACTCAAGCTATGGCACTCCATAATTGTAAACAAGGGCATGGATGGATATAGCAAGACATGTTTAACAAAACATCCTTACTGAAGTATCTCAAAATATGCATGGATCTCTCGGTAGCATCAAGTTAACATGGCATCAAAATATCAGCTAAACAGGGCTGAAAACAGCAACATCAGGACACCTACTTTGCATGCTTGTGCTAGTCACCACATAGATCACAAAAATACATGGCATACACTCCTGGAAAGATGGCATGGCATATTACAAAACACATGTAGGACTCAAATTCATAGGGTGCACACATCAATCATGGCAAAATAACAAAAGTGCAAGTTACATTAAGAAAGCGAAACTAACATCACATAGCCCTCTTCCAACAGCATTTCAGGAATCAAGATGAGCTCAAATGAAAATGATGTAATGAGATGAAATGATCTACTCTTCGATACGAACATTTTGATATATTATACGCGCAAAATGGATCTACAGATGCAAAGTTACGCTCGTTGAAAATGCCACAAATTATCAATGAGATAAAAACTTAGAAGAAATATGAGGGGGAAGAAGGTCAACGGGCGGCTAGTTCGGGATCGGATCGGGACCCGCCCGATCGGCGACGGCGGCGGCGGGCGCTGGCTCGCCGAGAGCCCGGCGAGGAGGAGGAGGAGAGACGGAGGGTCGGGCCGGCCGGCGGAGGGAGGTCGCCGGCGAGGCGGCGGAGGTCCCCGGGCGCGCGTGGCGGCGACCGGAGGCGGCGGGCGGCGGCGACCAGGCGGCGACGACAGCGAGATGGCAGCGCGCGGCCGAGGCGGGGCGCCGGATCCGGCGGCGGGGCGGCGCCGAGGCGAGGCCTTCGCGCCGGGGCGGCGTCCGGGCCGGAGGGCCTGCTGGCTTCGGCTGATGGGCGGCGGCTGGAGACAGCGGCGCCCACGTGGCAGCGAGGGATTAGCGGCGGCTCGGCGGACGTTTCAGCCTGGAGGAGGCCATGTCCGGGCGCGAGAGTGAAAAATTAGGGTTTCGGGGGTGGAATGATCTGCGAATTTCGGGGGAGGCACATATTTATAGGTAGAGGGAGCTAGGAGAGTCCAAATGAGCTGCGGTTTTCGCCCACACGATCGTGATCGAACGACGGAGAGAATGGAGGTGACTTAGATGGGCTATTGGACCATTTTGGAGGGGTGTTGGGCTGCAACTTAAAAGAGGCCTTTGCAAGAGTGCGGTTAACCGTTGGAGTACCAAACGAGCTCCAAATGACCCGAAACTTGACCGGTGGTCTGGGTGGTATACCAAGGCCACTAGACAAACCTCGGTCCATTCCGAGAAGGTTTAGTACCCTTTGCGGAAAAAGCGTAAAAGGGCACCGGGGAGATAGGAGTGTTGGATTGCAAAACGGACAACGGAAAAATGCTCGGAATCATGAGACGAACACGTATGCAAATGCGATGCACATGATGACATGATATAAAATGCATGACATGGACAAAATGCAAAATGAAGAAAAACCCAACCACGGAGGGAATATCATATCACAATGCCGAAAATGTCAAGAGTTGGAGTTACAAATATGGAAAGTTACGTCCGGGGTGTTACAACACTCCACCACTACAAGAGGATCTCGTCCCGAGATCTAGGACTGAAAGAACTCCGGATATTCGGAACGGAGGTGATCCTCGTGCTCCCAGGTGGCTTCTCGGTCGGAATGGTGTGACCACTTCACTTTCAGGAATTTGATTGACTTGTTGCGAGTCTTGCGCTCGGTTTCTTCAAGAATAGCAGCGGGTGCTCATGGTAAGAGAGATCTTCTTGAAGGTCAATCTCTTGAAGTTGATAGTGCGTTCAGAGTCTTGAAGCACTTGCGGCTGTGACACATGAAACACATCGTGCATATTTGCGAAGTTGGATGGAAGCTCAAGTTGATAGGCGAGATCGCCTCTTTTGCCAATGATCTTGAAAGGACCCACGTATCTAGGGGCAAGCTTCCTTTGATACCGGGCGGCGAGTGCCTTTCATTGGAGAGACGCGGAGGTAGACATGGTCTCCGATTTCAAAAGCCACATCACGGTGCTTATCATCATAATAGATCTTCTTTCGCGATTGCGCGGCTTTGAGATTCTCACGAATGACTTTGCACATTTCTTCTGCTTCTGTGATCAAGTCATTGCCAAGAAGTTGGCGTTCACCTCTCTCGGACCAATTGAGAGGAGGCACTTTCGCCATAGAGAATTTCGAATGGGGCCTTGCCGAACTCGCTTGGAAGCTGTTGTTGTAGGAGAACTTCGGCAAAAGGAAGACAATCTTCCCACTTCATACCAAGGAAATGACACAAGCCCTGAGCATATCTTCAAGGATTTGATTAACTCGCTCAACTTGGCCACTTGTTTGAGGATGGAAAGCTGTCTTTGAAACGAATGTTGGTACCCATGGCCTTCTCAAAAGAATCCCAAAACTTGGAGGTAAAGATGCTGCCACGGTGCAGAAGAGATCACTTGTGGAATGCCGTGCAAGGAGACAATCACGAGGTGTATAGCTCGCCAACCGAGCTGCTGTGATGGATTCTTTGATAGGAAGAACATGAGCCACTTTAGTAAGCTTGTCAATGACAATGAAGATAGCATCATTTCCACGCTTGGACTTTGGAAAACCAGTCACGAAGTCCATTTCAATATGATCAAACTTCCACTCTGGAATAGCAAGAGGTTGAAGGAGACCAGCTGGTCTTTGGTGTTACCTTTCACTCTTCTGCGGACATCACACTCATTCACGAATTGAGCAATCTCTCGCTTCATTCGAGTCCACCAATATGATTGCTTGAGATCTGGTACATCTTCGCACTTCCGGGATGAATGGATAGAAGCGAATTGTGAGCCTCGTTCATAATGACTTTTCTCGAGATCACCCTTAGGAACCACAATCCGGTCCTCAAAGAAAAGAGTATCTTTGTCATCAATATGGAAGCACTTGTACTTGAAATGCCCTTGTCGATACCACGTTTCACCTTTTTCACCATGGTATCCGGAAGATGAGCCTCACGAATCTGATCTTCCAAAGTAGGAGAGACTATGAGGTTGGCAAGAAAGCCTTGAGGAACAACTTGAAGATTCAGCTTATGGAAAGCTTCACAGAGATCCGGTGAAAGGGCTTGAGGATTAGACTGTTGCAGTAAGCCTTCCTGCTCAAAGCATCTGCAATGACATTGGCCTTGCTCGGAGTATATTCAATACTTGGGTTGTACTCTTGAATCATTTCGACCCATCGAGTCTGCTCCGAGGTTGAGGTTGGGTTGAGTGAAGATATACTTGAGACTCTTGTGATCGGTGAAAATGTCCACTTTCCTTCCCAACAAGAGATGTCTCGGCGTTATTAATGCATGGACAACTGCCGCCAACTCAAGATCGTGAGTGGGGTAGTTCTTTTCGTTGAGCTTCAATGGCGAGAGGTATAGGCCACAACTCTCTTCTCTTGCATTAACACAGCACCGAGACCTTGAAGAGAAGCATCACGAAAAACTTGAATGGCTTGGATTCATCGGGAGGAGTCAAGAGGGAGAGCTGTGACGAGTTTCTCTTTGAGGGTATTGAAAGCAACGTCACACTCGGGAGACCGGACATACTTCACATGCTTGGAGGAGGTTGGAAAGAGGCTTTGCAATCTTGGAGAAGTTCTCAACGAATCTTGACAATAGCTTGCAAGACCAAGAAAATCATGGAGCTGCTTGACATTCGAGGAGGTTCCCAATTCACAATTGCGGACACCTTCTCGGGATTAACAGCGATGCCCTTAGGCGGAGATGATATGACCAAGATAAAGCACTTCATCAAGCCAAAATTCACATTTGGAGAACTTAGCATAGAATTGATGCTCTCGAGCTTGTCTAGCACCAATCGCAAATGTTTGGCATGATCCTTCTTATTCTTGGAAAGACCAAAATATCATCAAGATAGACCAAGACGAATTCATTGGTGTAGGGATTGAAAATGAAGTTCATCATCCGAGAGAATGTTGGAGGAGCATTGACAAGGCGAAAGACATGACAATATATTCATAAGAACCAAAGCTTGTTCGAATGCTGTCTTGGGAATATCTTGTTCACGAATCTGAATCGATGATAACCCATCTGAAGGTCAAGCTTGGAGAACACTTTAGCACCTTTGAGTTTCTCGAAAAGCTCATTGATGTTGGGAAGTGGATACTTGTTCTTGATTGTCTTCTTATTCAATGGACGATAATCGGCGCAAAGTCGGTCCGTGCCATCCTTCTTCTGGACAAAAGAACACCACAACCCCAAGGAGATGAACTCGATCGATCAAACCCAGACGCTCTTGTTCATCGAGCTGCTTCTTCAATTCCTTCAGCTCATCAGGTCCAAGCTTGTATGGGCGCTTGCAAAGCGGGTTCGATGCCGGCTCAAGATCGATAACGAAATCAAGCGGCGATGAGGAGGCATACCCGAAGCTCTTCTAGAAAGACATCTTGGTACTCACAAACGATGGAATCGAGAGATAGCATCAATTCGCCCTTCTCATTGAGAGAAAACAACCAATGGTTTCATCACGAGCGGCATAGATGATCACATCATTAGAAGAGTGAGTCAATTGAATTTCCACGCAGCACAATCAAGCTGAGCTTTGTGCCGATAAAGCCATCCATTCCGAGAATAAGATCAATATCCGAGTCACCGAGAACAATTGGTTTGGCAGAAATCTATAATCGCCCATCTTGATACCGACATTCGGAACCACCAAGCTAGAACTCATGTGCTTGCCCGAGGAAACAATTGCTAGAGGTTTAACCAAGAATTCCGAAGTGAAATCATGCTTGGCAAAAAACGGTCTCGACATGAAACAATGCGATGCACCAAAGATCAAATAAGACTTTTGCGGAATATCATTAACAAGAAGATTACCCATGATCACATCGGAAGAATCCTCTGCTTGAGCTTCATTCATCATATTGACCTTTGCAAACTTGGGATTATGCTTGACCACCGCATTGCTGGAAGATTTCACAGAGGAGGAGGCGGAAGGCGCCTCTGGTTGAAGCACTTGTTAGCATAGTGACCTTTCTGTGACATTTGTTGCAAGTCACCTCGTAGAGCGGACGGTGGTAAGGAGCACTTGACCTTGGAGCTTGAGAATTAGACTTGTTACGATAGCTTGGGTTGGGTGGGTGGGAAGATCCACGGCCACCTGAGTTCTTCTGGCGATAAGGCCGACGGAGCGGAGGAGGAGGAAGGTAGAACTTCTGCTGCTTAGCTGCCACTTGAGAGGAAGAAGAAGACTGAACTGCATCCTGATTCTCTTCTTAGAAGCCTCACATTTGAGCTGGGCAGCTTCTTGCTTGATGCCATGTTGTAGAACTCATCATACTTTTACGGCTCAAAAAGCACAAGAGCTAATTGCAGATCTTCTCTCAGACCACCTCTGAATTGATAGATCATACTCTTTTCATCAGGTACGTCTTGCTTAGCAAAATGAGTGAGTTTCTGGAACTGGATATTGTATTGATAGACAGACATGTTGCCTTGCTTGAGATTGCGGAACTCCTCACGCTTGCTCTCAACAACACATTTTGGAATGTGGTGAGCTCTGAAATCTCGGCGGAACTCATCCCAGGTAATGACACGACCTCCTCTGGAATCTTTGTATTGCTGGTACCACTCAGCAGCTTGGTCCTTGAGTTGAAACGATGCAAACTTAACAAAGTCCTCAGGTCTGACATTGCTACAATCAAAATGCTTGCAGATGTCCACTAACCAATCGTCAGCGTCTGTGGCCTCGACACGTAAACCGAAAGACTTCGCTGATTAGCGAGGCCCGGCGAGAGTAGCAAAGTGCGGCTGGTTGTTGCCTTGACCTTGATTTCCTTGATTGCCTTGCCCTGAGTGCGTTCTTGCAAGAGCTGCAAAATCATCGAGCATTGGCATTGGTGGCTGCCATGATAGCTTGCCGGGCCTCCGGAGGCGGAGGTGGAGGTGGAGGTTCAATCGATCCCCATCATTGCGATCCGGATTCGGACACGTTGGCGGAGCCATCTGAAAGAGGTGACATCCATTAGTCCTTTGATAGACAAATAGTCAAGTAGAATCAGCGGATAGAAATTGCAACATATAGTCTTCACAATAAACATTCAACAAGAATGAGCGAATGAATTTCAAAGTTAATCATCACCGTCCATTAAGGTGAGAAGCCACTTAGATAAAGATATGGAAACAACATCTGTCTTAGAAACAAATCAAATATCACAACTGAAAACAAAAGATTGGCTTCTAGAATGAGCGGAACAAACACATGATAGAGATTTACGCCCAAAGTGTTAGTGGTGGGGCCCACACGGACACGACGATAGAGGACGTCACGAATGACAAACAAGGCGTCCCGAATCAGCATAGCCAAGGATTCTTTAAGGCGTCTCGCGACCATCAGAATCGACCGTGAATGGGCGGACCACTAGACGTTGAACCCCAATCTCAAATCATACATCATCGGAAAGAATATCCCGTAAGCTACTAGAATTCCCACCTATAAACTCCGAAACTTTCTGGTTATGCAATCTGGTGTTGGGGATACAGGGACACAAAATATATCACCCAAACTAACAATACCTAGATCCAAATGTATCCATCCGTCAACACATAACCAAGAAATCCTCGAAATCGTGTACCTCGACCTTGAAAAACATCCGTTATACAAGTCATGGCAATACTCCCTTTTCGCCCGATCTTTGGGTTATCGGGGTTATCTCACCAACAACTGCACAAAAGAGATTTCGATGTCGGCAAAACTCAGGTATTTCAGAACTGCAACGATAAAATTGTGATGACAACACCTCGGAGCTCAACTCCCCGGGACACTGCCACAACCCCTAAATGTCAGGAGGCACCAAGAACAATGTTCTCGTCACAAAACCATTGGAACGATCCCAAGATACCCGCGTGATCCTAAAAAAAATTTTAGTCAAATTTGAGAAGAGGAGAGTCAAAATTCTACGTCAGGATACCTCACCAGAGCGACGAAGGGACTGGGGAGTAAAAAGAATCCTACTCTCCGATATATATAATCCTAAGACTCAAAACATTTTCCATTCTAGACTCAACAACGCCAAACAAACAATCAAGTAGGGGCTCCTAAGTCGGGGAAGGCTCTGATTACCAACTTGTAGCGCCCTCGATGCGGCTATATCTCCCACGTGTGGAGGCACGACTTAGAGGCATAACCGCATTGAAAGCAATGTCGCAAGTGAGGTAATCTTCACACAACCCATGTAATAAATAAGGAAAGAGATACATAGTTGGCTTACGATCGCCACTTCACACAAGACACATGAATAAACATCCATCATTCAGAGTACACTCAAGGTCCGACTACGGAACCAAAATAAAAGAAGATACCCCAAATGCTACACAGATCCCGATCGTCCCAAGCTGGGCACCACTCTGATCATCGGGAAAAGACACATAGTAACGACCACGTTCCTCGTCGAACTCCCACTTGAGCTCGGATCGTCACAAGCACCGCATCGTCGGCACTGCAACTGTTTTGGAAGTATCTGTGAGTCACGGGACTCAGCAATCTCACACCCGTGAGATCAAGACTATTAAGCTTAATAGGAAGGACAGAGTTGTAAGTGGAGCTGCTGCAAGCGACTAGCATATATGGTGGCTACATTACAAAAGAGAGCAAGAAGAGGAGCAAAGCACGGTCGTGAAGCTAGTAGCGATCAAGAAGTGATCTGAACTACTTACGTCGACATAACTCCAACACCGTGTTCACTTCCGGACTCCGAGAAGAGACCATCACGGTTACACACGCCGTTGATGTGTATTTTAATTGAGGTCAACTTCGGGTTTTCTACAACCGACATTAACAAATTCCCATCTGCCTCATAACTGCGGGCACGGCTTTGAAAGATATTACCTGCGGGGTGTCCCAACAGCCCATTATAAGCTCTCACGGTCAACGAAGGATATTCCTTCTACCGGAAGACCCGATCAATCTCGGAATCCCGGACTACAAGACATTTCGATAGCAATAAAACAAGACCAGCAAAGCCACCCGATTGTGCCGACAAATCCCGATAGGAGCTGCACATATCTCGTTCTCGGTGCACACGGATAGGTCAGCCTCGAGTAAAACCAGCCCTCGAGTTGCCCGTGGTGGCCCCGCAGTCTGCCGGTTCGGGCCAGCACTCGAAGGAGCACTGGTCCGGGGTTAAAGAAAGATGACCCTCGGGCTCGCGAAAACCGGGGAAAAAAGGCTTAGGTGGCAAATGGTAAAACCAATGTTGGGCCTTCTTTGGGCGAGTCTTATTCAAAGCGAACTGTCAAGGGGTCCCATAAATCACCCAACCGTGTAAGGAACGCGAAATCAAGGAACATAACACCGGTATGACGGAAACTAGGGTGGCAAGAGTGGAACAAAACACCAGGCATAAGGCCGAGCCTTCCAACCTTTACCAAGTATATAGATGCATTAAATATAGCAGATATATATTGTGATATCCCCAACAAGTAAACATGTTCCAACAAGGAACAACAACTCCATGTTCCCACAAGGAACAAACTTCAGCTTCACCTGCAACTAGCAACGCTATAAGAGGGCTGAGCAAAGCGGTAACATAGCCAATCAACGGTTTGCTAGGAAAAGGATGGTTAGGGGCTGACATGGCAATATGGGTGGCATGATATAGCAAGTGGTAGGCATCGCAGCATAGGCATAGCAAAGAGCGAGCAACTAGCATAGCAAAGATAGAAGTGATTTCGAGGGTATGGTCATCTTGCCTGCAATGTTCTCGAGTTGTCGAAAGCTTGATCCTCGTAAGCGTTCTCAACAGGTTCCTCGTTCACGTACTCGTCTCCCGGCTCTACCCAAAGCAACAACACAAACAAAGGAACCACAATAAATCACGGTGCAATGCACAATCAACATGATGCAAAACATGGCATGATATGCGGGATGTGATATGCAATGCGTATAAAGGCTCGGAAGGAAAATGATGAACCAGGCATCAACTTGGCAAACCAAGTATGCCACTGGAAAGATGAGATGATTTCGATTGAAATCGATATAAAGATCACGGAATCGGATGCACGGTTTGCAAATGACAAGCAAAACAAGAATGGCACAAATCTGCCATTAACAAAGATGATGCCACTTAGCAAGCAACAATAAATTAAGCTACTGCACCCAAACGTATCAACAAGGCACATGGCAGTGATCTACACAAGATGCTTGACAAAAGATGAGCACTGAGCTACGGCTAAATCACATCATAACCGGTTCAAACAAGCATGGCAAAAGTGCACAAAATATCAGGCTGGACATGGCAAAAACAGCATCGAGGTTGCAATGTTCAGAGCAACAAAACTACATGCTACAGGAACTTATAATAGCAAAACAAGGCATGGTATGAATCTACTCAAAGCATAGAACAAAAGTCCCTTACTGACCATAAACCAAAAAGGATCATAAAATATAGTAACACCCATGTCAATATTGAAAGTTTAGATTATGATTCAGCAACATGACATGTCAAAAACTGATAACAAGTAGGCATGTTTACAATCTCAATGCACTCACTACAGAGCCTTATATGAAAAACTAAGCATACATACATCAATAAGACATGGCATAGAAGACATACATGGCAAGAACAAGAACATAGCATATACGGATCAACCACAACAAGCTTGGCAAAATTGAATAACATGTAAACAATCTGCCAGGAAACATTTGATAGCAAAAGTAGAGCTCGATTGACATGTTTAACAAAACATCCTTACTGAAGTATCTCAAAATATGCATGGATCTCTCGGTAGCATCAAGTTAACATGGCATCAAAATATCAGCTAAACAGGGCTTAAAACAGCAACATCAGGACACCTACTTTGCATGGTTGTGCTAGTCACCCCATAGATCACAAAAATACATGGCACACACCCCTGGAAAGATGGCATGGCATATTACAAAACACATGTAGGTCTCAAATTCATAGGGTGCACACATCAATCATGGCAAAAATAACAAAAGTGCAAGTTCAGTTAAGAAACAGAAACTAACATCACATAGCCCTCTTCCAACAGCATTTCGGGCATCAAGATGAGCTCAAATGAAAATGATGCAGTGAGAAGAAATGATCTACTCTTGAGACGAACATTTTGATATATTATCTGCAAAAATGGATCTACAGATGCAAAGTTACGCTCACGTTGAAAATGCCACAAATTATCAATGAGATAAAAACTTAGAAGAAATATGAGGGGGAAGAAGGTCAGCGGGCGGCTAGTTCAGGATCGGATCGGGACCCGCCCGATCGGCGATGGCGGCGGCGGCGCTGGCTCGCCGGAGCCCGGCGAGGAGGAGGAGGAGAGACCGGAGGTCGGGGCGGCCGGGCGGAGGAGGTCGCCGGCGGAGGCGGCGGAGGTCCGGCCGGGCGCGTGGTGGCGGCGACCAGCAGGGCGACGGGCGGCGGCGACCTGGCGGCAACAGCCGGCGATGGCGCGCGTGGCGGGCCGAGGCGAGCCTTCGGGGCGATGGCGGGGAGACGCCTTCGGCGCGGGCGGGCGGCGTTGAGCCCGGAGGGCCCATGCTGGCTTCATGAGCCTCTGGCGGGCCTGGAGACGGCAGCGCCCACGTGGCAGCGAGGATTAGCATGGCCGGCAGGCGGACGTGTCCGCCGCGGCGAGACGCGTCCGGCCTTGTGCGAGGGGAAAAATTAGGGTTTCGGGGTGGAATGATCCGCGAATTTCGGGGGAGGCACATATTTATAGGTAGAGGGAGCTACGAGAGTCCAAATGAGGTGCGGTTTTCGCCCACACGATCGTGATCGAACGACGAAGAGCATGGAAGTGACTTAGATGGGCTATTGGACCATTTTGGAGGGGTGTTGGGCTGCAACTTAAAAGAGGCCTTTGCGAGAGTGCGGTTAACCGTTGGAGTACCAAACGAGCTCCAAATGACCCGAAACTTGACCGGTGGTCTACAGGTGGTATACCAAGGCCACTAGACAAACCTCGGTCCATTCCGAGAAGGTTTAGTACCCGCACACGGAAAAACGTAAAAGGGCCGCCGGGGAGATAGGAGTGTCGGATTGCAAAACGGACAGCGGAAAAATGCTCGGAATCATGAGACGAACACGTATGCAAATGCGATGCACATGATGACATGATATAAAATGCATGACATGGACAAAATGCAAAATGAAGAAAAACCCAACCACGGAGGGAATATCATATCACAATGCGGAAAATGGCAAGAGTTGGAGTTACAAATATGGAAAGTTACGTCCGGGGTGTTACAACCCCATGGACTACAATGATCAAGATGGACTTTGAAATTCACTACTGGGTGGAGGACGGTTGACGGGCACCCTGGAGAACCCAGTGGTTGGCCGGGATGCATGGAGAAGTGCCATGACATCTTGCGGAAAGCTTCACCCAGCCACGAAGAGACGGATGGATGCCCCATGACTGGAAGCTTACCTGTGCAGCCGCAAGCCATTATGGGCTCTGGCTGGGTTAACCCTTGTAGTGACGCTGGCTGGGCGGTACTACGAGATGTAGAAGAACGGTAGGATTGGATGGGTACGGCGGTAGCGAAAGAACTCTTTGGAAGACCTGTTTCATTCATCCGTCTTCAAACACCATGAAGTCACGAAGACTTAAAAGGAGGAATGATTCTTGCGGGAAAAGTCATAAACCTCTGCGAGTTAAAGATCTAATCGATTAGCCGTGTCCCGATTCACGGACAATTTGAGCCTCTGGAACTTGGAAGTATTCGAAATCTCAACACTAAAACTAATGAATTAATTTGAGGGTTATGACTTAATAATTTGGGAATGAGATATTGGTTGGCGGAACCATCTCAATAACTACCAACAATTTGTAGTAATTTGCAAGCAAGTCCTTTGTAGTAGGGAAAAATTTGCTTTTAGCAAAATGATGAAACTTAGAGCTCCACACCAAAATGCATATAGTGTTAGTAACTTTATTATTGTTATTCTTCATGACTTGCCAGCTTATTCAAAAAGCTGACCTACACGGCTGCAACGTCTTATGTTGCGTAGATTTATTCGATCGGGAGTGAGGCTACGCTCGCGCGCTTAGCGATTGCCCTTTGAGTCGGATGGACTCACTTTATCTTCTACGCTTCCGCAGCATTAGTAGTTTATTTCTCATGAGTTGGCCTTGAGCGAATTTATTCCTTGTAATAAAGACTCTATATGAGAACCGTGTAATAAATTCAGGTGTGATTGAACTTTGATTATTTCATCGATGTCTTTGTGAGTACCAAAGATGATCTTGGGATGGTACAGCACCGTAGATTTGACCGATTTTGGGTCAGGTCGCTCTGAGAGATGGTATCGAGCACACGCTGACCGTGGGATCGTAACCCCTAGGATCGGAAAGCCATAGGAAGAGACCATTTACTTCATATCCTTATCATTCCGTAATTCTCCTGTTCATTTCTAACTCCTCTCCGATTTTCAACATTCTAGATGGCCGTCGAGTTCACCCCGCCATGCTACGGAGTTTTGCCACCCGACGAGACGATGCCCTTCGGAAGAAGCTGGTCCAGATGGTGAAGAAACTGAAGATTGCTCGCCATCGATCACGGGAAGCCAACCAATGCACTTCCGCGGACACCCGCTACGGATTGAAGTGCATATCCTGAGAGAACCTTCGGAGGACATACGGAGCCTATTGACTTTGAGTTCACCGACTTCAAGCTGGATCATCGGAAGGACATGGCGATCTATCGTGCCCTTGGACATCTCCGAGAGAGTGAGGCGAGCTCGATCCTTGAGACCTCGCCATGGTTTCTCGCAGAGCGAGGAATGGAGATATCATCCGTGCCGTGAGGGCGACTCCACTCTCTTATATCCGGGACTTGGAGTGTCTCCTCGGAAGCGGGAGATTCAGACTCGCCGTAACTTCGAAGGTACATAGGAGGCTTTTGTTCCGTGAACTGGAACTGGAGGAGAAGGCACACACAGACTTCCTTAACCATGAGGAAGAAGTCGCGGACTTCATGGAGACAGTCGACGACCTGAAGATGAAGCTTGCCGCGATAGAGGAAAAGATGGACTTGGGAGAGGACCTTTTTCCGAGGGGAGATGACGGACCCCTCGTGAGCAATGATCAGGATTATGAAGGGAGTTCCACTGGAGGAAGCCGCAAGAGGAGGCGCCACAACAGAGGACATCACACTAGAGGACGCAAGGATTATTGATGAAGACTTTTTAGGCGACCACCATGTTATTTTTACTTTTTCGTCGATCAGTTAGGCCGATATTTTTGATTAGTCATGAGCTTTTGTAATCGAGATTGAACCATGTTTGAGTGGAATGAATAAATGATTGGTGTGTTTATGATTGTGCATTCATATGGGTAGTGTTATTTCTCATAGACCATTGTTCTATTCTAATTTTCTCATCCACTCCAAAACACCAGATGCCTCCGAGGGCGTGACCTTTGGTTTTCCGCGGAGCTCACCCACTGCTCCAGCAGCAGAATGCCCTCATGCAGCTACTCATCCGAATCGAACAACAACACCAACAATCCACCGCCACCACCCCACGTGGACAACTTGACTCGATTCACGAGGCTGAATCCGCCAGATGTTCTCTAGTAGCACCGAGCCGATTGTGGTGATGATTGGCTCCGCAAAGTCGGAAGAGAGCTAATCACTGTTGGATGCACCGATCAGAGAAGGTGCGCTTTGCAGCGCATCAACTTGATGGACCTGCAGCTTCTTGGTTGGAGAACTACACGCCACTTATCCCATTGGTGCCATCACGTGGGATCAGTTCAATGAGCCTTCCGCACCGCTCATGTTTCAGCTGGAGCCATGAGTGCGAAGAAGCGTGAGTTCCGCAACTTACGCCAGGGAACCGTCTTGTGGCACGATGACGTGGATGAATCAACAAGCTAGCTCGCTATGCCCACGATGATGTGGCCACAGATGCCGCAAAGCAGGAGAAATTTCTCGAGGACTCAACGACGAGCTGAGTATGCAGCTTATTGTGGCTACCTTCAACAACTACCGGAGCTGGTAGACAAGGCCACCATACTTGAAGGCAAGCAGCAGCAGATTGAAAGCCGTGCGGAAGTACAGCCGGGGAAGCACAACTCGGGAGCTCAGCGAAGCCCGTTATGCACCGTACTCGGGAGGGCACACCATCATAACCATGGAGGCCATAACCATGGAGAAATGGGAACAACCGCAGCCAGGACAACAAGTCGAGGCCATGGCAATGGCAATGGAAACAGTAATGGCAATCAGCATCGTTCTGCCCGACTCCGAAGGATCTGAGCCACATCACACTTCAAGTGCGGAAGGCGGGGCACTATGCCACCGACTGCCGGAGGCCAAGCGGAGGAATGGAAAGCGGCAATGGAGGCTCAGCGAAGAAGCCCAATCCGTTCCCTCGTGCTCGGGTGAACCACATTGGCGTGGAGGGCGTCTATGATCAGCCGGACACTTTGTGGTTGGTAAGTTTTATTGAATTCACGTTCAGTATTGGTACTCTTTGATTACGGTGCAAAGCATTCATTCATATCAAGGGTAGTTGTGGAAAAATGCAGGTTGCCCACTAAAACCCTTAGAAGGCCCCTTCGCGTCGGGCCGCAGGAGGAGAAATGATGGCAGGTTTAGGCTGTCATGCAACCCTCAACATCGGGAACCATAAATTTCCCAGACCTCATAGTGTTGGAAACCCAGACCTTGGATGTAATCCTAGGCATGGATTGGTTGACGAAGTTTGAAGGAAACATAGATGTGCCCATAAGTCTATTCTCGCTCACCACCGGGCGGAGCGTAAGAGGATCAAGTATGTAGCCAGCCTGCCGGATGAAGAATCAGTGCATTCCCTCACGGGAGTTGTTCAGGAGGAAGTGCCGATGGTGCAAGACTTTCCCAATGTGTTTCGGAGGAATTACCAGAATGCCACCGGACGGGGATATTGAATTTCTGATCGAGTTATTGCCGGCACAGCCCCAATATCCAAGAGACCTTATCGGATGCCACGAATGAGTTGAAAGAGATCAAGGATCAAATTAATGAGTTATTGGAGAAAGGATATATTCGCCAAGCTCATCACCTTGGGGAGCCCAGTTCTTTTGGTAGAGAAGAAGGATGGAAGCTTGAGGATGGTTGTGGATTATCATGCGTTGAGCGAGTAACCATCAAGAACAAGTACCCTCTGCCGATGATTAATGATCTGTTTGATCGGTAGTTGGAGCCAAGGTATTCTCTAAGATCGATCTTGATCAGGGTATCATCAGTTGAAGATCCGTGAAAAGGATATACCCAAAACAACATTCACTACCAGGTATGGTTTATATGAGTATAGCGTCATGTCATTTGGATTAACTAATGCTCCTGCATACTTCATGAATTTGATGAACAAGGTGTTTATGGAATAACTGGACAAGTTTGTCGTGGTGTTCATCGATGATATATTGATTTTCTCCAAGAGCGAGGAAGAGCATAAGGAACATTTGCGTCTAGTTCTGGAGAAACTTCGAGAACATCAGTTATATGCCAAGTTCAGCAAATGTGAATTTTGGATGAAGGAAGTTGGATTCCTTGGACATGTTATTTCAGGAGAAGGAATAGCAGTTGATCCCGCCAAGGTGGAATCAGTCACCGATTGGCAGTCACCCACCTCAGTCAAGGAGATCCGCAGTTTTCTCGGACTTGCAGGATATTATCAGAGGTTTATTGAGAACTTCTCGAAGATTGCCAAGCCCATGACTGAGCTGTTGAAGAAGGAAGCCAAGTATGTTTGGACCGAGGAATGTGAAGCCAGTTTTCAGGAATTGAAGAAACGGTTGGTTACAGCCCGATGTTGATTTTACGGACATACACAAGGAATACCAGGTTTATTGTGGCGCTTCTCGTCAAGCACTCGGAGGAGTACTCATGCAGGAAGGAAAAGTTGTAGCTTATGCCTCCAGGACAGCTCGACCTCATGAGATGAATTATGCCACACATGATTTGGAGTTATCACCCGTAGTGCATGCACTCAAGACACAGAGACATTTCCTCATCGGAAACCGTTGTGATGTTTACACAGATCACAAGAGCTTGAAGTATATTTTCACGCAGAAGGAATTGAACCTCGAGCGAGAGAGATGGCTAGAGTTGATCAAGGACTACGACATGAGATTGCATTACCACCCCAAGAAAGCTAATGTTGTAGCGGATGCTTTGAGCCGTAAGAGTTATGTGAATACTCGACAGCGGGAGGATTACCCGGAGTTAGTCGATGACCTCGAGAGATCTCCGACTAGAGATAGTTCGAGAGGATATGTTGCAACTCTGGAAGTTCAGTCCACTTTGGCGAAAGGATTCGTGAAGCCCGTAAGTCGGACAAGGAAATTGATGAGATAAAGCAAAAGATGGATGAAGGAAAAGCTAAAGGATTCCGTAAGGATGAACACGGAACTATATGGTTCGAGGATCGTATTTATGTGCCCAACAATCCCGAACTCAGGAAGCTAATTCTTCAGGAGGCTCATGATTCACCGTACTCGATTCACCCCGGCAACACCAAGATGTACCTGGATTTGAAGGAAAGTTTCGGTGGACAGGTATGAAGAAGGATATTGCGAGTGCGTAGCGATATCGATGTTTGTCAACGAGTAAAGGCAGAACATCGAAGCCAGCAGGGTTACTTCAACCTTTGCGATTCCCGATTGGAAATGGGAGAAACTTGGAATGGATTTCATCACAGGATTACCCAGGACGCGTTCAGGTTATGATTCCATCTGGGTAGTGGTTGATCGTTTGACCAAGGTAGCTCACTTTATTCCCGTGAAGACTACCTATACCAGTGCTAAGTTGGCCAAGATATACATGACCAGGATCGTATGTCTGCATGGAGTTCCGAGGAAAATCGTGTCAGATAGAGGAACGCAGTTTACCTCAAAGTTTTGGAAGCAATTGCATGAAACTTTGGGTACAAGGCTGGAATTCAGTACACCTTTTCATCCGCAGACAGATGGACAGACCGAGAGAGTCAACCAGATTCTGGAGGACATGTTGAGAGCTTGTGTGCTAGACTATGGGTCTAGCTGGGATGATAATTTGCCGTACGCAGAGTTCTCATACAACAACAGTTATCAATCTAGTTTGAAGATGGCCCCTTTCGAAGCTCTATACGGAAGGAGGTGCAGAACACTATTGCTGTGGGATAGTGTTGGAGATCGATCACTTTTCGGTTCCGACCTTATCAGGGATTCCGAAGAGAAAGTCAAGTTGATTCGAGACAGGCTCAAGATAGCACAATCGAGACGGAAGAGTTATGCCGACGATGGCGCAAGGAAGTGACTTACGAAGCGGGAGACCGAGCATATCTTCGTGTGTCTCCACTTCGTGGAATCAAGAGGTTTGGTGTCAAAGGAAAGTTAGCACCCGATTAATTGGCCCTACAAAATCCTCGAGCGTCGTGGAGAAGTTGCTTACAAGTGGAACTGCGGAAGGATTGTCCGAGTTCATGATGTCTTCCATGTTTCTCGGTGAAGAAGTGTCATGCCGACATGGCCGATGTTCCGTTGAGAGACACAGTGCCCTTAGAGGCCATACAGCTTGACAGTGATCTGACTTACAAGGAGAAACCCGTCCGAATTCTTGAGACAGCGAGTAGAGTTACCCGCAGCAAGGTCATCAAATTTTGCAAGGTGTTGTGGAGTCACCACACCGAGGAAGAAGCCACCTGGGAGCGCGAAGAAGACCTTCTTCGAGACCACCCGCACCTATTTGCTAGCCAACCCGAATCTCAAGGGCGAGATTCATCTTAAGGTGGGTAGGTTTGTAACATCCCAAATTTCCTATTTGGAATGTTTTACAATTATAGCTAAGCATCTATGCATCCTGTTTGAATTTGAATGCCATTTGAAGTTTCAGAAAAGTTTTGAGCTTTCAAATTTGAATTCAAACTATGGCAAGTGGAAATCATTTCACAAACTATGCCTGATAAATACTTGAGCAAAAGTATGAGAGGAGCAAACATGACACTCCAAAAATATCAGAGGAAAACCTTGCCAAAAGTTTTGAATTCAAACTTGAGATTTATTTGAATTTGGAAAAAATGAAATTTTATAAAGTTTGGATTTTGCCTTTGGAAAAATGTTGAAATGATAGGGAATATTCCCCTGATCATTTTGGTATATATATGTCCTATATAAAATATTTATATTTATTAAGTTATCTCTGTTTTGTTTTATTAAAAAAGGAAAACCCCAGCGCCAGCCCCAGCCCGACCCAGCCAACAAAGCCACCACCGCAAGCCTTGAGCACAGCCAGTGACCCACCCAGCGCAGCCGAGCAGCCCAGCACCGCCAGGCCACCCCGCTGAAACCACTCCGGGACGGTCGCCCGACCGCACCGCCTCCCCTCCCCCCGCCAGGCGGACCCCACCTCCTCCTTCAACCTCCCGCCCATAGCAACGCCAAGCGCCGCCGATCGCGGATCCCGTGAGATCCGGGATGCCGATCTCCCCCAGATCGCCCCCCCTTGCCAAGGCCGAGGCCCCCCTATTTAAACCCTCCCCCGCACCCCATTCTCCCCCTTACCCCTCGCCGGAACCCCCCTCTCTCTCACACGCCGTCGCCGGAGCCGAACTCACCGCCGCCGCCATTTGTGTCGCCGTCGCGGCCCTAGCCCTCCCCGACCTCCACCGACTCCACCAGAACCCTCCCCGAGCTCGTCCGCACCCGCCGGAGCTCTCCGCCGACCTCCCCGACGACCGGAGAGGCCAATGCACTCGCCACCGCCGTCGAGCTCCGGTGAGTCACCGGAACTCCACCCCGCCGTCGGATCTCAAACCTACGGTGTAGATTAGAACACCCCGAAGGGGTATTTTTTTTAATAAAAACCGGCCGGTTCGTTACAGTTTAAATTCAGTTAGGGTTTTTTTTATTAGCCCGGCCCGACTAGTTTAACCCTAGGGCCCGTTTAGTTTATATTACGCTCAGTGCGTAGGTTAGGCCCATTAGGCCCTTTTTCATTTATTTTCGTTTTCTGTTTTAACAGAATAGTCCCTGTTTTGAAAAATTCATATCTTTTATTCTGTTTAATATTTTTAGGTGATTCTTTTTTTGTTGGTTTGGAAATTTTCTATAGTGTCTGTAGAAAATATATTTAGCTATGTTAAAATTAATTAAAATTGCTTTATTTTAGTTTTAGCCAGAATAGTAAATCTGTTATAACATGAGTTAGAAAAATTATTTTATATGATTCTTTTGTCCCAACTTTATTTTGACATTGCCAAACCATAGGAATTAATTTGGGTATTTTAGGATTAATAAAAAATAGTTTTAAGCAGAATCTTGTTAATCCTAATTAATTACCTAGCTACTGTTTTCCTATTATTTTAATTAGTAAATAAATTTATTTTTAACATGTGATTGATTATTCTAGGATAGTTTCTGTCACTTTAAGGGATGAACTTTTATTTATAATAAATAAAAGTTTTATTTTATTTTTCTTAATAGAAATTTGAATTAGGCCTAATAGGAGTTTCATAATAGATTTTAAATTAATTCTTTTTGCTCCTAGTTGCATAATGAAATCTTTTCTGTTAAGTTAACATAAAACTCATGCTTAGGTTATGTTGAGAAAAGTTTTATTATATAAAACTATTATAGTTGTTGTTTGAAGTAGGAAACTTGAGTTGGTTTTTCTTTGAGTTTTCCCTTGGGTTTTGATTTGGTTGTTTTGGTGTGTTATGTTGCTATTGTTATGCTATTGTATTATGTGATCCTATGCTATATGCTTATTGTGATCATTGTTTGTCTCGGTAGAGTTTCCGGAGTGCGAAGCTTGCTACTACGAATCTTTAGCTTACGAGGATCATCAGCAAGGCAAGTTTTGATCATGTTATTTTCTATACCTATGTTTTGTGCATTAGAAATTATCACCACCCCACCATGCATGCAGTAGTTGAAATTTTGAAGTTATTAATCTTGAGTAGTATCATGTGGTAGGATGAACCAATCCCTTGTTACCATGACCCCGGATTAAGTAGTTTACTTTGCTATGCTCAGTGACGGGTTTTGGTTGAGTGAAATTCATAAGCAAGATGTGAGAGTCAATGATGATGACAACCCCATGGACTACAATGATCAAGATGGACTTTGAAATTCACTCTTTGGGTGGAGGATGTTGATGGGCACCTGAGAACCCGGTGGTTGGCGGGATGCATGGAGAAGTGCCATGACATCTTGCGGAAAGCTTCACCCAGCCACGAAGAGACGGATGGATGCCCCATGACCGGAAGCTTACTGTGCAGCCGCAAGCCATTATGGGCTCTGGCTGGGTTAACCCTTGTAGTGACGCTGGCTGGGCGGTACTACGAGATGTAGAAGAACGGTAGGATTGGATGGGTACCGCAGAGCGTAAGAACTCTTTGGAAGACCTGTTTCATTCATCCGTCTTCAAACACCATGAAGTGCGAAGACTTAAAAGGAGGAATGATTCTTGCGGGAAAAGTCATAAACCTCTGCAGAGTTGAAGATCTAATCGATTAGCCGTGTCCCGATTACGGACAATTTGAGCCTCTGGAACTTGGAAGTATTCGGAAATCTCAACACTAAAACTAATGAATTAATTTGAGGGGTTATGACTTAATAATTTGGGAATGAGATATTGGTTGGCGGAACCATCTCAATAACTACCAACAATTTGTAGTAATTTGCAAGCAAGTCCACTGTAGTAGGGAAAAATTTGCTTTTCGCAAAATGATGAAACTTAGAGCTCCACAGCCAAAATGCATATAGTGTTAGTAACTTTATTATTGTTATTCTTCATGACTTGCCAGCTTATTCAAAAAGCTGACCTACACGGCTGCAACGTCTTATGTTGCAGAGATTTATTCCGATCAGGAGTGAGGCTACGCTCCGCGCTTGGCGATTGCCCTTTGGAGTCGGATGGACTCACTTTATCTTCTACGCTTCCGCAGCATTAGTAGTTTATTTCTCATGAGTTGGCCTTGAGCCGAATTTATTCCCTTGTAATAAAGACTCTATATGAGAACCGTGTAATAAATTCAGGTGTGATTGAACTTTGATTATTTCATCGATGTAGTGTGAGTACCAGCATGATCTTGGGATGGCACAGACACAGAGATTTGGCCGATTTTGGGTCAGGTCGCTACAGTAAGGTACCAAAACATGGGAGCCGGGCAATCCCAACTATTGACCCAAGAACTGATTCGGAGCTGATGCATATAATGCTATAAGTTCGGGGTGCCGCACTGTCGAAAGTGTTCGGACTTTTCTGTGTTATGGGGTGCACTGAAGCGCCTGGCGCACTGGACGTATCCGAATGTACGGGTGCAATTTGTCGTAAATAAGCAGACAGGAAAAAAGATAAAGGAGTGCAATAATGAGCTAATGATGTACATTGTAATTTAAATGATACGTCAAAGCGTATGCATACATGTAGTGCAATAAGTAAAAAATAGGACTATTTGACATGTCCTATTCAAGGGCAAGCTGCATGTGGGTATGCAAAACAGGTATATCGATCGTTATCAGAGACCACCTGGGGATTCCCTTGTACGTCAAAGCTTCTTGCTTCCTTGGTGTTTCCTTCCCATGACGGGTCCGATAATTAGACGATCGGAGAGGGCCTTCAGATAATAGGGGCCTGAAAGGAAGAAAATGTTAAAGGTATACGGGTCCTGAGGCGGTTGAGCCGCATTGTGGGCTGTGCCTCCGCCTGCCCTTGGTATCTTGAGTGCGTAATTATGTACGCGCGGCGCAAATTTCTCCGCTTGACTGGGACTAGGACGGAGGCTGAATTGCTAGGCGAGCTCTAAACGTGCCTGTCGATCCTCTTGCAGGGTACTCCGGACTCGCTTGAAGGTGTGCGGGGTCTTTTGCACCGAATTGGCGGTTTGCCTCATAAGGCTGCTTTGCGCTTCTGCTCCAAGGGCCGTAGTGTGCTCCTCCGTGCGGAGCGAGCGTTTTGTGTTTCCATTAACTGTTATAACCCCGCGAGGTCCTGGCATTTTGAGCTTGAGGTATGCATAATGCGGTACCGCATTGAATCTGGCAAATGCGGTTTGCCCGAGCAGTGCGTGATAGCCACTGTGGAAGGGGACGATATCGAAGATTAACTCCTCGCTTCAGAAGTTGTCCGGAGATCCGAAGACCACTTCCAGTGTGATTCAGCCCGTGCAACAGCCCTCTACACCCGGGGTGACACCTTTAAAGGTGGTTTTGATGGGTTTGATCCTCGAGGGGTCTATACCCATTTTGCGCACTATATCCTGATAGAGCAGGTTCAGGCTGATGCCACTGTCCATAAGGACTCTAGTGAGGTGAAATCCGTCAATGATGGGGTCAAGGACCAATGCGGCAGAACCGCCATGACAGATACTGGTGGGGTGGTCCCTGTGATCGAAGGTGATTGGACAAGAAGACCATGGGTTGAACTTTGGGGCGACTGGCTCCATCGCATAGATGTCCCTCAGTGCACGCTTCCATTCCCGCTTGGGAATATGGGTTGCGTATATCATGTTTACCGTTTTCACTTGGGGAGGAAATTTCTTCTGTCCTTCTGTGTTCGGCGGCTGGGCTCCTCCTCGTCGTCGCTATGCAGTCCCTTTTCCTTGTTTTCGGCATTGAACTTGACGACCTTCTTTCAACACCCAGCATTCTCTGTTGGTTTGGTTGGCTGGTTTATCGGGGGTGCCGTGAATTTGACACGAGCGATCGAGTATGCGGTTCAAGTTGGACGGGCCCGGATTGCTTCTTTTGAACGGCCTTTTCCGCTGACCGGATTTAGAGCCACTGAATCCGGCATTAACTGTCGTGTCTTCGGCGTTGTTGCCGTTGTTGCGGCGCTTGTGTCTGTTGCGCCGTGGCCTGCCGTTGCTATGTTTTCCATCTGAATTTCAAGGATTTCTTGATGTGTTGTTGCCGCGAGCCAGCCAGCTGTCCTCGCCGACACAAAAGCAGGTCATGAGTGTCATGAGGGCTGCCATGGACTTCGGCTTTTCTTGGCCGAGGTGTCAGGTGAGCCACTCGTTGCGTGTGTGATGCTTAAATGCCGCTAAGGCCTCAGCATCCGGACAGTCGACAATTTGGTTCTTTTTAGTTCAGAACCGAGTCCAGAATTTCCTGGCTGATTCCCCTGGCTATTGGGTTATGTGACTCAAGTCATCGGCATCCGCTGGTTGCACATAAGTTCCCTGGAAGTTGTCAAGGAATGCGTCCTCCAAATTCTCCCAACTGCCAATGGAGTTTGCCGGCAGGCAATTGAGCCAATGCCGATCAGGTCCTTTGAGTTTTAATGGGAGGTACATGATAGCATGCAAATCGTCACCGCGGGCCATGTGGTTGTGGAGGAGGAAATCTTCAATCTATATCGCGGGGTCTCTTGTATCATCATATGATTCAATGTTTACGGGTTTAAAACCTTCTGGGAATTCATGATCCATTACTTCATCAGTGAAGCATAGAGGGTGTGCGGCGCCTCTTTGCCGGGCTATATCACGACGCTGTTCATACGAGTCTTGTCTGCTGTATTCGGCCCGACGCTTTTAATATATCCGGCATGACGGTCGTCATCACGCGTTGGGGCGCACCCCCGTGATCCGTAGATCGATCTTGCATGTCCTGCTTTGTTTTCCAATACGTCTCGCAGGTCCTGTGTGTTACCCCGGGCCTTGGTATTTTTGTTTAACTGGCGACGGGGTGAGGGCTGGACTTCAGCCTGATATGCCGCTTTGTCCCGGCCACGAGGTGGCCGGTCAGCCGCATCATACGCTGGAAGTTAGGCTTTAATGCTTCCTCCTCGAGTTGGGGTAGCAACCTGCACTTTGGGTAGCTTTTGGTTGAGCGTTCAAGTTCGTATTCCTCGGCCGCCAGGACCTCAGTCCATCTATCCGGTAGCAGATCTTGGTCAGCTTGAAGCTGCTGTTGCTTTTTCTTCAGGGTTTTTGCTGTGGCTATAAGCCGGTGCTTGAAGCTCTCCTGTTCGGCGGGATCCTCAGGCACGATAAATTCTTCGTCGCCGAGGCTCACCTCGTCTTCAGAGAGAGGCATGTAATTGTCATCCTCTGATTCTCCGTCTGCTGCCTGTTCCTTAGGGCTAGCTTGCCCATCCTCCCGCTCGAGGCCTGGCTGGAGGGGATTGTTTTCGTCTTTGGCATTATCCGCAGCGTTATTGTCTCTTGTGCCGGTATCGCTGCTTTTGCTATGGCGGGGCTTAGAGTGGCGCCGATGACGCCGGTGCTTAGATTGCTTCTCAAGGGGATTATCCTCCGTTGCCTTATTGGCATCGCTTTCTTTGGGGGTGTCCACCATGTATATATCATATTATGAGGTGGCAGTCCAGCGCCCTATGGCGGTGGTTCTTGTTCTTCTCCTGCATCGTCGTCCATACCGTCGATGTATTCGGAGCCGAAATCGAGCAAGTCGGATAAGTCATCAACAGTGGCTATTGTCACGCCCAATATGCGACCCTATCCAAAAGGAACTCGAAGGTCCCACCAAGGATAGACCCGCATATTGAAACGCTTTTGCAAGGTGGATATCATTACATCAACATTACATAATAGTGGGGATACATACATAAGGCACAAATGCCACAAGAATACATCAACATCATATACAAGATCAACATCCGACTACGGAGGAAGCATAAACAGAAACTCAAACGACATCCACCCTGCTAGCCCAGGCTGCCGACCTGGAACCTATTCCCTGATCGAAGAAGCAGAAGAAGAACTCCAACACAAGTAAACATCGCTCTCACGTCATGATCA
The DNA here is from genome assembly GCA_021605205.1 of Aegilops longissima. Classification (NCBI taxonomy): domain Eukaryota; kingdom Viridiplantae; phylum Streptophyta; class Magnoliopsida; order Poales; family Poaceae; genus Aegilops; species Aegilops longissima. The sequence continues at coordinate 345,913,841 of CM038679.1, forward strand.
TCGCAAAACCTGTACCGCAACTAGTGGTATAGTAATCATGAGCCACGAGGACTCAAAGAATCCCATTACCATGGGTATCAAGACTAGCAAAGCTTAATGGGAAAGGAAGGGATAAAGTGGTGAGGTTGCAGCAGCGACTAAGCATATATGGTGGCTAACATACGCAAATGAGGCGAGAAGAGAAACAAAGGCGGTCGTCAACTAGTAATGATCAAGAAGTGATCCTGAACTCCTACTTCGTCAAACATAACCCGAAACCGTGTTCTCCTCTCGATCAACCCGAAAAGAGACACTCACGCACGTTACGCACACGGTTGGTGTATTTTAATTAAGATCAACTTCGGGTTTTCTACAACGGACATTAACAAATTCCCATCTGCCACATAACATGGGCACGGCTTTGAAAGTTCAAACCCTGCAGGGTGTCCCAACAGCCCATGATAAGCTCTCGCGATCAACGAAGGATATTCCTTCTCCCGGAAGACCGATCAGTCTCGGAATCCGGCTACAAGACATTTCGACAGCAATAAAACAAGACCAGCAAAGCCGCCCGATGCGCCGACAATCCCGATAGGAGCTGCACATATCTCGTTCTCGAGGCAACACGGATGAGACATCCTCTGAGTAAAACCAAACCTCAAGTTGCCCCAAGGTGGCCCATGATCTACTCGGTTCGGGCCAACACTTAGACAAGAATTGGCCCGGGGCTGAATAAAGATGACCCTTGGGTTAATTACTCCCAAGGGAAATATAGGTGGTGGTGAGGCAAATGGTAAAACCAATGTTGGGCCTTGCTGGACGAGTCTTATTCAAAGCGAACTGTCAAGGGGTCCCATAAATCACCCGACAAGCGTTAGGGACGCAAAATCCGGGAACATAACACCGATATGACGGAAACTAGGCGGCAAGAGTGGAACAAAACACCAGGCATAAGGCCGAGCCTTCCACCCTTTACCAAGTATATAGATGCATTAATTAAATAAGATATATTGTGATATCCCAACAAGTAAACATGTTCCAACAAGGAACAACATCTCCATGTTCAACAAGGAACAACCTTCATCTTCACCGCAACTAACAACGCTATAAGAGGGCTGAGCAAGCGATAACATAGCCAAACAATGGTTTGCTAGGAAAGGTGTCAAAGGTTAGAGGCTGACATGGCAATTTGGGATGGCTTGATAAACAGGTAATAGGTGGCGCAGCATAGCGATAGAACGAAGCAACTAGCATAGCAATGATAGTAGTGAGATCCAGGGTAGCGGTCATCTTGCCTGAAATCCCGCTAGGAAGAAGAACGAGTCCATGAAGAAGATGAACGGATGAAGCCGAACCAAGCTTAGACGAACGAATCCTCACGATCGCAACGAAACAGGAACTAACAAGAAGAAGCACATAACATAGTAAACACACCACACATAAACAAGACATGATGCACAACAATCATGATGCATGACAAAGCTACATGAAGCTACTCATGGCAAGAGACGATGCAAACAACTGCAACACATCAAAGCAAGTTTAAATGAGGCCGGAAACAACATATAACAATTCCGGTAAGTCCTCATATGCAAATTTCGAAATTGGTCCAGATCTGGATAACTTTATGTTCAAGTTTTTAAACAGCAAGTTAAGATGCACCATGATGATTTACACGAAATTCTAGTCAAGTTACATATAAAGTTCATTAGATTCGGAGCTACGGCCTAGAAGATATGAGCAAAACAAGTTAAACATGGCATTGATGCAAAATGCATACAAACATCAAGCAAACACCTCAAAACAAGGATGCAACATGATAATATGAAGCTACATGCAAAATCAAGCAAATTTCATATAGAGCACAATCAAAACGGAGCAACGGTTCAACACATACACTCTATACAAGTTATAGCAACAATCTGTCCAAAACAGCAACTAGGCATATTGCAAGCATCAAAACACTATGCTACAGGACCTCAACAAGGAAACAAAAGGCATGGGCATGATGTACAGGTAAAGCATTACAAAACATGAACACTGAGCTATCTCCAGAAATCACTAGAACATGCTCAAAAAGACATGGCAAGATTGCAAATAATAACAGTTTCAGACATTGGCAGAAATAACATCAGGTTGCAATGTTTAGAGCAAGAAAACAACATGCTACAGGAACTTATAATAGCAGGACAAGGCATGGCACGAATCTACTCAAAGCATAGAACAAAAGTCCCTTACTGACCAGAAGCCAAAAAGGATCAGAAAATATGATGGCACCCATGTAAACATGGCAAGTTATATTACAGATTCATACAACAGGGCATGGCAAAAACAGATAACAAGTAGGCATGTTGGTGAGCTTGAACCACTCACCACAAAGCAATACATGGCATGGAAAGGCAACCAACAGTAAGAAGACATGGCATAGAAGCTATACATGGCAAGAACAACATCATAGGGTGCAAGGATCGACTACAACAACCTTGGCAAAATTGAATAACATGTAAACAATCTGCCAGGAAACATTTTATAGCAAAAGTAGAGCTCGATTGACTCAAGCTATGGCACTCCATAATTGCAAACAAGGGCATGGATGGATAGAGCAAGACATGTTTAACAAAACATCCTTAATGAAGTATCTCAAAATATGCATCCCCACATGTAGGATCAAGTAAACATGGCATAAAAATATCAGCAGAAAGCCTAGTTTGCATGCTTGTGCTAGTCACCACAGAGATCACAAAAATACATAGCAAGCACCACTGTAAAGAAGACATGGCATATTACAAAACACATGTAGGACTCAAGTTCATAGGATGCACACATCAATCATGGCAAAAATGACAAAAGTGCATGTTCTGATAAGAATCTGAAACTAACATCACATAGCACTCCTCTAACAGCATTTCGGGCATCAAGATGAGCTCAAATGAAAATGATGCAATGAGATGAAATGATGTACTCTTCGAGGCGAACATTTTGACATATTATACGCGCAAAACGGAGCTATATGCAGAGAGTTATGGAAAGATGAAAATGCATGAAAATATCTACACGCACGGGACTTAGGGAAAATATCAACCTCCGAGATCTAGGGTTCATGGCACGGTTCCCGAGGCGGCGGCGCGAGCTCGCCGGAATCTGGCCGGAGGGGGTCGGAGGAGGCGGCCGAGCGGGCGCGACGTCGAGGAGGGCGGCGCCGAGCAACAGGCATGAGGAAGCGCACGGGCGGCTCCGGCGCCGAGCGGAGGAGGAGGCGCGACGGCGGGGAGTGGCGGGCCGCCCGGAGGCGGCGACGGCGATCGGAGGCGGTCGCCGCGGGCGGCTTCGGGGCGGGCGGCGCTGGGCGGGCAGCGCCCGTGGTCGCGGGCGGCGGGGGATCTGCCAGGGCGCGCACGACGGCCGGGGTGGCGTGGGTCGCCGGCGGGCTGCTGCTGGCCGCGGCCGGAGACGGAGGTGGCGCGCATCGGGCGGCGGGGCAGGGCGGCGGAGGGAGCTCCGGCGAGCTCGGGCTGAGCGGGCGGCGCGCGCTCGCTCGCAGGCGGATCTGGGCCCCTCGGGCCCGCGTGGTGGGAGGCGGCGGCAGGTGGCGCTGAGGAGTGGTCCGGGCGGCGGCGCGATGACGTGTCGGCCCGGATTGGTCCGACCGACGTGGCTCTGGGCGGCGGACATGTCCGCCGTCAGGGATGAAATGTCCGCGGCGGCGGGAAGGTTAGGTAGGTTTGAACCCGGATTTGAAGGGGAGACTTATTTATAGGTAGAGGGAGCTAGGAGAGTCCAAATGAGGTGCGGTTTTCGGCCACGCGATCGTGATCGAATGACCGAGAGCATAGAGGGGAGTTAGGTGGGTTTTGGGCCACTTTGGAAGGGGTGTTGGGCTGCAAACAAAAGAGGCTTTTACGGTTACCCGGTTAACCGTTGGAGTATCAAACGACCTCCAAATGGCACGAAACTTGACAGGCGGTCTACCGGTGCTATACCAAGGCCGCTTGGCAAACCTCGGTCCATTCCGAGACCGTTAAACACCCACACATGAAAAGAGGTAAAAGGGGGCGCCGGGAGACATAGGAGTGCCAGATTGCAAAACGGATAACGGGGAAAATGCTCGGATGCATGAGACGAACACGTATGCCAATGCGATGCACATGATGACATGATATGAAATGCATATGATGACATGGAAAAGTGCAACACGCAAGCGAATGACATGGCAAAGACGGCGAATAACTGGCAAACACCTGGCGCATCGAATCCGGGGCGTTACAACACTCCTCCACTAACAAGAGATCTCGTCCCGAGATCTTAGGACCGAGACGGAAGAGAAAAAGGGATGAGGTGAAACAAAATTCAAGAGAAAAGAGGCAAAGAATCAAGAGCACTCGATAAGAATAGAGGAACGACGAGAATGACGAGAATCAAAAACTCACGGAATCAGATAGACTATGAAACCACTCGTTCTAACCGGAGTTGATAGAATGAGAAAAGAAACGGATAAGACTGAAACGATTTAGGTAGCACCCCGGCTGAACATGGAGGAATAGAACATGAACTTCACAAGATGGGATGAAGCTTGACGAGATGAACAACACGATGCCTCTGGAAAAAATTGAAAGAGGATTGAATGAAAAGAATTTAGAATGATTGAATGGAGTTGTTGAGAAAATCGACAACGAAAGAAAAAGCTTGTTGTGGACTTATGGAAAACATCTCAAAATTATGAGGTGATAACCGACCACAAGCGAAAAAGATTGAATAGCTGAGAAGAACGAAGAGATAGAAACCTCCACTTCAAAAGAATACGGAGAATTAATTGCACTTCGAGATGCAAGAAGAAAAGGTACTTGAATACCTCCAAAAGAATCTTGATGAACTCTTGAAGAAATGAATTAAATCATGAAGAACCACCATGGAGAACTCCGGTAACAAAAGGATGATGAGATAAAATGAAGGATGAAAGAATAAGACTAAAGCCCTGCGATGAATTAGATGGAGGATTCCGACGAAATGGCCGAGGAAACTGAACTCCGGATAAGAAAAGATGAAAAGACTTGGAACTAGAATTTATTCCTCAAGAACAAACTCCGAAGAAAAAGGATTAATCACTTGGATGAAATAAGAATAAGATTTATTGTATGCTTATCCTTCATCAAATTAAATTGATGACAACCCATGGATTTTGCAAACTACTTATTCTTCTTGAAAAAGGATTAGGGGTATGGCACAAAACTTGAGAAAGTCTTCATGAGCCACCGGTAGGATTAAAAGAACGAATGAATTAATATGATAAACAAGGAAAATAATCTTGAACGAACCACCGTAAGAATTTGGAAATGACTGATGAAAGAGAATGAATCACTGGGAAGAATTAGAAGAACCAATATGTTTGAGGGGATTTAGATGCAAGAAGACGGGAAGAAGTCGATCTGATTAAAAGCACTTGAACGAAACCCCGGAAGAATATTGAGACGAACGAAGGGGAACGAATATGGAATAATTGGAGAACGAATCTGAAAAACTTATAATGGAGAGATATTCTGAAAAGATGGCCTCCGGGTGATCGGAACAGAAAAGCAACTCCTGAAATACTCCGGATGGATGAAAAGAGTTTGCATGACTTGAAACAATTTGATAGGATAACATCGAGCTAGCACCATGAATCTCCGGGAGGATGGACAAGATTTAGAAGGAACTCTTCTTCGGTCTTCAAATGATGATGAGAAACACCACCAAAATTACTAAGATACTTCGGGAGAATGAAAAAGCAGAGAGGTTGAGCCAACAATGAAATGAATTGAAATTGATCTTGGAAAAGGCATGTGACTGATGGAATCCATACTTACGTCAAACTACGAAAATGATTTGAGAATAACTCCGGGAAAATCAAAAGAGTCAGGTAAGATCCTGGAAAAAGACCTGTGGGTTATGGCCCACTAAAAGAAAAACACCGTTGGAAAAGATTGTCGAACAGATAGATGATGCACCGGAACAATTGAAATATTGGACTGAGGTGACAGCCTCGAATTAATTGGAACACAGACGAATCTCCTGAGATGTCCTCGGAACTCCGGAATGATAAACTGGCGAGAGGCGAACGAGCATGGAAAACACTTGACCCAAGGAAAAGAATATGGTCAACCTGAATAACTTGAATTGAATCCGCCGGAAAAGAAAGAGAGATGAAGAATTACGAACGAGACGAGAATTCACCAGTTGAAATAATTGACGAAGGACTGAAGAGGCTCCGCACGAATGGAATTGATGGTCGGAAGAAACTTGAACTGCGGGAATAATAGGGTGGGAGGGCGGGAAAACAAAGACAACTTGGAAGGGGAAATCGACGAATATCTTGAAGAGGAAAACACCGATTGAAATCATTGAGGAAAGAAAGCAAAGACATCGCACGAGTAGAATGGATACTCGGTTACGGACTCCGGTTCCGAGAAGAAGAAGGGAGGGTGGGTGGGAAAAACAAGGACAACTTCGGACAAGGAAAAACAACGACGTCGGAGGAAGAACTGAGGATTGAACTTGGCAAAGATGAAGATGGTCGAGTCGACTTGACGAGAAATGCACCGGATCAAAAGAGCTGAGAAACAACTACCGGAAAACCAACTGTGTGATCCTAAAGAAAAATTTGAAGGGGAAGAGGAGTAGTTCAAAACACCTACGTCAGGATTCCTCACGGAGCGACGAAGGGACCGAGGAGTAAAAAAATTCTACTCTCGATATAACTAGACTCAAAATAGTTTTCTTCTAGACTCAACAACGGCCAAACTACACGATCAATCAAGGGGGCTCCTAGGGTCGGTCGAGGCTCTGATACCAACTTTGTCACGCCCAATATGCGACCCTATCCAAAAGGAACTCGAAGGTCCCACCAAGGATAGACCCGCATATTGAAACGCTTTTGCAAGGTGGATATCATTACATCAACATTACATAATAGTGGGGATACATACATAAGGCACAAATGCCACAAGAATACATCAACATCATATACAAGATCAACATCCGACTACGGATGAAGCATAAACAGAAACTCAAACGACATCCACCCTGCTAGCCCAGGCTGCCGACCTGGAACCTATCCCCTGATCGAAGAAGCAGAAGAAGAACTCCAACACAAGTAAACATCGCTCTCACGTCATGATCATCGCAAAACCTGTACCTGCAACTGGTGGTGTAGTAATCTGTGAGCCACGAGGACTCAGCAATCCCATTACCATGGGTATCAAGACTAGCAAAGCTTAATGGGAAAGGAAGGGATAAAGTGGTGAGCTTGCAGCAGCGACTAAGCATATATGGTGGCTAACATACGCAAATGAGAGCGAGAAGAGAAACAAAGGAACGGTCGTCAACTAGTAATTATTAAGAAGTGATCCTGAACTCCTACTTACGTCAAACATAACCCAGAAACCGTGTTCTCCTCTCGATCAACCCCGACAAGAGACACTCACGATTCGCTTTACGGTTGGTGTATTTTAATTAAGATCAACTTCGGTTTTCTACAACGGACATTAACAAATTCCCATCTGCCACATAACGCGTGCACGGCTTTGAAAGTTCAAACCCTGCAGGGTGTCCCAACAAGCCCATGATAAGCTCTCGCGATCAATGAAGGATATTCCTTCTCCCGGAAGACCCGATCAGTCTCGAATCCGGCTACAAGACATTTCGACAAAGAATAAAACAAGACCAGCAAAGCCGCCCGATGCGCCGACAATCCCGATAGGAGCTGCACATATCTCGTTCTCAGGGCAACACCGGATGAGACATCCTACGAGTAAAACCAAACCTCAAGTTGCCCCAAGGTGGCCCCACAGTCTACTCGGTTCGGGCCAACACTTAGACAAGCATTGGCCCGGGGGGGGGGTTGAATAAAGATGTCCCTTGGGTTAAATACTCCCAAGGGAAATATAGGTGGTGGTGAGGCAAATGGTAAAACCAATGTTGGGCCTTGCTGGACGAGTCTTATTCAAAGCGAACTGTCAAGGGGGTCCCATAAATCACTCGACCGCGTTAGGGACGCAAAATCCGGGAACATAACACCGATATGACGGAAACTAGGGCGGCAAGAGTGGAACAAAACACCAGGCATAAGGCCGAGCCTTCCACCCTTTACCAAGTATATAGATGCATTAATTAAATAAGATATATTGTGATATCCCAACAAGTAAACATGTTCCAACAAGGAACAACATCTCCATGTTCCAACAAGGAACAACCTTCATCTTCACCTGCAACTAACAACGCTATAAGAGGGGCTGAGCAAAGCGGTAACATAGCCAAACAATGGTTTGCTAGGAAAGGTGTCAAAGGTTAGAGGCTGACATGGCAATTTGGGATGGCTTGATAAACAGGTAATAGGTGGCGCAGCATAGCGATAGAACGAAGCAACTAGCATAGCAATGATAGTAGTGAGATCCAGGGTAGCGGTCATCTTGCCTGAAATCCCGCTAGGAAGAAGAACGAGTCCATGAAGAAGATGAACGGATGAAGCCGAACCAAGCGTAGACGAACGAATCCTCACGATCGCATAGCAAACAGAACTAACAAGAAGAAGCACACAACATAGTAAACACACCACACATAAACAAGACATGATGCACAACAATCATGATGCATGACAAAGCTACATGAAGCTACTCATGGCAAGAGACGATGCAAACAAGTGCAACACATCAAAGCAAGTTTAAATGAGGCCGGAAACAACATATAACAATTCCGGTAAGTCCACATATGCAAATTTTGAAATTGGTCCAGATCTGGATAACTTTATGTTCAAGTTGTTAAACAGCAAGTTAAGATGCACCATGATGATCTACACGAAATTCTAGTCAAGTTACATATAAAGTTCATTAGATTCGGAGCTACGGCCTAGAAGATATGAGCAAAACAAGTTAAACATGGCATTGATGCAAAATGCATACAAACATCAAGCAAACACCTCAAAACAAGGATGCAACATGATAATATGAAGCTACATGCAAAATCAAGCAAGTTTCATATAGAGCACAATCAAAACGGAGCAATGGTTCAACACATACACTTTATACAAGTTATAGCAACAATCTGTCCAAAACAGCAACTAGGCATATTGCAAGCATCAAAACACTATGCTACAGGACCTCAACAAGGAAACAAAAGGCATGGGCATGATGTACAGGTAAAGCATTACAAAACATGAACACTGAGCTATCTCCATAAATCACTAGAACATGCTCAAAAAGACATGGCAAGATTGCAAATAATAACAGTTTCAGACATTGGCAGAAATAACATCAGGTTGCAATGTTTAGAGCAAGAAAACAGCATGCTACAGGAACTTATAATAGCAAGACAAGTCATGGCATGAATCTACTAAAAGCATAGAACAAAAGTCCCTTACTGACCATAAGCCAAAAAGGATCAGAAAATATGATGGCACCCTTGTAAACATGGCAAGTTATATTACAGATTCATACAACAGGGCATGGCAAAAACAGATAACAAGTAGGCATATTGGTGAGCTTGAACCACTCACCACAGAGTAATACATGGCATGGCAAGGCAACCAACAGTAATAAGACATGTCATAGAAGCTATACATGGCAAGAACAACATCATAGGGTGCAAGGATCGACTACAACAACCTTGACAAAATTGAATAACATGTAAACAATCTGCCAGGAAACATTTTATAGCAAAAGTAGAGCTCGATTGACTCAAGCTATGGCACTCCATAATTGCAAACAAGGGCATGTATGGATAGAGCAAGACATCTTTAACAAAACATCCTTAATGAAGTATCTCAAAATATGCATGGAACTCTCTGTAGCATCAAGTAAACATGGCATAAAAATATCAGCAGAACAGGGCTGAAATCAGCAACATCAGGAAGCCTAGTTTGCATGCTTGTGCTTGTCATCACAGAGATCACAAAAATACATACCAAGCACCACTGTAAAGAAGACATGGCATATTACAAAACACATGTAGGACTCAAGTTCATAGGATGCACACATCAATCATGGCAAAAATGACAAAAGTGCATGTTCTGATAAGAATCTGAAACTAACATCACATAGCACTCTTCTAACAGCATTTCAGGCATCAAGATGAGCTCAAATGAAAATGATGCAATGAGATGAAATGATGTACTCTTCGAGGCGAACATTGTGACATATTATACGCGCAAAACGGAGCTATATGCAGAGAGTTATGGCAAGATGAAAATGCATGAAAATATCTACACGCACGGGGACTTAGGGAAAATATCAACCTCCGAGATCTAGGGTTCATGGCACGGTTCCCGAGGCGGCGGCGCTTCGCCGGAATCCGGCGGAGGGGGTCGAGGAGGCGGCCGGAGCGGGCGCGACGCCGAGGAGGGCGGCGCCGAGCAACGGGCTGCTGGAGGCGACGGCGGCTCGGACGGACGGGAGCGGAGGACGCGACGGCGGGTGGCGGGCCAGCGCCGGAGGCGGCGAACGGCGACCGGAGGCGGGTCGTCGGCGGGCGGCTCAGGGCGGGCGGCGCTGCTGGCGGGCAGCGCCTGTGGAGTCGTGGCGGGCGGCGGATCTGCCATGCGGGCGCGGGACGGACGGCCGGGTGGCGCGGGTCGCCGGCTGGCTGCTCGCGGGAGACGGAGGTGGGGCGGCATCGGCGCGGCGGGCAGGGCGGCGGAGGGAGCTCCGGCGAGCTCGGGCTGAGCGGCGGCGCGCGCTCGCGGCTCGCTGCGGATCTAGGCCCCCAGCCCGCGCGGTGGGAGGCGGCGCGAGGTGGCGAGTGGGGAGTGGTCCGGGCGGCGGCGCGATGACGTGTCGGCCCCGGATTGGTCCGGGCGACGTGGCTGCGGGGCGGCGGACATGTCCGGCCGTCGCGGGATGAAATGTCCGGCGGCGGCGGGGAAGGTTAGGGTAGGTTTGAACCCGGGATTTCGAAGGGGGAGACTTATTTATAGGTAGAGGGAGCTAGGAGAGTCCAAATGAGGTGCGGTTTTTGGCCACGCGATCGTGATCGAACGACCGAGAGCATAGAGGGGAGTTAGGTGGGTTTTGGGCCACTTTGGAAGGGGTGTTGGGCTGCAAACAAAAGAGGCTTTTACGGTTACCCGGTTAACCGTTGGAGTATCAAACGACCTCCAAATGGCACGAAACTTGACAGGAGGTCTACCGGTGCTATACCAAGGCCACTTCGCAAACCTCGGTCCATTCCGAGACCGTTAAACACCCGCACACGAAAAGAGGTAAAAGGGGGCGCCGGGAGACATAGGAGTGCCGGATTGCGAAACGGACAACGGGGAAAATGCTCGGATGCATGAGACGAACACGTATGCCAATGCGATGCACATGATGACATGATATGAAATGCATATGATGACATGGCAAAGTGCAACACGCAAGCGAATGACATGGCAAAGACGGCGAATAACTGGCAAACACCTGGCGCATCGAATCCGGGGCGTTACAGCTATTAAGTGGGTGGTGTGTGGGGAACGAATTTATTCGTCGTCCTCTTCCCACTCAAGCCGTACACAGTTTGGCCAAGGGCCTACTGACAAGGAGAGAGACCTTAATGAATTTAGCACATCTCCCAGGGGCGAGTGCTGAAAGATATCCGCGGAGGAAAACTCCATGATCGGTGCCCAATCAGATTCGATAGGCACTGACGCAGGCGGTTCGGAGCCCGTGGACGGGGACGAATCCAAGAGTCCGGCAACACATGTCTCATGGGGGGTGAAATTAGTATTCGGCTCTATCGCCACTGAGTGTGCGGCCTCCGTGGCGGGGTCCATCCACCCGCCCTCGGACGGCGTAATCTGCTCCGGTTTGAGGGCCAGAGTAGCCACAGGTGTGATCTCTCGAACACCGTCCGACGGCAGAACTAAATCATGCTCGTCGTGACTGTGCGGCGCACCTGACACTGGCTTGAATCAGTCGAAGATCATGTCTCCGCGGATGTTGGCAGTATAGTTTAAGTTTCCAAACCTGACCTGACGACCAGGGGCATAGCTCTCGATCTGCACCAGATGACCAAGCGAGTTGGCCCGCAGTGCGAAGCCGCCGAATACGAAGATCTGTCCAGGGAGAAAAACCTCACCCTGGATCGCATCGTTGCCGATGATCGAAGGAGCCATCAAGCCTTATGGTGACGGCACAGTGGAACTCTCAATGAAAGCACCAATGTCGTTGTCAAAACCGGCGGATCTTGGGTAGGGGGTCCCGAATTGTGCGTCTAAGGCGGATGGTAACAGGAGGCGGGGGACACAATTTTTACCCAGTTTCGGGCCCTCTCGATGGAGGTAATACCCTACTTCCTGCTTGATTGATCTTGATGATATGAGTATTACAAGAGTTGATCTACCACGAGATCGTAGAGGCTAAACCTTAAAAGCTAGCCTATGATTATGATTGTTGTTGTCCTACGGACTAAACCCTCCGGTTTATATAGACACCGGAGGGGGCTAGGGTTACACAGAGTCGGTTACAAGGGAGGAGATCTACATATCCGAATTGCCAAGCTTGCCTTCCACGCAAAAGAGAGTCCCATCCGGACACGGGACGAAGTCTTCAATCTTGTATCTTTAAAGTCCAACAGTCCGGCTGTCCGAGGACCCCCTAATCCCGGACTCCCTCAGTGACCACGGTGCACTCTCCTCCTCCACGCCAGCAACAGCAGCCGTCAGCTCATCGGGCCGACACATGTGACAACGTGTTCACATCATCGTCCGACCCATGAGCCTGCCTCGACCAACATCAAGTTCTTCGGGAGCGAGTCCATGAAGACGCTCGGACCACTATCGAGCGGCGATGCGAAGCGCGTCCATAGTCAGATAGGCGTGCAGGCCCGCCGTGGACCGCCCAGTGCCGGGGGGTTCTGGCCACTTACCTTACGAGGTGGGTTGTCCAGCTTTTACTCGTGAGCTGCGGCAATTCTAGTAGCCCACCCATCGTACATTCAAGCCTAAGGTCGAAGAGAAGTACAACAGCAAGACTCGCCCGTCGGAGTTCCTGACCATCTACACCATCGCGATGCAAGCTGCCGAGGCTCGCGACGACAAGGTTCTTGCTAATTACTTCTCGCTAGCACTTAAGCCCAACGTCATGTCAATGTTGATGCACCTGCCAGCGGATTCCATTTCTTCTTGGTCGGGTCTGTGCCATGAATTTGTTGGCGCCTTTACCGGGGGCCACCAAGCTCCTGGGCAGGCAAGTGATTTGCATGTCATCCCCTAGAAGGACGGCTGCGCAAGTACATACAAAGGTTCAGCTGTGTGCAATACAACATCCCAGATTTTCATCCCGCCGCCGTCATCAGTGCATTCCATCAGAATGTGCGCAACTGCAAATGCGTGAGGAGCTGGTGATGAACAAGGTTAGGGATATCGCTAAGCTTTATGTTTTGGCCGATAGATGTGCTCGGGTTAAAGAAGGGACGAAGTAGCCCGGCGAAGATGCCGGCGCGGAAACTGACTACACGGACGAAGATGTCGTCTCCCCGGCAAAGAAGAGCCGACAACGCAATAGGAAGTGCAAGGGCAAGACCGTGCTTGCCGTCAAGGGATCCAGCGGCCCCGGCGCCGCCAAGAAGGCCAAGGATGATGACCCCGGCAAGGAAGTTGTCGGGTGCACCGCCTGCCGGGCCATGGCGGCTGCCGACAAGCCAGAAGGCTCCGACAAGTAGTACTGCAAGATCCATCGCACCAAGGGCCATGACCTCCAGAATTGTCGTCAGGTTGAGCTGCTTGCAGAGATGCAGAGAGCTGAGTATGAGAGGAGAAGGGCCAGCACGGTGCTGAGGGGTCCGGTAAGGAGCGTGGCGGCCGACGAGGTCTCCGCGACAAAGATAACCAATCAGAGAGGCCTGCTCGGGGCCGAGACAAGAAAGAGGGAGACGATGTTCATGATGAGGACGACGAGTCTAGCAAGCACGAGTTCCAGAAAGCTACAGAGTCCATGTGCGTCGACAGTGGTGGCTCGTTGCATACCTCTCACCGCCTACTCAAACAGTGGGCGCGTGAAGTCACTGCGGCAGATCCATCGTTCGATGCCCAGAAGCCACTGAAGTGGTCCAACACGCCTATCATTTTTTACACCGAGGATCACCCTGATCGCACAATGGCGGTCGGGTGTTTGCCGTTGTTGGTTTCACCAACGATACGCGACCTCAAGGTGACAAAAGTTCTAATTGATGGTGGGGCCCGTCCGAACTTGATCTCTCCCACTGTGATCAAGAGGCTGCAAATCCCTGATGGAGATCTCAAGGAAACGAGCATGTTTCAAGGGGTCAACCAGGGAAGGAATCAACCGAAAGGTAAAATCACGGTCCCCATTACATTCTTGGGCAAGCTGAACTATAGGACGGGGAAGATCGTTTTTATGTTGCCAAGATCCCCTTGCCCTATAATGGGATTCCCGGCCACCCAGCAGTGGCCAAGTTCATGGCAGCATCACATTACGCCTACAACACGTTAAAGATGCCCGGGCTAATGAGCATCATCACCGTCCCCTCTGACAAGAAAGACGCGCTCATCTGCGCCGACCAACTCTACCGGGAGGCAGTTGCAGCAACTGCCGCCAAGGCACTTGCTCCTGCCGCTGAAGCCCCGGGAAAGAAGAAAACCGGCAAGGCCTTTGCCCCTGCCGGCAAGGCCACTTCCGGTGAGACCGCCTCTGGCAAGACCTCCTGCACACACTTCGGCAAGCGCGCCTCTTCGGAGTGTTGCGCTCCCATCGAGGATGTGCCAGATAGCTCCACCGGTAAGAGCAACAAATCCAAGGCAGCACCACCAAAGATCAAGAAGGTGCCCGTCAAGGAGGATGGCACGGGCAGGGCTTTTACTATAAGCTCCACCCTCGACAGCAAATAGGAAAGCGTGCTCGTCGCCTTCCTCCGGGCGAATGTCAATGTGATTGCATGGTAAGCATCTGACATCCCCGGCGTTCCCAGGGAGGTGATTGAGCACCATCTTGCTGTTTGTCCTCATGCGCGGCCTGTCAAGCAGAAGGTCAGAAAGCAAGCTTTGGAGCGGCAAGAGTTTATCATCGAAGAGATCAGGAAGTTGGAGGCGACATGCTTGGGCAGAGAGGTGCTCCACCCAACATGGTTGGCCAACCCGGTGGTGGTGTGGAAGGCAAATGGGAAATGGAGGCTCTGCATTGATTGTACAGATTCAATAAAGCCTGCCCGAAGGATCCTTTCCCTTTGCCGCGCATTGACCAGATCATGGACTCCACTGCTGGGCGCAACCTGGTGTCGTTTCTTGACGTTTATTCGAGATACCACCAAATCTTTATGACGAAGGAAAACGAAGATAAGTCCGCCTTCATCACCCCATGTGGTACGTATTGTTTTCTACGGATGCCTTTCGGGTTGTAAAGTGCTGGTTTGACATTTGCAAGAGCAGTTCAGATTGGTTTTGAGCCCCAACTCCATAGAATTATGGAGGCTTACATGGATGACATAGTGGTCAAATCCAAGGACAAGGCAACACTTGTGCAAGATTTGGAGGAAACATTTGCAAATTTGCGCAAGATCAATCTCAAACTCAACCCTGAGAAGTGTGTCTTCGATGTCCGATCCGGTAAACTTCTCGGGTTCTTTGTGACTCAGCGCGGGATCGAAGCAAACCCCGACAAGATCAAGGCAATCGAGCAGATTGAAGCACCAAGGCGAGTCAAGGATGTGTGTCGGCTTGCCACCTGCGTTGCCGCTTTAAGTAGGTTCAACTCCAAATCAGCTGAGCGCGCCCTCCCCTTCTTCAAGATTTTGAAGAAGGCAGGGCCCATGAAATGGACCTCGGAGGCTGAAGCAGTGCTGCAGGATTTGAAGAGGTACCTCTCCTCTAAGCCAATACAAGTTGAGCCCAAACCGCAAGAGCCGTTGCTGCTATATCTAGCAGCGACGAATCAAGTGGTCAGTGCTGCGCTAGTGGTGCAGAGGGAAGTTGACGAAAAAGTGGTAGCGGCGGAAGGACTGTCAGATGACGAGCTAGAGTCCCCACCGGCAGGGTCTGGTGCCAGCAAGGCAGGACCCCCAGCAGAGTCTGGCACCGGTGAGACAGGAGCCCCGGCAAAGTCTAGCGCCGGCAAGGCAGGATCAACACAAGCAAATGAAGTTGTATAGAGAAAGAAGATGATGCAGCACCCAGTTTACTTCGTCATCTCCCTCTTGCAGGGAGCTAGATCAAGGTACTCCGGTGTGTAAAAGTTGCTCTTCGGCCTCCTTATGGATTCGAGGAAGCTGCGTCCTTATTTTCAAGCACATGAGATCACCGTCATCACTCGCTTCCCATTGCATCGGATCTTACACAACCCAGATGCAGCCGGAACGATTGTGGAATCGGCATTGGAACTGTCAAGCTTTGACCTCAGGTTTGAAAGCATTTCGACAATCCAGAGAAGGGCTTTGGCAGAGTTCATTACAGAATGGACCTCAACGCCTCACAAAGAAATTCAAGAGACCACTCTACCCGGCAAGGAAGCTAGCGCGACTGGATTATGTACTTTGATGGGGCTTTCTGCTGCAAAGTATTTGGCGCTGCGTCTTTATCGCTCAGCATACGGAGAGCACCTCAAGTACGTAGTCCAAATGCATTTTCCCCTGGAGGGATCGACGAACAACACCACGGAGTATGTGGGGCTACTTGCCGGTCTCAGGATCGTGGTAGACCTTGGGATCAGAAAGCTGATCGTCCGTAGGGACTCGCAACTCATGGTGAAGCAAGTGAACAAGGTTTATCAGAGCCCGCTGATGGAAGCTTATGTAGATGAAGTGAGGAAGTTGGAAGAGCGTTCTGACGGTCTACAAGAAGAGCATGTTCCTCGAGCGGAGAACAGAATTGCTGACGACCTGTTGAAATGTGCTGCCCTCAAGTTACCTGTGGAACCCGGGACCTTTGTGCTCCAACTAACTCAGCAATCCGTTGAACCATCGATAGGACAGAATAGGTGAAGAAAATCAGGCACCGGTAAGTACTTTCCTTCTGAGCTCCCAGGAGCCGCCAACAAGGATGTTGCCAGGGACGCCAAGCTTGCCGAGGAGCAACAGGCTTCGGCAGGGCCTCAAGCCCTTGCCGTAGAGACAACCGCTCCCGCGACAGAAGAAATGCCTCTAGTCCTTGCCGTCGAGCCTCAGGCTTCAGCATGGGCGCAGCACACCATTCGGTTCCTCCAAACAGAGGAACTCCCTGAAGAATAGGAAGAAGCAGAGAAAGTAGCCCATCGGTCTGCCCTGTACCAGTTTGTGGACGATGTCCTGTACAGGAAAAGACCGAACAACGTGAAATTGAAGTGTATTCCCCGGGAGGACGGACTGGAGCTGTTGGCAGAGATACATGGAGGCATATGTGGCTCTCACATAGGATCAAGGGCCCTTGCCGGCAAGGCGTTTTGGCAAGGTTTCTTCTGGCCCGCTGCTCTCCAGGATGCAGCTACACTAGTAACCAAGTGTGGAGCGTGTCAGTTCCATTCGAAGAAACTCCATCAACCAGCTCAAGCTCTTCAGACAATCCCTCTTTCCTAGCCATTTTTGGTCTGGGGGCTCGACATATTGGCCCCCTTTTCCAGCGTTGTCGGGGGCTTTGAGTACTTGTACGTTGCGATCGACAACTTCAAAAGTGGCCAGAAGCGGAAGCGGTGAGAAAGGTGACATCACAGTCAGCCCTCAAATTCATCAAAGGGCTAGTTTGCCGTTTTGGTGTGCCAAACAGAGTCATCACTGACAACGGCACGCTGTTCACAAGCCACACCTTCATGCAATAGGACCAAGACATCGGCAACAAGATATGTTTTGCTTCTGTTGGACATCCACAAAGCAACGACCAGGCGAAGAGGGAAAATGCTGAGGTGTTGCGAGGCCTCGGGACGAGGACTTTCGACAGGCTGCACAAGTGCGGAAGACGCTGGATTGACGAGTTGCCGACGGTTCTTTGGTCAATCAGAACAATGCCAAATCGAGCCACCGACCAGACACCCTTCTCCCTCGTGTACGGGGCAGAAGCAGTTCTCCCCACGGAACTCACATACGGGGCACCTTGAGTTCTCGCTTTTGATGAGCTTGAGCAAGAGCAGCTGCGGCAAGATGACGCCACGCTCCTTGAAGAAGATCCTCTTCAGGCTGCTGTGCGAGCTGCGCGCTACCAGCAAGCCTTGTGCCGCTAACATAGCCGCAAGGTTCATGCTCGAAGCTTTGAGGAAGGCGACCTTGTTCTTCGGCGCGTTCAGTCAGCCAAGAATTCCAACAAGTTGACGCCAAAGTGGGAAGGCCCTTATCGGGTAATACGAGTCACCAGGCCTGGCGTGGTCCTCCTAGAGACCAAGACGGTATCCCAGTGAGCAACTCCTGGAACATCCAACATATTCGCAAGTTTTACCCGTAAGGCGCGGCTGCCTGGCCCCCCGCCAGGCCACCTTTTGTACAATCCTTGCCGGCAGAGCATGTGACCCTTTGTACAAAGCCAGGCGCAAACGCTGAGCAACAGATGAATAAACGAAGCACTGGCGCCCTAAGAATTAGCATGCATGTTAGATTGAGTTTCTCTCTGGTAGGGTTGATAGTGCTTAGCGGCAACTAACCCCTAGCATAGAGGTCAAGTGTGTGTGTCTTTTTGCCCCTTCCAGTCCTCTTTGGTTTGCAGGCTGCACGGGCGCTTCAGCAGAACTTTTTGAAGGAAATGAGACGAATTGACACCCCGGCCCCGGCAAGCCAAGGCTGCCACAGGCAGCAGATTCAGATAAGTCTTTTTCCCCAGCTACGTACTTCCATATGAAACTTCGCTCTATCTCATGCCACCGTGCTCCCTCTTCCCTGTGCCCAAAATCCCTTTTTGGGCCAGGATTTGGTTGTGGTTGCGGTGGAAAGGGGATGGGCGATAGGCCTAATCCTACTCTGCCCCTGCCTCAGCCAAAGGCGTGAGCGTATTCGTGGTATAAAGCGGGAGGACGGCAAGGCCGGTTGCCGGGGGACGTTGTCTACTTAAAAGAAATGGCAAGGACCCGTTCCTTGGTGTGAGCCTCGCTTACGCACAAAATAACCCAGCAAACACGCTTTTTCTTTGTTAATACGTTGATTTAACAAGTACAATTCATATGGAATGTAAGAATAAGCTAAGGGTTACAGAGTTCAAATTCGACAAGTGCACGCAGGCTTAAGATCTAAAAAAAAGGTAAGATGCCCATAATCCCTTTCTTGCCCCTCTCCTCAGAAAGCGGACCAAGATAGCAGGAGGGCAAAACGAGCGCCTAGGCGAGGTACACGCGGCAGAAGACACAAAGAGAACCCCCCGGCATCCGTCTGGAAGAAGGATGGTGATGACGGGTGTCAGATTTTGGGTTCCGGCAAAACCCTTGAGGTTCGAACACTGCGGTGCGCACGAAGATCTCTCCCTACCTAATCACGCCCTCACCCTCACCGTGATCTCAGAGCATAGCTCGACGAACTCACAACACAAGAGACACAAGATTTATACTCGTTCATGCCACCGATGTGGTGTAATACCCTACTCCAGTGTGGTGTGGTGGATTGCCTCTTGGGCTGAGGATGAATAGTACAAGGGAAGAACAGCCTCCTGAGGAGATGAGCTCTTGTCCCTGGTGAGTGTGAGGATGGAATGGATCCAGTCCAAGATCCCTTTTCTCCTATTGTTGTGGCTAGTCCTATTTATAGAGGCCCTGGTCCTCTTCCCAAATATTGCATGGGAAGGGAGCCAACAACGGCCAAATTCAAAGGGAGACAACTAGTACAAGTTATCCTGACTAAAGGTTGTCTTTGCCTGCCAAAGGCTCTGCTAGTGACGCTGTCTTGGGCTCCACGAAGACCTCCGTCTTGCCGTCCTGCTGGTCTTGGTCTCGTTGCACCGATATGGAAACCTTTGCCTGATGCCTCGGGACTCCTCGCCTGCGCTTGCCCCTTTAGCACCAAAGAGGAAACGAGGACACTGCGCGCGCTGGCGCCTTCCTAGCGCCCGCCTGGCTCCAGTCGTCATGGCCTGCATCACAGGAACCTCGCGAGGTGTCCCTTGCCTTGATCTCTCCGCCCCTCGCGAGCCAGCATGGTGAGGTCGCTCTAGAGGAGGTCTTTTGTCGTCCACCTCGCGAGGCTTGGCCCCTCACGAGGGTCTTAAGTGTTTGCTGGTGAAGATGGGTCGTACAGGGCCGCTGGTGGAGCCACGCTGTGGGCCGCAAGCAGGCAAGTCTGGGGACCCCCGTTCCTAGGATGCCGACAACGGGTCAGGAGAGAAGCCGAAAGATGAGGCAGTGGGCCGGCAATACGCGATGAAGGCGTCCGTGCCATCGTACTCCGACTTGACGGCCCGCCACCCAACTTCTTCATCTTCTCTAGCCTTCCAGCGCTAGCCGCTAGAGGCGGTGGCCCCGAGAAGTTCAAGGAGCTGGCTTGAGAGGCCACCGCCAAGAACCACCCCCGGCAAATCACTCTGCCGGGGAGAAGACCAGGTGCAAATGATGGTGCTGCCAGCATCGCCTAGGCACGGGGCGCCCGACGTCTAGTCGGACCCATCCCCGTCGTCCTCCCCACCGATCTCCTCCTCGTCGCTATCGCTTGAGGAGGAGCTTTCATCTTCAGTCGAGCTCTCCACGCAGCACCCTAGCCAGATTCTCAAGCGTCCAAAACCATGATGGAGAGCAGGGCAGCCTCCACTAATTTGAAGCGGAGGACGTGCCCCTTCATCAGGCAGTGGACACGTGCGAAGGTTTTCCAGCCACGATGAAGAAACATTACATGACGGACGGGGAAGTTAACGTTCGCCCGCATGTCGCCATTGCAACATCCCATCATGTGAAGCCTCAACCTCGATGGCTGGTCAACCTCCAGCACCCTCGCGAACGCCTCGGGAAGACGGAGGCGGCTACGCGGCGGTTCGCACAGCTGCAGGATAAACTCCAGCGCCGTGTCTCCGACATGGCCGCTCGACAAAGCAGGAGGAGATGGTGGTGGAGACGGTGGCGCTGCAGGTGCCCCCTTCCACGTCCACCTCTGCCTCGACCACCTCGCCGACCGCGGCCCTGTCCAGCACCTTCGCCTTGGGTGTCTGGCTCTTCCTTAACCGCCGCGGCTCTTTGGCGAGAGGAAGATCTAGTCGCCTCGGTAGAAGTACGACCGCGACCGCGCTCTCTTGGCATGGTGGTGGATCAAGAACGGGGAAGAAGAAGACGCGAGGGGATGCCCCCCTTCTCCTCCCAATCCCCCTTTTTATAGCCAAGCAGGGAGGGCTGGGGGTTGGCTCTACACCTCCTCGAAAGAGTCCTTTCAAGTCCAGCTCATTAAAGCCATTGGAAACGAGTGAGGCCGACAGCCGCCCTCCCCGCTCCAATCAAAGGCACATGGGTATCTACCATGGCACGCCTGATACGTCTCCTTTGTATCTACTTTTCCAAATACTTTTGCCCTTTTTTTGGACTCTAACTTGCATGATTTGAATGGAACTAACCCGGACTGACGCTGTTTTCAGCAGACTTTCCATGGTGTTATTTATGTGCAGAAACAAAAGTTCTCAGAATGACCTGAAACTCCACGGAACGTATTTTTGGAAAATATTAAAAATACTGGAAGAAGAATCCTCGTCAGGGGCCCACACCCTGTCCACGAGGGTGGGGGGCATGCCCCCCCTGCCTCGTGGGCCCCCTGACGCTCCACCGACCTCAACTCCAACTCCATATATTCACTTTCGGCGAGAAAAAAATCAGAGAGAAGGATTCATCATGTTTTACGATATGGAGCCGCCGCCAATCCGTAAAACCTCTCGGGAGGGCTGATCTGGAGTCCGTTCGGGGCTCCAGAGAGGGGGATTCATCGCTGTCGTCATCATCAACCATCCTCCATCACCAATTTCATGATGCTCACCACCGTGCGTGAGTAATTCCACCGTAGGCCTGCTGGACGGTGATGGGTTGGATGAGATTTATCATGCAATCGAGTTAGTTTTGTTAGGGTTTGATCCCTAGTATCCACTATGTTTTGAGATTGATATTGCTATGACTTTGCTATGCTTAATGCTTGTCACTAGGGACCGAGTGCCATGATTTAAGATCTGAACCTATTATGTTTTCATGAATATATGTGAGTCCTGGATCCTATCTTGCAAGTCTATAGTCACCTACTATGTGTTATGATCCGGCAACCCGAAAGTGACAATAATCGGGACAACTCCCGGTGATGACCATAGTTTGAGGAGTTCATGTATTCACTATGTGTTAATGCTTTGGTCCGGTACTCTATTAAAAGGAGGCCTTAATATCCCTTAGTTTCCATTAGGACCCCGCTGCCACGGGAGGGTAGGACAAAAGATGTCATGCAAGTTCTTTTCCATAAGCACGTATGACTATATTCGGAATACATGCCTACATTACATTGATGAATTGGAGCTAGTTCTGTGTCACCCTATGTTATGACTGTTACATGAAGAACCGCATCCGGCATAATTCTCCATCACCGATCCAATGCCTACGAGATTTTCACATATTGTTCTTCGCTTATTTACTTTACCGTTGCTACTGTTACAATCACTACAAAACCCAAAAATATTACTTTTGCTATCGTTACCGTTACTTCCATATTACTTTGCTACTAAATACTTTGCTGCAGATACTAAGTTATCCAGGTGTGGTTGAATTGACAACTCAACTGCTAATACTTGAGAATATTCTTTGGCTCCCCTTGTGTCGAATCAATAATTTTGGTTGAATACTCTACCCTTGGAAACTCTTGCGATCCCCTATACTTGTCGGTTATCAACGCCCTCCCGTATCCCGTGCGTCCGCCACCTACCCCCCGCCATGCATGCGGCGTACGTGGTGAAAAAGGAGGGCGTAGTGGGAAGCATGGAACAACGATTATCGTCCTGTGAATAAAGGTTGTTCACGGGCCACCGCAAGCATAGACGACGAGAAGATTATAGCAATTATTCCCTTCCATGCATGCCTGCGCACTGTTTGGGCCTGGCCCAACGACGCCTCGCACTCGTGTGTGGCCCAGGCCCGGGGGCTCCTGTCGGTGTACTAAAGTTTGGGCCTTTTGCACCCCAGACTTGGGCACAGGCAGTCATAACCCCACGCGTGGCAAAGCGCGAAGAGGGCGATATGGGACAGATACAAGACAAAGAAAAACAGCCAAGTCAGAAAACAGAGGACGAGTTCGATCCCCGGCTAGGGCCTTGCCGGGGCAGCCTGCGAGACCCCAGCAACTTCCTTGCCGGGACGACTTACAGAGCACCACCCTTGTGGCTGAGAGCTCTGACACCATCGACAACCTTAAGGCCAGAATCCAAGGGCACGCACGTAGTGGCGTGCAGATCTTTGTGAAGGGCAGAGGATGAGACGCCAGCAAGATCCCTGCCGAGGACGCCCACGAGGCCCCGTCAAGATCCTTGTCGAGGACGCCCACGAGGCCCCGGCAAGGTCCTTGCCGGGGACATCGGCAAGACCATGGCCAGACTCGGCTGCCCAGTCACCACTCCAGTGCGGGGGCTGACCTACGAGCCTGGCAGGTGCCCGCGTGGTGGCAGGCAGATCTTCGTGAAGACCCTGCCACCTCTCCAACGGAGCAGCTGGCCAGCCAACTTGGCACTGCATGCCCCATCGTCATGGACGCATGTCGAGACGGGGCGGGGCGGCAACGGACGGGAAGTGCTCTCTCCCCGTCCCCGATAAAGCTAGAGGGCATGTAAGCGGCGCATTTAATGCGTTTGTCCTTAGATGACAAAGATAAGCATGTACAGTCTTGTTACTTTACACCTCCTGTATGCCACTGTGGCAGCCCCTTTGGTCATATAAAAGGAGGCCCACGGCATACTGGAGGAGGATTCGGCTTTTTGGACCTCTCGGCCCAGCTTGAATGCGCAGCAATGAGCCGAAGCTCAAGAACACTCAATACACAATCAAGCAGGACTAGGGTTTTACGCATCTCTACGGCGCGAACCAGGGTATAGACCCGTGGTGTTGATCACTAGATCTGCTCTTTGCTTAGCCCCTGTTCCCTGCCAAACCGTAGAAGGGATCCCCGTGGTCCCATAGGTGTCGTTTACCCAACATTTTCTAAAATTTCTAGGGCTCTTACAAATCTTTTGCAAAAGGATATTCCTTTTGTTTTTGATGATGATTGTTTAGAAGCCTTCGAAACACTCAAGAAAGCCTTAATTTTTGCACCTTTCTTCAACCACCTGATTGGAACTTGCCTTTTGAAATTATGTGTGATGCTATTGATTATGTTGTTGGTGCTCTTCTAGGAAAAAGAGTTGATAAGAAACTAAATGTTATTCACTATGCTAGTAAAACTTTAGACAGTGCACAACAAAATTATGCTACTACTGAAAAAGAATTTCTATCAGTGGTGTTTGCTTGTGAGAAATTTAGATCTTACATTGTTGACTCTAAAGTTATTGTTCACGCTGATCATGCTGCTATAAAATATCTTATGGAAAAGAAAGATGCCAAACCTACGCTTATTGGATGTGTTCTCTTGCTACAAGAATTTGATTTGCATATCACTGATAGAAAAGGAGCAGTCTAACTTGTCTAGGTTGGAGAATGTCCTTGATGACCCACTACCTATTGATGATAGTTTTCCCGATGAGCAGTTAGCTGCAATAAATTTTCTCATCACACTCCTTGGTATGCTGATTATCTTAATTATATTGTTGCTAAATATTTACCAACAAGTTTTACAAACCAACAATAGAAAAAATTCTTCTATGATTTAAGACATTACTTTTGGGATGACCCACATCTTTATAAATGAGTAGATGGTATTATTAGGCTTTGTGTACCTGAGCATGAACAGGGACAAACCTATGGAAATGTCACTCTGAAGCTTATGGAGGACATCATGCGGGAGATAGAACTGCTCACAAGGTATTGCAACCTCGGTATTATTGGCCTACTCTCTTCAAGGATGCTCGTAAGTTTGTCTTATCTTGTGATGAATGTGAAAGAATAGGTAATATCAGTAAGCGCCAAGAAATGTCTATGAATTATTCACTTGCAGTTGAACCATTTGATGTTTGGGGATTTGATTACATGGGACCTTTTCCTACCTCTAATGGGTATACACATATTTTGGTTGTTGTTGATTATGTTACTAAGTGGGCAGAAGCTATTCCAACTAGTATTGCTGATCACAACACCTCTATTAAAATGCTTAAAGAATTTATTTTCCCAAGGTTTGGAGTCCCTAGATATTTAATGACTGATGGTGGTTCACACTTTATTCATGGTGCTTTCCGTAAAATGCTTTCTAAGTATGAAGTTAACGATAGAATTGCATCACCCTATCATCCTCAGTCTAGTGGTCAAGTTGAACTTAGCAATAGAGAAATAAAGTTAATTTTGCAAAAGACTGTCAATAGATCCCAGAAGAATTGGTCTAAGAAATTAGAAGATGCACTTTGGGCTTATAGAACAGCATATAAAAATCCTATGGGTATGTCTCCTTATAAAATGGTTTATGGAAAAGCTTGTCATTTGCCTCTAGAGTTAGAGCATAAAGCATATTGGGCAATTAAAGAACTCAACTATGATTTCAAACTTGCTGGTGAGAAGAGGTTATTTTATATTAGCTCATTAGATGAATGGAGAACCCAAGCTTATGAAAATGCCAAGTTATTTAAAGAGAAAGTTAAAAGATGGCATGATAAAAGAATCCAAAAGCGTGAGTTCAAAGTTGGAGAATATGTTCTTTTGTACAACTCTCATTTCAGATTCTTTACAGGAAAACTCCTCTCCAAATGGGAAGGACCCTATGTTATTGAGGAGGTTTATCTATCTGGAGCTATCAAAATAAATAATGTCGAAGGTACTAACCCGAAGGTTGTTAATGGGCAACAAATAAAACATTATATCTCAGGTACACCCATTAATGTTGAAAGCAATATTATCCAAACTATGACACTGGAAGAACACATAAAAGAAACCTTCCAGAATCATGAAAAAGAGGAGGTACGTGATAAGGTAAGTAAACAGACTCCGAAAAATCTGCAAAAATATTTTCTCTCCGTTTTTGAATATAACAAAAATTTCGAAAATAAGAAACTACCAGGAAGGTGACCCTGGGTTGTGCCCACCTAGGGTACCCTCTGGACTCCATTTTTCTTCCATTTGCTTGTTTCCCAAGATAAAACATCTTTATATACCCCCGAACCTATTGACCTCCATATCGCGGTGAAATATTTTGTTTTCTTTTCTTGCTGTTTTCAGTCAGATCTGTTGAGCCAGGCATCATGTATTCTTCCTCCTCCAACAACATGGAAGAGGATGTTTGGTTGATGAAGATCGAGCTGAAGAGAGAAGAGCCCGTAGAAGCCGTCAAAGGGTACAAGAGCAAGGAGGCTACCGAAGATCAAGCGCGGGTGGTTGAGTAGGCCTGGCCTGCCGAGGAAGAAGAACAAGATAGCCTTAAACCTTACTATGATCATCTCATCCCCACCGAGATCGAAGCCTTTCGGATCATTGAAACGGTTCATGTGCAAAATAAATATCTCACCCGTGAAAATATTTTGTTGCAAGAGCACATCATCGCCCTCCGGAGCATTATCTGTAGATTGAAGAATCTCTTAACCATGAAGGACAAGATCGCTACCACTTCATCACCACCACCTCCTTCTTCATCACCAAAAGAAAATTGAGTCTCGGGTATGGGCACTCCTCTTGGCTTACGCCAAGCTTGGGGGAGGTGCCCCGGTATCATATCACCTCCACTATCTTTTCCCTTACTTATCTTAGTTCGATCCATAGTTATCTTTTGCTTTAGATGAATTAAATTTTAGTTAGATCCTTTCTTTTTGAGAGTATACTTAGTGATCTATGCTTGTAATTGTGTGAGAGATATATAAAAAAGTTTAGTTTGAGTTTTGATTTTTTTTTACTTTCATGTTCAATAAAAAGAAAGGAAATAAATTAAAAAGATCATATGTTAATCTTATGGTGAGTAATGACATCACATAAGGAAAAGTATAAGTATAAAAATTTATTGTAGATTGACAAACATAGCATTGGTCAATGATGCAATTCATGAAAGAATTAATAAGGGAAGAGGAGATTCACATGCAAATACACTATCTTGGAACTCTTTCGTGATTGTGAGCCCCCATCAAAATATTATATGCCAAAATTGTTGACGTTGGAAAGGGAAGACAAAGTAATGATTTATGTTTGCTCATATTCACATGGAAGTTATACTGTCATAGATCCTTCAACATGTGGTGCTTGCCCCCCATCTTTGCGCCAAAAATTCCGCACCAAGTAGAGATACTACTTGTGCATCTAAAAACCGTTAAACCCAAATCTTATTTTCAAGAGTCCACCATACCTACCTATGGATTGAGTAAGATCCTTCAAGTAAGTTGTCATCGATGCAGCAAGGCAATAAAAATTGCTTCTAAAAGTATTAGATCATTTAGTGTAAGAGAAAATTGAGCGTTGTACGAACTTGTGATAGCAAAGAATAAAAGCGACATACTGCATAATAAAGGTTGCTATCATAACGGGCAATATAACGTGATGTTCTTTTCCACTAAAGGATTAATCATACAAACAGAAAGTGCATGGCAACCTCTGCTTCCCTCTGCGAAGGGCCTATCCTTTACTTTTATGTAAGAGTCAAAGTTATTCTCTCTATTCCTTTTATTTTTCTCTTTTGGCAAGCATCATGTGGCGAGGAAAGATCTAGGCACATATATGCAGTTGGATGTGGGTAGCATGAGTTATTATTGTTGACGTCACCCTCGGGGTGAGTATGTTGGGAGGCAAAACTATAAGCCCCTCTCTTTCTATGTGTCCGATTGAAAGGTTTTGCTCATGTGTATGCGGTGAGTGTTAGCAATCATAGAAGACTATATGATGGTTGAGTATGTGGACTTCCCTAAAGGCTCCTATACGTGACCCTTCCTGAAAAGATGACAAATTGTAGTTGCAAAGTTGACTGGGAACATAGTTTGTTGGTTTCCAGTAGAGTTTATGCTTTATACTTCGATGGTGTGATGAATTGTTACTTATTCATGAGAAGTATATGATAAAAGTTCTATGATAAAGTTTTATGCTTAAGTTTGTTGCTGTTATAATAATTCACATGATGCTTCTATGTCCATATTTTGTTTTTATAGACACCTCTCTCTCTAAGCATGTGGACATGTTTTTCAATTTCGGTTTTCGCTTGAGGATAAGCGAGGTCTAAGCTTGTGGGATTTTATACGTCCATTTTGCATCATGTTTACCTACTGTTATTTATAATTTTTATATGCATAATAATGCTTTTTGGAGTAATTCTAATGCCTTTTATCTCATAATATGCAAGGTTCACAAAAAGAGGGAGAATTCCGGCAGCTGGAAATCTGGACCTGGAAAAGCTATGCCAGGCCACCTATTATGCACAACTTCTAATAAGCTGAAACTCCATGAGGAATTTTTATGGAATAAATGAGAAATACCGGAGCAAATGACTACCGGAGGGGGGCCACTTGGTGAGCACAAGACACCAAGGCGCGCCTGGCTCCCCAGGCGCGCCCTGGTGGGTTGTGCTCAGCCCGGCCCACCTCTAGTGCCCATCTTCTGGTATATAAGTCATTTTGACGTAGAAAAAAAATAAGGAGAGGACTTTCTGGACGGTGCATCGCCGTCTCGAGGCGGAACTTGGGCAGGAGCACTTTTGCCCTCCGGCGGAGCGATTCCACCGGGGGAACTTCCCTCCCGGAGGGGGAAATCATCGTCATCAGCATCACCAACAACTCTCCCATCTTGGGGATGGCAATCTCCATCAACATCTTCAATAGTGCCATCTCCTCTCAAACTCTAGTTCATCTCTTGTGTCCAATCTTTGTACTTGAACTATAGATTGGTGCTTGTAGGTGACTAGTAGTGTTAATTACATCTTGTAGTTGATTTCCATATGGTTTATTTGGTGGAAGATTATATGTTCAGATCCATTATGCTATTTAATACCCATCGGATCTTGAGCATGTTATTCACTTGTGAGTAGTTACTTTTGTTCTTGAGGTCACGGGAGAAATCATGTTGCAAGTAATCATGTGAACTTGATGTGTGTTCGATATTTTGATAGTATGTATGTTGTGATTACCGTAGTGGTGTCATGTGAACGTCTACTACAGGACACTTCACCATATTTGGGCCTAAGGGAATGCATTGTGGAGTAGTTATTAGATGATGGGTTGCGAGAGTGACAAAATCTTAAACCATAGTTTATGCGCTATTCTGTAAGGGACCGATTGGATCCAAGAGTTCAACGCTATGGTTAGAATTTATTCTTAATACTTTTCTCATAGTTTTCGATGCTTGCGAGGGGGTTAATCATAAGTAGGAGGTTTGTTCAAGTAAGAACATCACGTAAGCACCACTCCGCCCACGTATCAAATTATCAAAGTAGGAAACACAAATCAAACCAATATGATGAAAGTGACTAGATGAAATTCCCGTGTACCCTCAAGAATGCTTTGCCTATTATAAGAGACTGTTTTGGCATTTCCTTTGCCTCAAAAGGATTGGGATACCTTTCTGCACTTTTGTTACTATTTCCTTTACTTGCTCGTTACAAATTACCTTGCTATCAAACTACTCTATTACTTAGAATTTCAGCACTTGCAGACATTACCTTGCTGAAAACCACTTGTCATTTCCTTCCGCTCATCGATGGGTTCGACACTCTTACTTATCGTAAAGGCTACAATTGATCCCATATAATTGTGGGTCATCAGGGAGTTCCCGGTTACGGTGGTTGGTCGGGGCCAACCGATGCAGTGTGGTTTGCGCATTTCTCTCGTACGCGTGTTTGTGCGAGGCACTCGCTAACTGAACCCTTGCGAGTCGTTCGCTTACTGAACCTAAGCGATTGCACTAGCTAACTATGTACTAAACACGAGGGATCGATCCCACTATGTATTTGTCGGTGTACAAAAGTAGGGGTCCTTTTTGTACCCCTTTACTTGTGCGCGGGCAGTCGCAGCCACACGCCCACGGCCACGCTTGGCGGGGCAGAGGGAGCGAAGACACAAGACTACCAAAGCAACGACAAGACAGAAGCGCAAGAAGCGAAGGGACAAGGTGGGCTCTCCCCATCACGAGCCTTGCCGGGGCAGCTTACGTCACTACAAAAAAAATACACTTCCGTGATGATACATGTTTGTCAAAGTAGGCCGCGTTTTTTGTCATGCATGTACATCCATGACAAATTTATGACAGAATCAAGATAGTCATACCTGTGCTGTCGTAGAAGTGTTCCATGACATTACCAAAATTATCATCACGGAAGTGTCCACTTCCATGACGATAAATCGCGCGTCACAGAAGTGCTTTCGTCAAGGGTGACCGACACGTGGCATCCACCGTAACAGAACGCCGTTAAGCTATCGGGTCGGGTTTTGGATCCGATAACCCGTTAACAGCCTCGACCAATGGGGATTTTCCATGTGTAAAATCATCATTGGCTGGAGGAAACACGTGTCAGCTCAGCGTTGGGACAGATGTCATCCGTTCATTGGACCGAAGTCGCCTATGATACGGCGACATGTGGCACGGCCCAACAGAGGCCCATTCACGTGAAAAGGCCGGCCCGTTTGACTTGGTCAAAAGGTGGCGGCCCGGCCCACGGAAAGCCTGTTAATGGCATGTTCGCATATAGCCCATTTACAGCCCGCTAACCCAGGGCCCATTATGCCCTATCTAAATTAGGCCTAGTAGCGTCATCTGGGCCGTCCCATATGATTCAGCCCGTTTTAACTTCCGGCCCATGTGTGGCCCATGACTTCTTTCGGCCCATATGAGGACCTTTGTAACTCTTGGTCGATTAACGGCCCGTGGTGAAACTGGCCCGTAATGAACAGTGTATCACTTTATACCCATTAATGGCCTGTTATTACATTGGGCCGTTTCCAGTCCAAGTTATCTTTCGGCCTTCTCGGGGCCCATTGATTCTTAGGCTCATTTGCAGCATTCGGTTACATCGGCCCGTTCTTCGCATTTTCGCTTGTGGGCCAAATTCAGCCCGTCATTACGATCGGCCCGTTTGCGGACCGTTATCGTTAATGCGTTTTCATGTCAAAAAAACCTGTTGGGCTGTTTTCATAGAGTTATCAAATACGGCCTATTAACAGCCCGTTTGGTCCACGAATAGTACGACCCATGATTGGCGAAATGATGATCGCCCGTAGAAGGCCCATGGATCCTCTGCCCGTATGAGGCCCATGGATAGTATGGCCCGTAGAAGGCCCATGGATCGTACGGCCCGTAGAAGGCCCATGGACCCTACGGCCCGTAGAAGGCCCATGGACCCGAAGGCCCGTATAGAA
This sequence comes from Aegilops longissima, assembly GCA_021605205.1. Classification (NCBI taxonomy): domain Eukaryota; kingdom Viridiplantae; phylum Streptophyta; class Magnoliopsida; order Poales; family Poaceae; genus Aegilops; species Aegilops longissima. Next base: position 345,945,105 of record CM038679.1, read on the forward strand.
GGCCGATGGATCCTACGGCCCGTATAGAAGGCCAATGGATCCTACGGACGGACGAAGGCCCATGGATCATCTGACTGCGGAGGCCCATGGTTACAACAATCCGTGTGTTGCCATGATTATTTTGGCCTAGTTACCAAAAATGGCTATTGTGGCCACTAGAAAAACACAGAAAAAGAACTGCAGTGACTACAAGCAAACAACTAAACAAGACAATAAGGAAATAAATAAGCAAGCAATTAACGCTAGCCTGTAACCGCTATTACACATATTACATCCACTGGGCATCAAAGTTCGCCACCAGTGCAAATATAGGGAACAAAGCAGCATATTACATACACTGGCCGTTAAAATTGGCCACCAGTGCGGCAACAAAACAAGAGCATAACTGAAACAACTTCAGAAGAGCTCAAGAAACGTTATCCTGGGTATCCACCATGCTGGCAATAATCTTAGCAAGCTGATTAGCTTTGTCTGTTTGGCGCTAAAATCCTCAACGCTTGTTGTTGCACGGAAAGTATGCATCTGAATGCTCCAGGGACTTCCGCATCCTTCCGCTTCTTGTCGCAGCACAGCCTGATCGATGTCTTTCAGCTTGTAGTTGAGACTCAAGAAACCGAACTGATTCGCACAATGAGTTTGAATAGCTTGTGCAAGCGGTAGTGGCCAGTAACTCGAACACTAAACCAAGACAGGACTTTGGGGTTGTCTTGCTGTCTTCAAGATAGTCTTCCTTAGCTGTTTTATCAGCTTTGTTGGAGACCGACAAGGATGTGTCACTATCCTGAACCTTATCTGCATTACTTCCTTTACCATTGCTTAATAAGGCACTCTTCCCCAATATTCTGTCAGCATTCTAAAACAAGAAACAAGTAGACACATAACAAGTTTAGCATGTACTAGTATATGAATCTCATTTCGGTGAACCAGATCATTAGTAAGGTGGATAGGATTAAACTACCAAGTCTTCTATTGCCAAGTACTAGTTCATAATAAAAGCATCAAACAAACATATATCTATGTCCTATGGTCACTGCATTGTCTTGCCAAATCAAAATAGAGACACGGTTCAAATCATATCAGTTCAAGACAAAGCAGCAGTGAAAGAATACAAAGCGTGGGAAACTACACGGCACAACAAGATTTCAGATGGATACCACGGGTCTACATGTACAACAACACTATTGGCTCTATTGTGATGCTAGTAATGTGCATGATATGGAAGTCAACTGTATACACAATTGAAATTGAAATCAACAGAGCTATTGATAAGACAAAACCTGTTAAAGAAACATGCGTGAACATACCTGCTGTGCCATTGGAGTTTCGATTGGATCCTTCAATTTAAAAATAAGTTTGTATGAGTAAATATAGTGATACAAGAGCAAAGCAATCATAGTTAAAAAAGGCGCGCCTAAGCGAGCGCTTAAGCGCGCATACGCTCTAGGCGTTGGCAAAACGCATTGCGCATAACTACGCATAATCTATGCAAAACTGCGCATAAGCATGCGCTTTGGTCAGTAAAGCGCAAGGCGGTGGCAAAACGCACAATTAACGCCTAGCGCTTTTTGAACTATGATAGCAATGTAATCTTAAATTAGAACAGTTGTTCTTGATTTAGGCACTTGTTCTACATGAGCAGAGTCTGATGAAGACGCAAGAATAAAATACTTAAAAATAGAAAATGAGCTCATAGACCTTACCACATTCTTGGTTGGGACCATATAGAACAAAGCGTTCCCGTCATCGTCCGATAAATGTGTCTCGGGAGAACGTAAGGGAATTTGATGAGTTTCTTTGCGGTGAAGTACGTTTTCTTTAGGAAATTACGATCTGCCACCAAGCATTCTTGAAGATAGCAGAGGTATTAGCACAGGTTACCTCATCCTGTGTTTCCAAATCGGTCCTTCTCTATAGAGAAAATGGGAAAATTTGCTGTATTATAACCATCATGGAGGTAGGATGTATGGGACGAAGCAAAGTAATTGCCATGAATAACATTACTTACACATAACTCTGGACAAACACACGCAATCGGCATTTTCCTTCATCTTGATATAATATTTCCAAGATGGGAAGATACGCATTACGATTTAACAACATCAAATGCGATAGATGCTAAACTACGACTGGCTGGTTGTGCTTCCTCCACAGGAATAGGCGTACTAACTGGTGGAGTTGGGGTTCGCCATGATAGTACTGGCCCTTTGCGCACTGGAGCTGCCTTACTAACTGGTCTTGTTTGCGAGCTCTGTGGTGGAGATGGTGCTGTGTCAACAGGAACTGGGTTACTATCGGCTGGGGTTGGGGTTTGATTGGGTTAAGCTGGTTCTTTGTCCATCGCATTAGGGGTACAATATGTGAGAGTTTGGGTTATGTTTGGTAGGGCTGGTTCTTGTGCATGTACAACCGGGGTGCTATCTCCACCAAGAGGTAGCACTGTTTTATGTGAATACCGTGTTTTTATTCCGCTAGATACTGGCATCACCCTCTCCAATTCAAATGGCTAATAAACAGGAAACATAGTTGAATGTACAGACATTGTATGAGAGACAGATGCAATAGATAGTGTGGTAAAAAGAGGGCATGAAATAGTTGACATGTATATTATTTAACTAGAACGGATAGCATGACATAATTTCACATATATGATGTCTATCTAAACTGGATAGCATAGCATAACATAATTCAAAGATATGATGAATAACTAAACATGATCGCATGACATAATTCACCTACATGTTATCTAAGTAATTAGGATCGCATCATTTAATTCACATATGTGATTTATATGCTAAACAGAGGGCATTCGATATGATGTATGAACTAAGAACATGGTGTTGAATACTGTGTATATGATGTCTAAACTATGCAATGCAAGACACCGTATGCATGATATGAGCAGTATAACCGTGACAAGTTAGAGCATACACCTCAGTGGGGGAACATGACTGGTCATCTGTCTCTGAATCCATCTTTGAGGAGCTATCGGGACCCAACAAGAGATCTGCTTCGACAGGTAGCACTGTCTTCTCTGAAGGCCTTGTTTTCACTCCAGATTTTTCCATCTCCCACCCAAATGGCTGATTCACAGGAAGAGTAGTTTAATGTACAAACATTGTCGACAAATGGAAATGTAATGAAGAAAAGGATGGGCAAGATATCATTCAAATATATGATGCATGGTTAAACAGGATGGCATTGCACATTTCACATATATTATCGCTGGCTAAAAGACATGAGACTGCATAATTCCCATATATGATATAGAAACTAAACAGGTGGCATTACAGAACATGTCTAAACTAAGCAGATGACATATATGATGTCAAAAGTAGGCCTTTGCAAGGCAACATATGCATGATATGACTAACATCATCATGCCAAGGTAGAGCAAACACCTTGGGGGTAAATAGGAGTGGTCAGCGGCGTCTGAATCTGCCTCAGAACAGATATCTTCCTCTGGATTACAATCTGGAGAGGGGTGGGGAGGGTTTGCCATTGAACCCACCATGGAGCGATGTCTGCATGACATTGTATTGCCGCGCAAAACTCTTCTCTTTTTCTCTACATGTTCAGCATGACTGTGTACAATATCTGACATGCATACGAAAAAATATGGTGAGGTTATGTAAGGAGGGCATGCAGAAATTTAGAGTGATGGTAACAACCAGTGGATCGATGTTTTTCCGTTGAACCAAAATAGCCCTAATGGATCGACGTGAATATATAGTAATAAGTGATGCAACAAGTGTACAACCTCTTTGCCGTAGCCGTATCGACCTCAGCATCATTGGGTTGGTCGCTGAAGTAGTTGAGGCAGAGGTGGCTATCGGAGGTGTGGAGGAAGATCTGAGGAATCTGTTGTCGGCGTCCAGGGCACTACTTTGTCGTGATGGATCGTTCTATCGTTGGAGCAGCTCTGGCGAGCCGTAAGACGTCAAGGCTGAAGCAGCACAAGACAGACATCGTAAATCTCAAGTGGGATTATAATAGCATCTCCAATAGATGATGTAAAATGGATGTAAAATTAACATCACCAAAAACCACCTGGCTACAACAGATGAGGTAAAAACTGTTTACCCTGAACTTAACTGCCGAAACTGAAATTACTGTGGAATCTGAATGCTACTGTTGAAACTGAACGCAATGGTAGCAGAGAGGCACTTGACATGTAGTTTAGGGAGGGCCTGCAGTTCATCTTCAACCTGCACCCCCATGAGCCGCCAGCCACCACCGGCCGAACTGCCGGCCCTAGTGCCGCCTCGCTGCCCCGAAACAACTTGCCACCGCCGCCCCGGCCAGCCCTCTAGGCCCCCCGCCCCCACCCTGAAGCCTAAGATAGATAGTGGGGTACCTCTCCGGCGAGCCCCCGTCCCCGATGCGGGTGGTTCTTCCTTAACTCCGGCGAGCCCCCTCCAACCCCTGAAAATCGACTGACCCAATAGTCGATTCAGTTGACTGAAGTGTGGCTTAATCGGAGCAGAGCAGCAGCACGAACGAGGGGGAGAGCAGTAGCAGCAGCTGGGCGAGCGAGCGATCGAACGAGAGCCGGAGCTGCTGCAGCAGATCCGGTTGGTATGGACGCCGCCGCCGAAGGGGCCTCGCACTGGGGGAGAGCTGTGACGCCCCCGATTCAATCGTACACTAATCATGCACGCAAATGTGTACGATCAAGATCAGGGACTCACGGGAAGATATCACAACACAACTCTACAAATAAAATAAGTCATACAAGCATCATAATACAAGCCAGGGGCCCCGAGGGCTCGAATACAAGTGCTCGATCATAGACGAGTCAGCGGAAGCAACAATATCTGAGTACGGACATAAGTTAAACAAGTTGCCATAAGATGGCTAGCACAAACTAGGATACAGATCGAAGAGGAACAGGCCTCCCGCAGGATCCTCCTAAGTTACTCACAGGTCGTCGTCGGGCTGCACGTAGTAGTAGGCACCTCCAGAGTAGTAGTCGTCATAGGCGGTGGCGTCTGGCTCCTGGGCTCCATCGTCTGGTTGCAGCAATCGAGTAGAGGTAGGGGAAAAAGGGGGAACAAGGCAACCGTGAGTACTCATCCAAAGTACTACGCAAGCAAGGAGCTACACTACATATGCATGGATATATGTGTAAAGGGCCATATCGGTGGACCGAACTGCGAAAGCCGAATAAGAGGGGATAGCTAGTCTTAACGAAGACTACGCTTCTGGACACCTGTCTTGCAACAGGTATAGGAGGGCAATCTGAAGACCTCCAAGTAACATCACATAGCAATAATCCTACCCGGCGATCCCTCCTCATATCCACGAGAGAGCGACCACGGTTGTATCCGCACTTGGAAGGTGTGTTTTATCAAGTATCCGATTCTAGTTGTCATAAGCTCAAGGTACAACTCCAAGTCGTCCATTATCAAGATCACGGCTATTGAATAGATTAACTTCCTGCAGGTGCACCATCTTACCTAGCACGCTTGATCCCATTTGGCGGACACACTTTCTGGGTCATGCCCGCCGCGGAAGATCAACACGTCGCAGCCCCACCTAGGCACAACAGAGGCCAACCGCGGTCTAAACCTAAGCGCCAGGGTCCGGGCCCATCGCCTCGAGCACACACCTGCGTTGCGTAGGGCGGCCGAAGCGAGACCTAGCCTAGCAGGCGTTCAGTCCAATCCGGCACGCGCCCGCTCCGTCGTGTTGACGTCTGAAGTGCTTGGTGATACCGCGGCGCGGGATACCCATAACTACTCCAGCGTAGATGGTTAGTGCGTATAAGCTCGTAGCCAACTCAGATCAAATACCAATACCTCGTTAAGTGTGTTAAGTAACATGAGCGCCGAACAGGGCCAGCCCACCTCTCACCTGTAGTCTCAACCTGCCTGCCGCTCCGCCACAAAGTAACGATCGGGGCCGTCGGGAACCCGGGCCCACCTCTACCGGGATGGAGCCACCCGTCCTTTCAGCCCCATCTCCAACAGTACCACGAGGTAATGTAATCTTGTAAAGTATATAGTATATACCGTGATCACCTCCCGAGTGATCACGGCCCGATAGTATAGCACGCAGCATTTTACAAGGATGTAGGGCCACCGATGAAAGTACTAGCATCCTATACTAAGCATATAGGATTGCAGGTAAGGTAACAACAGAAGTAACATGCTATGCAGCAATATAGGAGTATCTGAAAGCGGTAACATGCTACACTACTCTAATGCAAGCGATATAGAGAAGAGTAAGCGATATCTGGTGATCAAGGGGGGCTTGCTGGTTGCTCACGGCAAGTGAGAGGGGTCGCCAACACCGTGGTCGAACCGCCAGCATGGCGTCGGTCTCATAGTCTACCGGAGAGAAAGAGGGGGAAGAAACAATGAATACCAAGTAAACAGATGCATACCGATGCATGACATGACAAGCGATGCTAGGCGTGCCATAACGTGGTATGAGGTGGTATTGGTTAAGAAACATCAGGAAAGTATTCCCGTGTTTGAGTTTTGAGCGGAGGGCGGAGGGGGAAAGTTGCAGGTTCAATAGGTTAGGGGGTGTGGCGGACGAACGGACTGCGTATCCGGATTCGTCTCGTCGTTCTGAGCAACTTTCATGTTGAAAATATTTTAATCCGAGTTACGGCTTAAAAGATATGATTTTCTAAAGATTTTATTAATTTCTGGAATTTAATTAATTAATTAATTAATTAATTCGAAAAAATGATTTATAGCGTCGGCATGATGTCATCTTGACGTCGGCGATCAACGAGTTGACTTCGGTCAACTTGTCATGTGGGTCCCGCTGTCATTGGCACAGTTTAATTAAACAGGCTTAATTAGACTAAATTGTTCATTAGGTTAACTAAACAAAGTTAATTAAGTTAAGTAATTAATTAACCAATTAATTAATTATTATTAATACATATATTTATTTCCTTTTATTATTATTATATATATATTTTTTAATACTGAGGTGGGGCCTTTGGCGATAGCCCTAGGGGCCAAACAAGCTGACGGGCACGCAGGCGTGGGTACCGTCGAGGCTAACCCGGTCGGGCGGACGGAGCCTGTGGCGCTTGACCCGGCGCCGACGACCGAGGCATAGTTCATGGGCGGTGGCGAGCGAGGGACGGCGTCATGGCGCACGCCCGAGGCCACCAGAGGCGGGTTCGAGCGCGGGAGCGGACAACCGACAGGGGATAGGGAGCCCGACCAGAAGAAGCGCTGCCAGCTGGCGGCGTTGTTGTCAGGCCTTGGGGAAAGCGAGTCTTGTGCCGTCGTGGGGAGAGGAGGAGGAAAGCCGATTGCTCACGGCGAGGGTAGGGTCCAGGCAGCGGGCTCAGGTGGTGGCGACAGATCCGGCGAGGAGGGCGGGCTCGGGCGGAGCGGTCCTCGGAGGCGGCGGGCGCGGTCGACCCGGCGCCAGTGGTCGGCGATCACAGATCCAGCGAGGAGGAGGTCGGCGGCAAGCGCCGAGCGCTGGGCATCGAATGCCCAGACCGGATCCACGAAGTGGAGGAGGCGCCGGCGACGGCGGGTCAACGCGGGCGTCGGCACGCGGTCGTCGAGAACAAGCGCCCCCGATCCAGATCGGGAGGGGGGCGAGAGGAATGAGGGGGAGTGGGGGGTTCGGTTGGTTAGGGTTTGACCGGGGGGTTATGGTGGAGTGAGGGCGGCTGGGCCGGTTTGGGCCGGCTCAGCAAGCAATCGGGCCGTCTGCCCAGTGGAGGGTTCTCTTTTCTCATTCTTCTTCTTCTTTTATCTTTTCTTTTCTCTTATTTATTTTCTGTTTTAATATTGATTCCTATTATTTTAGTTTTATTAAAATATACACGTAGTATATAAATTAGTATTTCAACTTAGTCCATAGTCACAAGAAGTCTAGTCCTCAAACAAATTAGTTTGACCTTTTATTTATTATAAAAGGTATTTAAATAATTGTTTTTGCTGTTGTTTTATTCATCATATATTATTTAAACATTTTATAAAGGTGTGGCTTCTCCACCATAATTACCTATGCATTATTTGGCCCAATCCAATATTTTAGTTTTAATATTTGAAAATATTTTATTGCTTGCTTGATTTTGAATTTGAATTGAACAGGTTTGAACTAGTGCGAGTTTATCCACGATGTCGAGGTGACGTGGCATCATTAGCGGGGATTACTGTAGCTTAATTACCCGGGCGTCACAATTCTCCTCCACTACAAGAAATCTCGTCCCGAGATTTAAGAGGGGAGTAAGGGGAAAGTTCTGGTTACGATATTCTAACGGATCTTCTCGAAGAAGTTAGTTCCTTTCGTTGATGTCTTCAATCCTTTATTCCGGTGCATCATGATAAACTTGTCACCATTTCTTCGTGAACTCCATCGTGCTTACGAATAGGTAAGGGGTAGCTCTACAATGCAAGGATGTTATAAGGGAAAATCATCTGGGGGTACCCCAAGAATGAACTTATGAGTATCTCTCGAGTTGAACAAATGACACACATCGAGAGCAAAGTAAGACAAATCACGATAAGAAGTTTCAAGCGGATAGGCAATCGTTCATTGCACAAGCGAGGTGCGAAAGGGTTGAGAGCAACGGGAATAAGTATTGTGTCCGATACTGAATAGATCAACAGCAAGTGGCCCGTGAATTACATACAAAGTCAAGCGTGAGGAATAACTTCGCAACAGGGTGTACAGGAGAGTCGTTTCGATCGTGTGAAATGGGTTATGGGCCCACCATGTGGTTAAAAGTAGAAGGTTGGTGACATCCGCACGATCATGTAAGCAAGGCATGTCGCTGGAGAGTCCGAGGGTCATGTCGGCAACAACATAGGTACCAAGGGCGAGGGACGAAGAGAACCATTTTCCCGCCGTTGAGCGAGGCGGACCAATAGGCAAGGTTCTCGTCCATCGGTGGTTACCGGAATGTCATCAACAATAGTAATAGGGTCTTACTTACAGAGTGGTACAACGAGTTGCTTACCTAAGCAGGGGATTATCACTGCTTAGATTATATATATCCCAAGAAAGGTTCAAACAACCAACGGAAAGTAAAATATGATTATCATATTAAACAGAACAATGGAAAGGAAAATGTGTTTAAACACATATTTCAGGGATATATCCTTACCAAGGTCAAGCAGAGCATGATATCCGTGGCAGAATTTAATGTAGAAAACTCTTTAGGTAAGGGGGGGGGGGAGGAATCTCATGATATTATCCATACAACGGTGTTAGGATAAATGATAAATGAAATTTAGCATCGTGCTTCAAATGTTCCTGTTGAAAACCGGAGTACCATTGACATGCTTCGAGATAGCATTGACATGGTCTTCAGGTGAAGATTAGACTTTGGAAACACGAAGTATTCATCAGGAATAACTTGTAGAACAAGTCTTACAATTTCCTCATGGATGTACGAATAACCCTGCTGAAAAGGAACCTATAATGATAGGTCCTCCAGCCGGGGGGGGGGGGGGTGCTAGGCATGACATCATGTTACCGGGTCATCAAAGGGTCAACATATAACTCTTGGAAAGTTGTCCCAACCATCATATCTGACCGAGATTCAGATCCGATTGGTGTCAGGATACCTCAGACTTAGGATACCTGAGAAGAAAAGGTGCAACGCAAATTGACGAGATGACATTGTAAGATCCTCGGGGAAATGAACTATGAAGTGATTTCCGTTAATAAGAGTCCATCATTAACCCAAGGGAGAGGACAAGGAGGTGTCTGGTGACTCAACGGCAATTCACCGAGATTCCCAAAAGATGGACTTCCACAATTAAGTGAACAAGGAGATAACATTTGTCAGATCAAATGATATAAGGAAGTATGCTCGAGGAAACAAACACAAGTAAACATTGGTTGAAAGGTGCGCCCGATGGGTTGGGTTGCACGACCAATGTCAGAATGGTGATTCAATAATCGATAGTCTAAGAGTTTCACATCAAAGCAAGAGGCTTGCTAGAAGGGCAGAATTCAAACAGCGCCGTTCACTTGTTGGTACACTGGTTGGAAGCAACACGGGGACCAAGAAAGAATGGTGATGGTGAGAAGCATCTCAATACCAAGAATTTCTTAAGAGGTGGAGCAGTCCTCACAACATCCTTGATATTAACAGATGGTAATACTCCAAGGTAAAGAAGAACAAATGCTGGATAGCAGGGATCTCAAGGTTTACACAAAGCACGAACAACTTGTGTTGAACGGAAGGCAATAAAGTGGTCGATGATAATACAATTCATCGAGGGCAAGGATGGTATTTCTCATCATGGATTCAGTTGATATCCTGGATGAGCTCAGAATGTTGACGATCACGACACCTTGTCGCGAGAGTTCATGATGATGTAATCGATCGGCGACGACATCAAGTCAAAGTAATGATGAAGTGAAAGGTTATTGGAACCAAGGGTACGACACAAACTCGAAACCAAGTTGTTGTTCAAGGCGAAATGATATGACGATGAGGATCGACGTAAGGTTAATTCATCGTCGAAAATTGTGCTCCGAGAAGAAGGACCGGTTAGCACAGTCAAAATCATCACGACAATGATATAGCCAAACAGGCTAGGAATGGCGTGGTCGGGTACAAACTCGTACTTATAGAAGCTTACTGAAGAGTTGTTGAACCGTAGTGCGGACTTGGTTCAGTTATCGGTGTCTTTGAGTGTTTAATATCTCAGAGCCCGTGAAAAATTGGAAACAGTGTGAAGGTAGCACTTGATGAAGAACTCATAAGAGGTTATGCAGTTCCATGATAATCTCGAGATACCAGGGGGTAATACTCGATGACATATCAAAGTAGAGGTTGGACGGGGGTTATTGCTCTACTGAAGGCAAGTGCTAAAACTTGCACGAGAAATGGTATTTAAAAGAGAACATGGTCGGAACCACGATTGCAAAAGGCCCGATCCCTGATATAAGATGAACTTATACCAAAGGAATAATTAATTTAAGAGAAGCTTTAATGATAAGATCTACATCGTGTCCATGGGCATGAACACAAAGTTCAAGGTCGACTCCCACTTCTTCAATGTATAACCTTCCATTCACTTCTCGCTTTGATAAAGGCATTAGTGTTGGAAGTTTTACCTGGTGAAATACCAGATGAGTAGGACTCGTGAAAACTTCCGAGTTCACACATATAAAGGAAGACATAGGTTCAACCCGGCAGGGTATCATGGAAACATATACCACAAGCTTCAATAGTAAATACCACCAGCTCGAAAGCGGAGCATGGTTGGCAAAAGGGAAGGATACAATTTACCAAAGGCATTATGTATCAGAGAAGGAACTCACAAAGTGATTAATTATGAAGGACGCTGTCAGATAATAATCCAATAGTGGATATGGCGGTCCACAAGGGATCTGACGTGAGCATCAGTACTCAACTAGAGGAAGAAGAATGCAAGGAGATCAAACTATAGAAACAACTGACTAACTCAATTGTCAAATGCAAAGGAATTATGATTCCCAAATCAAGGGGTCAGAAGCAATGCTCTGATTAGGGATGGATAAGTTGAATAGCCTTAGGGTACAATCAACGACACTTGGATTGGTCGAGGACCAATTCCACTTGAAAGAATGGCAGCTCAGCCAGAAAGGTAATTTATGAGGATCAATGATGATTGCGGGTATTCACAAACATATTGAGTCAACAGACTCAAAATGATAATGACAAGGAATGTCCATATGACTAAGAGACTTATGGGATTAACCATAATGCAAGCAAGCAAGAATTTCAAGAGCCATAGGCTCCAGAGGATTTTCGGAAGATCGAATAGTATTTTGAGGACTTTTGTGAAACACATGAACAACTGGGGTTGAGCGGATACTCGACAAGTGCGAGGGTTTATTTGAAGGGGTATTCATGTGGCAAGGAACTGCTAGGCAGTAGGCACAAAGTATTCTCGGAACAATAGAGAAAACTTTGGGGTATCTTGCAATATTAAGATCAATGGGGGATGATCGTAAGAATGGCAAGTGTAAGTAGTTATCCACGGATTTATCGGTGGTCAGGAATAGCAAAAGTGATGGGCACAAAGTCTCGAGAGAACATCAGAGAGTATCTTCGGAATCTTCTGATTAGCAGATGATCATCTGAAGTGAGAGGCTCTCCGGGAGAAAGTACTTGCGAGAACCTAAAGTTAGTTTTGTTTTTAGCAAAATCGTTTAACCCGAATAGAAGAGAGTTCAGAGTCCCAGAGTAAAGGTCGAGGAGTAAAAGATCCTAGTACCACCCGATGGCGACGTGGGCCCGTAAGGCACACAGCCAAGTTAGTAAAAGTTTTTGCAATGTCTAGACTCGGCTTCGGCCAAGGAGTTGGAAGGGGGATTCCTACAGGCAGTCGGCTCTGATACCAACTTGTGACGCCCCCGATTCAATCGTACACTAATCATGCACGCAAATGTGTATGATCAAGATCAGGGACTCACGGGAAGATATCACAACACAACTCTACAAATAAAATAAGTCATACAAGCATCATAATACAAGCCAGGGGCCCCGAGGGCTCGAATACAAGTGCTCGATCATAGACGAGTCAGCGGAAGCAACAATATCTGAGTACAGACATAAGTTAAACAAGTTGCCATAAGATGGCTAGCACAAACTAGGATACAGATCGAAAGAGGAACAGGCCTCCTTCCTAGGATCCTCCTAAGTTACTCCTGGTCGTCGTCAGCGGGCTGCACGTAGTAGTAGGCACCTCCAGAGTAGTAGTCGTCATAGGCAGTGGCGTCTGGCTCCTGGGCTCCATCGTCTGGTTGCAGCAATCGAGTAGAGGTAGGGGGAAAAGAGGGAACAAGGCAACCGTGAGTACTCATCCAAAGTACTCGCAAGCAAGGAGCTACACTACATATGCATGGATATATGTGTAAAGGGCCATATCAGTGGACTGAACTGCAGAATGCCAGAATAAGAGGGGGATAGCTAGTCTTAACGAAGACTACGCTTCTGGACACCTGTCTTGCAACAGGTATAGGAGGGCAATCTGAAGACCTCCAAGTAACATCACATAGCAATAATCCTACCCGGCGATCCCCTCCTCATATCCCTGAGAGAGAGCGACCACCGGTTGTATCTGGCACTTGGAAGGGTGTGTTTTATCAAGTATCCGGTTCTAGTTGTCATAAGCTCAAGGTACAACTCCAAGTCGTCCTGTTATCAAGACCACGGCTATTCAAATAGATTAACTTCCCTGCAGGGTGCACCATCTTACCCAAAGACGCTTGATCCCATTTGGCGGACACACTTTCTGGGTCATGCCCGGCCGCGGAAGATCAACACGTCGCAGCCCCACCTAGGCACAAGAGATGCCAAGACGCCGGTCTAAACCTAAGCGAAGGGTCAGGGCCCATCGCCTCGAGCACACCAAGACGTTGTAAGGGCGGCCGAAGCAGACCTAGCCTAGCAGCGTTCCAGTCCAATCCGGCACGCGCCGCCCGTCACGACGTCTGAAGTGCCGGCCGATACCGCGACGCGGGATACCCATAACTACTCCCGCGTAGATGGTTAGTGCGTATAAGCTCGTAGCCAACTCAGATCAAATACCAAGACCTTGTTAAGCGTGTTAAGTAACATGAACGCCGAACAGGGCCAGGCCCACCTCTCACCTGTAGTCTCAACCTGCCCTGCCGCCTCCGCCACAAAGTAACGATCGGGGCCGTCGGGAACCCAGCCCACCTCTACGGGATGGAGCCACCCGTCCTTTCAGCCCCCATCTCCGAACAGTACCACGGTAATGTAATAGTGTAAAGTATATAGTATATACCGTGATCACCTCCCGAGTGATCACGGCCCGATAGTATAGCACGGCAGACGGACAAGGATGTAGGGCCACCGATGAAAGTACTAGCATCCTATACTAAGCATATAGGATTGCGGTAAGGTAACAATGTAGTAACAAGGACAGGCTATGCAGCGATATAGGAGTATCTCAAAGCGAGAACATGCTACACTACTCTAATGCAAGCAGATAGAGAAGAGTAGGCGATATCCGTGATCAAGGGGGGGGGCTTGCCTGGTTGCTCGCAAGTGAGAGGGTCACAACACCGTAGTCGAATCGCCAGCAGCAGCGTCGGTCTCGTAGTCTACGGAGAGAAGAGGGGAAGAAACAATGAATACCAAGTAAACAGATGCATATCGATGCATGACATGACAAGAAGCGATGCTAGGCGTGCCCTAACGTGGTATGAGGTGGTGCTTGGTTATGGGAAACATCCGGGAAAGTATTCCCGGTGTTTCGAGTTTTCGGGCAAAGGAGCCGGAGGGGGAAAGTTGCAGGTTCGATAGGTTAGGGGGGTGTGGCGGACGAACGGACTGCGTATCCGGATTCGTCTCGTCGTTCTGAGCAACTTTCATGTTGAAAATATTTTAATCCGAGTTACGGATTAAAATATATGATTTTCTAAAGATTTTATTAATTTCTGGAATTTAATTAATTAATTAATTAATTCGAAAAAAATGAATTTATGACGTCAGCATGATGTCATGTCGACGTCGCTATCAACAGAGTTGACTTCGGTCAACCTGTCATGTGGGTCCCGCTGTCATTGGCACAGTTTAATTAAACAGGCTTAATTAGACTAAATTGTTCATTAGTTTAACTAAACAAAGTTAATTAAGTTAAGTAATAAATTAACCAATTAATTAATTATTATTAATACATATATTTATTTCCTTTTATTATTATTATTATATTTTTTTAATACAGGGGGGCGGGCCCCTTTGGCAGTGGCCCTAGGGGCCAAACGGGCGAACGGGCACGGGCGTGGGTACCCGTCGAGGCTAACCTGGTCGGGCGGACGAGCCTGGGCGCCGACCCGGGCGCCGATCGACCGAGGTCAAAGCCGCGATTCGCGGCGGCGAAGCGAGGGGACGGCGTCACGGGCGCACGCCCGAGGCCACCAGGGAGGCGGGTTCGGCGCCGGAGCGACAACCGACAGTGGGATAGGGAGCCCGACGACTGAAGCGCAGCCAGCTACTGGCGGTGTGTCGGCCTAGCGCGGCGAAGCGCCGCCACGCGGCAAAGGCTGCTGCGGGGGGGGGGAGGCCACGGCAGGCAGGCGCGGGTATCAGGCGCGACGGGCACGGTGGGCGCGACCGAGATGGCGCGGCGTGCGGAGATGGGGACCGGGCGATGGTGACGAGGCGAGCAGGGAAGGCGAAAAGGCCGTCGTGGGGAGAGGAGGAGGGAAAGGCGATTGCTCACGGCGGGGAGTAGGGTCCAGGGCAGCGGGCTCGGGGTGGTGGCGACAGTCCGGCGAGGAGGGCGGGCTCGGCGGAGCGGTCCTCGGGCGGCGGCGGGCGCGGCCGACCCGGCCCAGCGAAGGTCAGCGACGCAGATCCGGCGAGGAGGAGGTCGAGCGGCAGGCGTCGGGAAGCGCGGGGCGTCGAATGCCCAGACCGGATCCACGGGGGGTGGAGGAGGGCGCCGGCGACGGCGGGGTCAACGCGGCGGCGTCGACGCGGTCGTCGGGGGCAAGCGCCCCCGATCCAGATCGGGAGGGGGGCGAGAGGAATGAGGGGGAGTGGGGGGTTCGGTTGGTTAGGGTTTGACCGGGGGGTTATGGTGGAGTGAGGGGGCGGCCTGGGCCGGTTTGGGCCGGCCTGGCAAGCAACTGGGCCGTCTGGCCCAGGTGGGAGGGGTTCTCTTTTCTCATTCTTCTTCTTCTTTTATCTTTTCTTTTCTCTTATTTCTTTTCTGTTTTAATATTGATTCCTATTATTTTAGTTTTAGTAAAATATACACGTAGTATATAAATTAGTATTTCAACTTAGTCCATAGTCACAAGAAGTCTAGTCCTCAAAAAAATTAGTTTGACCTTTTATTTATTATAAAAGGTATTTAAATAATTGTTTTTGCTGTTGTTTTATTCATCATATATTATTTAAACATTTTATAAAGGTGTGGCTTCTCCACCATAATTACCTATGCATTATTTGGCCCACTCCGAATATTTTAGTTTTAATATTTGAAAATATTTTATTGCTTGCTTGATTTTGAATTTGAATTCGAACAGGTTTCGAACTAGCGCGAGTTTATCCACAGTAACCGAGGTGACGTGGCATCATTAGCGTGGATTACTGTAGCTTAATTACCCAGGCGTCACAAGAGCCGCCGTGGAGATGTCGGCCACGGCGCCGACTTCATGGTAGCCGCTCCATGGGGGTGCGGGATGGAGCACCGTCGGCGCCAGGAGGTCGAGTTAAGGAGAAGGTGTGATGCGATGAGTGTACAACCTCTTTGGTGGCGCCGAGTAGGCCTCGACTTCGTCCGAGGAGTCGGTTACGATGCGGTGGTTCTGGTGGAGCAGGTTAAGGCAGCGCTTTGGGGATGGAGCAGCCGCGATAGACGAGGCGATCGTCAGAGCAGCTCCTTGGACGGGGCGGCTGAACCGGCGGGACGGCGAGATGGACGACGGATCCTCATCCGGGGAGGTGGACGAGGGACGTCGAGCTATTGCGGTGGACGACGTCGTCGGGGAAGAGGCTCCGGCTGGGCAGCGGTGACGTGGCGGACGAAGGAGGGTGGGGTTTCGCGGCTGGAGCGGAGAGGTTATGGTGGCCTGGGATTTCAAATGGCGAAAAGGGGGCGATGGGAGGGGGTGAAGGATGACTTCGGGATGCGCTTGTCCAAAATGTAGGGTGTGTTACAAAAGTACCCCCCACCGATTTGAACTAGCGGCCCTTTTGGCTCAGGGTTAGAAGGGGGATTTCGCGTACCGGGATTTGGCAGCTAGAGGGAGTTTTCGCGCGTGTTGTAATTTCGGGATGGCAAGGCGCGGGTTGTGAAGGCGCCAGTTTTGGGAGCACGATATCTGAATTTTCGGGATATAACAAGACGCGGGTTGAATTTTAGGGACAAGCCTAACGTGTAGTAATATTGTACTTGTACGTACCAAATCAATTCGCACTTCCTCAACCAAAAAGAAAACGAAAAAAAATAAAACTATTCACACCACACAAAGAGAGTCTTGCCCCATTTTATTATACGAATGCTATTCAAAGCTACTCCCTCCTTCCATCTATATAGGGCCTTATGCGTTTTTCGATGCTAAGTTTGACCAAATATTAGAGCAATGATATATGACATGCAACTTACACAAAGCACACCGTTAACTTCGTCTGTGAAAGGTTCTTTCAATGATATAATTTTCACATTGTGCATGTCATGTACTATTAATCTTGTCAATAGTCAAAGGTGGTCTTAAAAATCTCATTACGCCTCTATATAGATGGAAGGAGGAGTATGAATCCATGTTATGTCCGATTAATTTTTTCGCTTGTCTGTATAATGCATGTAACCTACTCATACCAACATTTTAGTGCATTCCAAATGTCTAAAGTACCGCTGTAATTCAACTAAATTTGAATTCATTTCTCTATTTCAATAAGAATCTACAATCATGATTGTTGCCAACTTCAACCATCATAGTTTCCTTGCTATCCATGAGATATAAATCGGACGACCTATAATGCAGGATGGCGGGTACATCATCATCAACAACTCCGTTTTTTATAAGAGTAGAGATAAAATATATTAAATGTAGTATAACATGTTCATAAACACACCATGTGTATCACCGTTATATATATTCACACATGCGTCGGTTTAAAACACTATGATAAATTCTTCAAATATCTGAATTCGCTTTTTATAATGAAGTATATATGATCATTATTCGTCTTTTACACCCACACAACCCTATAATCTTTTAGCTAGCGCTAACTTTCTCTTGTGCATGCACATGCCCGCATCCCTCCCACCCTCCCTCAGCATTCTCTAGCTCCATCACGCAAATTCGTCTTTTCACTTTAGGTCGTTCACCCACGGTGTGTGTAGGCCCCCAGCTCCTTTTTTACGGCACACATCGATCGATATGCCTCTCTATCCAGGTGTGCCTAGCACAAACACAAGCTTCCCCTCTTATCTTGTCACCGTCCATGCCTCACTCCCACCACTCTTTTCATCGTTCTCGTACTCGCACACTCGTCCCCGCTCGATATAGTATGCCTCTCGTACCACCTCCTACATGCATCCCTATCTCTCTATCCTTCTCCTCGTGCCTCATTTGCCTGTAACACACACATGCATGTATACCGATCGATCTCCCAACATATACCTAGATCGACTTTAACTACCCCCCCCCCCCATCGATCGACGTACCTCACAAGTTATGTCTCTCCTTTCTCTAATAAAGGGCGATTGATCTTCCTATGTAGTTATGTCTGCTTACCACAGCCACATCGTCCCCTCCTCATCATTCGTGCATGCCTCCTGATCCGTCTCTCACACGCACATGCACAGACAACAAGCAGCTATATACTCTCTTATTGATATTGCGGGTGTGCCCTCCGTTTGTCTAGCAAGCCTATCCCACCATTTGTTTGAAGCAACTCTAATACCACCCCCTCCAACACTCTAGATTTGTGTCTCTCCCAACCTTATTCCTCTCCTGCACATATGCATGGATGCCGATCGATCTCCCTTAATACATGAGGCAGATCGATCTCCTTAATACATGAGGTAGGCCACTCTCCTCCTCCACACATATACCAGCCATTGTACGTCTATAGTTAATTGGGCCTCCCTCTTCCCCCACCACACACCGATAGTCGAGCGCTGCAGGTAGGTATCCATGCCACAGAGACAAACTGCACATGTACCCTCTCACGTTCCAGTAAGCCAGCCACTCTATATCTTTGACGTGGGCACATGCAAATTCGATGGCACTCTTTATCGATCACACACACACACACACATCATCCTCTTTTGATTCTATGGACACCTCAAGCCGATGATACATCCACTCTCTTCTCGTGGATCGCCCCCTCTATATATATGTTATATCCAGGACTCTATTTCACACACATTGCATATGTTACATTTTTATTGACCCCCCCAAAACTCTCAAGAACCCACACACTATATCTCTCTAGGTTTGTATCTCTCTCACACAACCCCACGTAGGTGGTCTATGTATACAAGAAGAGAATAGGTGCACCGTGCACGTACTCACGCTTCGTGCCCAGCCACACCCACGCGGGTACACGGTGGAGCTCATTTCTTTACGAAATGGCAGCCCACGTGCTAATTTGAACGCCTGTAGCGGTTGTTTACCTAGGGAGGTCGTGTACCACGCCTGCACGAAAAAAGTTCGACTTGACGCGTTGCCGCGTTATTTTTAAATAAAGTTATAGCGCTCAATGGCACGTACACAGAATATAAAACGATTTTTATGGAGAAAAAGGTAGTCCGCTCACTATATACAATGGAGCCTTGCGTGCCTGGTTTGTCGCTCTTCAGAGTATCTCACACAAGGCTGCGGTGGCCTCTCTCTCTCTCACCGTTGGTCACTGATCCGGCCGCATCCCGTCCGCCGGGGGAATGGGAGTGCAGTGGCCTCTCTCTCTCTCTCACCGTTGGTCACTGATCCGGCCGCATCCCATCCGTCGGGGGAAAGGGAGGAAGTGCATGGTTTCTCCGTTCGATGGCGCCGAGGCAGCACGTCCCGATCTGCGGTACACGTCGTTCTCTCTGACCAAGCTCCGGCACGGCAGGGCCTACGCCACCTGCTCGCAGATTCCACCCACCGCCGCTCACCTAGTTACATCCGGACGACTTCTAGGTATCCCCTCCGGCCTTGCTCCACTGCCTGTCTTCCCACGTCGCTGCATGTGGATCTTCCATAGTTCTTTTCCCAAAACGTAGCTCGTCCAGCGTACTTTCCATATTGCATTCTCGTCCTCACACCGTTTTTGACAAACACAACCGTTTTGTTATCTTCCCTTAGGGCAAGGAATATGCTTCTTTTTTTTGTCGCATGTGTCATCAACTGTTATTGGCCAGTAATTATTTCCTTTCTACCTCTTTTTTGCAAACAGGGCTATCCATTTCACCTCGTTGTTATTGCGACCTTTTGGTGAACTGCACAAATCACTTTTTTCTGATGAGTGTTTTGTGCAGTTGTACTAAAATGTCACACGGGCAACGTCTCTACATTTCAGTGCGACAGCACAAAGGGAGATTGGTTTTGCTCTATCCTCCTCATCCAACTCCGATCCTAATCTTCTCCAACTAGTTAGTCTTAAGAGAGACTGCAAAGGTGACCGGCTTCTATTTGTGTGTTTATTGTTTCATCAGCAGTCCTCTATTATCGTAATCACACTTAATATCTTTGGAACAGTGATGCTCAGCTCTATTTTAGTGGAACTGCACAAAATGATCTGAATGTTGCATGCTCCAGACAGCTACCTTTTTCCCAACATGCCTTGTTGATTCAGACAGAGCTGGGGGGACTTTGCTGCCAATGAAAGCATGGATCAATTTTAATTTAACACCTTCTCACAACTCTGTCTTCAATTGTGATATAATTATTAGCTCTGATCTGCTAATAATTGACATGCATTAGCAAGGAAGTTAGTTTTTTATTGTTTCCGAAAGAGCATCGATGGCAAGACACGCGAAATAAAAGTTGAAAGCTCACACCATTGTACATTTTCATGTCGCTGGAAAATTATTTGTATAGTACATCAATTATGTAAACAAATGATGGAAGCTTTATAGCATTGCCAGAAGCCTCTTCATCATCCGAGTCCATGTGCCATGCACAAAATTATACTCCTTTGTTCCTAAATATTTGTCTTTTTACAAATTTCAAACGGGCATATTTTAGAGTGTAGATTCACTCATTTTTCTTCGTATGTGTACTCCCTCCGTTCCTAAATATTCTATTCATCTTTCTAGAGATTTCAATAACTGCCTACATACGGAGCAAAATGAGTGAATCTACACTCTAAAATATGTATATATACATCCGTATGTGCCAGTACATTTGAAATCTCTAAAAAGACAAATGTTTTAGTAGTCACTCGGTGAAATCTCTAGAAAGACAAATATACTCCGGAGTATATTTAAGAACCGAGGGGGTAGTGCACAACCGCTTGGGAGACTCATCCTGGTCATTGCGCCGCATTAATAGTGAGTAATGAGCAGTCAAATCATAAGCCCCAGCTTTCCCACTGTAAGTTGCTCTTAAGAAGCAACCATCAATACACTCTTCTTTGAATCCGCTCATACTACTCCATCCGCCACTGTTTATACAGTGCTTCAGGAAAAAGAAAAAAAATCTGTGGGACCAAGGCGACTAGCGACCGGCCTGAAAAATAACATTGGTAGTTATAGCATGGCGTACACACATGCATGCAGTGCTTCCACCCCGGGTACACACATGCATGCACTTACTCCACTCCGTAGTAGTACAGTACATGGAGAGAAAATTGTGGACTTGATTGCGGTTACCACACCCTAATTAATTGAGCATTAAACCAAACGCATCTAAAGTCTCTCTGGTGGTGGAAATGCATTGAGAGAAATGCATCATAATGAAGCGCGCCCTATAAACTGTGACGGAGGGAGGAGTAGTATGGAGGTGCAAAACCAAGTACGCGTATGGCCAGTCGGTCAATGCACCTCCTCTTGGCATATCACTGACATGTGGGAAAGGAGTGTGAGCAAACCGATCTCAATTGACGGCAAAGAGCCAACCCGCCGTTCCTTGAGAGAGGCGAGGAGCGAGAACACATAGACGGGCTCGCACGGACGCCAAGATATATTCGAGCATGGTTGGTTGATCGATATCATTCATTACATGTTGGGCTGCCGTTTTTCGCCCTTCTCCGGAATAAATGTGTACTTTATCAGAGATAAAAAAAAGAGTACAGACGCTCCACCATGCGGTTCTAGTAGTAGTACTACTTGTACTACTGCGCTTGGATCTTTGCCTCTTCGTGAAGTCGAAAAAATGATGGTACTCCGCATGTTGGGTACTACAGTGTATGCCTATGACAATCTGACACCGAATGGACTGATGCATGTCCACCGAGGGTAGGTTGCATTAGTCAAAAGGCGTAAGCGAGCTTCACCTTTTCCTGCAAGCTTCTCCTCATTCTGCGAGTTAAAGGGACACACCAAAAAGTAGTGCTAGTCCATACTCCCTCCTCTCTGGTTAATATGGCTTAATCTTTTTTGCGGGTAAATGAGAGAGCTTTATTCATATATAAGCATTCTTAGGACGATCAGCCAAGACACTGGTCACTAGGAAGCGAGGTACCCCACAAAAAAAGAAGTAGGAAGCGAGGTGTTTCATCAAGCCAGCTCTCGGCCACATTCAAAGTGCAGCAAGCACGGTTCGCACGAAGATGCGCCGCAAGGTTTGCTGACCTGTTTACATGCTGAATAACAAAAAAAGAGGAAATATTACCGAGCGTTACTATTTGTAACAGGATATGAGCCAGAATTAATCAAGAATTGTGGCGAGTGTTCCATGCAATCAATTTCCATTATCACATGCGAGAACCCTCGAAGAGAACCAAATGTGTTGAAGATTCCTTTATCACATTTTAAAATTATAATAAGAGTGCAGACGCTCCTCCATCCGGTTCCTAGTACTAGTATAGTACGTACCTTTATAGACTATAGTAGTAGTACTAGTACTAGTAAACTTTGCGCTTGGCTGTTCGCCTATTTGGGAAGTCAAACAATAGTAGCACTAGTAGTATAGTGTAAGCTTTTGGCAATCTGATACCGAATTAACGGTTGCACGTCCACCGCCTGAGCGAGGGAGAGCTTGCATTAGTCAAAAGTTTCTCCTTGTCCTGCGAGCCACCGTGTGCAAGCTTCTCCCGTCCTGCAACCTTCTCCTCATTCGGCAAGTTGACGGGACACAGCAAAGTAATGCTAGTCCATACTGCCTCCTCTCTGGTTAATATGGCTTAATTTCAAACGAGATAAATACACTGTCAGTCACTGTATATTTGTCAAAATACGGTCAGTGGACTTCATAATATGCTCATTGCCCTCAATATATATATTTTCTGGTGTTTATACGGTCACTAGCTCACCCTGACTGAGTATGTGTGTGCATGCACGTGTAGGTTGAGCACTTAGCGTGACCGTGTGTATTCCGTCGTGTGCTTGGACATGCATTCATTAGGGCGTCGCGCGCGTTTTTTCATCCATGTGTACGTGTGACTGTTGCATGCACGTAGGGGGAGTACGTGTAGGGGCCACTAAGGAGCAGTCAAATCACACAGTAAGTTAGTTGTAAGAAGCAACCATCATTTCACTCTTCAATGACACGTACGCAATATAAAATGGTTGATATGGAGAGAAAAATAAAACCACTATATATACACTAGCAGGAGCCTAAGCTACAAGCCTGCTTGCTAAGGTTGCTCTGTTCACAAGCATAGAACGACGGGCCTGATCCCGCAGCTGGGGGAAGGAACAATGTTCTGCGTAGACGCGGTCGACATAGGCGAGGGAGAAAACCCACAGTCGGTGCGTCCCAATTGGGGGTCACCGTGGTATGGGCTGATGTCGTGTCCCAACCGCCCTTCTAGCTACAGCCCGATGTCCCAGGTAGTCCATCTTCCTTTTGGAGCCGGCTTGCTCCACTGCCGTAGCTCCATCTCCATGTCGATCTTTCTCTACTTCTACCGGCTTCTACTTGTGGTGAGTTTATGTCTCATGAACTAGTGCTAGTACTATTATTCTAATCACACTTCTTCAATATCTTTGCCATCAAGGATGCTCAAAGTCGATTTTAGTGGAACTGCACAAAAGCATCGTATGATCCGAGGGTGCCAGCCGTCTTTCCTTCGACAGGTTCTACGTTGCCAGGTAATTAAATCATGTTTAGGGTTTAGGGTTTAAGTCGTAGTGGCCCCATTAGTAGCTTTTCTTTCGTACACGCTCTCACAACTTTTTTCTTTAGTTGTGAAGTAAATATTGGCTATGATCTGTGAATCATTGAGATGCATCAGCATGCATGTTAGTTTTCCTTTGTATTTGATGGAATGTTCTAACGGGGCAATCTTGGAATAGGAATGAAAATGGAGTGGAAAGTTTCCGTTTTTCCGGAGAAAAATGGAAATGGAGAGAAACCAATGTTTCGTTTCGTTGGATCGCGCCATCGAGCAAAACCAACGTTTAAATCACGTCTGTCGTGTTCGTGTCTGACCGTCCTCCACGGCTCGACCCCACACGGTCGCACGGCATGCCACTCACCGCAAACCGAGTATACGATAACTTTCCCGCCTGCTTGTCGACGGATCACGCCATAGAGTACTAGCACTACTAGAAGAGATTGACGAGTTGGGGCAGGACAGCTAGCTGCAGCATGGACTCCCAAGAACTTTTTACATGCATGTTGTAGCCGGCTATTGCGACCTTTGAACGTGGAGCAGCCGCGTGCACCCGGAAGAGGCGCAAGCGACGCTCTCTCGGCAGGCGCGCCGCTTCAATGCCGGTGCCAGTGAGAGGTCGCGTCCGCTCTGGCCGGGCATGAATGCGGCACTGACCGTTTCGGGCGGGAAGCACGCGCGGGTGATGAAGAGGGTTCAGGTTGGTCAGGACTGGCCGTGGCAGCAGTCTAGACGTGCGCAAACAAGAGATGTTGTACGTTAATATTGCTGCGTATATAATTAACAATGTAAATAATGTGCCAGTTGGACAAATATGATTGGGGATGGAGATGGAAATGGAAATTTACGTAAACACGGATATGCATGTCTATGTCTATGTGTGTGTGCGCGACGACTCTCGCGACCTGGAAGCGGGGGCGTGTTTTTGATCGAGTTTTCTTTCTTGGTACGTTAGAAAATTAGATTGTCTAATTCACATCTAGATGTTATTTAAGGATATCACATCTAAGCTCCCACAAGTATATAATGTAGCAAGAAGAAACCAAAAAAATAGGACAAAAAAAATAGACCACAAACAGAGTGGACATCAACTTAGATGTGTCCTAGACAGACCCTTGAAAAATAGTCCGCCAGTTTTCGTTTCTTTTTTCCGGGAACGGGCGTATTCTATTAAAAACCACTGCTATGGAGAGATTTTTTTACTCCATTATAGCCTCTTGTTTGATAGAGTTTCTCGCGTCTCGCTCTCTCACCCTCTCCATATCAAAACAAGATGACAGTTGTCCACTCTATCCTCTCCCTCACCGGTGGTCACAGATCCGACCGAATCCCGTCTGCTGCGGGAGGTGAGGAGGTGCAGCGTTGACGTTGTCGCCGTCGGCGACAGAGGGAGCCTATGCGCACCGTCCTCTAGGAGCCGGCGCTGGCGCGGACGAAGATCCTCCGCGCCCTTGTTCGCTGCCGTCATGTGGCCAGATCCCGCCTGCCCGCCTAAATGAGATCCCGCCCACCTGAGGTATAACTTCTTGTACTGGTCCAGCTCCCCAGGTCGCTGCGTGCAGGTTTTCTTCTATGCGACTACTCCCCAGCTCCCCATGCATAGTAGCTAGGGTTCATCAGCTGGTCCAACATCACCTACTAGTACTATTATAGAGGAAATGCCACTCGAAAAGTTGTCCTGATTTACGCCTCGGTGGAGGTATACATGTTGTTTCGACAAAAAGTACATGGTGGTTGTGCGGTCATTGTCCATATGGTGGTAGTACTATCACTGGTTAAATGAAGAAATGCTTTTTTTTCTGGTATCCTGGTTTAGTTCCCATCAAGATATAATTATGATGCTTCAGTTTGTTGGTGTACTTTTCATTAATTCTTATTGACAATTGAGATGTCGTTGCTAACCCTTTTTATATTTTTGGAAACAGCGATCGTCTCTCCATACCGGGCATGTCTTCCTCAATTTTAGTGGAACTGCACAAAATTGATGGCCATTGTTGTTCCGCCTCCGCCCCTCGCCACGTGGTTCTTCTTTCCTTGAGCTTGATTATTGAGAAGAAATGACCACGGTGAGGATTTGTCGAACTTCATAGGTGCCTCACCCAAACTTGATGCCAAATGGATGATGCATCACCATGATGACCTCTCGATGCTCATGGTTGCGCCTCATGGTTGCGTCGGCTGGTGAAGCTGATCGATTTTCAATGAAAAACAAGCTGTCTTCCATCAGTGCTCTTTGCTTGTTACGCACAAAGATTATATCCTTCGTCAGTTCACCTTGGTTACGTTGGAGACGCAGTCGTCTTTCACGTTGGTGCAATTTTATCACACAATTGGCTATGAACAAAATGTTTCCTCGAATAAGGATCGACGTTGGTACTAAGAGCATAAGTTTTGTATTGATTTCTAAGCCTTCTCACAACTTTGTCTCCAGCTCCCCTGTAATTTTATTTGTCTAGCTATTAACTTTGATTTAAAAAATGGTGTGGACTAAAAACCCGGATGGACGTAGTAGCCCTCCATTTTTATTTACTCCGCATATTAGATTGGACTGAAGTCAAACTTTGTAATACTCTCAAACCTTTTCAATAATTGAAATTAAAATTCTTTATTTGTACAGACTCTCACACGTTTCCGATAATTTAGCGCATTTATGGTTGTTCACTTAAGGGAGGGTAGTGTACCACACGTGAAGGACAGGAAGTGCGACCAGGACGCGTGGGCGTGGATCGTTAGTTCATCGGAAGTAGTACTAGTTTTCTTCACTGTACACTCAATAAAGAGTTTCGTTTCGTACTTACACAATTTAAAACGATTGTTACGGAGAGAATAAGAAAACCACTCCACTATATATTAGTCGTATACACGAGAGTACTATATGGACGCGGCTTCATTGACTTAGTGCACCTGCCTTTGGGTTTATGTTAGGTGGTCCCAAAATGTGGCTGGCTCACCTGTCATACAACCAAAAGCAGGTGCAGTGTAGGCACCAGAGCTCAGTCTGTACTACAGTAGTATATATATAAGCGGGAGCCTCAACGCTTGTTCGCTAGGGTTTGCACTCTCCACACGCTCGCCGCACTACATATATGTTACACGCTGGAGGCTCAGCGTTCATTTGCTAGGGTTTGCTATATTCACAGTCTTTCACCCTCTCTTCACCAAATCTAAACAAGATTGCGTTGGCCTCTTGTCTCTCTCTCCCCCCTCACAGCTGGTGAAGGAGGCGTCTGTATCCCGTCACACCGGGAAGGGGAGGAGGTGCAGCGTTCACTCTATCGCATTCGGCGAGGGAGGCAATCCACTGCCGGCTGCGCTGTTCTCTTTCACCCAGCGCCTGTGCGGGAGGGCCACCAACCCCTTCTTCCTCTCTGCCGTACGTAGTGTGGGCAGATCCGGCCTCCCGCTACACGCCTTGCCACATCCCGATGACCCTAAGGTATAAGTTTCTTTGAAATCTCGTTGCTCTAGCTGCATGTGGATCTTTTTCGATCTGTCGAATCTAGGTCTTGGTTCAAAGAGGAAAGAAAGGTGCGGTGGGCTGGAGCAAGAATCTAGGACGTGGTTCAATGAGGAAAGGAGGGGCGGAAAGTAGTATAGACTGGCTATCAAGCCGCTTTGTAGGTCGAAAAGGGAAAAAGGGGGTAACCCAGTACACACATCTGTAAGGAACCGATCTCTTTGTTGAAAAGGGAAAGAAACTGGGGGTCGGGTAGTTTGTGCAGGACTAGATTTGCTACCCTCACTTAGGAAAAAGGTGCAAAGAGAACAAATATGGGACCAACGCATATATGCTGCTTGGCCACATACTCTGCATCACCCATTTATACGTGTGGACGCACATGGTGCTGGCATGTCCCATACAGCTATTTAGCTGTTGTTAATCTAATAATGCCGCCAGAAAATTGAAGCAATGCCACTGTTAAAAGTAAATTACATTTTTTAACGAATGTTGTTTCAAGGGAATGTCTCTGTTAATATGAATCAATGCAACCGTTTTAGAAATGCTACTATCCTACTTTGTTTTCCATCCAAGATAAGTTAGATGCTTCTTTCTGTCACCATTTGTTTCATCCTCCTTTATCGGCAAGTAATTGTTTCCTTTTTTGCCTCGGTTAAAACAGGGGTATTGATTCAACTTGTTGCTATTGCGACATTTTTCTTCGCTAATCGAAACACTTAAATTTTAAGAGTGTTTTGTGCAGTTCAACTTGAATGTCACACCGGTGACTTTGCTTAATTTTTGTGGAACTGCACAAAAGGAGATCGAGATTTGTTTCTAGTCTTCGTGGCGAGTTGTTTCAAATCTTGGTCTCATCCACATGATGTGCAGTGTGCTTTGAGATGTTGTGCTACTTGTTCTAGTACTGTTCTAAATAAATGTTGAATTGAAGCTATTGTATTGCTGTCTTTTCCCATTAAGTAGTGAACAAAAATGGGACCAACCCAGACATGATGCTTGTTGCTTTGTTACAACATATTCAGCATCACCCCTTTATAAGCCAGTAATTGATGCCACTCTCAGAATTAACTACTTAATCTTATTCCAAAACTGCAACACCTGTTAGGGATTGGCGGGATTACCATTTTTGTGGCCGCGTGTTTCATCCTCCTTTATTAGCCAGTAATTGATTCCTTTTTTGCCTCTATTTAAATAGGGATATCTATTCAACTTGTTGCTATTGCGACATTTTGCTTCGCTACGCGAAACACTTTTCTTGATTTCAGTGCAACTGCAAAAAACGAGATTGGATTTCCTATTCGTGTTGGCAGATTCGTATTTTATCCTGGTGGTCTCATGAAAGGTCAGTACAGTCCTTCATCCACATGATTGTGCAGTGTGCTTTGAGATGTTGTGCTACTTGTATTGGTACTGTTTTAAATAAATGTTGAATTTTAAGCTATTGTATTGCTGTCTTTTCCCATTAAGCAGTGAACAAAAATGGGACCAACCCAGACATGATGCTTGTTGCTTTGTTACAACAAACTCTGCATCACCCCCTTTATAAGTAGATGGAAGAACATACTGTTGTTGCGCCCACTCTCCCCTGGAACTGTTTATGCTTTTCATTAATCTAATGCTGCTGGTAATATTAAGCAATGCCACTCTCTGAATTAATTAACTACTGAATCTTAGTTCAAAACTGCAACACTTGTTAGGAATGGTACTATCCTGCTTTGTAGTTCTTTCTACATGTTTAACCAAGGTATTGTTAAGATAATGTCTCTGCTAAAATGAATCAGTTGCATTGTTTTAGGAATGGTAGTTTTCTGCTTTGTCGTTCTTCATACATGTTGAAACAAGGCATTGTTAAGATAATGTCTCAGTCAATATGAATGAATGACACTGATGGAGAATTGCTACT
The DNA here is from genome assembly GCA_021605205.1 of Aegilops longissima. Lineage (NCBI taxonomy): Eukaryota > Viridiplantae > Streptophyta > Magnoliopsida > Poales > Poaceae > Aegilops > Aegilops longissima. Next base: position 345,974,148 of record CM038679.1, read on the forward strand.
CTCCTGCTTTGTTTCCCATTAAGATAAAGTAGATCAAGAGATGCTTTTCTTTGGGAGTACAAGTCATCAACCATTATTTCTCGATAATTGTTTCCCTTATACCTATTGTTGCTATACAGGGATATGAAAATTAAAGCTCAGTTTTATTCTGACTTCGATTTTAGTTGAACTGCACAAAAGGAGCCAATGTGTCCAAGGCAAAATGCTGCATTACTGGGTCCAGTTGGTCGTTCCACTTTGCAGAAAGAAGCAGTCATAGTTTGTGCTATATTACAGAAGGAATGACCGAGAAGCTTTACAGAGTATTATTAGACACAGGTACATGACTACTCTGCAGAGACCATTGGCAATTTAACAACACGTGGAGTGCCCTGGGCAAAAAGTGCCCAAACAAGTACAAGAAGCTACGACAGGACTCCACGATCATAGGCATTACATATTTTGAATGGGAAAAGCTTTTCAAAGTTTAATCATTGATGTTAGCAAGAAGATGTTAGTTTAATATATTGGAATTGGAAAACCTTGTCAAAATTTGCTCATTGATGTTAGCGAGAAGACATGCATTTGATATTTTTTAGTGGGACGCCCTTGCTGTGAGTAGCGTCGAGTGTTTTTTCCTATTCCTGTGTTCAGTTTAGATGTAAATAGTTACTCTATTGAGATATTCCTATGTTAAGAGTTTGTTCTGAATATTGTCTGTAATGCCAGGCCTTGTGTTTGATTGCAAAGTTGAGCTTGGAATGTTGTGGCATGCGACCTCACGAGCTGTTCACCGTGCCTCCTGAGAATAATGCTTCGTATTGTTTTGCATGTCGATCTAATGCTAGTGATTTGCTTGTTAAGAAGAACATCCTCTTCTGTTGTTTCCATGCTTAAGAAGTTCATCGTCTGATGTTTCATTCATAGCCTATACGACAAGTCGGGTAGGTTAGACGTGAAACCATATGATCTTCCGACCAACTCATGATATTAGGCCGTGATTGGATCGTCGTTTTCCAACCAAAACCGCTTGTAAAACTGATGCTTGTAAATTAAAGCATATGGTCTCGGGAAAAGGCGCTTGGTTGGTCGATTTCGACTAGTAAAATATCGGAAGTACTTCACACACACGATAAAAACGCTGAACGACACTCGGACGATGTCTAATCCAGCCATTAGCTGCTGTTTCAGCCTTGCCCATGGATGGCATGATACGCACGTCGTGCATGTATTGTCTGGTAATGTCGTCCATATAGCAGTGCTCGTAAAATATACACTGGTCTCTCAAATTACACGTGTAACCCGCCGGTTTTACTTACAGACCTCGGGCCCTCGGTTTCATCACGCCTGTATTTTATGCGTTGTTTCCGATGACGAGTAAATTTCACTTGTATGTTAATACAGGTTTGAAATAAACCAGAGCTCCCAAGCGCGGCCTTACCGTTTCATGCTGTCTCAGTTTCTCGAAGGTGCTCATAGGTGTCCGATGATCCTGCCTTCCTGAATGAGCAGCGAGCGCTATATCAGACCTCCATAGGGCCCGTGAGGCCCTCTCGTTGTCCTTCGAGTTGTTGCGCTCGCCGTGGCGCCGAGCATTGTTAACATGGTCAATGAACATGAGGATTCAGTAGATGACTTTATTTTGACTGGATGACACTAGGGACCCACTAGGTCCATAGCCGTACGTACGCAAGTGCATCCTTATTATGTACAACTATATATCTTTTTGCTTTCTCCTGGTTTCCTGACATCACGGTCCCACACCATTGTCAACCTATGTAGTCAATATAAACGAGGGAATTGCACAAGGTGCGGCCGACAGCTGGGAGCAAGCAGCTCGAGCAGTATTTTTGTTTTTGAGGCGTGAGCACTGCAGAGTTTTCTTGGCGATGATTTTGTTGTTGTTCAGCGGAGAGCAGGGTATTAACTGGGCGGGCTATGGCCCGTCTAGCCCAGGCCAGATATCCATCCCAGATACTAATTTTTTCAAGATGAAAATGGCTAGCCCAGCTATATGTCTTTTTGAGGAATACCCACGCAAGGTCAACTTGTTATTCTCCGCCCCGCTCGGCTGCAAATCTTTCCTAGGAGGGTTGCATTAGGCTTAACAGGAAAATGGGCTTTAAAAAATAATAAATGGGATGTAATTATAAAAATTGGGCAGTAACTATAAAAAATGCATCAAACACGAAATTAGTTTATAAAATATTATTTATGGATTTTGAAAATCTTAAATTTTCATTGTTCTTGTATAATGTTTAGTTAGATTTTACGTAATACAAATTTATATTTAATCGACTAGAAATTTGGGATCAAAATATTTCGGATCCCATCAAAATGTGGGAAATTTTATTGAATTCTGTCTTCAACGGTTGGTTGAAATTATTAATCGTTGTCCTAGCTAGAAAATGGGCTATACTTTTAACAAACTGTAAATGGGCTGTTGTAAATTCCATTAGAATTCAAAAATGGGCTGTACATTCTTACAAAACGCAAATGGGCTATAAGTTCTCTGCCACACACTTGTGGGCCTACTAAGTGACGCGTCCCCTAAAAAAAATAAGTTGACGCGTATGCAAGGCTTTGTCAACTTATTATAGTCAACACATGGTTCTAGCAGCAGTGGCCGTTGGATGTCTATCCAACGGATGTCGTGCTTCTTCTTCAATCTTGGATATTCTTAGCTTCAGCCTCCCAAAAAATTATTCCTCCCCCTGACATCTGGGGCGCACCATTTCGGAGGCTGACTTGTGAGCCTACTAAGTTGGAGCGTACCAAGGGCTTTGTCAACTTAGTCAATATAAACGATTCTAGCTTCAGTGACCATACGATGTCCATCCAACGGCCGTAGTGCTTCTTCAACCTCTGGTCTTCTTGGTCCAGCCGCCCAAAGCAGCGCCGGTCGTGCCGCCTCCTCCTGCCTCCCGTGGCTGGTTGTGCTGCCGTGGAGGCCTCACTGCCCCCATACTACTCCCACCGCTAGCCAGGCCATCCCTCCACTCACCAACACCCCCTGTTATTCTGCGGCGACGGTAGCCTCACACCGCAGACGAACCAGTGAACCATCGTACTCCTCTCCGCGCGGGCTTCCACTGCTGCATCTTCCCCAGCTCCGCGTCGTCCCCTTCCTAGGCGTCGCCGTTGTCCACCGCCCTAGTGCTCTCGGTGCGGCGTGGTCAACGTGGTCAACGAGCGACTTCCATCGGAAGAGTACTGTACGTGGAGAGGCTGACAGCTGGGTCCACGGCGGCCGCAAGGAAGTGCCTCCTTATTACGCGCAAAAGAATTATTCCTCCACCCCTTGTTGAGGAAATTGTTAACCGGTAGCTGCTCGGTTGGCTAGCGAGTAGGGGATTAATAGGCTAATCGGCAAGTTAATCGGTCATTTAATCAATTAATCGGACGATTTATCAGTTTATCGGCTACTCGACGACCCTACGAGTAGGGATTAATCAGCAAGTTAACTGGTTAATCGGATGAATTCTTGAACAGGGCCTCCACCTGACAGCAGGGATCCACCGGACAGGCTACCTTATTTCGCAAAAAAACGTTTCCGCCCTGACTGCTGGGACCCACCGGACGGGCGACCGTATTTCATGAAAAAAATGTTCCCCCCGCTGTTAGCTCGGACCCACCGGAAGTGCCTCTTTATTACGCACAAAAAAATGAATACCCCCTGCTAGCTGGGACCCACCTTGGTGGGAGGCTGACTTGTGGGCCTACTAAGTTAACGAGGATGGAGGGCTTTGTCAACTTAGTCAATATGAACGATTCTAGCTCCAGTGACCGTACGATGTCCATCCAACGGCCGTAGTGCTTCTTCAACCTCTGGTCTTCTTGCTCCAGCCGCCCAAAGCAGTGCCGGTCGTGCCGCCTGCTCCTGCCTCCCTTGGCCGGCTGTGCTGCCGCGGAGGCCTCACCGCCCCCTACTATTCCCACCGCTGGCCAGGCCCTGCGGCGACGGTAGCCTCACACCGCAGCCGAATGAGTGAACCCTCATACTCCTCTCCGCGTGGGCATCCACTGCCGCGTCTTCACCGGCTCCGCGTCGTCCCCTTCTTAGGCCTCGCCGTCGTCCACCGCCCTGGTGCTCTCGGCGCGGCGTGGTCAACGTGGTCAAGGAACGACTTCCATCGGACGTGGACTATACGTGGAGAGGCTGACAGCTGGGTCCACTGCCGCAGCAAGGAAGTGCCTCCTTATTACACGGAAAATAATGATTCCTCCACCTGACAGCAGGGACCCACCGGATGGGCCACCGTATTTCGCGAAAAAACCCTCATTGCGACCGGGACCCACCAGCTACATCTTTGCACGCAAGGAAGTGCGTCCGGGCAAAAAAATGATTCGCCCCCTGACTGCTGGGACCCACCAGCTACATCTTTGCACGCAAGGAAGTGCGTCCGGGCAAAAAAAAACTAAAACGATTCGCCCCTCTCACTTTTGGGACCCCCAGCTACATCTTCACAGGGAAGGAAGTGCCTGACAGTCGGGACCCACCTGGTCGAAGCGTACGTAGCGTTGTCATTCTGGTCGCGAACGTGTACGTACATATATACTGGTGGATGTAGAGGCGCGCGCACGCGTCGTAGTAGAGGCGCCGCGCGTAGCATGTACACATACGTCATAGCGTCCGTGGTGCAAGAAAGAAAATACGGCCACGTATGTGTACATACGGGCGGGGTCTCGAACGCCTACTCGTGCATACATACGGCGAGGGTTCGTGTACATGGCTGGGTCGGAACGGAGAAACATCGTCGTCGTGTTCATGGGGAGGCAACGGAATGCGTCGTATTCATGGGAAGGCAACGGAATGCGTCGTGTTCATGGGGAGGCAACGGAACGCGTGGGAGCCAACCGGCTGGGTCGGAACGGAATGCGTTGTCGTGTTCGTCGGGAGGGCTTGGACGGAACAGGCGATGGAAACGAGGCTGGCGTATCGCTGTGGAGGAAATGGACCTCCTACGTTCGGAACGGGGTCCTGTTGATCGGGAGGGGTGTGGCGTACCGCAAAATGGAGGAAACGAACCTCCGACAGTCGAAACGGGGGTCCTGTTGATCGGGAGGGGTGTGGCGTACCGCAAAACGGACGAAACGGACCTCCTATGGTTGAAACAGGGGTCCTGTTGATCAGGAGGGGTATGGCCTACCGCAAAGCGGACGAAACGGACCTCCTACGGTCGAAACGGGGGTCCTATTCATCGGGACGGGTGTGGCGTACTGCAAAACGGGACTCCACGGGATACTGTTCATCTCCACCGTCGACCTCCTCCAGCCTCCACGGGCTCCTGTTCATCCAGCCTCCACCGCGCACTACTCCACCGGCTACTGTTCAACGACCCCTCCACCGTCTACTGTTCATCCAGCCCTCCACAACACGAGGTCCTGGTCAACCACCCCTCCACGGACACCCCTCCACCGTCTACTGTTCATCCAGCCCTCCAAACCACGGGGTCCTGTTCATCCAGAGGCAACGCCACTGCTCACTGTTCATCCAAACCGCCCCCGCAACACTCACTGTTCATCCAATCGATCGGCTTCAGTTAGCGGCATTAGCGAAGGAATCGCTCGATCGGGTTCAGTTAACAGCCATCGATCGATCGCTCGGGTTCAGTAACGCGTAGCTTGCAATGCAATCACTCGGGTTCGATTAGAGCCCAACGCCTCGCTTCGAGTTCAGAGCTAACGCCAGCGCACACGCCACAGACGTGCGTGTATGAGAGAAACGCGCATTGCTCGGTCCCCGACCTCCCACCGTAACAGGGAACTCCCCGAAATTTTCCTCCCCCTAGCTTCTACCACGGTTTTTTCCGTCATGGACGGCCCAAAGAATGTCATGCAGCTGCGTCTCCGGGCCGCCCAGGACGAAAAGCCCATTTTCTGTCATGACTTTTTGTCATAGAAGTAGGGGCCCACCACATCTATGATGATACCGGGTTTTGTCACAATTATCGTCATATAAGTGTCATATGTATGACAGAAAAAATCCGTTCGGCCCAAAATGTCACGGATGTTGTCTTTTTTTGTAGTGCGTAGCCCTGGCAAGGGCCCTTGCCGGAGCAACTTGCCCAACACCAGCAGAGCCGCCACCCTTGAGCCTAAGAGTTTCGACACCATCGACAACATTGGAACCATGGCTCGGGAGGCGCCTGCATGGTGGCATGTAGATCTTTGTCAAGACCAAGGACATACAAGACTAGATGAGAACCAGAAGATGAAGACCTCTGGCAAGATCCTTGCTGGAGACGCCCACAAGACCCCCGGCAAGACCCTTGCCAAGGACACCTGCAAGCCCCCGGCAAGATCCTTGCCGGGGCACACGCCAAGGTTCCACCACCACTCCCACACAGCTGCCAGCCCGCCAACTAGACAGGCACCTGCGTGGCGGCATGCAGATCCCAGGTCAACTCAGCAAGCACCTATGTGGTGGCATGCAGATCTTCGTGAAGACTCTACCACGAGACCAACTCAGCAGCCAGCCAGCCAGCGTGGCCCTAGACGCCTCGTCAGCCTGGACGCGTGCCGAAGCAAGGCGAGACGGTGACAGGTGGGACGAGCTTCCTTGCCGTCCTCGATAAAGCAAGAAGGGCACGTCAGCAGCGCATTAAATGTGTTTTGTCCTACAGTGCCAGGGATAAACTCGACTACTGTACAACTTTCCACCTCCTCTGTGCCACTGTGGCTGCCCCTTTGACTATAAAAGGAGGCCCGCGGCGTACTGAGTGAGGATTCGGACTTTTTGGACCCCGCACGCTTTGTAGCTAGTCCAAGAACACCAGATAAACACAAACTAGCATGAGTAGGGTATTACGCGTCACTCGTGGCCCGAACCTGGATAAAACCCTCGTGTTGATCTTCTAAACCCGCTCTTTCCACAGCCCCGCGCCCGCCAACCATAAAAGGGATTCCCCATGATCCCATGGGTGTCATTTCCACCGACATCTTTGGTTCGCCTGGTAGGGGGTGCAAGCTGTGAGAATCTGGTTTTGAAGCCGACACATCGACTTTTCCATGGGGAGGGCTCGAGATGAGAAGGCGAGGTCGATCAGCCGCCCTCTGGTGCCATCCGCGTGGCCACGAAAAGCTAATTCACGCATAACTTTGGGCAATTCTTCTTAATATAAGGTTATTCTCCTCGAAAGATCTTGCTCTTTGTACGGAAAACCTGCACGCCGTGGGACCCTTCCGCTATTGGCAACGCCCTTATTCTGTTTTGAGTCCGCTCAACAGTTCATACGGCCGCGCTGAGAACGGCAAGGTGGCCTGCCCACTATTACCAACGCCCATGCCCTGTTTCGAGTCTGCTCAACAGTTTAAGCAGCCGCGCTGAGAATGGCAAGGTGGTTTGCCCCACAGCAAGCACCCCCGGCAGGCCGCTAAGGATCCGTCCTCAAGGTGCCATAGCATGCGTTTACGCGCCGGCAAACCTATCCTACTGGGCGTAGGGTGCATACGTACAATGAAAGATAGCATGTTTCATCTTAAATTACTGTAGAGTTATATTACATCAATTGTTACTGCGGTTCTAACTTAAGATAAGATTGTCTTGGTCATGAACCCGTAGCAGCGATGAGAAACGAGGTGCCTAGTCCCGGCGGTGGCCCTCCACCGTCTGGACTCTGTCGACGTAGCTGATGATGGGCTTGATACGCTCATCGAGCGCCACGAGGTCCATGTCCTCCGGCAGGCTCTCTAGCGCGTCGGCAAAGTCGATGTTGGGGTTCCAGTACGCGCCCTTGGTGAGGACCTTGGTCAGGGCGTGCCGGCAAAGCTTCCGGGCCTCATTGGCCAGAGAGGTCACTCGGTTGGAGCGGAGCCACTCCGGGGCTCCGAGGACGCCCTCGAAGAACAGGGTCAGCCTGGAATTAGGGCTCTTGTTCGGCTCCGGGGAGTACCTGACATCCGGCAGGCCCATGGCGGCTAGCTGTGCGGTGAGCCTCTCCGCGACATCGACGAGGCGGCTGATCTAGAGGTTTACACGCGTTTACTCCTCGTACTCGGCGGCGCCATCCCTCTGCAGCCGTTTCTTCTCATCCAGGGCATTGTTCAGGGTCTCCTCACGAGCCCCAGCCTCCGAGAGCTTCCCCTCCAAGCCGCCCGCCTTCAGCTTAAGGTCGTTGATGGATTCGTTTGGCTCGGAGAGCAGCTTGGCCTTCTCGGAGACTGCGGCCTGGGCATCCGCCAAAGAACGGTTGGCCCTGTCCCTCTCCTTCGTCAGCTCCGAGGACACCTTCTTCAGCTCCACCGGCTCCCGCTCTAGTTCCTTCACCTTGCCTGCATGGACCAGGGCCTGAGCATTGAGTGCCTCCTTGTGCCTCTGCTCTAGCTCCTGGGTCCGCTGCGCAACGAGCTTCTCAACCTCCTCATCCTTGTCGTGGAGTGTAGCGTGGAGCGCCTACTCACGGGCGGCAAGCTCCTCCTCCTGGGAGTTTAGCAGAGCCTGGTGCTATTGCCAAGCGGCCGCGTCCTTGGCGGCCTGTTCCTTCGCCGCCTCCTGGGCCTTCTCGACATTAGCCTGCTTCAGAATGAGCTCCTATTTGCGCTCAGCCAGCTCGTCCTGGGCAACCTTCAGTCCCTCATGAGCCTCACGGAACCAGGCCTGCGTCTGGGCAAGGCGGTCCTCAAGATCCGCCTCCGCCTTGTCCGTTGCCGCCATCCTGGACTTCGCCTTGTCTAGGCAGGCATGGTGGAGCGCCTGGAGCTTCTGGAAGTTGGCGTTCATGGCCCGGAGAAGCTGCTCCTCTTGGGAACCGCCACCGCTGGTGCTCGGTTCATTAACAACGTGAAGCCCGGCAGTGGCGAGCGCCTCATCGTCAAACACCTCCCCCTCGGTTGGCGCCTTGGTGCTCGCCGTCCCCGGGAGGTGGACGAACATGTCGTCGCCCACCTTCAAGTAATTTCCAGGGGCAGGGGCTGGAGGGGAGCAAGGTTGGTCGTCAGCCACCCCCTCCCCGGCAGGCCCCTTGCCGGCCTCTTCGGCAGCGGCTTTGCCGGCCTCCCCGGCAGGCCCCTTGGCGGCCTCCTTAGCGGCGGTCTTGGTGGCCTCCTCGGCAGCAATCTTATCGGCCTCGGCCTCAGCATCCTTGGCGACCTCCCCGATGACAGTATCAATGTCCTCCTGGTCCACCAAGGGAGGGTCTGCATACCAAGAAGGACAATGAGACGGGGCCAAAATCAAGGTCCAAGCAGAAGAAAAGACAGGGACGGAAGGTAGGCCACGTACCCGCGCCAAGCTGGGAAGAAGTGTTTCCCTCCCCGCCGACGTCCATTGTCGGGATGGAGCCACTGCCACCCAAATTCACCTCCTCTGTGCGCAAGGGCTCAGTGCTTGATGCCTTCGTCGGGGACGCCCCTCTGGGCGGTGTGGTTTACGGGGGCGGCGTGTTGGGGGTGGCCCTCAGCGGCTCCTCCTGCTGCCTCTCCCCTCCTGCGAACCCGGCAAGATTAGCACCAAGGGATCGTGCCCCAACGCACACCAACAGGAAGTGAGTAATGTACTGACGCTCGGGGCTGAAGTGGGGGCTGCGTCGGGGGCTGTCGTCCGGGATGATCACCACCAACTCCGACGTGCGCGGAGTGCTCGCCGGGGGCTCGTCGCCCGTCGAGGCCCTTGCCCACTTTGCCACCCTCTGGGACAATGTCTCCATGTCCCTGTTAGGATAATATCAAGTTAAAAGAGGATAGCATAGGCGTGGGGACAGGAGATGATGGAGGGCGAAGCACTTACTCGTCCTCCACCTCCTCTTCCACTAGCCTCCTCTTCCTCTTTGGGCTGAAGGACCCGAGGTCAAGATTAACCTCCGAGTTGCCATCCGAAGGAGAAGGAGAAGGGGATGTGGTCCAACGCCGTTGGGATGAGGAGGAGGCGGCCTTCTTCTTCTTCGCTACGGTGGTTTGCACTGCCTTCTTCGCTACCTCGGCCCTCGACGCCGCGGCCCTCGTCTGGCGCACGGACTATTCCTGAACCTGTTGCCGCTGCGTGTTCCCTCCGGGCCAGACCGGCTTGCTGGAGCTGGCCCGCCGTAGGACGCGCCTCTTCCCTGCGGCCGAGGGGTCGACAGCCTCGGCCTCTTCCTCGGTCGACTCCTCCACTACATCTTCAACGGGGGGGCGGAGCCGGTGCCGCTGGCCTCCCCGGCAGACTCCATCCACTTGGTGAGCTCCTTCTCCTCCTCGGCCGCGTCGGCCTTGTCCTCCACGGCGCCGACGCTGCCGGCTTCCTTGGCAAGCGCCACCTCCCTGCCCTGGCGGCGATGTAGTCCAGCTCCTCCTTGGTGGTGTCGCGGATGAGGAGCGGCTCATCGCGGACATAGTTCTCCGACAAGTTGTTGAAAAACTCCTGCACCTTCTCTGCTGGCGGCTCGCCCTAGGCGGGGTCGAGGTCGTGCGCGTTGATGTCCAGCATCATGGCGATGATAGCGGACTGGCGAGAGTTGTTTCTCAGCGGGACCACTCCCGCCGGCAACCCAGACAGCGGCCCCTTGATGGCCTTGCCGGTCTTCACGGATTTGCCGGTCCTCTCAGCCCCGCTGTCGCCGTCGAGCTAAAAGATCCTCTGGCAAAAATAGGCATGCCCCAGCACCGTGAAGTTGTGCTTCAGGCCAGGGCGGAGCCTCATGATATCGGCACATTCCTGATGTCCCAGGCCGGCCTCACCTTGTTGTGCAGCGGGGCGATTCGGTGATGGATGAAATCGGCCCCAATCATCTCAAGGGTGAGCCCGGCCATGGTGGTGGCGACCGTGAGCTTCTTATCTATGGCGTCGAGGCCGCTCCAGTCCTTGCGGCAGGTCGACAGGCTCTGGCGAACTCGGCAGAACTCCTGCAGATCCTTCTCCATGATCTAGAGCCACCGGCCCCGCCACTTGTTCCACCTCTCCTTTTGGGAACCCTCCGGGTACGTGCCCTTCTCCTGGGTCCTCGGGATCCAGGTGATGCACCCAGAAATGGCATCCCCTGGCTGGATGCGAGGATAGAAGTAGTGGCGGAAGAGCGCCGTGCTGGGGAGCACTCTGGCAAAGCCCTCGCAGAGGTGGGCGAAGAAGGCCATGCACACCACAGCATTCAGCGTAAAGTCGAGGAGGTGAAAGCCGTAGGTGTGCATGCTGTCGTTGATTTAATCAGAGAAAGGGGGTAGAGCCCGCAAGAGAAGTAATCCATGAAGAAGGGGTACTGAAATGTCTCCGTCGTATCTACAGTTCCAAACACTTTTGCCCTTGTTTTGGACTCTAATTTGCATGATTTGAATGGAACTAACCCCGGACAGATGTTGTTTTCAGCAAACTTGCCATGATGTTATTTATGTGCAGAAACAAAACTTCTCGGAATGACCTGAAACTTCACGGAACATCTTTTCGGAAATAATAAAAAATCGTTGCAAAAGATGAAAGCCAGGGGGCCCACCACCTGCCCACCAGGGTGGGGGCACGCCCCCTACCTCGTGGGCCCCCTGAGGCTCCTCCGACGCCAACTCCAACTCTATATATTTGCTTTCGGGGAGAAAAAAATCAAGGAGAAGAAATCACCGCGTTATACGAGACGGAGCCGCCGCCAAGCCCAAAAACCTCTCGGGAGGGCTGATCTGGAGTCCATTCGGGGCTCCGGAGAGGGGGGATTCATCACCATCGTCATCATCAACCATCCTCCATCACCAATTTCATGATGCTCACCGCCGTTCGTGAGTAATTCCATCGTAGGGTTGCTGGACGGTGATGGGTTGGATGAGATGTATCATGTAATCGAGTTAGTTTTGTTACGGTTTGATCCCTAGTATCCACTATATTCTGAGATTTATGTTGCTATGACTTTGCTATGCTTAATTCTTGTCACTAGAGCCCGAGTGCCATGATTTCAGATTTGAACCTATTATGTTTTCATGAATATATGTGTGTTCTTGATCCTATCTTGCAAGTCTATAGTCACCTACTATGTGTTATGATCTGGCAACCCCGAAGTGACAATAATTGGTACCACTCCAGGTGATGATCATAGTTTGAGGAGTTCATGTATTCACTATGTGCTAATGCTTTTTTCCGGTTCTCATTAAAAGGAGGCCTTAATATCCCTTAGTTTCCATTAGGACCCCGCTGACACGGGAGGGTAGGACAAAAGATGTCATGCAAGTTCTTTTCCATAAGCACATATGACTATATTCAGAATACATGCCTACATTACATTGATGAATTGGAGCTAGTTCTGTGTCACCCTATGTTACGACTGTTACATGATGAACCGCATCCGGCATAATTATCCATCACCGATCCAATGCCTACGAGCTTTTCCATATACTGGTTCTCCGCTTATTTACTTTTTTGTTGTTACTATTACAATCACTACAAAACACCAAAAATATTACTTTTGCTTTTGTTACTTTTATTTACCGTTACCACTACTATCGTATTACTTTGCTACTAAACACTTTGCTACAGATATTAAGTTATCCAGGTGTGGTTAAATTGACAACTCAGCTGCTAATACTTCAGAATATTCTTTAGCTCCCCTTGTGTCGAATCAATAAATTTGGGTTGAATACTCTACCCTCAAAAACTTTTGTGATCCCCTATGCTTGTGGGTTATCAAGACTATTTTCTAGCGCCGCTGCCAGGGAGCATAGCTCTATTCTTTGAGTCACTTGGGATTTATATCTGCTGGACACTATGAAGAACTTGAAAGACGCTAATACAACAATTTATCCCTCAACTACGAGGGGGGGTAAGGAACTGCCATCTAGCTCTGCACTTGATTCACCTTCTGTTTTGAGTAAGCTTGCGACACCTAAACCTGGTTACGCTATTAGATTACGATATGTCGCATGTTATTGATGATGCCACTTCTGCTATGCATGACACTTATGATGAAACTACTACTATGCTTGATACTACTGTGCCCCTTAGTGAATTTCTTGATGAACAAATTGCTAGGGCTAGAGAGAAAGAAATTATTGAAACTGATTATATTGATGAAAGTGATGATGAAGATAGGCCTATTATTCCTGAGGGTTATGTTTTTGATATGGAAGCTTCTGCATCCATTCTAGCTTGCAAAGATTGATATGAACTTAAGACGCTATTAGCTGAATGGAGTAAGCAATCACTTAGAGATAGAATGAGGCCTGACCCTGCTTTTGCTAGTTCGCCTATTTGTGTTGCTGATAAGGATTATGAATTATCTGTTGATCCTAATATAATTACTTTGGTTGAATCTGATCCTTTTCATGGCTATGAATCTGAAACTGTTGTGGCACATCTTACTAAATTAAATGATATAGCCACCATGTTCACTAATGATGAGAGATCTCGCTACTTTTATATACTAAAAATATTTCCGTTCTCATTAAAGGGTGATGCTAAGACATGGTTTAAGTCTCTTGATCCTCGTTGTGTGCGTAGTCCCCAGGATATGATTTATTACTTCTCTGTTAAATATTTCCCTGCTCATAAGAAACAAGCTGCTCTAAAGGAAAGATACAACTTTGTGCAAATTGAAGAAGAGAGTCTCCCACAAGCTTGGGGGAGGCTTCTCAAGTTACTTAATGCTTTGCTTGATCATCCTCTTAAGAAAAATGGAATACTTGATATCTTTTATAATGGACTAACCGATGTTTCAGAGATTACCTGGATAGTTGTGCTGGTTCTGTTTTCAGGGAAAGAACACCGGATGAAGCTGAAATTCTATTGAATAATATGTTGACAAATGAAAATAATTGGACACCTCCTGAGCTAGCTCCTGCTCCAATTACTGATCCTATTCCTAAACCAACTCTGAAGAAGAGAGGTGTTCTATTTCTTAGTCCTGAAGATATGCAAGAGGCAAAGAAATCTATGAAAGAAAAAGGTATTAAAGCTGAAGATGTTAAGAATTTACCTCCTATTGAAGAAATACATGGTCTTAATATACCACCTGTTGAAGAAACTTATAATCTTAATCCATTAACTATTGAAGAACCTCCTGGTCTTGATAACCCGACACAGGTAGTAAAGTTAAATTCTCTTTATAGATATGATAGAGCTGAAATCCCTCCTACTAAAATTGCTAGCCAATGCTTGGATTAGTTTGACAACTTTATGTATAAGCAAGAAGATTTCAATGCTTATTTTGGTAGACAATTAAAACAAAATGCTTATATGATTAAACACTTGGGTGATTATATGGCTAATATTAGAGGTGAACTTAAACTTGTTAGCAAACATGCTTCTAAGGTTACTACTCAAGTAGAACAAGTACTTAAAGCTCAAAATGATTTGCTCAATGAAATGAATAGTAAGAAAAATGATTATGCTGTTAGAGTGGCTACTAGAACTGGTAGAATGACTGAGGAACCTTTGTATCCTGAATGCCACCCTAAGAGAATTGAGCAAGATTCTCAGAGAAATAATATTGATGTACCTAGTTCTTCTAAAAGGAAGAAAAAGATAAATGATAGGACTTTGCAAACTTCTAGTGAACCTATTGCTGAACCACCTGAGAATCCAAATGATATCTCTATGTCTGATGCTGAAACACAATCTGGTAATGAACATGAACCTAGTGAAAATGTTAATGATGATGTTCATGATGATGCTCAACCTAGTAATGATAATAATGTAGAAATTGAACCTGCTGTTGATCTTGATAACCCACAATCAAAGAATCAACGTTATGATAAGAGAGACTTTGTTGCTAGAAAACATGGTAAAGAAAGAGAACCATGAGTTCAGAAACCCATGCCTTTTCCTCCCAAACCCTCCAAGAAAAAGGACGATGAGGATTTTGAGTGCTTTGCTGAAATGATTAGACCTATATTTTTGCGTATGTGATTGACTGATATGCTCAAAATGAATCCTTATGCTAAGTATATGAAAGATATTGTTACAAATAACAGAAAGATACCGGAAGCTGAAATTTCCACCATGCTTGCTAATTAGACTTTTAAGGGTGGAATACCAAAGAAACTTGGAGATCCAGGAGTACCTACTATACCATGCTCCATTAAAAGAAACTATGTTAAAACTGCTTTATGTGATCTTGGAACCAGTGTTAGTGTTATGCCTCTCTCTCTATATCATAGACTTGATTTGAATAAGTTGACACCTACAGAAATATCTTTGCAAATGGCTGATAAATCAACTGCTATACCTGTCGGTATTTGTGAGGATGTGCCTGTTGTGGTTGCAAACGTTACTATTTTAACGGACTTTGTTTTACCTGGGCGATCTCCGGCGCCCCCTGGGCAACCAGGGTCTATGCCAACCCGACGTCTTGCCCATCCAGTGTGCCCTGAGAACGAGATACGTGTGAATCCTATCAGGATTTGTCGGCACATCGGGTGGCTTTGCTGGTCTTGTTTTACCATTGTCGAAATGTCTTGTAACCGGGATTCCAAGCCTGGTCTGGTCTTCCCGGGAGAAGGAATATCCTTCGTTGACCGTGAGAGCTTGTGATGGGCTAAGTTGGGACACCCCTGCAGTGTATTATCTTTCGAATGCCGTGCCCGCGGTTATGTGGCAGATGGGAATTTGTTAATGTCCGTTTGTAGAGAACTTGACACTTGACTTAATTAAAATGCATCAACCGTGTGTGTAGCCGTGATGGTCTCTTCTCGGCGGAGTCCGGAAAGTGAGCACGGTTTGGGTTATGTATGAACATAAGTAGTTTTAGGATCACTTCTTGATCATTGCTAGCTTCACGACCGTTGCATATCTTCTCTTCTTGCTCTTATTTGCGTATGTTAGCCACCATATTTGCTTAGTGCTTGCTGCAGCTCCACACCATTACCCCATCCTATATATAAGCTTAAATAGTACTGATCTCGCGGGTTTTGAGATTGCTGAGTCCTCGTGACTCACAGATTCTACCAAAACAGTTGTAGGTGCTGATGATACCAGTGCAGGTGATGCTACCGAACTCAAGTGGGAGTTCAACGAGGAACTTGGTCGTTACTACGTTTCATTTCCTGATGATCAGTAGTGGAGCCCAGTTGGGACGATCGGGGATCTAGCATCTGGGGTTGTCTTCTTTTATTTTGGTTTCGTAGTTGGACTTTGATTGTACTCTGGATGATGTATGCTTAACTTGTTATTTGTGTGAAGTGGCGATTGTAAGCCAACTCTTTATCTCATTCTTGTTCATTACATGGGATTGTGTGAAGATGACCCTTCTTGCGACAAAACCACCATGCGGTTATGCCTCCAACTCATGCCTCGACACGTGGGAGATATAGCCGCATCATGGGTGTTACACATAGAGAAGTTGGAATGCAGTAGGTTTAACACCAATATAAATAAAGAATGAGTTCATTACAGTACCTTGAAGTGGTCTTTTGCCAGGCGCGGAGCTGGCAAGATAGCCCGGCAAGCCTTGCCGGGCAACCAATGGTGTGACATTGAGCTATGCATTTCATGCGACCTATCAGCCCGTAGAGTTAGGTATGATAGCACTGTTTTTTATCATATCAGTGCATAATGACTACTTTGCCATTGTGGTGACCCCTTGGTAGGCCCATGACAATCATAGACAGGGTTAGAAGGTTGGATAACTCACACCCCCATACGCACGTAGCCATTATCGCCCTGAGGCAACCCTTGCCGGGCAAATGTACTAAGCTCCTCCACCACCTTTCCACCATCAATGCAACAAAGCAGGAGCAGGGTTTTACGCCTCGCGGCGGCCTGAACCTGGGTAAAACTGCCCGCATGATCTTTGTCGTGCTGTCTCACGCTCGTCTGGTCTTTGTGCAACGCGATGTCCCCCTGCCGAACCAGCAAGAGGCCTGCTGGTCCCATAGGTGGCCATGGTATCCTGCGACATCTTTGGCGCGCTAGGTAGGGGGCTCGCTTGTGCGAACCTGAAGGCGTATGCAACGCGTCATCTTCATCGCCATCTTCGTCTTAAACTACACCATCGGCCGTGGTGTCCACGAAGACGCAGAAGCAAAGCGGGGCCGTCCCCGTGCTACATTGTTGGTCTCCACGCCTCGTTGTAGCCACGGCTACGGCGAAGATCACCGCTGGTGACGATAAGCCTACCTAGATGACCCATATGGCGTACCCACCATTCGGGTGTCGTTCAGAGAAAGGGCACAAGATGTGCGGGCGCGAGCTCCCTCCTTCCCGTCCCTTCCCTTCATCAGCAGTCGAATTGCTTTGGCCCCGACATCATCGATGTCGACGATTACCGTGCGACGCTCGGTTGAGTAATCCCCCCATTTTGGGCAATCCTGAGCAAAGCGTTGGTATGAGTCTGTCGATAGACGCCCCGACAAGTGCACTTCGGCAAGGCTGCCTGCATCGGCATGACCCATGCAACAGCAGCCACCGGACTGACTCGAAAGTAAAGGAGAAAAAGGGAGGAGGACCAGAGAAGCTCGACACTATGCCTCGATGCCCGCCAGCCACGAGAAATGCATATCGGTCCCTGCCGGGAACGAGCAAACCATCTGATTGTGTTCTGCTCCTCCAGGTGCCATGGGCGCGCCTGACGCGCGTGGCCTGATAGAGGAGGAAGAAGCTCAAAATGAAAGCTAAGTTTTTGCTTTCACTTCTTGATTGATACATTTCAGAATTTTGCAGTCGTTTATCCCTTAACTCTGGTAAGCATTCGTATCGTGAAAACCCTTGTGTGATGGAACCTTGGCTAGCTTCTTTGATTGCATCATCGTCCTGTGTAGAGCAATGCTCGCAGGTCGAGAGGTTGCATCAAGAACTACCTGGGAAAAACCTGTTGGGACACATCCACACCAAGATGACTAATAAGGGCCGAACCCTTACGATAATCGTGGAAATATGCTACCGGCAGGCATCCAGAGCATACATAGGGATCAATCATATGAACGCAAACGTACAGGGCTTGAAGGGATAAACACACATTTAAAATCTAGCTAGGAATATCAGTTCCGTGCAAACATTACAGATAGAATGACTAAATGCAAAATGCATGTCGTGCTTCATTACAGAGCAACGCAGGAGCAACCGCGGCCAGATACTTGGCCCGATGGCCTTGTGGAGCAGTTCAAACATGAAGAACCCTGTCAGCCCGAGGAGCAGCTTTCTCCTTGGAGGCAGTGATGTCAGCGCCTACCAGCGGCTTCTTGAATCCGTCCTCGAGGTCGAGGTTCAGATGGCTGCAGACGATATTGCTGAAGACCATGAGGAGGGTTTCACGGGCAAGCCTCCCAGACTCGGTTGCAAAGTGCTCAGCCCTTCCCTGTTCATGCACTTTCAGCTTTTCTATCAGCTCGTTGAAGAAGTATCCTAGCTTGACGCTTGGGACCTCTTACTTGCTAACCAGGAATACTGGGCCGTCCATGCCCATCGCCGCAGCCTGACCACCCAGGTAATCGGCCATATCGATCAGGCTCTTGATCCAGAGATTACTCATATTGACCTGTTTCTTCAGCCTGTCCTCTGCATCCTGCTAGAGACACTTGGCAGTGTCCAAATCCATGGACAACAACTGCTGGCGGGACTCAAGGGACTCCACCGAATGCTCCAACATGTCGATCCTCGCCTTCATGCCCGTGATGTTACTGTTGGTAGCTTCAAGGATCTGAGTCTTGGAGGAGAGCTGCGACTACGCATCAGCCAAGTGGATCTCCACCTGCTGTGCTTCTTCTTTGAGTGCCTCCACCTCCGTGGCGCCTCTGGCGGGATGCTCACTCAGCTTAGCCACCTGCTGGTCGAGGTCAGATGGCAGACATGGTGGCCAGATCATCAATAAGCTTCTTTAGCTAAGCGGCATAATCAGCTGCAAGGGCGTCCAGTGTGGCTCCGTGCTTGTCCTCCAGTTCCTTGGTTCGCGGCTGCACAAGAGCCTCCAGATCTTCATCCTTGGCGCGGAGAGTGGCCTTGAGCTTCTCCTCCCGGAGGGAGATCTCTCGCTCTCTGGCGTCCAGAGATTCCTTGTGGTCCGCCAGACGCACCTCGCGGGCCATGACGTCTTCTCTCATCATCTAGAGCGTCTCTTGCTTCTTCATGAGCATCTTAAACTGCTTGTCGTTCCATTCGCACAACTCCAAACACTTGTCCTTCAGCTTCTGGTTCACCTTGTTGGCTGACTCACGCCGCTCCTTGAGCGCCTGCCACTTCTGGTTGTGCCGGGCCTGCATCTCCTTCATGCCCGCCGCTATGGATTCTGTGAATGACAAGTTCATGGCAACGACGGTTGAGTCATCGGCCTCTCCAGCTCCCTCATAAAGCAGAGCCAAGAGACGTTGAAGCTCTTCATTGAGCTCAGCATCCATTTTCATGGACAGGCCGGGGGCTCCAGCTCCGGGTGGTGACAACACCATTGCCAGCGTGCTCGAGGAGGGTGGCGGAATCTCAGCGATGATCCCGGTGGAGGGGAGTGTGCCCAAAGTCTGGAGTGGGATTTTCACCTTAAGGGCTACTTCCCCTACCGGGACGTCCTCCAAAGAATGCTCCATCACTGCCAAGGAGACCACTGCATCCCCGGCAGCGAGATCCTGTCCCTCAGCAGTAGCAAGCTCTACGGCTTCATCTGTGGCGGCCCTCCCTATATTAGCCACCACCTTCAGTAGATCTGGGTCCTCGGTTTGAGGGGCTGCATATGAAAGGGCCAGTGAATAAGGAAGGAACAGAAGTATCAAGCAAATGGAGAAGTCAGTGGAAGCAATCAGAACATGAAATAAAAGAAGAATTAAGTAAGGTACCTGGAGAGGTCTGCCGGGCAGGAGTCTCTGTCTCCCCGGCAACAGCTATTGCCGGGTCATGAGTTTCATCCTCTGGCGGGGTGGACTCAATAGCCTTCTACGCAGCCTCAGCCGTGGAGGGTTCCAAGGCGGTTTGTTCGACTCGAGCGACAGGGGAAGCATGCCCCTCAGGGAGGGGCTCGCCCTGCATCGTCTCACCTCCTCCTCCATCGGGGGAACGGGAAGGCTGTCCCTATCACCTCGTCGGATGTGACCAAGTCTCCGCTCCCAGGCCGAGGGCTAAGATGGGGTTCGACGCGGAGTCCTCTACATCACCCCCCGCCAAGATCGGGCTCTCTGCACCCTTCAACGACCCAAGACATAGGAGCCTCTTCCGGGAATGGTGGACGAGGGTTTCCGTGTCCTCCTCCACTTCCCTGCTGGCAACAACAACAAGAACAAGAGGTCAGTCAGCAAAAATAATTAGATATGCACAAGCTATCCAGGAAAGGAAAAATCCTCCTTACTCTTCTGAAATGAGCACGGAGTTCAATTTGAACTCCATGGGAGGTGGAGACTTGTGTCTTCTCTTTAGAGACGGAGGGGCAAAACTCCCTGGCAGCTTCGGTGCTTGTCGTGGCGCCAAGAGCTCCGGGGAAGACGAGCTCTGCAAGGAGCTCGAGCCGGAGTGGGGGCTGGCCTCTGCCTCCACGTCCGTTGGTCGCTTGGCGGAGGAGGCCTTGGTCTAGGCAAGACGAGGAGATTGGCGGCAGCGGTCTTCTTCACTCTCTTGGCTGCTGGCGTTGGGTTAGAGGCCGCCGCCCCTCGGGTAGCAGCACGTCTGCGGGTGCGTTGTTTGGGGTCCGGCTCGGGGTCTTGCAGGCCCGCCTCGAGCCACTCCTCAAGCCCCGCCACCTCACCAACCTCCTCCTCCTCCTGAAGCTCTATCGCTGCCATGGCAAGAGCCTCTAGCCCGACAAAGTTATCCCCGGCGTGCTCTTCCCCCACAGCTCCTTCTGTGGCTTGCACCTCACCGCCGCCCTAGGAAGAACTCCCGTCCTTACCCTTTTCACTCCCCGGCCTTTCCTGCCTTCTCCATCCCCGCGAGGCGGGTGGCCTTGTCCTCCTCGACCCTCTTCAAAATATATGCCAGCCCCGCAGAGGAGGTTCTGTTTATACATTCTGGTTTCGGTCCTGGTGGCCCTCTCCAGCAGGGTGTTTGACCACTCGATCTCTTCATCCAGGGGGGCAGCTGCCAAGTGCTCGCTACCCCTTCGGCGTTGCAGTTAGGCATCCACTTCAGTATCTGGTCTAGGGCAGAATTAATGTTCATACGGATAATGGTTGCCAGGAGCTTGAATAACTCGAAGCGGCCAAATAGTTGGTTGCACAACCAAGCATGACCATAAACTGATAAGTTATTGTCCAACCCTGGAAGCGGCCTCATCCTTTCCGCAGCATCACCATACAGCCACACGGGTCTGTGCCTTTCCTGCAGCAATGAGATGCGGCGGAGAAGAAAATCTACCCCCACATGTTCTATGGTTAACCCGACAATCCTCAAACGGGTGATCCCATTAATTGTCGGGCGCATCCTATCCTCAGTGAGGCCTTTGGCGCTCCAATCCTTGCCATGCTCAACACATTCCTTCCGTGCTTCGCAGAACTCGGGGGCTTCCTTATCTTGGCTCCAGCACAAATCCCCTCTCCATTCATCCCACCTCTCGCGCTGGTACCCAGGGAGGTAATCCCAAATCTTCCTCTCCATGTGCTGCATCCAGCTAATGATTCCAGAGTGGTTAACCTTGCTCTCCACCAGCAGAACAAAGTAATGCTGGAACAGATCCACATTGGGCCTAATGTGACACTCCAAAAAAAATTATTTGGTTTCTAACAAACCCTTTATTTGATTTGAAGGAAGCTATTTAAAACCTTTCCAAAAGCCCCTCCTTCTGACAAAAATTTCTCCTATGACAAGTATTTTATTTTTGTGTCTTCCTCAACCTTGGTTTTTGGTTTTAAAAACTTCCCTCCTGATGTTAACTCATCACAATAAATTTTTGCGAAATTAATTGTTGTTAAAAAGAAACCCTATGGGTTTTGGGGCTATTCTTTTTTTTTGCAACCACCCATTGTTTTACCACACCTCATATCAGAATTTCTCCCAAAACCCCTCCCTCCACTTTGGGTCAAGCCAAATATTCTATTCCAACAAGTTCAACCCATTTCTGATTTTTATTCCATTTATTTTATCCCCAAAACTATCTCTATCTTTTGTTTTGGACCTAGGTGATTTACAAAGGAAGTATCTGATTTCCTTTGAGTTTTGATCTCAAACCAACTCCTCTGGCTAGTCCCTAGCACCCCCAACCTAGATCCATCAAGATCCACTCTTCTACAATTCAAATTTTTCAAGTTTCACTCACTGCAAGTTTGGACCAGATTCATCATTTTTGGCGAAATTCATATTTTTTTCCTTTTCCAAAAATTCTGACAAAAATCAGGTAGCCTCCAGGTGCACCGAGAGGCCACCCCACCAAAGGTCAGCTCCAGGAAATTTCTCCACATGCCAAAATCATTTCGTCGAGCACCTGGCCTGCCTTGTTCTTTGTACATGTTCGAGTTCAGTGTTTGAGATTCGAATTGTCGATGTCGTTTTCTTCAGAGACACGGCGTCGATCTCACCAGTTCCCACTCTAGCGCCATGCACACTGCTCCTTCTTCTTATCCAGAGCACCGCACGGTCCTTTGGACGGGCACCATCATCGGTGGTGACGTGTCCCGCTGACACCGGCAGCTTCTGCGGTGACAGAGCCACCCGTGGCGGCCAGCAGGGATCAGCTCCAGCTTTCGGCGCCGTCTAGCACCGCCCAAGCCACCCGAGGCCTCCGCATGGCCGTCTGCTTGCCTGCGCACGCTGCGGCACTTTCGCCGTGGCCTGAGCAGCGCAGAGCGTGCTCCCTGCCGCCGACGAGCTCCGTGCGCCGTTCCGTTCGGAACTTGGAGTATCAACCAAGGTAGGCCAAGCTTAGCACCTAAACCAAACCAGTAGGCCCCCACGGTGATGCCTAGCCCCCTAAACCACCTGACTAACCACTGCACCGCCGTAATCGCCGCCGGAGCTATTCCGTTCACGACCACCGCCTCGGATCAGCTATAAAAGGAGACCCCGAGCTCGTTCTCGACCCCGCACCACAACTCCACCTCACCAGAGCCCCGCCAAGCCACCAGGAAGACCCCGAGGAGGTCTCCTTCCCCGACTCCAGCCGCCCGATCCGCCTCGGGCTCCGGATTGATTCATTCAGGTGAGGCCACCCCCTCCTCCCAAACCGCGTCAGCAGCCCTCTGGTGCACCCAGTATTCTAACCCGAGCCTCAATTCAACCTTTGTAGCCCTCCCCGACGAGATCCACCAATGCCCGAACCACCGCCCACCGGAGTTGAGGCCGCCGTCGACGTGGTGCTCGCCGTCGACCAACTCCACCACCCACAGGTGCGGAAGGACCCAAGGAACCCGTAGGTACCACCCACTCCTCCTAACGCCGTCTGTCCTCTTTAATTTTCTGTCTAGTTTTTTATCATATTTATTTGAAAAATATTTGGAATACTTTTTGGGCACCCACGGTATTCACGTTAGTACACGTTTTCTTTGTACCGTAGATACCGGAAGAGGTGACGGAACTGCGAACTTCACCAAGATAGACTCCGACTACTCCGAACCAGGCAAGCATGTTTGAACCTTTGATATGATGAGTGTTTTGCGTGTTTGCTTAAGTAGTTATTTCATGACAGGATTACGTGAACACCCGTGAATGTTATGTTGCATGCAAAGCCATTGCAAGTGAGCTTCGAAACTCGATGTGTGAATCGATGTGAGTTTACTTGATCATGTGGTGACATGATGGGTGATAAGATGGTATTGTTGTAGCATGCCAGTCTTATGCCAAACTATTTAACTCCAGTGTCAACGTGAATCAAGTCACGTTACCATCCGTTCCTTTTCTTGTACTACCACATGTTTTCTTTATGGAATATGGTTTAATAAGTTGCAAACCTCTTTCCTGGTACACACCAAACAGAGGGGCCGGGATGAGGGTTCCATGGCCCTGGATTAAAGCCCGTCATCCGGTCAAGGAGCATGGGTGTTTCCGGTTGGGACCGAGAGGGGCCACCCATTAGAGCGCGCGAGATAAATTTGATCCCATGCTATTCGAGGTTGTGACCTCCCCGTCTTAGAGTTTTTCTTGAATGTTGCCTAGGGTGATTCCTGGAAGCAGAATGTGGAATTGGGTGTGTACTGGTTAGATGTGTTTCTTCTCAAATACCATAAACGGAACTACTCCCTTGCGACTACTGAAATCCGTTGGCTGTGGTTTAATAGTACAAACTCTGCAGAGTCAAACTCATTCAAGTAACCGTATCTATGGTCAATATCTGTGTTCAACTTGTCCTGTCAGTCTCAGTGTCAGTCTCCTCGACAAATCTCCGGTGAACAGACATGAGTGGTAAACTCGGATATATGATTAATACTGTGGACGGACTAACCCGTTTATTATTATGTGCTGAGTATCTTTCCTTGGAATAGCCTATACTGCTTGAATACAACAATGAAATATAAGCCCTTTATGTGATGTCGCTCAGACATCCGACTGTGGCATTTATGCTGTTTACTTTTGATATAAGCCCTTTATGTGATGTCGCTCAGACGTCCGACTGTGGCATTTATGCTGTTTACTTTTGATATAAGCCCTTTATGTGATGTCGCTCAGACGTCCGACTGTGGCATTTATTGAAACGCCCTCGATGCGGCTATATCTCCCACGTGTCGAAGCACAACTTAGAGGCATAACCGCATTGAAAGCAATGTCGCAAGTGAGGTAATCTTCACACAACCCATGTAATACATAAGGGAAAAGAGATACATAGTTGGCTTACAATCGCCACTTCACACGATACATGGGTAAAACATTACATCATACAGATACAATCAAGGTCCGACTACGGAACCAAAATAAAAGAAGACTACCCCACAAGCTACACAGATCCCGGATCGTCCCAACTGGGCTCCACTACTGATCAACTGAAACGAAACAACACAAAGAACAAGATCTTCATCGAGCTCCTCCTTGAGCTCAGGTGCATCACCTGCACGGTTTCATTGGCACCTGCAAACTGGTTTTGAAGTATCCGTGAGTCACGGGACTCAGCAATCTCACACCATGAGATCAAGACTATTTAAGCTTAAAGATAGGACAGGGTAGTGAGGTGGAGCTGCAGCAAGCGACTAGCATATATGGTGGCTAACATACGCAAATGAGAGCGAGAAGAGAAGGCAAAAGCACGGTCGAACAACTATGATCAAGAAGTGATCCTGAAACTACTTACGCCAAACATAACTCCAACACCGTGTTCACTTCCCGGACTCCGCCGAGAAGAGACCATCACGGTTACACACGCGGTTGGTGTATTTTAATTAAGATCAACTTCGGGTTTTCTACAACCGGACATTAACAAATTCCCATCTGCCACGTAACCGCGGGCACGGCTTTCAAAGTTCAAAACCCTGCAGGGTGTCCCAACTTAGCCCATGATAAGCTCGCGATCAACGAAGGATATTCCTTCTCCCGGGAAGACCCGATCAGTCTCGAATCCGGCTACAAGACATTTCACAACAATAAAACAAGACCAGCAAAGCCGCCTTGGATGTGCCGACAAATCCTGATAGGAGTCGACGTACCTCGGTCTCGTGGCACACGGATAAGTCAGCCCACGAGTAAAACCAGCCCTCGAGTTGCCCCGAGGTGGCCCCGCAGTTCGCTTCGGTTCGACCAACACTGAAGGAGCACCGGCCGGGGGCTAAAATAAAGATGACCCTCGGGCTCCGGAAACCCAAGGGAAAAGGGCATAGCTGAGGCAAATGGTAAAACCAATGTTGGGCCTTGCTTGAAAAGTCTTATTCAAAGCGAACTGTCAAGGGGGTCCCATAAATCACCCGACCGCGTTAGGGACGCAAAATCCGGGAACATAATACCGATATGACGGAAACTAGGGCGGCAAGAGTGGAACAAAACACTGCATAAGGCCGAGCCTTCCACCCTTTACCAAGTATATAGATGCGTTAATTAAATAAGATATATTGTGATATCCCAACAAGTAAACATGTTCCAACAAGGAACAACATCTCCATGTTCCAACAAGGAACAAACTTCAGCTTCACCTGCAACTAGCAACGCTATAAGAGGGCTGAGCAAAGCGGTAACCTAGCCAAACAACGGTTTGCTAGGAAAGGATGGTTAGGGGCTTGACATGGCAATATGGGTGGCATGATATAGCAAGTGGTAGGCATCGCAGCATAGGCATAGCAAAAGAGCGAGCAACTAGCAAGCAAAGATAGAAGTGATTTCGAGGGTATGGTCATCTTGCCTGAAATCCCGCAAGGAAGAAGAACGAATCCATGAAGAAGACAAACGGAAGAGGTCGAACGAATCCTCACAACTCCGGAACGAAACCGAAGCTAACGAGAAAAGCAGACCGGAAACAAACAAACAACATAGTAAACAACCATCACATAAACATGGCATGATGCGCAAACAAGTATGATGCATGTCCGGTTCAAATAACATGGCATGGCAATATGCACAAACAATCCTACAAATTAAGTGGAGCTCAATATGCAACGAATTGCATATTGACGAAACTTCACAACATTTATTTAGTTCACTCTTGGTTAGATACTCAACAATATTAAATGTTATTAAACATGGCAAGAGGTGAAGCATATTAAACTAACTATTTAGGCAAGATTAAATGAGGCCGGAAATAACAACAACAATTCCGGAAAAGTCCTCATATGCATATTTTAGATTCGGAACAGATCTGACCTAAAGCACATTTTAGAGTTGTTAAACATGCAAAGCAATGCTACCATGTTAAACTAGGCATTTTTCTACCCCATTTACATATATAAATTATTTAAAACCGAGGTACGGTTAATTAGTTATGAAATAAATCATTTTAGCATGGCATTTAAGCAAATTAATGCAAACAACAATTTTAAACATTTAAATGTTGTTATCATGATGCGGATGACATGTGCAAGTTTATGCAATTTTATGAAAACGTTAACATGAGCATTAAGAAGCATTGTGTCACCGTGGTGGAAGAAAGGGGTGCCACGGCAACGAATCCGAAAATGGTGCCACGGCAACATATCGGTTCCGATAACTCGATTGAGATATCGGTGCAAAGGAAAGCGTGACGTAAGCGAGTCATGCAAGATGGTGGGGGTGATCCCGACTCCGGGTTCCCACGGAACGGTGGCATGGCAAAAGAGGGGCATCGCAAGGATGATTCGATCACGGCGGTCGTCACGGGTTATACCTTCGGAACGAGCAATCGGGACGGGTCGAGTTGTCGAGGGAAGTAGATGGAAGTAGACGCTCGCGATGATCGCCGAGGGAAGTAGTCGACACGGCGTAGGGGAAGTCGTTGTTCACGCACGATGGTAGTGGTACATCTCGTCATCGGAAGTAATTGTTCATGTCCCGTGGATGTTCGGGGTCCACGGGGTCTTCGAGGGTCGACGGTAGTGGTACTTGGTGAATCCCGAAACGGACTTGGCGTCTTCGCGCGTAGGGGTACTTGTCATTAACCACGGAAGTAGTTGTTCACGTTTTGGAGTTGAACTTGCCGCTCGTGGTACACGGGTCTTCGGAGCTGGTAGTGGTACATGGGTCTTCGGAGATGTCCGGGGTCGTCGGGTCGTAGTGGTACTTGGCGTTTCCGGAGACGGCAGCAGGGGACTGGACATGTCACGATGTAGTTGTGCGTTCGTTCGGAGGGGAACTTGGCGAAATCCACGAAGCGTCCTCGGGCTTCCCTGGTTGCCGAGTCTTGGCAGCAACGAGAGGGCAACAGGGACGCGTCCTCCATGCTGCTCGAACGAGGCAGAGGCGGGCAGGGGCCCATCTGGTCCCCGGCCGGCGGGACTCCATGGGGCGGCCATGGCGTCGGGCAGGGCCTCCCGAGGTGGGGCGCCGGAGTTGAAGATGCTGCAGGAGGGGCCGGAGTTGGGACGACGGCGGCTGGAGGGAGTACCGGGCGCAGGGAGCGGCGAGGGTCTTCCGAGGCGAGGACGCGAGGTCGAGGCGAGAAGGGGCGCATAGGAGGTCACGACGGCGGCGAGGAGGCCGACGGGGCTCCGGCCTGGCCGCTGACGAGGGCGACGGGGAGGTTCTGGTGGCGCGGCACCAAGGGCGGCGAGGTCGAGACGGAGGAGGAGCTGCAGAGGAGACGAGGCGGCGCTTGGGGCCTGGCCCGCCCGAGGCGGACGGGCGCTGGGGCTCGGCGCGCTCCTCGGGCGCCGGGCGGCAGGCGGCGACGGGGAGGAAGGGCGCGGCGCTGGGAACCGCGTGGAGGCGATTTAGGGAAGATGAGGGGGGATCGGGAGAGTGAGGACGAGGGGTGGCGGCGCTGGTGGCGCCCCGGCGATGTGGTCGGGAGGAGGAGGGAGAGATCATGGGAGATGCTGCGGGAGAAGGGGAATCGGGCAGGGAGGCGGCGCTGGTGGGAGTCGAGGGAGAGGATCGGGGCTAGGGTAGAGCGGGCAGGCCTCTTGGGCCGACTAGGTCAGGCCACAGCTGGGCCTTGGAAAGAAAATGGCCAGAGGCCTGGCTGGGATCTCTTCTCTCTCTCCTTTCTACTCTTTATATTTAGCAGAAAAGAAAAATAGAGAGACAAAAAGAAAGAGAGGGTTAGGGAAAGAATTTGGGAACGAGGACAATTTTCCCGGACTAATAAAAATATGAAGAATTTAACAAAAATGGCCCGAGGATTTTTGGTGGAACTCCGGAAAATGATGAAATAAAATTGGCAAAGTTTGGGGACCAAACTAGAAGCAGAAAGGGCATTGGAATTTGCAAGTGTGTTATGGTGAATTCCAATTAATGGAATATTTATTATAGCTCCCTAATATTGGGAGGATATGTTATAAAGAGAAGTCACCATGTGAATCCCTCGGTTTAAATGGATCGAAAAATCCATACAATTTATTTAGTTGAGTTTTAAAAAAAAATGATATGATGGCATGATGACATGATGCAATGCAAAAACAAAACAAACCACACGACAAAACTCGGAAACCCTGGAAGGCAACTGAAGCTCCGGTCTTGGGGCGTCACATTTATGCTATTTACTTTCGATATAAGCCCTTTATGTGATGTCTCTCAGACGTCCGACTGTGGCATTTATGCTGTTTACTTTTGATATAAGCCCTTTATGTGATGTCGCTCAGACGTCCGACTGTGGCAGTCTTGTTATTTACTTTCGATATAAGCCCTTTATGTGATGTCGCTTTGACGTCCGACTGTGGCACGCACTGTCATTTATTTTTCCAATATAAGCCCTTTACGTGGTGTCGCTTAGACGCCCGACTGCGGCATGTTAATTTAATTGTTCACCATTCGAGGCGTCACTTCAGACACTCGATCGGTTTCCAGTTATTTTTTTGGGATTTCGGGAGGATTACCGCCTGACTTCCTTTTATTTAACATGTCGTGCAAGTTTATCATTTGAGTGTACATTGCCAATTGGTCATGATGCATCATGCTTACATTTTTTATATCTTATGTCCGAACTGTCTTGCGTGTACTTTCAAAGTACTCACCTGGCTTGTTGATTTGGCCAGATGTTGACGAAGGCGATCTTATGGATGAAGAGTTCGATAGCGAGTCCGATGCCTAGAGGAGTCCCAGTCAATCCCGTGCGATCCTGGAATTTATCACTTGTACCATATCCGCTTCCGCTACCCGAATAAACCATCGAGCCTCACTTCGACGCTCGATGAGCTGCAAGAGTAGGAGTCAATGTCACCCACTTCACTGTGACATATCCACCGCCACTTTTATATGCGAGTCAGTAGTATGCCACCACACCCTTGTGTCATATCCGCCTTTATGTACATTATTGGCGTGCTTGTAATAAATTGTTGAGCAACCTCAGCTCAACCCTGTAATATATTTAGTACTTCTGGATTTCTGTATCAAGAATTTGTCTACCAGTAAGGAGGAATCTCCTATACTGGAAATAAAAGGATCGGTTTCTCAATAAGTATTTTATTGAAAAACCGGTCGTGACAAACTTGGTACCAGAGCCAGGCTGACTGTAGGAAGCCACTAGGTGCGATTGCTAATCGGTTATTAGCGTCTTAGTGCAATTTTTAGCATTTTGCAAAATGTAGCAATTTTCTGTTAGTCATCATAAATTTATGATCTGACTATTCAGAATTTTTGTCTAGTTTTGTAGATGGCTAGCAGCGACTGTGAGTCGCAGGTGTTCGCTAATTTACCTGAGGGGTTTATCAAGCTCCTCACCTACATCGTCAAGATCGCGATTGGGCCATCGGTTCGCCCAGTGTTCACACTCTACCAGCACAAGATCAGCGACAGTCTGTCTATGCACCAGGTCGCGGTGCAATTCAAGGGAGGGCATTCAGAGTCACGGCAATTCCGATTTGTTGGCAGGGCCATGCCTACGGAGAGGCATGCCAAGTAGATGGCAGCCTGTGAGGTGATAGCTCGTCTCCGAGATGTTCTTCCTTCGATGAAGGCTCGTCGCTACCGCTACCTTCCATGCCACGTGCCATACACTTGTCACTATGCATTCGCTTGCCCCAGGGGAGAGCGAGATGAGGCTATTGAGATGCTTGTTGAATACCTCTAGGCACTTGAGGCAGCTTTCGATAACCTTGTGGACGACCTTATGGCTGCCCATATGGACTCAGTCCATGGCTGCACCGCCAACAGGAGGGAGCTCCTCCACACAGCACCACCACTGACCTTTGTCTCATCCTCAGCATCTTACTCACCTGCCATCCTCGCCACCGCTCGTCGCCTGCCTACCACTGAGGAGTTCGACCAAGTCATCGCGCCCACTCCAGTCCGTGTCACACCACCTATTGCACCCACTCCAGTCCGTGTCGCACCACCTATTGCTCCCACACCAGTCCGTGTTGCACCACCTCTCGCGCCCGCTCCAGCTTCTCAGCGCAGCACTTCACGCCTGGAGCCTATTAGTGAGGAGGAGGTTGAGTCCCCGGCATCACTAGGCCTCACCCTCGGCAGGCCAAGGGAAATCCTTACCATCTCCGACTGAGTGCGCCTAGCAGCCCTGTGCTGTGCCAGCATGTATGATATGTTTATATGTATATAGGTTGTGAGAAGTAGTTTGTATGCGCATCATGTAGGAACTGGGAGAAGTGCACTAGCCTAAATAACATGTCAGGATTGTGTACGCACATCCTGAGTGATGTATTGTATAATTACTGCTTGCGTGTAAGATATGTACTGAGCAGTCCTTCTCCATGCGCAATCAAATATTTTCTTG
This sequence comes from Aegilops longissima, assembly GCA_021605205.1. Classification (NCBI taxonomy): domain Eukaryota; kingdom Viridiplantae; phylum Streptophyta; class Magnoliopsida; order Poales; family Poaceae; genus Aegilops; species Aegilops longissima. The sequence continues at coordinate 346,005,131 of CM038679.1, forward strand.
AAAAATCTTGGAGCGTTTAAAAATTTCCGCCTTTGCGTATTTATTTATTTTTGCGGCTCAATTTCTTTTTCCTTATGGATTTTCCAAAATATATCCCCAGAGAGGAAAATGTCTCGTCCTTGGACTCGTTCCATGCCAAATCCGCCAGAAGAGAATTATGGCACCCAAACAAACAACAATTTCACACGGGGACAGTCAAGTCAACAGGGCAGTGAGATAGCTTTTTCTCAAGTGTGCCGCCTTTATGAGCAAAGCCAACAACAGCACCAAGAAATGATGAACCATGTCATCAATATGGAAATCACCGTGGACCGTATCAGCAGCAATCCAAATTATCAGAACTACAAAAGACGCGTCCCCCAACTTTCTCGCACACTGACAAACCTCTTGAGGTCGATGACTGGCTTCGAGACATTGAAAGGAAATTGATTATTGCACAATGTTCAGACCATGAGAAGGTACTTTATGCACCTCACTACCTCACATGAGCAGCTGCATCATGGTGGGAAAATTTCCTACACATGCACCCCAATGAGAATAACATCACCTGGGAAGAATTTAAAGAGGGTTTTCGTGGGGCGCATATCCCCAAAAGCGTTATGAAAATCAAGAAGAGGGAGTTTGATGACCTCAAGCAGAGAGGCATGACGGTGACCGAGTACAACAGTCTGTTTACTCAGTTATCTCGTTATGCCAATGAAGAGCACATGACTGAGAATAAAAAGATGGAAAAGTTTCGGGATGGTCTTGCACCAGCACTCAAATGCCAGCTGGTCGTACACACCTTTCCAGACTTCAAAACACTTGTGGACAAGGCCATTACCCTGGAAAAAGAGCGCCGTAGTTTGGAAGATTTTCGCAAGCGCAAGAGGGACCAAACTACTCAAGCTCGCAACAACCGAAGCAAGACTGACTTTCAGAAGAGTGGAGCAAACAAGTCCACAACCAATATCCCACGCTCGATCAAGAATTTTCATGCAATGGACAAGGATTTTACATAACGCCCAGGTGTTACTTACTACGCCTGTGGAGAAGAGGGGCACTATGCTAAGCAGTGCCCAAAGCCAAGAAACTCGGCTCCCACGCCGAACCACGGTGGGAATAATTCAGCACCCAAGCGCAACAACTTCAACCCCAATAATAATCACAAGAAGGGTCACGTGAACCATGTGACCAAGGAGGAAGCACAGAATGCCCCGGATATCGTACTCGGCACGTTCCTTGTCAACACAATACCTGCCACGGTTTTGTTTGATTCTGGAGCTTCTCACTCGCTCATTTGAAAGAAATTTGCTTTGCAAAATGATTTTTGAATGCTTCCCCTGGAAAAGTCCATGATCATCAAGTCCCCCGGGATTAAGCAAGTTACTCAGAGTTACTGCCAAGGTGTGGTTATTTAGTTTGAGGGATTAAAGTTTCATGCCAACCTTATTGTATTGGAAAATAAGGGACTAGATGTCATCCTAGGAATGGACTGGTTAACCACCAACAAAGGATTTATTGACTGCTTCAACCAGACAGTGATTCTTACCAACCATCACGGGAAGACAATAAAAGTTTCAGCTCAAGAAAGACAAATATCACGGCAACCAAGGTTGAACAAGGTGGACGTTTCAGAGTTAAGCAAAGTCCCAGTAGTGTGTGAGTTCCCCGACGTATTTCCCGAAGAACTACCAGGCATGCCACCAGACCGGGAGATAGAGTTCAGCATTGAACTAGCACCTGGAACCACCCCCATCTACAAGAAACCATACAGAATGGCACCCTCGGAGTTGGTGGAATTAGAGAAGCAAATAAAATAATTACTGGACAAAGGATTTACTCAAGCCAGCTCCTCACCTTGGGGCTCACCAGTTTTATTTGCCAAGAAAAAGGATGGGACACTGAGATTGTGTATAGACTATCGAGCACTCAACATGGTCACAATCAAGAACAAATATCCGATGCCACGGATAAATGATTTATTTGACCAGCTGGCTCAAGCCAAGGTCTTCTCAAATATTGACTTAAGGTCAGGATACCATCAATTAAAAGTACGGACAGAAGATATTCCCAAGACATCCTTCACCTCCAGATACGGGTTGTATGAGTTCGCGCACTGTTTGGGGCCTAACCCAACGTGCCACGCGACATGTGTGGCTCAGGCCTGGGGCCTTATGTCGGGGAAAATATACAGGGGTATGCATTTTCCCCTGACTCCTGCATGAACAAGCCAAGATCAAGCCAACATGTAGATGGAACCAACAGATTCGAAGGACCAACACGCAGATAAGAGGGACCAAGATCAAGCCAAAGAAGCAGGATATCGTCAAGAAAAAGGCCTTCTTTGCTGGGTAGGCGAGCCCGGCAAGGGGCGAGGCCACCGCTAGAAGCAGGCGACCAAAGCGCCCTGGCAGGGCCTGCCGGAGCTCGCAGAGGCAAAACCACCTCACCAAACATTGCACCACGACCCACGTTGTCGATCAGTGCGGTGTCAAGCCGCGGAGTGACTATGTGGCAGCCCCTCCCTACAGGAAAAACCCACAGACAACACCCGTACCACGACATGTCAACGAGCAGGCGCGGAGCTGGCAAGATATCCCGGCAAGCCTTGTCATGCAACCAATGATGTGACATTGAGCGGTGCATTTAATGTGACCTAGCAGCCCGCTGAGTTAGGTATGATATCACTGTTTGCTATCATATCAGTGCATAATGACTACTTTGCCATTGTGGTGACCCTTGATATATAAAAGTAGGCCCATGGCAACCATAGACATGGTTAGAAGGTTGGGTAACTCACACCCCCATACGCGCATAGCAACTATTGCCCAGAGGCAACCCTTGCCCGGGCAAGTGTACTACGCTCCGCACCACCTTTCCACCATCAATCCACCAAAGCAGGAGTAGGGTTTTACGCCTTGTGGCGGCCCGAACCTGAGTGAAACTACCCACGTGATCTCTGCCGTGTTGTCACACGCTTGTCTGCTCTTTGTGCAACACGAAGTCCCCCTGTCGAACCAGCAAGGGGCCCCCTGGTCCCATAGGTGGCCGTGGTTTCGCGCGAGACATTCTGCGATGGTAATAACGAGCGTGCACAGTTCTGGGAACAAGACGTGTGCTGACATTGCCTATCGCGGTGCACTCTATGGTGCCAACGCCACGTACGCGGCCGAGAAAGCATGCCCACGTTACGCCGTCCGGGAATAGTGCAGCACTATATAATCGTCAATAAATTTTGAGCCTGCGTCCCATCAAATTCCAAATTGCAAACATGTTCACACCGATCAAAACCTAAACGGTTTCCCACTTTGGACTGTATTAGTACCCGGTTATAAATACTACTGCTCCAAGATGACTGCACATTCCTCCTCAACTCCTCACCCACAAAAACAAACAAGTCATTCATCATCTTCCCCTTGCGTCTGCCATGGCCAGCGTGAGTTCTGGGTTGAGAGATTACCACCAGGCAGAGGCAAGCATGGAAGCGGAAGCACGAGAGATGTCCCGCCTCGCCGCGAAAGCACCCGACATGTGCCGCTGCGCGGCCGTAGCTCTGGGCCGAGCGCGACCTGCCGCCTCGTCGTGAAAGCCTCGTTTGAACAGGCTACCATAGTTATCCGACAACTAAATGAGAGCAATGCGAAGCTCTGGTCCGAGCGCGACCTGCTGAGGGCGAAGATCGTCGGAAGTGCGGAGCAACAACAAGAGACCACTGCCTTGTTGAAGAGGACCAGCGTCATCATCGAGAAATTTATGGACGAGAATGCCATGCTACGCACCAAGCGCAAAAGGCTGGTGGAGGAATCCGTGGATGCTCTCAACCAGCATCTTGAGGACACAAAAGAGATCATCGCCGCTCGCCACGGAGACTAGTTTCCGTGTCTTGCATCAACGGATCAAGAAAGTAGAGATTAGTGAGCCAGATCGTTGTCTTCCTTATTATTTTGCCCTTGTGTATTTTGGGCGTTGCCGCGTGTGGCTTTTTTAATTATGTTCCCAAATATGTAAGACAATTATTATCCACTGTCATCGTCCTTATATTCATCATGCTTGCCATAAGTCGCAGTCGATGCTATATAGGTACGTCGAATCTTACATCAAGATCCGTGCAAAACGTTCTTTTCAAATTTTCATTTTTCTCTCTTAAATCTTAGTCCAGTGAGACATAGCCACGCCGTGAAACAGGGGCTTGGGCGCCATTAATGGAGACGTTAGCATGGAGGTGCGCAGCGGATAGAGGTCAAAAGGCTCTCCTCTCGATGAGCATGCGCAGGGATCTGATTGCATGCCTCCTGTACTCAAATAGCTACCCCGCACGACACCTCCTAGCCAATAAAAAAGGGGACGCGTGGCGGCGCATAATTGGTAAGTAGAACGCTCATGGTTTCAATAATAGTTGTGTTTCCGATTTATAACGTAACAACACTTGTTCCAAAATGACTTTGTTGATTGTCAATGTGTGCACCTTCACAAATCGGATAGAAAAATTACCACAACATGTTGGTGCCATGTCATGACACCATGCTAAGTTTCATAATTTTCAGGTGTATTTTGGATTTACTGGAATTTAAAAAATGAAGTTTCGCAATCTTTCTGGCCGAGCCACGACGCCCAGATGATTGAATTTCACTCCCATTTCTTGCATGGGACCTAAGCATGCACCCAAGGATAGAACTTTGATTTTTCAACAAATTTATATGCACCGGAGCATGTGCATGTATTCCAAATTTTAAGTATGCACAAAAAATGCCTACAAAACCTAGTTAATGTATAAAAATGTCCAAACAAACCCCGAAAAATTCCAAAACTTAACACAACACTCCTGTTGTTCTATGTTGACACTAGAAACTTTTTGAAAGCAATAAGAGGCAACGGATATCGTTTCGTCCCCAAAGGTGGCACGTTCCCTACGGAAACCATCAGCCTTGTTGTGAGAAGCTCTGGTTTGTGAGAACCTTGTTGATACGTCCATTTTGCATCATGTTTTCTTACTGTTATTTATTATGTTTCTACACATAATAATGCGTTTTGGACTAATTCTAATGCCTTTTCTCTCATAATTTGCAAGGTACACACCAAGAGGGAGAATTCCGGCAGCTGGAAATCTGGACTTGGAAAAGCTACGTCAGGCTAATTATTCTGGACAACTCCAAACAAGCTGAAACTTCACGGAGATTTTTTATGGAATATTTAAGAATTATTGGAGCAAATAACTACGGAGGGGCCCACCAGTGGGCACAACCTTCTGGCGCCCAGAGGAGCACAAATTACCGGTGGGTTGTGCTCACCAGTGCCCACCTCCGTGCCCATCTTCCGTATATAGGTCATTTTGACCTCGAAAAAATAAGGAGAGGACTTTCGGGATGAAGCGCCGCCGCCTCGATGCGGAACTTGGGCAGGAGCACTTTTGCCCTCCAGCGGAGCGATTCTGACAGGGGAACTTCCCTCCCGGATGGGGAAATCATTGTCCTCATCATCACCAACAACTCTTCGATCTAGGGGAGGGAAATCTGCATCAACATCTTCAAGAACATAATTTCATCTCAAACCCTAGTTCATCTCTTGTGTTCAATCTTGTTACCGGAAGTATAGATTGGTGCTTGTGGGTGACTAGTAGTGTTGATTACATCTTGTAGTTGATTACTATATGGTTTATTTGGTGGAAGATTATATGTTCAGATCCAACATGCTATTTAATACTCCTATGATCATGAGCATGTTTATCATTTGTGAGTAGTTACTTTTGTTCTTGAGGTCACGGGAGAAATCATGTTGCAGTTAATCGTGTGAACTTGATATGTGTTTGATATTTTGATAGTATGTATGTTTCGATTCCCTTAGTGGTGTCATGTGAACATCGACTACATGACACTTCACCATATTTGGGCCTAAGTGAATGCATTGTGGAGTATCAATTAGATGATGGGTTGCGAGAGTGACAGAAGCTTAAAACCCAGTTTATGCACTAATCCGTAAGGGATAGATTGGATCCAAAGTTTAATGCTATGGTAAGAATTTATTCTCAATACTTTTCTCGTAGTTGCGGATGCTTGCGGGAGGGTTAATCATAAGTAGGAGGTTTTTTAAAGTAAGAACGGCACCTAAGCACCGGTCCACCCACATATCAAATTATCAAAGTAGCGAACACAAATCGAACCAACATGATGAAAGTGACTAGATGAAAATCACGTGTACCCTCAAGAACACTTTGCTTATCATAAGAAACCGTTTTGGCCTGTCCTTTGCCTCAAAAGGATTGGGATATGTCGTGGTTTTGTCATGGCAGATGTCCTAGAGAGAGGACTTAGTAGTGGATCCATCGCTGCGGGTTAACATAAAGGGGTTAAAGCGGACAAGTGACACAAGAGAGTTTATACTGGTTCGGCCCCTTCCATTGGAGGTAAAAGCCTATGATCCAGTTGTTGTGAGATTGCTTGGGCATCGATGACCAGGGAGCAAATACGCTTTGCCTGAGTCTCGAGTTGTTATCTGTTGTCCTTGAACCGCCGCCGGGTCGTCTCCTTATATATATGGGTTGACGCCCGTCGGTTTACAGAATCCCGAGGCCGGCTCATAAACGTGTCCGGCTCGGTCTCTGCTCTTTCTATCTTACAACACAAGTTTACATATCAATACCAGTTTATGTCTACAAGCCTTAAACCGGCTTTGGGCCCTGGGCCTTCATAAAGCGTCACCGTATGTCTTCATGGGCTTCAGATATAATGAACTAATTATGGGGTTAACGCGGCCTCTCCTGGCCAGTTTACGCCCAGTGGTAATATACCTAACATTAGGCCCCGGATTGATTTGAACTGGTTCATGTCAATCCTCAATACTTAAGAAAATTTCTTCTTTCAACATCTTCATATAATCTTGTAAACCGCCGTGACGTCACCTTCCAGGACCATGGTAGACCGCCATGACGTCATCTGCTATTTTAAACTGTGTATAACCCATCTTCATTATTGGGTTCCAAGATCGAGGCAACAAAGATGTCACACACCCCATTTTTTGGGCTCCTCGATTCTCATGCCTGCCTTTTATCCATTCATCTTATAAATAAGGTCGAGGGGTCACTTTCACTTTTCCCCCTCATGCCTCTTCGCATCGTCGCCTTCCTCACGCCGACCGACCCTCGAGCTTTGCCGCTGCCGTCGTCCTTCGCATCTGCTTCGACAAAGGCCGCTGCATCAACCTGACCATATCAGAGAAATGCGGTGACCCTCCGCTGCTTCCTCCTACACCAGTAAGTTCCTCTTCTCCTCACCCCAGATCCGCCATTAGGGTTCGGTGTTCTTCATAGCTTGAAGCTGTTCCTCCTTCAGTAATACCAATGGCCAGCTAGATCTGATCGTGTTCAGCGTATTTTGTAGTTTAAACTCTTTTCTTCTTGTCAATGCATCTGCTTGATATAAACTCATCTGAACTTACTGAACTTTTTGAACACCTGAAATTAGACCAGAATATATTTTGATTATCCAACGCACGGCAGATCTAAAATTCCCACGCCAAACTGTGAAACTTGTTTTTCCTTCACTTATAGATCTTTAGACTTGTATATTCAATACCAAATTAGGCGGTTTAACTTCATAGAAAAAATGATGACCCGGTAGATACCATTAGTCCCCTGTTGAACCGCCAATGTATTCATCATTGTACTGTTTCCATTGCCAGACTCCGGTTTACAAATAATCAATTCCGGTTTAACAATATGCTTACGTCCTTATACAGCTGTATAGTTGTCCACTGTAAATCTTAAACCGGCAATAATCATGTTTCAGATTTTCATTGCCATGGCCAAGCAAGTCTATGAATGCAATTGGGGTCCTTCTTGAGTAACCGAAGAGCAGTTAAACAATTGTGTTAAAACGAGCGCTTTAGCCAAGAAAGATGTCATCCACTGGAGGGTCCCTGGCCCAGAAAATCCTCCTATACCCAAGGATGGAGAGGTAGTTGTGTTTGCTGACCACTTGAGTCGAGGTTTTAGCCCTCCCGGTTCAAAAAAATTCCGGGATGTACTGGCAGTTTTCAACTGCGCCCTCAAGACATCGGTCCAAATTCTGTGACCAACATCTGCCACTTCCAAGTGTTCTGTGAGGCTTATCTACAAGAGGAACCTACAGTCGAACTGTTTAGGGATTTCTTTCACTTAAAACGTTGCACAGAATTCATAGATGGACCCAGTACTGAATTGGGCGGAATGGCGGTTCAGAAAAGGAAGGAAGTCACTTAGCCTCATCCCAAGCTGCACAGTCACCCCAAAGAGTGGAACTAGACCTGGTTTTACTGCAAGGATACATCTCCACCTGATGAAAACCCCCTGCCGGTTACCGCCCTGAACGCCTTAGCAATACACATACTTTTCCTCAGAGGTTGACTGCAAAAGAAAGTGCCAACTATGCTCCTAAACTATCAAAGCTTAGAGCCTTCATCACGAACGGTTTGACAGGAGTTGATCTTGCTTGTTGTTGGATAAGCTGGAGTATTCTGCCCTTAAGCCGACACTCCGGTTTCATGTGTGAGTACACAGGGAGTTTGAAGGATGCTCAACAACACATTGACATTCAGCTTACAGATGCGGAAGTTACTGAGGCTGTAAAGAAGATGCTGAACGAACCGGAGGATGTCTGTGCCCAAACCGGACTACTCCCTTTCTGCACCTAACAAACCGCCCGCTCTAAGAATCATATAATCTTTTAATCTTAATTTGCTTCTGTCCAAATATTCTCTGAAAGCGTGATTATTCTCTGACAGGGGTAATGATCCGTTCTAGAACAAGAAACCTCAAGAAAAACCGGCAAAGCCGCAAGACAAAATGGCCAAGCCGCTTCGCCCAAAGACCAAGGTTGTTAAGAAACCTGCCAAGAAAAGGACCACTTCATCCTCCAAGCTACCAGCTGAGGACGATGTGGGTAACCCGGAATCAGAGGTAGAACTTGACTCTCTTGGTTCATTTTTCGTACACCTCATTGACAATGATTATTATCAGGACGACGCTGAAGGCAGTCATGCTGATGATGTAGAGGTAATCATTCTTTCCTCCGATTCAGATCCTCTGCCAACATCAAAAATCCGTTGAGCAAACCGGAAAGTAAAATTTTCTCACCCCCTTGCTTACTTGGACCCAAACTTTCTTTTGAAGACACAGCAGCAGGAAGCTCGCCGCACAACCCGGCACAGCGGCTAGGTAGTTACCTTCGCCGGCTTACCGAACACTCCGGTTCGGAAACGCCGATCAGAGGTCTATTATCTCCTTGACACTTCATGCCCCAAAGCGGGTTGTTTCCGTCAGCCTCTTAACCTGTCTGATTTGAATTACCAGGGTACTTCTCACTCATCTTCTGGCGAGTCGTTAGCCACAAAGCTTCCACCCCTCAAAACAGTTCTTGGGTGAGCCATACACTTATTTTTATCCTTGATATGTTATTTTAATATATACTGTACTGATCCTCATGTTTATCTTTGTCAGCGCCAAGCCGAGACCCAGCAAGAAGGCTCGGTTGAATAAACCGGCTGACGAGAACGTGGCTGTTGAACCAGAGAAGACTCCAGATCCTAAACCAACCAATGTTGACGCCATACTTAATGATCCACCGCCTCAAGACCATGACTTCTTTGCTGAACAGGTGGAAGTTGACACCACAAACCGCGCTGACTAGCCAATGAGCCATGTCCGAGCTGATGACAAACCGGTCAGTCCAGTTAAAAATACTGAAAAGCCGCCAATCCCAGTAACTGCTGCTGATGACAAAGATGATGACATTGTGAATACTGGCACTGGGCACACCACTCCTGGAAACCCTGTCGCTTTGTCAAAGTATACTTCCAAAGACGAGCTCTCTGCAATTGGCAAAGGCAAATGGAACGCCGATTTGTCAAATTATGCTCATATGAATGCTCAAGAACTTCACTCCGGCTTCTTGAACCGTCTGTACACCAGCCGTGACTATGAAGCCGGTTTGGTAAATTTGAGCGATATGAGGTAATTAATACTCAAGTCTGCTTAACTGTCTCTCTTGTGACTTCCAAATATCAACTCTATTAGCCCCCAAGTGACGGTTTATTATATCAATCAAAACCGGGACTTTTAGTAACAATCTTTATATTTTGCAACAGTGCATCTTTTTCTCACTCGTATAGTCCCCAAGGGCCAGTTTAACCTTATAAAGATGAATCGGGACTGTAGAAGAATTCCCATAGCCGCAATTATGAGAAAATACACATTAGCCCCCAAGTGCCAAGATTAATACTTGTATTGTGCTTGGGACTTGTAAAATGTCTGATAAAGTGCAAATATGCATTAGCCCCAAAGTAACAAGGGCACAACTTGTTATGTGCTGGATACTTCAAATATGTACTGTCAACAGATAATATATATGTCTCTTTATAGGCTGAGCTAAGTAAGAAGGAAAGCCAAACCGCTAATCTGCAAGAGAACCTCAAATCCCAGCAAGCCGAAACCTCCAAAGCCAAGGAAGAATTGACGAGCGCTCTAAGCACTATGGAGAATGAAAGAGGGCTTCAACAAGGAGCGGGCAGTTTGGGAGACAGAAAAATCCGCATTGCGAAAAAGGGCCGAAGACGCAGAAGCAGCTCTTAAACCGGCGGTTGACGAACTGACCGGTGTAAAGCGACAGATTCATGCCATGACTGCTACTGTATTCGGTAAACATCTTGTCCTTATACTTTTGACATGTTTTCCCATGTGTTGTCGGTTTACTGATGTGTACACTGGTGCAGGAACTCGTATTAGCCATCTGGGCTCTGATGTACAAAAGAAGCTGAAGGATGCCTACACTTTGATAGAGCAGTTGTATACTGGTGCGCAGCGGATCATCTGCACCGCTTCACACAATAAACCACCTCCAACATTGATCAAGGGAATCTTAGAAAGGCTATCCATGCTGCCTGCCCGGGTTGAAGAACTAAAGAAAGCTGCGGCAAGGGCCGGAGCTCTGACCGCTCGAACTCGGGCAAAGGCGTGGGTGCCTGATCTTGATCCGGTGGACATGGCTAAAGGCTTCCCAAGCTTAAAAGAAGACAGATCAGAATTTGGCCAGTAGGATCTCCGCACCATAAACCGGGAAGTACGTCCACTGGCTTGTCAATTGGCTGAAGAAGCTGACCTCTCATACTATCAAGCAAGTTATGATGACAAGAACAAATGGGTTGCTGCACCAATTCCGGAAGGGCAAAATCTGATCCCTCCAATCCGTAAGCACACTTATGCCCCCGATATTGAACCGTCCACCCTTATAAGCGACAAAGTTGTGTTCCAAGCGTTAACTGGAATCGACTGGACAACTATTGACTTCCAGCCGCTGGGTAGAGACGAAGAGGAGGAACCGGTGCAAGATGATTCGCAGCCGTCAGGTCAAGCTGGTGACTAATCATAATCCGGAGGCCGGTTTAGCCTTCTACATGCTGCAACACGTATTTGAGAAAACAATTATCCTTTTGGGCACTGAAACGCCTTGTAATAGGCTAGTTAAAACACTTGGTCTGTTATGCCTTCATGCATATTTATCTGCGACTGATGCTTGCTTAATCGGACATGCTTAAGATATGATGTTCATAATCCATATCCATTTATTCAAGTTGTTCCTGCAGATAAGAAGCTTAAAGCGCCCTGGCGGTTTACCACCGGGCAGGTCATGATACCCAAATACATATATATGACCAAGGTTTATAACCAAGGTTGTAAAGATAACCAAATATGGAAATATACAATACCTGTGACCTTTAGGCATAATGTTGGCTAACCAACTTTGTAGTGAGGGTCATAACCCTAATCTGGAGTATAAGTAACTCCTGTTATATGACATTGGTTGACAATAAAACCGTTCCGGGTTATGATAAACACCGGTTTGTTCTATACTGGTGACTTTGAGTCAAAACTAGACCGGGCTGATAGTCTCCGGATTATAACTTGATCATGTACTGACAACTTGTAGCTGACAGCCTAACCGGGTTGATAACCACCGGTTTGAAAACATCACAAATCTTATCAAAAGAAAGAAAAACTTAGCAAAAGGCAAATAAAACCGTTGTCGTCGGGGCTTTTCACGGGCTGCCAGGCCCCAAATTCGAGGCTTTTCATGGGCTGCCAGGCCACTGAGTTAAACCATTCTTGCAAAGCCTTTTAAGATGGTCCTCAATCCTTAACCAATCATCGTTTTAACTTGACAGGTCCAGGGTCTTTATTTTAGAGTAACTTGTCAAAGTTCGAAGGGTCATACCATGTTTACCTGGGCGGAGTGACTTACTTAAATAGGCAGGTTAACCCGTGGTTTTAGGTGTATACACCAGTCTTCCAAGCCATGGCTTGATAGCCTATTACAAGTGTAGATTCCAAGTTCATTTCGATAGCAAAGAATCCCCAAGTAACATTTTGAGCTGTGCTCAGTGGGTGCCTATGTTTGAGTTGTTGTTTTACAACACTCTCTTTGGCCCCGGATTGATTTGGCTTTGAGCCGATCAAGAGGTGTGACTATGGTTTGAATACGACCAAGCCCCCAAGTGTTGTTGTGGCATAGCATCGATCAAGAGGTGTAGCTATGGTTCGGATACGACCAAGCCCCCAAGTGATGTAACATAAAGCTTTATAAACAGAAGCTCCATGTAACCACAGATGATGTAAGAAAAAACAACAGATACCCCGCTTTAGCTGAGGTTCCGGTTTATCATATTGATCATAATATATACATTTTCATAATATGTACATAAGCAGAGCCTATGGCTCAAGTATAGTAAGGCCGAAGAGCAATATTCCACGGCCGGTTGGTCTCCACCTCCGATTTACGTGAGTCTTTGCGCTCTCGAACATCGATTAGGTAGTATGACCTGTTGTGTAGATTCTTGCTAGCCACAAAGGGTCCTTCCCAAGGGGCGTATAGCTTGTGCATATCCGTCTGATACTGGATGAGTTGAAGCACCAAATTGCCTTCTTGAAAGGTTCTGGTTCTAACCCGGCGGCTATGATAACGACGCAGATCTTGCTAATAAATCGCTGAACGGGCTGCCGCCATGTCACTCTCCTCATCTAACAGGTGTAGTGCTTCCAGCCGTGCCTTCTCGTTGTCAGCTTCAACATATGCCGCTACACGAGGTGAGTCATGATGGATGTCACTAGGAAGAACTGCTTTCGCTCCATAAACCATGAAGAACGGTGTGTATCCTGTCAATCTGTTGGGTGTGGTATTGATTCTCCATAACACAGAAGGTAACTCCTCAACCCAACAACCCGGCGTCCATTGCAAGGGAACCATCAGCCGGGGTTTGATGCCTCTCAAGATCTCTTGATTGGCCCTCTCCACTTGACCATTGTACTGGGGGTGAGCCACTGATGAAATGTCAACCCGGATGTGCTCACGTTGACATAACTCCTTCATGGCACCCTTTGACAGATTGGTACCATTGTCTGTTATAATGCTGTGTGGAAAGCCAAACCGGAAGATCACCTTTTTGATGAACTGCACCGCCATAGCTGCATCACACTTACTAACTGGCTCTTCATCCACCCACTTTGTGAACTTATCAACCGCCACCAAAAGGTGGGTCTTCTTGTCCTTGGATCTCTTGAAAGGCCCAATCATATCCAGCCCCCAAGTTGCAAATGGCCTGGTGATTGGAATCATCCTCAATTCTTGAGTCGGTACATGAGCGCGCCTTGAAAATTTCTGACAGCCATCACATCTTTTGACCAAGTCCTCGGCATCAGCATGAGCTGTCAACCAATAGAAACAATGACGAAATGCCTTGGCCACCAAAGATTTTGAACCGGCGTGGTAACCACAATCTCCTTCGTGGATCTCACGCAAAATTTCACGGCCCTCTTCAGGAGACACACAGCGTTGAAACGCCACTATCATACTGCAATGATGTAACTCTCCGTTGATAATAGTCATGGACTTGGACCGCCAGATTATCTGCCTGGCCAAAGTTTCATCCTCTGGTAACTCACCCCGGTTCATATACGCCAGATATGGAACCGTCCAATCCGGAATAACATGAAGAGCCACCACCAACTGAGCTTCCGGATCAGGAATAGCCAAATCCTCTTCACCAGGGAGCTTGACGGACGGATTATGCAGAACAAACAAGAAGAAATTAGGTGGAATCGGTTTAGGTTGGGAACCCAGGCGGCTTAAAGCATCCTCCGCTTCATTCTTCCGCCTGTCCACATGACCCACCTAATAACCTTTAAAGTGACCTGCAAAAATATCCACCTCACGACAATATGCTGCCATGAGTGGGTCCCTGGAATCCCAAGTGCTAGACACTTGTTGAGCCAACAAATCCGAGTCACCGAAGCACTTAACTCGGCTTAGGTTCATCTCCTTAGCCATCCGAAGACCATGGAGTAAACCCTCGTGTTCAGCTGCATTGTTAGTGCAAGGGAACATTAAACGGAGAACATAACAAAACTTATCACCTCGTGGGGAAGTTAATAGACTCTAGCCCCCTAGCCCTCCAATTGCCTGGACCCATCAAAATGAATAGTCCAATAAGTCTGATCCGGCTTCTCTTCTGGCGCTTGTAGTTCTGTCCAATCATTAATGAAATCCACAAGTGCCTGAGATTTGATCACCGTTCGGAGTATGTATTTCAACCCATGAGGCCCGAGCTCGATAGCCCACTTAGCAATCCGGCCAGTTGCTTCCCTGTTCTGGATTATATACCCCAAAGGAGCATAGCTGACCACCTTGATGGGATGACCTTGGAAATATTGTTTAAGCTTCTAGCTTGCCAGGAAAACCCCATACACCAATTTTTGCCAATGCGAATACCTCTGCTTGGACTCAATAAGTACCTCACTGATATAGTAAACCGGCAGCTGAACCGGATACTCCTTTCCTTCCTCCTTGCGCTCCACCAAATAGCCACACTAACAGCCCGAGCATTAGCTGCCACATATAGCAACAATAGTTTGTCAACCGGAGCAGCGAGAATCGGCGGATTAGCTAGCTGCCGCTTTAAGTCCTCAAATGCATCATTAGCGGCGTCACTCCAGACGAAGTTATCCATTTTCTTCTGCATCTGATATAAAGGGATGGCCTTCTAGCCAAGGCGACTGATAAACCGGCTCAACGCGGCAA
Source organism: Aegilops longissima (assembly GCA_021605205.1). Lineage (NCBI taxonomy): Eukaryota > Viridiplantae > Streptophyta > Magnoliopsida > Poales > Poaceae > Aegilops > Aegilops longissima. The sequence goes on from CM038679.1 coordinate 346,020,211, forward strand.
TCCGGCCTGCCAGGCGTTGAACATCATTGATACACTTCGGTTTGGCCAAGGAGGTGATGGCTCTGATCTTTTCCGGATTAACTTCAATGCCCCTGTTAGACACCAAAAAGCCCAAGAGCTTGCCTGCAGGTACACCAAAGACGCACTAGGCAGGATTAAGCACCATTTTATAAACCCGTATGTTATCAAAGGTTTCCTTCAAGTCATCAATCAATGTCTCCTTCTTCCTTGATTTCAGCACAATATCATCCACATAGGCGTGAACATTGGGGCCGATCTGTTTATGAAGACAATTTTGCGCACACCATTGATAAGTTGCCTAGGCACTCTTGAACCCAAAGGGCATGGACACATAGCAGAAGGATCCAAAGGGAGTTATGAAGGTTGTCTTTTCCTGGTCCTGAACTGCCATTTTGATCTGATGATAACCAGAATATGCATCCAAAAAGCTTAAACGCTCGCAACCCGCCGTAGCATCAATAATTTGATCAATACAGGGGAGGGCAAAAGGATCTGCTGGACAAGCTTTGTTGGATCTGTGTAGTCCACACACATATGCCAAGTGTCGTTCTTCTTAAGGACCAGCACTGGATTAGCCAACCACTCAAGATGAAATACTTTAATGATAAATCCAGCCGCCAAGAGCCTGGCTACTTCTTCTCCAATAGCCTTGCGTCTTTCTTCATTGAACCGGCGGATAAACTGCTTGACCAGTTTATACTTGGGATCAATATTGAGAGTGTGCTCAGCGAGTTCTCGCGGTACACCTGGCATGTCAGAAGGCTTCCACGCAAAGATGTCCCGATTCTCACGGATGATCTCGATGAGCGTGCTTTCCTATTTCGGATCCAAGTTAGCGCTGATGCTAAACTGCTTGGACGAATCGCCGGGCATGAAGTCAACAAGCTTAGTCTCATCAGCCGATTTAAACTTCAGGGCCGAATCATGCTCTATAGTTGGTTTCTTCAATGAAGTCATATCTGCCGGATCAACATTGTCTTTGCAGAACTTCAATTCTTCTATTGCACAAACCGACTCAGCAGAAGCCGCATCACCTTATTCACACTACAGAGCGATCTTGCGTCTCCCATGCACTGTTATGGTTCCCTTGTGACCCAGCATCTTGAGCTGCAGATAGACATAACAAGGTCGTGCCATAACTTAGCATAAACTGGCCGTCCAAATAGAGCATGATACGGGCTTTTGATTTTCACCACTTCAAAGGTCAAAGTTTCTGATCTCGAGTCATGCTCATCTCCAAAAGCCACCTCCAGAGCTATTTTACCGACAGGATATGCCGATTTACCAGGCACCACACCATGGAACATCGTATTGGACGGTTTAAGATTTTTATCTGTTAATCCCATGCGATGGAAAGTTTCATAATAGAGGATATTTATACTACTCCCCCATCCATGAGTACCTTAGTGAACTTATAACCTCCCACCTGAGGTGCCACCACCAACGCTAGATGACCCGGATTGTCAACACGGGGCGGATGATCTTCTCTACTCCACACGATTGGCTGCTCAGACCAGCGCAAGTAACGGGGCACCGCCGGTTCAATGGAATTCACTGCCCTTTTATGGAGCTTCTGATCGCGCTTGTCCAGGCTAGTGGTGAAGACATGATACTATCCACTATTCAACTGCTTCAGGTTGCTCTAGTAACCGGACTGCTATTGCTACTGTAGCTGATTCCCTTGATTGTTATAACCACCTTGGTTACCCTGATTGCCTTGATTGCCATGTCCGCTCTGGTTACCATGAAAACCTGAACCAGAACTGCCTCCACCATAACCTGGCCCATGAGACCTAGGGCCCGAACCGCCACGCGGTCCATGATCATACCGAAAAGAATCAGAATTTTTGAACTCTTGCATGATGTAACAATCTTTCCAAAGGTGCGTGGACGGGTTTTCCATCGTCCCATGCTTTGGGCAAGGCTGGTTCAACGGATAAGATAGGCCTTCCGGGTTAGGACTTGGCCCTCCACCGCGCTGGGGCGGTTTACCCTTACGCCGCTGGCCCTTGTCATGTGTGTTGGTATTAGCCACAAAGTCCAAGCTGTGGTCCGCCTTACGCTTGCCGCCATTTCCATGACCCGCCAGGTTGTGGTGCTGCCCCTTGGCGCTGCCACTCCTTTTTCCCTTCCCTATCTTATCATCTTCAGACTCAGGATCCTTGGTACTGTCAGAGTCGGCATACTTCACCAAAGCGGCCATGAGGGTACCCATGTCATTACAATGATGTTTGAGCCGTCCCAACTTCAACTTCAGGGGTTCAAAACGGCAATTGCCTTCCAATGTTAAAACTGCGGTATCAGCGTTGATGCGGTCCGATGAATGCAAAATCTCTGAAACCCGGCGCACCCAATGGGTTGTTGACTCTCCTTCCTCCTGGACACAGGCAGCTAAGTCCACAATTGACATGGGCTAATTGCATGTATCCTTGAAATTCTGGATAAACCGTGCTCTCAACTCGGCCCATGACCAGATAGAATTAGCCGGTAAGCTCTTTAGCCAAGTGCGGGCCGTCCCTTCTAGCATCATGGTGAAGTATTTTGCACATGCCGCATCATCCACATCCAGCATCTCCATGGCCATCTCATAGCTTTCGACCCATGTTTCGTGGGATAAATCGGTGGTGTATATCGGGACTTTGCGCGGGACCTTGAAATCCTTGGGCAGACGCACGTTGCGCAGCGCTGGGACGAGACACGGTACTCCCAAAGAGCTAGAAGTAACCCCCGGTTCCACCGACGTGGTTGGATGAACCGGAGTAAGCGGACGGGCATCATGCTGCGCCGATAACTCAGCCTCTCTACGTGCCCGAGCCCGGTCCACCACCTCCTGAGCATCATCAGCACCACCCGCCTGTTGTAAGTCCGGCTTGGGCGGGGAGTGGAATGGATCCGATTGCGACTTAATGAATAAGCCTCCTGCTGAACCAAGGCTGTCTGAAGAAGCTCCCTAACCCGACGCATCTCAACCGCTGCTGGAGACTCACCTTTGATCGGGATGGCCGCCAGCCGTGAAGCAGCAGCGACAATGTTGTCCATCGGGTTAGAGTAATGACCTGGTGGTGTCGGGACATGCTGTGTCACAATGTTGTTCTGGCGAGGCGGATCCACCAAACGCGGATGAACTGGCGCCCCTGCTCCAGGGGCCTTCGCCCGATTTACGACCAGCAGATTACTGGTCCCTGCTCCTGGGGTATTAAAGAGGTTCCTATCTTCATAAACCGGCGGCAGGCGAGATCGGTACCTCCTCTTTAGGACATCGTTCGACGCACTCTGATCCAGCATAAGCCGGTAAGCTTGTGCATCCAATGCGGCCCGCTCCGCAGCCATCCTGGAATCCTCAGCTGCCAAGTCGGCTTTGGCCTGGGTGATCTGATCTTTCACTTTTGCAATCTATGCATTGTGTGCATCCTGATCCACCGGGTTAATCTCTGCCATCAGCATTGCCAAAGCGTCAAACAAATCAGATAGAACCTGAGCCGGCGGTCTCACAGGGCCTCCTGCCCCGGCCGCTATTGTTTATGTTGATCCGAAAATTATCGTCGCCGCAATTGAAGAGTTGAGCGCTGGTTGTGTACCGGCCATGAAGATCGCAACCCGGTTCGGCAGATCCAAGGGGTCTGGAATACTGTCGCCATCGGAACAACCCTCAATCCGGCCATCTTGCAACTGATACAGAGACTCGGTCTCTTCGGTTGATGACTCATCGCCTGAATAAACGACGGTTTCACCACCAGATTCCGATCTATCCTCAGATTCCCCTCCGTGGATGACTCCCACGAAGGCACGCTTCCTGACCGGCTTGACCCGGGCAGATCTCGCACGCTGAGCCGTCTCGACGAGGTCGGTGCAGATGTTCAGCTCAGGGCCCGGTTCTCCAATTTTGCCAATGAAAACGTGTATGCCACCAAAGGGGACCCGGTACCCGTACTCGATCGAGTCGGCCTCGGGGCCCCAGCTTACATCGTCGATGTAGAGCTTGCCGCGACGACTTTTGGTCATCCGGCCCACAGCATAACCCTTGAGTCCTTTGAAGCTGCCCTCTAAGAATTCGAAACCATCGTGCGATAGCCCCACGGTGGGTGCCAACTGTCGTGGTTTTGTCATGGCAGATGTCCTAGATAAAGGACTTAGTCATGGAGCCATCGCCACGGGTTAACTTAAAGTGGTTAAAGCGGACAAGGGACGCAAAGGAGTTTATACTGGTTCGGCCCCGTGCGGTGAATTTAAAAGCCTACGATCCAGTTGTTGTGGGATTGCTTGGGTTTCGATGACCAGGGAACGAATACGCTTTGCCTGAGTCTCGAGTTGTTATCTGTTGTCCTTGAACCGCCACCGGGTCATCCCCTTATATACATGGGTTGACGCCCATCGGTTTACATAATCCCGAGGCCGGCTCATAAACGTGTCCGGAATGGTCTCTGCTCTTTCTATCTTACAACACAAGTTTACATATCAATACCGGTTTATGTCTACAGGACTTAAACCGGCTTTGGGCCCTGGGCCTTCATAAAGCGTCACCGTCTGTCTTCATGGGCTTCAGATATAATGAACTACTTATGGGGTTAACCCGGCCTCTCCTGGTCGGTTTACGCCTAGTGGTAATATCCCCAACAGGATACCTTGCTGCACTTTTATTACTACTACCATTACTTGCTCTTTAGAAATTATCTTGCTATCAAACTACTCTGCTACTTACAGTTTCAACACTTGCAGACATTACCTTACTGAAAACTACTTGTCATTTCCTTCTGCTCCTCGTTGGGTTCGACACTCTTACTTATCGAAAAGAGCTACAATTGATCCCCTATACTTGTAGGTCATCAAGGCTATTTTATGGCACCATTGCCGGGGAGTGAAGCGCCTTTGGTAAGTGGAATTTGGTAAGGAAACATTTATATAGTGTGCTGAAATTTATTGTCACTTCTTACTATGGAAAGCAATCCTTTGAGGGGTTTGTTCAGGGTATCTTCACCTCGTCCGGAACCACAATTAGCTACCCCTCAACCTACTGCACCTACAGAAAATATTAGATATGAAATTCCTTCGCATATGATAGAAAAACTGCTAGCTAATCCTTATTGAGGAGATGGAACCGAACATCCTGATATGCACTTGATATATGTAGAACAAATTGTTGGATTGTTTAAGCTTGCAGGTCTACCCAGGGATGAAGTTATGAAGAAGGCTTTCCTTATCTTTGAAGGGAAAAGCATTAGCATGGCATAGGCTATGCGATGATATTGGATCATGGAAGTGGAATCGTTTGAAATTGGAGTTCCACCAAAAAATTTATCCTATGCATCTAGTTCATCGTGATCGGAATTATATATATAATTTTTGGCCTCGTGAAGGAGAAAGTATCGCTCTAGATTGGGGAAGGCTTAATTCAATGTTATATTCATGCCCCAATCATGAGCTCTCAAGAGAAATTATTATCCAGAATTTTTATGCTCGGCTTTCTCGTAATGATCAAACCATGCTTGATACTTCTTGTGCTGGTTATTTTATGAAGAAGACTATTGAATTCCTGTGGGATCTTTTGGAAAGAATTAAATGCAACTCTGAAGGTTGGGAACTTGACAAAGGTAAAGAGTCAGGTATTAAACTTCAGTATGATTGTGTTAAATCTTTTTTGGATACCGGCTTTTCAAAAGTTTAGCACTAAATATGGACTTGGCTCAGAGATATTAGCCTCCGTTTGTAAAACATTTGCTACTCATGTTGAACTCCCTAAAGAGAAGTGGTTTAAATATCACCTACCTATTAAAGAAGAAATTAAAGAATCGATACCAGTTAAATAATAAATTATACTTTACAATGTTGATCCAGTTGTTCCTTCAACTTATATTGAGAAACCACCTTTCCCTTTTAGGATAAAGGAACATGCTAAAGTTTCAACTATGGTTAACATAAGCTATATTAGAACAACTAAACCTGATGAACAGATTAGAGTAGAACCTAGCATTGCTATGGTTAAAGATCTCTTGGAAGAAGATATAGATGGGCATGTTATTTACTTTTGTGAAGAAGCTGCTAGAATTGCCAAACCTGATAAAAAGGATAAACATGGACCTGTTATTGGCATGCATGTCATCTCAGTTAAAATAGGAGATCAATGTTATCGTGGTTTATGTGACATAGCTGCTAGTGTGAGTGCTATTCCTTACACCTTATATCAAGAAATTATGAATGACATAGCACCCCCAGAAATAGAAGACATAGATGTTACTATTAAACTTTCTAATAGAGACACCATATTAACAAATGGGATTGTTAGAGATGTTGAAGTCTTGTGAGGGGAAATAAAATACCCTACTGATTTTCTTGTTCTTGGTTCGCCACAAGATGACTTTTGTCCCATTATCTTTGGTAGACCTTTCTTGAACACAGTTAATGCTAAGATAAATTGTGAGAAACAAACTGTCGGTGTTAGTTTTGGTGTTGAGTCTCATGAGTTTAAGTTCTCCAAGTTCAGTAGAAAGCTTCATGAAAAAGAATTACCTAGTAAATATGAATTAATTGGTCTTGCTTCTATTGTTGTACCACCTACTGATCCTTTCGAACAATATTTGCTAGACCATGAAAATGATTTACATATGCATGAAAGAAATGAAATAGATAAAATTTTCTTTGAACAACATCCTCTGCTTAAACACCATTTGCATATTGAAAGTCTAGGAGGTCCTCCTCCACCTAAAGGTCATCCTGTGTTTGAATTAAAACAATTGCCAGACACTTTGAAATATGCTTATCTTGATGAAAAGAAGATATATCATGTTATTATTAGTGCTCATCTTTCAGAACATGAAGAATAAAGATTATTGAAAGTTCTAAGGAAGCACCGAGCTGCTATTGGATATACTCTTGATGATTTAAAGGGCATTAGTCCCACTCTATGTCAGCACAAAATTAATATGGAACTTGATTCTAAACCCGTTGTTGATCACCAATGCCGGTTAAATCCAAAGATGGAAGAAGTGGTAAGAACGGAAATATTAAAACTTCAGCAAGCACGTATAATCTATCCTATAGCTGATAGTAGATGGGTAAGTCCTGTTCATTGTGTTCCTAAGAAAGGAGGTATAACTGTTGTTTCTAATGATAAGAATGAACTTATTCAACGGAGAATTGTTACAGGCTATAGAATGGTAATTGATTTTAGAAAATTAAACATTGCAACTAGAAAAGATCATTACCTTTTGCCTTTTATTGATCAAATTCTTGAAAGATTATCTAAGCACACACCATTTTTCTTCTTTGATGGATATTCTATTTTTTCACAAATACCTGTTTCTCAACCTGATCAAGAAAAGACCACTTTAACTTGTCCTTTTGGAACCTATGTGTTGGGGATATTACCACTGGGCGTAAACCGGCCAGGAGAGGCCGAGTTAACCCCATAGTGGCTCATTATATCTGAAGCCCATGAAAACAAAGACAGTGACGTTTTAGGAAGGCCCAGAGCCCAGAGTTGGTTTAAGGCCCGTAGATGTAAACCGACATTAGCATGTAAACTTGTGTTGTAAGATAAAAAGAACAGAGACCGAGCCGGACACGTTTATGAGTCGGGCTCGGGATTCTGTAAAGAGACGGTCGTCAACCCATGTATATAAGGGGACGACCCGGCGGCGGTTCGAGGACAACAGACAACAACTCGAGACTCAGGCAAAACGTATTCGCTCCCTGGTCATAGAAACACAAGCAATCCCACAACAACTGGATCGTAGGCTGAGGGAGTCCTGGATTAGGGGGTATCCGGACAGTCGGACTATATCCTTTGGCCGAACTGTTGGACTATGAAGATACAAGATTGAAGACTTCGTCCCGTGTCCGGATGGGACACTCCTTGGCGTGGATGGCAAGCTTCGCGATACAGATATGTAGATCTCCTCCCTTGTAACCAACTCTGTGTAACCATAACCCCTCCGGTGTCTATTTAAACCGGAGGGTTTAGTCCGTAGGACAACAACAATCATACCATAGGCTAGCTTCTAGGGTTTAGCCTCTACGATCTCGTGGTAGATCAACTCTTGTCATACTCATATCATCAAGATCAATCAAGCATGAAGTAGGATATTACCTCCATCGAGAGGGCCTGAACCTGGGTAAACATTATGTCCCCCGCCTCGTGTTACCATCCGCCTTAGACGCACAGTTCGGGCCCCCTACCCGGGATCCGCCGGTTTTGACACCGACACTGGTGCTTTCACTGAGAGTTCCACTGTGTCGTCGCCATAAGGTCTGATGGCTCCTTCGATCATCGGTAACGATGCGGTCCAGGGTGAGGTTTTCCTCCCCGGACAGATCTTCGTATTCGGCGGCTTCGCTCTACGGGCTAACTCGCTTGGCCATCTAGAGCAGATCGAGAGCTACGCCCCTGGCCACCAGGTCAGGTTTGGGAACTTGAATTACACTGCCGATATCCGCGAAGACTTGATATTCGACGGATTCAAGCCCATGCAAGGTGTGCCGCACGATCACGACGAGCATGATATAGCTCTACCGTCGAACAGTGTTCGGGAGATCACGCCGGCAACTACTCCGGCCTTCAATCCGGAGCAAATTGCTCCATCCAAGGATGGAGGGATAGACCCCGCCACGGAGGCCATATTCTCAGCAGCGATAAAGCCGGATGCTGACTTCACCCCTCACGAGAGCCGTGATTCCGAACCACTGGATTCGTCTCCGTCCACGGACTCCGAGCCGCCTGCACCCGTGCCTATCAAATCCGATTGGGCGCCGATCGTGGAGTTTACCTCCGCGGACATCTTTCCGCACTCGCCCTTTGGCGACGTGCTAAATTCGTTAAGGTCTATCTCCTTGTCAGGAGAACCTTGGTCGAACTATGCCCGGCTAGGATGGGATGCGGACTACAAAGAAATTCGCTGGCCACCCACCACCCACTTAGTAGCCACTATCGACGATTTAACCGACATGCTCGACTTCGACTCCGAAGACATCGACGGTATGGACGACGATGCACGAGATGAACAGGAACCACCGCCCATGGGGCGCTGGACCGCCACCTCATCATACAATATATACATGGTGGATACCCCCAAAGAAGGCAATGGTGACAAGACAACGGAGGATGACCCCTTCAAGAAGAAACCCAAGCACCGACGTCAGCGGCGCCGCTCTATGTCCCGCCACACCAAAAGCAATGATACCGGTGCAGGAGACAACAACACTCCGGATAGTGCCGAAGACGATGACAATGCCCTCCAGCCAGATCTAGAGCAGGAGGATGAACAAGCTAGCCTTCCAGAACAGGCAGCAGATAAAGAAACGGAGGATGACAATTACATGCCTCTCTCCGAAGACGAGGTGAGCCTTGGCGACGAAGAATTTATCATGCCTGAGGATCCCATCGAGCAGGAGTGCTTCAAGTGCCGGCTTATAGCCACGGCAAATAGCCTGAAGAAAAAGCAACAACAGCTTCGAGCTGATCAAGGTTTGCTAGCAAACAGATGGACAGAAGTCCTTGCGGACGCCCCTCCAAGAGTTACCCAAAACGCAAGTCGCTACTCGAGGAGGAAGCAGTGAAACCTACTTCACCAGCGTACGATGCAGCTGACCAGCCACCGCGTGGCCGAGATAGAGAGGCGTTTCAGCCTGAAGTTCAGCCCGCACCTCGCCGCCACTCAAACTAAAATACCAAGGCCCGGGGCAACATGCGGGACCTGCGAGATGAATTGGAAAGCAGGGAAAAACAGGCAAGATCGATATACGGGTCACGGGGGCGCGCACCAAAACGGGACGATCACCGTCACGCCCGATACACTAAAAGTAAATCCGGCCGGGCCGAATACAGCAGACAAGACTCATATGAACTGCGTCGTGATATGATGGCACAACAGACCCCGCGGTATGGATTGAGGATTTCCTCCTCCACATCCACATGGTCCGCGGTGATGATCTACATGCCATCAAGTATCTCCCACTAAAACTCAAAGGACCAACCGGGCATTGGTTGAATAGCTTGCCAGAAGATTCCATCGGCAGTTGGGAGGATTTGGTAGATGCATTCCTTGACAACTTCCAGGGCACTTATGTGCGACCACCGGACGCTGATGACTTAAGTCATATAACTCAGCAACCAGGGGAATCGGCCAGGAAATTCTGGACCCAGTTCCTAACCAAGAAGAACCAAATAGTCGACTATCCGGACGTAGAGGCCTTAGCAACATTTAAGCATAATATTCGTGACGAATGGCTCGCCCGGCACCTCGGCCAAGAGAAGCCAAAATTCATGGAAGCCCTCACGACGCTTATGACCCACTTTTGTGCGGGCGAAGATAGCTGGTTGGCTCGTAGTACCAATACAGCAAGCAAACTTGGCATATCAGAAGCTAGGGATGGCAGCGACAAACCACGACGCAACAAACATAAGCGCCGCAAATATGGTGACAACGCAGAAAATACGACAGTTAATGCTGGGTACAGGGGCTCAAAGGCCGTCAGCGGCAAGGGCCACTCAAAAATAAAAATTCGGGTCCACCCAGCCTGGACCCCCTACTCGACCGCCAATGCCAAATCCATGGCACCCCAGAAACGCCAGCTACCCATACCAACAGAGAATGCTGGGTCTTCGAACAAGCCGGCAGGGCAGGCGTCAAAAATGGGGAAGGGGGGTTGCAAGGTGATGGCGATGAAGAGCCCAAATCACCGAACATGAGAGGGCAAAAGAAATTTCCCCCGCATATTCAATCGGTGAATGTGGTAAATACCACCCAAATTACCAACTCGGACCGGACATGTATCCTTAGGGATGGCGTCTCAATGGAACTAGTCGTCCCACAATATATACTAGGACCGGTCACTTTCAACCGCACAGACTGTCCCGTTAACACCAATCAGGGCGATTCAGCCACATTAGTCCTCGACCCAATAATAGATGGGTTCCACCTCACTCGAGTCCTTATGGACGGAGGCAGCAGTCTAAATCTGCTTTACCAGGACACAGCGCACAAGATGGGCATCGATCATTCGGTGATCAAACCCACTAAAGCCACTTTCAGAGGCATTATACCAGGTGTGGAAGCCAGCTGTATAGGCTCCATTGCCCTGGAGGTAGTCTTCGGATCTCCGGAAAATTACCGCACCGAAGAGTTAATCTTCGAAATCGTCCCTTTCAGTAGTGATTGTCAGGCACTACTCGGATGGACCGCGTTCACTCGATTCAACGCGGTGCCACATTATGCCTACCGTAAACTCAAGATGCCCGGTCCACGCGGCGTCATCACGGTTAATGGCAAGGCCGAACCTTCCCTTGGCGCCAACAAGTATACAACTGCCCTAGCAGCAGAAGCAACGAGCGGCACCTTGCAGCAGAACCTCGAGTCGCCGTCCAGGCTTCCGGACACCGTCAAGGGACTCCGAACTGCTTCGCGGAAGGATAGCCCGGCTCGTCCTGGACTCAACTAAACACTCCGGTGCAGGCCAGGATAGGCCGAACTCAGCAGCTCAACCGCCCCACGGCACATAAATATTCCTTACATTTCTTTCGCAGGTTCACCTTTGCGCCGACCAGGACAGGCTACACGGAGGCAGTTTGAACGCATAAGGGAATCCTTAGACATTCCCCGCAGTGACCGTCCGGCTATATTACGGCTCCGCACTCAGCCCCTTCCCCATGGTCTCAGCAGGTTCTGTAATCATATTCCTTTTTATCACATTACTTGTACCCATAAGCAAAGATGTACTACTCAAATACAACATGTGGATTTATATGACGTTTAGCTGCTGTTATTTCTTGTTGAAATCATTCTGTCAAGTGGCATCCGTACACAACGATATGACTTAAAATATGCCAGGGGCTTCGTTTTACCTATAACACGACATTAAAGTCTGAACACCTTCATGGAAGCTCGGCACCCCAAACCTATAGCATTATATGCATCAGCTTCGAATCATGTCTTGGGTCAATAGTTGGGTTTGCCCGGCTCCCATGTTTTGGTACCTTACGTTCCGCTATGTCGGCTAAGGTAGCACTCGGAGAACAACTGCGATTGTGTCCCGGTTCTTCCGGATGAGCACTTCAGTAGAGAAAGCCGAAAACTGACTGTCATGATACGGCAAGAGCTGGTCAGCTGTTCGAGAGGTCACAAAATCTTTAAAGATTTCTCCCGCATAATGCCATAACCAATGCAGCATGCGAGGGATCGGTTCTTTCTCCGATCAGGTGCTTATAGAGCCCCTAGTACGGTCTTCCGAACACCAGGGGCTGCGCCGACCATACTAAAGCTCCTATGGCTAAGTGAGAGTGATAAAGCCCTATAGTCTGATTGCGTGGTTCGTTGTGCTGAGCACCTCCTTCAAAGTACCCAAAACTGGGATAAAGAGTGCTCAGGTTTATCCCGAACACCCCCGTACTTCCTACATGGGGGCAGAAGCCGACGACTGGCCAACTCTCAGGCTTAACATATAAAACGGCCGCACAGGATGGTAAACTTTATATAACAGGCGACAAATAAATGACCTTGTTCAAACATTACAAAGGACAACATGATTGGCACTCATGGAAATATAAATTCCTTGCTGCATAGCCCCGCTGCAAGGTAAGATCCCTTCTGGACACTCTCATAATATAATTCGGGCTTGCGGTGCTCCTTCCCCTCTGGCGGTCCTTCGGTCATCAGCTTTTCGGCATCCATCGTCCCCCAGTGCACCTTGGCACGGGCGAAGGCCATTCACGCACCTTCTATGCAGACCGACCGTTTGATGACGTCAAGTCGAGGGCAAGTGCTCACGAGCCGCCTCACGAGCCCGAAGTAGCTGCTTGGAATTGGCTCGGCAGGCCATAGCCGGATAACCAAATCTTTCATGGCTAGTCCCGCCACCTTATGCAGTTCAACCAGCTGCTTCAGCTGATCGGTAAAAGGCACCGGATAATTCGGTGCCAAATACTGCGCCCAGAAGAGTTTATCTGCAGTTTCCCTTTCTTTGGCTCGGTAGAATTGAGCGGCATCTGATATGCTGCGAGGTAGCTCGGCAAATACCCCTGAGAAATCCGGATTCAAAATTAGAAACATAAGTCCCCCCCCCAAATACTTACTCCACAGGGAAAAAGCCTTACCGGCTGCGATCTTTCTCGCCTCCTGGATCTCCTGCAGGGTGCTTTTGGTTTCTTGCCGGGCATCGCTCATGGCCTGATGCGCCTTGGTGAGTTCAGCTTCCTTCTCCATTAAACTCTGCTCCATTAAACTCTGCTCCAAGGACTCGCATTTCCGCACGGCCTCTTGTAGCTCCTGCTCAGCTTTAATAACCCTGGCCTCGTGCTTCTCACGAAGAGCCTATTCAATGGCTGCCTTTTTCTCGGCCTCGACCACAGCCTTCTTAAGGGCTTCGACTTCGGTCACAATCCCTAGCGCAAGTCATAAAACTCAGTTCATACTGAAAATTGATTCGCAATAAACACGAAAAAAGACTTGTGCATACCTTGTTTATCCCTCAACTGCATTTTCAATTGGCCAAGTTCTTCTGTGGCCCGCTCCAGACTTTGATTAAGCTCGGAGATCTCCGCAGTATGAGAAGAAGCAGCCGTTACAGACACCTGCTTATAACAGAAGAAAAATAGATGCCATTCAATGAGTGTTCCTGCGAACATACAATTCGATCCTCTGTCCAGTTCTTTCTTTTACTGAACAGAGTATCAGGGGCTGCTATCTATACTATGACACTCTTCGATAACTCATAAAACATACCTCGACACCTTTCATAAGGCTGATATAGGCTTCGCTCAGTCCATTCCTAGTTGACTGAATCTTCTCAATCACCGCACCCATAAGGGCACGGTGTTCATCAACGATGGAGGCGTCTCTCAACGCCACCAACAAAGCATCCTACACTTCTGGATAGACAGAGGTCGCCTATGGAACAGACACGCCCCCTCTCGAAGGAAGCCGCTCGCTTGATTCTGGAGCCATATAGGTCTCTGGAATCACATCCGGTTGGGGGCCGAACTCAGGATCGCCCCCGTCGTCAGACCCTTTGGGAATCTTTTCTCCCACGTATCCTGCCCCTGAGGTTTGACCTCCAGGCGCCGCTTTCATGGTTTTCTCCTTTCCTCCTTGGCCGGGGTCCTTCTGGTACGAAGCCTCGGTGTTATGCACCTATTTGGAGGAAGGGGCCTTTTGGGGCGTCCCGCTCTCCATAACATTTAAGTTCAGCAAGTCCTCTAATTAGGATTGTTTGGTACGGGACCGCGCCGGACTACAAAAAAATATGGCTCAGGTTAAAATACTAAGCCACGATGAGTTCGGACACCTAAGACATACTCGGATTTTATACACTGACGAATTCACTAGGGGCTGCGCCCTGGGTTCCCATGCCAGGCCGTTGTCGGCGACGGCAGCGGACTCCTCCGGAAGAGGAACCTTTCCAATTTTGGGTAGCTCGGCCTCCAAGTGTACGGAGGCCGTCCTCTTCTTTCTTCCCCCCGCAGGGGATTCATCTTCCTCCCGCTCCTCGTCCTCTTCGGAGGCGGAATGGGCATTGGAGCCTTTAGATACTATGTCCGAAGCACCGCGGCGACGAAGACCGGCCCGAGTATTTTTGGCCTCCTTCTCGGCCGTCTTCTTCGGCACCCTGTAAGGTGCTGGGACCAACATCTTCATCAGAAGTGGGATGGTCGGTTCTTCGGGCAGCAGGACCAAAATAATGGATCCACTCCGGCTTCTTCGTCCAGCCCTGGGAGAGTCGTATAAAACACGTTAAGCACTTCCTTTGGGTTACGCGGATAGAAAAGTATGATAACTTACCGAACTTGCCGGGCGGGACAATTGGAACCCACGGTCCTCGGCGGAGTCCGGCCACGATTTGCTGCACTTGAAAATCACCTTCTAGATGTCCTTGTGCGAGGAGCCAAAAAGCTCTCGCAAGGTTTGGTGCCTGGCCGGATCAAATTCCCATAAATTGCAAGTCCGATGCTGACAAGGCAAGATCCGGCGTACTAACATCACCTGGACCACATTGGCAAGTTCAATATTCTTGTCTCCCATATCTTCAACACACGTCTGGAGCTCCAACAGTTCGTTGGACGAGGAAAAGTCCAGGCCCTTTTTGACCCAGGATGTAAGCCGCATGGGGGCACCAGATCGGAACTCAGGAGAGGCGGGCCACTCTGTGCCGCGCGGCTCGGTGATATAAAACCACTGCTGTTGTCAGTCCTTGACAGAATCATTGAAGGTTCCCGTTGGCCATATGACTTTGGGCATCTTGCTCAGCATGGCGCCCCAACACTCGGCGTGCTCGCCGCCCACCACCTTGGGCTTCACATTAAAAGTCTTCAGCCATAAACCGAAGTGCGGCGAAATGCGGAGGAAGGCCTCGCACACGACAATGAATGTCGAGATGTTGAGGAAGGAATTAGGGGACAGATCGCGAAGATCGATCCCATAATAATACATGATGCTGCGAACGAATGGGTGAAGGGGAAACCCTAGCCCACGGACAAAGTGAGGAAGGAATAGAATCTGCCCTGCCGTCGGGAGACGGTGGCTGATTTTCTTGGCCAGGTACCCGGCCTTCCGAAGCTTTTTGATATCCTTCTCTTGGACGGTAGAGGCCATCCATTTGCCTCCTTCTCCAGATCCGGACATTTTCGGGGGACCTTTTGTGGTCAGGGAAGAGGAGCACTCGGGCGTTGGAGCTTGAGCAGAAGGGAATGAATCGTGAAGAAGGCGTGGGTGAAAAGAGTAAATCCTTGCCCCTTTATAAGGTTGGAAGAGGCGATGTGCCTCCCCACTCCCCTGGTAAAACCTCTTATTTTCCAAGCGCCACAATTGATGGTGTGGCTGGGTTACCCACATTCGTATTGATGAGAATCCTGTGATAAGGGGACACGATCTCTGCTTCGACAAGACATGCCATGAAAATCGCCTCGCAATATGGGCAGTAGCTGGTTGAGAAAAACGGTTCGAATAATGATCGGGCCATGGCGTGATGTCACGTTATGAAATTTGTCAGCAGATTAGATTTGTGGGATATTGTACTCTCTACGGTGGTATGTGGAATTTGTTTTGCAGAGCCGGACACGATCCTTGTGTTCAAAATCTTCTATGGAGTATTCGGAGGAGGAACCTGCCTTGCAATGCCGAAGACGATCTGCGCGCCGGACTCATCGTCGATGAAGCCTGGTTCAGGGCCTACTGAGGGAGTCCTGTATTAGGGGGTCCTCGGACAGCCGGACTATATACTTTTGCCGGACTGTTGGACTATGAAGATACAAGATTGAAGACTTCGTCCCGTGTCCGGATGGGATTCTCCTTTGCGTGGAAGGCAAGCTTGGCAATTCGGATATGTAGATCTCCTCCCTTGTAACCGACTCTGTGTAACCCTAGCCCCCTCTAGTGTCTATATAAACCGGAGGGTTTAGTCCACAGGACAACAACAATCAAACCATAGGCTAGCTTCTAGAGTTTAGCCTCTACGATCTCGTGGTAGATCAACTCTTGTAATACTCATATCATCAAGATCAATCAAGCAGGAAGTAGGGTATTACCTCCATCGAGAGGGCCCGAACCTGGGTAAACATTGTGTCCCCCACCTCCTGTTACCATCCGCCTTAGACGCACAGTTTGGGACCCCCTACCCGAGATCCGCCGGTTTTGACACCGACATAGGATTTTACCTTCACCGCAAGGGGCTGAACCAGTATAAATTCTCTTGCGTCCCTTGTCCGCTTTAACCCCTTTAAGTTAACCCGTAGCGATGGCTCCACGACTAAGTCCTTTTTCGAGGACATCTGCCGTGACAAAACCACGACAATTGGCGCCCACCGTGGGGCTATCGCATGATGGTTTTGAGTTCTTAGAGGGCAGCTTCGAACGACTCAAGGGCTACGCTGTGGGCCGGATGACCAAGAGTCATCACGGCAAGCTCTACATCAACGATGCAGGCTGGGGCCCCGAGGCAGGCTCAATCGAGTACGGGTACCGGGTCCCCTCTGGTGGCATACACGTTTTCATTGGCAAGATCGGTGAACCGAGCCCTGAGCCGGACATCTGCACCGACCTCGTCGAAACGGCTCAGCGTGCGAGACCTGCCCGGGTTAAGCCTGTCATGAAGCGTGCCTTTGTGGGAGTCATACACGGAGGGGAATCTGAGGATAGATCGGAATCTGGTGGTGAAACCATCGTTTATTCCGGCGACGAGTCATCCACCAGAGAGACCGACTTGTTGTACCAGTTGCAAGATGGCCGGATTGGGGTTGTTCCGATTGCGACAGTATTACGGACCCCTTTGATCTGCCAAACCGGGTTGCGATCTTCATGGCCGGTACACTACCAGCCCTCCACTCTTCGACCGCAGCGAGGATGATTTCCGGATCAACAGCAGCGGCAGCAGCTGGGGCAGGAGGCCCTGTGCAACCGCCGTCTCAGGTTCTATCTGATCTGTTTGATGCTTTGGCAATGCTGATGGCAGATGTTAACCCGGCGGACCAAGACGCACATAATGCGGAAATCGCGAAGGTGAAAGATCAGATCACCCAGGCCAAGGCTGCCTTGGCAGAAGAGGATACCAGGATGGCTGCGGAACGGGCTGCGTTGGATGCCCAGGCTTACCGACTTATGCTGGATCAGAGTGCGTCGAATGATGTCCTGAAGAGGAGGTACCGATCTCGCCTGCCTTTGAATGATGCCTAGGAACCTCTTTAATACCCTAGGAGCAGGACTAGCAATCCGCCGGTGATAGACCGGGTGGAGGCACCTGGAGCATGGGCGCAGGTTCAGTCGTGTTTGGTGGATCCGCCTCGCCAGAACAACATTGTGACGCAGCACGTCCCAACACCACCGGGTGATTACTCTAACCCGATCGAAGGGGAGTCTCCCGTGCCAGTCGAGACGCGACGGGTTAGGGAGCTTCTTCAGACAGCCTTGGTTCAACAGGAGGCTTATTCATATAGTTGCGATCGGATCCATTCCACTCCACGCCCAAGCCGGAGTTACAGCAGGCGGATGGATGAACCAGCAGTATCGAGCAACGTGCGAAGCCGTGATCCACCCCGTGGCAATAACCCGGCGGGTGGTGCTGGTGATGCTCAGGAAGTGGTGGATCGGGCTCGGGCACGTAGAGAGGCCGAGTTAGCGGCGCAGCATGAAGCCCATCAGTTTACTCCGGTTGGTCCAACCACAACGGTGGAGCCAGGGGTTACCTCTAATTCTTTGGGAGTACCATGTCTCGTCCCAGCGCTGCGCAACATGCGCCTGCCCAAGGATTTCAAAGGCCCACGAAAAGTGCCGAATTACACCACCGATTTATCCCCCGAGTCATGGGTGGAAAGCTATAAGATGGCAATGGAGATGTTGGATGTGGACGATGCGGCATGTGCTAAATACTTTACCATGATGTTGGAAGGAATGGCTCAAACATGGTTGAAAAAGTTTCCAGCTAACACTAGGTCATGGGCCGAGCTGAGGGCCCGGTTTATCCAGAACTTCAAGGATACGTGCAAGCAGCCCATGTCAATTGTGGACCTAGCTGCCTTTGTCCAGGAGGAAGGAGAATCAACAACCCATTGGGTGCGGCGGGTTTCGGAGATTTTGCATTCATCAGACAGCATTAACGCTGACACATCAGTTTTAACATTGGAAGGCAATTGCCGGTTTGCACCTCTGAAGCTGAAGTTGGGGCGGCTCAAACGCCACTGTAATGATATGGGGACTCTCATGGCTGCTCTGGTGAAATATGCCGACTCTGATGGTACCAAGGACCCCGAGTCTGACGATGAGAAGACAGGGAAGGGAAAGAAGAGCGGACATACCAAGGGGCAGCAGCACAACCCGACGGGCCATGGAAACAACGGTAAGCGTAAAGCGGATAATAGCTTGGATTTTGTGGCTAATACCAACATGCAGGACAAAGGCCAACGGCGTAAGGCTAAACTACCCCAGCGCGGTGGATAACCAAGTACTAATCCGGACCGCCTGTCTTATCTGTTGAACCAGCCTTGCCCAAAGCACGGGACGAAGGAGAACCCGTCCACGCACCTCTGGAAAGATTGTTACATCATGCAATAGTTCAAAAATTCTGTTTCTTTTCGGTATGATCATGGACCGGGTGGCGGTTCGGGCCCCGGGTCTCATGGGACGGGTTCCGGTGGAGGCAGTTCTAGTTCAGGTTTTCACAGTAACCAGAACGGACATGGCAATAAAAGCAATCAGGGCAACCAAGGTGGTTATAATAATCAGGGGAATCAGCAACAGCAGCAGCAGCAGTCGTGTTACTAGAGCAACCCGAAGCAGTTGAATAGTGGGCAGTATCACATCTTCACCACTAGCCTGGACAAGCGCGAACAGAAGCTTCATAAAAGGGCAGTGAATTCCGTTGAACAGGCGGTTCCCCGATACTTACGCTGGTCTGAACAGCCTATTGTGTGGAGTCGAGAGGATCATCCGCCCCGAGTTGATAATCCGGGTCATCTGGCGTTGGTAGTGGCACCTCAGGTGGGAGGTTATAAGTTCACCAAAGTACTCATGGATGGAGGGAGTAGTATCAATATCCTTTATTATGAAACCTTCCGTCGCATGGGGTTAACAGATAAAAATCTTAAACCGTCCAACACGGTCTTTCATGGTGTGGTACCTGGTAAATCGGCATATCCCGTTGGTAAGATAGCTCTGGAGGTTGCTTTTGGCGATGAGCATGATTCAAGATCAGAGAAGTTGACCTTTGAGGTGAAAATCAAGAGCCCATATCATGCCCTGTTTGGACGACCTGCTTATGCAAAGTTTATGGCAAGGCCCTGTTATGTCTATCTGCAGCTCAAGATGCCGGGTCATAAGGGGACCATCACAGTGCACGGGAGTTGCAAGATTGCTTTGGAATGTGAAGAGGGCGATGCGGCATACGCTGAGTTGGTTTGTGCAACTGAGGAATTGAAGTTCTATAAGGACAATGTTGATTCGGCAGATATGACTTCATTAAAGAAACCAACTACTAAGCATGATCCGGCCCTGAAGTTTAAATCGGCTGATGAGACTAAGCTTGTTGACTTCGTGCCCGGCGATTCATCCAAGCAGTTTAGCATCAGCGCTAACTTGGATCCGAAATAGGAAAGCGTGCTCATCGAGTTCATCCGTGAGAATCAGGACATCTTTGCGTGGAAGCCTTCTGACATGCCAGGTGTACCGAGAGAACACCTGAGCACACTCTCAATGTTGATCCCAACTATAAACCAGTCAAGCAATTTCTCTGCCGGTTCAATGAAGAAAGACGCAAGGCTATTGGAGAAGAAGTTGCCAGGCTCTTGGCGGCTGGGTTTATCATTGAAGTGTTTCATCCTGAGTGGTTGACTGATCCGGTGCTAGTACTTAAGAAGAATGGCACTTGGCGTATGTGTGTGGATTACACAGATATCAACAAAGCATGTCCAGCAGATCCTTTTGCCCTCCCTCGTATTGTTCAAATCATTGATGCTACGGTGGGTTGAGAGCGTTCGAGCTTTCTGGATGCGTATTCTAGCTACCATCAGATCAAAATGGCAGTTAAGGACCAGGAGAAGACATCCTTCATAACTCCTTTTGGAGCCTTCTGTTATGTGTCTATGACCTTTGGGCTCAAGAGTGCCGAGGCGTCTTATCAATGATGTGTGCAGAATTGTCTTCATGATCAGATCAGCTGCAATGTTCATGCTTATGTGGATGATATTGTGGTAAAATCTAGACAGAAGGAGACATTGATAGATGATTTAAAAGAGATCTTCGATAACCTGCGGGTTTATAAAATGATGCTTAATCCGGCCAAGTGCGTTTTTGGTGTACCGGCAGGCAAGCTCTTGGGCTTCTTGGTGTCTAACAGGGGGATTGAAGCTAATCCGGAAAAGATCAAAGCCATCACCTCTTTGGCCAAACAGAAGTGTATCAATGATGTTCAGCGCCTGCCAGGCCGGATTGCTGCGTTGAGCCGGTTTATCAGTCGCCTTGGCGAGAAAGCCATCCCTTTGTATCAGATGCTGAAGAAAACGGATAGCTTCGTCTGGAGTGATGCCGCTGATGAAGCATTTGATGAATTAAAGCGGCAGCTGGCTAATCCGCCGATTCTCCCTGCTCCGGTTGACAAAGAACCATTGTTGCTATATGTGGCAGCTAACGCCCGGGCTGTTAGTGTGGCTATGGTGGTGGAGCGCAAGGAGGCGGGAAAGGAATATCCGGTTAAGCAGCCGGTTTACTATATCAGTGAGGTACTTATTGAGTCCAAGCAGAGATACCCACATTGGCAAAAATTGGTGTATGGAGTTTTCATGGCAAGCCGGAAGCTTAAGCAATATTTCCAACGTCATCCCATCACGGTGGTCAGCTCTGCTCCTTTGGGGGATATAATCCAGAATAGGGAAGCAACTGGCTGGATTGCTAAGTGGGCTATCGAGCTTGGGCCTCACGTGTTGAAATACATACCCCGAACGGCGATCAAATCTCAGGCACTTGTGGATTTCATCAATGATTGGACAGAACTACAAGTGCCAGAAGAGAAGCCGGATCATACTTATTGGACTATCCATTTTGATGGGTCTAGGCAATTGGAGGGCTCGGGGGCTGGAGTCGTATTAACTTCCCCACGAGGTGATAAGTTTTGTTATGTTCTCCGTTTAATGTTCCATTGCACTAACAATGCAGCTGAATATGAGGCCTTACTCCATGGTCTTCGGATGGCTAAGGAGATGAACCTAAGCCGAGTTAAGTGCTTCGGTGACTCGGACCTGGTGGCTCAACAAGTGTCCGGCACTTGGGACTCCAAGGACCCACTCATGGCGGCATATTGTCGTGAGGTGGATATTGTTGCAGGTCACTTCAAAGGTTGTCAGGTGGATCATGTGGACTGACGGAAAAATGAAGCGGCGGATGCTTTAAGCCGCCTGGGTTCCCAACGTAAACCAGTTCCACCTAATGGCTTCCTGGATGTTCTGCATAATCCGTCTGTCAAGCTCCCTAGTGAAGAGGATTTGGCTATTCCTAATCCGGAAGCTCAGTTGGTGGCGGCTCTTCATGTTATCCCGGATTGGACGGTTCCATATTTGGCGTAAATGAAGCGGGGCGAGTTACCAGAAGATGAAACTTTGGCCAGGTAGATAATCTGGCGGTCGAAGTCCATGAGTATTATCAATGGAGAGTTACATCATTGCAGCATGGCAGGGGCGTTTCAACGTTGTGTATCCCCTGAAGAAGGCCGTGAAATATTGCGTGAGATCCACGAAGGAGATTGTGGTCACCATGCCGGTTCGAAATCGCTGGTGGCCAAGGCGTTTCGTCATGGTTTCTATTGGTTGACGGCTCATGCTGATGCTGAGGACTTGGTCAAAAGGTGCGATGGATGTCAAAAATTCTCACGACGTGCTCATGTACCGGCTCAAGAGTTGAGGATGATTCCAATCACTTGGCCATTTGCAACTTGGGGGATGGATATGGTCGGGCCTTTCAAGAGATCCAAGGACAAGAAGACCCACCTTTTGGTGGCGGTTGATAAGTTCACTAAATGGGTGGAGGCAGAGCCAGTTAGTAAGTGTGATGCAGCTAAGGTGGTTCAATTCATCAAGAAAGTGATCTTCCGGTTTGGCTTTCCACGCAACATTATCACAGATAATAGTACCAATCTGTCCAAGGGTGCCATGAAGGAGTTCTGTCAACGTGAGCACATCCGGCTTGACGTATCATCAGTGGCTCACCCCCAGTCCAATGGTCAAGCGGAGAGGGCCAATCAAGAGATCTTGAAAGACATCAAACACTGACTTATGGTTCCTTTGCAACGAATGCCGGGTTGTTGGGTTGAGGAGTTACCTTTTGTATTATGGAGCATCAATACCACACCCAACAGATCGACAGGGTACACACAGTTCTTCATGGTTTATGGAGCCGAAGCGGTTCTTCCTAGTGATATCCGTCATGACTCACCCCGTGTGGCGGCATATGCGGAAGATGACAATGAGAAGGCATGGCAGGAAGCTCTTGACCTGTTAGATGAGGAGCGTGACACGGCAGCAGCCCGTTCGGTGATTTATCAGCAAGATCTGTGTCGTTATCACAGCCGTCGGGTTAGAACCAGAACCTTTCAAGAAGGCGATTTGGTGCTTCGACTCAGCCTGGATCAGACGAATATGCGCAAGCTATCCCCTCCTTGGGAAGGACCCTTTGTGGTCAGCAACAATCTGCACAATGGGTCATACTACCTTATAGATGTTCGAGAGCGCAAAGACTCACGTAAACCGGAGGAGGAGACCCACCGGCCGTGGAATATCGCTCATCTTCGTCCCTACTATACTTGAGCCATAGGCTATGCTTATGTACATATTATGACAATGTATATACTAAGATCAATATAATAAACTGGAACCTCAGCTAAAGCGGGGTATCTGTTGTTTTTCTTATATCGTGTGTGGTTACATGGAGCTTCTGTTTATAATGCGGTGTCTGTTTTACCCCTCGATTCAGCTTCTCCAAGCTTTATATTACATCATTTTGGGGCTTGGTCGTATCCGAACCATAGCTACACCTCTTGATCGGCGCAATGCCACAGCATCACTTGGGGGCTTGGTCATATCTGAACCATAGTCACACGTCTTGATCGGCTCAAAGCCAAATCAATCCGGGGCCAAATAGAGTGTTATAAAACAACAACTCAAACATGGACACCCGCTGAGCACAGCTCAAAATGTTAATTGGGGATTCTTTGTTGTCGAAATGAACAAAGAATCTACACTTGTAATAGGTTATCAAGCCATGGCTTGGAAGCCTGGTGTATACACCTAAAACCCCAGGTTAACCTGCCTATTTAAGTAAGTCACTCCGCCCAGGTAAACCTGGTATGACCCTTCGAAATTCGACAAGTTACTCTAAAATGAAGATCCTAAACTTGTCAAGTTAAAACGATGATTGGTTAAGGTTTGAGGACCATCTTAAAAGGCTTTGAGAAATGTTTAACTAAGTGGCCTGGCAGCCCATGAAAAGCCTAAAATTTGGGGCCTGGTAGCTCGTGAAAAGCCTCGACTACAATGGTTTTTATATGCCTTATTGCTAAGTTTTTTTCTTTCTTTTGACAAGATTTGTGAAGTTTTCAAACCGGTGTTCATCAACCCGGTTAGGCTGTCAACTACAAGTTGTCAGTACATGATCAAGTTATAATCCGGAGACTATCAGCCCGGTCTGGTTTTGACTCAAAGTCACCAGTATGGAATAAACCGGTGTTTATCACAACCCGGAACGATTTTATTGTAAACCGGCAGCATATAACAGGAGTTACTTATCCTCCGGAGTAGGTTTATGACCCTCACTACAAAGTTGGTCAGCCAACATTATGCTTAAAGTTCAAAGCTATCATATATTTCCATATTTGGTTATGTTTTACAACGATGGTTATAAACCTTGGTCATATATATATTTGGGTATTGTGACCCGCCCGGTGGTAAACCGCCAGGGCGCTTTAAGCTTCTTATCTGCAGGGATAGCTTGAATAAATGGTTATGGATTATGAACATCATATCTTAAGCATGGAGGATTAGCAAGCATCAGTCGCAGATAAATATGCACGAAGGCATAACAGACCAAGTGTTTTAACTAGCCTATTACAAGGCATTTCAGTGGCGAAATGGATAATTTTTTTCTCAAATACGTGTTGCAGCATGTAGAAGACTAAACCGGCCTCTGGATCATGATTCGTCACCAGCTTGGCCTGACGGCTGTGGATCATCTCGCACCAGTTCAACTCCCTCCTCTCTACCCAGTGGCTGGAAGTCAACAGTTGCCCAGTCGATCCCAGTTAGGGCTTGGAATACAGCTTCATCGCTTATAAGTGTGGACGGTTCAATGTCAGGGGCATAAGTGTGCTTACGGATTGGTGGGATAATATTTTGCGCTTCTGGAATTGGTGCAGCAACCCGTCTGTTCTTGTCATCATAACTAGCCTGGTAGTACGAGAGATCCGCCTCTTCAGCCAGTTGACAAGCCAATGGACGTACTTCCCGGTTTATGGTTCAGAGATCATCATTGCCAAATTCTGTTCCGTCTTCTTTCAAGCTGGGATAGCCTTGGGCCACTTCCACTGGATCAAAGTCAGGTACCCATGCTTTTGCCCGGGTTAGTGCGGTCAGAGCGCCCGCTCTTGCAGCAGACTTTTTTAGCTCTTCTACCCGGGCAGGAAGCATAGATAACCTTTCTAAGGTTTCCTTGATCAAGGTGGGAGGAGGCTTATTGTGTGAAACAGTATAAATGATCTGCTTCGTGCTGGTATACAATTGCTCTATCAGAGTGTAGGCAGCCTTCAGCTCTTTTGTACATCAGAGCCCAGATGGCTAATGCGAGTTCCTGCACCATTGTCAACATCAGTAAACCAACAACACATGGGAAGACATGTTGAAAGTATAAGGAAAAGATGTTTACCGAACACAGCAGCAGTCATGGCATGAATCTGCCGCTTTACACTGGTCAGTTCATCTACCAGCGATTTAAGAGCTGCTTCTGCGTCTTCGGCCCTTTTTTGCAAAGCGGATTTTTCTGTCTCCCAATCTGCCCGCTCCTTGTTGAAGCCATCTTTCAGTTTTTCCATAGCGCCTAGAGCGATGGTCAACTCTTCCTTGGCTTTGGAGGTTTCGGCTTGCTGGGATATGAGGTTCTCTTACAGATCAGCAGTTTGGCTTTCCTTCTTGCTCAGCTCAGCCTATAAAGAGACAGATATATAATGAGTTGACAGTACATATTTGAAGTACCAAGCACATAACAAGTTATGCCCTTCGTACTTGGGGGCTAATGCATATTTGCTCCTTATCAGAAATTTCTACAAGTCCCAAGCACAATAGAAGTATTAATCTTGGCACTTGGGGGCTAATGTGTGCTTGCTCATAATTGCTTATATGGGAATTCTTCTGTAGTCCCGTTTCATCTTTATAAAGTTAAACCGGCCCTTGGGGACTAAACCAGTGAAAAAAGATGTAGTGTTACAAATATAAAGATTATTACTAAGTCCCGGTTTAGATTGATATGATAAACCGTCACTTGGGGGCTACTGGAGTTGATATTTGGAATTTACAAGAGAGATAGTTATGCAGAGTTGAGTATTAATTACCTCATAATGCTCTTTCATCAAATTTACCAAACCTGCTTCATAGTCGCGGCTGGTGTACTGACGGTTCAAGAAGCCGGAGTGAAGGTCTTGAGCGTTGAGATGGGCATAGTTTGAGAAATCGGCGTTCCATTTGCCTTTGCCGATAGCAGAGAGCTCGTCCTTGGCAGTATTCTTTGATAAAGCGACAGGATTGCCAGGAGTGGTGTGGCCAATGCCAGTAATCATAATATCATCCTCTTTATCATCAACAGCTTTTACTGGAGTTAGCGGTTTGTCTGTATCTTTAACTGGACTAAACGGTTTGTCATCAGGTCGGACAGGGCTGGTTGGCTGTTCAGCATGGCTTGTGGTGTCAACTTCTACCTGCTCAGCAGAAAAGTCATGGTCTTGAGGCGGTGGGTCATTAAGCATGGCGTCAACATTGGTCTCTTTAGGATCTGGAGTTTTTTCCGGTTCAACAGCCGCGTTATCACCGGCCGGTTTATTCAACCGAGCCTTCTTACTTGGACTGGGCTTGGCGCTGAGAAAAATAAACATGAGGATCAGTAAAATATATAAAAATAACACATCAAGGATAAAAACAAGTATATAGCTCACCCAAGAACTGTTTTGAGGGGTGGAAGTTTCGTGGCCGACGACTCGCCAGAAGATGAGTGAGAAGTACCATGATAATTTGAATCAGACGGGTTAAGAGGCTGGCGGAAACAACCCGCTTTGGGGCATGAGGTGTCAAGGGGATAAGAGACCTCTGATCGGCGTTTTCGAACCGGAGTGTTTGGTAAACCGGCGGAGGAAACTACTTGGCCGTTGTGCTGTGTTGTGCGGCGAGCCTCGTGCTGCTGCGTCTTCAAAAGAAAGTTTGGGTCCTAGTAAGCAAGGGGTTGAGAAAATTTTACTTTCAGGTTTCCTCGACGGATTTTTTATGTTGGCTGAGGATCTGAATTGGAGGAAAGAATGATTACCTCTACATCATCAACGTGACTGCCTTCAGCGTTATCCTGATAATAATCATCGTCAATGAGGTGTACGAAAAACGAACCAAGAGAGTCAAGTTCTACCTCTGATTCCGGGTTACCCACGTCGTCATCAGCATTTAACTCGGAGGATCCAGTGGTCCTTTTCTTTGCAGATATCTTAACAACCTTGGTCTTTGGGCGAAGTGGCTTGGCCGTTTTATCTTGCGGCGTTGCCAGTTTGTCTTGAGGTTTCTTGTTCCAGAACGGATCATTACCCTGTTAGAAAATAATCACACTTTCAGAGAATATTTGGACAGAAGCATCTTAAGATAAAAAGATTATATGATTCTTACAGCCAGCGGTTTGTTGAAGGTGCAGAAAGGAAGTAGTCCGGTCTGGCCACAGACAGCCTCCAGTTCATTCAGCATCTTCTTTACAGCCTTAGTAACTTCCGCATCTGTAAGATGAATATCAATGTGTCGTTGAGCATCCTTCAAACTCCCTGTGTACTCACACAACAAACCGGAGCGCCGGCTTAAGGGAAGAATACTATAGCTTATCCAACAATGAGCAAGGTCAACTCCTATCAAACTGTTCGCCATGAAGGCTCTAAGCTTTGATAGTTGAGGGGCATAGTTGGCCCTTTCTTTTGCAGTCAACCTCTGAGGAAAAGGATGTGTATTACTAAGGCGGTGAGGGCGGTAACCCGGCAAGGGGTTCTCATCGGTTGGAGATGTATCTTTGAAGTAAAACCAACTCTGGTTCCACTCTTTGGGGTGACTGTGGAGCTTGTGATGAGGGAAAGTAACTTCCTTCCTTTTCTGAACCGCCATTCCACCCAATTCCGTATTGGGTCCATCCGTGAACTCTGTGCGATGGTTTAAGTGAAAGAAATCCCTAAACAGTTTGACTGTGGGTTCCTCTTGCAGATAAGCCTCACAGAAGACTTGGAAGTGGCAGATGTTGGTCATAGAATTTGGACCGATGTCTTGAGGGTGCAGCTAAAAACTGGCTAGTACATATCGGTAAAATTTCGAACCGGGAGGGCTAAAACCTCGACCCAGGTGATCAGCAAATACGACTACCTCTCCACCCTTCGGTGTAGGAGGATTTTCCGGGCCAGGGACCCTCCAGTGGATGACATCTTTCTTGGCTAAAGCGCTCGTTGCAACACAGTTGTTTAACTGATCTTCGGTTACTCGAAAAGGAGCCCAATTGCATTCATAGACTTGCTTGGCCATGGCAATGAAAATCTGAAACATGATTATACCGGTTTAAGATTTAAAGTGGACAACTATAAAGCGGTATAAGGATGTAAGCATATTGTTAAACCGGAGATGGTTATTTGTAAACCGGAGTCTGATAATGGAGACAGTACAATGAGGAATGCATTGGCGGTTCAACAGGGGACTAATGGTACCTACCGGATCATCATTTTTTCTATGAGGTTAAACCGACTAATCTGGTATTGAAGATACAAGTCTAAAGATGTATAAGTAAAGGAAAAACAAGTTTCATAGTTTGGCATGGGAATTTCAGATCTGCCGTGCGTTGG
This sequence comes from Aegilops longissima, assembly GCA_021605205.1. Classification (NCBI taxonomy): domain Eukaryota; kingdom Viridiplantae; phylum Streptophyta; class Magnoliopsida; order Poales; family Poaceae; genus Aegilops; species Aegilops longissima. The sequence continues at coordinate 346,048,798 of CM038679.1, forward strand.
ATAATCAAAATATATTCTGGTCTAATTTCAAGTGCTCAAAAAGTTCAGTAAGTTCATATGAGTTTAATATCAAGCAGATGCCTTAATAAGAAGAAAGGAGTTTAAACTACAAAAGGCGATGAAAACAATCAGATCTAACTGGGCATTGGTATTACTGAAGGAGGAACAGGTTCAAGAAATTCAAAAAGCTATGAAGAACACCAAACCCTAATGGTGGATCTGGGGTGAGGAGAAGAGGAACTTACTGGTCCAGGAAGAAGCAGCGGAGGATCACCGCGTTTCTCTAATACGGTCAGGTTGATGCACTGGCCTTCATCGAAGCAGAGGCGAAGGATGACGGCGGCGGCAGAGCTCGAGGGTCGGTCGGCGCGAGGAAGACGACGACGCGAAGAGGCATGAGGGGGAAAGTGAAAAGGACCCCTCGGCCTTATTTATTAAGTGAATGGATAAAAGGCAGGCGCGAGAATCGAGGAGTCTAGAAAATGGGATAGGTGATAGCTCTGTTGCCTCAATTGTCGGAGGCCCATTAATGAAGGTGGGTCATGCACAGTTCTTAAAATAAAAGATGACGTCATGGCGATTTATCATGGTCCTGGAAATTAACACCATGGCGGTTTACAGGACTTCTGTGAAGATGATGATGCGTTGAGGATTGACATGAACCAGTTCAAATAAATCTGGGGCCTAATGTTGGGGATATTACCACTGGGCGTGAACCGGCCAGGAGAGGCCGGTTAACCCCATAGTGGCTCATTATATCTGAAGCCCATGAAGACAGAGACATTGACGCTTTATGAAGGCCCAGGGCCCAGAGTTGGTTTAAGGCCCGTAGATCTAAACCTACATTAGCATGTAAACTTGTGTTGTGAGATAAAAAGAGCAGAGACTGAGCCGGACACGTTTATGAGCCGGCCTCGAGGTTCTGTAAACCGACGGGTGTCAACCCATGTATATAAGGGGATGACCCGGCGGCGGTTCAAGGACAACAGACAACAACTTGAGACTCAGGCAAAGCGTATTCGCTCCCTAGTCATCGAAACCCAAGCAATCCCACAACAACTGGATCGTAGGCTTTTACCTTCACCGCAAGGGGCCGAACTAGTATAAATTCTCTTGCGTCCCTTGTCCACTTTAACCCCTTTAACTTAACCGGTAGCGATGGCTCCACGACTAAGTCCTTTTTCTAGGACATCTGCTGTGACAAAACCACGACACTGTGCTTATAGACGTATGACTTTTGGTTTATGTAATGCACCTGCTACCTTTCAAAGATGTATGACTTCTATATTCTCTGACTTTTGTGAAAGGATTGTTGAGGTTTTCATGGATGACTTCTCTATTTATGGGAAGTCTTTTGATGATTATTTAAGCAATCTTGATCGAGTTTTGCAGAGATGCGAGCAAACAAATCTTGTCTTGAATTGGGAGAAGTGCCACTTTATGGTTAATGAAGGCATTATCTTGGGTCATAAAATTTCTGAAAGAGGTACTGAAGTGGACCAAGCTAAGGTCGATGCAATTGAGAAAATGCCGTGTCCTAAAGATATAAAAGGTATTCGTAGTTTCCTAGGTCATGCTGGTTTCTATAGGAGATTTATCAAAGACTTCTCTAAAATTTCTAGGCCTCTCACTAGTCTCTTGCAAAAGGATATTCCCTTTGTTATCATAAAGCCGAGCCTAAAATTTTTGAATAACTATTTCTCTTGGGAGCTCAGGATTGGGGCATGAATATAACATTGATTTAAGCCTCCCCCAAGCTTGAGCGATGCTTTCTCCTTCGCGAGGCCAAAAATTATATATATAATTGCGATCACGATGAACAAGATGCATAGGATAAAACTTCTGATGAAATTCCAATTTCAATCGTTTGTAGTTCCATCATCCCATATCATCACATAGCCTATACCATGTCAATGCATCTCCCTTAAAAGATAAAGGTAAGACCTTCTTCTTAATAACATCACCGGGCACACCTGCAAGCTTAAATAATCCAAAAACTTCATCCACATATATTAGGTGCTCATTAGGATGCATTGTTCCATCTCCTGCAAAGGGATTAGCTAGCAGTTTTTCTATCATACCTGAAGGAATCTCAAAGTAGACATTTTCATTTTCAGTAGGTTCAGTAGGTTGAGGAGCAACTCTTTGCTCTACTGGTCGGGGTGAAGATACCCCGAACAAGCCCCTCAGAGGATTACTTTCCGTATACAAGTGACAGTAAATTTCAGCACACTATATAAATTTTTTCCTTACCAAATTCCACCTACCAAAGGCGCTTCACTCCCTGGCAACGGCGCCAGAAAAGAGTCTTGATGACCCACAAGTATAGGGGATATATCGTAGTCCTTTTGATAAGTAAGAGTGTCGAACCCAACGAGGAGCAGAAGGAAATGATAAGCGGTTTTCAGCAAGGTATTCTCTGCAAGCACTGAAATAATAGGTAACAGATAGTTTTATGATAAGATAATTGGTAACGAGCAACAAGTAACAAAAGTAAATAAAGTGCAGCAAAGTGGCCCAATCCTTTTTGTAGCAAAGGACAAGCCTGGACAAACTCTTATATAGAGAAAAGAGCTCCTGAGGACACATGGGAATTATCGTCAAGCTAGTTTTCATCACTTTCATATGATTCGCGTTCGGTACTTTGATAATTTGATATGTGGGTGGACCGGTGCTTGGGTGTTGTTCTTACTTGAACAAGAATCCCACTTATGATTAACCCCTATTGCAAGCATCCACAACTACGAAAGAAGTATTAAGGTAAACCTAACCATAGCATGAAACATATAGATCCAAATCAGCCCCTTACGAAGCAAAGCATAAACTAGGGTTTAAGCTTCTGTCATGTAATGCCCTCGATGCGGCTATATCTCCCACGTGTCGAAGCAGGACTTAGAGGCATAACCGCATAGAAAGCAATGTCGCAAGTGAGGTAATCTTCACACAACCCATGTAATACATAAGGGAAAGAGATACATAGTTGGCTTACGATGCCACTTCACACAACATAAATAAACATCCATCATTCAGATTACACTCAAGGTCCGACTACGGAACCAAAATAAAAGAAGATACCCCAAATGCTACACAGATCCCGATCGTCCCAACTGGCTCCACTATCGATCATCGGAAACGACACATAGTAACGACCACGTTCCTTGTCGAACTCCCACTTGAGCTCGGTTCGTCATCTGCCTTGACCGCATCGTCGGCACCTACACCTGTTTTGGTAGAATCTGTGAGTCACGGGGACTCAGCAATCTCACACCCGCGAGATCAAGACTATTTAAGCTTATAGGAAGGACAGAGTTGTGAGGTGGAGCTGCAGCAAGCGACTAGCATATATGGTGGCTACATCGCAAAAGAGAGCGAGAAGAGAAGCAAGGCACGGTCGTGAAGCTAGTAGCGATCAATAAGTGATCCTGGACTACTTACGTCAAACAAAACTCCAACACCGTGTCCACTTCCCGGGCTCCGCCAAGAAGAGACCATCACGGTTACACACGTGGTTGATGTGTATTTTAATTAAGGTCAACTTCGGGTTTTCTACAACCGGACATTAACAAATTCCCATTTGCCTCATAACATGAGCACGGCTTTGAAAGATAATACCTGCAGGGTGTCCCAACAAGCCCATTATAAGCTCTCACGGTCAACGAAGGATATTCCTTCTACCGGGAAGACCCGATCAGTCTCGGAATCCCGGACTACAAGACATTTCGACAGCAATAAAACAAGACCAGCAAAGCCGCCCGAATGTGCCGACAAATCCCGATAGGAGCTGCACATATCTCGTTCTCAGGGCACACCGGATGAGCAGTAGGTACGGCAACCGAAGATGCCCCAAGTTGCCTCGGGGTGGCACCGCAAGTGGCTCTAGTTTGGACCAACGCTCAGAGGAGCATTGGCCCGGGGGGTTAAATAAAGATGACCCTCGGGCTCGCGAAAACCCGGGGGAAAAAGGCTTAGGTGGCAAATGGTAAAATCAAAGTTGGGCCTTGCTGGAGGAGTCTTATTCAAAGCGAACTGTCAAGGGGGTCTCATAAATCACCCAACCGTGTAAGGAACGCGAAATCAAGGAACATAACACCGGTATGACGGAAACTAGGGTGGCAAGAGTGGAACAAAACACCAGGCATAAGGCCGAGCCTTCCACCCTTTACCAAGTATATAGATGCATTAATTATAGCAGATATATATTGTGATATCCCCAACAAGTAAACATGTTCCAAAAAGGAACAACATCTCCATGTTCCAGCAAGGAACAAACTTCAACTTCACCTGCAACTAACAATGCTATAAGAGGGGCTGAGCAAAGCGGTAACATAGCCAATCAACGGTTTGCTAGGAAAGGATGGTTAGAGGCTGACATGGCAATATGGGTGGCATGATAAGCAAGTGATAGGCATCGTAGCATAGGCATAGCAAAAGAGCGAGCATCTAGCAAGCAAAGATAGAAGTGATTTCGAGGGTATGGTCATCTTGCCTGCAAGGTTCTCAGAGTTGTCGAAAGCTTGATCCTCGTAAGCGTTCTCAACAGGTTCCTCGTTCACGTACTTGTCTCCCGGCTCTACCCAAAGCAAGAACACAAACAAAGGAACCACAATAAATCACGGTGCAATGCACAAGCAACATGATGCAATAAATGGCATGATATGGGAGATGTGCAATGCAATGCATATGCGTGCTCCGGAAGGAAAATGATGAACCAGGCATCAACTTGGCAAACCAAGTATGCCGCTGGAAAGATGAGATGATTTCGGTTGAAATCGATATAAAGATCACCGGAATCGGATGCACGGTTTGCAAATGACAAGCAAAACAAGAATGGCACAAATCTGTCATTAACAACATGATGCCACATAGCAAGCAACAAGAAATTAAGCTACTGCACCCAAACGTACCAGCAAAGCACATGGCAGTGATCTAATCAAGATGCTTGACAAAAGATGAACACTGAGCTACGGCGAAAACACAACATAACAGGTCCAAACAAGCATGGCAAAAGAGCATAATATATCAGCTTCACAGGCTTAGTGAAATTACTAAACATGGCAAAATCAGCATCAGGAAGCAGTGTTCAGAGCAAGAAAACAACAAGCTACAGGAACTTATAATAGAAAAACAAGGCATGAAATTAATCTACTCAAAGCATAGAACAAAAGTCCCTTACTGACCATGAGCCAAAAAAGATAAGAAAATATAGTAACACCCATGTCAAAATAGCAAGTTTCGTTAACAGATTCAGCAACAGGGCATGACAAAACAGATAACACGTAGGCATGTTTAAGAGCTCAAAGCACTCACTACAGAGCATTACATGATAAACTAAGCATATATACATCAAGAAGACATGGCATAGAAGATATACATGGCAAGCACAACATCATAGCATACACGGATCAACCATAACAACCTTGGCAAAATTGAATAACATGTAAACAATCTGCCAGGAAACATTTTATAGCAAAAGTAGAGCTCGATTGACTCAAGCTATGGCACTCCATAATTGCAAACAAGGGCATGGATGGATAGAGCATAACCATATGTTCAAAACATCCTTACTGAAGTAACTCAAAATATGCATGGATCTCTCGGTAGCATCAAGTTAACATGGCATAAAAATATCAGCTAAACAGGGGCTGAAATCAGCAACATCATGACACCTAGTTTGCATGCTTGTTCTAGTCACCACATAGATCACAAAAATACATGGAATACACCCCTGGAAAGATGGCATGTCATATTACAAAACACATGTAGGACTCAAATTCATAGGGTGCACACATCAATCATGGCAAAAATGACAAAAGTGCATGTTCTGTTAAGAATCTGAAACTAACATCACATAGCCCTCTTCTAACAGAATTTTGGGCATCAAGATGAGCTCAAATGAAAATGATGAAATGAGATGAAATGATCTACTCATTGATGCGAACATTTTGACATATTAAACGCACGAAACGGAGCAATATGCAGAGAGTTATGCCATGACGAAAATGCAACAAATTATCACCGAATTAAAGACTTAGGAATTTTGGGGGAGAAAGTCAACCCTATTGAAGTGGATCTCAGATCCGGCCGGGGCTCGAGGCGGCCGGCGGCGCGGCTGCTCGCCGGAGAGGAGAAGAGACCGGGTCGGGCAGGCCGAGGAGGGGGCGACGGCGGCGGGCGCGGAGGCGACGGGCGGCGGGTGCTGCGCGGCCGGGCGGCGACCAGCGGCGACGGGCGGCGGGAGGCGGCGAGGCCGGCCGGCGAGGCGGGCGGAGCCCGAGGCGGCGGCGGACCAGGGCGCCAGGCGGGAGCGGGCGCGGGCGGGCGTGGGGACCCGGGGCCACGTGGCGCGCCCGAGAGGAGGTGGGCGGGCGGACGTTGTCCGCCCGCTCGGTTTCGTCGGGCGGCGGATGGGATCTGCTAGGGTTAGGGGAGAGGATCCGAAAATCGGAATGGGGGCGATATATAGGCATAGAGGAGCTAGGAGAGTCCAAATGAGGTGTAGTTTTCGCCCACACGATCGTGATCGAACGACCGAGAGCATGGAAGTGACTTAGATGGGGTATTGGACTATTTTGAAAGGGTGTTGGGCTGAAACTTAAAAGAGGCCTTTGCGAGAGTGCGGTTAACCGTTGGAGTACCAAACGAGCTCCAAATGACCCGAAACTTGACAGGTGGTCTACCGGTGGTATACCAAGGCCACTTGACAAACCTCGGTCCATTCTGAGAAAGTTTAGTACCCGCTCACGGAAAAACGTAAAAGGGGACGCCGGGGGACATAGGAGTACCGGATTGCAAAACGGACAACGGGAAAAATGCTCGGAATCATGAGACGAACACGTATGCAAATGCGATGCACATGATGACATGATATGAAATGCATGACATGGACAAAATGCAAAAAGAAGAAAAACCCAAGCACGGAGGGAATATCATATCACAATGCCGAAAATGGCAAGAGTTGGAGTTACAATTATGGAAAGTTACATCCGGGGTGTTACATGTCACTCTAGCAACCTATCATCTACTTATTACTTCCCAATTCCTTCCTCTAGGCCCAAATAATGGTGAAGTGTCATGTAGTCGACGTTCACATAACACCACTAGAGGAGAGACAACATACATCTCATCAAAATATCGAACGAATACCAAATTCACATGACTACTAATAGCAAGACTTCTCCCATGTCCTCAGGAACAAACGTAACTACTCACAAAGCATATTCATGTTCAGAATCAGTGGAGTAGTAATATGCATAAAGGATCTGAACATACGATCTTCCACCAAATAAACCAACTAGCATCAACTACAAGGAGTAATCAACACTACGAGCAACCTACAGGTACCAATCCCGGACTTAGAGACAACAATTGGATACAAGAGATGAACTAGGGTTTGAGATGAGATGGTGCTGGTGAAGATGTTGATGGAGATTGGCCTCTCCCGATGAGAGGAGCGTTGATGATGACGATGGTGATGATTTCCCCCTCCCGGAGGGAAGTGTCCCTGGCAGAACAGCTCTGCCGGAGCCCTAGATTGGTTCCGCCAAGGTTGCGCCTCGTGGCGGCGGAGTCTCGTCCCGAAAGCTTGCTTATGATTTTTCTTCGGACGAAAGACTTCATATAGTAGAAGATAGGCACCGGAGGGCCAACAAGGGGCCCACGAGGCCGGGGGGCGCGCCCAGGCGGGTAGGGCGCGCCCCCCACCCTCGTGGACAGGTGGAGGACCCCCTGACGTGGATTCTTCTTCCAGTATTTTTTATTATTTCCAAAAATAACTTTCATGGAGTTTCAGGACTTTTGGAGTTGTGCGGAATAGGTCTCTAATATTTGCTCCTTTTCCAGCCCAGAATTCCAGCTGACGGCATTCTCCCTCCTTATGTAAACCTTGTAAAATAAGAAAGAATAGGCATACGTATTGTGACATAATGTGTAATAACAGCCCATAATGCAATAAATATCGATATAATAGCATGATGCAAAATGGACGTATCACTCCCAAAGCATGTGAACATGTTTTTCAATTTCGGTTTTCGTTTGAGGACAAGCGAGGTCTAAGCTTGGGGGAGTTACACACCAAGAGGGAGAATTCCGGCAGCTGAAAATCTGGACCTGGAAAAGCTACGTCAGGCTACCTATTCTGCACAACTCCATACAAGCTGAAACTTCACAGAGATTTTTTATGTAATATTTAAGAATTATTGGAGCAAATAACTACTAGAGGGGGCCCAACAGGTGGACACAACCCACCTGGGCGCGCCAGGGAGCCCAGGCGCGCCCTGGTGGGTTGTGCTCACCCAGGCCCACCTCTGGTGCCCATCTTCTGGTATATAGGTCATTTTGACATAGAAAAATAAGGACATGACTTTCGGGACGAAGCGCCGCTGCCTCGAGGGGGAACTTGGGTAGGAGAACTTTTGCCCTCCGGCGTAGCGATTCCGTCGGGGGAACTTCCCTCCCGGAGGGGGAAATCGTCATCCTCATCATCACCACCAACTCTCCCATCTTGGGGGGCAATATCCATCAACATCTTCAACGCACCATCTCATCTCAAACCCTAGTTCATCTCTTGAGTTCAATCTTGTTACCGGAACTATAGATTGGTGCTTGCAGGTGACTAATAGTGGTTATTACATCTTGTAGTTGATTACTATATGGTTTATTTGGTGGAAGATTATATGTTCAGATCCAATATGCTATTTAATACTCCTCTAATCATGGGCATGTTTATCATTTGTAAGTAGTTACTTTTGTTCTGGAGGTCACAGGAGAAATCATGTTGCCAGTAATCATGTGAGCTTGATATGTGTTCGACATTTTGATAGTATGTATGTTGTGATTCCCTAGTAGTGTCATGTGAATGTTGACTACATGAAACTTCACCATATTTGGGCCTAAGGGAATGTATTGTGGAGTAGCAATTAGATGATGGGTTGCAAGAGTGATAGAAGCTTAAACCCCGGTTTATGCGCTATTCCGTAAGGGACCAATTGGATCTAAAAGTTTAATGTTATGGTTAGAATTTATTCTTAATACTTTTCTCATAGTAATGGATGCTTGCGGGAGGGTTAATCATAAGTAGGAGGTTTGTTAAAGTAATTACTGCACCTAAGCACCAGTCCACCCACATATCAAATTATCAAAGTAGCGAACACAAATCGAACCGAAATGATGAAACTGACTAGATGAAGACCCCGTGTACCCTCAAGAACACTTTGCTTATCATAAGAGACCGTTTTGGCATGTCCTTTGCCTCAAAAGGATTGGGCTACCTTGCTGCACTTTTGTTACTACTATTGTTACTTACCAGTTACAAATTATCTTGCTATCAAACTACTCCGCTACTTACGATTTCAGCACTTGCATAAATTACCTTACTGAAAACTACTTGTCATTTCATTCTGCTCCTCGTTGGGATCGACACTATTACTTATTGAAAAGAGCTACAATTGATCTCCTATACTTGTGGGTCATCATTATACACAAAGCTGCCCCAAATGGGATAAAAATTTTACCACGACATGTTGATGCCCCTCCATGATAACATGCCAAGTTTCATGAATTTCAGACGAGTTTTGGATTTACTAGAATTTAAGAACCAGGTATCTCAATGTTTTGCCGGCAATCAATAGTGCCCTGGTGTATGAAATTCATTCCTATTTCTTGCATGGGACCTAAGCATGCACCCAAAGACACAGATTTGATTTTTCAACCAATTTATATGCACTGGACCATGTGCATGTAGTTAAAATTTGAATTATGCACATAAAATGCCTAGAAAACCCAGTTAATGTATAAAAATGTCTAAACAAACCCTGAAAAATTCCAAAACTTAACACAACACTCATGTTTTTATATGTTGACACTAGAAATTTTTTGAAAGCAATAAGAGGCAAAGGATATCGTTTCATCCACAAAGGTGGCACGTTCCCTACTGAAACCATTAGGCTTGTTGTGAGAAGTTCTGGTTTGTGATTAGCTTATACCCAAACCTACACCAAATGGGACAAGTTTTTACCACAACATGTTGATGCCGCTCCATGATAGCATGCCAAGTATCATGAATTTCGGATGACTTTTGGATTTACTAGAATTACAAAAGAAAGTGCGTCGACGTTTGCCGGAGAGCCACAGTGCTGTGGTGTTTGAAATTCATCCCCATTTCTCGCATGGGACATAAGCATGCAACCAACGACACGAATTTGAATTTTCAACCAATTTAGATGCATTAGAGCATGTGAATGTAGTTAAAATTTGAATGATGCACATAAATGCATTGAAAACTCAATTAATGTATAAAAATGTCCAAACGAACCCTGAAAAATTCAAAAATTAACACAACCCTTGTGTTGTTCTATGTTGACACTAGGAAAAAAATTGAAACCAAGAAGAGGCAACAGATATCGTTTCGTCCAGAAAGGTGAAACGTTCCCTACCGAAACCATCACACTTTTTGTGAGAAGCTCTGGTTTGTGAGAAGCTTATACCCAAACCTGCCCCAGATGGGACAAATATCTTACCATGGCACGTTGATGCCGCTCCATGATAGCATGCCAAGTTTCATGAATTTCGGACGACTTTTGGATTTACTAGAATTACAAAAGCAAGTACGTCGACGTTTGCCGGAGAGCCACGGTGCCATGGTGTTCGAAATTCATCCCCATTTCTTGCATGGGACATAAGCATAAACCCATGGACACATATATGATTTTACAACCCATGTTGGTGCACCAGAGCATCACTACTAGGGAAAAGCCTAGCAGCAGCGCGGGTTTTGGGCCTATTAGTAGCGCGGGGGCCGGCGCTACTAATAAGGTGCTACAGCTAACGTATAGCAGTAGCGCGGGTGCCACCCGTGCTACTACTACGTCTGTTAGTAGTAGCATGGGTAAAAACCCGCGCTACTACTAATCTCTAATCTCTGCCTTTTTTTGAATTTTTTCGAAAAAAATGGATTTTTCCCTAATTTTCAAATTTCTAAATTATTTTAACCTCCAATCTCTAATCACCCCTCATCGCTGCTCAATTTAATCTCTAATCTCTAATCACCCCTCATCATTCCAAATCATCTAACTTCCCGGACGGTCACCCATCCTCTCACTACTCCAGCCTGAGCACGCTTAACTTCCGGGTTCTATTCTCCCTCGTTTCCAAGTCTGCACTTGTTGTTTTCCGGACAATAGTAATATGTCAATCCTATTAACCTCAGGAATTTAGCTTGAGCATTAAGTCACACATTTCACTGTTTGAGTTTGTTACTATTGTTCTAAAAAATAACACTAATATTTAGTAGCACTAGTATTTCTTGAATAATTAGTTTGACCATTGTTTGACCACAATTTGACCATAGTTTGACCAGATTTGATCAAAATTCGAAAAAACTGAAATAATTATTTAGTAACACTAATATTCTTGAATAATTAGTTTGACCATGATTTGACCAGATTTAACAAAAATAAAAAAATTGATTTTTTGAATTTTTTTGCCTCCAGATCTTAAAAGTCCTGTAACTTTTTTTTCTGTTAGGTTTCTGAGGATTTTGAAAATGTTTAACGGGGTTCCCCCCGCTTAAATTTGGATATAACTTTTCGAGTAGATGATTTTTCATATAAAAATCTTTTTCATCCGAGTTAGCATGCAAAAGTTATGCCCATTTTTACAAATTCTCGAGAGATTTTGCAAATAAAGTCGAAATTCATATTTGCAAATTTTCCCAACAACTAGACCACATATCACATGGGAAACTTATTTTCTTTTTTTGACATTTTCATCATTTTCTTTTATTTTTTTTAAAAGGCGATCCACGGGGTAGAGTTTGAAACCCAGTATTTAGTAGTAGCGCGGGTTTTTACCCCTCGCTACTACTATGGCATGTCCCTGAGGGGCACGGTTGAGACCGATTAGTAGTAGAGAGGGGTAAAAACTTTGTAGTAGCGCGGGTTTATAACCATCGCTACTACTATGGCATGGTCCAGGGGCACGGTAGAGACCACTTAGTAGTAGCGAGGATTAATAACCAATGCTACTGCTATCAACTTAGTAGTAGCGAGGGTTAAAAACCCGCGCTACTACTATGGCATGTCCTGGGGGGCACGGTAGAGACCGCTTAGTAGTAGCGAGGGTTAAAAACCCGCGCTACTGTTATCAACTTAGTAGTAGCGAGGTTTAAAAACCTGCGCTACTAGTAAGTAGCAGTAGCGAGGATTTTTAACCCTCTCTACTAGTAAGCGTCTTTGTATAAGTTTTTCCCTAGTAGTGCATGTGCATGTAGTTTAATATTGAATTGTGCACCTGAAATGGCTAGAAAACCAATTTAATGTATAAAATGTCCAAACGAACCCTGAATAATTCCAATTCTCTTACGACACACATATAGTTGCATGTTCACTGCAGATAAAATTTCTAGCAATTCAAACACTGTCCATTACCACTGTGACCCCATTATGTAATTCCAATCAAGATGAAAAATCAAGTAGATCCCACACAGTTTATTATCACCAACCGTGTGAGATGCAGTACAAAATATCCTGGAGCACCGTCGGTGTATAGTACGCCTATGGCTTACGCGAGAAGGTGCATCAGCTACAGTCCACAGTCGGCATGTCAAGCACACTAGCTCGCTCCCCAACTACTCCCCCTCTGCGTCCCTCACAATCTCGAAAATATTACTGCCTCGTAATCTCAAAAATATCTACCGCCTGGAAGGTTTTAATGTTTTATAGCACATGATTAGCATGTGCGGTCCATGTGTGATGTTTTTTACTCCTACTCTGCTTTATTCCCTTGAATCAAATTTTCAGTAGTCCTGGCATTTTACTCCTGCCTCTCCAACCCTCGCAATCTAAAAAATATCTGCTCGCCCTTGATCCAAATTTTCAGTAGTCCCGCTTTGTTACTCCTGCCTAGTAAAATTTTCAGTTGTCGTAGTATTCCTCAAACACCACCTTGCCCCCCTCCACACACACACCACACACTCCCCAAAACCTCCGCTCACACAGACACACACCACCCCCGAAACCATTGGTAGGTCGCCGCCATCGCTGCCGCCTCCATCCTCAACCTCTGCATGTGTGCCAAGGAGCTAGAGGAGCCAATGGTCAAAAGGAGGTTTATCGCCGCCTTTTGGCCCGACGTCGGTGAGGTGGCCGCTGAGGTGTCCCCCTCGTCCTACACAGGCTCGATCCGCCATCATTGGTCCCCCGATCCGCATGCCGTCGTGCCCCTACACCGGTTCGACGACTTCCCCGTCCTCCCTCGGGGGTTGCCGATATTACAGATTGGGAGACCCACACCCGCCGGTGTCTGGGTAGCTTCCACACGTCCGAGCTCACGGCCATGGAGTACGACCGCTAGCAGGTCCGCTACCACAGCGCGGAGGCTAGGCTCAATTTCCCCTTCGGCACACGCCCGGTCGATCTCGTTCTGCCGGAACCAGGGGTGGTGAGCTCGGCTATGGCGCGGGAGGACCACAAGGCATGGGAGCGCCTAGAAGCCGAGGCCGCCGATGAGGCCTACATGCAAGAGCTCCGCCGGCATCACCCGAAGCTCGTGGAGGCAAAGCGGGCGACCTTTTCCGGCGAGGAGGACGACAAGGTTATCGCGCTCTCCTCTGATGACGAGGTCGAAGGCGGCAAGGACGACGGTGTGGAGGGCGACGAGGGTTTCACGCTCTCCTCCAATGAAGAGGTCGAAGGAGGCGAGGAAAGCCGTGCGGAGGGCATCGAGGTGGGCCCCAAGGACGAGGAGATCGATGTTGACGAGTTGAGGAGTGCCTTCCCCAACGACCCCGGTGACAACACCGGCTCGGACCCGGCTCTCGGCACACCGTACATGACGAGGAAGGATTGGCTCGACCTCTACTTTGACCAAAAGTAGTTTAGCTTAGTTTAAATTTATTTTTTACGTTCGGTTATACAAAACTATCTATGTTTATGTTTGAATGCATGCTACTTTCGGCTGAACCTGCTTTGAACTTGATCAAATTGAAGTTTACAATGTTAAGTTTAGGGGATCGACTAGAAAAGGCCAAAATTGCTGGAGTATATATATATATATATATATATATATATATATATATATATATATATATATATATATATATATATATATATATCCACTAAGGGTTTTAGTCCTTTAACTTTTAAAGGATCGCCTAGAGATGGCCTTATGACTTGTTTATTTTAGTTCTTCACAATGTGGTGCTCTATATGTGCAACTATTTGCCATGCAATTCAATTTCATCAACAACAGTTTCAACAATACCATTATGAATTACGATATTTGGTTTCTGTTAAGGATATTGCAGTTAACATGCCTTTATGTTTTATTAACAACAACTAGTGTACTTGGACCTGCACAATACCAATTTGAATGACTATTTGCTTGTTTTTAAATGTTATGCCTGATGCATTTAACACACCTTTCCACTTCTTGTTTTGCTTAACTAGCATGCTTAAGCCTGCACATTGAAGCTACATAGCAACATGCATTGTACTGAATGACTAAATTTGCAATCCCAGGCTACATAGCAACAAGGAAGAGTGTTACCTTAATGCTCTAATGATGTATAGATGTACATGTAATAAAATATTATATGATGGGATGGAGTGAGTGTTGTACTACATCATTTTGCAATTGTTGTTTAGCTTCTAATATTGACTTGGTGCTTTTAGGTACATATGTCATTGCCAAGATCCACACTTCTACCGTTTCTGCGTATGAGGCAATGAGATATTCATCAACCAGCATCAAGTGAGGAAAATGATAAAGATTGTTAATTAAATGGGTCAAAAGATGTCAATCAAACTATTTGTTTACACTTTATGCAAGACAACAGTGAACTGCAGGATGGTAAGTAAGAACCCTGTAGCCTTCTTTTTACTGCCCGTAATGAGTTGTGTTAGATGACAATGTCAGAATGTTTTTCCTTTGCAGTGGGTCCTGAAGCAGTTTACTCAAGATTACCTCTCAAACTACATGATTGGCAGTCGGCCATCACAAGGGGTCGGACTAGAGTCGTGTGTGCCTTCTGCATCCAGGAGAGCACAATAGGGCCATTCCGCTTCACCTTGTTCAGCAACAAGAATGTCTGTCGCCTCTTTCTTTTCCATCTGTAATAGTACAAGTATAGAACCCTGGTTCATCATTTTTATTTGGTGCTTATGTAATTCCAAAACAAATGTACTTGTGAATCAAATAATGCATTGCTTGTTCCAACCTGATGGATATGAATAAAGCTATAGCCTGCTTTCAAGTTTAAATTAGGTACAATTCTAAATAGAAGCAATTAAATTAGGGCGAAAGTATGGTTTGCAGGTCATTACGGTGCACATGGTTAATAAAGCACATCATGTGCGATATACATCATAATCCAACACGGTTCACGGAGAGGAAACGTGTGTAACAATGCACACAGTTGCCGTTTGCAAAGCGTGTGTGATGTCAGACACTATCACATAGGGTGCGGGAAAACTAAATGTGTGTGATTATCTACCTATCGTACGCGGTTTATAATCATGAACTATTTGTAATGTGCTAGGAATGTAAACGTAGAGCCAGTTTGGTACGTGCCTGGAAAACTCCCGTGCCTAGAATCTTCCTGGTTTTAGGTAGAACGACAAAACTCTGACTTTGATGGCAATGCGAGAACAAATGAGCAGCAAGGATGTAGCGTTTGGGATATTCGAGATATCGAAAAGGTTATATAGGGACAACTGTATGCATCAAGGCACCCTATTCTCGATGGTTTCCTGGTCATGTGGGAAGGACCCCTGTATCGCCCACACTCACTTGGCGACGGTTCCAAATGCCGTTGCGGAAAGGGGTTAAAAACCGTTTGTATAGCAGCAACGCATACCAGTGGCACTTCCTTGCGTGCGAAGTGATGACCCACAAGTATAGGGGATCAATCGTAGTCCTTTCGATAAGGAAGAGTATTGAACCCAATGAAGAGCAGAAGGAAATGATAAGCGATTTTCAGGAAGGTATTTTCTGTAGGCACTAAAATTGTCGGTAACAGATAGTTTTATAGCAAAGTAGTATGTAACAAGCAAGTAATAGTAAGGATAACAAAAGTGCAGAAAGGTAGCCCAATCCTTTATGTAGGAAAGGACAGGCCGGAATGGGAATTTCATCTAGTCACTTTCATCATGTTTGTTTGATTCGCTTTTGCTACTTTGATAATTTGATATGTGGGTGCACCAGTGTTTTGATGCTGTTGTTACTTGAACATGCCTCCTACTTATGATTAACCCCTCTCGCAAGCATCCGCAACTATGAAACAAGAATTAAGATACTAACCATATTAAACATACGGATCCAAATTAGCCCCTTATGGAATAGCGCGTAAACTAGGGTTTAAGCTTCTGTCACTCTAGCAACCCGTCATCTAATAACTTGTCCACAATGCATTCCCCTAGGCCCAAACATGGCGAAGTGTCATGTAGTTGACATTCACATAACACCACTATGGGAATCAACAACATACATATCATCAAAATATCGAACGAATACCAAATTCACATTATTACTTATGACAAGACTTCTACCATGTCCTCAAGAAAAAAAGTAACTACTCACAAAACATATTCATGCTGAAGATCAGAGGGTATTGTCACATCCCTAGTTCTGGTCTGCTCTGGGTTAGCTAGTCTTGTGTTGCATCATGTTTAATTTTCTCCTAAACCTGAAATAGGGATCAACAAACCCTAGCACCACCCTGAAAATACCAGGTTCAACTGAAAAACATTTCAATGAACCCAAAATGCCCTTCACAAAAGTTCATCATTTTTGAATTGGTCTAGAACCTCTCCCAAAAATGGTGCACATTTTTCTAGGCCATCTGGGTTTTTGAAATAAATCATATGATATTTGCATTTGGGCATTTAATTTCTAATTAATATTTTAAATGCTCAAATAATCCCAAACTGAAATGTTTACTGTAGGATATATTTCCAACAGTGGTCATGTGCAGTTGCAAGATTTTTAGAAATGCTCTGGCATTTTTAATAAAGCCAAACACAGATGCAGAAATTAGAAAACAAAAAGAAAATGCAAATAGGAAAGGGCTACCACAGGCGCCACCGAGGCCCACTTACAGTGGCCAGCAGATTCGGCCCAGCCCACCAGGCCCTCTGCCAGTCACCCCCTTCCTCTCGCCAGAAGGATGGGAGGCGCGTGCCCGACGCGCGCGCCCACGCGCTGGCCGCCTCCTGCTTCCCACCGCTGCCCACGCTACTGTGGCGCCATGCTGCCCCCCCCGTCTCTCTCTTGCTCTCTCTCGTCCCCATCCCCTCCTCTGTCTTTCTCCATCGCTCCTCCCTCACGCTCCTGAGCACGCCGTTGTGAGCCGCCGCGCCCACCGCCGTCGCCTTGCCTCCCCGAGCTATCTAGAGCCTTCGCCACCTCTGGCTTCACCTCTGCACCGAAGGAAGGAAGCACGGAAGCCCCGAGCAGCCGCCATCATCATCGTCTTCAAGCTTCGGCTCCGGCGCCTTCTTCGTCGATTCGGCCACTCTGGCACACCCCCGAGCCCACTAACTGCAGCTCCGCGATGAGCCGTTCACCCGATTCCCCCTTGCCCCGTCGTCCCTCGCGTGCTCTAGCCCCGATCCCCAACCATGACCGAAGCATCTCGGTGCCGGCCATGGCGTAGCCGTGGCCACAGCCACCCCAGCTCGTTCCCGAACCCACCGTTGTGCTCAGCACGATCGCATGAACCCGTAGACAACCACAACGCCTCCTCCCGTACTGCCGCCGCCAAAGCTCGTCGCCGGCGCAACTTTGGTGACCCCAGGCCCAACCGCCACCACCACTCGATGCGCGAGTTCGCCAGCTCCCCGTAGCTCCTCTCCCTGTGTCGTCTGGACGCCGGAACAACGACTTCGGTGAAGAACCGCCGCGGCTCGAGGTCGTCGCCGGCTGAACTCCGGCGAGGCCGACGTGGCTGTCATTAGCGCCTAATCCCGCAGCCTAAACCACCCACCAGCCGCTGACCGTGGGCCCCAGGGCCAAGTCAAACCCTGGTCGGTCAAGGGTTGACCGAGCTTAACCATCGAGTCACGGCGTGTGGCCCCACACGTCGAGTTTGACCAGGTTGATCGCTTGACGCAGATCTTGACCTCAAGCTGGCGCTTTAAACCCCTTTTCTTGATTTCAAATAAATCTAAACGATTTATTTATTTCAGAAAATAGCTAAAACTTCTAAAAATCATAGTAATTCAACCGTAACTCCAAATGAAATAATTTATATATGAAAAATGATCAGAAAAATCCATTCTATCCATATGTACCATTTTCATGCATGTTAGAACAACTTTTGTTCACTGTTTAATTCAAATCAATTAAATGGCATTTGAATAATCACATATGGAGTTTGAATTTGAATCATGTATTCAAACCAACTTCATTTAATCTGTTGCTAGTGGCATTAGCTCAAATCACAGCATATTGCCATGTCATGATCATGCATCATATTGTGCACTGCATTGATTGTGTTTCTTCTTTGTTTGTCGATGCTTATCCCCTCTCAGTAGACGTGTACCGGCGATGTGATCGATGACACCGATGAAGAACTATACTATCTTCAGAAGTGCCAGGCAAGAAAAACCCCCTTGTTCATACCGATATAATCCAACTCTCTCGCTCCTGCTCTCTTTTACTGCATTAGGACAACAACGATTCATCTGTTACTTGCTGCGGTAGCTGAACCCCTTTATCCTCTGCATGACCTGTCATTCCATATTAAATAGATGAAACCCTCTAGCATGAGTAGGAGTTGTTTGAGCCCTGTTGTGCCTGCTACTGCTTAGAGTTGAGTCAGGTTTGATTCATCCGAGATGAATCAGAGGTGTGTGAACATGTCCTACTGTTGAGAGCTAAGTGTGTGAACACGATTTGGTAAAGGTAGCGGTGAGAGGCCATGTAGGAGTACATGGTGGGTTGTCTCATTGCAGCCGTCCTCAGGAATTGAGTTCTGTGTTTGTGATCCATGAAACAGTTACTACCACACATTGGGTTCCGGTAACTCGACCCCTCTCGGCTTATTAATCGCCTCGATCTCTGTCCAGGAGTTGCAACTAGTTTCTGGTGTTTGTAGGATATGTGTTGGGGGTCGGGCGTAGCGCTGCCCCTAGGGGTGGGCTATGTTGCGGTAGATACACTGTGGCACGGTGTACCGGGCGCCCGTTTGGTGTCTCGAGAACCCTGCTCACATCGTTTGGGGCCGTGAGCGACACCCCGGCCGGATCTCCTTGCGGATGGAACCCAAAAAGGCGATAAACCTGGACTAGAGACTTGTGTGGTTAGTCAGGTCGTGGCCGACTCCCTCGCCAGGTTTCCGCTTGAAGGTTGCCGAGATACACGAGGTGTACATGGAGGTAAGTGGCGAGAGCGTGTGTGAAGAAGTACACCCCTGCAGGGTTAGTATAATCGATTCGAATGGCCATGTCCACGGTAAAGGACTTCTGGGTTGCCTGTACAGTTCATAGACAAGTGAAAGTGGATACTCTAAAATACGCAAGATAAGCGTGAGTGCTATGGATGGCGTTCTCGTAGGGAGACGGGAGCAGATCCATAGTGGTGTATTGATATGGTGAATACGTGGACTCGTGTGAGCCACCTCAAAAGAGTTACTTGCAGTCGTAGTTCAGGTTAGCCACCGAGTCAATGCTGGCTTGCTGCTCTTAAACTCCACCACCCCCTTTGTTGATAATGATGCATATGTAGTTAGTTCTGATGTAAGTCTTGTTGAGTACATTTGTACTCACGTTTGCTTATTTTATGTTTTGCAGAGATACGTCAGTCTCGCTAGTAGTTCCACATGGACTTCGACGTTTAGCTTGTTACCTCAGCTACGATCTTGTGCCCTCGGCAGGATCTGGTAGATAGTCAGGCTTCTCAGCCTTTTTCATTTGTAGATGTATGTACTCAGACATGTTAAGCTTCCGCTTGTGCCTTGACTTGTATGCTCTGAGTGTTGGGTCATGAGACCCATGTTTGTAATATCTCGCTCCTCGGAGCCTAATGAATAAATATTTGAGTCGTAGAGTTATGTTGTGATGCCATGTTGTATTTACACATATTGAGCATATTGTGTGTATGTTTGAAATTCTTGGTATATGCGGGATCCGACAATCTAGTTGTTTATCCTTGGCAGCCTCTCATATGGGGAAATGTAGTCTAGTGCTTCTGAGCGATAGTAGTCCGCTACAGCCCGGTTCACCGGAGTCCTGCTAGCCCAGCACTACTGCTCTGGACACTTGACTGGCCGACATGTGTTTCACTTCGTTCTGTGTCATCCTTCGGGAAATGTCACGCGGTGACATCCGAGTCCTGCCTAGCTGCTACAGCCGGGTTCCCGGAGTCTGTTAGCCCTGTGCTACAGCCCGATTCACACGTTCTTGACCGACATGCTCGATGTGATTCATGTATGCATGTCCCCATGGGTTAGCGCCGCTTTGGGTTCATGACTAGCCATGTCGACCCGGGTTCTCTGTCATATGGATGCTAGCGACACCATCATATACATGAGCCAAAAGGCGCAAACGGTCCTGGGCCATGGTAAGGCGACACCCGCGGGAATACCGTGCGTGAGGCCGCAAAGTGATATCAGGTGTTACCAGCTAGATCGACGTGACTTGGAATCGGGGTCCTGACAGCTTTGGTATCAGAGCCTGACTGCCTGTAGGATTACTAAGCCAAACTGGTCGAAGTCGTGTCTAGAAATGCTTCAGTTATGTAAGGGAATTGATTGTGGAAGGGAACGTAAGGCGCTTTTTACTCCTTATACCTCATGGCCTTCTGATGTGAGTCATCCTCTTCTCTTCTGCGGGGATTAAGAACTAGGCTTCTCATCTATCTATTAGGATGACGTGTTACTAATCCATAGACCTTTAAGATTGTTGGTTTTAAGCCCCAGTTCAGTTCCTACTATTTCTGTATGTTAACTGTTGATCTCAGAATCTTGTTATGATGTTGTAGAGTGGTTATGCCACCATTTTGCATGATGTCTCAAATCTTTTTGAGCATTTACAGCCGTTATGCTGTCCGAGTCATCTCAGGTCTCTAAATAGTCTGATGCATTTGCAAATCCCTTCTCTCCGTTTCTAATGTTCATTTGGGCCAGATTAATCACACAATTAGCGTGTCGAGGTACTCCGCTGCCTCGGCATATATGTTGGAGCTATTATTATGAACCTAGGTGTTTTAGGGAGTCACCTAGTAAACTAGCCATGTTTTGTGTTCCCCGTGTGATGATTCTGGCCATCATTCTCGAAAGGATCCCGTGATGCAATTTAGTTAGTAGGTACTCTATTCCTGGGTTTTGAACCCAATATTCACCCTACTTACTTCATGTTGATAGTGTTTGCTCGTTCCTTTAGGTTATTAGTAATCTTTGCATTAGTCCTCGAGGTCCGTGGTATTTCCTTCTTCCAAATACTATGAACCACTTATGGCAGAAGTTTGTTGGATCAAAAGATCACAACAGGAGTGCCCTCGATGAGTTCTCCATTCATAATTGTGAATCTGCCAGTCCTACCTCTCCGCATGGGTTATCCGGAAGAAATGTTGAACTTGGTTCGACATACTAATTTATGCACCCACAACTCAGAAAATCATATGTTCCTTTGAGTTGTCCCCCTTTAGTTTGTCTTCTGACCTTCGTCTATCAATTGATAGTCAATAGTATGCGTGCGTTCGTTCATCGATGCCTACTACTCTTGTGGTCCGTCAAGCCATTCTAATCCGGAATGACTAGGAGAAACAAACTCCAGAATCCCATCCATATCCAGGATTGGGTCAAAGTAGTTGTATCCCGCAGACCAAAATGCCAATCCAGCTTTTGTTCTGTTCTACCTTGGAGTGTTGCCCTCTTTATATCAAGAATGTCATGAGAATTGCACCACCTCTTATGAATTCTTGACGCAGTAATACTTCTTGCCATCATTGTTCATTCCTCGGTTCCCGTGTTATTGTAACCGGAATGCCGACAAGTGAACCGTGATGTGTGAAATTAATACTCCTAGCAACCTCGTTGCCTGGTAGTTAATGGACAATATTATCATTCTTAGCGTGTTGACTATTGAATCATCACCCTAAGGTTGATCGTGCCACCTAGTCCATTTTCCTGGTGCACTCTTCGATCAATGAGTTAGGATTATTCAATCCCTTGCTTATTTGATCGTATCGTCTTGCTCTGGAAAGCAAGATTGTTCTCGAGCTTAGTAACATACCGGTGGTTCGTGATATTCCAATTATCTTCTCGGAAGTATCACCAGGTTGTCACCTGACCGCTATGTTGAGTTCGTGATCAAGTTGGTTTTTCTCTAAACCAGCCATTCTCCAAGAATCTGTGTTGGATACCCCTGAGCTAGTTGGTTAAGCTAAACAACAACTTGGAGAGTTGGAAGATAAAAGCTTGCCTAACTTAGTTCGTTCCAAAGGGATATTCTTGTGTAGTGTGTGTTGAAGAAAGATGATATCTTCATCGATTGGTCCCTGTGATCAGTTGTTGGATCTGTTGTCTTGCCAAAACTTTGACTTGAGTATGGGCTATCATCAAGTCAAATCAGAACGAACGATGTTCGTAATGTTGT
Source organism: Aegilops longissima (assembly GCA_021605205.1). Classification (NCBI taxonomy): domain Eukaryota; kingdom Viridiplantae; phylum Streptophyta; class Magnoliopsida; order Poales; family Poaceae; genus Aegilops; species Aegilops longissima. Next base: position 346,071,387 of record CM038679.1, read on the forward strand.
CTTACTCGTGATTGATCCCTCGAGCATACACCATTACATCTTTTGGTCTGACCAATACTATCACCGTGTTCACATGATGGTGGAAGTCCAGTGATATGGAAATTCCGATGAATTGTTGTTAAGCCCATCAGCAGCATTTTGTCTCCCCCATGATTCATGTTGAACATCAACCTAGTGTTGGAAACTTTGTAAGTAATGACTTCGTGTTCTGTTCTTGAAGCTTATGCTTGGATGGAAGAAGTGACTTCCTCTAATTCACGTGCATTAGGTGTATGTTGCCGCCATGAATTTGAGAAAGTTTGTTTTGTTTCCCTTGGAATCATCCCAAGTTAGTCATGCATACGTGCAAAGTATTCTATGGTTTGGTAGATTAATTACCTCCACTCCATATGAGTTCCTAGCACACCAAGCCAATGATTGATTTGCTCAAGGAAAATGAGCGTGTTGTGCTATTTCTAGATCATGCATAAGATTCCGTTATCCTCGATGATGGTTCCCAACCTGAACTCGGTAGTGTTTTGTCATAAGACTACTGCATGGCCATGCTTGTCTGGGACAGCGTGTTCACATGTGTGTAGCAGAACCAGCTCATGTTTTGGAGCTTGCTAGCGTAGTTCATATCCCGAGAATCGCGCAACATCATCTCGTCGATTTGTGTTGCGACCTTTCTTTTCGGACATGCTGAGTCCGAAGTATCCTATCACCAATCGGATCTGAATCTCAGGCGGATATGATGGTTGGAACATTCCAACAGTTGCATTTCGTTCCCAGCTTGCACCGTCCTTGTGCCATTTCACTATGGGCTGCCTTCTTAGTAATTCTTGTTCAAGATCATCCTCAAAAGTGGTCCTACCATTGGTCCCCTCCACCTCCAATGATAAGCAAAAATAATCCATTGTGTTGTCTTCAACAAGGTAGTCCACATCATCCATTCTAGTCCGGGTATGTCATTCTTTCGAACTCCTTCAAATGATCGATTGTGATTGCCTTAGGCTGGTATAAAGAGTCTCAATGATCTCTAGATCAAAAGTAATTCTTTCTGCCACTTAAGGGAACAGTCCAACGAGTCACCTCCCCCAAGGTGCCCCGTTATGGAATCATGGCAATTATTTCCTCGCCACCTTGACACCATCTACCATCTCTCTAAGCGTGGAATTGTTGCCCACCAAATCAAACCTCCTTGTTTGTTCTTCCATCCCTCTCAATGTGTTTTGTGTCTCAACTAGAGATGTTTCAACATATCATTCCACGAGTTGATCTTGAGTGCTCGATCTTTGAGTAGATCGTTTTATATAGAGTTTCTTTCTGTCGCCATCGTGTTGAATGAAGATCTCGAAAGCAAGGACATCAAGATCAATTGGAGCAATGAATCAACATCTTCGGGAAGGGCAATTGGATCGACAAGTTCGTGTTAGTTAGAGTCCCCTCTGTCTTCTTACCTCACGTCTTGAATCACGGGACGAGATTCTTGTTTAGTGGGGGTGAGTTGTCACATCCCTAGTTCTGGTCTGCTCTGGGTTAGCTAGTCTTGTGTTGCATCATGTTTAATTTTCTCCTAAACCTGAAATGGGGATCAACAAACCCTAGCACCACCCTGAAAATACCAGGTTCAACTGAAAAACATTTCAATGAACCCAAAATGCCCTTCACAAAAGTTCATCATTTTGAATTGGTCTAGAACCTCTCCCAAAATGGTGCACATTTTCTAGGCCATTCTGGTTTTTGAATTAAATCATATGATATTTGCATTTGGGCATTTAATTTCTAATTAATATTTTAAATGCTCAAATAATCCCAAACTGAAATTTTCTTTGTAGGATATATTTCCAACAGTGGTCATGAGCAGTTGCAAGATTTTTAGAAATGCTCGGCATTTTAATAAAGCCAAACACAGATGCGAAATTAGAAAACAAAAGAAAATGCAAATAGGAAAGGGCTACCACAGGCGCCACCGAGGCCCACTTACAGGTGGCCAAGAAGATTGGCCCAGCCCACGGGCCCTCTGCCAGCACCCCTTCCTCTCGCCGGAAGGATGGGGCGCGTGCCAGCCGCGCCCGCCCACGCCGCCACCTCCTGCTTCCCACCGCTGCCCCGACGCTTTGTGGCGCCACGCTGCCCCCCCCTCTCTCTCTCGCTCTATCTCGTCCCCATCCCCTCCTCTGTCTTTCTCCGTCGCTCCTCCCTCACGCGCCTGAGCACGCCGTCGTGAGCCGCCGCGCCCACTGCCGTCGCCTTGCCTCCCCGAGCTATCCAGAGCCTTCGCCACCTCTGGCTTCACCTCTGCACCGAAGGAAGGAAGCATGGAAGCCCCAAGCAGCCGCCATCATCATCGTCTTCAAGCTTCGGCTCCGGTGCCTTCTCCGTCGATTCGGCCACTCCGGCGCGCCCCCGAGCCCACTAACCATCCCTGCAGCTCCGCGTTGAGCCGTTGACCCGATTCCCCCTTGCCCCGTCGTCCCTCGCGTGCTCTAGCCCCGATCCCCAACCATGACCGAAGCATCTCGCCGCCGGCCATGGCGTAGCCGTGGCCACAGCCACCCCAGCTCGTTCCCGAGCCCACCGTTGTGCTCAGCACGATCGCATGAACCCGTGGACAACCACAACGCCTCCTCCCGTGCTCTATAGTGCTACCCCGAGATTGCCCGAGCTACTGCCGCCGCCAAAGCACGTCGCCGGCGCAACTCCGGCCATCCCAGGCCCAACCGCCACCACCAGTCGATGCGCGAGTTCGCCAGCTCCCCGTAGCTCCTCTCCCTGTGTCGTCTGGACGCCGGAACAACGACTCCGGCGAAGAACCGCCGCGGCTCGAGGTTGTCGCCGGCTGAACTCCGGCAAGGCCGGCGTGGCTGTCATTAGCGCCTAATCCGCAGCCTAAACCACCCACCACCACGACCGTGGGCCCCGGGCCAAGTCAAACCCTGGTCGGTCTGGGTTTGACCGGCTTAACCATCGAGTCAGCGACGTGGGCCCCACACGTCGAGTTTGACCAGGTTGATCTCCGACGCAGATCTTGACCTCAAGCTGACGCTTTAAACCCCTTTTCTGGATTTTAAATAAATCTAAACGATTTATTTATTTCAGAAAATAGCTAAAACTTCTGAAATTCATAGTAATTCAACCGTAACTCCAAATGAAATAATTTGTATATGAAAAATGATCAGAAAAATCCAATCTATCCATCTGTACCATTTTCATGCATGTTAGAACAACTTTTGTTCACTGTTTAATTCAAATCAATTAAATGGCATTTGAATAATCACATATGGAGTTTGAATTTGAATCATGTATTCAAACCAACTTCATTTAATCTGTTGCTAGTGGCATTAGCTCAAATCACAGCATATTGCCATGTCATGATCATGCATCATATTGTGCACTGCATTGATTGTGTTTCTTCTTTGTTTGTCGGTGCTTATCCCCTCTCAGTAGACGTGTACCGGCGATGTGATCGATGACACCGATGAAGAACTATACTATCTTCAGAAGTGCCAGGCAAGCAAAACCCCCTTGTTCATTCCGATATAATCCAACTCTCTCGCTCGTGCTCTCTTTTACTGCATTAGGACAACAACGATTCATCCGTTACTTGTTGCGGTAGCTGAACCCCTTTATCCTCTGCATGACCTGTCATTCCACAGTAAATAGATGAAACCCTCTAGCATGAGTAGGAGTTGTTTGAGCCCTGTTGTGCCTGCTACTGCTTAGAGTTGAGTCAGGTCTGATTCATCCGGGATGAATCAGAGGTGTGTGAACATGTCCTACTATTGAGAGCTAAGTGTGTGAACACGATTTGGTAAAGGTAGCGGTGAGAGGCCATGTAGGAGTACATGGTGGGTTGTCTCATTGCAGCCGTCCTCAGGAACTGAGTTCTGTGTTTGTGATCCATGAAACAGTTACTACCACACATTGGGTTCCGGTAACTCGACCCCTCTCGGCTTATTAATCGCCTCGATCTCTGTCCAGGAGTTGCAACTAGTTTCTGGTGTTTGTAGGATATGTGTTGGGGGTCGTGCGTAGCGCTGCCCCTAGGGGTGGGCTATGTTGCGGTAGATACACAATGGCACGGTGTACCGGGCGCCCGTTTGGTGTCTCGGGAACCCTGCTCACATCGTTTGGGGCCGTGAGAGACACCCCGGCCGGATCTCCTTGCGGATGGAACCCGAATAGGCGATAAACCTGGACTAGAGACTTGTGTGGTTAGTCAGGTCGTGGCCGACTCCCTCGCCAGGTTTCCGCTTGAAGTTTGCCGAGATACACGAGGTGTACATGGAGGTAAGTGGCGAGAGCGTGTGTGAAGAAGTACACCCATGTAGGGTTAATATGATCTATTCTAATAGTCGTGTCCGCGATAAAGGACTTCTGGGTTGCCTGTATAGTTCATAGACAAGTGAAAGTGGATACTCTAAAATACGCAAGATAAGCGTGAGTGCTATGGATGGCGTTCTCGTAGGGAGACGGGAGCGGATCCATAGTGGTGTATTGATATGGTGAATATGTGGACTCTTGTGCGCCACCTCAAAAGAGTTACTTGCAGTCGTAGTTCAGGTTAGCCACCGAGTCAAAGCTGTCTTGCTACTGTTAAACTCCACCACCCCCTTTGTTGATAATGATGCATATGTAGTTAGTTCTGATGTAAGTCTTGCTGAGTACATTTGTACTCACGTTTGCTTATTTTATGTTTTGCAGAGAGACGTCAGTCTCACTAGTAGTTCCACGTGGACTTCGACGTTTAGCTTGTTACCTCAGCTACGATATTATGCCCTCGGCAGGATCTGGTAAATAGTCAGGCTTCTCAGCCTTTTTCATTTGTAGATGTCTGTACTCAGACATGTTAAGCTTCCGCTTGTGCATTGACTTGTATGCTCTGAGTGTTGGGTCATGAGACCCATGTTTGTAATATCTCGCTCCTCGGAGCCTAATGAATAAATATTTGAGTCGTAGAGTTATGTTGTGATGCCATGTTGTATTTACACATATTGAGCATATTGTGTGTATGTTTGAAATGCTTGGTATGTGCGGGATCCGACAATCTAGTTGTTTATCCATGGCAGCCTCTCATATGGGGAAATGTAGTCTAGTGCTTCTGAGCGATAGTAGTCCGCTTCTGCCCGGTTCACGGAGTCCTGCTAGCCCAACACTACTGCTCCGACACCGACCGGCCGCATGTGTTTCACTTTGTTCTGTGTACATCCCTTGGGAAATGTCATGCGGTGACATCCGGAGACCTGCCTAGCCTGCTACAGCCCGGGTTCCCGAGTCCTGTTAGCCAGTGCTACAGCCCGGATTCACACGCTGGCGACCGACATGCTCGATGTGATTCATGTATGCCTATCCCCATGGGTTAGCGCCGCTTTGGGTTCACGGCTAGCCATGTCGGCCGGGTTCTCTGTCATATGGATGCTAGCGACACCATCATATCGTGAGCCAAAAGGCTAAACGGTCCCGGGCCATGGTAAGGCGACACCGTGGGAATACCGTGCGTGAGGCCGCAAAGTGATATGAGGTGTTACCGGCTAGATCGATGTGACTTGGAATCGGGGTCCTGACAGGTATTTAATAGCATAATAGATCTGAACATATGGTCTTCCATCAAATAAACCAACTAGCATCAACTACTAGATGTAATCAACACTACTAATCACCCACATGTACCAATATGAGGATTTGGTACAAAGGTTGAACACAAGAGATGAATTTGGGTTTTGAGATGAGATGGTGCGGTTGGAGATGTTGATGAAGACTGGCCCTCCCATGATGAGAGGGTTGTTGGTGATGACGATGGCTTTGATTTCGCCCTACCAGAGGGAAGTATCCCCGGCGGAATCTCTTCACCGGGGAGCAAAAGTGCTTCTACCCAAGTTGGGTATTCTGCAAAAAAAGGCTATCCATTGTGATAAAGGGATTGTCAATCCCTTCACGGTTACTTGCAAAGATGAGATCTGATAGTGGTAGATATAAAAGATAAGTGAAAGTGAAAAATAAGATAAAAGTAAATAAATTGCAGAGAAGTATTTTTGTGTTTTTGATTTTATAGATAAGAAAATAATAATATAAGAATAGACCCGGGGACCATAGTTTTCACTAGAGGCTTCTCTCTTGAAAGAAAGCAAACGGAGGGTAAACAAATTATCATTGAGCAATTAATAGAAAAGCGAATAATTATGATGATATCTAAGGCAATGATCATGAATATATGCATCACCTCCAGGACAAGTAGACCGAATCCTCCCTGCATCTACTACTATTACTCCACACATCGACCGCTATCCAGCATGCATCTAGTGTATTAAGTTAACAAGAACGGAGTAACGGCTTAAGCAAGATGACATGATGTAGAGGGATAGATCCAATCAATATGAACAAACCCCATCTTTTTATCCTTAATGGAAACAATACAAATAAGTGTCATGCCCCTTTCTATCACTAGGAATAAGCACCGCTAGATTGAACCCATTACAAAACACATCTCCCATTGCAAGAGAAATCAATCTAGTTGGCCAAACCAAATCAGTAGATTGGAGAGAAATACAGAGCTATCTTAATCATGCATAAAAGATTTGAGAGAAGACTTAAATAATATTCATAAATAATCTGATCAGAAATCCACAATCATCAAATCTCAACAAACGCACCGCAAAAGAAGATTACATCGAATAGATCTCCAAGAACATCATGGAGAATAATGTATTGAAGATCAAAGAGAGAGAAGAAGTCATCTAGCTACTAGATATGGACTCGTAGGTCTATGGTAAACTACTTACACATCATCAGAAGGCCAGCAAGATTGACGTAGAAGCCCTCCATTGTCAAATCCCCCTCCGGCAAAGTACTGGAAAAGGCCTCCAGATGGGATCTCACGAGGAAAGAAACTTGTGGCAGAGGAAAAGTACTTTTGGTGTGCCCTATGGTCTTCGGGGAATATTTAGGTATTTATAGAAGAAGAATTAGGGTTAGAAGAGCCACAGGGGCCCACAACATTGCTGGGTGCGCCCCAGGGGCGCGCCCTGTGAGCTTGTCGTGGCCTCATGGCCCTTCTCGCCTCCTCACAAAGCTTCCGGGGTGTCTTTTGGTCTAAGAAAAATCATCAAAAAGTTTCTTTTCGTTTGGTATTGATTTTTTGTAAAGGCAAAAACAAGAAAAAACAGTGGCACTTAGCACTAGGTTAATAGGTTAGTCCCAAAAAATTATATAAAATAGCATAATAATGCATATAAAACTTCCAAGATTGATAATATAATAGCATGGAACAATAAAAAATTATAGATATGTTGGAGACGTATCAAGTATCCAGAGCTTAATTCCTATTCGTCCTCGAGTAGGTAAATGATAAAAACATAATTTTTGATGTGGAATGCTACCTAACATGTTTATCACGTAATCTTTCTTAATGTGGCATGAACATTCAGATCGTAAGATTCAAAATAAAAGTTTAATATTGACATAAAAACGGTAATACTTCAAGCATACTAAAGAGCAATCATGTCTTTTCAAAATATAATCGCTAAAGAAAGTTATCCATACAAAATCATATAGTCTTGTCATGCTCCATCTTCTTAACATAAAGTATTTATCTTGCACAACCCCGATGACAAGCCAAGCAATTGGTTCTTACTTTTTAACGCGCTTTAGCTTTTTCAAATCTCACGCAATATATGAGCGTGAGCCATGGATATAACACTATGGGTGGAATAGAATTTGATGTTGGTGGTTGTGTAGAGATAACAAAAAGGAGAAAGTCTCACAACCCCTACAAAACCCGGATGACAAGCCAAGCAATTGGTTCATACTTTTTAACGCGCTTCAACTTTTTCAACTCTCACGCAATATATGAGCGTGAGCCATGGATATAACACTATGGGTGGAATAGAATATGATGTTGGTGGTTGTGTAGAGATGACAAAAAGGAGAAAGTCTCACATTAACGAGGCTAGCTAATCAATGGGCTATGGAGATGCACATCAATTGATGTCATTGAAAGGAGCAGGGATTTCCATGCAACGGATGCACTAGAGAAATAAGTGTATGAAATCTCAAAAGAAAACTAAGTGGGTGTGCATCCAACTTGCTTTCTCATTAGGACCTAGGGCATTTGAGGGAGCCCATCATTGGAATATACAAGCCAAGTACTATAATGGAAAAATTCCACTAGTAATATATGAAAGTGACAAAATAGGAGACTCTCTATCATGAAAAATATGGTGCTACTTTTAAGCACAAGTGTGGAAAGGGATAGTAACATTGGCCCTTCTCTATTTTTTTATTTTCTCTTTTTTGGGCTCTTTTTTTATTTTAACCCGCAGTCTCATACAAACTTGTGAGGGAATCATAGTCTCCATCATACTTTCCTCAAATGGGACAATGCTTTAATAATTATGATCATCACACTTTTATTTACTTACAACTCAATAATTACAACTCGATACTAGAACAAAATATGTCTCTATACGAATGCCTCCGATGGTGTACCGGGATGTGCAATGATCTAGTGTGACATGTATAAAAAATATGCACGGTGGCCAAGCCACAAATACTATGTAAAGTATATGATTATGCAAAACAATATGACAATGATGGTATGTGTCATAATAAAACGAAACAACGGAAGTTGCATGACAATATATCTCGAAATGGCTATGGAAATGACATAATAGGTAGGTATGGTGGCTGTTTTGAGGAAGATATAAGGTGGCTTATGTGTGAAAGAGCGTATCATATCATGGGGTTTGGATGCACCGACGAAGTTTGCACCACAACTCAAGGTGCGAAAGGGCAATGCATGGTACCGAAGAGGCTAGCAAAATGCGGAAGGGTGAGAGTGCGTATAATCCATGCACTCACATTAGTCATAAAGAACTCATATACTTATTGCGAAAGTTCATTAGCCCTCGAAGCAAAGTACTACTATGCATGCTCCTAGGGGGATAGATTGGTAGGAAAATACCATCGCTCGTCCCCGACCTTCACTCATAAGAAGACAATCAATAATAAATCATGCTCCAATATCATCGCATGATGAGAGACCATACGTGCATGCTGCAAGAATTACAAACCTTAACACAAATATTCTTCAGAAACCAAAATTACTCACTAGCATGACTCTAATATCACCATCTTTATATCTCAAAATAAATGCAAGGAATCAAACTTCTCATATATTCAATGATCTTTATGAAAGTTTTTATTATATACCTCTTGAATACCCATCATATTAGTACTAAATTCATAACCTAAGAAAATTGCCATACTATTTATAAGACTCTCAAAATAATATAAGTGAATCATGAGCTTTCATTAATTTCTTTAAAATATAACCACTGTCATGCTCTAAAAAGATATAAGTGAAGCACTAGAGCAACTACCTAGCTCAAAAGATATAAGTGATGCACATAGAGTATTCTAATAAATTCACGATTAATGTGTGTCCCTCTCAAAAGTTGTGTACATCAATGATGATTGTGGAAAACTAAAAAGAAAAGACTCATATAATACAAGACGCTCCAAGCAAAACACATATCATGTGATGAATAAAAATATAGCCTCATGTAATTTACTGATGGATTGTAGACAAAAGAGGGGATGCCTTCAGGCGCATCCCCAAGCTTAGATGCTTGGTTGTCCTTGAATATTACATTGGGGTGTCATCCCCAAGCTTAGGCTCTTGCCACACCTTATTCCGTAGTCCGTCAAAACTTCACCCAAAACTTGAAAACATGACAGCACAAAACTCAACACAAAACCTGTGAGATCCGTTAGTGAAACAAAGCAAATAACCACTTTTAGGTACTGTTGTAAACTCATTACAATTTTATATTTGTATTATATCTACTGTATTCTAACTTATCCATGGTTCATACCCCCCCCCCCGATACAACCCATAGATTCATCAAAATAAGCAAAAAACACAATGAAAACATAATTTGTCAAAAATAGAACAGCCAATAGTAATGTGGACTTTAGTCGAACTTCTGTAACTCCAAAAATTCTGAAACATTAGGAAAAGCTGTCAAATTTGTATATCAATAAAGTGTACACAATACCGAATTTTTTGTCGCTCTAGTGATTTTTAACAATTCTGCTACGTAAAAGTTTTTGTTTTCGCACATAATCAAACCAGCAATCTTCCAAACCATCCCAAAGGTCTTACTTGGAACAAACACTAATTAAAATACTAAAACACAAGCATAACAGAAGTATAATTGCATATTTACTTAAAACAAAAGAAAAAACATAAAAATAAAATTGGGTTGCCTCCCAACAAGCGCTATTGTTTTACGCCCCTAGCTAGGCATATTGCATAGATCTAGGTATTGTAGTAAAAGTGAGGGAGATCATCCATTCTCATCTCATATTCCCTCCTTTCAGCAGCAAGTTTTCTTTGTGGAAAGAAACAATAATCAAAAGGGCTAAATTTAATAAGATCAAGTTTGGGAGGAGGAGGTTCCTCCTTTGGCCCTTTATATGCGGTTATTATCTCTTCATTATAAAAGTTCCTTTGATTATGATCTCTAAGATTTTCTTTAAGAACACATCCTAGCCCGTTATTTTGTATAGCAAAATTACCATTGATTTCAGAAGTTTTGTCAATCAAAATAGATGGGACAACTTGTTTCCTTAGGTTCTCATTGTAAGCAGCATAATCTGGTGATTGTAATCTCCTTTTCTCTTCTTGATTAAAAAGGATCTCCTCTATAGGAGGGCAACCAAAATTTATATTGTAATGAGCAAATATTTCACTTGATTCGTTCATAGTATGCCCAAATTCATAAGCTATAAATATAGTGGTAACACGCTTAACAGAAGGATCATGAATATTAGAGAAATCTAGAAAGATCCTTTGTATGGAAGGATGCATGTGAACAAATTGTCTTTCAAGTTCAACTATAAGCAAAGAGATTGCATCCGCAAGACTAGAAGATTTGTTAAGAACTGAACCTCCTAGCATAGGTAGCATACCGACACAAGTAAATAAATCTTAGATAACACCTTTTTCCAATGATATTACCGCTACTTACACGGAGTTTTTTAGTGTTCATTATAGTAGTTTCTTTCTTGTCACATCCCTAGTTCCGGTATGCACTAGGCTAGCCCTTCATGTGAGCATCATGTTTAAAATTTCCAAAAACTTGAAATGGGTATGAACCAAACCCCCAGCACCACTTAAACCAACTAGGGTTACTAAAATATTTTCCCAATGAACCGGAAATGCCCTTCAAAAATGTTCATCACTTTTGTCTTGGTCTAGAACCTCTGCCAAAATTGGTTCACATTTTTCTAGGACACCTAAGGTCACTAGATTAAATTATTAGCTATTTTCATTTGGACATTTAAATGCTATAAAAAAATTAAAATGTCCAAATAATCTTGAAATTAAATGAGGGCTGTTGGAAATAATCCAAACAGTGCCCAAAACTATTTTCAGGACTTTTGAGTATCCTCTAGCATTTTAAATAAAGCCAGAACCATTTGCAGAAAATAGAAAACTGAAATAAATAGAAAAGAGAGAGAGAGAGAGAAGAAACTCACCTGGCCTCACCCGCTTGGGCCTCCTTACCTAGCGGCCCAACCAACCGGCCAGCCCACCAGGGGCATACTTGTATTCAACCTCTGCCTACTGGCAGAGGCGAGGCTGAGCACGACGCCCGCGCGGGCCGACACGCTGCTGCCTGCCTGGCCCTCCCTGGGCAGCGCGGCACTGGGGATTGCCACCCCGTGGCCGTCTGGATCCCGCGGACCCCCTCGCCCTCTCACTCCCTCGCTCTCCCCCCCCCCATGGCCTAAGCCGCCATGGCCACCGCGAAGAACAACCATGGCCAGCCACTCCCTCGCTCCATCCCGCTAGCCCACGAGCACCGCCTCACTGCCGTGCACCTCTAAGCCGAACCACACAACCTCGGATGCCTTCAAGCCTCATCATCGAGATCTTCTTCTCTGCATGGCTGCCGGAGATCGCCAGCGTCGCTCATCGCCTCCAAGCCTCCCCCGAGCCCACTGAGCCGCTCGTCTGACCCGCCGTGAGCTCCTCCTTCGTCCCCCTCTCTCCCCTTGCTTGATTGCGCCGCGTAGTCGTTGTTTCCATCGAGCCCAAGAGCCCTCCGCCCCCGGCCATGGCGCCGCCATGGTCTGAGCCACCGCAGCCTGCATCCACGCGCGTCACCATGCTCAGCAGCTCCGCAGGAAGCCACCGCCACCGCCAGTTGCTTTCCCAGTGCACCGCAGCCGCGTCCCCGCACCTGCCGAACTCCGGCCGCCGCCTCCATCGTTGCTGCCGCCGCCACAGGCCATCCCAGCCTCCGGCATTTGCCCTGCTGGATGCACCGCACTTCCAGCTCGCCGTATCCGCAAACCGCGCGCGATTTGATGCGCTGTAGCACCGTCCCGAGCAACTCCGGTGAGCCACCGCCGCGGGATTTCATCACTGGCGGCTAAACGTCGTTCGATGATGTGGCCTTCTAGTTAGGCACTAATACTCCCCTAATAACCACTGACAGTGGGCCCCAGACCAGGGTCAAACCCAGTCAACCCTAGCTTTGACCGGATTACCGCTAAGTCACAGACTGCTGGGACCCACACCTCAGGTTTGACCTGGCTGACCGTGTTTACTGCTGACGCAAGCATGATGTAGTGCTGACGCAATAAGTGATCTTCTGTATTTAAAATAATCCAGGAAATTCAAGAAAATAGTTAGAACTTCTAAAAATCATAGAAAATAATCTATAACTCCAAATGAAATAAATTATATATGAAAAATTATCAGAAAAATACAATCTATCCATATGTATTGGTTTCATGCATGTTTAAACAAGTTAACTTGTTTTTTAGTCCAAAACATGATAATGCACTATTTGAATTCATAGTTTGAATTTGAATTTGAACCTTTGGTTCAAATCAACTCAAAGCCTTCTGTTGCTAGCTGCATTAGCTCAAATTACAACATATTGACATGTCATGATAATGCATCATATTGTTGCATTGCATTGGTTGTGTTTTCTCTCTGTTGCCGGTAATTCTCCCCTCTCAATAGTGTTGTTTCGACGATGAGTTCGATGACACCGATGAAGAACTATACTATCTTCAGAAGTGCCAGGCAAGCAAAACCCCCTTGTTCATTCCGATACGATCCCACTCTCTCGCTCCTGCTCTCTTTTACTGCATTAGGACAACAGCGATTCAACTGTTACATGCTACGGTAGTTGAACCCCTTTTCCTCTGCATGACCTGTCATTGCCACAGTTAATAGATGAAACCCACTAGCATGAGTAGGAGTTGTCTGAGCCCTAATGTGCCTACTCATTCATGCTTGTTTGTCATGCCTGCTACTGCTTAGAGTTGAGTCAGGTCTGATTCATTGGGAATGAATTGGAATGTGGTGAACATCTCTTACTACCACACATTGGTAAGTGTGTGAACACGATTTGGTAAAGGTAGCGGTGAGTGGCCATGTAGGAGTAAATGGTGGGTTGTCTCATCGAAACCGTCCTCAGGAACTGAGTTCTGTGTTTGTGATCCATGAATAGTTACTACCACACATTGGGTTCCGGTAAATCGACCCCTCTCGGCTTATTAACCGCCTCGATCTCTGTCCAGGAGTTGCAACTAGTTTCTGGTGTTTGTAGGTTGTGTTAGTAGTCTACCAAGTGGCACCCGGTACAGGTGGGCTTAGGACAGACTAGGCATCGTGGCACGGTGTACCAAGCGTAGATCCATCCATCGAGGTGGGCTTGGGAACCCTGCACACATCGTTTGGGGTCGTGAGCGACACCCCGGCCGGATCTCCTTGCGGATGGAACCCAAACAGGAGATAAACCTGGACTAGAGACTTGCGTGGTTAGTCAGGTCGTGGCCGACTCCCTCACCACGCTTCCGTTTGAAGGTTGCCGAGATACACGACGTGTACATGGTGGTAAGTGGCGAGAGCGTGTGTGAAGAAGTACTCCCCTGCAGGGTTAACATCATCTATTTGAATAGTCGTGTCCGCGGTAAAGGACTTCTGGGTTGCCTCTACAGTTCATAGACAAGTGAAAGTGGATACTCTAAACGCGCAAGGTAAGTGTGAGTGCTATGGATAGCCTTATCGTAGGGAGACGGGAGCGGATTCATAGTGGTGTATTGATATGGTGAATATGGGACTCGTGTGCGCCACCTCAAAAGAGTTACTTGCAGTCGTAGTTTAGGATAGCCACCGAGTCAAAGCTGGCTTGCTGCAGTTAAACTCCACCGCCCCCTTGTTGATACTGATGCATATGTAGGTAGTTCTGATGTAAGTCTTGCTGGGTACATTTGTACTCACGTTTGCTTAATTTATGTTTTTGCGAAGATACTTCAGTCTCGCTAGTAGTTTCGCGTGGACTTCGACGTTTAGCTTGTAACCTCAGCTACGAGCTTGTACCTTGGGAGGGTCTTGTAGTTAGTCAGGCTTCTCAGCCTTTTTCTTTTGTAGTTGTCTGTACTCAGACAAGTTAAGCTTCCGCATGTGCTTGTTGCTTCTATGCTCTGTATGTTGGGTCACCAGACCCATGTTTGTAATATCTGGCTCTTCGGAGCCTAATGAATAAATACTTGTGTCGTAGAGTTTTGTTGTGATGCCATGTTGTATTTACACATATCGATCATATTGCGTGTATGATTGAAATGCTTGGTATGTGTGGGATCCAACAACCTAGTTGTCTATCCTTGGTAGCCTCTCTTATGGGGAAATGTAGTCTAGTGCTTCCACTGAGGCTTTGTAGTCTGCTATAGCCCGGTTTACCGAGTCTTGTTAGCCCAGTTGCTACTGCTCCGGAATACATAGACTGGCCGGCATGTGATCCACTTCGTTCCTATGTCTGTCCCTTCGGGGAAATGTCACGCGGTTATTACCGGAGTCCTGCTAGCCTGCTACAGCCCGGGTTTCCGGAGTCCTGTTAGCCCAGTTGCTACAGCTCGGATTCACACGCTGATGACCGACACGTTCGATGCTGGTTCATGTATGACTGTCCCCGTAAATTAGTGCCACTTTGGGTTCATGACTAGTCATGTCGGCCCGGGTTCTCTGCCATATGGATGCTAGGGACACTATCATATACGTGAGCCAAAAGGCACAATTGGTCCCGGGCCAGGTAAGGTGGCACCCGTGGGAATACCGTGCGTGAGGCCGCAAAGTGATATGATGTGTTACATGCTAGATCGGTGTGACTTAGAATCGGGGTCCTGACATTTCCAAAGGATCCTCTTCAACAAAATCATCAAATTTTTCCTCCAGATTTTTACTTGTTTTTTCAATGATAACCTCCCCAGATTCAGACATGATGGCAAAGCAAGCAATCTAGCACACAAGCAAACAAAAGGCCAACGAAAAAGCAAACGGAAAGAAGGTGAATAAAAAGGCAAATATTTTTGTGTTTTTCTAAAAATGTTTTAGAAGTGGGGGAGAGGAAAATAAGAGGCAAATGGAAAATAATGTAAATGCAAGTGATGAGAGTTTGTGATAGGTACTTGGTAGGCTTGATGTAGATCCTCCCTGGCAACGGCGCCAAATATTATTCCTGCTACTTGATACGTCTCCAACGTATGTATAATTTTTTATTGTTCCATACTATTATATTATCCCTATAGGATGTTTTATATGCATTTATATGCTATTTGATATGATTTTTGGGACTAACCTATTAACCTAGAGCCCAGTGCCAATTTCTGTTTTTTCCTTGTTTTTGAGTATCGCAGAAAAGGAAAACAAAACGGAGTCCAATTGACCTGAAATTTCACGGAGATTATTTTTGGACCAGAAGAAGCCCACGAAGTATCGGAGATGGGCCAGAAGAGTCCTGAGGCACCCACAAGGGTGGGGGAGCGCCCTACTCCCCTGGGCGCGCCCCCTACCTCGTGGCTGCCTCGGAGACCCCCCTGACTTATTCCCGACGCCAACTTCTCCTATATATACCCAAACTTCCAGAACATAACCGAGATCGGGAGTTATGCCGCCGCAAGCCTCTGTAGCCACCAAAAACTAATCGGGATACTGTTATGGCACCCTGCCGGAGGGGGGATCCCTCACCGGTGGCCATCTTCATCATCCCGGCACTCTCCATGACGAGGAGGGAGTAGTTCACCCTCAGGGCTGAGGGTATGTACCAGTAGCTATGTGTTCTCTCTCTCTCTCTCTCTCTCTCTCTCTCTCTCTCGTGTTCTTGATTTGGCATGATCTTGATGTATCGCGAGCTTTGCTATTATAGTTGGATCTTATGATGTTTCCCCACCTCTACTCCTTGTAATGGACTGAGTTTCCCTTTGAAGTTATCTTATCGGATTGAATCTTTAAGGATTTGAGAACACTTGATGTATGTCTTGCATGTGCTTCTCTGTGGTGACGATGGAATATTCACGTGATCTACTTGATGTATGGTTTGGTGATCAACTTGCGAGTTCAGTGACCTTGTGAACTTGTGCATAGGGCTGGCACACGTTTTCGTCTTGACTCTCCGGTAGAAACTTTGGGGCACTCTTTGTGTTGGTTGAATAGATGAATCTGAGATTGTCTGATGCATATCGTATAATCATACCCATGGATACTTGAGGTGACATTGGATTATCTAGGTGACATTAGGGTTTTGGTTGATTTGTGTCTTAAGGTGTTATTCTAGTACGAACTCTAGGATAGATCGAACGGAAAGAATAGCTTTGTGTTATTTTACTACGGACTCTTGAATAGATCGATCAGAAAGGATAACTTTGAGGTGGTTTCGTACCCTACAATAATCTCTTCATTCGTTCTCCACTAATAGTGACTTTGGAGTGACTCTTTGTTGCATGTTGAGGGATAGTTATATGATCCAGTTATGTTATTATTGTTGAGGGAACCTGCACTAGTGAAAGTATGAACCCTAGGACTTGTTTCCTAGCATTGCAATACCGTTTACGCTCACTTTTATCATTAGTTACCTTGCTATTTTTATATTTTCAGATTACAAAAACCTATAACTACATTCCGTATTGTATCAGCATCTCTTCACTGAAAAAGTGCACCTATACAATTTACCATTGTATTTGGTGTGTTGGGGACACAAGAGACTCTTTGTTATTTTGTTGCAGGGTTGTTTCGGAGGGACCATCTTCATCCTACGCCTCTCACGGATTGATAAACCTTAGGTCATCCACTTGAGGGAAATTTGCTACTGTCCTACAAACCTCTACACTTGGAGGCCCAACAACGTCTACAAGAAGAAGGTTGAGTAGTAGACATCAAGGAGTTTCTGGCGCCGTTGCCAGGGAGGTGAGTGCTTGAAGGTTTATCTTGAGATCTTGCAATCGAATCTTTTTGTTTCCTGTTTTATCACTAGTTTAGTCTATAAAAGAAAACTACAAAAAAATGGAATTGAGGGTACCTCATATGCTTCATCTTTTAAAGTCTTTCATGAAAATAAGGATTCCGATAATTGTGCCAAAGTGTTAGAAGAAGAATGCATTAGAATGTTTCGCACTAAATATTTGAATGATGAGCATGATTGCAATGTTGTTAGTATGAATTCCTTGAATATCCATAGTACTAATGACGATTGCACTAGTCATGATGAAAATTTCTCTTATAAGCATGTCAATTTTTGTGGAGTGCATAGAGTTTTCAAGTACACACCTAATAGGGAAGATAGATTTTGCAAGAGGCATAAGTATTTAGAAACTAAATGGTTGCAAGAAAGGCTAGATGTTTGTGCTGAAAATTTAAATTTTCGTAGCCAACCTTGTGAACTTTTCAATGAACGTGGTCATTTAAATATCCAATGCAAATTGTTTCATGACCGTATCGTGTCCAAAAATTGTGATGACTTGATTTCCCTTGCGCATCATAATGAACTTAGTTTGCTTGTGGGTTATGAAGAAATGAAACGTATAACTAAGGATATGCCAGAATTTGTCCTTGATAAAGTTCTTGATTTTGATCTAGAGGAAATTTATATGTATTATGCGGTGAATTGCATTGAAAACCCTTATATTGCCAATTACATAAAGACAAGAAAACAAATAGAAGATGAAAATAATACTAATGAAAGGGAAGATATTTCCCAATATCCTCCTATTCCTTCTTATGATGAATCAGGTAACGAGGAGGAGCTTTCTATTCAACCAATCTCATTAAAAAGAGCTGCAAAAAGAGGATTAAACCCACACATGATGTGAAGAGGAAAAAGAAAATACGGAGAAGCAAAGGTAAAAAGGTATCCCTCCCAAATGATGTTGCTCCTATTACTCATTGTGATGATGATAATTGCTATACTATTGGTGCTATCCATACTATTAATGATGAGAGTGATTATGCTTATGATATGAAAAGGCCCAAGCTTGGGGATGCCATTATTGATGAGAATGACAAGTTTGAGAATTTATTTGCTGCAATTAATGATTGTCCCAAGCTTGGGGATGCTATGTTTTATGAAGATGATATGTTTAACCTCCCAAGTTTTGATATGCAAATTTATTATGATGATAGTATGCCTCCTATTTATGATGGTTATATTGATGAAAGTGGGTTTGGAAGAGTGTCAACTTTAGGAAGTAATGATCCCACTATTTTGGAGGGTGTTGAATCTTATTGTGACAATTATGAAAGTGGATTTGGAGAGGCCATGACTTTATTTAGTAATGATTCCACTATCTTGGAAGAGGTTTCAATTGATTATGATGAGAAAAAAGTTGCTACTTATGATGACACTTATGCTATAAAGAGTAGTGATGATTATATTACTTGCCATGATTATGATTACCATTTTTCTAAAATTATTCTTTTAATGTGTAAACAATTTATAGTATTCTAGTCTCTTATGATACTCCCACTATGCCGAATGAGAAGAATTTTTCTTATGTGGAGAGTAGTAAAATTTCTATGCTTATAGATCATGAAAAGAATGCTTTATGTGATGGTTATATTGTTGAATTCATTCATGATGCTACTGAAAATTATTATGAGGGAGGAACATATGCTTGTAGGAATTGCAATAATATCAAGTTTCCTCTCCATGTGTTAAAAGTTTTGAAGTTATGCTTGTTTGGTCTTCCTATGCTAGTTGATTCTTGTTCCCATAAATTGTTTGCTCACAAAATCCCTATGCATAGGAATGGGTTAGAATTGAATGTTCTACTCATATTCTTCATGATTCTCTCTTTATGTTTCAACTCTTATCTTTTATGTGAGGATCGTTGAAATCATCATGCCTAGCTAGGGGCGATAAACGTTAGCGCTTGTTGGGAGGCAACCCAATTTTATTTTTGTTCCTTGCTTTTTGTTCCTGTTTAGTAATAAATAATTCATATAGCCTATGGTTAGATGTGTTTTTATGTTTTAATTAGTGTTTTTTCCAAGTAGAACCTTTGGGAAGACATGGGTGAAGTTTTTATGATCTTGCTGTAAAAAAGAGAAACTTTAGCGCTCACGAGATTAGCTGCCCTTTTTTACTGGAGAGTGATTTTTGGTTGATTATTTTTTCAGATGATTAATAGACAAATTCCTCAGGTCCACCAATTTATTTCAGAATTTTTGGAGTTCCATAAGTATACGTTTGATACAGATTACTACAGACTGTTCGGTTTTTGGCAGATTCTGTTTTCATTGTGGTGTTTGCTTATTTTGATGAATCTATGAGTAGTATCGGAGGGTATAAACCATAGAGAAGTTGGAATACAGTAGATATTGCACCAATATGAATTTATAATAAGTTCACAACAGTACCTAAGTGGTGGTTTTATTTTCTTATACTAACGGAGCTTACGAGTTTTCTGTTGAGTTTTGTGTTGTGAAGTTTTCAAGTTTTGGGTAAAGATTCGATGGACTATGGGATAAGGAGTGGCAAGAGCCTAATATTGGGGATGAACAAGGAACCTCAAGGTAATATTCAAGGACAACCAAGAGCCTAAGCTTGGGGACGCTCCAGATGGCACCCCCTATTTCGTCTTCGTTCATCGGTAACTTTACCTGGAGCTATATTTTTATTCACCACATGATATGTGTTTTTCTTGGAGCGTCATTTTATTTTTGTTATCTGAATAAAATACCATGATATGAAATTCTTAAATGTTAGAGAGTCTTCATAGAGTTACATAATTATTCGACTACTCACTGATCTTCACTTATATCTTTCGGAGTAGTTTGTCATTTGCTCTAGTGCTTCACTTATATCTTTTTAAAGGACGACAGTGGTTTTATTTTGAAGAAATAGATGAACTCTCATGCTTCACTTATATTATTTTGAGGGTCTTTTAGAACAACATGGTAATTTGCTTTGGCTATGAAACTAGTCCTAATATGATACGCATCCAAGATGGGTATAATAAAAACTTTCATATAAAGTGCATTGAATACTATGTGAAGTTTGATGCTTGATGATTGTTTTGAGATATAAAGATGGTGATATTAGAGTCGTGCTAGTTGAGTAAATGTGAAATTGAGAAATACTTGTTTTAAGGTTTGCAAGTCCCGTAGCATGCACGTATGGTAACCGTTGTGTGACAACTTTGAAGCATGAGGTGTTCTTTGAGTGCGTTCCTTATGTGTGGCGGTCGGGGACGAGCAATGGTCTTTTCCTACCAATCTATCCCGCTAGGAGCATGCGCGTAGTGCTTGGTTTTGATTAATTGTAGATTTTTGCAATAAGTATGTGAGTTCTTTATGACTAATGTTGATTCCATGGATTATACGCACTCTCACCCTTCCATCATTGCTAGCCTCTTCGGTACCATGCATTGCCCTTTCTCACCTCGAGAGTTGGTGCAAACTTCGCTGGTGCATCCAAACCCTGTGATATTATATGCTCTATCACACATAAGCCTCCTTATATCTTCCTCAAAACAGCCACCATACCTACCTATTATGGCATTTCCATAGCCATTCCGAGATATATTGCCATGCAACTTTCCACCATTCTGTTTATTATGACACGCTTCATCATTGTCATATTGCCTTGCATGATCATGTAGTTGACATCGTATTTGTGGCAAGGCCACCATGCATAATTTTTCATACATGTCACTCTTGATTCATTGCCTATCCTGGTACACCGCAGGAGGCACTCATATAGAGTCATACTTTATTCTAGTATCGAGTTGTAACCCTTGAGTTGTAAATAAATAAAAGTTTGATGATCATCATTATTACAGCATTGTCCCGAGAAAAAAAGGAAAAAAAGAGAAAGGCCAAAAAAAGAAAGACCAAAAAAAGGAGAAAGGCCCAGAAGGGACAATGCTACTATCCTTTTTCCACACTTGTGCTTCAAAGTAGCACCATGATCTTCATGATAGAGAGTCTCTTATTTTGTCACTTTCATATACTAGTGGGAATTTTTTGTTATAGAACTTGGCTTGTATATTCCAACAATGGCTTCCTCAAATGCCCTCGGTCTTCGTGAGCAAGCAAGTTGGATGCACACCCACTTAGTTTCTTTTGTTGAGCTTTCATACATTTATAGCTCTAGTGCATCCGTTGCATGGCAATCCCTACTCCTCGCATTGACATCAATTGATGGGCATCTCCATAGCCCGTTGACTTGCCGCATCGATGTGAGACTTTCTCCCTTTTTGTGTTCTCCACACAACCTCCATAATCATATTCTATTCCACCTAGAGTGCTATGTCCATGGCTCGCGCTCATATATTGCGTGAAAGTTGAAAAGTTTAGAGAATACTAAAGTATGAAACAATTGCTTGGCTTGTCATCGGGGTTGTGCATGATGGGAGCATTTTGTGTGACGAAAATGAAGCATGGCCAAACTATATTATTTTGCAGGGATGATCTTTCTTTGGCTATGTTATTTTGAGAAGACATAATTACTTGGTTAGTATGCTTGAAGTATTATTATTCTTATGTCAATATTAAACTTTTGTCTTGAATCTTATGGATCTTAATATTCTTGCGACAATAAAGAAGATTACATTGATAAATATGTTAGGTAGCATTCCACATCAAAAATTCTGTTTTTATCATTTACCTACTCGAGGACGAGCAGGAATTAAGCTTAGGGATGCTTGATACGTCTCCAACGTATCTATAATTTTTTATTGTTCCATGCTATTATATTATCCATCTAGGATGTTTTATATGCATTTATATGCTATTTTATATGATTTTTGGGACTAACCTATTAACCTAGAGCATAGTGCCAGTTTCTGGTTTTTTCCTTGTTTTTGAGTATCGTAGAAAAGGAAAACCAAACAGAGTCCAATTGACCTGAAATTTCATGAAGATTATTTTTGGACCAAAAGAAGCCCATGGAGTATCGGAGATTGGCCAAAAGAGTCCCGAGGCACCCACGAGGGTGGGGGCGCGCCCTACCCCCCTGGGCGCGCCCCCTACCTCGTGGCCGCCTCGGAGACACCCCTGACTTGTTCCCGACGCCGACTTCTCCTATATATACCCAAACTTCCAGAACATAACCGAGATCCGGAGTTCCGCCGCTGCAAGCCTCTGTAGCCACTAAAAACCAATCGGGTCCCTATTCCGGCACCCTGCTAGAGGGGGATCCCTCACTGGTGGCCATCTTCATCATCCCGGCGCTCTCCATGACGAGGAGGGAGTAGTTCACCCTCGGGGCTGAGGGTATGTACCAGTAGCTATGTGTTTGATCTCTCTATCTCGTGTTCTTGATTTGGCGCGTATTGGATGTATCGCGAGCTTTGCTATTATTGTTGGATCTTATGACGTTTCCCCTCCTCTACTCCTTGTAATGTATTGAGTTTTCCCTTTGAAGTTATCTTATCGGATTGAGTCTTTAAGGATTTGAGAACACTTGATGTATGTCTTTCATGTGCTTATCTATGGTGACAATGGGATATTCACGTGATCTAGTTGATGTATGGTTTGGTGATCAACTTGCGAGTTCAGTGACCTTGTGAACTTATGCATAGGGGTTGGCACACGTTTTCGTATTGACTCTCCAGTAGAAACTTTGGGGCACTCTTTGAAGTTCTTTGTGTTGGTTGAGTAGATGAATCTGAGATTGTGTGATGCATATCCTATAATCATACCCACGGATACTTGAGGTGACATTGGAGTATCTAGGTGACATTAGGGTTTTGGTTGATTTGTGTCTTA
This sequence comes from Aegilops longissima, assembly GCA_021605205.1. NCBI lineage: Eukaryota > Viridiplantae > Streptophyta > Magnoliopsida > Poales > Poaceae > Aegilops > Aegilops longissima. The sequence goes on from CM038679.1 coordinate 346,094,434, forward strand.
AGGTGTTATTCTAGTACAAACTCTAGGATAGATTGAACGGAAAAAATAGCTTTGTGTTATTTTACTAAAGACTCCTGAATAGATCGATCAGAAAGGATAACTTTGAGGTGGTTTCGTAGCCTACAATAATCTCTTTGTTTGTTCTCTGCTATTAGTGACTTTGGAGTGACTCTTTGTTTCATGTTGAGGGATAGTTATATGATCCAATTATGTTACTATTGTTGAGAGAACTTGCACTAGTGAAAGTATGAACCCTAGGCCTTGTTTCCTAGCATTGCAATACCGTTTACGCTCACTTATTTACCTTGCTGTTTATTATTTTCAGATTACAAAAACCTATGTCTACAATCCATATTGCACTTGTATCACCATCTCTTCGCCGAACTGGTGCACCTATACAATTTACCATTGTATTGGCTATGTTGGCGACACAAGAGACTCTTTGTTATTTGGTTGCAGGGTTTTTTGACAGAGACCATCTTCATACTACGCCTCCCATGGATTGATAAACCTTAGGTCATCCACTTGAGGGAAATTTGCTACTGTCCTACAAACCTCTGCACTTGGAGGCCCAGCAACATCTACAAGAAGAAGGTTGAGTAGTAGATATCACTACTTCTTGAGCTTGCGTTGGCTTTTCCTTTAAGAGGAAAGTGTGATACAGTAAAGTAGAGATAAATATTTCCCTCAATTGAGACCCAAGGTATCAATCCAGTAGGAGGAAGACACAAGTCACTAATGATTGCACCTACACAAACAAACAAATACTTGCACCCAATGCGATGAAGGGGTTGTCAATCCCTTCATGGTTACTTGCAAGGATGACATATTATAATGATAGATATAAAAGATAAGTAAAAGTGCAAAATAAGATAAAAGTAAATAAATCGCAGAAAGGTATTTTTGTGTTTTTGATATTTATAGATCTAGCAATAATATGGTAGGAATAGACCCGGGGGCCATAGTTTCCACTACAGGCTTCTCCCTTGAAAGAAAGCATAGGGTGGTTAAACAAATTACTATTGAGCAATTGATAGAAAAGCGAATAATTATGACGATATCTAAGGCAATGATCATGAATATAGGCATCACATCCGTGACAAGTAGATCGACTCCTGCCTGCATCTACTACTATTACTCCACACATCGACCGCTATCCAACATGCATCTAGTGTATTAAGTTAACAAGAATGGAGTAACGCCTTAAGCAAGATGACATGATGTAGAGGGATAGATCTAATCAATATGAACAAACTCCATCTTTTAATCCTTAATGTCAACAGTACAAATATGAGTCATGTTCCTTTCTGTCACTAGGAATAAGCACCGCAAGATTGAACCCATTAGAAAGCACCTCTCCCATTCCAAGAAAAATCAATCTAGTTGACCAAACCAAACAAATATATTAGAGAGAAATACAAAGCTATCTTAATCATTTACAGGGATAAATGAGTTCAGAGAAGAATCAAATTATATTCACAAATAATTTGATCATAAACCGACGATTCATCGGATCTCAACAAACACACCGCAAAAGAAGATTACATTGAATAGATCTCCAAGAACATCGAGGAGAACATTGTATTGAAGATCAAGGAGAGAGAAGAATCCATCTAGCTACTAGCTATGGACCTGTAGGTCTGTGGTAAACTACTCACACATCACCGGAAGGGTAGGAAGGTTGATGTAGAAGCCCTCCATGGTCGAATCCCCCTCCGGTAGAGTACCGGAAAATGCCTCCAGATGGGATCTCACGAGGACAGAAACTTGCGGTTGCGCCCTATGAGCTTGTCGTGACCTCGTTGCCTCCTCCCGAAGCATCCATGGTGTCTTGTGGTCTAAGAAAAATCGTTAAATTTTTTTGTTCCATTGGGACTCCGTTTGGTATTGATTTTCTGTAAAGGCAAAAACAAGGGAAAAACAGCAACTGGCACGTGGCACTTGGTTAATAGGTTAGTCCAAAAAATGATATAGAATAGAATAATAATGCATATAAAACATCCAAGATTGATAATATAAAAGCATTGAACAATAAAAATCATAGACACTGTGTCGGGGAAGCTGATCGTGGCCCACGAACACCTATGGGACCTGGGTCCCTTGTGGTTCGGAGGGGGGCAGAGATTGCACAAAGAGCGGATCGAAGCGATGCACACGAGCAGATTTACCCAGCTTCGGAGCTCTCCGGAGAGATAACACTCCTACTGCTGCTTTGTGGATTATATTGTGTTCTTGCTAGGGAGCAATGGGAGCTACAAAACCTAGCCTGAGTGGGTGTGGCTTCGTATGAGTAGAATGAACTAAGCCGGAGCTGAACCGAACCCTTTCTACGTTGCACTTGGGCCTCCTTTTATAGGCTCAAGGGTCACCACATGTGGCAAGTAGACAAGGGTAAGGTAGTAAAACAGAGGTTGGTACACCGCTTTATGCAGGTGTCGTTGATCTATACCTAACTCGGCGGCAAGGGACAAGAGTCATAAATGCCCGTCTCGGTCGCGTGAAACGATTAACGAGGACCGTCAAGTGCGCCTCCGTTTGCCACGATGGTAGCTTGTCAGTGCCGCTTATCGCTGCTCCCCGCTGGCTGCACAGCCCGTCGACACGCGTGCTTGGGAGAGCCCCATGGCGACACGTTGGCGGATGAGCTGGAGCGGAGATGAAGAGAGGTCACTTGCCGCGGCGAGCACCTTGCCATGGCAAGGTTCTTGTCGCGCTCGGGAGCTTGTCGCTCACCAAGCCTTCCCGGCAAGCTCCTCTTGCCGGGGCCTTGTTTCCTTCGTGCCTTGAGTGGTCTTCCCGGCAAGCTCCTCTTGCCTGGGCCTTGATTACTTTGTTCTTGAGCGGCTCCAAAGGAGCCGTGGAAGATCTTGATGGTCACCAGGCCAGCACTGCCGCGGGGTGCTGCAACTGTTCGTGCACGAGTTCGGGATACTAGGGTACCCCTACTCTAGTACACCGACAGGAGCCCCCGGGCCTGGGTCACACACGGCGCCGAGCTCTGTTGGGCCAGGCCCAAAACAGTGCACGGGCACGAGCGGTCTGGATTACGCCATTACTCGCCCTGGACCCACCACGCCTCTCACGAACGTCACGTACCGGACGTGGCGTCGTGGGGGAGATCGTGGGGCTTTCTTTAATGGGAAAATCGGAACGCCCGTCCCCTCTCCCCTTTATAAGCAGGGGAACAGGGGCAGGACGCCCACTTGCCCTTGCTGTCACATCAGAAACCCCGTCGCTTCCCCCTTTCTTCTCGAGCCCAAAGAGAGCGACGCTCCGCCCCCTCCATTGCCACCGGTGCCACCAACGCCGTCGACCTCCTCCACCACCTCTCCCCATGGCTCCGAAGGCCGACAAGGGAAAGGGCGTGAAATCGGCCGAGGCGCAGCGGCTCGCGGCGCTGCGGAAGGAGCGGGCCCTCTTCGATCCTCTGCTTGACAGGAAGGAGCTGCGGGAGCTGTACTATCTCTTCTGGTCGACGGAGACCCGGGCGCACCCGCGCACGAGAGTCATCTCCGCCGCCACATCCGAGAAGGTTTCCATCGGGTACCCTTTCTTCGCGCTTTTCTTCCACTGCGGGCTCTGCCCGCCTTTTCTAAATTCTTCGTGATGTCATGAACACGTATGGCCTCCGCCTCCTTGATTTCACCCCAGCGCCGTCCTCACCTTGGCGTTTCGCACACCTCTGCGAGAACTTTGTCGGGTCCACCAAATGTAGCACTCTTCCGCCATTACTTCATGCCCCGCGTAGAGAGAGGAGAGCCGCTTGCCGGAGGGATTGCATGGGTCTCTAGAATCGGCAAGAAGGAAGCGTATCTTGACGGAGAGTTGCGTAGCAAGTGGGAGGAGTGGAGAGCTGACTGGTGTTGGATCTTATAAGAGGAGCCACAGCCTTTCACCGCCCTGCGCCAAACCCCCATTGTTCACGGCAATGATTGGAGCAACTTAGCGCCGGAGGACGACAAGTTGAAGATTGCCGTGACTAGGATTTTGCGTCTCCGGCAAGCAGGGCTTACCGTAGGAGCGGTTGGCGCGGACTTCCTTTGCCGCCGCATTGCGCCCTTGCAGGAGAGGAGGAGGCCTGCTTGGGAATTCCAGAATGCGGCGGACATCATGAGGCTGCGCCCGGGTCTGAACTGGAATTTTACTACCTTGGAGCTAGGCGGCATGCTGCGGGGAGTTGTTCAAGCTCGATGCGGATCACCCGAGTGGTGCATGTTGCGAGGGAGTCGTGCCTTGTGCAACAACTCGTCGCTTGACAGCATCCGCGCGATGATGCCGTTGTGCGATTCCCATGGAATCATTCCAACTTGGCAGGAGCCCGCCGACGACGTCGTGCAGCAGTTCTTCGACACCTTGGCGGAGGTGCCGATCCGCGCCGACGAGCAGAGACGGCTCACTCGCGACACCACCGATCAGGAGATGGCGCGCATCGCCACAAGGTTGGAGGAGGCGGCAGAAGCTGCCGCCGCCGGCGTGTTTGGGTTCACCGTCGAGGAGGCGGAAACAGCCGAGGCGGCAAGCCTTGCCGGCCGGGAAGAGCTTGTCGGTGAGGAGGAACAGGCCGAGCTCGATGTCAATCCGGAAGATCCGGCCGGTGGCGCTTCCCCTCCTCCGTCAAGCAGCTTGCCGCAGGAGGAGCCCGCGGCACCGCCAAGGAGACGCCTCCGCAAGACCGGAGAAGTGGTGGGGCGGCAGACGGCCCAACAGCCGCCTCGCCGCCCGACGCGCTCTACCGCGGCAAGCACTGTTGCCGCGGGAGCGCCTCATGCCGCCATGGCGGCGGGAGCGGGGTCTTTTGGAGTCGCGGCCCCTTCATCCGCCAAGCGTCCGAGGGAGTCTTCTCCTCCAATTCGTCGCGCCGGAGCTGAATTCGATCTCTCCGCCCTCAGCTCCGAGGAAGAAGAGGAAGAGTAAGATATTGTCGCTGCTACTTGTAACCCTTCAATTTATTGCTTTTTCTTATATCTGACTGGCTTCACTCTGAACCTTCTCCTTCTTTAGGACGTTAGCTCAGAGGGCGTCGAAGAGGGCCAAGACCCGGTGGTTGTTGTCTCGAGATGATTCCCTGGCAGCAGCAGAGGCACGTCTGGAACTCCTTGCGGACCGGCAACCCTTCAACAGAGCAGCCCCAGACAGCCCCCAGCGTAAGTGTTTTGGTTTACTTCTCGTGGTTAGGTGTGCTTAGGTGCTTCTCCGTCACTGATATCTGGTTTCTTGAATCATGTAGGAGCAGAGCAGCCTCATCAGGAAGCGCCGGAGGTCACTCCCGACGTTCTGCTTGCTTCAACTACGCCTCCAAGGGAGAACTCTCCGCCAAGGGGGCGCTCTCCGGCAAGGGAGGCCTCTCCGACAAGGGGAGCTTCCCCGACAAGGGGCAGCGCTGAAGACCCTCCGGTTGTGGAGACCGCGGCAACAGATCCCATTGCAGGTAATCTTCTTGTTTGAGAATTTCCCTTGGGCTATTTTCTTCTGTTCTTCTCTTTCGAACATTTGCTTGACTTGTTCTTTCTTTTTCTGGCCATCAGATCCAACCGTCGGAGACCTGATGGAATCTGAGGTTGCCGAGGAAGACGCTCGCGGCGACAATGTCGACGCCGCCAATATGGAGGAGGAGGCTGGCGCTGACGTGCCCGCCAGCGAGGAGGCCGCCAAGGCTGCTGGCGCAGAGGCTGGGGAGGAATCTGGCGATCGCCTTGGCGGCCTGAGGCCGGGAGGCGCCAGATGCTGCACCGACCGCCGATCCTCCGCCACCGATGCCGCGAGACTCGAAGAGCCCCAGCCGGTGCCTACCAAGGCGGCGAGGTGTCTTTATCAAGCTCCCATGGGCATCAAGCTCCAGGGCACCGCGAAGGAGACCTTCGACGCGAACTGCTTGCCTCCGTCGGGCTGTCGCTGGTCGATGCTCCGAGTAGCAGAGGCGAGCCTGAGGAGGAGCAGCTGCTAAGGAGGTTGCTATCGCTCTCTGCGCCCGACAAGCCAAGCTGGAGTCGAGGAGGCGCTTGTCGCGAGGGCTGACTTGGAGAAAGCGGAAGAGCTCCGGCGCCAACAAAAACTCTCCGGGATATAGCGGAGGCGCGGGGCAGCTTGCTTTGAGGCGCCACGGCCTTCATCTTGGAGAAGGGCGAGGTCGAGGAGCAGCGGAGGCTTGCGGCGAGAAGCTCTCCAGCGAGAAGGTGGTGGCGCAGCGGAAGATCAACCTCGACAGCTATGAGGAAGATCTCGCCGTCTTGAAACAAGCGATTAGCGGGCCACTTCAGAGGCAAAGGTTGCTGCTGCAGCTGCCGAGGCCGCCAAGAAGGAAGCTGGACACGAGGGTGGCTCAGCTGGAGTCCACCCTCGAGAAGAGCGCCGAGGAGGTCGCCGGGTTGAAGCGCTTGCGCGGAAGGACGCCTACACCCTCGGCGAAGCTGCAAGGTCGCTTGCCGAAAAGATCAAGGAGATCGATGCCGCCAAGGACTCAAAGGCGGATCTGGGCTGGCCGGCCACCTTGACGGAGCGTTGGAAGGCGCCAAAGAGCGGGAAGCGGGCCTCTTGGAGAAGATCAAGGCCAATGAAGAACTGCTTTGTCGAATCTGTGGATGCCAGAATAATCTCGAGAGATAGCATAATGCATTTGGACGGAAGGTCTTGTGGACACCGCCCCGGCATCCATAGCGAGCTGATGGAGCTGGGGATGGTGGATCTTGGTACTCCACCGACGAGAACCTCCAACCCAGCGTCAAGCTCAGCCTATTCTTCAAGGGCGTCTTGTGGGTCTTCAGCTCGGGAGGAGATCCCAAAGCAGTTGGCGGAGGAGTCGCGCCAAGTTTGCGCCGGGGGCTCTCGAAGGTCTTGATGAAAGTGGCCTTCCGCAACCCAAAGCGCCGATTTCACCAAAGTCCTCAAGTCCCTGCCTCCATCTCTTGCACGTCGAAGCGCTCAAGACCCTTATCGCACCCATTGTGGACAGGGTGAGTGGAGTCAAGAGGCTCGATGGCGACCGCGTGGACTAGGCCGCCAAGCTTATCTTTCTCTTGTCATTTGTAGATCATGTTTAGCGAAAAATCTATTAGATCGCGACAAGTCATTATGTAATATACACTATCTTAGGTAATAGAATGCAATGTTATTTCCTTTACTTGATTTTTCCTTGTATGTTTATGCCCTATGCTTTTTAGGGAACTTGTCGGTCTGAACACCTTTGCATGGCGCTGAGTGCGGAACTTCAGCAGCCTCTTTGGCGATGCCGCCTCCGACAAGCAACCTTATGCAACTAGTTACAACACACTTAAGTTGTTGAGCGGACTCGAAACAAAGTAAGGCGCAAGCTAGTCGCGATGATCGGTTCCTCCGCACAGGTTTTCCATACAAAGTACTATCGTTCGAGGAAGATAACTTAAAATTTAAAACTGGTCGTTTAAACTTAGCAACTTAGCTTCTCTGTTGTCCATTTCCGGCAAAGGCGACAGTCCCTCGGCGGCGCTTGGCGGCCACACCATTATCTTCTCCTCCCGGTTAACTTGTGGGTGGATGAACCTTCTTCTTGTTTGAGAAGAAAGAAGAAAATAAAGTTATGGAGCCTAGTGGCTCGTTATCGCTCTGAGGTGTGGATGCTGCACAAAATGTTAGATAACACATGCATATAAGATTATGAGAGCATGTATCGACAAGTTGTGTGCAACACATAGGCTTCTTGATGCACGAGGTCTGCGCCCGCTTTGTACAAAGGATTACATGCAACAGCGGCAAGACTTGTACAAAAGGGTGGTTGCGGAGCAGGTTCCGACAACCGCGCTATATAGGTAAAACTTGCGAAGATGCTCTATATTCAGGAATTGCTCACGGGCGCCATCTTCGGTCTCAAAGCGGACAGCGCCCGGTCCTGGTGACTTCGTTTCACCCGATAAGGGCCTTCCCTTGGCGTCAACTTGTTGGAATTCTTGGCGGATTGAGCGCTACCAAGAACAAGGTTGCCTTCCTCGAAGCTTGGCATGGACTTTGCGGCTATGGTAGCGGCGCAAAGCTTGCTGGTAACGAGCAGCTCGTCTGACAGCTGAAGGCGATCCTCCTCGAGGAGCGGTAGCGTCATCTTGTCGCGGCTGTTCTTGCTCAAGCTCATCGTGGCGAGCACTCGAGGTGACCGTATCTGAGTTCCGTGGGGAGAACTGCCTCTGCTCCATAAACTAAAGCGAAAGGTGTGCGGCGGTGGCTCGATTTGGCGTCGTCACGATCGACCAAGAACTACCGGCAGCTCCTCGATCCGATTTCTTCCGCACTTGCGCAGCCTGCCGAAAGTTCGGTCTTGAGTCCCCGCAGCACTTCAGCGTTTGCTCTCTCGCTTGACCGTTGCTTCTCGGATGGGCAACGAAAGCAAAGCAGATCTTGGCGCCAAGATCTTGGGCGTCTTGCATGAAGGTGCGGCTCGTGAGCTGTGTGCGTTGTCGGTGATGATCTGTTAGGAATCGAAGCGGCAAGCGATTGACTGAAGAACTTGTCTGCGTTGTCTTGTCACCTTCCTTCTTGGTTCCACTTGGCCACTTTGTGAACTTGTCGATTGCGGCGTACAAGTACTCAAAGCCCCATACAGCTCGGGGAAGGGGCGAGGATGTCGAGCCCCGGACCAAAAAGGGCGGGATAAAGGGATCGTCTGGACAGCTTGAGCTGGTTGGTGTATCTGTTTAGAATGGGCCTGCACGCTTCACACTTGGTTACTTGTGCGATTGCATCTGGAGGGCTTCGGCGGAAGAAACCTTGCGGAAAGCTTTGCGGCAAGTGCTCTTGCGCCAATGTGGTGACCACATATGCCTCCATGTATCTCTCGCCAACAGCTTCATCCATACGCCTGGCAAATACACTTCAATTTCACTCCGTTGAGTCTTCTTACGTATAGGATGTTGTCAACAAGCGATACATACTTGTTGTCGGGCTACTTTTCCGCTTCTTCTTGCTCTTGGGAAGTTCTCTGTCTCAAGGAAATGGACGATTCTTTGTGCCCAAGCCGGAGCACGTGGCTCGACAACAAGGACTAAAGGCTCATATACCACTTCGGGAACATTAGCTTCTATGGCAAGAACACGTGGTTCTGCGGAGCTTGATGATCCCGGCGAGCTTGCGGAACAAAGCTTGTCGGGGCGTCTGCTTCAATGAAACAAACCACGGGGTTTGTGGGGCACTGCTCCTCAAAGATATTGCATTAATTTTAGGGACCTTCTTGGCGGCGGCTCCAGGGAGCTCTGCCGGAAAGTAGTCGCCGGAAACCAATTTTCTCTTCTTGTTCTGTCCTGTTGATGGTGTTACGGTTGGCTGAGTCAGCTTGAGCACAAATATCCCTGGTTCCACAGGTAACTTGAGCGCGGCACATTTGGAGAGGCCATCAGCTATATCATTCTGAGCTCTTGGAACATGTTCCATTTGCAGGCCTTCAAAGTGCTCTTCTAGCTTCCTCACTTCATCGACGTAGGCTTCCATCAATGGACTCTGATAATCTTTATTTACTTGGCGGACGACAAGTTGCGAGTCCCCCCTGACAATGAGCTTCTTGATCCCAAGGTCTACCGCAATCCTGAGACCGGCAAGCAAACCTTCATACTCTGCAATATTGTTTGTTGCTTGTTCCTTGGGAAAGTGCATCTGGACTATGTACTTGAGGTGCTCCCCGGTGGGTGCGATAAGCAGCACGCCGGCACCGGCTCCTTGCAGCGAGAAGGCACCATCAAAGTACATCAGCCACTCTTTATTTGCTTCCTTGACGGGGATGCTCGTCTCTGGAATTTCTTCATCTTGCGTTGGCGTCCACTCTGCAATGAATTCTGCCAATGCTCTGCTTTGGATAGTTTAAGTGCTTTCAAACTTGAGACCAAAGCTTGACAGCTCCAGTGCCCACTCGACAATTACACTGTTGTTGTCCGGATTTTGCAAAATCCTCTTCAGCGAAAGCGAGTGACAACTGATATCTCGTGTGCTTGGAAGTAATGGCGTAGCTTTCTCGAGGCCATGAGGAGGCGAAAAGCAACTTCGCACACCGTACCTTGACCTAGCCCCTTGCGAAGGAACCGACAAAAGTGGTAGGCGCTGCACCATCCTTTTTGTATCTTGTTGCAACCTGCCCGATCATCCTTGTCGGGACCCGAGCTTGTGGCGAAGCCCCGCTTGTCGCTGGATGCACCTTCCTCGGTTGCGGCTCATCATCGCCTCCCTCTCCGCTACTAACGCAGCACTAACCACTTGATTGGTTGCCGCTATATACAGCACAACTTCTCTTGTGGCCTTAGTGCGACAAGTATTGGAGCGGAGGACAGGTATCTCTTCAAGTCCTGCAGCGCAGCCTCCGCTCGAGTCCATTTCATTGGATCTGCCTTTTCAAGATTTTGAAAAATGGCGAGGCGCTTCAGCCAGACTTAGAGATGAACTCTTTGAGCAGCCACGCAACCGCAAGCCTTCCGACATCCTTGGCGCGCTTTGGTGCTTCAATCTGCTCGATGGCCTTGATCTTGTCGGGATTGGCTTCAATTCCCATTGAGACACAAAGAACCGAGAAGCTTGCGGAAGGGACCCCAAACACGCACTTCTCGGGGTTGAGCTTGAGGTTGATCTTGCGCAGATTTGCAAATGTCTCATCTAAATCCTGAACCAGCGTTGCTTTGTCCTTGCTCTTGACCACTATGTCATCCATGTAGGCTTCTACATTTCTGTGTATTTGTGGCTCAAAGGCATCATGGACTACTCTTGCAAAGGTTGAACCAGCATTCTTCAAACCGAAAGGCATCCGTATGAAGCAGTATGTGCCACATGGTGTAATGAATGCGGTTTTCTCTTCATCCTCTTCTGCCATGAAGATCTGATGATATCCTGAATATGCATCAAGAAATGAAAGCAGATCACATCCAGCCGTGGAGTCAACAATCTGGTCGATATGTGGCAAGGGAAATGGGTCTTTGGGACAAGCTTTATTAACATCTGTAAAGTCAATACAAAGTCTCCATTTCCCATTTGCCTTGCGTACAACTACCGGATTGGCCAACCACGTGGGATGGAGTACTCCTCTGACAAGGCCTGCTGCTTCCAACTTCTTGATTTCTTCCGCTATGAACTCTTGGCGCTCCACTGCCTGTTTCCTAACTTTTTGCTTGACGGGCCGCGCGTGAGGACAGACAGCTAGGTGGTTCTCAATTACTTTTCTGGGAACACCGGGGATGTCAGATGGTTGCCATGCAAACACATCGACATTCACCCGCAGGAAAGCAACGAGCTCGCCTTCCTATTTAGGGTCGAGCGTGGCACTGATGGTGAAGGTACCACCAGCGCCGTCCTCCTTGGCGGGCACCTTCTTGGTCTTCGGCGGAGCTGCCATCGTCTTCTTGCACTTGCCGGTGGAGCTCGATGGTGCGTCCTCGGCGGTAGCGCAGCACTCGAAGAGGTGCGCTTGCGGAGTGGGCATCGAGCTCTTGCTGGACTTGGTGGTCTTCTTCTTCCCAGGAGCTTCAGCAAGTGGTTTGCTATCTGTGGCTGCTGCATCGAAATCTTGTTAAGCGCAGATAAGCGCATCCTTCTTATCGCCATGGACAGAAATGGCGCTTATCGGGCGGGCATCTTGAGTAAGTTGTAAGCATAATGAGGCGGCCATGAACTTGGCGAGTGCTGGGCGGCCAAGTATGCCATTGTAGGGCAATGGAAATCGGCAACATCAAACGTGACCCTCTCGGTTCTGAAGTTGAGCTCGCTGCCAAATGTTACCGGCAGCGATCTTCCCTTTGGGCTTGCTCCTTCTGGGTTGATTCCTTGGAAAGTACCAGCCTCTTGAGTTATTTGTCGAGTTTGAAGCTTACGGAGTACTGCGAGAGGAGATCAGGTTCAGGCGGCCCGCCGTCAACCAACATCTTTGTGACCTTGAGGTTGCGGATGGTTGGTGAGACCAACATCGGCAAGCACCGACCCAGTTATGCGGTCAGGTGATCCTCAATGTTAAAGATGATGGGCGCTGGACCACCAGAGGTTTGTGCGACTCTATGGATGGTTCTGCTGCATTGACCTCCGCATCCATTGCTTGAGTTGGCGGTGCGAGGTATTGAGAAGCACCACCGTCAACGCAAGCGACCTCCGTTGCCTTCTGAAACTCCTGTTCATCAGCTTCATCGTCTTCCATGTCTTCGTCATCTTCATCTTCGTCTTCTTCCTTGTCGCGGCCGCGGGGAGGTCTATCTCCTTGCCGCTGCTTGGCCTTTACCCTGGCGTCCTCCTTACTGGTCTCTTCTTACTAGTTGCACCTGCACCTTCCTGGGCCTTCTCCTTGTCTCGCCACTCGTATTCAGCTCTCTGTAGCTGAACAAGCTGCTCGACTTTCTTGCAGCTCTGGAGATCGTGGCCCTTGGTGCGGTGGATCTTACAATACTACTTGTTGGAGCTGTCAGGCTTGTCGGCGGCCGCCACAGCTTGGCGGTCGGCGTCAGCGGCAACCTCCTTGCCGGAGCCACCAGCCTTGGCTTTATTGGCGGCGCCATCCTTGCCGGACTGCTCGACACCTAGTATTTCTTGGTTTTTCTTCATACATTGTTTAAATGCTTGGCTCTTCCTTGCAGGCGGTCTCCTCACTATCGAGACTCTGCTCCCACATTCTCTCTGGAGTCTTCTTCCTTCTTCAGTAGCGCACACTTGTCGGCAGGCGTGAGCTCGTGGCGTCTTTCACTTTGCACATCGCCATCTCCTCCCTCATCCTGCGGTTTCGCACATTTTGATGAAATGCACTGATCACCGCGGCAGGGTGGACGTCTGGGATGTTGTAGTGCACTCGACTGAATCTCTGGATGAATTCTTGAGGACTCTCCTTATCTGGCGGCGGTGAAGGTCACTCTCTTGGCCATGAGGCTTGTGGCCGCCTATGAAGGCGCCGACAAACTGGTGGCACAAATCTGCCCAAGAAGAAATAGAGCTGTCCGGCAAGTGCATGAGCCAAGATCTGACGTTTGGCTTGAGCACCAGGGGAAAGTAGTTGGCGAGGATCTTGTCGTCTCGTCCCCGCAGCCTGCACGCGATGGTGTAGATCTTTGAGGAACTCCGATGGGTGTGTCCTGCCATCATACTTCTCCGGCACATTTGGCTTGAAGTTTTTCTTGTCGGGCCACGGACTTGCCGCAGCTCACGAGTGAGCAGGGGCAACCTCCAGCGTCTGACAAGTCGCCTGGTTCCCTTGGCGCATGCATATCGACAGATGGCCCGGCGCTGGTCGGATTGGCCGATCGCGCTTCTCTTGGCCTTCGTCTGAGTTCGGCGTCTTCTTATTGCCGTTCTCGAAGAACTTGGCGCTGGTCGCGACGAGCTCGCGGATCCGGCGACGCTGTGGAGTCGTTGTCGAGGTGGATCCGGCGAGTCGGCGATCTTAACCTCGGGAAGGGGAGTGTCACGGTGGCTGCACCCCGCAAGTCTCGTTGCCATCGGCTCGTGCCTTGTCGCCTTGCCATGGCTGCGAGCGCTTAGGTTGCCGCGGGGCGTCGCCGTTAGCAAAGCTGATGAGGCTCTGGATTGTGGCCCTCCATTCATCGACCTTGTCGGCCGTTGGAGGGTAATCTAGAAGTAGCTGAGCTCTTGCCAAGGCTTCTGCTGGTGTGGTGGGTGGAAATGGCGTACGTAGCGAGGAACGGATGTGCTCGGACTCCTAACCAAGTTAGGAGGAGCAGCATCCATGGCGACCCGTACTCGCTTTCGTCGCACCGCATCTTGATGTGCATCGCGGGTCTCGAGGGCCTCGGGATCCTCCAGCTTGGCCTTGATCCAACGAGCGTATGGTGACGCGAGCATCATGGCGCTGTCGGTCCCGCGCCTCTTGAGAAGGACGCAGTGCGGACTCGGGCCTTGACGCTGCGCTGCCTTGTCCTTGACCTGGCGGCGTTGTAGGCTCTCGGCGACGCCGTCCCTCGCCAAAGATTTCCCCACCGACAGCTCCGGTGGTGGTGGGTTCGACAGACGGTTCTCTGCTGCGAAGACTTCTTCTTGGCGCCATGTTGATGAAGATGATGATGAAGTTGCTCGTGTGACCGCTGGATCAGGTTCACACAGCCTCGGCGCTTCTACCGCGCGCCAAAGATGTCGGGGAAGCGATGCGTGGCCCACGAACACCTATGGGACCTGGGTCCCTTGTGGTTCGGAGGGGGGCGGAGATTGCACAAAGAGCGGATCGAAGTGATGCACACGAGTAGATTTACCCAGCTTCGGAGCTCTCCGGAGAGATAACACTCCTACTGCTGCTTTGTGGATTATATTGTGTTCTTGCTAGGGAGCAATGGGAGCTACAAAACCTAGCCTGAGTGAGTGTGGCTTCGTATGAGTAGAATGAACTAAGCCGGAGCTGAACCGAACCCTTTCTCGGTTGCACTTGGGCCTCCTTTTATAGGTTCAAGGGGTCACCACATGTGGCAAGTAGACAAGGGTAAGGTAGTAAAAACAGAGGTTGGTACACCGCTTTGTACAGTGTACAGTGATCTATACCTAACTCTGACGGCAAGGGACAAGAGTCATAAATGCCCGTCTGATCGCTGAAACGATGTAACAGGGGACCGTCAAGTCGCCTCCGTTTGCCACGATGGTAGCTTGTCGGCGCCGCTTATCGCTGCTCCCGCTGGCTGCACAGCCCGTCCGACACGCGTGCTTGGGAGAGCCCCATGGCGACACGTTGGCGGATGAGCTGGGCGGAGATGAAGAGAGGTCACTTGCAGGGCGTAGCACCTTGCCGCGGCAAGGTTCTTGTCGCGCCGGGAGCTTGTCGCTCACCAAGCCTTCCCGCAAGCTCCTCTTGCCGGGCCTTATTCCTTCGTGCCTTGAGTGGTCTTCCGGCAAGCTCCTCTTGCGGGGCCTTGATTACTTTGTTCTTGGCGGCTCCAAAGGAGCCGTGGAAGATCTTGATGGTCACGAGGCCAGCCTCGCGAGTGCTGCAACTGTCCGGCACGCAGTTCGGGATACTAGGTACCCCTTCTCTAGTACACCGACAAACTGTCGGTGTCAAAACGCAGATCTCGGGTAGGGGTCCCTTTGTCGTCTAAGGCGGATGGTAACGGAGGCGGGGACACAATGTTTACCTGTGTTGGGCCCTCTCGATGGAGGTAATACCCTACTTCATGCTTGATTGATCTTGATGATACGAGTATTACAAGAGTTGATCTACCACGAGATCGTAGAGGCTAAGCCCTAGAAGCTAGCCTATGGTATGATTGTTGTTGTCCTACGTACTAATCCTTCTGGTTTATATAGACACCGGAGGGGGCTAGGGTTACACAGAGTCGGTTACAACGAAAGGAGATCTACATATCTGTATTGCTAAGCTTGCCTTCCACGCCAAGGAGAGTCCCATGCGGACACGAGACGAAGTCTTCAATCTTGTATCTTCATAGTCCCATAGTCCGGCCAAAGGATATAGTCCGGCTGTCCGGATACCCCCTAATCCAGGACTCCCTCAGTAGCCCCTGAACCAGGCTTCAATGACGATGAGTCCGGTGCGCAGATTGTCATCGGCATTGCAAGGCGGGTTCCTCCTCCGAATATTCCATAGAAGATTTAGAACACAAGGATAGTATCCGGCTCTGCAAAACAAGTTCCGCATACCACTGTAGGGAAAATAATATTTCCACACATCGAATCTGCCGACCGTTTATCATAACGTGATGTATTGCCACGGTTTGGTCATGACGAACCGTCTTCCTCCATCAGCCTGCCATTGCACATTTTGCGAGGCGATTTATTTGGCACATCGTGTCCACCTTATTACGGGATTCTCATCAATAGGGATGTGGGTAACCCAGCCGCACCATCAATTACGGCGTTTGGGGAGTAAGAGGCTTTACCAGGCAAGTGGGGAGGCGCATCGCCTCTCCTGTCCTTATAAGGGGACAAGGATTTATTCTTCTAACCCACGCCTTCCTCCCAGCTTGCTCCCTTTCGTTCAAGCTCCAACGCTCAAGCGCTCCTCTTCCATGCCCACAAGAGGTCCTCCGAGGATGTCCGGATCCGGAGCGGGAGGCAAATGGATGGCCTCTACCGTCCAAGAGAAGGATATTAAAAAGCTTCGAAAGGCTGGGTACCTGGCGAAGAAAACAAGCCACCATCTTCCGACGGCGGGACAAATCGTCCCTACTCCAGAACCCCACGAGAGGGTTGTATTCCTACCTCATTTTGTCCGCGGGTTGGGGTTTCCCCTCCACCCGTTTGTTTGCGGCATCATGTATTATTATGGGATCGATCTTCACGATCTGTCCCCTAATTCCTTCCTCAACATCTCGACATTCATTGTCGTGTGCGTGGTTTTTCTCCGCATCTCGCCACAGTTCGGCCTATGGCTGAAGATTTTTAATGTGAAGCCCAAGGTGGTGGGAGGCGAGCATGCCGAGTGTGGGGGCGCTATGGTGAGCAAGATGCCCAATTTCATATGGCCAACAGGCACATTCAATGATTCCGTCATGGAGTGGCAACAGCAGTGGTTTTATATCACTGAGCCGCGCAGCACGGAATCGGCTGTTACTCCTGAATTTCGATCCGGTCCCCCCTTGCGGCTTACATCCTGGGTCAAAAAGGGCTTGAACTGGTCCTCGCCCGACGAACTTTTGGTGCTCCAGACGCGCGTCAAAGACGTGGGAGACAAGAACATTGAACTTGTCAATGTGGTCCAGGAGATGCTAGTCCGCCGGATCCTGCCTTGCCAACACCGGACTTGCAATCTATGGGAATTCGATCCGGCCAAGCACCAGACCTTACGAGAGCTCTTCGGCTCATGACACAAGGACATATGGAGGGTGCTTTTCAACTCTAGCAAATCATGGCCGGACTCCGCCAAGGACCGCGGGTACCAACTGTCCCGCCCTGCAAGTTTGGTAAGTCATCATACCTTTACCCGTGTAACCCAAAGGAAGCGCTTAATGTGTTTTGTACAATCTCCAGGGCTGGACGAAGAAGGTGGAGTGGATCCATTGTCCGGCCCCGCTGCTCGAAAAACCGGCCATCCCACTTCTGACGAAGATGCTGGTCTTGGCGCCTTACAAGGTGCCGAAGAAGGCGGCTGAGAAGGAGGCCAAAAAGACCCGGGGCGGCCTTCGTCGTCGCGGTACTTCAGACACAATATCCGAAGGTTCCGATGCCCACTCCGCCTCCGAAGAGGACAAGGAGGAGGAGGAAGATGAATCCCCTACGGGGGGAAGGAAGAAAAGGACGGCCTCCGCACACTTGGAGGCCGTGCTGCCCAAATGGGGAAAGGTTCCCCTTTCGGAGGAGTCCACTACCGCCGCCGACAGCGGCATGGCATGGGGTCCCAGGGCCCAGCCCCTGGTGAAATCGTAAGTGCGTAAAATCCGAGTACGTTTTAGGTGTCCGGACTCATAGTGGCTTAGTATTCTAACTTAGGCCATATTTTTTGAAGTACGGCGAAGTCCCGTACCGAGCGATCCTCGTCAGAGGACCTGCTAAGCTCAAATGCTATGGAGAGCAGGACGCCCCCAAAGGCCCCTTCCTCCGAACTGGCGCATAACACCAAGGCCTCATCCCAAAAGGACCCCGATCAAGGAGGAAAGGAAAAAGATGTGAAGGCGGCGCCTGGAGGTCAAACCTAAGGGGCTGGACACGCGAGGGAAAAGATTCCCATGGGGGCTGACGGCGGGGGCGATCCTGAGTTCGGCCCTCAGCCAGATGCTTTGTTGGTGGCATTGAAAGACGCCTCCATCATTGAAGAACACCGTGCGCTTATGGGTGCGGTGATTGAGAAGATTCAGTCAACTGAGAGTGGACTCAACGAAGCATGTATCAGCCTTATAAGAGGCTTTGAGGTATTTTTTATGGGTTGTCGAAGAGTGTCATAGTATAGATAGTAGCCCCTAATACACTGTTCGGTGAAAGAAATAACCGGACAGAGGATCGAATCTATGATCGTGGGGGAGACGCAGTGAATGACGTCAATATCTCTTCTGTTATAAGCAGGCATCATGGCGGCGGCTACTTCTCATCTTCTTGGAGATCTTGGGCTGAATCAAAGATGCAGGCGGGCCAGAGAAGAACTTGGCCAAGTGATAATGCAGTTGAGGGATAAACAAGGTACGCACCCGTCAAAATTGCGTTAATTGCGAATGAATTTTAGTATGATTTGAGCTTTATCACTTTCACTAGGGGTTGTGACCGAAGTCGAAGCCCTTAAGAAGGTTGTGGCCGAGGCCGAGAAGAAGGCAGCCACTGAGCAGGCTCTTCGTGAGAAGCACAAGGCCAGGGTCATTAAGGCTGAGCAAGAGCTGCAAGAGGCCGTGACGAAGTGCGAGACCTTGGAGCAGAGTTTAAAGGAGAAAGAATCTGAACTTACCAAGGGTCATCAGGCCCTAAGCGATACCCGGGAGGAAACCCACGGCGTCCGGAGGAGATCCAAGAGGCGCGGAAGATCGCGGCGGGTAAGGATTTTTCTCTATAAACAAGTATTTGCGGAGTGAATTATCTTTCTAGCTTTAAACTTGGAATTTTCTGGGGTATTTGCAGAGCTGCCTCACAGCATATCAGATGCTGCCTATTTCTACCAAGCCGAAGAAAGGAAAACTGCGGATAAGCTCTTATAGTCGCAGTATTTGGCACCGAATTATCCGGTGCCTTTTGCCGATCAACTGAAACAGCTGATCGAACTGCATAAGGCGGCGGAGCTAGCCATGAAGGATTTGATTATCCGGCTATGGCCTACCGAGCCAATTCCGAACAGCTACTTTGGGCTCGTGAAGCGGCTTGTAAATGCCTGCCCTCGACTTGACGTCATCAAGCAGTCGGTGTGTATTGATGGTGCGAGAATGGCCTTCACCCGCGCAAAAGTGCACTGGGGGAAGATGGATGATGAAAAGCTGATGACCGAAGGACTGCCGAAGGGGAAGGAGCACCGCAAGCCCGAATTATATTGTGAAGGTGTCCTGAAAGGATCCTACCTTGCGGCAGAGCAATGTGCCAAGGACATTATATTTCCATGAATGTCAATCATGTTGTCCTTTGTAAAGTTTGAACGAGGTCATTTATTTATGGCATGTTGTATAAAAGTTTACCATCCTGTGCGGCCGTTTTATATGTTAATCCTGAGAGTTGGCCAGTCGTCGGCTTCCGCCCCCATGTAAAAATATGGGGGTTTTCGAGGTAAACCTGAGCACTCTTTATCCCAATTTTGGTTCCTTTGAAGGAGGTGCTCAGCACAACGAACTAGGCAATTAGACTATAGGGCTTTATCACTCTCACGTAGCGATAGGAACTTTAGTATGGTAGGCGCAGCCCCTGGTGTTCGGAAGACCGCACGAGGGGCTCTATAGGCGCCTGATCGGAAGAAAATCCGATCCATCGCACGCTGCATTGGTTATGGCATTGTGCGGAAGAAATCCTTAAAGATTTTTCAACCTCTCAAACAGCTGACCAGCTCTCGCCGTATCATGACAGTCAGTTTTGGCATTCTCTATTGAGGTGCTCGTCCGGAAGAACCGGGACACAATTGCAGTAGTTCTCCCAGTGCTACCTTAGCCGATTTAGCGGAACGTAAGGCACCAAAACATGGGAGCCGGGCAAACCCAACTATTTGACCCAAGACATGATTCGGAGCTGATGCATATAGTGCTATAAGTTTGTGGTGCCGAACTTCCATGAAGGTGTTCGTAATTTACTGCCGTATTATGGGTAAAACATAGCCCCTGGCATATTTTAAGGCGTATCACTATGTGCAGATGCCACTTTGACAAAAGAATTTCAATAGGAAATAATAGCAGATAAACGTCATATAAATAGACATGTTGTATTTAGGTGGTACGTCTATGCGTATAGGTACAAATAATGTGATACATAAAGAAAAGAATATGATTGCGGAACCTACTGAGACTAGGTGGAAGAGGCTTAGTGCGGATCCGTAATATAACCGGATGGTCATTACGGGGAATGTCTAAGGATTCCCTTACGCGTTCAAACTGCCTTCATGTAGCCCGTCCTGGTCGGTGCAAAGGTGAACCTGCGAGGGAAATGTAAGAAATATTTATGTGTCGCAGGGCGGTTGAACCACCGAGTGCGGCCTGTCCTGGCCTTCGACGAAGTGTTTAGTTGAGCCCTGGACGGGCCGGGCTATCCTTTCGTGAAGTAGGTCAGAGTCCCCTGATGGTGTCCGGAAGCTTGGACGCCCGCTCGAGGTTCGGCTGCAAGGTACTGCTCGTTGTTTCTGTTACTAGGGCCGTGGTGAGTATTTTGGGGCCGGGGGGATGTTCGGCCTTGCCATTAACCGTGATGACGCCACTTGGACCGGGCATCTTGAGCTTACGGTAGGCATAATGTGGCACCGCGTTGAACCGAGCGAATGTGGTTCGTCCAAGCAGTGCTTGATAGTTACTGTGGAAGGGGACGATTTCGAAGGCTAACTCTTCGATACGGTGATTTTCTGGTGGTCCGAAGACTACATCATGGGTAATGGAGCCTGTACAGCAAGCCTCCTCACCTGTTATGATGCCTCGGAAAGTGGCTTTAGTGGGTTTGATCACTGAATGATCGATGCGCATCTTGCGCACTGTGTCTGGGTAGAGCAGATTTAGACTGCTTATGTTGTCCAGGAGGACTCAAGTGAGGTGGAACCCGTAAATTATTGGGTCCAGGACTAGTGCGGCTGGTTTGCCCTGACTGGCGTTGACTGGACAATCCGTGCGGTTGAAGGTAACTGGCCCCAGTTTATATTGTGGGACGACAAGTTCTGTTGATGCACCGTCCCGAAGGATGGATATCCGGTCTGAGTTTGTAATTTGGGTGGTATGTACCACATTTACCGATTGAATATGCGGGGGAAATTTCTTTTGCCCTCCTGTGTTCGGTGGTCTAGGCTCTTTGTTGCTATCGTGGCTTTGAGATTCCCCTTTGTCTCTGACACCTGCCCTGCCGGCTTGTTTGAAGACCCAGCATTCTCTGTTGGTATGTGTGGCTGGTGTTTCTGGGGTGCCATGAATTTGGCATTGGCGATCGAGTATATGGTCCAGACTGTAAGGACCCGGATTTTTATTTTTGGGTTGCCCATTCCGCTGACCGGACTTTGAGCCCCTGAACCCGGCATTAACTGCCGTGTTTTTGGCGTTTTCACCATATTAGCGGCGCTTATGTTTGTTGCGTCGTGGTTTTCCATTGCCATCCCTCGCTTCTGATGTGTCAGGTTTGTTTGCTGTATTGGTACTATGAGCCAACCAGCTAACTTCGCCCGCACAAAAGCGGGTCATGAGTGTCGTGAGGGCTGCCATGGATTTTGGCTTTTCTTGGCCGAGGTGTCGGGCGAGCCAATCGTCACGGATGTTATGCTTAAACGCCACTAAGGCCTCTGCATCCGGGCAGTCGACAATGTGGTTTTTCTTGGTTAGAAACCGTGTCTAGAATGTCCTGGCTGATTCCCCTGGCTGCTGAATTATATGACTTAAGTCATCAGCGTCTGGTGGCGCACATAAGTGCCTTGGAAGTTGTCGAGGACTTCCTCTTCCAAATCCTCCCAACTGCCGACAGATTCTACTGGCAAGCTATTCAACCAATGCCGAGCTGGTCCTTTGAGTTTCAGTGGGAGGTACTTGATGGCGTGTAGATCATCACCGCGGGCCATGTGGATGTGGAGGAGGAAATCCTCAATCCATACCGCGGGGTCTGTTGTACCATCATACGATTCGTGTAACATCCCAAATTTTCAATTTGGAATGTTATACATAGAGCATCATTGCATATCATATTTTTGTTGCATTTCTGGCTCGATCCTAGAAATCCTGCACAACTCAAGGACCCAAGGAGAGAGTTGGGGATTTCGTTATTTTCATATTTGAGTTTTCTCAAATTTTGAAAATAGGATCATTTGATTTTAATTATTTTATCTTCAATTATTTCTACTGTCAAAATATGAGAGAGGGAATAAAATGACTTTCCCAAAATAAAGAAATAATGAAGATTTAATAAAAAAATCAAATAAGATTTTATTTTGGAGTTTTTCTCCTTTTTATTTGAATTTAGGAAAAATGCGCGTTTTTCAAAATTGCATCTAGGCCCCAAATAAATGTTCATCTAGTCCGGCTTGATTTTAGAAGCCGGGGAAAATTTATTTCGGGATTTTTGGAGTCCGTTTAGTATTTCTTTTTATTTTTCTTCTTCGCGGAATTATTTAAAAAAACGCGACCGACCTTGGGCCGTGCCCAAGCGGGACTCCGCTCGGGGGGCACTATAAATACCGCTGCTCGGCCCCCCAGGCCGAGCCGCCCACTTGACCATGCCGCCCACCACCAACCCTTTCGCCGTCAGCCGCCACGCCCGCCAAACCCTAACCTAACCCTTAGCGCCATTTCATTGCCGTCGGACCCCGCCGCCGAGGTTCGCCGCGCCTCGACTTCCGTGCCTTCGGTTTTTTTTTTAAAATGAACGGTTTTCGTCGGTTTATTTTTTTAGATCGGTTTTTTCGGTTCGGTTAAATAGCGAACGTTCGTTCGTTCGTTTTTAACGAACGCGTTCGTCAGATTAGTTCAGTTAACGAACGTCCGTTCGTTAACCCGTTCGTCGTTTTTCTTTTTCTCGGATTTAATCGCAGAGTTTTCTCATCGCGATTCCTGATCCGATTTTCGTTTTAGTATAACTTTTCGCTCGTTTATCGGAATCAGGCGATTCAAGTGCCTAGAGTTTCGTCTCGAAACCCTCTTTCCGAATAACCTACTTAAACAAGTTTTTGCCTCTATAAAATTTGACTTAGATCCAGATTAGTAAAACGGAGCTGTTTTCTTTTGCCGTTTGACTTTTGTTGCTTCGTTTGATTTGTTTCTTTTTGCAAACCGGAGTTCTTAAGTTGAACTATCTGGTTAGATCTATTTGGGTTTTACCTGTGCATTAGATGAGTACTTATTGTATGCTTGTTTGTTTGTGCTGCGATAGAATACCGGAGTCGCCGCTGTTACTTGAGTCTCTAGGTTTCATGGATCATCAGCAAGGCAAGTAACACTTTGATCATACCTTTTCTCATACCCACTTTTTATTGCATTAGATCAATCCCCAAACATTGCATGATTAGGATCTAATTAAACTGTGGGTTATGGAAAGTAGTTGAGGTAGTACCTATTACCTGTTTATTTTCAAACCCTTAGGAGTTACTTCTACGTTTGTTTATTATGCCATGCTATGCCAGTAGACGTGGATTGGGTGAGTGTATTCCATAACAGATGAGATTGTTAAATTAATGGTTTATTTAAGGTGGCAACTTAAACACACATCCGGGTGGATTGAGGCACCTGGTTTCCATCGAGACTTGCTGTATTTCTTGGACCGCCACCCGGGCTCAAAGGGATCATGAGATTATTCAAACTAGAAACTTCGTGTGCTCCCACAAGGCATTATGGGCTCGCATAGTTGATTAAGTTGTGCGAACTCTTACGGGTAGACTAGCGATGTAGGGGAAAGTAGGTGTACCGTCTACCCTATGTAAGGTGCTAGCGCTTAGAAAGACTATGTCTCGGTCATCCGTTTCTCAAACATCATGTAGTCGAGAAATCCAACGGAGGCAATCGAGTCTTGTGGGGAAAAGTCATAAACCTCTGCAGAGTGTATAAACTAATCATGGTTAGCCGTGTCCCCGGTTATGGACATCTTGAGTATCTAGTACTTGGATATCATGTGAATCTCATCATGTTACTTCTAATTAATATTGTTGGGTTTAATGAGTACTTTTAATTGGGATTGAGGATGATGTCAACCATTCTCAATGTTCAACAACCACCATGATAGTTAAATAAATTTATTCCTTTGCAGTAGGGAAAAATTGGCTTTACGCAAAACTGTAACCATAGAGCTTTCTACCAGCCATATATGCATGTAGTATAGGCTTATTCTTCCATTATTCTCTATGTGTTACTTTGCCAAGATATTCCATGTCTTGACCGTTTGGGCTGAAACGTTTCATGTTGCGAGACTTTTGAACGACGAGTAAGGTGCTTAGGTCGTGGTTCTATACTCGATGATGCCGTTGGAGTTGATGGACTCGCTTATTCTTCCAAGCCTTCCACTGTTATCGTATTTAGATGGCCTTAAGCCATATTTATTTTATTAAGTTCTCTCTTGAGACATTTGATTGTAATAAGTGTGTGATTTCTACTCGTTATAAATCCTCCAAAATCTTGTGTGGTGTCGGCATTCTTGATCCGGGGATGACACTGAGCACGAGATCGACTGTTTGAGGTCTGGTCGCTACAAAGATGGTATCGAGCACCGCCGTATCGTAGACACGACCATTAAGCTAAAGCCATAGATCACTACTCTCTTCTCATTTCTGACTCCTCATCTTTTCTACTCTTTTAGGATGACGGAAGCGAGGATCAAGTTCACCCAGCCGGATGAAGATACACCCTTTGGACGACACCTGAAGGAAGTCACTAAGTACCTGAACATCAGAATACCAAGCTTCACCCGAAGAAGAGCGCTGCAAGATTCAAGCTCAAGTCCCCAGAAGGACGTTTGCGCCAATCATGGAGCCCATAGATTGTGTTTTCAATGCACCAACCTGGAGTCTAGGAAAGAGCATGGCAGTTCACATAACCATGGGACACATTGGAGAAGTTTACAAAGAAGACCTTAAGGATACTATCTACCAGATTTGCGGGCGCCGAGATGAACAATGGGGGATAGTTGGCACTAAGAAGGATCGATCCATTGCAGCTTTCATCCAGGAGTTAAATCAGCACATTCGGCGCCAGAGAACCAGGATGTCTTGTGAGACATGATGGAGTTGAAGACAGCAAAAGCCAAGATTATCGAACTAGAAGGAGAAATGAAGGCCACTCGCAAGGACTACATGGAGGAGATTGTAGCTCTAGTGAGACAAAACGGCGATCTTAAGGAGAAGATTGAAGAACTCATGGGAAATTCAACACCCGGAGGAGAAGATGAAGATTGCACTGTCCGAGAACTACATCATCATTGACGACACCGATTCCGATCCTAGTGATGATGATTTGAAGATGAAGCTGGGCGAGATATCATGGAGTCTTCATCGGAGCAGTTTTCTAGTTGACCACCATAACGGTAGTAGATTTCCCCATTAAAATTAGTTTTAGTTCTAGCACTTTGTAACGATAGATAGACCGTTGTATGCCCTTGTTTGAATTGATTGGAGTGATATTGTGTGTTTTGTCTCATGTGCATATGGGTAGTGTTTTCTCCTAGACCTCATTCTATTCTTAACTCTCGTCTTTTCTATAAACCCTCGAGATGCCTCCGAGACGCGACCCGGTTTGTTTTCCCGCGGAGATCACTCGGTTGATTCAGCGCGAGAATGCCTTGATTCAAACATTGATGCAGAACCAAGGCAACAACAACAACAACAACAACAACAACAACAACAACAACAACAACAACAACAACAACAACAACAACAACAACAATAACAACAACAACCCATCGCCACCACCACCTGTTGACCATTCGACCCGTTTCTTAAGGCTGAATCCGCCGGTGTTTTCCAGTAGCACCGAGCCGGTTGTTGCAGATGATTGGCTCCGCAAGGTAGGGAGGGAGTTGACCACTGCAGGATGTATAGATGGGGAAAAGGTGAAATTTGCCGCACATTAGCTTGAAGGACCCGCAGCAGCATGGTGGGAGAATTTTACAGACCACTTACCACTGTGAACCGCCACATGGGATCGGTTTCAAAGCTTTCGTCTGCCAATGTTTCAGCAGGAGCTATGGCCATGAAGAAGCGTGAGTTTGCAACTTACTCCAAGGAGGACGGACAGTTGGCCAGTATGTGGATGACTTTAGTAAGCTAGCACGTTATGCCCCGGATAGCGTTACTACGAGGCAGCAGCTAAGCAGGAAAAGTTTCTACAAGGACTGAATGATGAGCTGAGCATGCAGTTGATGGTAGCCACCTTCAATAACTACCAGGAGTTAGTAGATCGTGCTCTTATGATTGAAGGGAAGCAGCAGCAGATTGACAATCACAAGAGAAAGTATGGACATGGGAAGTATAACTCTGGAGCTCAACAGAAGCTACGCTTTACCCCGAAGACAGGAGGACAATTTCAGCATACTCATGGAGGAGGCAGCTCGCACAATCATAATGGCACAAAGAATGGAAACGGGAATGGAGGAAGCAACGGACAAAACCGCACCAACCCGTCAACCCCAACCAAGGTAGACCTGAGCCACATCACTTGTTTTAAGTGCGGCAAGACCGGGCATTATGCAAATGAATGTCCAGAAGCCCAGAATGGAAATGGCAATGGAAGCTCAGGAAAGAAGCCGAATCCTTTCAACAGAGGACAAGTGAACCACTTTACCGTGGAGGAGGTTGAAGATCAGCCAGATGCAGTAATAGGTAAGTTTTTGGTTAAGTCATTTACTGCAGTTGTTCTTTTTGATACCGGTGCATCGCATTCATACATATCAAGGGGATTTGTGGATAAGTTTAGCCTGCCCACTAGGACTCTTAAGACACCCATGCTAGTAAGCTCACCGGGAGCGGAGTATATGGCCAGTCAAGGATGTTTTCAAGTGCCATTAAGTATAGGGAGGCATGTTTTCCCAACGGATTTAATTATATTGGAATCCCAAGGTTTGGATGTAATTCATTGTACGGATTGGTTGTCGATGTATGGAGGAAACATCGATTGTGCCAGTAAGAAAATTTTGCTTACGACACCAGAAGGAAGGAGAATCAAGTATGTATCATGGCATGAGCCGAGAAGGGCACATGTAAATTCCTTATCAGGAGTTGTGCAGGAGGAAGTACGGTGGTAAGGGATTTCCCGATGTATTTCGAAAGAGTTGCCAAGCATGCCACCGGATAGAGACATCAATTTTGATTGAACTCTTGCCGAACCTTTGGCCGATATCTAAGAGACCGTATAGGATGCCAGCCCAAGATTTGGAGGAAATTAAGAAGCGATTAAGGAGTTCTTGGATAAAGGTTTTATTCGCCCAAGTTCTTCGCCTTGGGGATCACCGATACTTCTAGTGGAGAAGAAGGATGGATCTTTAAGAATGGTTGTTGATTATCGAGGATTGAATGAAGTAACCATTAAGAACAAATACCGTTGCCGATGATCAATGACTTGTTTGACCAATTGCAAGGAGCTAAGGTGTTTTCAAGATCGATTTGCGATCGGGGTACCATCGATTGAAGATTCGAGAGCGGGATATACCTAAGGCGGCTTTTACCACAGTGCACGGCTGTATGAGTATATTGTTGTGTCATTTGGTCCGACTAACGCTTTTGCCTATTTTATGAACATGATGAACAAAGTGTTTATGGAGTTTTTGGATAGGTTCGTCGTGGTGTTCATTGATGATATTTTGGTTTACTCGAAGAATGAAGAGGACCATAAGGAGCACTTGCATTTGGTACTCAAGAAGCTCAGAGAACACCAGTTATATGCCAAGTTCAGCAAGTGTGAGTTTTGGTTGAAGGAAGTTGGATTTCTCAGACATGTTATATCCGGGGAAGGTATAGCAGTGGACCCCACTAAAGTTGCCACTGTGACAAACTGGGAAGCGCCAACAACAGTTGGAGAGATCCGGAGTTTCCTTGGACTCGCAGGATACTACCGGAGATTTATTGAGAATTTCTCAAGGATTGCGAAGCCTATGACAAAATTGTTGAAGAAGGATACCAAGTTCATATGGACTGAGGAGTGTGAAGCTAGTTTCCAAGAGTTGAAGAAACGTTTGGTTACCTCACCAGTGTTAATCCTGCCAGATCAGACCAAGGATTATGAGGTGTATTGCGATGCTTCACGTAGAGGACTTGGACCAGTGCTTATGCAGGAGGGAAGAGTTGTTTCGTATGCTTCACGACAGCTTAAGACTCATGAGCTAAATTATGCTACTCATGATTTGGAGTTAGCAGCCGTAGTGCATGCATTGAAGACTTGGAGACATTTTCTTATTGGGAACCACTGTGAGGTGTATACGGATCATAAGAGTTTAAAGTACATCTTCACGCAGAAGGAGTTAAATCTCAGGCAGAGGAGATGGTTGGAGCTTATTAAAGATTACGATATGATATTACATTATCACCTCGGAAAGGCTAACGTTGTAGCAGACGCGTTGAGCCGTAAGAGTCATGTCAACACACTAATAACGGGAGAAATACCAAAGGAGTTAGCCGAGGATCTTCGAGAGCTATGTTTGGAAATAGTTCCGAGAGGCTATGTAGCAGCATTGGAGATTCAGTCAACTTTGATGGATAGAATCAGGGAAGCTCAGAAGATTGACAAAGAGATTGCCTCTATAAAGGAGAAAATGAGCGAAGGGAAGGCTAAGGGATTTCGTGAGGATGAGCACGACACCCTATGGTTTGAAGACCGTGTTTATGTGCCCAATGATCCGGAGATCAGGAAGTTGATCCAACAAGAGGCACATGATTCACCATATTCGATTCACCCAGGAAATAGCAAGATGTATTTGGATTTGAAGAATACTTTCTGATGGACCGGAATGAAGAAGGATATTGCAGATATGTAGCAGTTTGTGATGTTTGTCAGAGGGTGAAGGCAGAACATCAAAAGCCGGCAGGATTGTTACAACCATTGCCGATACCCGAATGGAAGTGGGATAAACTAGGCATGGATTTCATCACGGGATTTCCCAGGACTCGTTCAGGCTATGACTCGATTTGGGTCGTAGTCGATCGTTTGACGAAGGTGGCTCATTTCATTCTAGTAAAGACTACCCACAGCAGTGCCAAATTGGCTAAGATATACATGACCAGGATTGTTTGCTTGCATGGAGTTCCGAGGAGTATCGTATCAGATAGAGGAACCCAATTCACCTCAAAGTTCTGGAAGCAGTTGCACGAAACTTTGGGAACCAGGCTGGAATTTAGCACAGCTTTTCATCCATAGACAAATGGACAAACCGAGAGAGTCAACCAGATTTTGGAGGATATGCTTAGAGCTTGTGCCTTGGATTATGGATCCAGCTGGGACGAAAATTTGCCATATGCGGAGTTTTCTTACAACAACAGTTATCAATCTAGTTTGAAGATGGCCCTTCGAAGCCTTATGCGGAAGAAGGTGCAGAACCCCTTCTTGTGGGATGAAGTTGGAGACCGCCATTGTTTGGACCGGATTTGATTAAGGATTCTGAACAGAAAGTAAAGTTGATTCGCGATAGGCTCAAGGTAGCCTAGTCAAGACAGAAGAGCTATGCAGATTAAAAATGCAAGGAGGCAGAATACGAAGTCGGAGACAGAGTTTATCTTCGTGTATCGCCACTTCGAGGAGTTAAACGTTTTGGAGTTAAGGGAAAGTTAGCGCCCCGATTTGTAGGTCCATATCGTGTTTTGGAGCGCATGGGAGAAGTTGCGTACAAGTTGGAACTACCCGAAGGATTGTCAGGAGTTCATGATGTGTTTCATGTTTCTCAGTTGAACAAGTGTCACGCAGAGATGGCGGATATACCACTGAGAGATACTGTGCCACTAGAGGCGATTCAGTTGAGTAACGATTTGACCTATGAGGAGAAACCAGTCAGGATTGTCGAGTTTGCTAGTCGAGTTACTCGCAGCAAGGTTATCAAGTTTTGCAAAGTTCAGTGGAGCCACCACACCGAGGAAGAAGCCACCTAGGAGAGAGAGGAAGATCTGCTCAAGGACCACCCTCACCTATTTTCTAGCCAACCCGAATTTCGAGGGCGAGATTCATCTTAAGGGGGTAGGTTTGTAACATCCCAAATTTTCAATTTGGAATGTTATACATAGACATCATTGCATATCATATTTTTGTTGCATTTAAAACTCGATCCTAGAAATCTGCACAACTCAAGGACCCGTGGAAAGAGTTGGGGATTTCGTTATTTTCATATTTGAGTTTTCTCAAATTTTGAAAATAGGATCATTTGATTTTAATTATTTTACCTTCAATTATTTCTACTGTCAAAATATGAGAGAGAGAATAAAATGACTTTCCCAAAATAAAGAAATAATGAAGATTTAATAAAAAATCAAATAAGATTTTATTTTGGAGTTTTTCGCCTTTTTATTTGAATTTAGGAAAAATGCGCGTTTTTCAAAATTGCATCTAGGCCCCAAATAAATGTTCATCTAGTCCGGCTTGATTTTAGAAGCCGGGGAAAATTTGTTTCCGAGATTTTAGGAGTCCGTTTAGTATTTCTTTTTATTTTTCTTCTGCGTAGAATTATTAAAAAAAAACGCGACCGACCTTGGGCCGTGCCCGAGCGGGAGGCCGCTCGGGGGGCACTATAAATAGCGCCTTGGCCCCCCAGCCCGAGCCGCCCGGCCACCCACCGCCGGGCCGCCCATGCCCCCGCCCAAACCCTAACCCTAACCATAGCGCCCGCCAGCCAGAATCCGTCGTCGCCGCCGCCGCCGCCGCTGCCGTCGCCGAGTCGCCGTCGGACCCGAAGGCGCCGCCAACCCGCCGACCCCGCCGCCGAGGTTCGCCACACCTCGACTTCCGTGCCTTCGGTTTTTTTAAAAACCGAACGGTTTTCGTCGGTTTATTTTTTTTCAGATCGGTTTTTTTCGGTTCGGTTAAATAGCGAACGTTCGTTCATTCGTTCGTTTTTAACGAACGCGTTCGTCATATTAGTTTAGTTAACGAACGTCCGTTCGTTAACCCGTTCGTCATTTTTCTTTTTCTCGGATTTAATCCGCGATTTTTCTGATCGCGATTCACGATCCGATTTTCGTTTTAGTATAACTTTTAAGCTCGTTTATCGGAATCAGGCGATTCAAGCGCCTAGAGTTTCGTCTCGAAACCCTCTTTCCTAATAACCTACTTAAACAAGTTTTTGCATCTATGAAATTTGACTTAGATCCAGATTAGTAAAACGGAGATGTTTTCTTTCGCCGTTTGACTTTCGTTGCTTCGTTTGATTTGTTTCTTTTTGCAAACCGGAGTTCTTAAGTTGAACTATCTAGTTAGATCTATTTGGGTTTTACCTGTGCATTAGATGAGTAATTATTGTATGCTTGTTTGTTTGTGCGCGATAGAATACCCGGTCGCGCTTTGTTACTTGAGTCTCTAGGTTTCATGGATCATCGACAAGGCAAGTAACACTTTGATCATACCTTTTCTCATACCCAGTTTTTATTGCATTAGATCAATCCCCAAACATTGCATGATTAGGATCTAATTAAACTCTGGGTTATGGAAAGTAGTTGAGGTAGTACCTATTACCTGTTTATTTTCAAACCCTTGGGAGTTACTTCTACGTTTGCTTATTATGCCATGGTATGCCAGTAGACGTGGATTGGGTGAGTGTATTCCATGACAAATGTGAGATTGTTAAATTAATCTTTTATTTAAGGCGGCAACTTAAACACACATCTGGGTGGATTGAGGCACCTGCTTTCCATCAGGACTTTCCTGTATTTCTTCGGACCGCCACCCAGGCTCAAAGGGATCATGAGATTATTCAAACTAGAAACTTACGTGTGCAGCCACAAGCCATTATGGGCTCTGGCATAGTTGATTAAGTTGTGCGAACTCTTACGGGTAGACTAGGAGATGTAGGGGAAAGTAGGTGTACCGGTCTACCCTATGTAAGGTGCTAGCGGTTCCGAAAGACTAGGTTTCGGTCATCCGTTTCTCAAACATCATGTAGTGCGAGAAATTCAACGGAGGTGATCGAGTCTTGTGGGGAAAAGTGCGCAAACCTCTGCAGAGTGTATAAACTAATCATGGTTAGCCGTGTCCCCGGTTATGGACATCTTGAGTATCTAGTACTTGGATATCATGTGAATCTCATCATGTTACTTCTAATTAATATTGTTGGGTTTAATGAGTACTTTTAATTGGGATTGAGGATGCTGTCAACCATTCTCAATGTTCAACAACCACCATGATAGTTAAATAAATTTATTCCTTTGCAGTAGGGAAAATTGGCTTTACGCAAAACTATAACCATAGAGCTTTCCACCAGCCATATATGCATGTAGTATAGGCTTATTCTTCCATTATTCTCTATGTGTTACTTTGCCAGCATATTCCATGTGCTGGCCCGTTTTCGGGCTGCAACGTTTCATGTTGCAGACTTTTCAGACGACGAGTAAGGTGCTTAGGCCGTGGTTCTATACTCAGTGATGCTGTTGGAGTTGATGGACTCGCCTATTCTTCCAAGCCTTCCGTTGTTATCGTATTTAGATGGCCTTAAGCCATATTTATTTTATTAAGTTCTCTCTTGAGACATTTTATTGTAATAAGTGTGTGATTGCTACTCTGTTATAAATCCTCCGAGTCTTGTGTGGTGTCGGCATTCTTGATCGAGGATGACACGAGCACGAAGATCGAATTGTTTGAGGTCCGTCGCTACAATTCGATATTTATGGGTTTAAAACCTTCTGGGAATTCGTGATCCATCACTTCATCAGTGAAGCATAGGGGGTTTGCGGCGCCTCTGTGCCGGGCTATATCGCGACGCAGTTCATATGAGTATTCTCTGCAGTCTTTGGCTCGGCCGGATTTACATTTAGTGTATCCGTCGTGACGATCATCGTCACGTGCTGGTGCACGCCCCCTTGATCCATAGATCGATCTTGCATGTTTTGCCTTGTTTTCCAATACACCTCGCTGGTCTCGCGTGTTACCACGTGCCTTGGTATTTTTGTTTGAGTGGCGGCGGGGTGCGGGCTGAGCTTCAGGCTGGAATGCCTCTCTGTCTCGCCCACGATGTGGCCGATCAGCCGCATCATACACTGGTGATGTAGGTTTCAATGCTTCCTCCTCAAGTCGGGGTAGCAACCTGCGCTTTGGGTAACCCTTGGAAGGGCGTTCGAGTTCATATTCCTCGGCCGCAAGGACTTTAGTCCATCTGTCTGCTAGCAAATCCTGATTAGCTCGAAGCTGTTGTTGCTTTTTCTTCAGGCTATTTGCTGTGGCTATAAGCCGGCGTATAAATAGCTCCTGTACGGGATCCTTATGTACGACAAATTCTTCGTCGCCGAGGCTCACTTCGTCTTCGGAGAGAGGCATGTAATAGTCATCCTCCACTTCTCCCTCTGCCGCTCACTCGGGAGGGTTGGCTTGTTCATCCTCCGGCCCTAAATCTTGCTGGAGGGGATTGTCGTCGTCTTTAGCATTGTCCGGAGTTCTATTATCTCCTCTGCCGGTATCACCGCTTTTGTTGTGGCGAGACTTAGAGCGGCGCCGCTGACGTCGACGCTTGGGTTGCTTCTTGGAGGTGTCATCCTCCGCTGTCTTGTCGCCATTGCCTTCTTTGGGTGTATCCACCATGTATATATCATATGATGAGGTGGCGTTCAGTGCCACAGTAGGCGATGGCTCTGCTCGCGTCTCCGCATCGTTGTCCATACCATCGATCTCTTGGTCGAAGTCGAGCATGTCGGTTAAATAAATGACAATGGCTACTAAGTGGGTGGTGGGTGGGGAGTGAATTTCCTCGTCATCCGCATCCCATTCTAGCCGAACATAGTTCGGCCAAGGTTCTCCTGACAAGGAGAGAGACCTTAACGAGTTTAGCACATCGCCGAAGGGCGAGTGCTGAAAGATATCCGCGGAGGTGAACTCCATGATCGGCACCCAATCGGATTCGATAGGCATGGGTGCGGGCGGCTCGGAATCCGGGGCCGGAGATGAATCCAGTGGTTCGGCATCACGACTTTTGTGAGGGGTACGGTCAGTATCCGGCTCTATCGCCGCTGAGAGTGCAGCTTCCAAGGCGGGGTCTATCCACCCATCCTCGGATGGCGTAATTTGCTTCGGATTGAAGGCCGGAGTACTTGCCGGTGTGATCTTACGGACACTGTCCGACGGCAGAGCTATATCATGCTCATCGTGATCGCGCGGCACACCTGGCATGGGTTCGAATCTGTCAAAGATCAAGTCTCCGCGGATGTCAGTAGTGTAATTCATGTTTCCAAACCTGACCTGACGGCCAAGGGCGTAGCTCTCGATCTGCTCCAGATGGCCAAGCGAGTTGGCCCGCAGTGCGAAGCCGCCGAATATAAAGATCTGTCCGGGGAGGAAGACCTCACCCTGGACCGCATCGTTACCGATGATCGAAGGAGCCATCAAGCCTTACGGTGACGGCACAGTGGAACTCTCAATGAAAGCACCAATGTCGGTGTCAAAACCGGCGGATCTCGGGTAGGGGTCCCGAATCTGTCGTCTAAGGCGGATGGTAACAGGAGGCGGGGACACAATGTTTACCCAGGTTCGGGCCTGTCGATGGAGGTAATACCCTACTTCCTGCTTGATTGATCTTGATGATATGAGTATTACAAGAGTTGATCTACCACGAGATCGTAGAGGCTAAACCCTAGAAGCTAGCCTATGGTATGATTATTGCTGTCCTACGGACTAATCCTTCCGGTTTATATAGAGACCGGAGGGGGCTAGGGTTACACAGAGTCGGCTACAATAGAAGGAGATCTACATATCCGTATTCCCAAGCTTGCCTTCCACACCAAGGAGAGTCCCATCCGGACATGAGACGAAGTCTTCAATCTTGTATCTTCATAGACCCACAGTCCGGCCAAAGGATATAGTCCGGCTGTCTGGATACCCCCTAATCCAGGACTCCCTCAGACACGTTGTAGACATATCAGCCATTTCATAAAAAAAAACAACTAGGCTGGTCTTGTGGTAAAAATAAAATAAAAGGCTGGCTAGACTGGCAAGAGTGCCCCACACAGCCCAGTTGATACCCTGCTCCATCTAAAAAACAAAAAGAACTGTGCGAGCTGCTGGGTTCTTGGTGTTAGCCACTCGTTGTGCAA
Organism: Aegilops longissima; assembly: GCA_021605205.1. Lineage (NCBI taxonomy): Eukaryota > Viridiplantae > Streptophyta > Magnoliopsida > Poales > Poaceae > Aegilops > Aegilops longissima. The sequence goes on from CM038679.1 coordinate 346,129,121, forward strand.
TTCTCTCATTTATTGACTATGTTGACAATGGCATGGGACCTAGATGTCAGGAATCCATTAGGAGGAACTATTTTTTGGCTTGAAATAAGGAGGCACTTGCTTGCGTACTGCCATGAACCTGGTGGGTCCCTGTTGTCATCCTCTCCACGTACAATCATCTCCTCATTGTGTACGCATCAACCTAGTAGGCCCACAAGTCAGCTTCTAAATCCGTGGCGGACAAATACATCCCATTTAAAAAATAACAGTCCATTACATACATTCACACAGAAAGTTCAACATTCAGAGCAAAGTAACAGGTCTGATCCAGAGATAGAGTACTGACCTTCGATGTTGACAACCATCATAGCCAACTTAACTATCTACTCCCACTAATACTCTAGTGTACAAGTACTAACTTACTCTTAGCTAACTAGACGATGCCGGCTGACATCTGCGGTACACGCTACATGCCGGCACCGACGTCCTCCTCCTCTCCTCGGATTTGCAAAAGGTATGATAGGGCACATTGCTCGCACACATTAGCCCTTTCCACGCCGACGTGGTCCACCGAAGCTTCGGCTTCTAAGCGGGAAACCCACTTGACGAGCTAGTAGTAATATTCGGCGTCACGTACGCGTGCGTGCCCGACAGACTCTAGGGCTTTTTGCTGAGCGCCGACCTTTACGTAGTCGGCCAGGTTGTGGGAACTCTGCTCGCGACTCAGAGCAGCGTTTCACTGCTTCTCCATGCCCCATTGGCGAGGAAAATCAATGATATGCTGCTCCTATGCCAGGCGGTCACGCTCTCATCATACTCTGCATTGCCATCTAAAGACCGATAGAATGCCTCCTCCCTCTGTTTGCCTTCCGATGAAAAACTGAACACTGGCTCCGGCGTTGCCTATTGCGAACGGGCGGGGGCATGATGGACGTGGTGAGAGCGAGGGCAAGTGGCAAGCAATGTTGGGCCGGTGGGGGCTTGTGAGGATAGGGCGCGTTGGGTGATGGTGCCACCGGAGAACGCCGAGAACCAATAATTATAGGCAGAAGGTAGGTGAACCAGTGTGTCGCGGGAAACACGGCTGTCATCGGAATTCAATGCATAAGCAGACATGGCTTTAGCACGCGAGCATGCCATGGAAAACTAGAAAAACTAAAATTATGACTGTGTCGTCCCATCCCATCCCGTCAGTGGTGTGTCCCATCCGTGCTGGGTCGCACATCAGCATGAAAGTCAAATGAGTGCACTCAATTCATCTAGATGAGGTACGTGTGTGATCCGCTGGTTATTCGTGTAGGATCGAGTCGGTCGGATAGTGTACGTGTAGGATTGCAATAGCTGATGAACATTCGCTAGGAAGTAAGGCATTTGCGAAAGTTTTTCCTGGCAGTTTCTTCAGATTCTCATGGCATGTTCCTAAGAACAACATGTCAGTTTCTTTAGAGGTGGAGCACCTAAAGATGGATGCTTGGTGTCTAAACCTTGATCAGAAGGCTTACAATGTAGTTCTGTCGGCGTTCTGGAACGGGGGTACCCAGACTTGCCTGCCTGCGGCTTGCGGCGTGGCTCAAGGGGTGGCCCAGTACGGCCCATATTCATCAGCACAAGCTCAAGACCCTTGCGAGGGGCCAAGCCTCGCGGGCGGACGACAAGAAGCTTCATCGGGCACGACCTCGTCAGGCTGGCTCGCGAGGAGGCGGAGAGATCAAGGCGGGGTACCTCACGAGGTGCCCATGACGCAACCATGGCGACAAAGGGTGCGGTGAGGCGCCAGCCAGCCAGATGTCCTCATTTCCCTTTGGTGCAAAGGAGGCAAGCGCATGCGAGAGTATCAAGCAAAGGCACCCGTTTGATTGCAACAAGACCAAGACCGTCATAGCGACAGAAGGAGGTCATCGTGGAGCCCAAGCCGGCGTCACCACCAGAGCCTTTGACAGGCGAGGACCAATTTTAGTCAGGATAAGTGTACTATATGTTCCCCTTCAAAATGGCCAATTGTTTGCGCCCTTCCCGCTCAATATTTGGGAAGAGGCCCAGGGCCCCTGTCTATAAGTAGAGCTAGCCACCACACTAGAGAGGGGGATCGATCGGGACATCTCACCTCATCTTAGCTTGATCCAATCCGATCAAGAGCCTAGCCACAAGAACAACTCACCCTCGTGAGGCTGTTCTTCCTTGTATTGTTCATCATCAGCCCAAGAGGCAATCCACCACACCACACACTGGAGTAGGGTGTTACACCACAATGGTGGCGCGAACCAGTATAAACTTGTGTCTCTTGTGTTGTTCCTTTGGTAGTTTAGATCCTAGCGAGGCAACGAGGTGCAGGTAGGTAGGGGTGAGATCTCCGCATGCACCCTAGAGTTCAAACCTAGAGGGTCTGCCGGAACACGAAATTCGACATTTGGCGCGCCCGGTAGGGGGCACGGAATCCGTCTTCCGCCGCCTGTTCTTCGCCGCCCTTAGCATCCATGTCGGGGCGCTCGTCGGGCCCGCTGAGCGCCTCAGCTTCGCTCTCACTCTGCGTCGCCCGAAGGCCCCGGCCAAGCGCCCGCCGTTCCCGTCGCTTTGCCGTCAACGCCGCCACTGGCCCGGAAGGGAACGAGCAGCAAGCATCGTCCCAGCATCCGTCCGTAAGGCGAGACGGCCGTACCACTACTCCTTCACTCACCCCAGCTGATTCTTCATCTCGCGTGCTCTGCGGGCCCATGGAGGCTCGGGCCGCGCTCATCGCGGCAAACAATCTCCTGCGCTACCACCCTGTCGACGACGTCTACGAAGAGTGGCTCGACCGCGTCCCCGAGCTCGTCCGCGCCGCAGGGGGCTCCCCTGCGCCATCCTTCTCGCTGCACTGCGCCCCGCCCTGCGCGGGCGATGAAGCTCCAGGGGCGCCTCACCCACCTCGCCCTCAAGAAGGCGCCCTGGCCCCAAGGCGCGTGACCCCTGGGCGGAACCCACTCCGTCCGGCACCAGTGCAGCAAGAGCAGAGCTGTCAAGAGGCCCCTCGCCCCCAAGAAGCTACCCGAGTGCTCCCTGCGTCGGCCCGTCACGACCGCGCTCCTGCTCCAGCACGCCAAGACCCCTGACTTGCTCCCAGCGGCAGCGCATGGGGACCCGCATAAGACCAGGCTCTCGTCACCAAAGGCCCCGTGGCCCACAAAGGCTGCCATTGTTGGGGAACATAGTAATTTCAAAAAATTCCTCGCACACGCAAGACCATGGTGATGGCATAGCGAGAGGGAGAGTGTACGTCCACGTACCTCGTGAGACCGAAAGCGGAAGCGTTATAACAACGCGGTTGATGTAGTCGTGCGTCTTCACGATCCGACCGATCCAAGCACGAGCGTCGGCACCTCCGAGTTCTCGCACATCGTTCAGCTCAATGGCGATCCCGGACTGCGATCCAGCAAAGTGTCGGGGATGAGTTCCGTCGACGACGACGGCGTGGTACGATGATGATGCTCCACCGGCGCAGGGCTTCGCCTAAGCTCATGACGATATGACTTCTCCGCGCGGGCTTCGCTTAAGCTCATGACGATATGACGAAGTGGAATATGGTGGAGGGGGCACCGCACACGGCTAAGGAACGATCCGTAGATCAACTTGTGTGTTGGGGTGCCCCCCTGCCCCGTATATAAAGGAGCAAGGGGGTGCGGCCAGCCCAAGGCGCTGGAGGAGTCCTACTCCCAGCAGGAGTAGGACTCCCCCCTTTCCTAGTTGGATTAGGATTGGAGGAGGGAAGAGGGAAGGGGCACCGCCCTCTCCTGTCCTATTAGGACTAGAGGGGAGGCGGCGACGGCCTGCCCTGGCGGCCCTTCCTCTTCTCTCTATGGCCCATCAAGGCCCATAGACCCCCGGGGTTCAGTAACCCCGGTGTTCGATAACTTCTGTTTTCATCGGAACCTTTCGAAGTCAAACATAGGCTTCCAATATATCAATCTTTATGTCTCGACCATTTGAGACTCCTCGTCATGTCCGTGATCACATCCGGGACTCGAACAACCTTGGTACATCAAAACTTATAAACTCATAATGAACTGTCATCAAAAGCGTTAAGCGTGCGGACCCTACGGGTTCGAGAACTATGTAGACATGACCTAGAACCATTCTCGGTCAATAACCAATAAGCGGAACCTGGATGCCCATATTGGTTCCTACATATTCTCTGAAGATCTTTATCGGTCAAACCGCATAACGATATCGTTGTTCCTTTTGTCATCGGTATGTTACTTACCGAGATTCGATCGTCGGTATCAATACCTAGTTCAATCTCGTTACCGTAAGTCTCTTTACTCGTTCCGTAATACATCATCTCACAACTAACTCATTAGTTGTAATGCTTGCAAGGCTTATGTGATGTGTATTACCGAGAAGGCCCAGAGATACCTCTCCGACAATCGGAGTGACAAAACCTAATCTCGAAATCGCCAACCCAACAAGTACCTTTGGAGACACCTGTAGTACTCCTTTATAATCACCCGATTCGTTGTGGCGTTTGGTAGTACCAAAGTGTTCCTCCGTAAACAGGAGTTGCATAATCTCATAGTTACGAGGAACATGTATAGGTCATGAAGAAAGCATTAGCAATATACTAAGCGATCAAGTGCTAAGCTAACGGAATGGGTCATGTCAATCACATCATTCTCCTAATGAGGTGATCCCATTAATCAAATGACAACACATGTCTATGGTTAGGAAACACAACCATCTTTGATTAATGAGCTAGTCTAGTAGAGGCATACCGTTGACTATCTGCTTGTCTATGTATTCACACATGTATTATGTTTCGGTTAATACAATTCTAGCATGAATAATAAACATTTGTCATGGTATAAGGAAATAAATAATAACTTTATTATTGCCTCTAGGGCATATTTCCTTGATCTCCCACTTGCACTAGAGTCAATAATCTAGTTCACATCGCCATGTGATTTAACATCAATAGTTCACATCTATATGTGGTTACCACCCATAGTTCACATCGACATGTGACCAACACCCAAAGGGTTTACTAGAGTCGATAATCTAGTTCACATCGCTATGTGATTAACACCCAAAGAGTACTAAGGTGTGATCATGTTTTGCTTGTGAGATAATTTTAGTCAGCGGATGCATCACATTCAGAGCCGTAAGTATTTTGCAAATTTCTATGTCTACAATGCTCTTGCGGAGCTACTCTAGCTAATTGCTCCCACTTTCAATATGTATCAGATTGAGACTCGAGTCATCTAGATTAGTGTTAAAACTTGCATCGGCGTAACCCTTTACGATGAACCTTATTTCACTTCCATAATCGAGAAACATATCCTTATTTTACTAAGGATAATTTTGACCGTTGTCCATTGATCTACTCCTAGATCACTATTGCACTCCTTGCCAAGCTTAGTGGTAGGGTATGCAATAGATCAGTACACAACATGACATACTTTATAGAACCTATGGCTGGTGCATAGGGAATGACTTTCATTCTCTTTCTATCTTACTGCCGTGGTCGGGTTTTGAGTCTTACTCAATTTCACACCTTGTAACACAGGCAAGAACTCTTTCTTTATTGTTCCATTTTGAACTACTTCAAAATCTTTGTCAAGGTATGTACTCATTGAAAAAACTTATCAAGCGTCTTGATCTATCTCTATAGATCTTGATGCTCAATATATAAGCAGCTTCACGAGGTCTTTCTTTTGAAAAACTCCTTTCAAACACTCCTTTATGCTTTGCGAGAATAATTCTACATTATTTCCAATCTACAATATGTCATTCACATATACTTATCGAAATCTTGTAGTGCTCCCACTCACTTTCTTGTAAATCAGGCATTTCCAAAAGTCTGTATAAAACCATATGCTTGATCAACACATCAAAGCGTATATTCCAACTCGAGATGCTTGCACCAGTCCATTGATGGATCATTGGAGCTTGCACATTTTGTTAGCACCTATAGGATTGACAAAACCTTCTAGTTGCATCATATACAACTCTTCTTTAAGAAAACCATTAAGGAATGCAGTTTTGACATCCATTTGCCAGATTTCATAAAATGTGGCAATTGCTAACATGATTCGGACAGACTTTTAAGCATCGTCTGAGTGAGAAAATCTCATTGTATTCAACATCTTGAACTTTGTCAAAAACCTTTTTCGACAAGTCTAGCTTTGTAGATAGTAACACTACTATCGACATCATCTTCCTCTTGAAGATCCATTTATATAATATGGGTTGCCGATCATTGGGCAACTCCATCAAAGTCCATACTTTGTTCTCATACATGGATCCCATCTCAGATTTCATGGCCTCAAGCCATTTCGCGAATCTGGGCTCATCATCGCTTCCTCATAGTTAGTAGGTTCATCATGGTCTAGTAACATGACTTACGAACATGATTACCGTACCACTCTGGTGCGGATCTTACTCTGGAAGACCTCACGAGGTTTGGTAGCAACTTGATCTGAAGTTTCATGATCATCATCATTAACTTCCTTACTAATTGGTGTAGGAATCACTTGGAACTGATTTCTATGATGAACTACTTTCCAATAAGGGAGAATGTACAATTACCTCATCAAGTTCTACTTTCCTCCCACTCACTTCTTTCGAGAGAAACTTCTTCTCTAGAAAGGATCCATCTTAACAACGAATAACTTGCCTTCGGATCTGTGATAGAAGGTGTACCCAATAGTTACCTTTGGGTATTCTATGAAGACACTTCTCCGATTTGGGTTCGAGCTTATCGGTGAAAACTTTTCACATAAGCATCACAACTCAAACTTTTAAGAAACGACGAGCTTAGGTTTCTTGTTAAACCATAGTTCATACGGTGTCGCCTCAACAGATTTAGATGGTGCCCTATTAAGCGTGAATGCAAGCTGTCTCTAATGCATAACCCCAAAATGATAGTGGTAAACCGATAAGAGATATCATAGATCGCACCATATCCAATAAAGTGCGGTTATGACTTTCGGACACACCATTATGCTGTGGTGTTCCATATGGCGTGAGTTGCGAAACTATTTCACATTGTTTCAAATGAAGACCAAACTTCGTAACTCAAATATTCATCTCCACGATCAGATCGCAGAAATTTTATTTTCTTGTTACGATGATTTTCCACTTCACTCTGAAATTCTTTGAACCTTTCAACTATTTCAGACTTATGTTTCATCAAGTAGATATACCCATATCTGCTCAAATCATCTTGTGAAGGAGAAAATAATGATACTTGCCACGAGCATCAACACTCATTGGATCGCATACATCGGTATGTATTATTTCCAACAAGTCGATGGCTCGTTCTATTGTTCCGAGAACGGAGTTTTAGTCATCTTGCCCAAAAGGCACGGTTACGCAAGCATCAAATGATTCATAACCAAGTGATTCCAAAATCCATCTTTATGGAGTTTCTTCATGCGCTTTATACCGATATGACCCAAGCGGCGATGCCACAAATAAGTTGCACTATCATTATTAACTTTGCATCTTTTAGCATCAATATTATGAATATGTGTATTACTACGATCGAGATCCAACAAACTATTTTTATTGGGTGTATGACCATTGAAGGTTTTATTCATTTAAATAGAACAACAATTATTCTTTGACTTTAAATGAATAACCGTTTTGAAAACTATTTTCATTGGGTGTATGACCATTGAAGGTTTTATTCATTTAAGCAGAACAACAATTATTCTTTGACTTTAAATGAATAACCGTTTTGAAAACTATTTTCATTGGGTGTATGACCATTGAAGGTTTTATTCATTTAAACAGAACAACAATTATTCTTTGACTTTAAATGAATAACCGTTTTGCAATAAACATGATCAAATCATATTCATGCTCAACGCAAAACACCAAATAACATTTATTTAGGTTTAACACTAATCCCGAAAGTATAGGGAGTGTGCGATGATGATCATATCAATCTTGGAACTACTTCCAACACTCATCGTCACTTCCCTTCAACTAGTCTCTGTTTATTCGTAACTCCTGTTTTGAGTTACTAATCTCAACAACCTAACAAGTATCAAATACTCGGGGCTACTATAAACACTAGTAAGGCACACATCAATAACCTGTATATCAAATATACTCTTGTTCAATTTGCCATCCTTCTTATCCGCCAAATACTTGGGGTAGTTCCGCTTCAAATGACCAGTTCCATTGCAGCAAAAGCACTTAGTCTCGGGCTTAGGACCAGACTTGAGCTTTTTTCACTCGAACAACAACTTGCTTGCCGTTCTTCTTGAAGTTCCTTCTTCCCTTTGCCCTTTTCCTTGAAACTAGTGGTCTTGTAAATCATCAACACTTGATGCTCTTTTCTTGATTTCTACCTTCGTCGATTTCAGCATCACGAAGAGCTTGGGAATCACTTTTGTCATCCTTGCATATTATAGTTCATCATGAAGTTCTACTAACTTGGTGATGGTGACTAGAGAATTCTGTCAATCACTATGTTATCTGGAAGATTAACTCCCACTTGATTCAAGTAATTGAAGTACCCAGACAATCTGAGCACATGCTCACCAGTTGAGCGATTCTCCTCCATCTTTTAGCTATAGAACTTGTTGGAGACTTCATATCTCTCAACTCGGGTATTTGCTTGAAATATTAACTTCAATTCCTGGAACATCTCATATGGTCCATGACGTTCAAAACGTCTTTGAAGTCGATTCTAAGCCTTTAAGCATGGTGCACTAAACTATCAAGTAGTCATCATATTGAGCTAGCCAAAGCGTTCATAACGTGCGCATCGCTCTCCTGCAATAGGTTTGTCACCTAGCGGTGCATTAAGGACATAATTTTTACGTGCAGCAATGAGGATAAACCTCAGATCACGGATCCAATCCGCATCATCGCTACTAACATTTTCAACATAATTTTCTCTAGGAACATATCAAAACAAACATATAAAAGCATAGGGAAGCAACAACGCGAGCTATTGATCTACAACATAATTTGCAAAATACTACCAGGACTAAGTTCATGATAGATTAAAGTTCAATTAATCATATTACTAAAGAACTCCCACTTAGATAGACATCTCTCCAGTTATCTAAGTGATTCGTGATCCAAATCAACTAAACCATGTCCGATCATCACGTGAGATGGAGTAGTTTCAATGGTGAATCACTATGTTGATCATATCTACTATATGATTCACGTTCGACCTTCGGTCTCCGTGTTCGAGGCCATATCTGTTATATGCTAGGCTCGTCAAGTTTAACTTTGAGTATTCGCGTGTGCAACTGTTTTGCACCGTTGTAGATGGACGTAGAACTTATCACACCGATCATCACGTGGTGTCTGCGGGTACTAGGAACTTGACAGCGGTGCATACTCGGGAGAACACTTCTTGATAATTTTAGTGAGAGATCATCTTATAATGCTACCGTCAATCAAAGCAAGATAAGATGCATAAAGGATAAACATCACATGCAATCAATATAAGTGATATGATATGGTCATCATCATCTTGTGCTTGTGATCTCCATCGCCAAGCACCGTCATGATCACCATCGTCACCGTAGCGACACCTTGATCTCCATCGTAGCATCGTTGTCGTCTAGCCAACTATTGCTTCTCGACTATCGCTACTGCTTAGTGATAAAGTAAAGCAATTACATGGCGTTGCATTTCATACAAAAGCGACAACCATATGGCTCCTGCCGATTGCCGATAACTCGGTTACAAAACATGATCATCTCATACAATAAAATATAGCATCACGTCTTGACCACATCACATCACAACATGCCCTGCAAAAACAAGTTAGGCGTCCTCTACTTTGTTGTTGCAAGTTTTACGTGGATGCTACGGGCTGAGCAAGAACCGTTCTTACCTCGCATCAAAACCACAGCGATAGTTTGTCAAGTTGGTGCTGTTTTAACCTTCGCAAGGACGGGCGTAGCCACACCGTTCAACTAAAGTGAGAGAAACGGACACCCTCGGTCACCTTTAAGCAACTAGTGCTCGGCGGTGAAACCAGTCTCGCGTAAGCGTCTGGCGTAATGTCGGTCGGGCGCTTCATCTCACAATACCACCGAACCAAAGTATGACATGCTGGTAAGCGGTATGACTTATATCGCCCACAACTCATTTGTGTTCTACTCATGCACATGACATCAACGCATAAAACCAGGCTCGGATGCCCTTTGTTGGGGAGCGTAGTAATTTCAAAAAATTCCTCGCTGCAAGACCATGGTGATGGCATAGCAGCGAGAGGAGAGTGTCCGTCCACGTACCCTCGTGAACCGAAAGCGAGGCGTTATAACAACGCGTTGATGTAGTCGTGCGTCTTCACGATCCGACCGATCCAAGCACCGAGCGTCACGGCACCTCCGAGTTCTGCACACGTTCAGCTCGATGGCGATCCCGGACTCGATCCAGCAAAGTGTCGGGATGAGTTCCGTCGGCCTGGCGCGTGGTAGCGATGATGATGCTCCACCGGCGCGGGGCTTCGCCTAAGCTCATGACGATATGACTTCTCCGGCGCGGGCTTCGCCTAAGCTCATGACGATATGACGAAGTGGAATATGGTGGAGGGCACCGCTGCGGCTAAGAAATGATCCGTAGATCAACTTGTGTGTCAGGGTGCCCCCTTGTATATAAAGGAGCAAGGGGGTCCGGCCAGCCCAAGGCGGCGCTGGAGGAGTCCTACTCCCACCGGGAGTAGGACTCCCCCCTAGTTGGATTAGGATTGGAGGAGGGGAAGAGGGAAGGGGCGCTGCCCCCTCTCCTTGTCCTATTAGGACTAGATGGGGAGGCGCGCGCCTGCCCTGGCCGCCCTTCCTCTTCTCTCTATGGCCCATCAAGGCCCATAGACCCCGGGGGTTCCGTAACCCCGGTGTTCGATAACTTCCTGTTTCATCCGGAACCTTTCCGAAGTCAAACATAGGCTTCAATATATCAATCTTTATGTCTCGACCATTTCGAGACTCCTCGTCATGTCCGTGATCACATCCGGGACTCGAACAACCTTGGTACATCAAAACTTATAAACTCATAATGAACTGTCATCGAAGCGTTAAGCGTCACGGACCCTACGGGTTCGAGAACTATGTAGACATGACCTAGAACCATTCTCGGTCAATAACCAATAAGCGGAACCTGGATGCCCATATTGGTTCCTACATATTCTCTGAAGATCTTTATCGGTCAAACCGCATAACGATATCGTTGTTCCTTTTGTCATCGGTATGTTACTTACCCGAGATTCGATCGTCGGTATCAATACCTAGTTCAATCTCGTTACAGTAAGTCTCTTTACTCGTTCCGTAATACATCATCTCACAACTAACTCATTAGTTGTAATGCTTGCAAGGCTTATGTGATGTGTATTACGAGAAGGCCCAGAGATACCTCTCCGACAATCGGAGTGACAAAACCTAATCTCAAATCGCCAACCCAACAAGTACCTTTGGAGACACCTGTAGTACTCCTTTATAATCACCCGATTCGTTGTGACGTTTGGTAGTACCAAAGTGTTCCTCCGTAAACAGGAGTTGCATAATCTCATAGTTACGAGGAACATGTATAGGTCATGAAGAAAGCATTAGCAATATACTAAGCGATCAAGTGCTAAGCTAACGGAATGGGTCATGTCAATCACATCATTCTCCTAATGAGGTGATCCCATTAATCAAATGACAACACATGTCTATGGTTAGGAAACACAACCATCTTTGATTAATGAGCTAGTCTAGTAGAGGCATACCAGTGACTATCTGTTTGTCTATGTATTCACACATGTATTATGTTTCCGGTTAATACAATTCTAGCATGAATAATAAACATTTATCATGGTATAAGGAAATAAATAATAACTTTATTATTGCCTCTAGGGCATATTTCCTTCAGCCGCGCCTTCACCACCGAGCTTCCCATCGTCGCGTGGCCCAGCAAGTTCAAGCCAGACCTGCCTCCTCGCTACGACGGCACGGCCGACCCAGCGGAGTTCCTCCAGCGCTACGAGCTAGGCATCGAAGCCGCCAACGGGGACGAGAAGGTCATGGCGAACTGGTTTCCCATGGCACTCAAGGCGGGCCCGCACTGCTCCCGAACACAGCTCGCACGATTTCCTCTGGGGCGAGATGTGCACCCGCTTCATCGCCAACTTCAAGGTACTCGTGACCGGCCTCTGCCCAGTGGCGACATGCGCCGCATCAAGCAGCAGCCGGGGAGACCCTGCGAGAAGTACATCCATCGCTTCAACAACGCATGCGCCTCAAGATTCCCAAGGTGACCGAGGAGGCCATCATCTCAGCCTTCTCCGATGGTGTGCGTGACGTCAAGATGAAGGAGGAGCTGGCGATGCATGAAGATCTGTGCACATCCTTGGAGCTGTTCAACTTGGCGACAAAGTGCGCCAGGGCTGAGGAAGGACGCCTTTCCTCCTCGAGCTGCCACCGAAGACCGAAGAGAAGAAGCCCAAGGCCAGGGCGTGAAGCGCAAAGGGGCTGCCGTGCTGCAGCGAGAACCAGAAACCAAGCGAGGCGAGATCAGCCCGAGTCTTCCAAGGGCAGCCGGTACTGTGTGTACCACGACCTCCACACCCACAACACCAACGAATGTCAAGAGCTCCGAGCCGTGCGAGAAGGGAGAATCGGTCGACGCCCCAACCGCAAGGATCGAGGCTACGGCCGAGGAGGAGGAAGAAACGCAGGACGCTGGGAAGACCGTGGCCCTCGCCAAGGGTGGCGTGACCGACCTCGCGAGGATCACTGGCAGGATCAGCCGATCCTCGCGAGGGAGGCTGGAGGGATCAGCCTCGCGAGGATCACCCGCAAGGAAACACAGGCCTCCCTCCTCTACCGCTGCAGCCAAGGAGAAATGAGGACCCTCATCAGGACGAGTGGGCTGGGGGCTTCCAGGAGCCGCGCGCGATCGCTTGCATCCTGGGTGGAGCTCAAGCCCCAGCATCTCAACGCATCTTCAAGAAGTTCGCCCGCGATGTGAATGCAGTCCTCCCCAAGCTCGAAGCCACGCGCCCTCTCAGGTGGTCAGCGAGCGCCATCACGTTCAGCTCAGCGGATCAGCTCAAGTTCGCGGCCATAGCCGGAGTCCTCCCGATGCTTTGTTCCCCAATCATCAGCAACGTGCAAGTCAACAGGACCCTCATCGATGGCGGAGCAGGGCTCAATGTCCTGTCCGTAGAGACATTCAACAATCTCCAAGTGCCTTACAATCAGCTTCAGCCAACCAAGCCTTTCTCTGGAGTCACCGATGGCTCCATAGTTCCGATTGGGCAGGTCCGCCTATTCGTCACCTTCGGGGCGCGCGACAACTACCACACCGAGCTCATCGACTTCGTTGTCGCCCACATTCACCTGCCATACAATGCCATCCTCGGGTACCCAGCTCTGGCCAAGTTCATGGCCGTGACTCATCATGGCTACAACGTCCTCAAGATGCCAGGAAGCAGCGGAGTCATCAAGGTGCCTTGTGAAGAGAGAGACGCAGTGTGCTCCCTGGAGCGAGCTTCTCAAGCCGCGTCACTTGGAGACCTAGATCGCAGGAGCGGGAGGCTCCCCGAGACTGCTCCCAAGATGAAGAAGACATCGCCAGACCCGACCCCTCGGGAGGCAGGCCCCTCAGGGTCCGTGCCTGTTCAGGGGGCACCTCCTTCTGTCGCATAGGAAGGCGCACCCGGCGCCCTCCTCAAGCAAGGCTCGGGGGCTCTCTCCTAGAGGGCCACCGACCTTGCTAAGGTCACGAGGGAGGCGCTTGGGCACCACTTGGAGGCGTGTTTCAAAGCATGTTTCCCTCAGGAAGGAGCGAGGCAAGCAGGGCCAAACCCTCAGGAGTTCGTCAGCCAAATCATTCAGGAGCTGCAGGAGTCAAGAGTCATGAGTGGCAGCCGCCGCTTACCCCGCCGTAGCTCCCCATCCAGGCGAGGATGGTGGGCTGCGCGTCTGCATCGACATACCAGGGCTCAACCGAGCCGCCTCTCAGGAGCGCCTCTGGCCCTCACGTGTGGGGCGCTGCGAAGGCCTGCCCCACAGCTACGTTCGCATGCCCTACGTCGTGCCGAACGCGGCCGCCACACGCCAGTGCCTCATGGGGAGCATCATGGAGGCTCAAGAGGCCAGGCGTTCCGCAGTCCTGGTGGAGATGGAGATGGTCCGTGAGGAGCCACCAGCGCCTCCGGAGCCTCGCGAGGCTCCTGGGCCTAGGGGCTCGTGAAGATCGGCTTCCGCTGCCCACGAAGTCTGCTACTTTAGCATCCCTTCGTCTTCAACGTTATCAGGTGACATCCTTCAAGTTTCATTTCTAGCTGGGAGCGCCCCCCAGGGATGCATCATTCCCAGGCCGCGTGGATCCGTCCCTGCGGCGTGTATCCCTTTTACTTCATGTTCCTAGCTTACCTTATCTGGGGGCGCCCCTCGGGCTGCATCATCCCCAAGCCACTTGGGCCAGACCCAGCGGCATGTACCCCTCTTGCGTTTATTCGGGTCGTGCGTTCGACCCATCATCACTGTTATTTGATGCCTGTCCACGGCACCCCTTCTTCCTTCATGTTAGACGCTTGCACGTTAAAGGGGGGGGTACCTGAGCATCGCGACTCATGGGCTCCCACTGGCTCTCCAGCCCTCCCCCTCTGGCCTTGTCGACGGCATCGTGACCTAGCATACCAGCGACAGCTGAGACCCTTCGAGGCGAGGACCGGGGGTGAGAGCGTCGGCTTCTAACCAAATTTGCAGGAACACGTCACAAGTTAATGCCCAGTGCCAGGCGCAACCCTCCTTGAGTTAGGGCCCCGTGAGTCCCGCGCTGGCTCACGGGTGCCAAGATACACCTCGTCAGGCCCTACCGTGCCCGCCACGTATTAGGGCGGGCTGTACTGCGCCAGGGGCTCCTCGAGGGGGAGCCCCTCCCACGCACTGATGGAAGCACCATGCTCCGCTGGCTGACGACACTGCCGCTGTGGCTATGCCCGTACACACACTGAGCGCTATGCTCATGCTGGTGATAAACAAGCGAGGTGGCCCCGGCTGCATCAACCTCGGGGCCCCCAGAGCTCAATGTCGGCCTCATCGCAACGCCTCCCTCGGGAGTGCAGCGCGAGGCTGAGCCTGAGGGCTACGCTGGGTCATGCTCGACGCCGCCACCCAGGCAGGCCCCTCGGGCCTGGTTTGTCGCCACGTACCTCCCGGCGGAGCCAAGGTACGAGGCCGTTTGAGCGTCAAGGGGAATCCTGAGCATCGCGACTCGAGAGCCTAGCTGGTCACGTAGCCCCTCACTCCTTAGTTCCGAAGGCTAACGGCAGTTGAGGTATCTTGCGGGCCGGGCTCTGCAGGCGTAGAATGGTAAATTCACCCATACATCTCACCTCCCTACTTGTTGTTAGATGCTGCTTGAAGGGGACTCTGAGCATTGCGACTCGAGGCCTAACTTGTCACGTAGCCCCTCACTCCTTGGTCCCGTCCCGGTTTACGGTCGGGGCTAATGGCGGCTGAGGTATCTTGTGAGGGCATGGCTCTGCCGGCGTAGAACATAAGCAAGTTGGAAGGAAAAGCGCAAATCTCAAGGAATTCAAAAGCAAATATTACAGTCCATAACTGTTGTCACAACACCAAAAGCAAGTTTAAACGCCTCCTCGAGGCATGATGCATGTTGCAGGAGCTGAAAGCAGAACATGAGCCACAAAGGAGTCACTTGATGACGGCGGAGCTGCGCGGGGCGGGTTCGCCTCGTGAAGCCTCGGGACGGCGGCGCTTCGCCCGGCTTAGTGCTGAAAGCCCGAACCGCCCGGCCAGATCCTCCGCTCGACCCTTCACGGCCTTAGCAGCGGCAGCGGCAAGCTCGCCACTCACAGGCTCCAGCAGGCTGTCGAGGTCGACGTTGGGATCGCGAAGGTAGACGTGGATAAGGAAGCACGTCAGCGCTACAGAAGACAGGACACGCGCCTCGGCCTCAGCCGTGGGGCCAAGGCCAAGGGTGACATCTTCAAGGGCATGGACCAGGAAGGAAAGCAGCTTGGCAGGGCCGTCCTTGGCGCCGACCAGCGGGTTTTCCAGGACGCTGTCGTAAAGCGACCTCAGCAAGGTGCGAGCCTTGGCCTCCATCTCCGCGAAGGCCACCCGGTCCTCGGCGAGGACCCGCGCCTTGTCATCCAGCTCGACCCTCTTAGCCTCCAACTCCTTCTCCAGCGCACCCAAGCGGTCACGGCGCCGGTTAAGCTTGGCGTCCCGGTCCTTGACGGCCGCCTCGCGAGCCTTCATGTCTTCCTCCTTCTCTTGGCGAATGCGGGCCTACTTGGAAAGCTGGTCACGCAGGCCCTGCAGCTCGCTCTCCAGCGCCTTGCAGCGACCTCGGACATCGGCTACCTCCCCCAAGGTGGCGTCGCGAGTAGCCTTCGCCCCAAGGACGGCCTGCTTCTCCTCGTCGCAAGCCATCGCGGCCTGAACCAGCTCCACTCAAATCGAGGCGTCGAGGCGAACCCAGCGGAGGCCAGCTCAAGCGCCCGGCCTGGCGAGGTCGGCGCCCAGAAGATCTTACGCGCAGCGGTCCGGTTCAGCAGCAGCACGATCCAGGGCAGTGGGAGGAGTCGGAGAGACAGCCGGCCGGTGGAGTAGGAGGAGAGGCGGCAGCGTAACCACGGCATCTGGCGGGACCTTCAAGCTCCGATAGCTGCGGCAGTGGCATCAGGCAAGGATACCTCGGGAGTGGCTTGGGCCATGGGGGCTGAGCTCGCTCCAGCTAGCTCCGCCAGGCCTCGCGAGGATGAACGGGCAGGAGAGGCCCGTGTCTTACCGTCACCTTCTTTCGCGGGCGGAGGCACTGCCCCAGACGAAGCCTCAGGAGCTCCCTTCAGCTTCTTCGTCGCAGGCGCCAGCCTAGCCAAGGAATACAGATATCAAGCCTCAGCGACAAAGCAAGAAATAAAGCAAGAATCAAGCACTTACTGGTCATCGCTCGCGGGCTCGAGCAACCTACGGCCAAACTTGAAGCCCGAGAGCCGGCTGCAGGGATCAGCCTCAAGAGGCCCGGGAGCAGGAGGCGCGTCTGCGGATCGCCTCGGAGCCGGGGCAGACCCGCGGGGGACCAGCACAGTCATGTCCTTCTTCAGGATCGGGGGCAAGCTCTCGCCGCCCCGCCCATCGCCATCCTCGTCATCGCTCGGCAAGAGGCGCAGAGCGCGAGACCTGCGCCAGGGGAGGGGCGCTCTCGACTCCCCGTCGGTCGCCTCAGAGTCAGGCCCCTCTTCCCGCTCCTTTTCTTCCTCCTCTCCGCTGGAGTCGCCGGAGGACACGTTCACCATCGCCAGGGCCGCCGGGTCCTCGGGAACCTCCGCGGGCACGGGCCCGTCCCCATTGAAGACGGACATGGAGTCCACCGCCTGCTCCCAATCATCTCAAAGGAACAAGGGTACAGGAGCGCCCTCCAGCCTCGCCACGTCTCCCCCGACCAAAGATTGGAGGACCGCGGCCAGATCTTCGTCGGCCAAGACTGTGGGGCTCGGGCGGGGCCTCCACAGCCGAAGCTAAATCGATGAAGCGGGGCCACCTGGTGCTCCAGAACTCCCTCGGGGCGACGCCCGGTCAGCCGGCGTCTCCATGTTGCCCGCCACAGTCGCGTTCATCTTCTCCGGCCACGGGCTTGGCGGGAATCCACGAGTTCGCATGAGACCAATCGTCGATGGCCGTGGGCTGCTCCGTGGGCAGAATCAGCCGAGGATGGATGCGCCCAGCGTCTACCATGACCCACTTGCTCCTGAAGCCCTCAATCCTCTTCCCGGGCTTCGAAATGGCATTGGAGCTGCCATACGCGACGAAGCTCGCGCACGCGGAGATGGGTCCGCGAGAGAACCGGAGGTAGAAGTAGTGGCGCAGCAAGGCCACTGAGGGCTGCACCATGACATGAGCCTCACAATAGTAGGCGAAGATCGCCAGAAGAAGAACAGAGTTGGGGTGGAGGTGCAGAGCTTGCAGTTTGTAATGGCGGAGGACAGAAAAGAAGAACTCAGAAAAGGGAGGCACCAGACCGGCAGCAATGGCGCTCACGAAGAGCAGATAGAAGGTGCTTCCTTGGTCCTCGGGAAGGGCGGAGCCAGCCCTGAGCACCGCTGCCCAGTCGTTGCCTTGTGCCGCCATCATCCAGCGCGCTCGGGCAAGGCTCTTCTCCGACACTTTTGGGGAGTCCAAGGCGGGTGAGTACCAAGCTCCGGCCGGGGTCTGGCGAGGCGCCATGTCTTGCTAGGGCCAGCGGTGAAAGTAGATCTGGAGATTTCGGAAGCAGGAAGGAAAAGCGCAAGAAAGGGGATCTGAGCAATGACTGGAGAAGGCAAAGGAGGAAAAGCCTATGCGGGTGCGGCACTTTTGTCGATTCGCGCAGTTGCTAAAGGCGCCAACGTCCAATCAACCGCCACGCGGTGCCCAAGGCCGCATGCTGTTAGGGCCCGCGGCGCTTTGCACTTGCCCCTTCGCTTCTTTGCTAAGCCAAGTCCAAGCGCGCCTTGGGCCCGGGGGCTACTGTCAGCGTTCTGGGAATGGGGGTACCCAGACTTGCCTACCTGCGGCCTGCAGCGTGGCTCAAGGGGTGGCCCAGTATGGCCCATCTTCATCAGCACAAGCTCAAGACCCTCGCGATGGGCCAAGCCTCGCGGGGCGGACGACAGGAAGCTTCCTCAGGCACGGCCTCGTCAAGCTGGCTCGCGAGGAGGCGGAGAGATCAAGGCGGGGTACCTCACGAGGTGCCCATGACGCAAGCCATGACGACCAAGGGTGCCAGGCGGGCGCTAGCCCGCGCGGTGTCCTCATTTCCCTTTGGTGCAAAGGAGGCAAGCGCGAGAGAGTATCAAGCAAAGGCACCCTTTTGATTGCAACAAGACCAAGACCGTCGCAACGGCAGGAAGGAGGTCATCGTGGAGCCCAAGCCGGCGTCACCACCAGAGCCTTTGACAGGCGAGGACCAACTTTAGTCAGGATAAGTGTACTAGATGTTCCCCTTCAAAATGGCCAATTGTTGGCGCCCTTCCCGCTCAATATTTGGGAAGAGGCCCAGGGCCCCTGCCTATAAGTAGAGCTTGCCACCACAGTAGAGAGGGGGATCGATCGGGACATCTCACCTCATCTTAGCTTGATCCAATCCAAGCAAGAGCCTAGCCACAAGAACACCTCACCCTCGCGAGGCTGTTCTTCCTTGTATTGTTCATCATCAGCCCAAGAGGCAATCCACCACACCACACACTGGAGTAGGGTGTTACACCATAATGGTGGCCCGAACCAGTATAAACCATGTGTCTCTTGTGTTGTTCCTTTGGTAGTTTAGATCCTAGCGAGGCGACGAGGTGCAGGTAGGTAGGGGGTGAGATCTCCGCGTGCACCCCAGAGTTCGAACCTAGAGGGTCTGCCGGAACCCGAAATCCGACAAGTTCATCAGAGGAGGTACCAGAGCCGTTTGCGTCCGAGTTAAGAGCCCGCACGTTTGTTCAACACGCCAGTGGCAGGCCCGAGTATTCTGGGAGTTCCGGTAATACCCTAATTAACCTCTGATGCACCTCGTAGAAGGGCGGCGGCCCATCCTCACCAGTTAGAGCCGGTACGGAGGGAGGAGCCGACCCTGACCCTCGCCTTATTCAGACACCACCACCGCGTTTTCTGACACCACCGGGTCACTTCTCCAACCCAGTGGATAACATGGTAGAAGCGGCAACCCGGCTTGCTGCACTTCCTATCACCAGCAAGTCGCTGTTCGCGGTTGAGGCTCGGAACGCCATTGAACTTTTGCTGACAGTGACAATAGGCAAATTATCCTTATAGTCAACATCGTGTACACTCGACCCTTCTACCAAGGCGTAGCTATAGCCGACATGCTGAGTCACTAGCGGTGTCCAGTAGTGAACAACACCAAAAACTGCCCCAAGATAACCCACCCCACAACACACATATTGATGCTCAGGGCAAGGGCCATCACGAGGCGGAGGCAGCAAACCAGGGGGCTTATCAGCTGCACCCGATAATTCCTTCAACTTTAGTGGGTGCCAGGTCGAGGACTAGAACCATCGGAGTGCCGTGCCTAGTGCCAGCTTTACGTAACGAGCGCATGTCTAAGGATTTTAAGGGACCTCGCAAAGTACCCAACTACACGGCGGATCTTGAGCCAGCGGCTTGGATTGAGAGTTATGAGCTGGCCATGGACATGTTGGATGTCAGCGATACGGTATGTGCCAAGTATTTCACTATGATGTTGGAAGGGTCGGCTCGCACATGGTTGAAGAACCTGCCCCCTAATTCTATCAACACATGGGCAGAGTTGAAAGAGCGCTTCATCAAGAATTTTCAAGGAACTTGCAAGCAGCCGATGACAATTGTTGGTTTGCAGCACTGTGTGCAGCGCGAAGATGAATCGTCCCATCATTGGGCTCGGCTGGTTGCGAGAATTATCCACTCTTCGGATAGCATTGGGGCTGCCCAAGCTGTGTTGATCTTGGAGAAGAACTTTCACTTTCAGCCTCTTGTGTAGAAGCTAGGGCGGCTTAAACGCAAGTGCACGTATATGGGTAACCTCATGGATGTGCTTACCAGCTACGCTGACTCTAACGGTATGAAGGATCCTAGCTCTGATGATGATAAATCTAATCATGGAAAGAAAAATGGTGGCGGCAAGGGTCAGCAACAGAATGCTTCGGCGGAGAATGGTAATCACAATAACAATCGTAATGGTGAAAAACGCAAACACCCCGATGGCAGGTCAGATTTTGTGGCTAACACCAACATAGGGTTCAAAAATCAGCGTGACAATGGCAAGCAGCCTTATAATGGGGGGGCAAGAATTATGAGGAAGCTCTTAATGCACCGGGTCCAAAGCACGGTTATCCTAAGAAGCCGTCTTCTCATGCTTGGAAGGTTAGTTATATTATGCAGGAGAACAAGAATCAGTCATTTCAGCAGCATCATGGCAGCGGTAATGGGCCGCTAGGCAGGTCAGGCTCAGGAGGTTTCCAAGGAGCCGACTTTGGTGGTGGCGGCTAAAATTCTGGCTATCAAAGCCAATGGAATCATTGCAATCATAATCAGCAGTCTGGTCATGGTAATCATTAGTAGAAAAACCAGTCAGGATATCAGAGTAATCCTAAGCAGCTCAATAATGGACAATATCATGTCTTTACTACGAGCTCTTGTAAGCGGGACCAGAAAGTTCACAACCGGGCAATCAACGCGGTTGAGCTGGCGGTGCCGCAATATTTGAAGTGGTCTGAGCACACATTCACATGGAGCCGGGCAGATCACCAGCCCCATGTTGATGATCTGGGTCATGTGGCCCTGGTAGCAGCCCCTCAAGTGGGCGGTTACAAATCCACTAAAGTGCTTATGGATGGTGGGAGCAGCATCAACATATTGTATTATGACACTCTCCGGCGAATGAATCTGACAGAGAAGGATCTCAAGTCGTGTTCTACTGTATTTCACAGAGTTGTTCCTAGTAAATTGGCTTACCCTGTAGGGAAGATTGCTCTGAAGGTAGCTTTTGGTGATGGATATAACTATAGAGCAGAGACAATGTGGTTTGATGTGGTCAAAATCAAGAGTCCATATCATGCACTGTTTGGACGACCGACTTGTGGTAAATTCATGGCTCGCCCTTGTTACATATATCTGCAGCTTAAGATTCCAAGGCCACGAGGGACAATCATGGTTCATGGAGATCGTAAGATAGCTCTAGATTGTGAGAAGGAGATGCTGCTTATGCCGAGACGGCTTGTGCTGATGAAGAGCTCAAGTTTTACAAGGACAATGTCGACCCGGCTGACATGACCCCTCTGAAGAAGCCCACCACCGAGAAGGACTCTCTGCTCAAGTTCCAATCAGCAAAAGATACAAAGCAAGTTGACTTTGTCCCTGGTGATTCTTCACAACAGCTGACCATTGGGACATGGATGGATCCCAAATAGGAAAGCGCACTCATCGAGTTCATCCATGAGAATCTGGATATCTTTGCATGGAAGCCTTCTGGCATGCCGAGCAAATTCGCTGAGCACCACCTCAATGTGGATCCTAAGATGAAACATGTCCGACAGTTCCTCCATCATTTTAACAAGGAGAGGCATATCGCCATTGGAGAAGAAGTGGCCCGGCTTTTAGCCGCTGGATTCATAGTTAAAGTTTTTTACCCTCGGTGGTTGGCTAATATTGTGCTTGTGCTCAAAAAGAACGAGACCTGGCGCATGTGTGTTGATTACACAGATCCTAACAAGGTTTCCCCAGCTGATCCATTTGCTCTCCCCCGTATTGACCAGATCATTGATGCAACGGCGGGTTATGGAAGCTTATGTTTTTGGATCCTTATTCTAGTTATCATCGGATCAAGATGGCAATTGAAGATCAGGAGAAAACTTCTTTATCACGCCCTTTGGAGCTTTCTGCTATGTTTCTATGCCTTTTGGGCTCAAGAGTTCCCATGCGACTTATCAACACTGTGTTCAGAATTGCTTCCATGGGCATATTGGACGCAATGTTCATGCTTATGTGGATGACATTGCGGTTAAGTCAAGGAATAAGGAAACCTTGCTTGATGATTTGGAGGAAACCTTTGATAATGTCCGGTGTACAAAGTGATGATTAACCTGACCAAATGTGTTTTTGGTGTGCCTGCAGGAAAGTTGCTAGGTTTTTTGGTTTCAGAGAGGGGCATCGAAGCAAAACCAGGAGAAGATCGAAGCTATCACCTCTCTGTCTAAGCTGGCCTATATCAATGATGTTCAACGCCTAGCGGGTCGGATTGCAGCCTTGAGCCGGTTCATAAGCAACCTGGGTGAGAAGGCGATTCCCTTGTACTAGATGATGAGAAACACTGATAAATTTGTCTGGAATGATGCTGCAAATGAGGCTTTTGAAGCACTCAAGAAGCAGTTGGCTGAGCCACCCATCTTGGGTGCTCCGATAGACAAAGAGCCTTTGCTCTTGTACATGGCGGATAATAGTAAAGACCTAAGCGTAGCAGTTGTTGTGGAGCACAAGGAGGCATGGAAAGAATATCCAGTTCAGCGGCCAGTTTATTATGTTAGTGAGGTCTTGACAGATTCCAAGCAAAGATACCCATATTGGAAGAAATTGGTGTTTGTTGTGTTCATGGCTAGCCGCAAGTTAAAGCATTATTTCCTTGGGCATCCAATCACTCTGGTCAGTTCAGCTCCTTTGGGGGATATCATCCAAAACAAAGAAGCCAGAAGCATTGAGCTTGGACCACATCATCTAAAACATGTCCCCAAGACCAAGTCTCGGGATTTCGTGGATTTTATCAATGACTGGACAGAGCTACAAACACCTGAGGAAAAGCTAGACAATACATACTACACGATACACTTTGATGGATTCAGGTAGTTGGAAGGCTCGAGAGCTGGAGTTATTTTATCTTCCGGGCGACGTGATAAGTTTTGTTATGTCTTGAGGCTTATGTTTCCCTTTACTAACAGTGCAGCTAAGTATGAAGCTTTGGTACAAGGGCTCTGCATGGCTAAGGAAATGAACTTGAGCTAGGTTAGATGCCTTGGCGACTCAGATCTCGTTGCACAACAAGTTTCACGGACTTGGGATTATAAGTACCCGCTAACGGCAGCTTATTGTCAAGCAGTGACTAATATTGCTGAGCCCTTCAAAGGTTATCAAGTAGATCACATAAAACGGCGGCATAGTGAGGCGAACGATGCTCTGTCTTGGCTGGGTTCTCAGCATAGGCTGGTTCCCCCAATGTGTTCCTTGATGCACTGCATAATCCTTTAGTCAAATTGCCTTCAGAAGAGGATCTTGCTATCCCTGACTGGGAAGGGAAATTGGTGGTGGCTCTCCGTGCTATTCCAGATTGGAATACGCCTTATCTGACCTATTTGACTCGGGGGGAGCTTCCAAAAGATGAAATTTTGGCTCGACAGATCATTCGAACGTTTAAGTCCATGACGATTGTCAATGGTTAGTTACACAAATGCACTGTGACTGGCGTGTTCCAACGCTGTGTTTCCCCTGAGAAAGGCCGTGACATTCTCCAGGAAATTCATGCACGAGATTGTGGTCACCATGCCGGGTCAAGATCTTTAGTGGCCAAAGATTTTGGACATAGTTTTAGTGGTTAGCCGCTCAAGCTGACGCAGAGGACATTGATCGCAAGTGTGAGGGTTGTGTAACACCCCGAGACCGATGCATCAGATGTCTTCTAGTTATTCGCCATCGTTGCCATGTCATTCGCATGTGTGTTGCACTTTGCCATGTCATCATGTGCATTTCATACGCATGTTTTCAAAACTTGCATCCGTCCGGGTCTCCCAGTTCTCTGCGTTGTCCATTCTGAGCCCAAACACACTCGCACGCGCCCACTGCACCTCCGAAATATTATTTTTATAAGTGGGATAAAAATTTCTCGTAATGGGTTGAAAGTTGGCGTGCGGTCTTGTTATGTTTTCGGTAGACCGCCTGCCGAATTTCATAGCGTTCGGAGACCGTTTGATGCGCCAACGAATAACTATAGCGGCACGAACCGGTCTATTTGTCCGACGTTTTTTGTATCCTAAAACACTTGCTGGGCTGCACTTCTCTACTCTTCTCTTAGCCCAAGACCCCCCTACACAACCCACCTTGGCCCACCTAGCCTTCCCTCAATCAGATTTGTCGGATCAAGATCGGAGGGCTCTGAAACCCCTCCTAACCCCTCAAAACCTAGCCCCTACCAATAAAAGGAAGCCTCCCCTTCCGTTTTTGGTAGCAACCAACTCCATCCTCGAAATCCGCACCACCAGCCACCTTCCCCTCGTTTTTCGGTGCCATCCACTCCACCTCCTCCACTTGACGACATCCTAGCGGCTAGCCGCCGGGGAGCGCCGCAGCCTGCAGCCACCCACATCGTGCCACGTCGCCCCTAGTGCCCCACTCCGCCACGGCCTTCCAGGTCCATGGGGAGCCACCCCGGGCCGCCCTAGGCCCAATCCCCACGCCCTCGCCCCGAGCTCCAGATCAGGAGAGGAGCTTCCGATCCACTGCTCCGCTGTCGTCACCGACCAGACTTCCACCGCGCCGCCATGTGCCGTCGCTGGAGCAGCGCACCGCCAGGTCGCCAACGCGCCCATCCCTCCTTTCCTTCTCCTCCTCTGGCACTTCCCTCACCCGAGCTCTCCGTCTCTGGTTCGCAGCGCCGACGCCGCCTTGGAGCTCCAGTGAGCCCCAACTACCCGGATCCATTGCTCTCGTCTCTGTCGCACGTCCCTCCGGCCGGATCTGGTCGGGGAACGGCCGGATCCGCCCCGTGCCCCATTCCCGGCCTCCTTCGTTCCCTGTCGCCACCGCCCCATCATCGTCGTCGCATAGCCGCCGCGTTTGTCCTCGGCCTCGCCTGCCGACCCCCGATCCAGCTCGCCAGCGTGGCCGTTGACCCTGATCCCGTGAGGTGAGCCTCCTCGAGCCAGCCCAGCTCACTGCTGGAGCAACTAGCCTGCTCCATCACCCTGGGCCCAACCCACTAGGTTAGCAATGCTCAGCTCGCCTATGCCTCGCCCCGAGCTTAATATTGTGCCATGCTCACCCTGTTTTTCCATGAAACAAAAAAGTCCCAGATTTTGCATATCATATGTGCATGTTTGAGATCCATAACTTCGTGCATGTGTGTCCTATGGTAATGTCCTTTATATGCAATGTTATGCTCTTATCACTAGCACAAGCTTGCAAAGTGGCCTACTCACTGTTTGTTGTTTTCATAGACTTAGTATATTCTGCCAAGTATGAATCTGTTATATTGTGATGCCATGTTTACTTGATGCTACCATCAAATCTAAGCATATTCTGGAGATGTCCAGTAAGCATGTTTTGAAGACCTTGTAATGCTCTATCCGTCCATGCCCTTGTGTGCAATTATAGCCTAATATATCTTGTTATTTTAATGATCTCAAATTGCTTAAAAATATAACTGTCAGACTGTTAACAACATGTTCCATTTTGCAAATATCATGGTAATTAATCAATGCCTCCTATGGAGTTGTGCCCATGGAGTAAGTTGGAGTATGCCATGTATACTACATGCCCATGTCTTTTGCATAAAAATTAACATTTCTATGCTTGTTGTTATGTGCTACCAAAGTCAGCATCATAATGTTCCTAGTTGCATTCCCAGATTTTCTCGAAGTCCGAGAATCTGCTAGTTCATGTTTGCATCTTGTCTTGATGATTCCCGTGACCATGTTTCTCCTATATATATGCACTTGCCATGAGTAGCATGTCACGCCCAAGTTGGTATCAGAGCCTCGACCGACCCTAGGAGCCCCCTTGATTGATCGTGTAGTTTGGCCGTTGTTGAGTCTAGAAGAAAACTGTTTTCTGAGTCTAGTTATATCGGAGAGTAGGAATTCTTTTTACTCCTCAGCCCCTTCGTCGCTCTGGTGAGGAATCTTGTCGTAGGTGTTTTGAATTACTCCTCTCCCCCTTCAAATTTTTTTCTTTAGGATCACGCAGTTGGTTTTCCGGTCGTTGGTTCTCATCTCTTTTCATCCGGTGCATTTCTCGTCAAGCCGACTCGAGTCTCTTCATCTTTGCCAAGTTCAATCCTCAGTTCTTCCTCCGACGTCGTTGTTTTTCCTTGTCCGAAGTTGTCCTTGTTTTTCCCGCTCGCCCTCCCTTCTTCTTTTCCGAACAGGAGTCCATAATCGAGTATCCATTCTACTCGTGCGAAGTCTTTGCTTTCTTTCCTCAATGATTTCAACTAGTGTTTTCTCTTCAAGATATTCGTCGATTTCCCCTTCCAAGTTGCCTTTGTTTTCCGGCCCTCCCACCCTTTTTCTTCCCGGAGTTTGAGTCTGTTTCGACCATCAATTTCATTCGTACGGAGTCTCTTCAGTCTTGCCTCAATCATTTCAACCGGTGAATTCTCATCTCGTTCGTCATTCTTCATCTCTTTCTTTTCCAGTGGATTCAATTCAAGTTTTTCGAGTTGATCACATTCTTTTCCTTAGTTAAAGTATTTTCCCTGCTCGTTCGCCTCTCGCTAGTTTATCATTCCGGAGTTCGGAAGACATCTCAGGAGATTCGTCTGTGTTCTAATTAATTCGAGGTTGTCACCTCATTCAAATATTTCAGTTGTTCTGGTGCATCATCTATCTGTTCAACATCCCTTGCCAACGGTGTTATCTCTTCAGTGGGCCCTAACCCACAGGTCTTTTCCCAGGATCTTACCTGACTCTTTTAATTTGCCGGAGCTATTCCCAATTCTTTTCAAGTGTGACGTAAGAATGGATTCCATCAGTCACATGCCTTTTCCAAGATCAATTTCAAATCATTTCATTGTTGGCTCAACCTCTCTGTTTTTCATTCTTCCGGAGTATCTCATTAATTTTGGTGATGTTTATCGTCGTCATTTGAAGACCGAAGTAGAGTTTCTCTTAAATCTTGTTCGTTCTCCGGAAGATTCGTGGTTCTAGCTTCATGCTATCCTCTTGAATTATTTCGTTTGTTAGAGATTCTTTTCTTACCCATCCGGAGTAGTTCAGGAGTTGCTTTTCTGTTCCGATCATCCGGAGGCCATCTTTTCGGAATATCTCTCCATTCTATGTTTTTCAAAAGTCGTTTTCCAATTATTCTATATATGTGCCCCTTCGTTCGTCTCAATATTCTTCCGGTGCTGCGTTCAAGCATTCATTAATCAGTTCGCGATCTCTTCAATCTCTTTTCTCTAAATTCCCTCAAGTATCTTCATGCTTTTCTAATTCTTTCCGGCGATCCGTTCTCTTCTCTTTGTTCATTTTCATTTTCACGGTGGTTCGTTGAAGATTTCTTTTCGATTTTTCATCATATTCAATTCATTCGTTCTTTTAATCCTACCGGTGGCTCAGGAAGACCTCCCCAAATTTGGCGGTATATCTCCCCTTAATCTTTTCCCAATGTGGACAAGTGATATGCAATCCATTGCTTCTCATCAATTTAATTGATGAAGGATAAGCATAACATAATTCTTATTCTTCTTTCATTGAGTAGATTAATTCTTTCTTTGGAGATTGTTCGTGATGAGTGATTTTCTCGGATCTAAGTCATTCTTATTTTCTTTTCCGGAGTTCAGAAATTTCCTCGGTCATTTCGTCAGAACCTCCATCTAAATCACCATAAGGCTCATCTTATTCTTTCACCCTTCATTCTATCTCATCATCCTTTTGTCACCGGAGTTCTTCATGGTGGATCTTCATGATTTAATTCATTCTTCAAGAGCTCATCAAGATTTTGTTGGTGGAGTTCAAGTATCTTTTCTTCTCGCATCTCGAAGTGTAATTAATTCTCTGTATTCTTTTGAGGTGGAGTTTTGCATTTCTTCGTTCTTCTCAGCTATCTAATCATTTCCATTTGTGGCCGGTTATCACCTTATGATTTTGAGATGTTACTTATAAGTCCACAACAAGCATATTATTTTCGTTGTTGATTATCTCAACAACTCCGTTTAAACCTTCCTTCTAAAGATGCTTTCAATTTCATTCGTGGCACAAGTTGTCATATTCTTATCCGTTCTTTTCATTCAACTTTTTCAATTCTTTCCGGAGGTTTTGTGTCATGTCTTCATCAAGTATCATTCCATCCTCTCAAGTTCAAGTTCTATTCCTCCATGTTTTAGCCGGAGTGCTGCCTAAATCCTTTCAGTCTTATCCATTTCTTTTATCATTCTAACCACTCTGGTTAGAACGAGTGGTTTCATAGTCTATCTAATTTCCATGAGCTTTTGATTCTCGTCATTCTCGTCGTTCCTCTCTTCTTCTCAAGTGTTCTCGATTCTTTGCTTCTTATCTTGAGTTCTTGTTTCACCTCATCCCTTTTTCCCTTCCGTCTCGGTCCTAAAATCTCGGGACGAGATCTCTTGTTAGTGGAGGAGTGTTGTAACACCCCGGATTCGATGCGCCAGGTGTCTGCCTGTTATTCGCCGTCGTTGCCATGTCATTTGCTTGCGTGTTGCACTTTGCCACGTATTCATCTGCATTTCATATCATGTCGTCATGTGCATCGCATTTGCATACGTCTTCGTCTCATGCATCCGAGCATTTTCCCCGTTGCCTGTTTTGCAATCCGGCACTCCTATGTCCCCCGGTGCCCCTTTTTGCCTCTTCTTTTGTGCAG
The DNA here is from genome assembly GCA_021605205.1 of Aegilops longissima. NCBI lineage: Eukaryota > Viridiplantae > Streptophyta > Magnoliopsida > Poales > Poaceae > Aegilops > Aegilops longissima. Next base: position 346,158,166 of record CM038679.1, read on the forward strand.
GTATTAAACGTTCTCGGAATGGACCGAGGTTTGCCAAGCGGCCTTGGTATAGCACCGGTAGACCGCCTGTCAAGTTTCGTGCCATTTGGAGGTCGTTTGATACTCCAACGGTTAACCGGGTAACCGCGAAAGCCTCTTTTGAATGCAGCCCAACACCCCTTTCAAAGTGGCCCAAAACCCAGCAAACTCCTCTCCATGCTCTCGGTCGTTCGATCACGATCGTGTGGGCGAAAACAGCTCCTCATTTGGACTCTCCTAGCTCCCTCTACCTATAAATATGTGATCCCCTCCGAAATTTCCGCATATCAAGCCCTAGCCTAATCGCCCCCGCCGCACCCGGACATGTCCGATTCCGCCGGACGCATCTGCGCTGCCGCCCGAAGCCAGTGGCATCGCGCCACGTGGCCTCCGCCGCGCCCAGCCGCCCACCTCCGCTCACCGCCGCTCTCTCGAATCGCCCGCGCCCGGCCGCCGCCACCCTCCGCCGCCGCCAAGCCGGCTCCGTCATTGCCGCCGCCGCTGCCCTTTTGTTAGGATAGAGTCGCATCTTGAAGACGCTTTTGCAAGGTGGATGTCATTACATCAACATTACATAATACATAGGGATACATACATAAGGCATACAATGCCACATGAATACAACAACATCATATACAAGATCGACATCCGACTACGAATGAAACATAAACAGAAGCTCAAACGACATCCACCCTGCTAGCCCAGGCTGCCGACCTGGAACCTATCCCCGATCAAGAAGAAGCGGAAGAAGAACTCCAAACAAGCAAACATCGCTCTCGCGTCATGGTCATCGCGAAACCTGTACCTGCAACTGTTGGTGTAGTAATCTGTGAGCCATGAGGACTCAGCAATCCCATTACCATGGGTATCAAGACTAGCAAAGCTTAATGGGTAAGGAAGGGGTAAAGTGGTGAGGTTGCAGCAGCGACTAAGCATGATATGGTGGCTAACTTACACAAATGAGAGCGAGAAGAGAAACAAAGGAACGGTCGTCAACTAGTAATGATCAAGAAGTGATCCTGAACTCCTACTTACGTCAGACATAACCCAGAAACTGTGTTCTCCTCTCGATCAACCCCGAAAAGAGACCATCACGGTTATGCACATGGTTGGTGTATTTTAGAAGAGTTTGCTTCAAGTCTACTACAACCGGATATTAACAAATTCCCATCTGCCACATAACCGCGGGCACGGCTCTCGAAAGTTTATACCTGCAGGGTGTCCCAACTTAGCCCATGATAAGCTCTCGCGATCAACGAAGGATATTCCTTCTCCCCGGGAAGACCCGATCAGTCTCGGAATCCCGGCTACAAGACATTTCGACAGCAATAAAACAAGACCAGCAAGACCTCCCGGCGTGCCGACACCCTGATAGTAGCCGCACGTATCTCGTCTCAGGCCACGACCGGATGATCAGTCCGTACAACGAAAACCAGGCCTCGAGTTTCCCCGAGGTGGCGCTGCAATTTTGTTAGGATAGAGTCGCATCTTGAAGACGCTTTTGCAAGGTGGATGTCATTACATCAACATTACATAATACATAGGGATACATACATAAGGCATACAATGCCACATGAATACAACAACATCATATACAAGATCAACATCCGACTACGGATGAAACATAACAGAAGCTCAAACGACATCCACCCTGCTAGCCCAGGCTGCCGACCTAGAACCTATCCCCTGATCAAAGAAGAAGCAGAAGAAGAACTCCAAACAAGCAAACATCGCTCTCGCGTCATGGTCATCGCGAAACCTGTACCTGCAACTGTTGGTGTAGTAATCTGTGAGCCACGAGGACTCAGCAATCCCATTACCATGGGTATCAAGACTAGCAAAGCTTAATGTGTAAGGAAGGGGTAAAGTGGTGAGGTTGCAGCAACGACTAAGCACGATATGGTGGCTAACTTACGCAAATGAGAGCAAGAAGAGAAACAAAGGAACGGTCGTCAACTAGTAATGATCAAGAAGTGATCCTGAACTCCTACTTATGTCAGACATAACCCAGAAACCGTGTTCTCCTCTTGATCAACCCCGAAAAGAGACCATCACGGTTACGCACACGGTTGGTGTATTTTAGAAGAGTTTGCTTCAAGTCTACTACAACCGGATATTAACAAATTCCCATCTGCCACATAACCGCGGGCACGGCTCTCGAAATTTTATACCCTGCAGGGGTGTCCCAACTTAGCCCATGATAAGCTCTCGCGATCAACGAAGGATATTCCTTCTCCCCGGTAAGACCCGATCAGTCTCGGAATCCCGGCTACAAGACATTACGACAGCAATAAAACAAGACCAGCAAGACCTCCCGGCGTGCCAACACCCTGATAGTAGCCGCGTGTATCTCGTCTCAGGCCACGACCGGATGAGTAGTCCGTACAACTAAAACCAGGCCTCGAGTTTCCCCGAGGTGGCGCTGCAAGTGGCTCTAGTTTGGACCAACACTTAGACAAGCATTGGCCCGGGGGGGCTGAATAAAGATGACCCTTGGGTTAATTACTCCCAAGGGAAAGTAGGTGGTGGTGAGGCAAATGGAAAACCAATGTTGGGCCTTGCTGGAGGAGTCTTATTCAAAGCAAACTGTCAAGGGGGTCCCATAAATCACCGGACCGCGTTAGGGACGCAAAATCCGGGAACATAATACCGATATGACGGAAACTAGGGCGGCAAGAGTGGAACAAAACACCAGGCATAAGGCCGAGCCTTCCACCCTTTACCAAGTATATAGATGCATTAATAATATAAGAGATATTGTGATATCCCAACAAAATCATGTCCACCATGGAGCAATCTTCAACTTCACCTGCAACTAGCAACGCTATAAGAGGGCTGAGCAAAGCGGTAACATAGCCAAACAACGGTTTGCTAGGAAGGGTGACAATGGTTAGAGGTTCATGGCAATTTGGGAGGCTTGAAGAACAAGTGATAGGTAGCGCAGCATAGCGAAAGAACGAAGCAACTAGCATAGCAATGATAGTAATGAGATCCAAGGTGATGGTCATCTTGCCTGAAATCCCGCAAGGAAGAAGAACGAGTCCCTGAAGAAGATGAAACCACGAAGACGAACCAAGCGTAGACGAACGAATCCTCACGATCGCAACGATACGGGAACTATCGAAAAGAAGCACACAACATAGTAAACACACCACACATAGACAAGACATGATGCTCAACCAAGCATGATGCATGACAAAAACTAGATGAAGCTACTCATGGCAAGAGATGATGCAAACAAGAGCAACACATCAAAGCAAGTTTAAATGAGGCCGGGAACATCATATAACAATTCCGGTAAGTCCTCATATGCAAATTTCGAAATTGGTCCAGATCTGAATAAACCTTATGTTCAAGTTGTTAAACAGCAAGTTAAGATGCACCAAGATGATCTACACGAAATTCTAGTCAAGTTACATATAAAGTTCATTAGATTCAGAGCTACGGCCTAGAAGATATGAGCAAAACAAGATAAACATGGCATTGATGCAAAATGCATACAAACATCAAGCAAACACCTCAAAACAAGGATGCAACATGATAATATGAAGCTACATGCCATTATAAGCAAGTTTCATATAGAGCACACTCAAAACGGAGCAACGGTGCAACACATACACACTATACAAGGCATAACAACAATCTGTCCAAAACAGCAACTAGGCATATTGCAAGCATCAAAAAAATATGCTACAGCACCTCAATATGAAAACAAAAGGCATGGGCATGATGTACAGGTAAAGCATGACAAAACATGAACACTGAGCTATCTCCATAAATCACTAGAACATGCTCGAAACGACATGGCAAGATTGCAAATAATAACAGTTTCAGACTTTGCAGAAAATAACATCAGGTTGCAATGTTTAGAGCTATCAAACAACATGTTACATGAACTTAACATGGCAACCAAAGGCATGGCATGAATCCACTAATTGCATAGAACAACAGTCCCTTACTGACCATGAGCCAAAAGGGCACAGAAAATAATATGGCGCCCATGTAAACATGGCAAGTTATATTACAGATTCATACATGGCAGGAACAACAATAAGTAGGCATGTTGGTGAGCTTGAACCACTCACCACAGAGCACTACATGGCATGGAAAGGCAACTCACAGTAAGAAGACATGGCATAGAGGCTATACACGGCAAGAACAACATCATAGCATACACGGATCAGCTACAACAACCTTGGCAAAATTGAATAACATGTAAACAACCTGCCAGGAAACATTTTATAGCAAAAGTAGAGCTCGATTTACTCAAGCTATGGCACTCCATAATTGCAAACAAGGGCATGGATGGATAGAGCAAGACATGTATAACAAAACATCCTTAGTGAACATCTCCAGATTATGCATAGAATGACTTGTAGAAGCAGGTTAACATAGCATCACGAAATAACAGATTTAGCCTAGCAAAACAGTAACAGCAAGTACCCTACTTAACAAGCTTGATGCACTCACTACAGGAATCACAAAAAATACATGGATAGCACCACTGTAAAGATGGCATGACATAGATCAAAACACATGTAGACATCAACCTCATAGGATACACACATCAAATGCAACAAAAATGACAAATCATCAAGTTATAAAAGTTTCAGCAGGTTAACATCACAAAGCACTCTTGCAACGAAGATTCAGTCATCAAGATGAGCTCAAATGAAAATGATGCAATGGAAAGAAACGATGTACTCGTCGAGGCGAACAATTTGACATATTACACGCACGAAACGGAGTAGTATGCAAAGAGTTATAATGCGATGAATATGCTAACATAATGCGAAAACTTAGGACTTAGGCAAAAAAGGGGGAAGTCAACGTCGGGATCCAGATCCGCGCGGGACCCGAGGCGGCGGCTCGAGCCGCTGGAGATGGACGGCGCTGGCGACGAGGGAGGAGGCCGAGAGGGCTGGGACGGCGGCGCTGGGCGGGGCGGCGCTGTCCGGCGGCCTGGCTGGAGGCGGCGGAGTCGAGGCGGCGGGGCCGAGGTCGCCGGAGACGGCGGCGGGCGAGGCGCGGTCGACGGCGGCGGGAGGAGCTGCGGCGAGGCGGGACGCGCTGGGCGGCGTCATGCTGGCGGCCAGCGGGCGACGGACGCCGCGGCGGGCGGAGGCGACGGCGGCCGGGCGGCGGCGGAGGCGAAGCGCTGCCGGGCGCGGCGGCTTTTGGCGAAGCGGCGGCGGCGCTGCTGGCTGGGCGGGTTTCGCTGGCCCCGATGGGCCAGCAGCACGGGCGCGGCAGAGGCCACGGGCGCGATGCCACTGCCCAGCCGGGCGGCGGCGAGAAGGCGTCCGCGGAATCGGACATGTCCGGGTCCGGCGGGGGCGATTAGGCTAGGGTTTGATCTGCGGAAATTTCGGAGGGGATCACATATTTATAGAAAGAGGGAGCTAGGAGAGTCCAAATGAGGAGCGGTTTTCGCCCACACGATCGTGATCGAACGACCGAGAGCATGGAGAGGAGTTTGCTGGGTTTTGGGCCACTTTGAAAGGGGTGTTGGGCTGCACACAAAAGAGGCTTTCGCGGTTACCCGGTTAACCGTTGGAGTATCAAACGACCTCCAAATGGCACGAAACTTGACAGGCGGTCTACCAGTGCTATACCAAGGCCGCTTGGCAAACCTCGGTCCATTCCGAGAACGTTTAATACCCGCACAAAAGAAGAGGAAAAAAGGGGCGCCGGGGGACATAGGAGTGCCGGATTGCAAAACGGACAACGGGGAAAATGCTTGGATGCATGAGACGAACACGTATGCAAATGCAATGCACATGACGACATGATATGAAATGCAGATGATGACGTGGCAAAGTGCAACACGCAAGCAAATGACATGGCAACGACGGTGAATAACTGGCAGACACCTGGCGCATCGAATCCGGGGCGTTACATAGCATCATGTAGCCTTGTCATGCATCATACTTGGTTGAGCATCATGTCATGATTATGTGTTGTGTGTTTACCATGGTGTTTGTTTCTTTCCGGTTGTGCTTCTTCTCGATAGTTCCTGTTTCGTTGAGGTCGTGAGGATTCATTCGTCTACCCTTGGTTCATCTATGCCCGTCATCTTCTTCATGGACTCAATCTTCTTCCTAGCGGGATTTCAAGCAATATGACCGTTACCTTGGATCTCACTACTATCTTTTCTATGCTAGTTGTCTCGATGCTATCGCTATGTCGCGCTACCTAGCTAATGCTTGTTTATCAAGCCTCCCAAATTGCCATGTTAGCCTATAACCTTTTTCACCATCCCAGCAAACCGTTGTTTGGCTATGTTACCGCTTTGCTCAGCCCCTATTATAGCATTGCTAGTTGCAGGTTGTTCCATGTTGGGACATGGATATCATCGGATATCACAATATCTCTAATTTAATTAATGCATCTATATACTTGGTAAAGGGTGGAAGGCTCGACATTTTGCCAGGTGTTCTGTTCCACTCTTGCCACCCTAGTTTCCGTCATACCGATGTTATGTTCCTTAATTTTGCGTTCCTAACACGGTCGGGGTTTGAATAAAACTCTTTGAGCAAGGCCCAACATTGGTTCTCCATTTGCCTAATAACAATTACAAACTTTCATACGGACCTTCCGGCCCCCGAGGTCTCTTAATCAACCCCCCGGGCCAGTGCTCCTCATGAGTGTTGGTCCAAATCGGGCAATGTCCGGCGCCCCCTGGGCAACCAGGGTCTTAGCCAACCCGACGTCTTGCCCATCCGGTGTGCCTAAGAACGAGATACGTGCGGCTCCTATTGGGATTTGTCGGCATATCGGGCGGTCTTGCTGGTTTTGTTTTACCATTATCGAAATGTCTTGTGAACCGGAATTCTGAGCTTGTCATGGGCTAAGTTGGGACACCCCTGCAGGGTTTGATCTTTCGAAAGTTGTGCCCGCGGTTATGTGGCAGATGGGAATTTTTAATATCCGGTTGTAGTGAAATTGAACTAAACTCAATTAAAATACACCAACCACATGCGTAACTGTGACTGTCCCTTTTCGACGAGGTTCGGGAAGAGAACACAGTTGGGTTATGTTTGAACGTAACTAGTTCAGGATCACTTCTTGGTCATTACTAGTTTGCGACTATTGCGTAGCTTCTCATATTATTCTTTTACTCATAAGTTAGCCACCATACAATGCTTAGTGTTGCTGCAACCACACCACTTATCCTTTCCACAGCCATTTAAGCTTTGCTAGTCTTGATACCCATGGTAATGGGATTGCTGAGTCCTCATGGCACACAGTTTACTACAACAACAGTTGCAGGTTCAGGTAATGCGATGATGATGACGTGAGATCGATGTTCACTTCTTTTGGAGTTCTTCTTCTGCTTCTTCTTCGATCAGGGGATAGGCTCCTGGTCGGCAGCCTGGGCTAGCAGGGTGGATGTCGTTCTAGTTTTTCGTTTGTCTTCATCCGTATTCGAATGTCGATCTTCTGTATGATGTTTGCTATGTATTGATGTATTCTTGTGGCATTTGTATGCCTTTGTATGTATCCCCAGCTATTATGTGATGGTATGATGTAATGATATCCAACTTGCAAAAGTGTCTTCAATATGCGTCTCTATCCTTGGTGGGGCCTTCGAGTTCCTCTCGGATAGGATTGCATATTGGGCGTGACAGGTTGCCAGAAGTTTGCATGGCAAGCTCATGTGTCGTCTCAAGAGTTGTGGATGATCCCAATAACTTGGCCATTTGCGGTATGGGGGCTTGATATGGTCGGTCCCTTGAAGAGGTCTAAGGACAAAAAGACTCACTTTTGGTTGCATATGATAAATTTACCAAGTGGGTTGAAGCAGAACCAGTCGGCGATTGCGAGGCAGCAACTGAAGTTCAGTTTGTAAAAATGCTAATCTTCCGCTTTGGTTATCCTCATATTATTATCAATGATAATGGGGAAAATTTATCTAAAGGTGCAATGAAGGAGTTCTGTCAGAGAGAAAAAATCCGGCTTGATGTTTCAGCAGGCTTGATGTTTCATCTATGAGAAGCTCATGGAAGTGCTAGATCTAAAATAGTAGTGGCAGCAAAAGGAACGGATGAACTACGATGAACTCTGATGAACTACAAGAAAATAATGTAAACCTCGAGATGGGGTTTCGAGTACCTGGATGTGGTGGCGGACGGTGGTGATGCTAGTTTGAAACTCCGGCCATGAATGAGTGGCGCCGCAGTCCCAGACAAGGTGCCCAGTCAAGGTCCGGCTGGGGTGGCGGAGCTCCAGATGTGCAAAGGGTATAGGCGCGAGGAAGAAGAAGCGAGGGGGCGAGGTAAAAGTAAAAAAAATAAGGGTCCCCTGTAGGTATTTGTAAGGAAAAGAGATAAGAATAATGGCATGCGCTAGAATTGAGGGGGCACAGTAACTTTTTGAGCAAGGGACACCTTGATTTTCGGCTCAACAGATATACTCAAAGAGTTATTATGATGTCATCCTGGGCTCCCTGGATTTTTGGAGGATGATGTCAGCAATGAGAAGGTGTGAAAAATAAAAAGTCTGGAAGTATTATAAGCCGGCATTTTATGACCCGGATATGATGCAAGTAAGGCTAGAAGACAAGCTGCCAGATGATAAGAGCTTGACATGTATAAATTCAAATCAATCTGGGGGCTAATGTTGGGGATATAACCCCGTAATATGACCTCCCATATTGGGCCGGGTCATCCAGGTGGTGGCTGAAGATAAAGAATCAAGACAAGCAGGGCAGCTCACAGAGTGGGCCCGCTTAGGGCCCACCATCCGAAGATGGCGGCTTCTAGCCCCAAGGTGCAAATTTCTAAGAGTTTCCTTACTTAGGGAACAAGACAAGATAGAAGCATACTAGGTCACGGATCATAATACGCAAAGACTCTTGTAAGCCTAGGGCCTCGACCTGTATATAAAGGCAAGTCCCTGAGGCAGATAAGTTAAGTTACAATCGATCAATAGCTAAGAAGGAAGTAAGCTATTACCTCGATTGTGAGGAGCCGAACCTGTGTAAACTCGTGTCTCTCGATTCCGATCAACCCCGACAAGCTAACCGCCTGGTTGCAATGGCATCCAGACTAAGTCCTCACACTAGGACATCTGTCGTGACAAAACCACGACATTCGGCTTGATGGGGTCCTCTCCTTCTTGATCCATCAAGCTAGAGAGAGGAGGTACACTAGTACAACGCCGTGCTAGACAAACGGTTTTTAACCCCTTTCCGTGACGGCATTTGTAACCATCGCCAAGTGAGTGTGGGCGATAGGGGGGTCCTTCCCACACGACCCATAAACCATCAGGGATATGCCCTCCTAGCTCACATGCTAGGGCAAAATGAGCTCGTGTGCAATCTGGTGGGGCATCGAAACCCAATTGTTTCCGTTCGTATGTACATCCCACACGGTGAGTCCCAGAAAATCATTTCTGTTGGTATGTATATCACACACAGTTTTTTTTTGTGAGTTTGTGCAAGGTGGCCTGACGGAAACAGTTCTCTACCGGAAGCCGTGAGTGCTTGTTACTTGATCGAACATTCCTACTTTGTAGAAACCGTGCGGGTTGTTTGAGTTCATCGCCCATGGTGATGTCTGAGTAACCGTCTGCAATAGAAAACCCAAATAAGAAGGGTAATTAGCCTATTATTGATAATCCATGTACCAATCAAATTGATATTTCTTATAAAACACACCAGATATTTCATATCCGTATAACAGCAACAAGGATTTCAGAATCGAATTACATCAGATAGCTTCGGCACTCAGTTCGCCATTACGCAATAGCACCAAGTTTCACATGCAACATCCAAAACCTTTGGAAAGTATCATCATACACGGTAAATAGACAAATGAATCTCATCTGGGAAACTGCAGAAGATAAAGGCAAATATTCAGCCTCGCCTGATGTTGAATGTCCTTGCAACTTTAGGCCAGTGGCTATGGATACTTGCCCGCCCAACCTTCATCCTCTTCAGCAAGACTTCAACATTGTACCCTGGGTGTTGAATGAATACCTTCCTCACCTCTTGACAATGTAGGTGGTTTGAGAGGTAATCATTGGCGAAATGCTTTGAAAAGTACTGAAAACAAAGATATGCATAAATCGCTGTTATAAATTTTGAAATGGCGTAAGGAGTAAAAACAAGGTAAAAGAGTTAGTACCATCCTATAGTTGATTGATGTCTTCTTCTTTGTGCAAACAAAGATCTTGCTGTTATTCATTGCAAGTTTTTTCATCCTAACAATCTTTCTGAGTTTCTTGACTTGACTTATATTCATGGAGATCTCATTTCCCCATATGCAAAATGGGCCGAACAGTTGGTCTAAGCGTCTGACAGCAGGACCTACATGTGCAAGACCAAATTATAAGAAACCTAAATATTAGAATGATTCATGCAACTGCACAATAATGTGCTATTAGCCAAAGGACCATGCTCGAACAAACCTCGATGGTAAACCACAGTGTCTCCCATTGTTTCCCTTCAACACACATAAGGAAGATCTTGATCAGGTTAACTGAGAGTTGCCATACTATAAGTAGAATATGTATTGAGTACAACCAAATTCGATTTATTTCACATGCATAACAATACAAAATTGTACCCACAACAAATGAAAATCAAATTGCAGAACTGAACCAATCAGTTAAATGGACAACAGACCAAATGAACCAAAAGAGTTAACTGAGCACAACATTGCAGAATAGAAACATGTACTAGAAGATAAGACAGTTAACAAAACAAAGAATGCTTGAGAACAGTACTACGAAATGTAGCAATTGTTGGACCAAAGTGTTAATTGAACATTACATTTCAGAGGACCAAACTGTTAACTAAACATCAGACTGCATATTAACATTATAGAGGACAAATCACTAGAAGGAACTGGCGGTGGCCTCGAGAAAACAACACAAACTCTATTTTAAAGTAGACAACCGCGTGGCAGTGTCGACGGTGGCCTCAAAGACGAGGTGCTCCTCCAAGATCTGGCAGTCGGCACGCATGGCAGCCATAGCGACCTCGTGTGTGCGTGCGGCCGCATGCTACTGAGCTCCACGTTATACTGCATGCAAAATGGTTGTGGGCGGCGCTTAATTGGAGGAGGGTTGCAGTGATTTCGGCGGAAGGTGTAGCGTCGTTGGTCGGGGAATGTGGGACAGGAAAGGAGGCGGATGGTGTGGGTGGGGTGTGGATTACCTAACCATATCGACGAGGTCACGCAGCAAGAAGAAGGGTCGGCGGCGAGGAGTCCGCGCAGCAAGAAGAAGGGTCACCGGCGAGGATGCGGCGCTGCAAGAACAAGGGTCACCGACGAGGAGGCGGCGCTGCAAGAAGAAGGGTAGTCGTCGAGGAGGCGGCACTTCAAGAAGAAGGGTCGCTGGCGAGGAGGCTGAGCTGCAAGTAAGCAGCAGTGAAGGTTTGAACTTGGAAAGCAAGGAGGAACAGTGGAAATGTGACTTTTGGTGGGAGAGAGGGGGCGGGGAGATAGATATTTCCGCGGTGGCAAAAAAATTTCGCTCGGTGCTGGGAGAAACTTGCGTGCAAGTGTAGTTCAAGCGGGGGCGGTGGACTGTAGACGATGAAGCTTGTTGCGTAAGACAAACAAGACGGTGCGCCAAGATATTTTATATCGCATCCCACGCGATTCTTTCTAGTAAACTATTTTGTGGTATACCTGATTTTTTCCTTATGTTTTGAAAGACAAAATGGTGTTACGGAGGGAAAGGATGGTGTTTCAATTACTAGAACATTTACGTACAGTGAACATGCAACTAGTACATGAGTGTCGTGTTTGAATTTTGAATTATTCCGGGTTCATTTGGCATTTTATGCATTAATTGAGTTTCTGGGCATTTAATATGCATAATTCAAATTTGAACTACAAGCACATGCTCCAGTGCACCAAAGTTTGTAGAAAAATCACATGTGTGTCTTTGGATGAATTTATAGGTTCCATGCAATAAATGGGAATGAAATTCAAACAGCTAGGTGTCGTGGCTCGGCCGGAAACATTGAGAAACTTGGTTTTTAAAGTCGTGTAAATCCAAAACACGCCTGAAAATCATGAAACTTGGCATGGTGTCATGACGTGGCACCAACATGATGCGGTAATTTTTTTGGCCGAATTGGGACAAGCTTTGTTATAAGCTTCTTGCAAACCTGGGATTCTCTCAAGAAGGCTTGTGGTTCCGAGAGGGAACGTGTCACCTCCGTGTGCGAAATGACATACGTACACAGCCTTATGCCGCCTTACTCTTTTACACATGAAGATTAGACCAAATAGAAGTATCATGCTAAATTTTGGAATTATTCCGGGTTCATTTGGTCTTTTTTATACATTAATTGAGTTTCTGGGCATTTAATGTGCATAATTCAAATATGAACTACAAGCACATGCTCCAGTGCACCGATGTTGGTTGAAAAATCACCAGTGTGTCATTAGGTGAATTTCTAGGTCCCATGGAATAAATGGGAATGAAATTCAAACATCTGGGCTTCGTGGCTCGGCCGGAAAGATTGAGAAACTTGGTTTTTCAATTCCCGTAATTCCAAAACACGCCTGAAAATCCTAAAACTTGGCATGGTGAGGTAATTTTTTTGGCCGAATTGGGACAAGCTTTGGTGTAAGCTTCCTGCAAACCGGAGCTTCTCTCAAGAAGGCTCGTGGTTCCGAGAGGGAACGTGTCACCTCCATGTGCGAAACGACATATGTACACTGCCTTCTCCGGCCTTAATTTTTTACACAGGCAGATTAGACCAAATAGAAGTATCGTGCTAAATTTTGGAATTATTCTGTGTTCGTTTGGCCTTTTTTATACATTAATTGAATTTCTGGGCATTTAATGTGCATAATTCAAATTTGAACTACAAGCACATGCTCCATTGCACCAAAGTTGGTTGAAAGATCGCATGTGTGTCCTTGGGTGAATTTATAGTTCCCATGCAAGAAATGGGAATGAAATTCAAACATCTGGGCGTCGTGGCTCGGCCAGAAAGATTGAGAAACTTGGTTTTTTAATTCCTGTAAATCCAAAACGCGCCTGAAAATCATGAAACTTGGCATGGTGTCGTGACATGGCACCAACTTGTTGTGGTAATTTTTCTGTCTGCTTTGCGAAGGCGCACACATTAACAACCAACAAAGTCATTTTGGAACAAGTGTTGTCATGTAACAAATCGGAAACACAAGTATTATTGAAACCGTGGGCGTTCTACTTACCAATTACCTAGCGAAACGCATCCCCTTTTTTTATTGGCTAGGAGGTGCCGTGCAGGGTAGCTATTTCAGTACGGGAGGCGTGCGATCAGACCCCTGTGCGTGCTCATCGGGAGGAGAGACCTTTGACCTCTACAGGCCGCGCACCTCCCTCCCAACGTCTCCATTAATGGCGCCCGAGCCCCTGTTCTACGGCGTGGCTATATGTCTCACTGGACTAAGATTTAAGAGAGACAAATTAAAATCTAAAAAGAAAGTTTTGCACGTACAAAATAAGCAAACAACACACGAAAAACAGAATCTGTCAAAAACAGAACAATCTGTAGTAATCTGCATGAAACGCATACTTATGGAACTCCAAAAATTCTAAAAGAAATTGCTGGACGTGAGAAATTTATCTATTAATCATCTTCAAAAAGAATAAACTAAATAGTACTCTCCAGTAACAAGTTGTAGCTAATCTCGTGAGCACTAAAGTTTCTGTTTTTTACAGCAAGATCAGAAAGACTTCACCCAAGTCTTCCCAAAGGTTCTACTTGGCACAAACACTAAGTAAAACATAAAACCACATCTAAACATAAGATAGATGGATTATTTATTACTAAACATAACCAAAAAGCAAGAAACTAAAATAAAATTGGGTTGCCTCCCAACAAGCGCTATCGTTTAACGCCCCTAGCTAGGCATAAAGGCAATGGTAGATCTAGGTATTGTCATCTTTGGCATGCAATCCATAAGTGGCTCTCATAATAGATTCATAAGGTAATTTAATTTTCTTTCTAGGAAAGTGTTCCATTGCCTTTCCTTAACGGAAATTGGAATTTAATATTCCCTTCTTTCATATCAATAATTGCACCAATCGTTCTAAGGAAAGGTCTACTAAGAATAATAGGAAATGAAGGATTGCAATCTATATCAAGGACATTGAAATATACGGGCACATAATTCCTATTTTCAACAATAAGAAAATAATTAATTCTTCACATAGGTTTCTTAATGGTGGAATTCTCAAGGTGCAAGTTTAACAATCATCAAGTTCATGGAAACCTAGCAAATCACACAAAGTTTTTGGAATCGTGGAAACACTAGCACCCAAATCACAGGAAGCATAGCATTCATGATCATTAATTTTAATTTTAATAGTAGGTTCCCACTCATCATAAAGTTTTCTAGGGACATAAACTTCCAATTCAAGCTTTTCTTCATAAGATTATATTAAAGCATCAACGATAGTTTAGTAAAAGCCTTATTTTGACTATAAGCATGCAGAGAATTTAGCACGGATTGCGACAAGGAAATACAATCTATTAAAGAACAATTATCATAATTAAATTCCTTGAAATCAAAAATAGTGGGTTCATTGCTATCTAAAGTTTTGACCTCTTCAATCCCACTTTTACCAATTTTTGCGTCAAGATCTAAAAACTCCGAATCAATGGGACGCCTTTTAACTAAAGTTGGCTCATCTCCAGTCCCATCATTATCAAGATTCATATTGCAAAACAAAGAATAGGAGACACATCAATCACGGTTAGATCTTCATCCTTTTTATCATGAAAACTAGAAGAACACGCTTTTATAAAGCAATCTTTCTTAGCACGCATCCTAGCGGTTCTTTCTTTGCACTCATAAATGGAAATTCTCATAGCCTTGAGAGACTCATTGATATCATGCTTAGGTGGAATAGATCTAAGTTTCAAAGAATCAACATCAAGAGAAATTATATCCACGTTCCTAGCCAACTCAGCAATCTTAGGCAATTTTTCTTCAAGCAAAGCATTGAAATTCTTTTGAGAAATCATAAATTCTTTGACACTATACTCAAAATCAGAGGGCATCTTATTAAAATTTCCATAAGAGTTGTTGCAGGAATTACCATAATTATTAGAGGAATTACTAGGATACGGCCTAGGATTAAAGTTTCCTCTATAAGCGTTGTTACCAAAATTGTTCCTACCAACAAAATTCACATCCATAGATTCATTATTATTCTCAATCAAAGTAGACAAAGGAATATCATTGGGATCAGAAGAAACACTCTTATTAGCAAACAATTTCATAATCTTTCCACTCAAAAAATTAATCTCTTCAATTGCATGCCCCTTTTTACTAGTAGATCTTTCAGTGTGCCATTGAGAATAATTAACCATAATATTATCTAGGAGTTTAGTAGCTTCTCCTGAAGTGATTTCCATAAAAGTGCCTCCCGCGGCCGAATCTAAAAGATTTGTAGAAGCAAAATTCAATCTGGCATAAAAGTTTTTTATAATCATCCAGAAGTTCAAACCATGTGTAGGGCAATTACGTATCATTAATTTCATCCTCTCCTAAGCTTGTGCAACATGTTCATTATCAAGTTGCTTAAAATTCATGATATCGTTTCTAAGAGAGATGATCTTAGCGGGAGGAAAATACTTAGAGAATCAATACTATTTTTAGGCAAGGACGAAAACCAAGTTTTAGCATGATCTCTAAGCGAAAACGGAAATAGCTTCAGTTTAACAATATCATTGTCCACATCTTTCTTCTTTTTCATATCACACAAATCAACAAAGCTATTTAGATGGGTAGCGGCATCTTCACTAGGAAGGCCGGCTAATTGATATTTCATGACAAGATTCAACAAAGCAGCATTAATTTCAATAGATTCAGCATCGGTAAGAGGAGCAATTGGAGTGTTAAGAAAATCATTGTTGTTGGTATTTGCAAATTCACACAATTTAGTATTATCTTGAGCCATCGTGACAAACAAGCAATCCAACACACAAGCAAACAAGAAGCAAGCAAAAAAGAGGCGAACGGAAAGAGGGCGAATAAAACGGCAAGGGTGAAGTGGGGGAGAGGAAAACGAGAGGCAAATGGCAAATAATGTAATGCGAGGGATAAGAGTTTGTGATGGGTACTTGGTATGTCTTGACTTGTGTGTAAACTCCCCGGCAACGGCGCCAGAAATCCTTCTTCCTACCTCTTGAGCATGCGTTGGTTTTCCCTTGAAGAGGAAAGGGTGATGCAGCAAAGTAGCGTAAGCATTTCCCTCAGTTTTTGAGAACCAGGGTATCAATCAAGTAGGAAGACACACGCAAGTCCGTCGTACCTACACAAATAAGAACCTTGCAACCAACACGATAAAGCAGTTGTCAATCCCTTCACGACCACTTGCAGAAGTGAGATCTGATAGAGAAGATAAGATAATATTTTTGGTATTTTTATGATAAAGATTAAAAGTAAAGATTGCAAAATAAACGGCGACAGAAATAGCTAGTTGACGGAAGATTAATATGATGGAAAATAGACCGGGGGCCATAGGTTTCACTAGTGGCTTCTCTCAAGATAGCATAAGTATTACGGTGGGTGAACCAATTACTGTCGAGCAATTGATAGAAAAGTGCATAATTATGAAAATATCTAGGCATGATCATGTATATAGGC
This sequence comes from Aegilops longissima, assembly GCA_021605205.1. Lineage (NCBI taxonomy): Eukaryota > Viridiplantae > Streptophyta > Magnoliopsida > Poales > Poaceae > Aegilops > Aegilops longissima. The sequence continues at coordinate 346,174,797 of CM038679.1, forward strand.
ATCACGTCCGTGACAAGTAGACCGACTCCTGCCTGCATCTACTACTATTACTCCACACATCGACCGCTATCCAGCATGCATATAGAGTATTAAGTTCATAAGTTTATCCTCGATGGCAACAATACAATACGTGTCGATTCCCCTACTATCACTGGGATCGAGCAACGCAAGATTGAACCCAAATCTAAGCACTTCTCCCATTGCAAGAAAGATCAGTCTAGTAGGGCAAACCAAACTGATAATTCGAAGATACTTGCAGATATAACCAATCATACATAAAAGAATTTAGAGAAGATTCAAAAATTGTTTATAGATAATCTTGATAATAAACCCACAATTCATCGGATCTCGACAAACACACCGCAAAAAGAGTTACATCGAATAGATATCCAAGAAGATCAAGGAGAGCTTTGTATTGAGATCCAAAGAGAGATAAGAAGCTATCTAACTAATAACTATGGACCCGAAGGTCTGTGGTAAACTACTCACACATCATCGGAGAGGTTATGGTGTTGATGTAGAAGCCCTCCGTGATCAATTCCCCCTCCGGTCGAGCGCCGGAAAAGGCCCCAAGATGGGATCTCACGGGTACAGAAGGTTGTGGCGGTGGAAATTGGGTTTCGTGGTGATCCTCAATGGTTTCAGGGTACGTAGGTATATATAGGAGGAAGAAGTAGGTCGGTGGAGCCATGAGGGGCCCACGAGGGTGGAGGGCGCGCCCAGGGGGGTAGGCACGACCCCCTGCCTCGTGGCCTCCTCATTCATTCCTTGACGTCCACTCCAAGTCCTCTGGATCACATTTGTTCCAAAAATCACACTCCTGAAGGTTTCATTCTGTTTGGACTCCGTTTGATATTCCTTTTCTGCGAAACACTGAAATAGGAAAAAAACAACAATTTGCACTGGGCCTTGGGTTAATATGTTAGTCCCAAAAATAATATAGAAGTGTACAAATAAGCCCATTAACATCCCAAACATAATATATTATAGCATGGAACAATAAAAAATTATAGATACGTTGGAGACGTATCACAATCCAACGGCTGGCCAACAGACATGTTTGTTGACTAGCTAGTACGTTGACACCACCTTGGATAGGCTATTTCCTCATGGATCCCAAATGTCAGCATCCAAATCTGTCATGGTCATGCAGCCTTTCCTATGAAAATTTACAGCCCATTTGGTGTGCTAGTTCGAAATAAGTTTGTGGGTGCTGGTGGTGGCCAATCACTTGGCTTCTGTAATGCACAGTGAGCTCAAGCAGCCGGTGAGAGTGATGTTATTTCCCTTGGTTGCAATTTGTTACAATATCTCACTCTACATTAAACGAATGGCAAGCCATTTGCCTTGTTTCAAAGAAAATATGACAGTCACAGCCGAGTTGAAAAGGGCAAGAAGATCTAACTCCAGCTTACAAACTGTACAAAAGCACGAGGGTTAATTGTTCATCAGGTTTAGACAAAACCCAGGTTGAAAAGGGCAACAACATCTAACTCCAGCACTGTTTTCGACAGTCACGGTCAAATGGATCGGTCAGGTCCATAGAATGAACATCCTAGGTCGTAAAATTTACTGGATTATGACCACAATATGTTGTAAATAGAAGCCCGACATGTCCAGAAGCTCTTTTGCCCACCTGAAACTCCTTTTTTTTTGCTCTTCGACATACCCATCCGTCAAAACATGCTGCCGATAAACTTAAGCCTGATGGACAATAGTAACCTCGCATTCAGTAGGAAGAATGTGACAAATCTAGTGTTTGCATGGTTGGCTACATATCGTTCTAGCGTTATTGTCTTCACTCGAATGTCATGAGAAGTGAGAAAATCCCGGTGCTTACGAATCCACGGATTGGTTATAACTTTCTTACCCTGTCCTGTTGCCTAAATAGACATGAAGATTGAAAGCAGTTAAGGTCTAAAAAAGAGTGTGGAAAGAACAACAGTTGAACATTTAATTCTAGTACACTATATGCGGGCTTCCAATGTGCGTGAAATTATCACCTTTATATACAACTTCTCCAGACATGGAAAACATTGCAGCAAGCCAATAGTCTTGTTCAGATCAAAACTATTGATTTGGATATATAAGATCTTGACAGAATCCAGAACCATTGATAGGCTATCCATGGAGAAACTCTTCATTGAGCATAGAACATAATATTAGTACAAAATTTGTACTCCGAGATGATATATAACTTATGCGTAGATATTTAAAATGCAGCTTATGGTCACAAGTGTAGATGACAATATAAAGTACCTGAAGAACTGTGGAGCCAAACACCATCTTGAAATGAGCACAGAGAGCATGTATTACACCCAAGGTCTCCAGTTTAGGCGCGGAGAGGACGGTTATTTGCGACGGTGAATAACTAGAATCAAGGATCAACTTTTGAAGTGAAGGGGCATCTTGGATGATGAGCTACCTTCCGTCAAAATAAATTCCAATTCTTACAAGGTTAGGCGACTTTATTTGGAGACAACCGATTCTAACTGTGAAAACAAGCACCAAGCACTCCAGGGTAGGTCAACTGGAGTGGATGATGTTGTGCCATGAGGCATCCGATATACAAACCCGCATAAGTGAAAGTTTCCTGAGAAATGGGAGTCGAAGGTTTAGTACCAGATTGTCTGGTAGGTAGCACAACGCAAAGGTGGCGGTGTGGAGAGAGAAGGAAAACCGCGAGACGGACATCGGTGCTGAGGGCACAGGTAGATGGCGTTCGATATCTGGCAGGTGATTTCCAGGGGAATAGTAGAACTCAAGCAGCTGTAGTTCTTTGAATCAAGGGATTTCAGCTAGGCCCACCGCAGCAGTGGCACGGTATGCTTGCTCGAGTAGCATGACGGGATGCGAGGCTTTGAACGGAGCCCCGTGGGAGGAGATGATGTCTCTGGGATTTCAAAATCATTGAAGAGAGATAGCTGACGACAGTCAAGATTAAGGGGCACGGCGCGCCATAGAGGGCGCCACCGAATTGAGAGGACTTGGGTGCAGCAACAATCCTTGGTGGGGAGAAGCGAGATGATCTCCCCAAGGACGACGTCCGGGAGATCGCTGATGCGGTCCACCCGAGATTCTATGGGTTCCTGGGATCCGGTGGGGGTGGGATCGCTGCTTCTCCCCACGCAGCCGGGTGCGGGATCTACAACAGGCGTTGCCGCTGGCGGGAGCCTCATCTTCTTGGTGCTGGGGTCAGCCGACTCCATTTTCCTCGAGGGCGTAGCGTCGCGCTCACGGATTTTAGCAGAGTAACGAATGACGAGCCTAGTTGTAGTGCGAGTGAAGAAGAAGGGGAGATGGGGAGCCTACTAGCACACTGGATACACTACCGCTTATGGCTCCTGCGGTCATCGAAACATCTCCCTCTACTGAATGTCGTTTTACTTTTGGTGGCACCCCGGCTCAGAGCAACCGGTTTACCATGCATTGCCAGCCCACAGACCATGTCTTCTGGCAACACACAACATCTTGGTATAGAAAACAACCTCTTTATTGATGCTAGCGGATCATAGTTTATATTACAATAGGTGGCGAGGCCAAGAGGCGCACACGGTGCGGCTGACCAATATGTACATTATTTAGTGAACATAAAGGGGCCTCGATCAGAACAACTACGTGGCAGCGGAAAAAGGTCCTAGCGGAACTCCATAGCATAGGGACACCGATGTGGACACGATCTAGACTCAGACAGCACTCCTTTCCAACGAGACTTTCCTGAAATCTGGCTTGACACACCAGGTCAGTACATTGAATGTACTTGCAAGCTCACAACAAGCATAAACATAATGACAAACAATATCATGATATTTAACCAATTGTTTAATAATGCAACAATATATCCAACATGTTGTGATCATGCTCTTGTGATATAAGCCCCTCGGACTTGCTTACCAACGGCGATCACTCTCGGATCACAAACGGGCCAACCTCATGGTCTTAGATCGGGTTACCTCGTAACCAAACGGTGATCTTTCCGGCGATCACATCCATGACCAACACTTGGTCTCAAACGGTGATCTTTCCGGCGATCACAACCATGACCAACACTTGGTCTCCAACATCAAGATGGTCTACCCACCATCATCAACAATGCAAAGCTCAAAACTTAGTGTGCAAAATTTATTATACGTTGACCCATGGTGTGCCCTACTTTCGAGTGTGTCCGTAACCGTGGACTCGGCTATCGATAGATTTAATACACTCTGCAGAGGTAGCGCACTGTACCCACACCACGGAAACCATGGCCTCGCACTCCCATTCGGGTGGACCAACGTCATTCCGACGAAACCCCTCCATTGCCATGACACTCTCTCGGCCACTCCGACTCACTCCCCACTGGGCTAGTCCTGGGTGGCCCCGTGTCTACCAAAGACACCAACGGCCACTGTCGTGGCAAAACATAAATGGTCCCAAACGTGGACAATGTACCATAACATCAACAATGGGCACAGAAGGTTATGTCTGCTTACCGGGCCAGGGTACCGCACGCCCATAACCTTCCCTCATTGGAGGCACCGACCAGAGGCATGACAACGGACCGAATAAAGGCCTTCGCACAAAGGCAAATGTGGTTGCACTGCGAAAACTCGATTCAGTGGTACCATGACCCGGTGAACGATATATTCAAGTTGAGTTATTATCAGGTTCAACTTAAAGTGAAGGTAACCGGTGTCATAATATGCCATGAAAATGCAACACGAATATATGCATCATATATCATCAGAAATAACTGGGTCAACTATATCCACACTAAGCATAAACATCATAACTCATAACACTTCTCTTGTTATGATTAATCATCACTTTAAATAGAATCTTTACTTAGCAAATTTATCAGTTTTCTCCTCCAAGAAAATAACTCAAAATAATTACTCATATCCATAATCATATTATTTCTTCATAACAAATATTTCTTCTAGTTATTTAACCAACTTAGTTAGCTTCAAACTTCTGTAAACTAAGCAGATAACCTTAAACAAGCAACCAACAGAATATAAATAATATAATAGTGATTTAAATGCATGGATTAAATCATTAATTCAAGTTGAAAAATCACAAATATTGTAATGGCACCATGAAAATGTTGTTGTGGCTTGCCTTAGTGTACATGAGGTTCACAATCCTCCTGGTGATCCTCAAGACAAGCTTCACTTTTTGAAAATATTTATAAACACAAAAAGAAAACATCAAGAATCCTTCTGAAATTCACCAAAAAATGTAGACAGCAGGGAAAAATCTCATTTTTGGTGAGCTGCTAGATTTCTTCATAAAGAACACAATGCAAAAAGAATCAATTCATTAGGACTTATGGTTAAAAAGTTTTGGCTATTTGAAGCTCTCTGGACAGAATTAAATTTGAATTTAAATAAAACAGAACCGGGGGGGGGTGACGTCGAAGGCGTAAACCTCGCGGGCGCCACCACTCGTACTGCTTCGCGCGTGTACAGAGTGGCTGACTAGCGGACCCTACTAGTCAGGTGACAGGGGGGAAAGGGAAACAGAGGACGGCACGGCTTCGCCGGAGCACACGCCGGCGAGGAGAGCTTCTTGGCCAGAACGAGAAGGAGGGATCGAATGAGAAGATGGAGGCGCACCTACCCGTACCTGTAGATTAGCTAGAGGTCGTCGGACGATGTCACAAACGACCTCTCCAGCGGCGACAGGAAGCAGAGGTCGCCGAAGATGAAGATGATGGTGATTAGAGGCGACACCAAGGGCTCCAACCGGGCGGAACGACACCACCGAGGCACGGCGGAGGCCCTGGAAGGGTGGCCCGGGCCTGGGAGGGGCTGGAGCCGTGGAGACGACCCGAGAGGATCGCCGGCGAGCTCGAGATCGGGGACGGCGGCCCGTGGCCTGCCTGGCCGGGCTACGGCTTTCTACGAGATCGTGGAGTGTGTGGGAGGAGTGGATGATGCTCGAGGAGGCTGGGGAGGGCTCTATTTATAGCCGAGCATCGAGAGGGGATCGGGCTCCGCCTGAGGACACCTGGACATGGCGCCCGACGATGAACGGCGTCAGTGAGCGAGGGGGAAGGCGACGCAGCTCACGCAGGAGCTGTGGGCGAGCGGAGACGAGCACATGGGCAAGAGGGTGACGACGAACACAGTGCACAGCGCAATGTTGCGTTGGCCGGACCGCGCCCGTGCTCGCTGCGGCAAGCTCCAGGATCGGCTAGCGCCAGGAGGGAGTTAAGAAGATCGGGACGATGATTGTGGCGGGGTTTGTCAAGTTTAGGCAGTCGGGAAAGCGAGCACGCGCTCAACAGAAGCTCGGGCGCGTCGCAGAGCGCGTCGGCCGCATGCCAGCACGCCTGGACGAACGCGGTCACCACGTGAACTATGACATCAGGCCGATCTAAGCCCAAACTTCATGTCTGGCGTGTAGTTCGTGGTAGATTGAGAGGTTACCACGCTTTGGTTTGGACTCAGACGCAGTAGAATAGATTTCAACTTCCTGGTAAGTTTCTGGTCAGTAACTTTGAGAGCTTACTATGGTCAAACTACTGGGAGTTGGGAGCTGGGCTTTGGAGGTTAGCAATCATATACTAAGGTGATGGTGCACAAGAAAAATCAGCCACAATAGAGCAAGTAAAATGGTAGTTGCTGAAGAAACCACCATTTCTGTCTAGAACAGAAAATATTTTCTGTAGCAAAAATATTCCAAAAAGTGATGAAATATTTTTTCTCAGGAAGGTGCCCTAGGGTTCAAAGAATATTTGGGAATTTTCTCAGATTTTTGTGGGCAAGAAAAATTGGGGTTGCTTTGGAGCACATTGAGCTAGCTAGGGTTTTAGAGAGGGAAATGAATATTTTCCTTTAAGAAAAATATTCAAAATATTATTTTGAGGTGAACCAGAGAGGAAATGATAGTTAGAGAGGGAAATGAGGCAGTTGGGTGAAAGTCAATCGGTACCCAAGTGTTTAAGTCCATCTGAAAAGATTCAAAACTCCAAATTTCAAAACCAAACCAACTAAAAATCATGCAAAGAGAAGAGGGCAAAAACCAGACTGTCACATATGAGCTTGTGATCATTATTAGTAGGCCTATTATCCGATATGAGCTCGTGCTCCCTTTAAGCAATGAAAGCCTTGTTCATCAGAGTTTGGAAATCTAGGTAATCAAGCATATTGAGGGTACATCTTTCTTTCTTCGGTGGCCAGGTCAGAAAGGGAGTAACGGGCCAAATGATTGAAATTTTGAAAATATTCAACCACAGGCTGATTTCCTTGAAGGAGCGCGAGAAATTCACGCTGCTTAACCATCATAATTCCAGTAGGAGTATGTTATTTTCGGAACTAATCCTTGAATTTTTCCCAGGTGATTTCTTCATTAGCAGACCACATGGCTTTTGCATTTTCCCACCATATGGCAGCAGCGCCTTCAAGATAATGGGTTGCAAATGGAAATTTATCATCATCTTCAGTACGAGTAATCCAGAGCTTCCTCTCAATGATTCGCAACCAATCGTCTGCATCCAAGGGATCAATAACCTGACTGAAACTTGGAGGCTTGGTCCTCTGAAAATCTGACAGCTTGGAGTGATGACCATTCTGATTTCCATTCTATCCAACCATAGCTTGCACACTTCGTAATATTTCAATAAGATCATTATTCCTCCTTTCCTCAAACATACGCAGAATTTGCTCGGTGGAGGGCGGATTTGGCGGTGGAGGCGGTGGTGGAACGTACGGCTCGGGGGAGTGTCCTGCCTGTCGTGCGGAACGACGAACAGGAGCATCCTCATGAGCGTCGCTACTGCTGCCTCCCCACGTCATCCTATTGTGGATTTTTTCCAAGACAACGCAACCGAGATGAGAAACATCCAAAAATAAATTGGGGAAAAGCCAGCAACAAAGCTCGAGAAAAACCGAAACGAAGAAAATACGGCGAATAAAATAGAGTTCCAACATAATTATACATAGACTCATACATGAAAGATAAACATCATGCCAGGATCAACTACTCTCATACAGGAAACGAAACATCATGACTCGTACGACTACATCCATACATCATCCTGACGACTGCGGATACTCAAAAGCTCTACTGCTCTGCTGGTGCTGCGGGGTCATCTCCTGAAGCGGACTTGGATCCTGAACTGATGAGGTTAACTGAAACCTCCGGGTTGAAGGTAACACGACGACCCTGCCTTGAGGGCTCTCCCTCCGGGGTAGGTGTAGGGTGAAACATCAGGGCTACGGGAGTAGTGAGAAGTGAAACCCACTCAGCAGGAGCACTAAGAGGATTCACAGTCGAGGCGCCCGAGCTACTCGAAGGAGTAACCGGTGAAACGCGGGAACTAGAACTGGTTGGAATATAAGGAGTAAACCCCGTAGGGATGGAGTGGTGAAAGATCTATTAGTGGCTAAAGAAGTACGAGCACGAGTCAGCTCTCGAGCCAGCTCGTGGATCATAAGGTAGCGCGCAGTGATATAATGGGAACGGTGGCTAGCAACACTAACAGACTCCAGATCAATGATAGGGAAGCAGACATGACCATTGTCATGCAGAGAGGGATAGTAGTTGAAACCTGGGTGGTTCTGCATCTGGACCTCGTTATAACGAAGCTCGACAAGGACCTCGAATGCAGCATGCTGGACAGCCTGAGAAGCAGTAGAAGCAAAACCGCTCCGGGAGGTACGAGTGTAAGTGCTGGAATCGGAACTGGTGCGCAGAGTAACCACTGCGTGATACTCATACACTGAGTCTGTTAGACGCTCCCGGTACACATGATAGACTGGGTCATTACCAAGGGGTTACAGCCGACCCCACACGCTACGAAGGAGATGCGGCGACGTGTACGGCATCAGCTGCAACTGGCACGGATACGGCACTGGAGCCATCTACACTCACAACCATTAACAGGTTAGCATAAAAATAAAATGAGTGCATACAATGCAACAACCAGCTACAAACCACTACAAAAAAATACACTTCCATGATGATACGTCTTTGTCACAGTAGGTCACGATTTCTGTCATGCATGTACATCCATGACAAATTTATGACAGAATCAAGATAGTCATACCTGTGTTGTCGTAGAAGTGTTCCATGACATTACCAAAATTATCATCACGGAAGTGTCCACTTCCATGACGATAAATCGTGCATCACAGAAGTGCTTTCGCCAAGGGTGACCGACACGTGGCATCTACTGTAACGGAACTCCGTTAAGCTATCGGGTCCGGTTTTGGATCCGATAACCCGTTAACGGCCCCGACAAATGGGGATTTTCCACGTGTACAATCATCATTGGCCGGAGGAAACACGTGTCGGCTCACCGTTGGGACAGATGTCATCCACTCATTGGACCCAAAGCGCCTATGATACGTCGACACGTGGCACGGCCCAACAGTGGCCCATAAAGTTTAAATGGGCCGGCCCAACTAAAGGCCCACAAGATTTTGCGGACCATAATGGGACGGCCCAGCTAAAGGCCCACAAGATTTTGCGGGCCATAATGGGCCGACCCAGGTAAAGGCCCACAAGATTTTTGCGCGCCATAATGGGCCGTCCCAGATGAAGGCCCACAAGATTTTTCTTGACCATAATGGGCCGGCCCACCTTTAGGCCCACAAGATTTTGAGTACCCTAGTAGGCCGGCCCATTAACTGGCCGCCATGTTTTGGGCCAAATGCCGGCCCATATTTGATCCGGTCCATTAATGGACTGCCACGTTCCAGGCCTAATAATTGCCCATATGAGATCTGGCCCGTTAAAAGCCTACCATGTTCTGGGCCAAATTAAGGCCCAGATCAGTTCCGGCCCTTTAAGAGGCTTTGGGCTAAATTATGGCCCATATCAGATTCGGCCCGTCAACTGGACGCTACGCTTTTGGGCCCATTTGCTAAAGGCCCATTTAGTAATTCCGCCTGATATTAGTTTCGGCCTGTTAAGGGCCCATTCAACATTTCGGCCCTATATTAATTCCGGCCTGTTAAAAGCTAGTCATATAGTTGGGCCTAACTACGGCCGCTTTGCATCCACTTGCCATGACCGGTAATCTGATTGGGCCAAACAAGGACCGAGACAATTTTGGCCTGTTATAAGCCCATGATTTGATTGGCACATTCATGGGCGGGGTCTATTTTGGCCTGCTGCCGGCCCGTGAGCTATTCGGCACGTTTCAGGCCCAACCTACTTTTCAGCCTCCTAAAGGCCCATTGAGTTTTCTTGGGAAAATAGGGCCGGCGGCTTAGTCGGCCTATTAAAGGCCCGAATCTACTAGTGGGCCGGTTTACATTTAGGCCTGTTAACGGACCAAGATGACGGGGCCCATGATGTGAATCATACATGGTGATTTGCATGACGGCCCGATTATGTACCGTAATTTTACGGTTTGGCCGGTATACTGCAAAGACAGGATATATATACAGTAAAATAACTGCATCATCGTGAATTAGAAAAAACCTAGACTATACAATAAAGAAATTACAGCATATTACATCCACTGGGCATCAAAGTTCGCCACTATGATAATAAAGCACAAGCACACAGCAGATTACATATATTGGGCATCAAAGATCGCCACCAGTGCAACTAAACACAACGACAAAATAATATACAAAACCGGCAGCCCTTCAATAGAGTTCAAGAAAGGATAGCTGAGGGAGTCCCGGATTAGGGGGTGTCCGGATAGCCGAACTATAACCTTCGGCCAGACTCCTGGATTATGAAGTTACAAGATTGAAGACTTCGTCCCGTGTCCGGATGGGACTTTCCTTGGCGTGGAAGGCAAGCTTGGCAATACGGATACATAGATCTCCTCCCATTGTAACCGACTCTGTGTAACCCTAGCCCTCTCTGGTGTCTATATAAACCGGAGGGTTTTAGTCCATAGGACGAACAACAATCATACCATAGGCTAGCTTCTAGGGTTTAGCCTCTCTGATCTCGTGGTAGATCTACTCTTGTACTACCCATATCATTCAATTTTATCAAGCAGGAGTAGGGTTTTACCTCCATCGAGAGGGCCCGAACCTGGGTAAAAACATCGTGTCCCTTGTCTCCTGTTACCATCAGCCTAGACGCACAGTTCGGGACCCCCTACCCGAGATCCGCCGGTTTTGACACTGACATTGGTGCTTTCATTGAGAGTGCCTCTGTGTCGTCACCATCAGGAAGGATGCCTTATCCCATCTTTAAAGACGGCACTGTTGCTAAAGGAGCTTTGGCTATCGGCCAAACTCTCCAGCTGGGCGGTTTTCTTATGACCGTCTGTTCGGCCGCCGCGCCGACGATGACTTCTCGGGTCATCAAAAGCAAGCAATCTTCACGTCAACTCGGAACTCGCCGAGCAGTTAGATCTGATGGAACTCTCTTCTTTAAACGAGCTCTTGGATCGCATCGCCGCCCTGGGAGTCGCTACAGACTACGATCAGATTGGGCCTAAACCCGATCTAAGAGAGATTAACTCTCCCCAGGTCACCCATCACGTTGATGTGGTGGAGGAACAATGCGGCGACCCTTCATCTATCTTAAGGACTAACTATGTCCGGATTCCCAATCCCTCCAAACCGGATACCCGCGGAGGGGAGGACGTCACACAATACCTGAACTTAGAGTTAGGCAACGGGCTGGATTCAGTGGACAACATCCAAGAATCCAAGCTTCCGAGTTCGGAAACACCTTGGCCCTTGAGCCTCAGATTGGGTGGGGTTTCGGATCTAATTCCACCCACCCACCCGAACATAGGCGATCTATCCAATATTAGGCAAGAGCCCGAGGAAACAGTACATCATTACTGGGCCAGATTCCTCCTGGTTATGAACAGGATAAAGGACTACCGCGAGGAAGACGCAATTTCATTCTTTTGCAATAATTGCATGGACAAGGGAATCCTCAATGCCATAGGTCGCCGTAAAATTACACGCTTTGCTGACTTGGTGTCCATAGTACGAAAGTATTGTGCAATGGAAAGCACCTGGAAAACCGAAGTAAGATTTTGGGACAATCCGGCCCCGAATACAAACCCAGTCCGAAATAAAAGGGTGCATTATTGCCAATCACCCGGGTTAAACACCAAAAAACAAAAAACCCCTACGGGGCATGGAACCATACTGGAGGGATGGCTCAACGGACCCTGTAAAATTCATAGTACAGAGGCCGCCACACCTACTCATAGCCTTAGAGCATGTTGGATACTCCGGCAGGTGGCCAAAAGTTGCGAAGAGCTTCTAACCCCAACATCCACAGAGCACCAGCCCAGGGATACCAGTACGGTATTAATAGTCTTCGAGAGTTTCGCATCAAACAATATGCGAAAACAAACACTCCGCAGCCCTGCCGAAGTCTACCATGTAGCAACAATAAATCCATGAAGTGACACGGCTATTACCTTTAATGCCAGTGATAAACCCAAATTCCGAACAGCCCGAGCACCAGCAGCATTGGTCCTCAGTCCAATAGTGGACAGCTTTCGCCTTACCAAGGTACTCATGGACGGTGGCAGCGGATTGAACCTCATTTATGAGGAAACCCTTCGAAAAATGGAAATATACTGGAGCCGCATTGAGCGAAGCAGCACAACCTTTAGAGGAATAATACCCGGTTGGGAAGCGTCTTTGCAGGAAAAATCACATCGGATGTGGTGTTCGCACGCAGGATAATTACAGTCCGAGGAGATCACGCCCAAGTGGCCCCATTCAGCAGTGGATACCACGCTCTATTAGGGCGAGAGACATTCACAATCTTTCAAGCTATACCCCATTATGGGTACATGAAGCTCAAAATGCCGGGCCCAACGGAATAATCACTCTTGCTAGCGACCCGGACATAGCACTCCGCGCCGAAAATAAGACAGCCGCACTAGCCCTTGAGGCACTATACGAAGCCCTAGCGGCCGTGGAACTGACTGCACTGCGCTCCACGGTGAACATGGACGATGTGATACTCGATAAAAGATCCAAGTCCACCTCCTTTAAACCAGCGGACGGAATAGTCAAATTCCATGTCCACCCAACGGACCCTATAAAAACGGCCTCCATCGGGGCACAATTAAACCCTGATGTAGACGCCGCACTACGAGAATTCCTACGCCGAAAATTGGGATTTATTTTCCGGCACCCTTCGACATGCCAGAATCCCGCTGCTAGCCAACACAGCCTAAACATCCTAAAAGGATTCAAGACAACAAACAGGCCCTTCAAGTTTCCCGAACCTATGAGACAAGCCATGGGAGAGGAGCTAGCCAAACTATTGGAGGTCGGATTCATCAGAGATATAAAACATCTGGACTGGCTAGCAAACCTAGTGATGGTACCAAAGAAGGACAAATCCTGGCGCCTATGTGTCGATTCAAGGACCTCAACAAGGCTTGCCCAAAGGATCCCTTCCCCTCCCCCGCATCGATCAAATTATCGACGCTACCGCAGGACACGATTCATTGTGTTTCCTCGACGCATACTCCGGTTACCATCAAATTTAGATGGCAGAGCCTGATCAAGCCGCAACAGCATTTATCACCCCATACGGCCCATTCTGCTTCAACACAATGCCCTTCGGGCTAAAAAATGTCGGTGCAACATATCAGCGCATGATTCAGACATGTCTGGCAAACCAGATCGGCAAAACAGTGGAGGCATACGTACATGATGTGGTCGTCAAAACCAAGCATATCGAAACTTGAGGCTCACATTCGATAATATCCGAACATATGACATCAAGCTCAACCCAGAAAAATGCGTTTTCGGCGTACCAGCCGGAAAGCTCTTGGGCTTCATTGTATCCGTAGAGGAATTGAAGCAAACCCAGCTAAGATCCGAGCTCTGTCACAATTGGATACCCCAAAGGACCTCAAACAAATACAAAATTGATCGATGCGTGGCGGCTTAAGCCGCTTTATCTCCGCTTGGGAGAAAAGGCATTACCCCTTTATCGCCTCCTCCGGCGCACCGAACACTTCGAGTGGACGGATGCCGCCATGGCCGGACTCAAAGAAATAAAATCCATATTGGCAACAAACCCGGTCCTGGCCGCGCCCAGCATGGGCGAACCAATGCTATTATACATCGCGGCAACTCATCAAATTGTAAGCGCGGTGCTCGTTGTCGAACGAGAAACGAACGGAAACAAATTTCCCCCTTCAAAAACCAGTTTACTACGTGTCCACTGTCCTCACTCCATGCAAGTCACGGTATCCGCATTATCCTAAGATAGCGTATGCGGTGTTTATGGCATCCCGGAAGCTGCGACACTACTTTCAAGAGTGTTTAAGGCAGGCCGATATCTTCCACAATCGGAAGCTCTGTCGTGCTCCCTTAAGCCTCTCCGCAAGCTCTCCGAGGCCTTCGGGCAAGGAGACAGATGGCCACAAGGCCTGGGCGACACCTTTCATCACCTGCCGAACTCGTTCGTGCAGTTGTAAGAGCTTGGGAAGAAGGTCACCCGTAGAACCGGGCATTTCCTCTGCAGGACGACCTGTGAGCATTCCTACAGACATAACTCTGTTAGTCGACTTCCTCGCAGAACTCTCCGCAGCTTAGATACTATGGTGATACGAGTTTTTACACCGTTGGTAGTGAGATCCAATGGCTTGGGAGTAGTCTTTGTAATTAAGCGCAATTTCCAAATTATCCAAAGGTTTTTTTGCAAATAAAACATTCAGGCCTCGTGTGTGCCGCTGCATCTTTGATCCAACGGCTCCCCGGTGCTCATATTAGGTGCTCCCCGTAGCTTAATTACCCGCTACGGTGATATGAGCATCTAGGTCGTATGATCAGTGATTAGATGGCACATGCGTAGTACTTGTACTTTCTGCGCATTTCCCAAACTCTATCAGCCGTATATTGCAAAAACATTCAAACCTCCTACTGTGGGCCGTTAGATCTCAGTGAACTCGTATCACCATAGAATCTACGGTGCGGGAGCACCTCATACTCTCCCGTGCGAGAAAACATAAGGTGCTATCGCAGCTTGGATGCTACGGTGATACGAGCTTGGAGGTCGTTTGATCTGAGATCCAATGACATCTGAGCAGTCTTTGTGCTTGTAAGTAGTGGACGAACTCTTTTGGGGCTTTTCGGCAAAAAACCATTCGAACCACCGAGGAGGTGTTGGGTCACAAATCCAACGCCTCCGAAGAGCTTGTATCACCAAAGCATCTAAGTTGTGGTAGCACATGATATTCTTACATACAGGAGAATATGATGTCGTTGGGACGAGCTTCGAGGTCGTTGGATATAGGATCAAAGGGCATCTAACTAGTTTTTGTACAAATTGTGTGCAATTCTCAAACTCATCAAGGTTTCCTGCAAAAATATTAAGACACATCATGTGAGCTGCTATATCTCAGATCTACAAGCTCCGAGCAACTCGTATCGGCATATAGCATCTAAGGTATGGGGGCACATGATATTCTCCCGGGGAGGAGGGGTGGGGGTGCACAACCAATCGGTGGTTGGGAGGGTGGGGACAAATGTAATCTAAACAACTCTAAACAGAGATCCACAATTTTATCTAAGGTCGAGGGGTTGGCCCCCGACAATCATAGCTCCGCCTAAACACAACATTTTCATGTACTGTAGTACTAGTTTTAATATTCATGTTTCAGTTTCATGTTCATTTTAAATATTGAACTGAGGACCATGGATGTCTTACATTTTACTCCCTTCGTTCCTAAATATTAGTCTTTTTAGAGGCTTCAAATGGACTGGCACATACGGATGTATATAGACATATTTTAGAGTCCAGATTCACTCATTTTGCTTCGTATGTAGTCACTTATTGAACTCTCTAAAAGACTAGTATTTAGGAATAGAAGGAGTATTTTTGAATTCGTGTCATACTTGTTGGATTGTTGTTGTGTTCGTGCGTGTGTGTCTGTGTGTGTGTGTGTGTGGTCATATGCTTGATACATACAAAGTTTTCTCACCTCTGTATTGTTCATCTTTTAAATTTGAATCTGCATTGAAAACTTACTAGGGATACCATAAAATGTGAAATCCACGTTGAGATCACTATATCACAAACTCACTCTAATTCAACAACTCGTCATAAATCTATTACCACGTTGAGATTAGTATTTGCAAGGAAAATACGGGTATTGTAATACACATAGATTTGTTCGGCAATATAAAAGGTTCCTTTCGTATTCTCGAATGGTAGGACCCAACGGCGGACCAGCCAAACCTTGGCCCGTGTTGATCCTAAAAAAAACCTGGCTCGTGTCCTTTGGTGGCGTGCGTGGTACGCACATTAGGCAACCCCAACCAGTCGAGCCTCGGCGTTTCAAGTCGAAATATCTGGCGGCCAGAATTCCAGCCCTAGGAAATTCCCCTCATGTCCCCGGTCCATAATGACTACCAATGAACAACAGAGGGATGCTTTAGTAACTAGACAACGTTACCTACCGTGCCGAGCATGGTTCAATTCCCTCGGTCGCTGCTCGTCAAGGTCACCCGTCAACTGCATTGCCTAGTACTACTACTACTACACCAGGATGAGCACAGAATTGAGCCCGTTTGTTCATGCCTAGTACTTGAGTTAATATATCAGGCAATGCACTGGTACAGAGGGATTATCCTTTTACTCTGCATATATAACTTTTCTAAAGTATAACTAAGCAAAATGTTTGACCAAATCCTTTCTTAAGAAATACAACAGGACAGATGTACGGCTTGAAAATTTATTGCATGATGCAGGTTATGATATTGTTTCGAATCTTGGATCTTAAATTTCAGAAAATCCAAAAGTGAGCATAAATTCTTGAAACTGAGCATGGTCACGTGATATGGCACAAATATTACTGTAAGTTTTTCTTCAATTCGAGACAAGCTGCTTATGACAAGTTGCACAAATGAAGAGCCAAGGTATTTTGGAACAAAGACCTCTCACGTTAAGGTGAACGCTTTCACTATTGAAATCGTGGGCGTTTACGTGCCGCCACGAGTCCCCGCTTCTCATAGGCAGGTGCCGTCCCAGCAAGCGTGTGAGTCGACGAGAGGCGTCTTGAGCAGATCGCCTACTGGTGGTGTCGTGGAGGCGTCGAGCAGACGTATCAGACTCACCGGGAGGCATGCCCTTTGACCAGGCTCTACCGCCCACCGTCGTCCCAACTGCTCCCACTTTTAATGTCGCCGGCGCCGCAGTTTAAAATCAACCCCGCACTACCCGGTATTGCTACAATCCTCTCTCTTCCTCTCCGATTCTCCTGTCGTCTACCTCCAACTAGCCTGACCTAAACGTACACCATGCCGCATCACGATGGTATGCCCTTAGTGTTCCAGTTTCCTGAGGAAGACACCCCGCCGGAGTCTCAAGAACATAAGGCACTTTGGGATGAGCTTGAACTGGACTTGCGGGAAGACGCCGCGCCTGTCCCCGCTCCCGTTCTGGCTCCCATCGCCTCGACTGCGCCAGCGCCCACCCCCGTGGCATTGATGGGCTGGGAGCCGCACATTGTCACCGAGCTTTATGCCACGGGGTTCCACGAGGTCCCCGCCGACTTTCACACGCCTGCACTGCCAACATGCGCTTCTGCGCGTCTGCGACAAGCCGCCCGCGCGGTGCCGATACACTTGCCACCGCATGCGCTGCGCGCTGCAGATCGATGTCTTGGCGCCCGTGCGCGTGCCGTGCACACGAATGTCTCCGGCGCGTCGTTCACAGTGCCTGTCCCTGCACGGGTGCCAGTGCCCCCCCTCAGCGGCATGGATGGCTATCGTCGACCGCTTCCTTGCACCAACGCCAGTCGCCTCCTCCCCCCAGTTGACTCGCTCCAAAGTCTAGAACATTTTGGCCTTCCTTGAAGCTAGGCCAACGTCTAGGAGTACGCCAACAATGGCGCAAGACGCCGCCATCGCCGTCGGTCAGTGGCCCGACGACACACAGAGTACGGTAGAGGAGCCGCTTCCCACCACGAGACACCCCCGCCGCCGCCGTGTAATCTAAATTTGCCATGAAAAACGTTCGGATTGCCATGCTTAAAATCCGAACGTTTATCATTTCCGTTTATTTTTTATCGATTATCGTATAATTTAAAGTCGGAGTCAGACTGGACGAATTGTATGGTTTGATCGATTGAATGTTCTGCTAGAGCCGTATCAAATTAAATATAAAATGTCATCAAGCCACATGTATTCCTTGTCATCCAACGACCTAGACTGCTTCAATGTTGAGCGCTCAACACGTTTAGCGTGCAGTTAATTTCATGCCAAAAATAGTGCTAATCACATGACAACACTCAAATAATATCCTATTAGTTAATATCCGCATGCACTTCATATACTTCCAAATTAACGTGCATTGCACGTACATACACCGACTAGTGCTGCTAGTACGTGAAACTGGTGCGTGACTTGTGAACGCGCCCAGATATGGTCAACGGCAACATCGCCCATGAAGTTCTTCCTGTTTGCCCGCAAGGCCTAAATGCGAAGTGGAGGAGAGAGAGAGAGCACACATGGAACCCACCAGTAAGTGAAGGCGAATAGTACTAAAAATAATATTACATGTTATCCATTAATTAGGATGTGGTAATATAAAAACATTATGTGAACAAAGGGGGTACAACAAACATTGCTATTCTATGTATGTTGCCTATTGACGTGCGGCTTGAAGGCACGGTCGCATGTTCGATCCTCGCCCTTTATTTTTCAATTTGTATATGGGTCCAAATTTTTTTTCATGACATGTGGGCCCCTCGGTGTGTAGTTTGTAGCACTTTAATTTGTGGGTCGAAATTTGTTCCATTCCAAGTGGACTATCGGTGTGTAGTTTTGTAGGTTATTTATAATAATTAAAGAGAACAACATAGTTTTTTCAATAATACCATGGTGCGACGTTGAAGGCGAGAAAGGATGTGCGAGAGAGCGATGACCAAGCCAAAGGGAAATCAACTAGGGGAGTTGTGTGGGTTGCAATGGTGTTTGGAGTAGTTGTGGGCCGAATGCTACGAAAATATAATCTAAACCGACCGGAATAAATGCCTACAAATATTAATCCAATGTTGGAGTGCCCCTCGCAATGTAAATAGCTCCGGCTTTGCGAGGGATGGAGAGGTAGTAGCTTCAACGCGTGGAAGATACGGTGTAAGAAAGCGAGGTCAATCAAGAGACATTCATTGAACAAATATATATGCTCTGGAGAGATATTGCCCGATTGAGCTTTTGGCAAGGGTGAGGGCTGTAAGATAGAGCTTGAGAGATGATCCAGTCACAGACGTGTAGTTATATTTTGTGTGTGGGAGGAAGCAAGGTCAACCGATCACATAGGGTCGCCGTGCCATCAAAAGAGTGAGACGGGTTGGATAGAGTGACCTAGATAGACGATGTACGTGAGAGAGTATACAATGTGAATAGGTCGAATTGGGCTCAAACATGGTGATATATCGTTTTTGTCCGAGAAAGAGCGAGGTCAATCGAGACATACAGAGAGAGAGAGAGAGAGAGAGAGAGAGAGAGATTGAGTGAGCGTGGCCCACCATGTGGTCGAAAGAGTGGCGGCGGCTTGGATGGACTGACCTAGATAGACAATCCGCGTGAGAGAGTATAGAGTGTGTCGATCGAGGCCCAAAGAGGGAGATATATCATTTGTGTGTGAAAGAAAATGAGGTTAAACGAGACTCAGATAAAGAGAGTGAGATTGAGCGAGTGTGGCCCGTCGTGCTGAAGAAAGAGTGAGACAGTCTCGAGGGAGTGACCTAGATATACAACGTGCTTGTGTGCGCACGAGAGGTTCGGGGGGGCTAGATAGGCAATGCATGTATTTAGCGCGAGAGGGTGAGAGGGAGAGGGGGGGAGAGAGAGAGCTCGGCATGAGGTGCAATGGCAGGTGTGTGAGGTAAATACATTTGGTAACAGAGTGGAAAAAGGGGTTGTGTAGTTGAGAGACTTAGAGATCGAAACATGGAGAGAAAGAATGAACGTGTGTTGGAAACCGTTAGCTTCTTAAGGTGGTTAGGAGAGGTAGATTGACCGATATAGGAAGTATGTAGCGTTTGTGAGGGGGGGGGCTAAAAACAACATTTGGATGTACATAGTACGAGACTTAATATCGATGTTTCAATTCGGTGTACATTGTAAGATTTGAACCGAGGACCAGGCATACGGGTAATTATTTCGAATTCGTACCATACTAAGTTTCGAAAAGTTGACATTGACTCAATTTGTTGTGCTATTTTGTAGGTCATATGTTTGAATCCATCTAAAAGTTTTCTCACTACCATGGTGTTCATCATATACATATGAATTTGTATTAAAAAAGTAGCGTGGATACAGTGAAATGCGAAATCCACGTTAGAATTTGAGATCGTTACATGACACACACTCTAATTCAAAAATCTAACTACGTGACACACACTCTAATTCAAATAACTAATTATGTGACACACACTCTAATCCACGTTAGCATGGGTACCGTTTCGATTTTTTTTCAAATAACTCCTCATTAATTAATTTATAGTACTCCCTCTGTTCACTTTTATAAGACCTTGAAGACATTTCAGACAATGTGCAAAACAGTTCATTTTAAGTTGTCTGAAACAACTTACAAAAGTGAACGGATGGATTATCTCGTTTCGAATGACTAATTATTGCAAGGAAAACACGGCCATGGTAATACATACAGATTCGTTTGCAAATGAAATAAGATTCATTTGCATTCTCAAATGTAGGCGCACCAGGCAGAGCAGGGTCGTGTCGGGGTGGACGCTGCTTCGGTGCCTTAAAGGCAACTGCCTTTGGGTGACTGACATGTGGACCAGCAACCTGTTGGGCCCACATGTAATGGACACAAAGGCATGTGCCTTAAGGCAGCAATGCATAGTCCTGTCGGGGTGGTTGCGTGTGTCGGACGGACGCGTAGCACCCAACCACCCACCCCCCAAAAAAAGGACGACGACAATATAAGTTCGCGCTTCCACGTTTCGGATTGAAATATCTAGCGGCCCCAATTCCAGCCCTGCAAAATCTCTCTTCTCCACCGTCCCCTTCCGCGCCCAGATTGCTCAAATCCCTATTTCGCCGCCAACCCTCGAATCACCCCTCGTCTCGTCTCTTTCCCCCACCGTTCCCCACCTCTGTGTCGGACGACGATGACGAAGACGACGGTCGCGCTTCACCACCGCACCGGAGCTACCTCATCTACGCCCTCATCCACCGCATCAGGTGGTCCACCGACAACGTCGGCCGCTGCAACCAAAGTGCCTCACAGACACCGAGTTCCACCACATCAGGTGCGCTTCACCAACGCCGTCTCCCAGCTCACCGGGGCTACTTCACCAAGCACATCGTCGCACCTTCGCCCCCCGAGGCCGTTGGGGATTCACCAACGGTCTCGTCCACTGCATCGTAGTGCTCCGCTGCCACTCAAGATGTGCATCCGTGCGCGGCCAGCCAACGCTAGCGCATCACCCTCAACGGCTCTGAAGTGACCTGCACTCTAGCTAGGCGAGCATGCCCAAACGCCGGCCCGAACTAGGTATCCACACATCACTCCCTTGTGCACTGTTCCGACGATGTTTGGATATCCTTTCACTGCTCTCTTAGCTTACACGCCTATGCAACTCTGACTTTAACTCTTATTTCTTCTGGAGATATCATCTGAAACAAGGAAATCCATTTTTTTAGCGAAGCATGACGGCGCTACGGGATCTGGTACACATCCTGCACACCCGTATAACCTTGTAAGTATCTGTCCTCCGGTACAACATCAAGGTCGATTTCTCTTATTTGATCAACCATTCGCCATGTCAAAAATGCAGAGGGGGGTGCAAGGAGCACAAGGCCTGCACATCCAAGCAAGTGGTAACATGGACTTGTACATGGAACATCCCAAGCGCAAGCAGAGCTGCAGTGAGCCTGTACAACGCCCTAGCGTAAGTCCATGCATTTCATTTAATTCATACTGGCATTCATGTATGATTTGTGTGTAGTAGCTGATCCACGAATTCAAGTTACCAGGGGTGAATATTTAACTTAAAAAATACGAAGGCACTTGCACTCTGGAAATCAACATAACTTGAGAAATGTGAAGCTACATGCACTTTGAAAACCAGCTAATGATCCAAAGTAGTTCAGATTATAAACACTAAATGATGCAAGCACCAAAAAACACAAAATTCAACATGGTGTACAAGAACTACAAACATGGTGCATGTACACGCTAGAATTATTCGGTCTACGGCTGAAAATATCAAGTGTAATTGCACGATAACCAAAGTCATAAACTGCATATCAATATATCTATCCTGCACAAGTATGCTAATAGTTTCAAACAACAGATTAGAAAAGTATTTATGCTATGTTGTCATGATACGGGGACTTTCTGGTAGATGGCCTCGACGTTTCCTCAAGCTATGAAAATGCACTATAATTTGCTTGTCATCAATGCCTGCAAATATCTGTCTCTCTCAACAAAGTAGATCATCATTAGACACTAAATCCTTTAATGAGCTTGCAAAATGATTACATTAGATCCCTCATTAGACACTATATGTTCATCACCAGGAGCATGTAAAATGTTTGCATCAAACCTTCATTAGCAGTCTATTCATTAGACACTTCAGGCTCAAGAACAACATGAGCTTGTATGTTTGCACCGGAAACTTGATTAGATACATCAGATTCAGTCAATACAGCATTGATTGGGGGAGTTAAAAAATAAGTAGAAATTGGTTTCATTTTCTCATAGATTCCCTACATACAAGCAGTTTTACAACACCGTCAGGTTTAACTATTGGCCAGAAATTGAAGAGTTGAATTAGATATAATCAGGGATGTGATGTACCTACTCGTTGCACATGCTACTCTTGCAAGCTGCGACTGTCAGTTTGCGCAAGCTCGATGCCATGCCTGTGCTGCCGCCGCTGCCTCCTGAGGGAGTCCTGGATTAGAGGGTATCCGGAAAGCCGGACTATATACATCGTCCGGACTATTGAGGCGTGAAGATACAAGACTCAAGACTTCGTCCTGTGTCCGGATGGAATTCTCCTTGTCATGGAAGGCAAACTTGGCGATCCAGATATTATATTTCCTTCCTTGTAACCGACTCCGTGTAAACCCTAGCCCTCTCCGTTGTCTATATAAACTGAAGAGGTTGGTCCTTAGAAGGCCGATCACAATTACAATCATACCATCCTAGGCTAGTTTCTACGGTTTAGCCTCTACGATCTCGTGATAGATCTACTCTTGTACTACCCATATCTTCAATATTAATCAAGCAGGAAGTAGGGTTTTACCTCCATCAATAGGGCCCGAACCTGGGTAAGCATTGTGTCCATTGCTTCCGATTTCCATCAGCCTAAGACGCACAGACCGGGACCCCCTACCCGAGATCCGCCGGTTTTGACACCGACATTGGTGCTTCCATTGAGAGTTCCTTTGTGTCGTCGCTGCAAGGCTCGATGGCTCGTCTCGTTGTCAGGGACAACATTACCGCGGGGGGAGCCCTGGCTGTAGGCCAAGCTCTCCGACTAGGCGGCTTCGTCATGGCCGCACCATCGGCTGTCGCGTCGACGATGGCCTCTCGGGTCATCACACATAAACTTTGCATCAATTCGGAACTCGCCGAATAGATGGATCCAATAGAGCTCTCTTCTCTTAATGAGCTCTTGGATCGCATCGCCGCTTTCGGAGTCGCAACGGACTATGACCGGATTGGGCTTAAACCCGACCAAAGGGACATTAAATCCCTCTATTTCGAGGACGAATTATGTCCGGATCGCCGAGCTCCCTGAGCCGGACACCTGCCCAGGGGAGGATATGACCCGGGTCCCGGACTTAGAATCAGGCACGGGGCCGGAAAAATTGGGCAGCGTCCCGGATCCTGAGCTGTCGAACTCGGAAGCTCCGATGCCCCGGGGTGCTAGATCGGATCAGAATCCAGATTCAACTATAACCACCCACATGGACTTAAATCGCCTCTCCCATATCAGGCAAGAGCCCCAGGAGACAGTGCATCATTACTGGGCTAGATTCCTCCTTGCGCTCAACAAGGTCGAGGACTGCCACGAGGAGGACGTAGTCTCACTCTTCTGCAAAAACTGCACGGACAAAGGAATCCTTAATGCTATAAGTCGCCGTGACATAGTACGCTTTGCGGACTTAGCAATCATAGTACAGAAGTACTGTGCGATGGAAAGCGTCTGGAAAACCCAAGCTGAATTTTGGGACAGTCCGGCTCTCACCAAAACCTTTGTCCGAACTAAACGGGCGAACTCTCGTAAGTCGGCCGATCCAATCCCCAAGAAACCAAAGCCCACCCCAGGGCGGGGAACCGTATTGGAAAAATGGCTCAATGGGCCATGTAAACTCCATAGCCCTCCGGACACAACACCAACTCATAGCCTTAGGGCATGTTGGATACTCCGGTAGGTTGCAAAACGTGGCGAGGATCTTCTTACAGAACAACATCCCGCCAAAAAGCACAATATGGTACTAACAGTCTTCGAGACTTTTGCCTCAAACAGTAGGCGCAAGCGAGCTCATCGAAGCTCCGCGGAAATTTGCCATATGGCCAAAATAAACCCCTGGAATGACACTGCTATACTTTCAATGCCAGTGACAAACCTCGATTCCAAACTGTCCGGGCACCAGCCGCTCTAGTTCTTAGCCCAATCGTGGACGGATTTTTCGGCTCACTAAAGTGCTCATGGATGGCGGAAGCGGATTAAACTTGCTCTATGAAGTGACACTCAGCAAGATGGAAATTGACAAAGGCCGCATTGAACAAAGCGGCACAACCTTCAGGGGAATTATCCCTAGTCGGGAAGCGCGGTGTGCAGGAAAAATCACACTCGACGTGGTATTCGGCACCCCGGAGAATTATAGGTCCGAAGAAATCACATCCCAAGTGGCCCCTTTTAGCAGCGGATACCACGCCCTTCTAGGGCGGGACGCGTTTACAAGCTTTCAAGCTATACCCCATTATGGGTACATGAAGCTTAAAATGCCCGGACCCAATGGAATCATCACTCTAGCCAGTGATCCAAACGTCGCACTTTGCGCCAAAAACAAAACCGCAGCACTAGCCCTGGAGGCATTATCCGAGGCCCTAGCAGCCGAAGAATTAACAACACTGCGTGCCACCGTGGACAGGGACAACGTGATACTCGACGAGCGACCCAAGTCCACCTCATTTAAACCCGTAGATGAGATAGTCAAATTCCAAGTCCATCCAACGGACCCCACGAAGACAGCTTCCGTCGGGACACAGCTGAGCCCCTCGATGGATGCCCCACTGCGAGACTTCTTACGCGAGAATTGGGACATCTTCGCCTGGCACCCATCGGACATGCCGGGCATCCCACGCAGATTGGCCGAACACAGCCTCAATATACTAAAAGGATACAAACCAGTCAAGCAGACTCTAAGACGGTTTTGAGCCCAAACGGCGAGCCATGGGGAAGAGCTAGCCAAACTACTCGAGGCGGATTGATCGGAGATATCAAGCATCCGCATTGGCTGGCAAACCTGGTAATGGTACCAAAGAAGGACAAATCCTGGCACCTATGTGTCGACTTTAAAGACCTCAACAAGGCTTGCCCCAAGGATCCCTTTCCCCTCCCTCGCATCGATCAAATCATCGATGCCACAGAAGGACACGACTCGTTGTGTTTCGTCGACGCATACTCTGGATACCATCAAATAAAGATGGCAGAGTCTGACCAAGCTGCAACAGCTTTCATAACACCATATGGCCCTTTCTGCTTCAACACTATGCCTTTCGGGCTTAAGAACGCCAGCGCAACCTACCAACGCATGATTCAAACATGCCTGGAAAAGCAAATCGGCAAAACAGTGGAGGCATACGTGGATGACGTGGTCATAAAAACAAGACACGTTGAAACCGTAATAGATGACTTGAGGCTTACATTCGACAATCTCCGGACATCCGACATCAAGCTGAACCTGAAAAAATGCGTTTTTGGCGTCCCCTCGGGGAAACTACTCGGCTTCATCGTTTCCAATAGAGGAATTGAAGCGAATCCGACAAAAATCCGAGCTCTGTCATAGTTGGCTATACCAACAGACCTCAAGCACATCCAGAAACTAGCTGGATGCGTGGCTGCTCTAAGCCGCTTTATCTCCTGGTTAGGAGAAAAGGCATTACCTCTTTACCGCCTTCTTCGGTGCACCGAACACTTCGTGTGGATGGATGCAGCCGCGGCCGGACTGGATGAAATAAAGACCTTATTGGCTAGTAATCCAGTACTAACAGCGCCATATATTGACGAACCTATGCTACTGTACATAGCTGCAACGCATCAAGTTGTAAGCGCAGTGCTCGTCGTTGAACGAGAGGCTGACGGATACAAATTCCCGCTCCAGAAGCCGGCTTACTACGTATCCACGGTCCAAACCCCATGCAAATCCCGATACCCACACTATCAAAAAATAGCCTACGCGGTGTTCATGGCATCCCGGAAGCTACGACACTACTTTCAAGAGTGTTCGATTACGGTGGCCTCCGAAGTACCACTCAATGACATAATAGATAACCGCGATGCAACGAGCCGGATTGCCAAATGGGCCATTGAGCTCCTTCCATTCGACATAACATACAAACCACGGCGGGCCATCAAGTCACAAGTATTGGCTGACTTCCTCGCCAAATGGACAGAAGCCGAACTCCCTAAAGAGTACGGCGCATACTCAAACTAGATCATGCACTTCGACGGCTCTAAAATGCCGGCCGGATTGGGAGCAGGTGTAGTCCTGACGTCCCCCACCGGAGACACGGTCCAGTACATCCTCCAAATATTATACACAAACTCCAACAATGCAGCCGAATATGAGGCTCTGTTGCACGGTCTTCGGATGGAAGTCTCTATGGGCATTCAACGCCTAGAAGTGTGTGGGGATTCAAACCTCGCAATATCACAAATAAACGGAGATTTTGATGCCAAGGACCCGAAAATGGCGGCCTACCATAATGCCGTCGTCAAGATGTCTGCTCGGTTCGAGGGGCTTGAATTTCACCATGTGGCTCAAGAAAACAATCAACGACGGACGTCCTCACTCACATCGGTGCTAAACGCGACCCTGTCCCACCTAACATACTCTTGGAACGGTTGTTCAAGCCATCCGTAGTATGGGAAGGGGAGTCTGGCAATACTAGCACGGATCCGAATACACCCCCAGATTCCGAACTATCATACATAATCGGAGGTTCTACCACCGAAATAACGTCCTCGGCCCATGAAATCATGGTTGTAATCGCCCCGTGGACTGAGCCTTTCTTGGCCTACCTAAATAGGCAGGAGCTTCCCGAAGACCAAAATGAAGCACGCTGCATCGTCCGGTGGTCTAAAGCTTACAAAGTCTACGAAGGGGAACTCTACAAGAAAAGCCTACCGGAGTGCTCCCAAGATGCATCTCCGAAGAGGAAGGGCAGCAGCTCTTGGCTGAAATCCATGCCAGACTAGGCGGGCACCACGCCGAGGCTCGAGCATTAGTCAGCAAGGCCTCCCGTACAGGTTTATACTGGCCGACGGCCCGAGCAGACGCACATGACCTTGTCCAACATTGCGTTGGTTGCCAGCTCTTTGCCAATCAGAGTCATATGTCCCCTACCGCTCTCCAAACAATCCCCATAACTTGGCCCTTCGCGGTCTGGGGGCTGGATATGGTCGGGCCTCTTAAAGGGGGAAGCCATAAGAAAAAATACTTATTGGTCATGCTGGACAAATTCACCGAATGGTTAGAAGCCAAACCAGTCAAAACTGCCGAATCCAGACTAGTAATAGACTTCATATCCGGGGTCGTACACCTATACGGTGTCCCACACAGCATCTTCACTGATAATGGCTCAAATTTCACAGCCGACGAAGTGAAAACTTGGTGCGCAAAAATGGGCATTAAGCTTGATTACGCTTCCGTCTACCATCCCCAAACAAACGGCCAGGTAGAGCGGGCAAATGGTCTCATCATGAGCGGCATCAAACCTAGACTAGTGCGATCCTTGACAGAGTCGGATACGCACTGGGTCGAGGAGCTCGACTCCGTACTCTGGGGGCTGCAGACCACGCTGAATTGCACCACCGGATATACACCATTTTTATGGTGTACGGCGTGGAAGCAGTATTACCCTGCGACATAATACATGATTTGCCACGCGTATGCATGTACGAAGAGAAGGAAGCCGAGTTAGATTGGCAGGATAACTTGGATGCCCTGGAGGAGGAGCGCGACATCGCAAAATCCCGCTCCGCATTCTATCAGCAGCAGGCTCGACGATATCAAAGCAGAGAAGTGCGGTAAAAAACTTACAATATTGGCGAGCTCGTTCTACGCCTACCGGAGAAGAAGAAGGACAAGCTCAAACCCAAGTGGGAGGGTCCCTTCGTCATTGACAAAGTTCTCACCGGAGGAGTGTACCGCTTACGTAATGCATCTGATAACAGACTCGAGCCGAAACCATGGAACGCGGCCAGACTCCAGAGATTCTACGCCTAACGCCAAACTCAATGTTCGTCTCCTAACCCCTCCTTTTTAATTATGCTCCATCCCTTTTTCCTTTCTCGACCTTTTTCCTCTTCACACAAAGTATTCAATATAGTGCGGACTCCCGGATCACTCCGGACACACTAGGTGTGTAAGCAATACCTGGGGGCTCCCTATACGGAAACTAAAAAATAATTACTCACATGGCTTTCTGCCCATCACATATGCATTCTTTTTCCATATATGCCTTTTCTTCACCATTATATGCATAGATATGACTTAAGATGTGGCCAAGCTGGGTTGCCTGGCTCTTGTGTTTATGCCCTATGTTCCCGTTAATTCGGCTAGGGCATAAGGGGAGCACCTCTGCGATTGTTACTGCCGGTTCAGCCCGATGTGTACCTCAGACTGGGTGAAGCCGAAAGCTATCTTCCTTAAGAGAATATTCGGTCGATGAACAAAAGATGTATTCATTTATTACAACGCAAATCCCCAGAAGTTTTGTATCCTGCGCAATTATTCGCAGTCCGGACATGTGCATTATTGCATGCGTACCCAGGGAAAGGAACCCCTAACGGAACTATTCTCCCTGGAAGATGTTTCTTACTATCCATGTAATATAACATAACTAGTTGGGTACTTGTCTGTTCAAGCACTTATGACCCCTACGCCTGGTTTCCATGCATACCCCGGTTTTGTATAACCAAGTGGGTATTCGGACACACCCCGGACTGTAGGATCTGGGGGCTGAAGCGAAAAGGTCCGCCATGACAAATGATTTTAATCCGGCTAGGGAATAATTATGTCCATTGAATTACACAGTCACTTGGACTGACTATATTCCTCCTCTATATCATCTAATAGGCTATCTAGCTTACAATCCTGTTGAGAATATTTTGCGGCTAACGCTACCTGGTCATATACCAGACTCACGGGAATTTCTTGCCCATCTGGCCCCACCGGTCCGACTTCGGCCATATGGTTTGGGTCCAGCTTGGTGTAGCACGTCTTCACCATAGCCAAGGCTTCTCTTGCACCCTGCCGGCAGGCTGACATCTTCCACAATCGGAAGCGCCGCCGTGCTCCTTGAAGCATATCCACAAGCTCCACCATGCCATTCGGCAGGAGGCCTGAGCAACGGCCTGCATCACCTGCCGAGCTCGTACGTGCAATTGTAAGAGGTCTTGTAGTAAATCGTCTGCAGATGAGGGCATCTCCTCCTCAGGGCGACCCGTTAACATTCCTACAAGCACAATCCTTTCAATATAGTTCCGCGCCGAACTATACTACAGTTCATCTAGGCACTTACCGTAAATGTCGCGTCGAAGCCTTTTGTTCTCCTTCACGGAGTCCGCCAGCTGAGCACGGAGATCTTTTAACTCCACGTCCAGCTGGACTTTGGCATCTTGAAGATTGTTCTTCTCCTGCCTAACTTGCATAAGAATGCACTCGCCAGCCTTCAGCTGCCTTTTGAGATGCGATTCATCCTCTCTTACGCCCTCCGAATTCAACCCGGGATTGTCTAAAGAATTTTCTGTTAGACTTGTCATATCTGCCATTTACTAACTGGTGCATCTTCGTACAATTGAGACAAATGTTACCAGATGAGAGTTTTTGGGATTCCTCTAACTTGGCAACTGCAGCCCTCAGCTCGGCCTTGCACTCCTCCAGCTCCCGAGACAATTGCTCATTCTTATCTACAAGGACCTGTGCAGAAATTGATCCTTAAAACAGTTGTTCCAACCGTTTCAAGTCTCAGGGGCTACTTCTACACATGCTTATCAAAATTTCTTAACCGTATATCTTTGGTATACTAGTCCATCGCTCGGGCAAGCCCGCCTTGAGCAGCTCGGATGTATGTGTCTCCTGAATTGAAGGCATTAAATGCCTCTTCAGAAAAGATGTTGTTCCGAAGCACGGCCTGTCGGCGCCGGTGATTCATGGCGCTCTCTACTTCGGAATTCGTGGCCGAGAGCATATCCGCATTCTCTGTTGGAGAACTATGCGGCATCGGCCCCGCTCCCGCCTCCGCTCTCGAAGCCGGTTTTGGAATCCGGCTGGTGGAGGCGTGGTTGGCAGGATCCTCGGATATAGTCCGGCTGCTCCTCTTCCAGCCAGGACACAAAGGGTGCTGTCATACTTCAAAAATACCATAATCACAGCACAAGTTTTTACCTTACCTCTGTAGCGGCGAGTCGACCCTTACCGCCTTCCTCTTGAGCCTGCCTGATTCGGACGCCCTTGGCCGACGAGTCCCTAGGGGCTCGGCCCCACGCTCCGACTGTCGTCTCTGCAAAAACACACCACTTCAAGGGTAAGGCATGACATCTCAAGGGAGTCCTCTTCGGAGGATAGGGTTTTTCGGCTTGGCTTATGCGCGACGTAGGCAGCGGTCTGGAATAGTCGGCACTAATGGCCACTGATGCGCCATCGCAGCTCGCTTGATAAAATATCCCGTTGACAAGCTCCATGGTAATATCCGGATCTTCTTCGAGACCTGGATCTAGGGCCCTTCCGGGGTCCTCTGGCTGCGGGGAGGGGCTGGAGATTCCTTCTACGGCCCTCCTCGGTTCCTGCTTGGGAATATCGAGGCAGATGATCTTAGCGGAGAACGCCACAATAAGTGACGCAGGGAAAGGAATGACAACTTACCCAGTTTGGGGGGTTGTACATGGAGAATCCATCTCGCGGTTTGATGTGAAGGAATTCCTCCTCTTCCCCTTTGTATAAATCGACAATATCCTTGCGGGAAGCAAAGGCGGAGTCCGGACCCTTATGGCCACAGCGGGTGGCATATCTTCCCCGTTGAAGTGCCACATGGGCTTCCCCCAATATTGAAGCGGTTGCACTCCCCGTATTATGCATATTGCCATAACCTCGACTATCGTCAGTCCGGATTTGGCCAGTAACTTTATCTTGCTCATCAAGTAATATATTTCCTGGTATCCTCCTCTTGGGGGCCTCGGGGCGCCAACTTAGACGCCCTCGGCGGGCGTTCTTGAATCTGGGAGACCTGTCCGGACTGGATCCGGAAGGGAATGTCGTCAATGTAGAACCACTCGAAGGCCAGTTCTCTGGTGCCTTCTTGAGTGCCGGATAGGTATCCGGTCTCGAGCAATGTGCCATACTTCCCCGCCCACGACATAGGGATTCTCCTGGTTGCGGGGACAAGGCGTAACAACTTCTTCCATAACTCAAGTGAGGCTCGCAGCCTAAAAATAGCTCAAAAAGGGCAACGTACCCTGCTATATGTAGTATAGAGGCAGGGGTAAGTTGTGTAACTTGGAGGCCATAGAACTCCGGAGCCCGCGAAGGAATGGGTGGATAGGAACCCGGCGCCCTTACGGATCATGGGATGAGGCATATTCGCTCCTTTGGAGATGGATTGGGAGATCTCTCCGCTTGCTCCCCGCCATTATAGGTCGCTATTCCGGCTCGGACGAGGACCATGAATGTTGGTGGGAGAAACCCTTGGGTTTGTAACACAATCAAACGGCTATGGGGAACTGAACACTCTTCCCAGTCCCCCGTCTTGGAGCGAGGAGAGCGAGCAGAGGAGCTGCAACGACCGGCCATGTTGGAATGGTTTTTCCGGAGCGCTCTGTTGGATGCTTGCTCGAGGGGGGAAGAGTGAGGTTTGGATCTGAGAATCCCCGTCTCTTCAAATAGGCGGTCAGCCCAAAAGGATTGAGGGTGGAAAATGTGAAAAATACCTCGGCTCCTCGCATTCGCTCGACACGTGGAGATGGTCATTATTGAGGCACTGAAGCCAAGGATTACAACATTGATGGAGTTCCGGACACTATTTGTCGTAACAGGTACTTTGGAGTATTCGGAGATGGAACCCGCCCAGCAATGCCGAAGACAAGACTGCGCGCCGGACTCATCATCATTGAAGCCTGGTTCAGGGGCTACTGAGGGAGTCCTGGATTAGGGGGTATCCGGACAGCCGGACTATATAGATCGTCCGGACTATTGAGGTGTGAAGATACAAGACTCAAGACTTCGTCCCATGTCCGGATGGAATTCTCCTTGGCGTGGAAGGCAAGCTTGGCGATCCGGATATTATATTCACTTCCTTGTAACCGACTCCGTGTAAATCCTAGCCCTCTCCGGTGTCTATATAAACCGGAGAGGTTGGTCCTTAGAAGGCCGATCACAATTACAATCATACCATCATAGGCTAGCTTCTAGGGTTTAGCCTCTACGATCTCATGGTAGATCTACTCTTGTACTACCCATATCTTCAATATTAATCAAGCAGGAAGTAGGGTTTTACCTCCATCGAGAGGGCCCGAACCTGGGTAAACATTGTTTCCCTTGCTTCCTGTTACCATCAGCCTAAGACGCACAGATCGGGACCCCCTACCTGAGATCCGCCGGTTTTGACTCCGACACCTCGCACGCAGGCTACACCCAGGGTTGGATCTTCATCTTCGTGTCCTTCAGTTCGTTTGAAGCCCGGCGACCGCCCTCCAACGAGGGCGCGAGGAAGTGCTGTGTCGGTCTGTCCAGCGGCAACTAGGTTAGGAGCAAACCAGACTAGAGGCTGGAACGAATGAATTGGGATTTTTCCTGCTGTCGATCGATATGGGAGGCGCTCCTTTGGGCCGCGGGCCTGCTATAGGGCCTGCCTTGCACTTATGTTATTGGCCCATCCAAATTGAAAATTTTCTTCATTTTTTACATTGCCTGCTCATGCGTTGGGACGAACAAAACTAGCGTGGGGCAACCTGGACGACTCAAACTAGGTGCACACATTTGAGCCACGTGAGGCGGCCGCCCATACCAGCCCCTATGGTGGCGTCGCCCCTTTTTGCGTGTATGATTGGATAGTAAAAATATTCCAGTGGCGCTTTTTTTTACCCACAGAATGGTTGAATTGCTTGTTACTATGAACTGAGTTCGCCAATAATGTGAAAGATGCCAGTCTTTTCATCCTATTGTAGATTGCTTAGATCTCGATATGCCAAAAGTAATTGCATGAAATATACAGTAAAAGCCAGTGTGATGTGTTTGGCTACAACTAGTCTGACTACACGTCCTCATATAACATATCAATGACGCACCATCTTACCAGATTAACCATTCGACTTACCCATGCAGTGTGGGAAGAAAGAAGTATTGGGACTGCGTATCCAAGCAATTGATGCCATGGACTCCTTCGTACAACCTTGTAAGTGAAAAAGAAGTTGCAGTGTGCCTGTACAAAGAACTAGCATAAGTTCAGTTACCTACTTCTCGGAATGTTAGTTAGCCACTTATTGCAAAATTGTTCAATTATGTTGCTTGGCATAATTTAGTTTGCTACTTATTACATAATGGCATAGCCTATTAATCATATTGTAGACTGCGCCTATCTATGTGTTTGATATTTACTGTTAAGAATTACCTGTTTGCCTTAACTTAAATATCTACTTGTTTGTTTAACTGCATTGCTGCTGCAACAGCTGGTTACAATGATATTAATAACTACATTTCATCATCCAATTGAAACTCTTTAATTCCTTGTTTGTTTAACTGGTTGGCTGTTATAACTCCCAGTTGAGATGTTTCGCTAACTTCAACTTTTCTGAATCCAATCGGAACTTTAATGGCAAAACAGGTTAGCCCAAGATCAAAGAGCGAGGTCCCCATGGACGTTGCATCATCCCACAGCAGTGGCACCGGCCTAATCGTGCATTATGAATTGCCAATTGCTGATGCTCTAGAAGCTAAACTAGTGGTAGAAAGAGATTCTGCTTCTGCACTTAGAGATGAAGTTGACATGTTGAGGAAGCAAACAGCACAATCACAAGCAGTACTCAAGACAACCATTAAATATTTGGTGGATTTCAAAACAAAGCAAGCTGAGACTGACCAGATTGTTAAGGTCTGAAGGAAAAAAGAAATTAAATTCCTACTTGGTAAATCATAGGTGAAATGTTCTTTCCATAGTTGAATAACCTTTGTGTTGTCTGTTCATGTAATCAATCAAACCATTTGTTTTAGAGATCATGTAATAATTGTTTTTTTGGTTTGTAATTTTATTTGAGCACAAGTCTGTATTAATTGATAAGACTCGGAGACATTTCATTTGGATTGCTGTGCCAGACCTACAAATATGCCAATCGGGCTGAATGTTCATTCAGCAATAGTAGTAGTATAGATGGACCATAAGTGGCACGCATCAGAAAGGGCCAACATGATGGCTAAAAAAAGGATGTTGTTGTAGCCAAAAAAAGTACAGCAGCCTGGCTTATGTATGTTAGTTGATATTATTGATCCATATGCTCTATAAGTGTTTATATGTCTGTTACTTCTGTACATTTTTGGTTGATTGACTCGGTATTTGAATCTTGATACATCGCTTGTGTGCATATCTAAATGGGAGTACACATTATGCTGCGTGTGACATTTGAGTTGGACATGAAGTGTTCCAAATATTCGAATTCACCTTAAACTGGATTCCATTTTCTGAATTTGAGTATCGGCATTTGTAAACCATATTCATATATGACAGTGGAATACATCTTTGTCGTCCTTTTGAAGATATATAAAAATACATAGAATGATTTATAAAGATTCATATAGGAATACAAAATGGATTCTAATTTAGTTGCCAGGGTAAACGTGGATGCTTATTGTCCCAAAATTTGAAAGAAGCAGCAAAATGTCCACTCCCACGTCGGCTGCCCGAAGCCAAGTGTTTGGGAGATGGAAATTACTGTCTACCCATTACCGGACAAATCCATCGGCCCGTTTTCCACTGCTCTAAATAGGGGTAGGTTAGTAACTTCAATTAGACGTGACACGACTGCCTCTGAGCCCATTCCGACACGGTGGGCGTCAAACATGGGCGGCAAAACACATTTGATTCAAGCTCGTCCAAAAGACCTCTGTTTATCCCTCCATTCCCCATTCATACACGGTGGGCGGCAAAACAAACTCGACTCAGCCGAAATCGATGTAGGCCAATATTTTCAATAGGGGCAGGTTTGTAACTTCACTCAGACGTGACACAACCGCCCTACCTGTCAGCCCCGTTCATACACCGTGGGCGCCAACCACCTTCTCCTCGCCCGAAATCGCTCTGGGCAAATATTGGCGAGATGCGAGATTACCGTCCTATCCACAACCGACGAGACATCCAAATTTTAAACAGGGGCTAAGTTCATAGCATTCCCATATTTCAGACAGGCGTGGCCCAAAAACATGGTTCCCCGTAGCTCTCCCTCCATTTTCCCATTCATACACCGTCCGCGTTAGAACACCCCATCCCTACACCAGCCTCCGTCCGCCACCCCATCCATCGCCGCCGTCCTCCACCACATCCATCGCCACCGTCCTCCACCATGCCGGAGCGCCTACCAAGACCGCGTCGTCCACTGCTAGAGATGGTCGTTTCTCATCCACGGCGACGGACCAATAGCCTTGCATCACGTCCTCTCGCTTCGTCGGCGTCGTTGTCCTCTTTGCCGGGGCCGCTCACACGACCTTCTCTTCCACCACAACGGGACTTATCCCCCGATGCACCCGTCTACCGTCGCAGATCTGCTTCAACGCCACCGACAGCCATCGCACCCCCGATGCCAACACGACGCCGCAAGAGAGGTGGTACTTCATATCTCCTCAACTTTTTGATCTCAACCAGAAAATAGATCTTAACTTGGTTACTCTACTTTCTTTTCAGCTCTTAGAATTTAGTTCTTAGCTCAAAGCAAACAACGGATGCTAAATATCATTTCTCTGGTTTGCAGCTTCAAATCTGCCATGGCACAGCCATAATACGGTTTAATTGATCATGTTGGTTCCGTGGTGGTTTCTTTAATCGAAATCTGAGGGGAAATCCTCTTTTGCTAAAAAAATATGCTTATAGTTTCCCCCTTTTATGATCACTATACGATCAGACAATGTGCTTCGTGTCATAATAACACTGCTCCACCCATCAAGCTAAAGAAGCTTAGTTGTTCAAATACGAATCTGATATTATTAAAACAGAGTTGTTTAATTGGTCAGCTAAATGTTCCTAAATTAGTTTCGAAAATGCATGTTCGCCGCTCGGGTGTGTATCTCTACAGTGTGCCCATGGTGGGTTGGCCCACCCTGTGATTTTGGGTCGTCCCAGGCCCCGATTCCCCTCTATTCTGCTGCGCGCTTCCGATCTCTACTCGCCCCCAGCCGTCTACCTCGTCGGCGACTTGCCGTCCCCGGACGGCATGAATCTAGGAGGAGACGCCGGACTAAGAGGAGGCTAGGAGCCGCTCGCCCAACAGCGTCACCGCTGCCCGGGCACGCCGCCGTGCCTACCTTCCCAGTCCGTTCAGGGCTCAAAGGCAAAGACCCACCAAGCCAACCCAATTTATCCCGAGATCGTCCTCAACACTCAGCAGCCACTCCTCATCACCCATTTTCTAATTGATTCATTACTCATTAGGCGGGACTGTCATTAGGGTTTGTTGTGTGCTCAGTGCTACCTACACTTAATGGTTTAGATGTATTTCAAAATTCCGGCCCTCGGAACAGAAACTAGTCATTTTGGATTGTTGGTCGTAGTGACATTGACCCAGATTACTATTGCAAGTCAGGTTTGTTGACAATTTTACTTGTCTTTCTTATTCATTCGATATAATATCCAATTATTCACGTCGATTAGTTGCAAACAATAAGTGCGTTGCTAGACAAACTTCTTCATTCAGATTTTGGACGGTCTCTTACTGCAGTTACAATTCTGCATACTTGTCCTAATAAGCTCACAAGTAAATCACTAAGTCACTACATCTATGCTTGCCTTGTCATATTTGTTGTCAATATTCTTTTAGGGTGGACCACCCTGTTTCTAAATACTGGAACCGTAGACATGAGTGAATAGTATCTCTCTATGTGATCTCTTCCATCATGTGTGGGTAACGAACACTGCATTGTATAGAAAGAAAGTGTCATTTCCAGCTTTTACATAGGTTTCGATCTTTTACATGGAATACAATCTGCCTACTTTCTTTGTGTCGCACTACCAACACTCCACCCTTGAAGCTAAACATTACGCCACTCATAGTTGCTTAGTTTATTTGTTCAAATATGAATTTCATATGATTCTAATGTTCCTACTTCAGTTTTGAAATGTGTGCACTTTGTTATAGAGACATAAGGGTTTGTATTTCGTGTGTGGTCTGGTCAAGACGGTTGGGGAGGTGAACTTTGCATATGCGGGGTTTATAGGAGACACTCTCGAGTTGAATCCATAATGCATTCCATAGATAATCTGACTACTTTTTATGTTTTCATGAATCTCAGATTCTGAACAGCATCATAATGATTATGAGCTTGCGCACATGAAAAGAATAAAGCAGAACAATGCCATGGCTGTCAAACTTGGCATTAAGGGACTGAAATCAAGTCTGGAGGCAATGCAATGCAAACGCTCTCCACCTACAGATTCATGCTCAGAATATGATCCTAACAGTGATTCTGAGCTAGAGTGAGACCTAAGTCAATGTAGCTCCCTAGTGGAGGAGTCAAAGGAAGATGCCTTATCTTATTCACCCATCAAGGTACTTGCTCTAACTTTCCAAGGTTACATTGCTCGCACATATCTTGCAACTGATGCTTTGCATTGCTTCTACTTTGTTGAACTGCCATTAGCTTAGTTTGCACATCGTGTATGTGAATACGCATTGCCTATCCATTTTCAGTACATGTTTCATCTGTCATCATACCATATTTATCCATTCAAATGCTGTTCTTGTGTATCAGACGTTCAAAAGGAAGAGGGCGATTGCTGATCGTGGAGGAGCACAAGCAAAGTATTTGGAAAAGGTAGTGGCACCTGATAAATCAAATAGCCCATTAGGTGTAGTTGCAATATC
This sequence comes from Aegilops longissima, assembly GCA_021605205.1. Taxonomy (NCBI): domain Eukaryota; kingdom Viridiplantae; phylum Streptophyta; class Magnoliopsida; order Poales; family Poaceae; genus Aegilops; species Aegilops longissima. Next base: position 346,213,030 of record CM038679.1, read on the forward strand.
ACCTGACCCACAAAATACCCCAACTCTAGCAGACTCTAGCCCTACTACCTTTGGTCATTTCGATGCCCCTACTCAGCAGACCCCAACTGCAGCAAATAGTATGATTATGCCGCTTGACATAGCACCAATTGTCGACGCAAAACCCCATTCCAGCAAAAGAGTACACCAAATCCAGTTGCCAAATCCCTTTTCGAACCAGAGAGAGCCCCAATTGCAGCAAATAGGACCCCTGTTCTATTTCTTCCCAGTTTAGAAGACGAAGCTTATGTTGTTGTTAGGAACTTTGTGCGCATCTTTCCTTCGTGGAAATATTATACCACAGACACAGAACAATTTCCAGTCTTCCTCCGCAACTTACGCGTAAGTAATGTACTAATGTTATTCATGGTCATTACTACATATGTTTCTGCTGACAGAAGACACAAGATTTCATTCTTTTAAATAGGCGAGGAGCAAACTGGATTGCGATGACGAGCAAGGGTTGGTTGCGCTTTTCAAGCACTCGTTGATGAAGTATTGTTCCTACCGAGGCAAGCGCGCTTGATGGAAAGCCTCTGAACGAAATTTCTGTAAAGTCTCCGTGCTACATTTAGGCCGACGGTGGTGGAATAATCTTGTTACACATTGGTCTCGGCTGCGTAAGGTACTTTCTATGATATCACATCACAATTTGAATTACATTTCTGCATTTGCCTTAATGTCTCACTTGTACGAAAAACTGTTAGCGAAGAACATCCGTTCTCAAGGGACCCTGAATCTCGCAACTATCTTGCATAACGCATTGCTCTTGTGAGTACCTCTTGCCCTATATGACCATACTTACTTTCATAGCTGTTTGATTATGTAGCATCACTGCACATGTTAGCCTCGTAATCGTCCATTTGGTGGACATTATAAGATCCATATGGACTCTTACATAAATTTAGAATCAACCCAATGCTTTTGAAGAGGTTTAGCTCTGCAGTCCTCTTGTAAGGACTGAACGTGGTCTATCACTGTACTTACATTAACAGCTACTTCCAGGGATTGGTAGTTGATTATGTAGCATCAATCTGCATCTTATCTTCATTATCCTCTATCCCTTCAAGTATTATCATATCTATAATTACTCTCTACAAAATGTAGAGTACAGGCAATGCTTACAAAGAACATTCTGTGCTAAAATTCTTGAGTTATCCTTCCCTTGACATGGAGAAGGGCATTATAAAGCTGGTGTTAACTGTTAATGTAAGTCAGTCCTTCTAAAGCCTTTATCCTCAACTGCTGTTTAATTTGCTCATACTCCCTATCGTTTCTCTTTGTTTAGTTTGTTGTTTCTACCAAAATGCATGTTCGTAAGAACCGTAAGTTCTAAGTTTTACTTGTAAAACCAAATTCGTATTCATACCATGCACATTACTTAATACTCCCTATATGTATGCTTGTTTTGTGGATCTATAATCCGGTGTGTGGTGAAGCAGCCCACGTTTGCACCTTGTCATCTCTGTTTTATCTTCTTGATGTGGTTGATGATATGAACAACATGCCATGCACATTATCCAAAATAGATACAATGATTTTCTTTGCCCTTCATCTATGCTTGTTATGTTGACATGGTAATCCAATAGTGTGGTGATGCTCCCGCGTTATGAACAATGCCAAATTATGCTATTGATATTTTGAACTTACTCTTTATTTTCTAATTTGAAATTGGATAGAATTGATGAGCAGTTATCATCTTTGTTTATACACGTGCAAAACCTGTCATCTCTCTCGCTTTGTTTCGGGGTGATATGCACGATGGCATGCACAAGTTCTTGAAGGTTGTGAGACAAACCCAACATATATTGCATCAAAGAAGGCAAAACATCTTGAAGATAGCGAGACAACCCCAAAGTCTTGACTTGATGCGGTGTTCAAGTTACTTGAGACTAACGATCGAGACAAGCTCACAAGATTTGTTATGCGAATCAGTTCGACTTCTTGGTCCCATGTTCTAGCGAAAGGCATTCGCAACTCAACTTCGACTTGAAGTCCTATCTCTAAGAAAGATTGCGGAGAACACCAATGAGAACCTCATCGCTAAACAGCTACACACAGGAAGCTATGACCGACATGCTAGGCCGGTCTCACAGCCTTGCTTAGCAGCTTGTGCAGCAGTTCCCCATAAGGCTAACCTTTCTTGAAATGTCTTGGAAGTGGTCTCGGTTCGGTATTATTTTGTTCTGTTGCAATGGTGCCCAATTTTTGTAATCTGCTTCTTCGTTTAAGCTTTATGACCCTTTGGTGGCGAACTTGATGCCCATGGATGTAATATACCTTAAATCCTTTATTGTATAGTGTAGGTTTATTCTTAGTTACTATGCCATAATTTCTTTATTGTATAGAGTAGGTTTGTTCTTAATTCCTACTAGTTACTGCCATCATTCGCTATGAGAAAAAAAAATCAGATGTAGTCGACCGAACCGAAACATTCGACTCTAACGGGCTAGGTTTTTAGCAGGCCACAATTGGCCGGCCTGTGTCTTTCTTGGGCCCGAATGATTGGGGGCCTTCACACATTGCGCCAGGCCCAAACCTACACCGGCCTATATTTTAGTTGGGCCTTTTGTCGACCCAGAGCTTAGTTTGGCCTAGGTAGCGTTGGGCCATTAACAGGCTGAATATTGTACTGGCCTGTTACGACCGAGATGAAACCACGAGCCTTTAGTAGGCCAAAATGCATGTTGGGCCTCAATTTTCACTAGTCGTCGACGGGCCTTTAGCAGGCCGAAATGTAGACCGGGCAGTTTTGGGCCCAGTTAGCTCACGGGCCGTTACCAGGCCGAAATATATCTCGGGCCTTAGTTGGCCCACTAATATCATGGGCCTTTAAGAGGCCGAAAGCTTAGTACAGGCATCAACGGGCCGAATCACGCGGCATGCCTTTAACAGGCCCAAAGTCACGTTGGGCTTAACTGTTGCCACCTTTAGCATGGGCCGTTAGTGGGCCCGATGTCCCGTCGGACCATATATGGCCCATGGGCAGCACGGGCCATTCCCAGGCCGAAAGTCACACCGGCCTGAAATGGGCCCATGTCTACATCAGGCCTCTAACAGGACGAAAGTTACTGGGCTGTAGTTGGGCCCAAATATTGGGCGAACAATTAACGGGCTAGATCTGGCTTTGGGCCGCAAATGGCCCAAATATTGGGTGAACAATTAACGGGCCAGATCTGGCTTCGGGCCGTAAATTGGGCGAACAATTAACGGGCCAGATCTGGCTTCGGGCCGTAAATGGGCCCAAATATTGGGCGAACAATTAACGGGCCAGATCTGGCTTCGGGCCGTAAATGGGTCTTTATTAAGTAGGCCATTATTGGGCTGGCCCATTAGTACCTGAAAGTTCTATGGGCCTTTGACTGGGCTGGCCTTTTTAACCTATATGGGCCTCTGTTGGGCCCATCCACGTGTCGACGTATCATAGGCATGTCTCCTCCAATGGACGGGCGACATCTGGCCCACTGACGAGCCGACAGGTGTTCCCTTCGGCCAATCAGAATTTTACACGTGGAAATTTCCCATTTGTCAGGGCTGTTAACGGGTTTTCGGATCCAAAATCCGACCCGATAGCTTAACGGTGTTCCGTTACGGTAGATGCCACGTGTCGGTCACCCTTGACGAAAGCACTTCTGTGACATGCGATTTATCATCATGGAAGTGGACTCTTCCATGATGATAATTTTGGTATGTCATGGAACACTTCTACGACATCACAGGTATGACTATCTTGATTCTGTCATAAATTTGTCATGGATGTACATGCATGACAAAAAACGCGACCTACTGTGACAAACACGTATCATCACGGAAGTTGTTTTTTTGTAGTGTAGGCCTCGTTGTAGGCCAGCCCTTCGATCTCTAGAAGGCAAGCCTGGTGTCCTCCTCTCAGCCTTCAATGCTAACCCTGGCAGCAGCCATAATTGATCCTTCGTACGCTAAACTGAAGAAACCTCACCACGAGTTTCATCATGCATGGGAGTCAAAGACATTAGATGAAGATCACATCCTGTACGCAGCAATGGATGCCTACCTTGTTTAAATATCTACAAGGGTTTGATGAAGAAGCAGAGCCCAGTGTCCGGTTCAAGCAAAGAAGTGTCGACGAAGAGGAAGAGGAAGAGGGACGAGGATGAAGTCGAGGACGTGGACTCGGACTCCGAGTAGGTGGCGATCTTGCGTCACTCATCTTTGGTTCTCTTTGCGGTGTCAAGCGGACTAGTTGCTTAGTTTATTTTCAAGGGTGTGTTGTGCTAGTAGAGTCGGGCCTTCAATAGGCCGAGTAAACCGTCGCCCCTCTTTTCGCAAGAAAACTCAATGGGCTTTTAGGAGGCTGAGAAGTAGGTTGGGCCTGAAACGTGCCGAACAGCTCATGGGCAGGCAGAAGCCCGAAATTGACCCCGGCCCATGATTGTGCCAATCAAATCACAGGCTTTTAAAAGGCCAAAATTGTCTTGGTCCTTGTTTGGCCCAATCAGATTATCGACTGCGAGCAGGCCAGATGCAAACCGGGCCGTAGTTAGGCCCAACTATATGACGGGCTTTTAACAGGCCAAAATTAATATAGGGCCGAAATGTTAAACGAGCCCTTAACAGGCCGAAACTAATATCAAGCCTAATTACTAAATGGGCTTTTAGCAAGTGGGCCCAAAAGCATAACGTCCAGTTGATGGGCCGAATCTGATATGGGCCATAAGCCTCTTAAAGGGCCGGACCTGATCTGGGCCGTAATTTGGGCCAGAACGTGGTAGGGTTTTAACAGGCGAGATCTCATATGGGCCATTGTTAGGCCCGGAACGTGGCGGGCCATTAATGGACCGGATCAAATATGGGCCGGCATTTGGCCCAAAACATGGCATCCAGTTAATGGGCCGGCCTACTAGGGACCTCAAAATCTTGTGGGCCTACAGCTGGGCCGGCCTATTAATGTCGGTGAAATCTCGTGGGCCTTTAGCTGGGCCGGCCCATTATGGTCCACAAAAATCTTGTGGGCCTTCACCTGGGCCGGCCCAGTATGGCCCGCAAAAATCTTGTGGGCCTTTACCTGGGCCGACCCATTAAGGCCCACAAAATCTTGTGGGACTTTAGCTGGGCCAGCCCATTATGGTCCGCAAAATCTCATGGGCCTTTAGCTGGGCCGGCCCATTATGGTCCGTGAAATCTTGCGGGCCTTTAGTTGGGACTGCCCATTTAAACTTTATGGGCCACTTTTGGGCTGGCCCATGTGTCAACATATAATAGGCGCATCTCGCCCATTGGATGAGTGACACCTGTGCCAACGCGGAGCTAACATGTGTTTCCGTCAGCCAATCAGAATTTTACACGTGGAAAATCCCCATTGGTCCGGGCTATTAACAGGTTATCGGATCCAAAACCGGACCCGATAGCTTAACGGTGTTCCGTTACAGTGGATGCCACGTGTCGGTCACCCTTCACGAAAGCACTTCTGTGACGCGCGATTTATCATCATGGAAGTGGACACTTCCGTGATTATAAGTTTGGTAATGTCATGGAACAGTTCTACGACAGCACATGTGTAACACCCCGGAAGTAACTTTCCATATTTGTAACTCCGACTCTTGCCATTTTCGGCATTGTTATATGATATTCCCTCCGTGGTTGGGTTTTCTCCTTGTTGCATTTTGTCCATGTCATGCATTTTTATATTATGTCATCATGTGCATCGCATTTGCATACGTGTTCGTCTCATGATTCCGAGCATTTTTCCCGTTGTCCGTTTTGCTATCCGACACTCCTATCTTCCCCGGCGGTCCCTTTTACGTTTTTCCGTGTGCGGGTATTAAACCTTCTCGAAATGGACCGAGGTTTGTCTAGTGGCCTTGGTATAACACCCGGAGACCACCGGTCAAGTTTCGGGTCATTTGGAGCTCGTTTGGTACTCCAGCAGTTAACCGCACCTTCATAAAGGCCTCTTTTGAGTTGCAGCCCAACACCCTCCAAAACAGCCCAACAACCCATCTAAGTCACCTCCATGCTCTCCGTCGTTCGATCACGATCGTGTGGTAAAAACTACACCTCATTTGGACTCTCCTAGCTCCTCTATGCCTATTTAAGCAAACCCCCAAAATTCCGGATCATCCTCTTCCGAAACCCTAGGAAACTGCCCACGCGCGGACCGTCCGCCTTGGCCACGGACATCGCCCGCGTCCGCCGCCCGCGCGCCCGCCCGCCCGGGCGGATCGAACCCTTGCGAGCCAGCGCCGCCGCCCGTCGCCAGTCCGCCCAGCGCCTCGGCGCCCGCGCCCGCCACGGCCACACCGCCACCTACGCCGCGGTAGCGCCCCGCCCGGCCGCCGCCGCCGCCTCTCTCCGCCGTCCGCCGCGCCCGATCGGGTCGAGAACGCCCGCTCGGCCGCCCCTCGCCGCCCGCCTGCGTCGCGGCGGCCAGCGCCTCCGCCCGCGCCTCCTCTCCCCTCCGGCGACCTCGGCCCCGTCGCCGCCTTCCCCCTCGCCGGGCGCCTCTCCGGCGAGCTCCGGGAGCCGCCGCCCGCGCCGATCCGGCTCGGATCGATCCCGATCGGGCCTCGGTTTCCGCGCCGCGCGTTGACCTCTCTCCCTTCCTCTTTTTCCTCTAAGTCACTGCATCATTGTAATTTCGTGCATTTTTCAACGTGCTATATCTTCGCATCTGTAGATCCATTTTTCGCGTATAATATGTCAAAATGTTCGTCTCGAAGAGTAGATCATTTCATTCCATTGCATCATTTTCATTTGAGCTCATATTGATGCCCGAAATGCTGTTGGAAGAGTGCAAGGTGCTGATAGTTTCTGATTTTTATCAGGAGTTGCACTTTTGTTACTTTTGCTATGATTAATATGTGCACCCAATGGATCTGATTCCTACATGAGTTTTGTAAAATGTCATGTCATCTTTCCAGTGGTATATGCCATGTATTTTTTGTGATCTATGTGGTGACTAGCACAAGCATGCAAAGTAGGTGTCCTGTTGTTGCTGATTTCAGCCCTGTTTTAGCTGTTTTTGATGCCATGTTTGCTTGATGATACCGAGAGATCTATGCATATTTTGAGATACTTCAGTAAGGGTGTTTTGTAAAGCATGACTTGCTCTATCCATCCATGCCTTTGTTTGCAATTATGGGATGCCATAGCTTGAGTCAATCGAGCTCTACTTTTGCTACCAAATGTTTCCTGGCAGATTGTATCGTGTTATTCAATTTTGCCTAGGAGGTGGTGGTTGACCCGTAAAGGCTATGTTAGTGTTCTTGCCATGGATGTCTTCTATATCATGTCTTCTTGATGTATGTATGCTTAGTTTATCATTTGAGGCTCTGTAGTGAGTGCATTGAGCTTGTTAACATGCCATCTCGTTATCAGTTTTGACATGTCTAGTTGCTGAATCTGTTAACTAGACTTTCAATATTGACATGGGTGTTACTATATTTTCTAGTCCTTTTGGCTTATGGTCAGTAAGGGACTTTTGAAATAGGCTTTGAGTAGATTCATGCCATGCCATGTTTTGCTATTTTAAGTTCCTGTAGCATGTAGTTTTGATGCTCTGAACATTGCAACCTGTTACTGTTTTTGCCATGTCCAGCCTGTTACTTTGAGCATTTTGCCATGCTTGTTTGAACATGTTATGATGTGAACTAGCCGTAGCTCAGTGCTCATCTTTTGTCGAGCATCATGTGTAGATCACTGCCATGTGCTTTGTTGATACGTTTGGGTGCAGGAGCTTAATTAATTGTTGCTTGCTAAGTGGCATCATGCTGTTAATGGCAGATTTGCGCCATTCTTGTTTTGCTTGCCATTTGCAAACCGTGCATCCGTTTCGGTGATCTTTATATCGATTTCAACGAAATCATCTCATCTTTCAGTGGCATGCTTGGTTTGCCAAGTTGGTGCCTGGTTCATCATTTACCTTCGGGCGCACATAAGCATTGCATATCTCATCATGCATATCATGTCATGTTTTGCATCATGTGGATTGTGCATTGCACCGTGATTTATTGTGGTTCCTTTGTTTGTGTTGTTGCTTTGGGTAGAGTCGGGAGGCGAGTGCGTGAGCGAGGAGCCTGTTGAGAACGTTTTCGAGGATCAAGCTTTCGACAACTCGAGAACATTGCGAGCAAGATGACCATACCCTCGAAATCACTTCTATCTTTGCTATGCTAGTTGCTCGCTCTTTTGCTATGCCTATGCTGCGATGCCTACCACTTGCTATATCATGCCACCCATGTTGCCATGTCAGCCCTAACCATCCTTTCCTAGCAAACCGTTGATTGGCTATGTTACCGCTTCGCTCAGCCCTCTTATAGCGTTGTTAGTTGCGGTGAAGCTGAGATTTGTTCCTTGTTGGAACATGGAGATGTTGTTCCTCTTTGGAACATGTTTACTTGTTGGGGATATCACAATATATAAATATATCTGCTATGCTTAACACATCTATATACTTGGTAAAGGGTGGAAGGCTCGGCCTTATGCAGTGTTTTGTTCCACTCTTGCCACCTAGTTTCCGTCATACGGTGTTATGTTCCTTGATTTTGCGTTCCTTACGGTTGGGTGATTTATGGGACCCCTTGACAGTTCGCTTTGAATAAGACTCGTCCAGCAAGGCCCAACATTGGTTTTACCATTTGCCACCTAAGCCTTTCCCCGGGTTTTCGCGAGCCGAGGGTCATCTTATTTAAACCCCGGGCCAATGCTCCTCGAGTGTTGGTCCAAACTAAACCACTTGCGGTGCCACCACGAGGCAACTTGGGGCATCTTCGGTTGCCGTCGTCTGCTCATCCGGATGTGCCACGAGAACGAGATATGTGCAGCTCCTATCGGGATTTGTCGGCTGTCAATCGGGCGGCTTTGCTGGTCTTGTTTTAGTCTTGTCGAAATGTCTTGTAGTCCGGGATTCGAGATTGATCGGGTCTTCCCAGAGAAGAATAATCCTTCGTTGACCGTGAGAGCTTATAATGGGCTAAGTTGGGACACCCTGCGGGTTATATCTTTCAAAGCCGTGCCATGCGGTTATGAGGCAGATGGGAATTTGTTAATGTCGGTTGTAGAAAACCCAAAGATGACCTCAATAAAATACACATCAACGCGTGTGTAACCGTGATGGTCTCTTCTCGGGAGTCCGGAAGTGAACACGATGTTGGAGTTATGTCGGCGTAAGTAGTTCAGGATCACTTCTTGATCACCACTAGTTTCACGACCGTGCGTTGCTTCTCTTCTCGCTCTCTTTTGCGAAGTAGCCACCATAAATGCTAGTCGCTTGCTGCAGCTCCATTTACTTCCTTGTCCTTCCTATTAGCTTAAATAGTCTTGATCTCGCGGTGTGAGATTGCTGAGTCCCGTGACTCACAGATACTTCAAAACAGTTGCAGGTTCCGATGAGGCGGTGCAGGTGATTCCACCGAGCTCAAGTGGGAGTTCGACGAGGAACGTGGTCGTTACTATGTTTCATTTCGGATGATCGATAGTGGTGCCCAGTTGGGACGATTCGGGGATCTGTGTTAGCATTTGGGGTATCTTCTTATTTTGGTTCCGTAGTCGGACCTTGAGTGTACTTTGAATGATGTATGTTAAATTATGTACGTGTGAAGTGGCGATTGTAAGCCAACTATGTTTCTGTCCCTTAATTATTACATGGGTTGTGTGAAGATTACCTCACTTGCGACATTGCTTTCAATGCGGTTATGCCTCTAAGTCGTGCCTCGACACGTGGGAGATATAGCCGCATCGGGGGCTACAAGTTGGTAATCGAGCCTTCCCGACTTAGGAGCCCCTACTTGATTGTTTGTTGGCGTTGTTGAGTCTAGAATGGAAAATGTTTTGAGTCTTAGGATTATATATATCGGAGAGATAGGAATTCTTTTGCTTCCAGTCCTTTGACCTTCGGTGAGGTCTCTGACGTAGAGTTTTGACTCTTCTCTTCTCAAATTTCACTAAAATTTTTTTTAGGATCACGTGGGTATCTTGGAATCGTTCGATGGTTTTGTGGCGAGAACATTGTTCTTGGTGCCTCGACATTTAGGGGTTGTGGCGGTGTCCGGGAGTTGAGCTCCGAGGTGTTGTCGTCACAATTTTATCGTTGCAGATTCTGGAATACGAGTTTTGCCGACATCGAAATCTCTTTTGTGCAGTTGTTGGTGAGATAACCCCGATAGCCCGATCTTCGTGGCGAGTCGGAGTATTGCCATGACTTGCATAACGGATGTTTTTGAAGGTCGAGGTACACGATTTCGAGGTTTTCTTGGTTATGTGTTGTGGATGGATACTGTTGGATCTAGGTATTGTTAGTTTGGGTGATATATTTTGTGTCCCTGTATCCCCAACACCAGATTGCATAACCAGAAAGTTTCGGGAGTTTATAGGGGAATTCTAGTAGCTTACGGGATATTCTTTCCGACGGATGTATGATTTGAGATTGGGGTTCAACGTTTAGTGGTCCGCTCTTTCACGGTCGATTCTGATGGTCGCGAGGCGTCTTAAAGAATCCTTGGCTATGCTGATTCGGGGCGTCTTGTTAGTCATTCGTGACGTCCGCTATCGTCGTGCCGTGTGAGCCCCACCACTAACACTTTGAGCGAAATCTCTATCATGTGTTTGTTCGGCTCATTCTAGAAGCCAACCTTTTGTTTTCAATTGTGATGTTCGATTTGTTTCTAAGTCAGTTGTTTTTCCATATTCTTTATCTAAGTAGCTTCTCACTTATTGGACGTGTGATGATTAACTTTGGAATTCATTCGTTCATTCTTGTTGAATGTTTATTGTGAAGACTATATGTTGCAATTTCTATCCGTTGATTCTACTTATCATTTGTCTATCAAAGGACTAACGGATGTCACCCTCTTCAGATGGCTCCGCCAACGCGTCGAACCGGATCGCAATGATGGGGATCACGAATCCTCCACCTCCACCTCCACCTCCGCCTCCGAAGCACGGCAAGCTATCATGGCAGCCACCAATGCCAATGCTCGATGATTTTGCAGCTCTTGCAAGAACGTACTCGAGGCAAGGCAATCAAGGCAATCAAGGCAATCAAGGTCAAGGCAACAATCAGCCACACTTTGCTACTCTCGATCGGTTTCTCGCTAATCACCGAAGTCTTTCGGTTTACGTGTTGAGGCAACAGACGGCGATGATTGGTTAGTGGACATCTGCAAGCACTTTGACTGTAGCAATGTCGGACACGAGGACTTTGTCAAGTTTGCATCGTTTCAACTCAAAGATCAAGCTGCTGAGTGGTTCCAGAATACAAAGATTCGAGAGGAGGTCGTGTCATTACAGGATGAGTTCCGCCGTGATTTCGAGCTCATCACATTCGAAGAGTGTTGTTGAGAGCAAGCGTGAGGAGTTCCGCAATCTCAAGCAAGGCACCATGTCTGTCTATCAATACAATATCCAGTTCGAAGCTCGCTTCGTTTTGCTAAGCAAGATGTACACGATGAAAGGAGTATGATCTATCGCCTCGGAGGTGGTCCGAGAGAAGATCTGCAATTACCTCTTGTGCTGTTTGAGCGAGATAAGTATGATGATTTCTACAACATGGCACTCAAGCAAGAAGCGGCACAGCTCAAATCGAGGCTTCTAAGAAGAGAATCAGGATGCAGTTCAGTCCTCCTCGTCCTCTCAAGTGGCAGCCAAGCAGCGAAGTTTTACCTGCCCCTCCTCCGTTCCGTCGGCCTTACCAGTGAGAAGAACTCAGGTGGCGTGGATCTTCCCACCCACCCAACCCAAGCTATCGAACAAGTCTAATTCTCAAGCTCCAAGGTCAAGTGCTCCTTACCACCGTCCGCTCTCGAGGTCACTTGCAACAAGTGTCGTGAAGGGTCACTATCTGAACAAGTGCTTCAACCAGAGGCGCCTTCGCCTCCTCCTCTGTGAAATCTTCCAGCAATGCGGTGGTCAAGCATAATCCAAAGTATGCCAAGGTCAATATGATGAATGCAGCTCAGCGGAGGATTCTTGAGATGTGCTAATGGGTAATCTTCTTGTTAATGATTTTCCTGCAAAAGTCTTATTTGATACTGGTGCATCGCTTTCTTTCATTTCGAGGCCTTTTGTTGCCAAGCATGAGTTGGTGACAGAAGAGATTCCTGTTCCTTTGAAGATCATATCCCCGGGTAAACAGATGACTTCTCGAGTTTTCGTACCGAATGTCGGTATCAAGATGGGGGACTATAGATTTCTTTCTAAACCAGTTGTTCTTGGTGACTCGGATATTGATCTTATTCTCGGAATGGACTGGCTTTATCAGCACAAAGCTCAGCTTGATTGTGCTGCCAGGGAAATTCAATTGACTCATTCTTCTAATGATGTGATCATCTATGCCTCTCGTGATGAAACCATTCGGTTGTTTTCTCTCAATGAGAAGGGCGAATTGAATGCCATCTCTCGATTCCATCGTTTGTGAGTACCAAGATGTCTTTCGGAAGAGCTTCCGGTATGCCTCCTCATCGGCGATTGAGTTCGTTATCGATCTTGAGCACAGCATCAACCCGTTTAAGCGTCCATACAAGCTTGGACCTGATGAGCTGAGGAATTGAAGAAGCAGCTCGATGAACAAGAGCGTCTGGTTTGATCGGGCCGAGTTCATCTCCTTGGGGCTGTGGTGTTCTTTTTGTCCGGAAGAAGGATGGCTCGGACCGACTTTGCGTCGATTACCGTCCATTGAATAAGAAGACAATCAAGAACAAGTATCCACTTCCCAACATCAATGAGCTTTTCGAGCAACTCAAAGGTGCTACAGTGTTCTCTAAGCTTGACCTTCGTATGGGGTATCATCAGATTCGCATTCGTGAACAAGATATTCCCAAGACAGCATTCAGAACAAGCTTTGGTTCTTATGAATATACTGTCATGTCTTTCGGCCTCGTCAATGCTCCTCCAACCTTCTCTCGGATGATGAACTTCATATTCAATCCTTACACCAATGAATTCGTCTTGGTCTATCTTGATGATATTTTGGTCTTCTCCAAGAATAAGAAGGATCATGCCATACACTTGCGATTGGTGCTAGACAAGCTCAGAGAGTACCAGTTCTATGCCAAGTTCTCCAAATGTGAATTCTGGCTTGATGAAGTGCTTTATCTTGGTCATATCATCTCTGCCAAGGGCATCGCTGTTGATCCCGAGAAGGTGTCCGCAATTGTGAATTGGGAACCTCCTCGGAATGTCAAGCAGCTCCATGACTTTCTTGGTCTTGCAAGCTATTGCGAAGATTCGTTGAGAACTTCTCCAAGATTGCAAAGCCTCTTTCCAACCTTCTCCGAAGCGGGTGAAGTATGTCCGGTCTCCGAGTGTGGCGTTGCTTTCAAAACCCTCAAAGAGAAACTCGTCACAGCTCTGTTCGACTCCTCTGATGAATCCAAGCCATATGAAGTGTTCTGTGATGCTTCTCTTCAAGGTCTCGGTGCTGTGTTAATGCAAGAGAAGAGAGTTGTGGCTTATACCTCTCGCCAGATTGAAGCCCAACGAGAAGAACTACCCCACTCATGATCTTGAGTTGGCGGCAGTTGTGCATGCATTAATTACGTGGAGACATCTCTTGTTGGGAAGGAAAGTGGACATTTTCACCGATCACAAGAGTCTCAAGTACATCTTCACTCAGCCTAACCTCAACCTCAGGCGGACTCGATGGGTGAAATGATTCAAGAGTACAACCCAAGTATTGAGTATACTCCGGCAAAGCCAATGTCATTGCAGAGCGCTTTGAGCAGAAAGCTTCTTTGCAATGATCTAATCCTCAAGCCCTTTCAGCGGATCTCTGTGAATCTTTCCATAAGCTGAATCTTCAAGTTGTTCCTCAAGGCTTTCTTGCCAACCTCATAGTATCTCCTACTTTGGAAGATCAGATTCGTGAGGCTCAACTTCGGATGCCATGGTGAAGAAAGTGAAGCGTGGTATTGACAAGGGCATTTCAAGTACAAGTGCTTCGCGTTGATGACAAAGACACTCTGTTCTTTGAGGACCGGATTGTGGTTCCTAAGGGTGATCTGCGAAAAGTCATTATGAACGAGGCTCACAATTCGCTTCTATCCATTCATCCTGGAAGTACGAAGATGTACCATGACCTCAAGCAGTCATATTGGTGGACTCGAATGAAGCGAGAAATTGCTCAATTCGTGAATGAGTGTGATGTCTGCGGAAGAGTGAAAGGAACACCAAAGACCAGCTGGTCTCCTTCAACCTCTTGCTATTCCTGAATGGAAGTTTGATCATATTGAAATGGACTTCGTGACTGGCTTTCCAAAGTCCAAGCGTGGAAATGATGCTATCTTTGTTGTCATTGACAAGCTTACTAAAGTGGCTCATTTTCTTCCTATCAAAGAATCCATCACTGCAGCTCGGTTAGCGAGCTATACACCTCGAGATTGTCTCCTTGCGGTATTCCTCGAGTGATCTCTTGCACCGTGGCAGCATCTTTACCTCCAAGTTTTGGGAGTCCTTTCGAAGGCCATGGGCACCAACATTCGTTTCAAAGACAGCTTTCCATCCTCAAACAAGTGGCCAAGTCGGCGAGTTAACCAAATTCTTGAAGATATGCTCGGGGCTTGTGTCATTTCCTTCGGTATGAAGTGGGAAGATTGTCTTCCATATGCCGAGTTCTCTTACAACAACAGCTTCCAAGCGAGTTCGGCAAGGCCCCATTCGAAATTCTCTATGGCGAGAAGTGCCGTACTCCTCTCAATTGGTCGGAGATGGTGAGCGCCAACTTCTTGGCAATGACTTGATCACGAAGCGGAAGAAATGTGCAAGGTCATTCGTGAGAATCTCAAAGCAGCATAATCGCGCAAAAAAGAGCTATTATGATGATAAGCACCGTGATGTGACTTTTGAAATCGGAGACCATGTCTACCTCCGCGTCTCTCAATGAAAGGTACTCGTCGCCCGGTATCAAAGGAAGCTTGCCCCTAGATACGTGGGTCCTTTCAAGATCATTGGGAAAGAGGCGATCTCGCCTATCAACGAGCTTCCATCCAACTTTGCAAATGTGCACGATGTGTTTCACGTGTCACAGCTTCGCAAGTGCTTCAAGACTCTGAGCGCACTATCAACTTCAAGAGATTGACCTTCAAGAAGATCTCTCTTATCGTGAGCACCCGTGGCTATTCTTGAAGAAACCGGCGCAAGACTCGCAACAAGTCAATCAAATTCCTGAAAGTGAAGTGGTCACACCATTCCGACCGAGAAGCTACACGGGGCGCGAGGATCACCTCCGTTCTGAGTATCCGGAGTTCTTTCAGTCCTAGATCTCGGGCCGAGATCCTCTTGTAGTGGTGGAGTGTTGTAACACCCCGGAAGTAACTTTCCATATTTGTAACTCCGACTCTTGCCATTTTCGGCATTGTTATATGATATTCCCTCCGTGGTTGGGTTTTCTCCTTGTTGCATTTTGTCCATGTCATGCATTTTTATATTATGTCATCATGTGCATCGCATTTGCATACGTGTTAGTCTCATGATTCGAGCATTTTTCCGTTGTCCGTTTTGCTATCAAACACTCCTATCTTCCCCGCGGTCCTTTTACGTTTTTCCGTGTGCGGGTATTAAACCTTCTCGAAATGGACCGAGGTTTGTCTAGTGGCCTTGGTATAACACCGGAGACCACCGGTCAAGTTTGGTCATTTGGAGCTCGTTTGGTACTCAGCAGTTAACCGCACCTTCAAAGGCCTCTTTTGAGTTGCAGCCCAACACCCTCCAAAACAGCCCAACAACCCATCTAAGTCACCTCCATGCTCTCCGTCGTTCGATCACGATCGTGTGGCGAAAACTACACCTCATTTGGACTCTCCTAGCTCCTCTATGCCTATTTAAGCAAACCCCAAAATTCGGATCATCCTCTTCCGAAACCCTAGAAACTGCCCACACGCGCGGACACGTCCGCCCGCGCCGGACATCGCCCGCGTCCGCCGCCCCGCGCCGCCCGGCCGCGGGCCCGGATCGAACCCGCGAGCCCAGCAGCGCCGCCGCCGTGTCGCCCGGTCCGCCCAGCGCCTCGGCGCCCGCGCCAGCCACCCGCCCGCCACCTACGCGCCAGCACGGGCGCGCCGCCCGCCGGCCGCCGCCTCTCTCCGCCGTCCGCCCGCGCCCGATCGGGTCGGAGCCGCCGCTCCGGCCGCCCCTCGCCGCCCGCCTCGTCGCCGGCGGCCGCGCCTCATGGCGCCTCCTCTCCCTCCGGCGACCTCGGCCCGGTCGCCGCCTTCCCCTCGCCGGCGCCTCTCCGGCGAGCTCCGGGAGCCGCCGCCCGCGCCGATCCGGCTCGGATCGATCCCGATCGGGCCTCGGTTTCCGCGCCGCGCGTTGACCTCTCTCCTTCCTCTTTTCCTCTAAGTCACTGCATCATTGTAATTTCGTGCATTTTCAACGTGCTATATCTTCGCATCCGTAGATCCATTTTTCGCGTATAATATGTCAAAATGTTCGTCTCGAAGAGTAGATCATTTCATTCCATTGCATCATTTTCATTTGAGCTCATATTGATGCCCGAAATGCTGTTGGAAGAGTGCAAGGTGCTGATAGTTTCTGATTTTTATCAGGAGTTGCACTTTTGTTACTTTTGCTATGATTAATATGTGCACCCAATGGATCTGATTCCTACATGAGTTTTGTAAAATGCCATGTCATCTTTCCAGTGGTATATGCCATGTATTTTTGTGATCTATGTGGTGACTAGCACAAGCATGCAAAGTAGGTGTCCTGTTGTTGCTGATTTCAGCCCTGTTTTAGCTGTTTTTGATGCCATGTTTGCTTGATGATACCGAGAGATCTATGCATATTTTGAGATACTTCAGTAAGGGTGTTTTGTAAAGCATGACTTGCTCTATCCATCCATGCCTTTGTTTGCAATTATGGGATGCCATAGCTTGAGTCAATCGAGCTCTACTTTTGCTACCAAATGTTTCCTGGCAGATTGTATACGTGTTATTCAATTTTGCCTAGGAGGTGGTGGTTGACCCGTAAAGGCTATGTTAGTGTTCTTGCCATGGATGTCTTCTATATCATGTCTTCTTGATGTATGTATGCTTAGTTTATCATTTGAGGCTCTGTAGTGAGTGCATTGAGCTTGTTAACATGCCATCTCGTTATCAGTTTTTGACATGTCTAGTTGCTGAATCTGTTAACGAGACTTTCAATATTGACATGGGTGTTACTATATTTTCTAGTCCTTTTTGGCTTATGGTCAGTAAGGGACTTTTGAAATAGGCTTTGAGTAGATTCATGCCATGCCATGTTTTGCTATTTTAAGTTCCTGTAGCATGTAGTTTTGATGCTCTGAACATTGCAACCTGTTACTGTTTTGCCATGTCCAGCCTGTTACTTTGAGCATTTTGCCATGCTTGTTTGAACATGTTATGATGTGAACTAGCCGTAGCTCAGTGCTCATCTTTTGTCGAGCATCATGTGTAGATCACTGCCATGTGCTTTATTGATACGTTTGGGTGCAGGAGCTTAATTAATTGTTGCTTGCTAAGTGGCATCATGCTGTTAATGGCAGATTTGCGCCATTCTTGTTTTGCTTGCCATTTGCAAACCGTGCATCCGTTCCGGTGATCTTTATATCGATTTCAACGAAATCATCTCATCTTTCAGTGGCATGCTTGGTTTGCCAAGTTGGTGCCTGGTTCATCATTTACCTTCGGGCGCATAAGCATTGCATATCTCATCATGCATATCATGTCATGTTTTGCATCATGTGGATTGTGCATTGCACCGTGATTTATTGTGGTTCCTTTGTTTGTGTTGTTGCTTTGGGTAGAGTCGGAGACGAGTGCGTGAACGAGGAGCCTGTTGAGAACGTTTTCGAGGATCAAGCTTTCGACAACTCGAGAACATTGCGAGCAAGATGACCATACCCTCGAAATCACTTCTATCTTTGCTATGCTAGTTGCTCGCTCTTTTGCTATGCCTATGCTGCGATGCCTACCACTTGCTATATCATGCCACCCATGTTGCCATGTCAGCCCTAACCATCCTTTCCTAGCAAACCGTTGATTGGCTATGTTACCGCTTCGCCAGCCCTCTTATAGCGTTGTTAGTTGCGGTGAAGCTGAGATTTGTTCCTTGTTGGAACATGGAGATGTTGTTCCTCTTTGGAACATGTTTACTTGTTGGGGATATCACAATATATAAATATATCTGCTATGCTTAACACATCTATATACTTGGTAAAGGGTGGAAGGCTCGGCCTTATGCAGTGTTTTGTTCCTCTTGCCACCTAGTTTCCGTCATACGGTGTTATGTTCCTTGATTTTGCGTTCCTTACGGTTGGGTGATTTATGGGACCCCTTGACAGTTCGCTTTGAATAAGACTCGTCCCAGCAAGGCCCAACATTGGTTTTACCATTTGCCACCTAAGCCTTTCCCCGGGTTTTCGCGAGCCCGAGGGTCATCTTATTTTAAACCCCGGGCCAATGCTCCTCGAGTGTTGGTCCAAACTAGAGCCACTTGCGGTGCCACCACTGAGGCAACTTGGGGCATCTTGGTTGCCAGACGTATCGCTCATCCGGATGTGCCACGAGAACGAGATATGTGCAGCTCCTATCGGGATTTGTCGGCTGTCAGGCGGCTTTGCTGGTCTTGTTTTAGTGCTGTCGAAATGTCTTGTAGTCCGGGATTCGAGATTGATCGGTCTTCGGTAGAAGGAATAATCCTTCGTTGACCGTGAGAGCTTATAATGGGCTAAGTTGGGACACCCTGCAGGTTATATCTTTCAAAGCCGTGCCCATGTTATGAGGCAGATGGGAATTTGTTAATGTCCGTTGTAGAAAACCCAAAGATGACCTCAATAAAATACACATCAACGCGTGTGTAACCGTGATGGTCTCTTCTCGGCGGTCCGGAAGTGAACACGATGTTGGAGTTATGTCGGCGTAAGTAGTTCAGGATCACTTCTTGATCACCACTAGTTTCACGACCGTGCGTTGCTTCTCTTCTCGCTCTCTTTTGCGAAGTAGCCACCATAAATGCTAGTCGCTTGCTGCAGCTCCAATTTACTTCCTTGTCCTTCCTATTAGCTTAAATAGTCTTGATCTCGCGGGTGTGAGATTGCTGAGTCCCGTGACTCACGAGATACTTCAAAACAGTTGCAGGTTCCGATGAGGCGGTGCAGGTGATTCCACCGAGCTCAAGTGGGAGTTCGACGAGGAACGTGGTCGTTACTATGTTTCATTTCCAGATGATCGAGAGTGGTGCCCAGTTGGGACGATTCGGGATCTGTGTTAGCATTTGGGGTATCTTCTTATTTTGGTTCCGTAGTCGGACCTTGAGTGTACTTTGAATGATGTATGTTAAATTATGTACTGTGTGAAGTGGCGATTGTAAGCCAACTATGTTTCTGTCCCTTAATTATTACATGGGTTGTGTGAAGATTACCTCACTTGCGACATTGCTTTCAATGCGGTTATGCCTCTAAGTCGTGCCTCGACACGTGGGAGATATAGCCGCATCGGGGGCGTTACAACATGTACGACTATCTTGATTCTGTCACAAAATTGTCATGGATGTACATGCATGACAGAAAATGTGACCTACTGTGACAAACACGTATCATCACGGAAGTGTATTTTTTTGTAGTGTCCAAACCACATGATACGATACGCTCTATCACACATAAGCCTCCTTATATCTTCCTCAAAACAGCCACCATACCTACCTATCATGGCATTTCCATAGCCACTCCAAGATATATTGCCATGCACCTTCCATCATCATCATATACATGACTTGAGCATTTATTGTCATATTGCTTTGCATGATCGTAAGATAGCTAGCATGATGTTTTCATGGCTTGTCCGTTTTTTGATGTCATTGCTATGCTAGATCATTGCACATCTCGGTACACCGCCGGAGGCATTCATATAAAGTCATATCTTTGTTCTAGTATCGAGTTGTAATATTGAGTTGTAAGTAAATAAAAGTGCGATGATCATCATTATTAGAACATTGTCCCATGTGAGGTTATAAAAAAAGAGAGGCCAAAGAATCCAAAATAAAAAAGGGGGCCAAAGAAGCCCACCAAAAAAATGAGAAAACAAAAAAATGAGAGAAAAAGAGAGAAGGGGAATGTTACTATCCTTCTACCACACTTGTGCTTCAGAGTAGCACCATGTTCTTCATATAGAGAGTCTCTTGAGTTATCACTTTCATATACTAGTGGGAATTTTCATTATAGAACTTGGCTTGTATATTCCAACGATGGGCTTCCTCAAAAGCCCTAGGTCTTCATGAGCAAGCAAGTTGGATGCACACCCACTTAGTTTCAGTTTAAGCTTTCATGCACTTATAGCTCTAGCGCATCCGTTGCATGGCAATCCCTACTCATCACACATTAATTGATGGGCATCTCCATAGCTCGTTGATTAGTCGCGTCGATGTGAGACATTCTCCTTTTTGTCTTCTCCACACAACCTCCACCATCATATTCTATTGCACCTATAGTGCTATGTCGATGGCTCATGCTCATGTATTGCATGAAAGTTGAAAAGGTTTGAGAACGTCAAAAGTATGAAACAATTGCTTGGCTTGTCATCGGGGTTGTGCATGATTTGACTATTTTGCGTGGTGAAGATGGAGCATAGCCAAACCATATGATTTTGTAGGGATAACTTTCTTTGGCCATGCTATTTTGAAAAGATATGATTGCTTTATTAGTATGCTTGAAATATTATTTTCTTAATGTCAACTGATAGACTATTGCTTTGAATCACTCGTGTCTTAATATTCATGCAATGATTAGATTACATGATCAAAATTATGCTAGGTAGCATTCCACCTAAAAATTATCTTTTTTTATCATTTACCTACTCGAGGACGAGCAGGAATTGAGCTTGGGGATGCTGATACGTCTCCGTCGTATCTATAATTTTTTATTGTTCCATGCCAATATTATACAACTTTCATATACTTCTTGAAACTTTCTATACTATTTTTGGGACTAACATATTGATCCAGTGCCCAGTGCCAGCTCCTGTTTGTTGCATGTTTTTTGTTTTGCAGGAAATCCATATCAAACGGATTTCAAACGGAATAACACTGACGGAGATTTTTTTTGCAATATATGTGAATTTTGGGAAGTGGAATCAACGCGAGATGATGCCTGAGGGGCCCACGAGGGTGAGGGGCGCGTCCCAGGGGGTCAGGCGTGCCCTGGGCCCTCGTGGCCACCTCATAAGGTGGTTGGTGCCCTTCTTTCGCAGCAAGAAAGCCAATATCCGGATAAAAATCGTGTTCAAATTTCAGCCCAATCGGAGTTACGGATCTCCGGGAATTCTAACCTATAAGGATGCTAGCCAACTTGGCTCCATGATGCTCCCTCGATTTGGTCCACTTCTGACCATTGGATCGGTCATCAGGCGCATTTGGGCCGTCTGATCTTCACTTTGTAGTCAAATTCATTTTTTACCTCGCGGTCATTTTTACTTACCAATGACGGGTGGGCTCGTCTCGTGCGTTCATTGGCTGAGTGTGCATTTCCCATGTTCGTGAAGGATTCGCCAATCCGCTCCGCCCGCGCCCCATGCTCGACGTGCAGAGCAACCAAAATGGTCAAAACCTAGCGGCCAAACCTTCTCGTCCCGAGCCCCGCGTCCCCTTCGCCTCGTCTCCTCCCTGATCCATCCTCTTCCACGCCGCCGCCCCCTCTCCCCACTCGCCTTAGCCGCCTCCTCTCCTCCCCGTGCCGC
Source organism: Aegilops longissima (assembly GCA_021605205.1). Lineage (NCBI taxonomy): Eukaryota > Viridiplantae > Streptophyta > Magnoliopsida > Poales > Poaceae > Aegilops > Aegilops longissima. The sequence continues at coordinate 346,234,710 of CM038679.1, forward strand.
CGGCCCCTTCCTTTCTCCCTGTGCCGCCGGCCACCTCCCTTCTCCCCGTGCTAGAGCAGAGATGCCTCAGTAGGGGCAGAATACAGGGGCTTTATCTCCCCTTGTCTAGCACCGGTCGGTGAACAAGACGGAGGGTAGCCAAGGCCGCCTCAAATGGTGGCTGCTCTTCTCCGGCTTGGACCAGAACCCCAGCGTCTGGGTAAGTGCAGAGGAGCAAGCAGAGTAGATGGTGCTGCCGGCCTCCTCCTCTCTCTCCCTCCCCTTGCTGCGAGCAGAGCAGATGATGCAGCCGGCCTCCTCCTCTCTCTCCCTCCCCTTGCTCTCACTCGCATTCGGCACCCTCCTCGCCGTTGGCTACATACCCAGGTTCATCTCTCTTTCTCTGCCGCTTTTTCTCTTATTTATTTGATTTGATCTGAGAATAGAATCACTAGCGATAAGTATTTTAGATTTAGATCTTCAGAAAGAGTATGGGATGTCTGAGGCAAGCTTTTTATCCATGAATTTTTTCCAATTGCAATATTTAGTTGGTTTCGGAATAGAAGATCTCGAAATATTCCTTGCAGATTTAGGCCTGCAATTCACGTGTTTGTTACTCTTCAACATTGAGATCAAGAAGTATTTATATCAACTTTTTTTAAACTACACACAATTTTAAAGTTGCTCTTTCATTTTCTTTAAGGAGCTCCTTCAGTTAGTATCCTTGAATATCTGTGGTAGTTCTGCAGTCTAACATGTTCTCCTTCATCTCTCTTTATGTTCTACAGATATTTGATGAAAAAACTTTGATAAAGAAATATCGGCGTCGTCTCATCGTCTTCATCGACATGAGCATCTCTATCGGGCCATGCGTCCATGCCTCCCCATCTACCGTGCTGGAGTAGCCGCCTCCTGGTTGAGGTATCGCACTGCCACCGCTGCCGCAGCCTCGGTCCCTCCTCTCACTCCTGCCGAGGTCGCATGTTCGTCGAGGCATCAAGACACGTCAGTTTTCTTTTATTTTTCCCTATTTCTGTTCTTCCACTTGTTTCTTCTTCCTGGACCTCCGGTCAACAGAAATTGTAGGATGAGGTGAGCACGATGAGGAATAGGAGGTCAGTGGCTGATATAGATAGCTCCTCGAACGGGGAAGTAGCAGTTCTGAAGGAACTCGAAGATGCCATTTTTCAGGTATGTTAACAGGAAGAGGGGTTACTATTTTGGCATGTCCAGTTAGTTCATGTAACCTTTGCATCTAACTCTGTCTGGCTTATCGAGATTGCATACATGGGATTGATGTGTTGGTAAAGTCCTTTTAGATGAAAAGAAAGTGCCTTTTTCTTTCTATATAGTTGACATGTGAATATTTATATTAACGAATGTAAGATTTTTCTGAATTTTATCTTCTCATTTGCAGTTTGATGGGAATCACTACAAATAGTTATGGTCATGAATGTAAGAGTTTTCTGAATTTTACCTCTCATTAGAGTTTTGATGGGAATCGCTACAACAAATATTAGAAGAAACTGCATTGCAGGTAACCTTTGCATCTAACTCTGTCTGGCTTGTCGAGATTGCATACATGGTATTGATGTGTTGGTAAAGTCCTTTTAGATGAAAAGAAAGTGCCTTTTTCTTTCTATATAGTTGACATGTGAATATTTATATTAACGAATGTAAGAGTTTTCTGAATTTTATCTTCTCATTTGCAGTTTTGATGGGAATCACTACAAATATCTATGGTCATGAATGTAAGAGTTTTTTGAATTTTACCTCTCATTTACAGTTTTGATGGGAATCGCTACAACAACAATTAGAAGAAACTGCATTGCAGGTTCAGAACCAATTTCTAGGGGTATCTACCAGCTGTTTTTGTTCCATCTTGGTTTTAAATTGGTTAATTAGCATAGCATATTGATTGTTGAGCTTTATTTCATCTACATTTTGTTTTGAACATGTGTGCTTTAAGAAACTTCGTATTCTTCCCTATTTTGAAGAGCCCACAAACAGACTAAAAATGGTGATAGTCTGTAGCGACCCGACCCGAATGGATCACGTCTCTATGCTTAAGTGTCATCCTTGGATCGGTATACTGACACACACAGTACTCGAGGATTTATAACAGAGGTAAATCACATGTATAACGTAACGTAAATACTATTACCTCAATCCAAATAGCGGAAGTAAAAAGGTTGTGGATTCCCATCAACACCAACGGCAAAGTTGAGTGTAGAAATCGTAACCCTAACGTATCACTTACTCGTCGTAAGATCCTGCAACATGAGACGTTGGAGCCACAAAGGGTCAGTACATTGAATGTACTAGCAAATTCACACCATAGGATAATGATGAATAAAGGCTATCACTACATGCATATTTGGCTGGTGGAAAAGCTCTATGGTTATAATGTTTTTGCGAAAAGCCAATTTTCCCTACTGCAAAGGAATAAATTTTATTTATCTATCATGGTGGTTGTTAAACATTGAGAATGGTTGACAGTATTCTCAATCCAATTAAAAATATCATCATTAACCCAACAAAATTATTTAAAGTAACATGCTGAGATTCACATGATAATCCAAGTACTAGATACTCAAGATGTCCATAACCGAGGACACGGCTAACCATGATTAGTTTTATACACTCTGTAGAGGTTTGCGCACTTTTCCCCACAAGACTCGATCTCCTCCGTTGGGATTCTCGCACTACAAGGTGTTTGAGAGACGGAAGTGCTAGCACCTTACGAACGGGTAGACCGTACCAACCTACATCCCCTACATCTGCTAGTCTACCACTGTAAGAGTTCGCACGACTTAATCAACTATGCTAGAGCCCATAGTAGCTTGTGGCTGCACATGGAAGTTTCTAGAATGAATAATCTCATGATCCCTTTGAGCCTGGGTGGCGGTCCATATTAATTAACAAACTCACATCTGTCATGGATACACTCACCTAATCCACGTCTACTAGCATAGCATGGCAATATAAGCAAACGTAGAAGTAACTCCCAAAGGTTTGATAATAAACAGGTAATAGGTACTACCTCAACTACTTTCCCAAAACCCACAGTTTAATTAGATCCTAACCATGCAATATTTGAGGATTGATCTAATGCATAAAAACTGGGTATGAAAAGGAATATGATCAAAGTGTGAACTTGCCTGCAATGTTGATGAAGATGATTCGCACTCAACACTCTTGATAGTTCTACTCGTCACACTCTGGTCAATCTATCGTAGGCAAGCAATAGTAACCACACATAAGCAATCACTCAAAAGATCGGGAAGAACAAAGAAAACAATTCAGAAAACTTTGAAACCAAGCAAACGAATCATGCAATAGAAAACAATTTCTAACAGTACCAAAATTAAGTGAATCTGGCCTTATCAGAAAGTTTAGGTGAAGAGCTTCGATTTGCAAAATGAATCAACTAAATTGGAGTTATAAAACTCGAGTTACGATCAAACGAAGTTCAAATACTAAACTGTTTGAAATCAAATTTTAAACTTTCAAAAACATGGTTAAGTTGTTTTACTAGATAGAGGGGATCGTAACGAAGAAGTGGGCGTTGGTTTCATCAAAAACGGAGCTCCGGTTCAAAAGTTACAATCGAACGAAGGTTTGAACTAGATTTGAAGTTGAATAAATTTGATTTGCTCAATCTCCAAAATCCAGGGGCGGATATGTCACAAGGAGTATTTTGCAAAAAGAATCGCTTAAATCGGAGTTACAGATAAAACGTTGGACGGTTTTGAAGTTCTGGGACTGTTCTGAAAATTCCAGGGGCTAAACTGCAAAGATAATAATCACACATAGGTCCCTGATGTAAATAAACAGAAAAGGGAAAAACTAAGCGATGAACATTCATTACGGAGTCCTAACGAATGAAAATGTCCGTTGAAGCTACCTAAACAGACCATGTTCGCTAAATAAAAACGAAACGGATTTTTTAAAAAACCGATCTGGGTTGGTGGTTTATACCGATCAGGTCAGACGGTCTTTTGTCGAAAACCGGCGATGAAGAACGGCGAGCTCCGGCGTCGGGCGTAGGCCGGGCGGCGCCAGTGGCCGAGGGCAACGGAGGAGGCGACAGGCGGACTCAAGGGCGAGAGGCAGTGCAGCAGAGGCGAGGAGGCGAGCGCAGACTAGGCGACGCAAGCAAGCTTGCGGAGGTGGCTGTGAGGTCCGGCGGCGGCGGTGAGATCCGGCGGCGGCAGCGCATTGCGAGGAGAGGCGAGCGAGGAGAGAGAGAGTGAGGGGTCCGGGCGGCAGCTTTATAGGGGGAGGGGTGGCCTCGGGAGGCGTGGAGGAGGGGGCAGAGGAGGCCTGAGGCGGCACGGCTTCCATGGCGGCGCGGCGGCGGTCTTTGGAGGAGTCCCAGTCGAGGACGGGAGCGAGGCGGCGCGCTGGGCTGGACCTTGGCCTGGCAGGAGCTGGGCCGACCCAGTTCGGCGGAGGGGAGATTAAAAAAAACAGACAAACAAAAATAAAAAACAAAAGGAAATAGAAATATTATACAGGCATATAATATATCAAAAATTTCAGAAAAAGATTTCCTACAGGATGAACATTATTCTAGCTTCAAATAAAGTCCTCAGAATTTTAAATAAAGCAAAGAGTGCTTCTGCTACAATAAAACCTCATAAAAATCATTTTAAAAATACCAAAATGATTTAAAATTTATTTCTCTCCATTTTTTCACTATAGGAATCATTTTCCCTAATTTCCATATATTTTATTTTTGGAGAAAATAATTTGAATAAAATCCAAATAACTCCAAACTAAAAATGATTTCCAAAAGGACTTTAAATTTGATCCTTTCAAACTCCCAACTCATATTTCATATGTGTTTTGAAGAAGTCATTTTATCTTCTCTCTTGAAAATCATTGAGTTGCATGAAGTTTATGAATTGGAAATATTTGCGAATGAAATTCAAATCTTTTCAAAACCCTCTTTCACTTAATTAAATGGAAGAAGTCATGTCATCTTCTCTCTAGGGTTTTATGATGAAATGAATTTGAATTCACGGAGATTACAAATGCAAAATGAAAGTTTGGGAAAGTCCTTTTATTCCCTCTCATTTAACTTTCAAAAAGTTTCGAATTTCACTCAATTTCACACAATCAAACAAACAATCAAATCTATCTATTTATTATAACATTCCACAATTTAGAATTTTGGGATGTTACAAACCTACCACCCTTAAAATGAATCTCGTCCTCGAGATTCGGAGAGGCTAGCAAGAAATAGGTTAGGGTAGGGGTCTTCAAAATCCATCGATCGTCTCCGGGGTCTCGGGTGCTACCACCCTTAGAAGCATGGTTACGGCTCCATCAAAACCCATATACTCCATCCTTGTTGCTGACAGCGGCGGTCTTCTCAGATCTTCAGGATTAATTCCTTCTCCTGGCTCTTCTGATAGTGGCATAACCTTTTCCTCAATTCCTCTGTCCTTTCATCTTGATAAGGTTATTCCATGACTGGGTCTTCTTGGCTGACAGGTCTGGCGCCAATACTAAACAACTATTGATATCTCATGGTGGTCAACCATTTATGGTTTCTCCTGCAGGAATGGGTCTAGGTTGAACCTCACCTATGTCCTACGATTGGCAACAACTGCCTTGTACAAGGGAAAACGTCATACCATTCTAAAGTTTAAACAAGGTTTTGATCGTCGTCGCTCTACTATAGGTAAGTCACTGAGATTTACCATCCCACATAGCAAGGCGAATAATAAGAGTAAGTCGGTATGGTGATCAATCCATCCCGCACCCAAATCATTACCTTGTATATGGTTTAGCGAATCTCGCATTCTAACACTCGGTCATCCTCACAAGCATTGGAGAATTTCTCTTGTCGACGAACCAAGTTCGGATAAATCCATTAATTCTGCAAGCCAAACAAACATTTATCATTCCTTAACAACTCTCAGGTTTTGCGTAAACTCCTATAGAATCGTCGGTTGATAAAAACGTAACTTCTTCCAGGGTTTTTTTCTTCAGCAAGTGTGCTTGCTTCTTGGCAGGTCCTGGGGCCTGTGGGTTATGGCCCATCTCATCACTTGTAAACCTTGAGCTCATCCTCTGGGCAACTAATCATTATTCCAACATTCAACTTCCATCTTCCTAGCATACTCAAAATCCATCCGATTGTAATGTCTTTCTTCCTTCTATTTGTGCCAAACTAAGACGTGATTACTCAGACTCATCATGGAATTTACATTGATCCATATTTCAAACATCATACCTCCTTTATATCCAATAGTAATTCATCTCTTCATCCTCGTGGGATGTCCTACATACCGAGATAAAAGCTTATAATTATGAAGTCCATACTCCACTTCGTGGAACATCATTATCCTTTCCAGGGTCAAGCGTCCTTACAGGGGAATATTGGCCATCTCTGCATGGCACTTCTTCAAATGGGAAACGTGAAACACATCATGAATTCCTGACAGTCCTTTGGGTGACTCCAACTTGTTGGCCACTTCTCCCATACGCTCCAAAACTAAGTATGGTCCTACAAATCTCGGGGCTAACTTTCCCTTAACTCCAAATCGTTTAACTCCTCGCAGAGGGGACACACGAATACATGCTCTGTCTCCAACTTCATAGACTACCTCCTTGCGTTTTTGAGTCTGCATAACTCTTCTGCCTGGACTGAGCTACCTTCAGTCTATCTCGAATCCACTTAATATTCTCTTCTGAATCCTTGATCACATTTGGTCCAAACAACTGACGGACTCCAACTTCATCCCACATCAACGGTGTCGGGCTCCTTCTCCCATACAACGCTTCAAAAGGGGTCATCTTCAAACTGGCTTGGTAACTGTTGTTGTATGAGAACTCCGCGTAAGGTAGATTATCATACCTACTAGATCCATAATCTAGCGCACACGCTCTCAACATGTCCTCGAGAATCAGATTGACTCTCTTGGTCTATCCATCTGTCTGCGGATGAAAGGCTATACTGAACTCTAGCCTAGTACCCAAAGTCTGGTGCAGCTGATTCCAAAACTTTGAGGTAAACTGTGTTCCTCTATCTGATACGATGGTCCTCGGAACTCCATGCAGACATACGGTCCTGGTCAAATATATCTTGGCCAACTCCGCACTTGTATAGGTGGTTTTCACTGGGATAAAATGAGCCACTTTGGTCAAGCGAATCAACTACTAACCAGATAGAATCATGTCCCGTTCGGGTTCTGGGAAAATCCGGTAATGAAATCCATGCCAAGCTTATCCCACTTCCATTCGGGTATCGGCATAGGCTGTAGTAATCCTGCTGGCTTCTGATGCTCTGCTTTTACTCTCTCTTGGATACATCACCTATGACTACATACTCCGCAATATCCTTCTTCATACCAGTCCACCAGAAACACTCCTTCAAATCCAAATACATCTTGGTGTTTCCAGGGCGAATCCAGTATGGTGAGTCATGAGCCTCTTGAAGTATTTACTTCCTGATCTTTGCATTATTGGGAACATATACACGGTCCTCGAACCATAAGATGTCGTGCTCATCCTTACGAAAACCTTTGGCCTTTCCTTTGCTAATCCTCTCTTTTATCTCAGCAATTTCTTTGTCATCCTTCTGAGCTTCACTGATCTTTCCCAACAATATAGACTGATCTTCCATTGCTGCAACAAAACCTTTGGGAACAATCTCCAACCGAAGTTCCCTGAGATCCTCGGCTAACTCCTTTGGTAATCCTCCGCTTATGAGGGTATTCGTCCTTATTTTCTTTATGGTTGTGTCCTATTTCTCCACAAAGCTTGAATGCACAAGATTATTTCATATCCTTTCCATAAGGCCTCAACTTCTGGGACACAAGACGAGATCTTTGCAGAGTCAACTTAAATTCTTCCCAAGTGGTTACTCCTTGCCATCCATTGATGGTTTGGTACATCCTCCACCAAGTAACAGAAACTCTTACAAAGAACCAAAGAGCATGCTGGGTCTTATCCTTTCCGACAACAGGGTTATTCTTCATGTGATCCTCCATGTTCTGAATCCATCGGTCCGTCTCCAATTTGACTCATCGTTCCAGAAAATACGAGCTCATTCCATTCATCCTCTATTGGGTCCAAGGGTATTGGGGTGGGATAAGAGAGATAGAGAGGGATACAAACAATACAAACAAAAGTTTTGAAAAGACAGATTTTATTTGTGGCTGTCGAAAAAACATCAAACAAATGACAGCTCACAATCGTCGCATCTAGCGCAGGTATATAATAGGGGTTTGGGCTTCTAATGGTCAATAAATCTTCAAAGTCATCAAACTCTTCGATTCTTGTTCATGTCTCCGATGGCTTCTTCCGATCATGCTTGTCCTACTCAAGTTCCTTTGCCAGATCATCTCTGTTGTCGCAAAGTCTATCATGACATCCTTTAATATTTCTGTAGTTGCGTTCCAAACTTCTGGGTTTCAACATCCTTGGCATGAACCATGGTCCTACTGTCTTTCAGTTCCTGACGAATCTCCGGTATCTTAAGGTTTTGCTCCTCCAGCTTGGCTACTTTCAATTTCTGGATTCTGAATTCTTCACGAAATGCTCCTTGTCAAATATAGCTTCCTAAAGGTCCATCTTAAAATTCTTGATGTAATACTCCAGATACTAGTGGTACACCAGCTAAGGTTAAATTTTCCTTCTTTGCCGATAGATGCTCCATCAGCCTTCTTCCATCCAATCCTTTCATGCATCTGCATGCTTAACTCAGGACGGTGACAATAGCATAAACGGGCGATAACACCATGGTTAGCCGTGTCTATGCCCATGTTACTGCCATGAGCTATAATTCCATAATTGATCTCTCATGTCTTGGGTTTCCTGACAAAATTTTTGAGTTCTAACGCTCCATATTCCGGTCTTTCTCCGATACACCTTGATCTCGGGTATTGTCAGCTTCCATAGTCTGTCAGGTTCCATAAGGGTAGCCTTTGTAGGTCATACTAACTCTGGAAATTCTTCATATCCCTCAAATTCTCCTAGTCTTCGGAGTCTTCAACCGTTGTAGTTTCCCTTATTCAGATGCACGGTAAAATCTCCTTCATTCCGTAGTGGTCGTGGTTGTCCTGATATCTTGTACTCCTTGGAGTGGTCTCATCAGTCGAATCTTTGAGTGGTCAAAAGGGAAAAGGGGTATGGTCTCTCTAAAAGGGAATATTTGAATAAGCTCAGAAGAGAAGAGAGGTAAAAGATCTTTTTTAAAAAGAAAATTTTAGAGAAAATCCTTCCTATGGGCTTTCCAGTTTCTAGGGTCAAGTCCTACAGTCAACATGTGCTCTGATACCATCTTGTAGCGACCCTACCCGAATGGATCAAGTCTCTATGCTTAAGTGTCATCCCTGGATCGGTATGCTGACACACACAGTGCTCGAGGATTTATAACAGAGGTAAATCACATGTATAAAGTAACGTAAATACTATTACCTCAATCCAAATAGCGGAAGTAAAAAGGTTGTGGATTCCCATCAACACCAACGGCAAAGTTGACTATAGAAATCGTAACCCTAACGTATCACTTACTCGTCGTAAGATCCTGCAACATGAGACGTTGCAGCCACAAAGGGTCAGTACATTGAATGTACTGGCAAATTCACACCATAGGATAATTATGAATAAAGGCTATCACTACATGCATATTTGGCTGGTGGAAAAGCTCTATGGTTATAATGTTTTTGCGAAAAGCCAATTTTTCCCTACTGCAAAGGAATAAATTTTATTTAACTATCATGGTGGTTGTTAAACATTGAGAATGGTTGACAGCATTCTCAATCCCAATTAAAAATATCATCATTAACCCAACAAAATTATTTAAAGTAACATGCTGAGATTCACATGATAATCCAAGTACTAGATACTCAAGATGTCCATAACCGAGGACACAACTAACCATGATTAGTTTTATACACTCTGCAGAGGTTTGCGCACTTTTCCCCACAAGACTCGATCTCCTCCGTTGGGATTCTCGCACTACAAGGTGTTTGAGAAACGGATGACCGAGACATAGTCTTTCAGAAGTGCTAGCACCTTACGAACGGGTAGACTGTACCAACCTACATACCCTACATCTGCTAGTGTACCACTGTAAGAGTTCGCACGACTTAATCAACTATGCTAGAGCCCATAGTAGCTTGTGGCTGCACACGGAAGTTTCTAGCATGAATAATCACATGATCCCTTTGAGCCTGGGTGGCGGTCCATAAAGAAAACAGGCAATCCTGGAATACCCAGGTACCTCAATCCACCCAGATGTGTATTAAAGTTGCCACCTTAAATAAACCATTAATTAACAAACTCGCATCTGTTATGGATACACTCACCCAATCCACGTCTACTAGCATAGCATGGCAATATAAGCAAACGTAGAAGTAACTCCCAAAGGTTTGATAATAAACAGGTAATAGGTACTACCTCAACTACTTTCCCAAAACCCACAATTTAATTAGATCCTAACCATGCAATGTTTGAGGATTGATCTAATGCATAAAAACTGGGTATGAAAAGGAATATGATCAAAGTGTGAACTTGCCTACAATGTTGATGAAGATTATTCGCACTCAAAACTCTTGATAGTTCTACTCGTCACACTCTGGTCAATCTATTGTAGGCAAGCAATAGTAACCACACATAAGCATTCACTCAAAAGATCAGGAAGAACGAAGAAAACAATTCAGAAAACTTCGAAACCAAGCAAATGACTCTAACAACTTCGAAACCACACATAAGTCATTTTATCTTCTCTCTTGAAAATCATTGAGTTGCATGAAGTTTATGAATTGGAAATATTTCCGAATGAAATTCAAGTCTTTTCAAAACCCTTTTTCATTTATTAAATGGAAGAAGTCATGTCATCTTCTCTCTAGGGTTATATGCTGAAATGAATTTGAATTCACGGAGATTACAAATGCAAAATGAAAGTTTGGGAAAGTCCTTTTATTCCCTCTCATTTAACTTTCAAAAGTTTTGAATTTCACTCAATTTCACACAATCAAATCTATCTATTTATTATAACATTCCACAATTTAGAATTTTGGGATGTTACATAGTCATGTCCAGAATGTCGAAAGCTTCATTTTGGTCCATTAGATAGTTTATAGCTTTGTCACTGGAGGTTAGTTTGTCGCATAGGGGTTGCTGCTTGTGAGAATTATATACAACCATGAGTCCCTGACAAAATAATCGCAGCTTGTGAAAATTATATACAGCCATGAGTGCTCCATAGTTCTACATGCAACACAGCTAATTACCGAATCTGCAATGCATGCTTATTTCCGGTAGAGGCTTAGTGGATGATTTAGCATTGTGTAAAGTCTGTCTAAGCTCCCATATCTTTTCTTTCTATAAACTAGAGGTCGGGATAGATTTCTTAATACCAATTTTGGATTGTTTGAGCACTGAACAATGTTAAAAGGTTTACCATTTCTCATTTCTTAATACTATTTTTGGGATTCTTTGAGCACTATACCAATGTTTTGCTTTCTGCTAAAGTCAAAGATATTGTATCCAATGTTTTTCAATTGCCAACACATGCCAAATTCTGCATATTCGTTCCATGGAGAGTGTGGAAGTAATGTAATAATGTGGCACTGAGATTGGTGAGTGACGCCTACTTCCAGTGTACAGATTTATCAAAATGCACCTGAGTTGTCCTGTCAAATGTTCAGAAAACTGTTATGTGTTAAAACTGCTGCCAGATTAGTTCACATGTGTCTTTCTCTTTACATAATTTCTTGCTTCTTACTGAACTTTACGCTGCATTTCTTTGAACTTTCTTGCTTGCTTGATTGTGTCGCCTCAACTTTGGTTTGTGTTTTACCCTCTCCCATATGGTCGCCATCTAGGTTCTCTTCCAGCGCTTGCTCAGATCATCCGACAAGGCTCTCTGCGAGATTCCTAATTCTTATTTTCTGATGTTCTGTGTGCAGGATTATGGCAAGGAGCAGTGGTCGTTCGGGTTCTGGGGGAGCGACATGCACAGGTTAACTCCGAAATTCAGAATTTAAGTCTTTCGTATTGACATCCGAGACGAGGAGAAGTGCTGCAGAGACGGGTTTTATTTCAAAGTTACGATACTTATAAAGTAAACCATGCTTTGTTAACCTAATATGTGTATGTATAGGCAATAAAGGTGAAGAATAGAGTCTTTATTTCTTCTCTTCCAACGGATCTCCTAGCTAAATGAAGATATGGATAGGTGCTACTGAAGTAGCCAACATATACTTAGTATGGAGGAGAGCGCGTGGGTGTACATAATAGGGAAGCAAGTGAGATCCCAAGAACATACGCATACAAGTATATCGCAAGGTGAATGCTATATTATTCTTAAATGAAAATTACACTACGTTGACATTTAATATACATGGAGCATCCTTTTTTTCAACAGTCAAATTACTCCATGTAATTACTACATCCATTTTGGTATGTGATACTACAAGTGTAAATTCAGGAGAAAAAAACTATGTTGTTTAGTGTGAGATGCAAATTTAGATTTTGTTGGTGGATTTCCTCAACCATATTTTCACTGCATAGAGTGGACTTGGTAGGACTCTATTATTCAGCTCTATTCTATGTTTGGAGAGCACTCTCTCTTTTTCCCTTTTGTGGGTAAATATTTTATAGTGCACTAACCCATGATTAGTAGCTGTGGTATATGATGATTATCCAATGACAAAACTGTTATAGAAACCTTCATTTTGATAAGGAATCATGACCTAATGTCTTTCTATACATTTGCCTGACTAATTTGATATATATATATATATATATATATATATATATATATATATATATATATATATATATATATATATATATATATATATATGACAAATTTATCTACCACCAGTGGTAGTTACCACCACTTGAGTTTTGTATGTTATATGTAGTATCTATCAAATCGAGATATATACTGCGTAGTATGTAGTATATAAGAATGTTTAGGTAGTATATATACTACTTTTTTATAGTATGTATCGTATTTTCAGTATGCTTCTTTTTACGTACAAATATATACGTATTTCATAAATATAATAAAATCATGGGTCAACTTGCAATTTTTCATGTAACTCACTTTGGAGTATCTTATATTTATTACATAAACATACTTAAAATGTTAAAGTAGAATATATACTACCACATGTTAGTATATGAGACATGTGGGGTAACTACCCCCAGGTGGTAGGATGGATTTTCCCTATATATATGGAAAATGCATCCTACTACCGGGTGTAGTTACACCCATTTCTCATATACTACCATGTGGTAGTATATACGCTACTTTATTACTTTTAGTATGCTCATATACTATATCTAAGATACTCCAAAGCAAATTATGTGAAAAATTGCATGTGAGCCCATGTTTTATAATATTTTTGAAATACGTACATATTTATACGTAAAAGGAGAATGCACAAAATATACAACATACTACAAAAAAATAGTATATATACTAACTAAACATTCTTACATACTTCATACTACGCATATATCTCCGATATGATAGATACTACCTAGAACGTATGAAACAAAAGTGAGTAACTACACCGTAGTAGGAAAATTTGTAATATATATATATATATATATATATATATATATATATATATATATATATATATATATATATAAAAAATTTTACATTTCATCTTCTATTTCAAGTAAATTCTTGCCCAGCATGCTATTCACCACTTATACGTACTTTAGCCTGCAAAATTGACGGACTTGCTACAGTTAAGTAGGAAATTTCAGGCATGGACCAAGGAAACAAGATGCTGATGGAGCGTCCTATATTGCTGCTACCTGATTTTCTATGAACTTCAAATTAGTTTTGCGCTGTCCTTCAACCACTGCTTTGTATAATCCAGAAGAATTGGTATCTGCATAGGCAATTGGTAGTGCAGTGCGCTTGCTTAGGCCATCAAACATATGGGTAGAGATAAGAGTTTAGGCACCCGGATAAGTGGATATAGAGATTGCAGGCCAATATATCATTAGCTGTATGATATGAAATAACTTAAGTGGCAATATCAAATGTACTTCTCTTTTCGTAGACAAAAGGGATAATGTGTTTTATATATATATATATCTGGGCTATTCTGTTACCCTTTTTGAACTGACGTTTTCAGGTGGTTGTATTGATGTTTTGGAAGCGGTTGAACTGATGCTTTCAGTTGTGTTTAACAAATCGTCTTCTTTAGTTCAAAAACTTTTTGTAATTTATTTGTCGGAACGGGGCGTGTAATATATCGTTGGAAAGAGTTTGACAACCATATTTCAAGTATATTGAACGTTTTTGCAAAATCATTATGGTTTAAGAGCAGTTTTAAAAAAACCGTTTTTTCAAAACCGAAAACGTGAATCGTATTTTGGACTCAATTTTCAAACCGTTTGTCGGAATTGAGCAAATAAAATGGCTTTGGAAAGCTGGTGAAAATCCGCATCTTCCATATATGTATTGTTTTTTTCTAATTCTATATGATTTAAAAGTAATTTAAAAACGGTGAAATTCTGGGCGAAATGTATTTTCGCGATTTTTTGCAAACAGTTTGTCGGATTGACGCAAATGATACGGCGTTGGAAAACTATAGAAAATGCGCAACTTTTTCGTATAGAAATGTTTTTCTAATTCCTTATGATTTAAAAATGAATTCGAATACGGTCAAATTTAATTTTGAACGCGATTTTTTTAAAAAGTTTGTCGAAATATGGCAAATAATATACCGTTGGATAGCTATCGAAAATACGAAACTTAGTCATGTTGAACGTTTTCATTACTTCGCAACCGTTTAAGAGTAATTTAGAACACCGCATTATGGATCTTGCTGTTTTCTTGTCTGGAAAACAGAGTAGTCGTACTAATATATGTGTATGTTTGTACTGAGCTATTTTTTGTAGAGTAATTTTGAATGGATCCAAAAAAGTATACTTGTACTGATGTTTGCATGGGTTTGTACTAAGCGTGTTTTCACTGATTAGACGTTGTTCTGTTTTTTGGGTAATTTTTTTCTCGTAAGTTTTCAACGGTTTACTGTATCTTAGCCCCGAACTTGCATGGTTTTTATTGTTGAACTGAATGTTATTTTTTTGCCAATTTTTTTGCGTGTTTCTTTTTTTTAAGTCAATTTTTTTTGCAACGAATGTTCTAGATTTCTCTTGTTTTGCAACTTGAACTTTTTACCATTTTAAACTTTTACCAACTTGAATTACCATGTGTGGATGAGCACTTGAACTTTTAGAATTTAAAATTTTCTGTTTTAATTCTCATTTGTTTTCTTGTCCGAACTTATGATATCATCGTCACTGAACTTGCGTGGTTTCTGTAGCTGGACTAAAATCCATGTTGTTTGTGAAAACCAGGAAAATTGCATCTCCTCAATGGGTCATAATGCAAGCATCGCCGCCAGCAATACTTGGCGCACCAGAGAACCTGCACTGCTGGATTTGTCGAGAGAGAATCGAGGGCAGCACTTCCCATGCCTTTTTTCTGCAGCAGCTACACTTGGTTTACCAACTCACACACACACAAAATTGATAACAAGTTGGCACACGACCTGATAACAAGAGCACACATGAACTGACAAACAAGAGCATACCGGTGATTAACATAATATAAATCCATTATCGTTTTTTCCATTTGTTAAGTTGCTTTTTTCCTTCGAACCTTTACTGCTATGATTTTTTTTTGCAAATTTGTCCTCTTAAGTCAGAACTTAGACAATTCTTATTTTTAACTTATGGTACTAGAGAGTTTGTACTTCTCAAAAAACAATCACTCGATGTTCTTTTAGTTTTAGTTTTTAATTTTCTTTCTCATCCTTATCCTTACTGTCAATGTCATCACCATCGTACCTTTATGGTTTATATAGTTGAACGGACTTACATTTTTACCATTCCTTCTTTTAAAAACTTATGTTTCTTCTCCAAGAACTTCCTACCTGGCAAGAATATTCATGAACGAACAATATTTCTTCTATGTGGAATACACAAGATCTCCTCAATGGGCCATGATGCAGGCATCACCGCAGGCAATACTTGGCGCACCGGAGAACCTGTACTGTTGGGTTTGTCGAGAGAGGACTGAGGGAACATGTCGGCGTTGGGGAGGCGGATGCAAGTATTGGAGTTCAGCCTAAAATCACAAGAGAATGGATCAAAATGTAATTTTAAATCTTAATACTGACAACTATTCGATCCAGTTTCCTTTACATACAAGATTCATTCAGTCCTACACAAGTAATACCCGACCACCTTCACTTGAAACAACCAGCAGCCACAATCTGCTGCAACTCAACTGGAGCACAAACTCCACCTCTAAAACAATCTAGTGTCCCAGTTTGTTTACCATATTCATTTACATTACATTGCAACAATTCCATCCATCTTGTTGAGTTCATGTCAAGCATCATCAAGCAACAGGATCACGTGTGGAAGACGATGGGCGGCTTGCGCATGCGGGCTTGAAATGCTCGCCGGCTACCACTGATGGCTATCAATCATGCAAAATCCTGACCAAAAGAATCACATTTTTCACATGAAACCAAACTCTTGAACTTGCTCCATGACAATCTTTGAACTTCCTACAGCAACAGTATATATATCATACATCATCTTTCTCTCTTTGTTCAATCATGCACCCAAAAAATTAAAACACAACAAAATACCAGTTGTTTGGCTCCCAAACCTCCTGCATAATTTTTTTTGAACTGATGTTCTTTTTGTCATTGCACTGTTGTTGAACGAACCACATCGCTGCCAAGTCTGCACCTTTCAAGTACCTGCATGAGTACAATTTTTTAGACCATAGTACAAGATAGTAAGGTTGCAAGTTCAAATTGTCAATGGACAAAAACATGTTTAAACACAAAACGTGCATACATGTTTGATATGCAGCAAAACTTTAGCTTTCTCAGGTTTCTTTAGTGAGCCACCTCAGCTTTTTCTCTCATTAATTTTTTCTTCCTCTTAAATTTATGGTCTTTTTTTAGTCTGAACTGATGTAGAATTTTCTTTGCTCAACTGGGGTAGACTTCTGGTTAGTACACGCACAACCTGACAAGGCAATGTACAAGTTCTTGTAAAAAGAACAACCAAGTTCATGTATAGTAACATTTATAAGTTCACAATGAAAATGATATGACTGTTCATGGGCACTTTCACTTGGATCCACCAGCTACTCTAGAGGCCTGAACTGAAACAATACATTTGACCAGAAACTATAACAAGAATTTGAACCGAAGTAAATTTATTAATTGAACTGAACTAAAAAATTAATTTAGTAATCGAACTGCTAGTTTTTTGTGTGCAAGCATTTGAATAGGAGGAAGTCCATCTCAGCTGCAAGCAAAAGGTCAATCTGAGCATCAGAATAAGTACACTCAGCTGCAAGCATAATGTCAACCAGAGCATGAAAATTGATGTTCTGAGGTAGGAGCAAAGCAGCTGCCCAACTGTAATATGAACAGGCGGATCTCTGCGTAGTTGTGAAATATCATTTTCATAACAGAGTTCATGATGCAGATCACAAAGTCGTAGATCAGTAACCTATTTACCTCCAGAACAAAACGGTATGTCCCAACATTCACAGGGCCAACAAGCACACTCTCAAGTTGCTGATAATAGTTCTCATCTTCAGCTGATCCAACATATATAAGCTTCCACTCCAGATCTGGAAGGCTGACCAAAAAACTCATTGTTAGTACTTCACCGGACTCAGCTAGGAAAAGAACAGCATTATACTCATGGTACTCATAAAAAATGGTAGGCTCAATATTTAAGTAGGTCAACACTATACATATGCAAAACGGCTCTTTTTAAGAGTCATGGAAAGTTTTGCACATCTTCTCATTAAGAGGAGGTGTGTGTTATTATTAAAGGAGATTATCAGAAGGACAAAATGTCCACTGCCCTCACATGCGCATAAACACATACCAAAAAGAAACAGAAACACCAACAAGCTCCTTTCTACAATAGCAGTAATTGCTAATTCACCAAGAAAATAATGTGAGAATGATAAGAAAATGGTGAAGATGGTGGCTTCAATTCTACTTGGACTGATGTCCGTGCTCCACTTTGATGACTGCGAGTAACCATGGTGGACGAGCTCGTGGCCGAGGGCCATGGAGGATCTGGTCAGGGGAGGTGGGGATGGTTGCCTCGGCCGATGCCAGGTGCTAATTACAATAGTAATATGAATTAGTTATTAGTGGTGAAAACACTAGAACTGGATCATGAAAATTTGTAACATGAATTTTGCTAATGAATATCTAATGATAAACTACTGCAGCTCTTGTTGTCGAACAGTACTCAATTTGGACAGGCAGCTAAGCCTCCAATGGCGCATGTATTAATTTATCTAGTTGACAATAGGTACCAAACGTGTAAAACTAGAGAAAAATACACTGCAGCCGTTGTCAATTTTTCTGTCTCTCACTTTGTGAGTACACCCAAGATGAATTATCAGCATACCACTTTTTGCTCCATGTAGCAAAGTGTGATAAGAAAAGTAAACAAATGAATCATCACCCAGCCGCAATGTTTTCTATTTTGGAATCCATTGAACTGAAAAAAGCCTACAATGTTTACTGAAAAAACCCTACTAGGCGAACTTTAAAAAGCATACAAGCAGAGATGGGGAAAAAGCAGACATCGGCGGCTCGATATGAGAAAGGTAGACGAGCATACAATCATTATCATATTTTTGACAGTTTAAATTTTGGCTGGACTTTTTGGTTTCCTGACTTTGAACTTATGTTCTTTTTGTAGGGGCTTGCTCCAGCCCAGGAAACGGAGCTTCATTGAACAAAATTTGAATAAAGAAGGATCC
This sequence comes from Aegilops longissima, assembly GCA_021605205.1. Taxonomy (NCBI): domain Eukaryota; kingdom Viridiplantae; phylum Streptophyta; class Magnoliopsida; order Poales; family Poaceae; genus Aegilops; species Aegilops longissima. The sequence goes on from CM038679.1 coordinate 346,253,515, forward strand.
AACCTGAAGTGTGAACTACTCTGAACTTTTATTGAGATTTTTCTTGAACTGAAGCATGCTGCATGGGATCCTTCATACCTCTGATCCCGGCGCACCGCAGATTTTATTGTTGAACCTGTATTTCTACTAATAGCAAGGAAGAAGCTTGGTCAGCGTTGGAATATGACTATTGTAAAATAAATTCATATGTACCCAACCACTAACTATTACCGACATTAGTAACTCTCTTTGTTGGCAGCACAACATATATGTTACTTGCATGTTCTGGACATAAGAAAATGGTTGTCGCTCACAGAGACATGTACATACATCATTTGGAAGATCAGTTGTCATGCTTAGGTCTTCGTATACAGTTTTTTTACATGGTCTTTGTATATAGTTACATACCATATGTACAAGCATTAGCCCTTCAAGTACAAGCCCGCCAAAAAAGGTTACTGAACTTGTATTTCTACATTGTTTTGTCTCGAACTTAACTAGTTATTTTGTGGCTTATAGAGTACTCTCCCTCTGTAAACTAATATAAGAGCGTTTAGATCACTATCTAAGCGCTCTTATATTAGTTTACATAGGGAGTACTATTACGTATAGTGTCAAACAACTTTCATGTTCCAAGTTCGGGTGGGGACATCATGACACACTCTCTTAACTAAAATGGAACCCCAAACAGCTCAATGTTGAATGTAAGTGCAGAACCATCATGTAGTAACAAGTCAGAATTGGTTACCCCTGCTCTAGCTTGGAGATCGAAGGGTGGAGGATTAATGTCCTTCTGGTTGATCACCACGAAATTATTGTCACTTCCTGATTAAAACCTGAATGCTATAGAAACATGTGAGCACAATACTTGCCAAGAGAGAGAGCATGTGTGCACGCTAAGCAAAATACCATATTTCTCAATACAATGATCTTCTTGACACATTCATCAACTTGTTATCTCTCTCTAGAAACCATCTTTTCTCTTCGTTCAATGTTTGAGCAGAAGATCCTGCATTTATTTCAGTTAGAAAGTTAAGTATCTGCTAAATGGTTCACTTCAGTTATGCGACTAAAATAGGAAATCTTAGTAGGTTTGAAATTAGCATGTGCTGCTGCGTGGGCAGGGACAAGTCTCAGTGAGGATGTGATCCATGGATGTTGTAGCTTGTAAGATGCCCGCCGGCAAGGAAAAACAAGGATGGGTGGAGTCAGCAGTGATTATTACCATGTAGTGATACTAATACAGAATTGTAGATGCACGAGAGACAGAATATGACCTGCTATGGTTGAGGAGGACGGATGCGTCGTGCTTGAGTGGTCCCTAGCTGTGCATAAGAACAACGCCGACATCTGCATCTGCAGCCGAGCAGAGGAACGACAGCGGCGATGCCTTCCCGAACGCGACGAGGAGCTGGGGCTCGCCGGGGGAGGAGGCCGGACAGCAGCGCGGTGGTGAGGAGGCCGGCCAGTGGCGCGGTGGGGAGGAGGCCGCTCAGAGGCGCGCTGGGAGGAGGCCGGTCGGCGGCGCGGGGGGGAGGAGGCCGGCCGAAGGCGCGCTGGGAGGAGGCCGGCCGGCGGCGCGGGGGGAGGAGGCCGGCCGGAGGAGGTCGGGCGGTGGTGGGCACGGGGAGGAGGTAAGAAGGATCTACGGGGGATCAGGGTAGTTTCTTCTTTTGAGCCCGGCCGCGCCTTATAGGGACCGAGGGTAACAGAAGAATATTCTGTTACCGGTAGATATTTATGGTACGATGCCTTTTCCACACATTCAATGGACAGTCCACTTCCATATTTATTTCTTCTTACACCTAGAATATGTCTCTCTTTTAAGTATTGACTGAAACATTAGCAATAAAATTATTAGAAGAGTTTATTCTTGCCTACATTGAAGCACTATAATATCTACCATTCAGTTACAGTTTGAAGTTCACATATTGTAATAGTATTATATGTTGTTTTTATATTTTTATCAATTGATGCTTTCTTATTATTTTTTTCAAGCTGGCTTCCTTCTCAACATCCTATACTAATATAGGTTATTGGATAAATTCTGTACTGATAGTCCAAAACTTTGTGGTCGCCCAGGCTATTCAGCCTTTAATCATATTTAACATCATCAGGTAAGTAACAATGTCATGATCAGAAGTCATTGGCTATGTGCTTTATATATGCGCATAATTGGATAAACTACATTGCGCATTCGATTGTTTTCAGGAACAATAGATTTGCTTAATTTTTTTAACTCAATGTGAAAATGAACATTGATGTTTTTTGTCCCTCGAAGGAGACGAGGTTTAATATTTGCTTACATGACCAGGAACATTAGGAGATGTTCAAATGAGTAGTTAAAGAAGAAGAGTTATTTGCAAAGATGGTAGCTTTATTTTCTGTACAAAGATGATGGCTATACCCACAATATTGCTCTTATTACCTTCTTTTGATGTAGACCTTGGCTCATTTTCGTAGCAACAAAAATTCTGAATTTATTGTGCGCACATGCTTATTTGGCCACTCAGGATAATAATAATTTTGCAGTTTTTTTACAAGTTTTATCAGTTTATTGTTTTCAAAATTAGAATCTTGCTGATTAACCTATCTGCATTTTGTAGTTCAGTAGCTACCTACACGAGGTTGGTCCATTAACTATTTTGTAGAACCAGATTGTTGATATTTCCTCAGAAGTAAAATGTTACCTCTTCCTTTACTCGCTTACTTGAATCCAGACTATTAGGTACCCACCTTCCAAGATATATAAACAACTAAAAATATCACGTCAGTCTATGCTTTGGTTATTGATCAAACAACCAACACTCTGGTGTATAGGATCTCTGGATAAACAAGCTCGAGGAGGCCATTGTTTGGTGCATCCCATGACAGCAACTACACGATTGACCACTGAAGCAAGGTCCTTATATGGTCACTGAAGAAATCATCTTTCCTCCGACCGAAGGGCACTTTTCTTGAATCTTAGTCAGTGTCTGTTGTAATTTACTATCATCCCTAAGACAAACTTAATTCTGTGTTGCCGTTCTTTATCTCTATTGTTTAATCCAAATTACTATTGTGACAGGATAACATATATGATGCAATGGAAAATATTCCTAAGAACTGCACGGACACAGTGCTTTATCATGTCTTGAGCACATTTTATTTATTGTGTTGCCCATGTGTACAACTACTTTGATCATCTAATTGCAGACTCAACTATTGTAAGCTACTAATGATCTAATATGTTACATTCTTACAATATTAAGCAAATATTTGCATTTAGCTCTTGGTTTGAATTGGACTTTGCACCATTTGGTGCAACAGGATACAAAATATTGCTAAATTGGAACTCATCTTCTCTCAAATAACCAAGGGTTTGACCTGGTATCTTCCGCCATTTGGCGCAAAACAACATTTGTTTTCTAGATTCAGTTTTGGTTCTTTTTGTAAATATAATCAGATGCTGATCTTAATGAAACATTGCATGTTTCATTTGCTGGTACAATTGGCAAATAAATTTGTATCACTACCAATTTTATCAGGTAACAATACCAGCATGTTGTTTGTGGTGCATGTACGGTTGTAGTGAAGATGTGTGTAGGACGATGCATTGCTGGCCATGGAGCACTGCAAGGCTTCGGAGAAACGACTGGGCACAGTGCCACTTGTTCCTATCACCATGCAAGTTGTCGATACTTTACTGTTGAACTATTGATCACTCCCTTTTTCCTTTAATCTATGTGATGGTGTCGCTTACCATAAATACTTGTTATGTGAATTCAGTAGAAATGATGTTTTAGGCATGTTTGATAGTTATGAAATAAAAATCATAGACGGTAGCTATTACTATTATGGAGACATTTCGAACTATTGTTCATCTGCTATTTATTGTTTGATGCTCCTTCGTTATTTTCATACAGAAGGGTTAAAGCTCCAATCATACATGTTTGCTTAAACCTAAAGCTCATAACTAATGAAAATATTTTGAAAGCACTCATGATTTTGAAGGTACATATATTTCTAAACAAGAGCCTATGTATTTTTTTGCTCAAACACAAAGTCACTGAAAAACGCAAATACTTTCAATGTGAACATGATTTCAAATGGGTTTCTGCGAAAATGGTAGCACGTATTTTGTGCTATAACATTAAAATATGTATACACATCTCATTGTAGAAAACAATCTACCGTGTTTCCTATTAAAGGGGATTAAACCATGGATACTTTTTTCAGCGCGAACATGGATTTAGTGTGCCTCTGCGCCATTTGGCGCAACGGGTCTACTAGTTTAAGAAACGATGAAAGGGCAGAATCGCGGAACGCAAAACAGAGAGAGACAAAGAGACAGGTCCAATATCGGAGGGGCTCTCGCCCCTCTGCCGCTATGGAGGCCATGGACCAGAGGGGAAACCCTTCTCCCATCTAGGGAGAAGGTCAAGGAAGAAGAAGAAGAAGGGGGCTCTCCCTCTCTCCGTGTGGCGCGAAGCGCCGGGCCATCATCGTGTGACGGCGATCTACACCAACACCTCCGTCATCTTCAACAACATATTCATCACCTTCCCCCATCTATCTATTGCGTTCCACTCTCCCGCAACCCGCAGTACCCTCTACTTGAACATGGTGCTTTATGCTTCATATTATTATCCAATGATGTGTTGCGATCCTATGATGTCTGAGTAGATTTTCGTTGTCCCATCGGTAATTGGTGAATTGCTATGATTGGTTTAATTTGCTTGTGGTTATGTTGTTGTCCTTTGGTGCCCATCATATGAGCATGCACGTGGATAACACCATAGGGTTAGTTTTATGTTGATAGGACTATGTATTGGAGGGCAAGAGTGACAGAAGCTTCAACCTAGCATAGAAATTGATGCATACGGGATTGAAGGGGGGCCAATATATCTTAATGCTATGGTTGGGTTTTACCTTAATTAACGTTAGTAGTTGCAGATGCTTGCTAATAGTTCCAATCATAAGTGCATAGAATTCCAAGTTAGGGATGACATGCTAGCAGTGGCCTCTCCCACATAAAACTTGATATCGGTCTAGTAAAGTAGTCGGTTGCTTAGGGACAATTTCACAACTCCTGCCACCACTTTTCCACACTCGCTATACTAACTTTATTGCTTCTTTACAGAAAACAGCCCCTAGTTTTTATTTACGTGCTCTTTATATTCTTGCAAACCTATCCAACAACACCTACAAAGTACTTCTAGTTTCATACTTGTTTTAGGTAAAGCGAATGCTAAGCGTGCGTAGAGTTGTATCGGTGGTTGATAGAACTTGAGGGAATATTTATTCTATATTTAGCTCGTCGTTGGGTTCGACACTCTTACTTATCGAAAGATGCTATAATTGATCCCCTATACTTGTGGGTTGTCAATATCTGATCATAAATCCACAGTTCATCGATCTTGACAAACATGCCACAAAAGAAGATTACATCGGATAGAACTCCAAGAACATTGAGGAGAACATGGTATTGAGAATCAAAGAGAGAGAAGAAGCCATCTAGGTACTAGCTATGAAACCATAGGTCTGTGGTAAACTACTCACGCTTCATCGCAAGGGAAATAGGGTTGATGTAGATGCCCTCTGTGATCGAATCCCCCTCCGGCAAGATGCCGGAAAAGACCCCAAGATGGGATCTTATGGGAAAAGAAGGATATGGCGGCGGGAAAGTATTTTTGTGGACGCTTCTGGTCGTTTGGGAATATTTGGGAATATACAGAGGAAGAATTAGGGTTAGGAGAGCTCCGGGGGGCCTACAAGCCCTCAGGGCGCGCCCCTGGCTTGTGGAGTCCTCGGGACTCCCATGCCTTCAACTCCAAGTTTGTTGGGTGTCTTTTGGTCCAAGAAAAATCATCGTGAAAGTTTTATTATGTTTGCACTTCGTTTGATATTCCTTAATTACAAAACTAAAAAACAAGGAAAAACAGAAACTAGCACTGGGCTCTAGGTTAATAAGTTAGTCCCAAAAATAATATAAAATAGCATATTAATGCATATAAAACATGCAAGACAGATAATATAATAGCATGGAACAATCAAAAATTATAGATACGTTGGAGATGTATCACACGAGAACACGCTAGACGAGGGAGGGAAGCTTCTACATTCGCGGGGGACGTGGCATTGACAATTGGGCAGGAACAGGCGGTTATCCGGGTACGCAATAAAGAACGCAAAGGGGCATCCTACATCAGCAAGGACCAGCTTCCCTACCGATAGCTCGACTAACAGAACTCCCATGTTAACTGTGCTGAGACCTGAGTAGTCATAAGATGGTGACCTGATGGGAAATGGCCTCGATGTTAAATTAACTGATTTGATGGATCACTCCAAACATTTAATTTCCTTGAATGTATATAGTGCTCCATCCTATTAGTTGAAATAACCTCGAGGACCTTGTTTCGTAATTTTTGACATTTTTGTTTTTTGAACACATGTTGATTGGCTTGAAGGTCTATCTCGTTCCTTTTTGATATTTTTTAATTTTTTAACACATGTGATTGGCTTGAATGAAGGTCTATCCCGTTACTTTACGACATGTTTCCAAAACATGGATCTCGAGGTTAAGTCAACTAATAGGACGGAGCACTATATACATTCAAGGCTATTAAATATTTTCCAAAAAAAGTGATATGATTTCTATCAAACATATATTCATGTATCTCAAATTAACCTCTATGTACTTGTTCTCAAATTAACCTCCGAGGCTTGTAGGAGTGCCGCAATGTGTCAGCGTCAATTGCAAGATGAGACATTTTTCAATGCATGTTAATCTATGGTCTATCGCGTTACTTTACGACATGTTTAAAAAAAGTGATATGACTTCTATCAACTTATAAGTCATGTGTGTCAAAGTAACCTCTGTGTAAATATTCTCAAATTAACCTCTAGGCCTTGTAGGAGTGTTGCAATGCGTCAGCGTCAATTGCAAGATCAGCCAGCAAGCTAGCAGTGGAGTTGCCAAGATGCTCAAAGTGCACGCAAGATTGAGTAGAAAGAAGCATGCCCAGGAAATTAATGCGGGCTTAGGGAGGATATTTGCTCAAAGGGAAATTATAATAACGTACAGTCATCTGGCTATAAGGACAAGGAGCGAGAACCAATACAGGTTGCTGGATATACTATAACTAGGTGTCACAAATTCTAAAAAAACTAGGTGTCGCAGGGAGGACGAAGAATATGGTGAATGCGTGAGGTGGGCCATGTATGATGTGTTTCCGTGTTGCACGTCACATGCCAAACATATAGATGTTTTTTCCAATGATATAGAGATGTTGTTACAAGTTGTTACACATTTTTTTATTTAATTGCAGGTAACACTACAACCAACTAGAAAATAAGGGTAAGCGGTTTTACGTGTTTGTAATGGTATTATCATTGGACTGCCATGTAGGATAAATGATGAGGTGGATGAGACAGACCATCAGAAAATGCATGTCTTCTCTTCATTAATAAAAGATCTCTTACCAACATTATGTCTCACCAAATATTTAGAAATATCGCGTTATCAAAGATAAGACTAAAAGTAACCCACTACAACATATTTTGATGTCTCCTATAGATTACGTGAAAGTCTTAGGATAAAATTGTCTTACCAAAGACAATGCATGCTCTAAATAGTAATAAATTATCATTTAGGTAGTCGAGAATAACATGTGAGATTATGAATATATATTTTTGCAAATATATCAGAACAAGAGGTTCATTTTTTGCTGGTAGAAAAGAATGTTCAATGTGACTGATTAGCTCCATGCTGGTTTTGACTACTTTAATTTAAAAATGAACCACGTGTTTTCTTTGGTAACACAAAATTAGGAACTAAATGGAGATTGGACACCATGTCCCCTGCCACGTAAGTTAGTGCAGCAACCAATATTTGGATTTTCCAACTATGACCATTGGATAGAGTGAATCAATGGCTTACATTCACACTTATTCTCAAACTATAGAATGGTGTAGGAATGTGTTGAGATTTTGTTGATTTTATATTGCTGAATATTATAAAATATTAAGAGTGTAGACGCTCCACCGCGAGGAGCCTTGCTCCTTCTCGGTCATTGGGAATCTTTGTTCTTCAAATTTTTTTGACTTGAGATTTGTTCATCCTTTTGCCAACACGCGGGACATCTAGCATCAAGGTCCAGTGCGTATGTGAGTGTGCACTTTGATATAACGTACTACACAATAATTTTTCTCCTCGATGGCACATGAATCATGTTTGTAGACAGAGCACGGGATGGTAGTAATTTACATGGTCGACCCTTTATGGAGAGAGTACTAAATAACTTTGATGTGTCCCTTCAACTGGCAGAACGACGAGAAGCTTGCTTGCTACATCCTCTCCCTCAACCACGCGCGCGCGGTGGCTCGCAACAAGAGGAGAAGCTTACAATTATAGTGGGCTTTATACAAGCGGTGGACATGCAGCAGTCCAGATTGCCAAAAGTATATATATTGTAGTACTTAGCATTATCATTGTTCGACTTCCGGAAGAGGCGAAGAGCCAAGCGCACGGTCACCTACTAACCTTAAGTTGGGCCACCTTTTTAGAGAATGGTTAATTAATATAGGAAGCTCTTGCAGTGGTACATCATTTAGAGCAAGTAATCTCTCTTCTTCTTTTCTTTCATTTATATGAACTTAAAACGCGGGAATAGGAAAAATAAAGGATTGGAGTGGAATTTCCACTTCAATCCCATAGCATTAACACAGTGTTTGACATAGGAAAAACAAATGAAGTGACAAAAGTTGCAGTGGATGCTAGATTGCAAATTAAAACAAGATTTCATAGGAAAAATTCCTATAGTGTTCTATCATATGAATCAAACGGCCAATGTAGGAAAATTATGAGGGGAGTCTCTCCAACAGTGTTCCTCAGCTAGCACCTGGCATCACGGGGGTCGAACTTGGAGTTATTCATCTGGTACACATGGCAATGACATCTCAGATCTGGACACAAGGTGACGTACGCCATCAAGGTCAATTAAGTATAATGTTGTATTCAAAGCTGGACGTAAACGGTCAAGGTCCACGGTCAAGGAGGTCAGGGTGGACGCGACCTCTCAGGCTAGTCATAGTGGGAGTAACATAGGTAGTAACATAGATGCCATATAAGCAAAAATGGTGAGGTGGCAAGTATTTAATGAGGAGAGAGGAAAACAAAGTAACATGATATGTTACCATCACTTAGCGCTTCCCAATTCAAAATGGGTCTATAAGTTACTACCTCCTTCCTGGTTTATAGGTCACCTTTGTAGTTTGTGCCAAATTTTGACCAAAGATTTAGATAACAAAAATGTTAATGCATGTCAACAAAAATTATATCATTGGATTCGTATTTCAACAGTGTTTCAATGATATAATTTTTGGTAACATGCATGAAGGTTTTGTTAGTTCAATCTATAGTCATAATTTGACACAATATATAATGGGCAATAAACCAGGACGGAGGTACCCTCCACTACCTCCGAGGGCGCCCACTGCACTCTCAGCTGTACCTGCCTCCTCGCCACATTCAAACACCTACATTTAAACCTTGTGGAATGCCAGAAACCCACTCTAGCCACACGTCCGTTCAAGAGCGGGACGCCGGCCAAGCTCCTCCTTCCACCATTTTCTCCACTCTTTCGGCGGCATCCGACGAGCAGGAAGAGCAGTTTCCAGCATAAAAGTCATCTCGGTCGCCCGCCGAGCCCGGCTGTTACGAGCGAGGCAGCTCGCTGCTCCACCTACCTCGCCTAGCCCGATGAAGCCAGTTCCCACCCTATGCCAGCGCATGGTTCTGCAGCTGGCCGCTCTAGTCCAGCTTGAGGAAGAGTTATGAGTTGCTCCACATCGGCTTGTCGGGGAGCACGATGGCACGGGCATCGCCGCTGCTCTCGACGTCACCGCGCGTACAACGCCTCCAGTGGATGTGACTGCGCCATCCGTCGTCGATGCGCACGTAGCCGCGCCATGCAGGCAAAGAAAGATGCCGCCACACATGTTGACGAGGTGACGCGGCTATGCGGCTAGATGGATGTTGACGAGGTGATGGCCAGCACGTCCCCGCCCGCCGCCATCATCAAGGAGAAGTAGAACACAAGAGGCCGCCGCCAATTGTATCCCATGAAGGCCACCGCCAGGGCGACGCTGGCGAAAACAACTGGTGTCTTGCACAATGCTTCTTCAGCCGGATGCTGGAGGAGGACAAAAGATCGGCCGACGACCATATAGATTAGGTATATTAATTCCACCTTTAGCTCCGGACTAGCACAACTTATTTAATGTAAGTGTAATGAAATCTGTCATGTTGGTGATGATGGTGTGCCTGCCATCCTGCAAAATATAGACCGTCCGATCTATATCTGAGGGAAAGCAAACTATGGCAATTTTGCAAAAAGATACCCGCACCCCTGTCTGCATTTGCAAATAAGGCCTTCCCTCGTTCATCTTTGTCTCCCACAAGATAGACAACTCATATAAATGCATCTTGATGTTTCGTGCAATGCATGGGCCTCTTGCTAGTTTGTACGAATTTGCATCCACGTTCGCGCTCTCGGGCGAGCACTGTGCGTCGCTAGAGTGGGATGACGAACTCCTTCTCTAACAACCCCGCAAAGTGTGTCACCACCTTTGTGATGGCCAGGACGCAGTGAAAGAACAATGTCCTTCATTCCGCAGGTGATGGCCATTACCACGCGCTCGTCTAGTCGGCTCGGTAGCTCATGAAGCAGCACCAGAAACATGCCTTGTGCGTCTAGTACTTCATTACAATCATAGTTGCTGCATGCGCAACTCGGGCTGGCAGGTGAGCACGGTGACGCTGTGTGGCCATCCATCAATAGTGACCGGTATGAGGATGACATCGCCATGTACATCCTATTTGTACTAAAAATCATGAATGGAGAGTATAAACATGTTTACGTACAACCTGAGTGGATTGCTCCAGTGGTCATGCCACGTGTAGTGTCATGTAAAGCTTCATTTATTAGGTTATAGAGTCATTTTGTTTTGGTATGTGTGATGTACTTGTAGAATGAGTAACTAGCTATAAGTTACTCAATTTACCTCTCTCCTCATTAACTAGATTCCACAGAGGCAAATTTGCTGAGTTGGACCCGATGTTACTCTTGAAGTTACTCCCACTGTGGTTAGTCTTAGGCCTTGTTCGGTTCAACCTCCTCCCCAGGGGTTTGGAGAGGAATTAAAAGATGGCTCAGCGCATATTCAATTTAAAACGATCGCTACGGAGAGAAAAATAATTACTACTCCACTAGTCCACTTCGTGACTTGCTTGCTAGGGTTGCTCTCTTCTTCTCACTCTCTGACCCTCTCCACATCTAAACAAGACGGCAGTGTCTACTCTCTTTGTCTCTCTCTCTCTTCTCTCTGGTTGACACAGATCCGGTCTGATATCTTTCGCTGGTGGTCGCCGGTGGCGAGGGAGGATGCCGGCACACGCTGTCTTCTCTAACCTGGCGCCAGTGTGGGATGTCCTCCTCACCCTTGCTTCCCACCGTCGAGTTGGCAGATCCCGCCGCTTGCCTCACCACATCCCACTGACCGGAGGTATAACATTTTTTAGAACCGGCCTTGTTCTAATGGCCCAACTCCCCACGTCACTGCATCCCTTTTTTTCATGAAGGTAGGATTGCTGCCCACGTTGTTGCATCCTGCATGTGAATATTCTTCTAGTATTACAAAGCTCCCCATGTCGCTAGCTTTATTGGCTTGTAGAACACTCGAACACCACCTAAATTTCTACTATGAGAGGAAAAGAGGTACTCTCTTGGTTGGAAAGGGAAATAAAGATGCTGGCCTGACCGTTATCTTGGTCAAAAAAGGACAGAAAGTGGGTGGTGTTGGGTCGACAATGCAACCGAGAATGAGCACATCTAGATTTCTTGTGGTCACATAGAAAAGGTCACTAATGAGAACAAGAAATGCACAATCCAGACATCCTTTACATGTTTCTCGCACTCGGCAACACCTCTGCCTCACCACTTTATGCCTCAATAGATGTAAAAGGTGCTTGTGCCTCTCCTATCCCTATGCCCTTACTGTTGCTGTTTATCTAACATCACATGTAAAATGAAACAATGCCACTATTAATGTGATGTTGTTGTTAAGTAATGTTGTAGTCAATCTATTGCCATTGATAAAATGAATCAATGCAACCACCATTTTATGAAATGCTTATGTCTTGCTTTATTTCTCGTAAAGAATGTTTTGGGCCGTTACACTAAACTTTGCCATCGGTAACATAGCTGCATCTCCGTTGAAGTGCACAAAATTTAATTGCACAATGGTTGACACGATGATGTGTTTCTCGTTTCCGTATAACACTTTGTTAGAACGATCGTTCCTGTTAACCATGCACTTATGTACTGATCAAGTGCTACTCCTAATCTGTCATCACATAGTCATAATTCAATTGTTATGCATGTTAATGTAAGCCCTCGTTAATCTAGTGCCAGTGTTGATTTGATATGATGGCACTTCTTACTTAATGGCACTTTTTCATACTGTCACTGTAATGCCATTGATAACATATGAGATGCTGCTGTGAATCAAATGCTGCTGTTAATCATATGCCACTGCAAAAAATGACACTACTTAAATAACCCTATTAAATATTTGTGCAAACAGGGTTATCTATCTCCATATGGTGTCTAGTTGTGCAAACGGAAGCACAAGCCTCAATTTTAGTGGAACCTGCTATCAGCTGACCTCAGGTGCTCTAGGTATTCCTACATTTGTAACTAGGTAGAATGAACAACGCAAGATGAAATAAGCTTATTTGTACGTTGACTTGCTATTTGCAGTGTGGAATGAGCTTGTCATGTGTGGAGGAGCAAACAAGCACTGCGGCCGCGCCGTCAACGCAAGATAAAAGAGACCGAGTCATTGATGTCCTGGCCGGTGAGTAGGTGTCGTGCAAACAGTGATGCATTATTTTAGTGGAACTGAACAAAAAGGATATTGGGGTTAGTCGGACAAATTTTCTGCAGCCACACAGAAGGCTTTACGCTCATCGATTGCATCGAATTTCCTTCATGCCATCATAGGAGATCCCAAGGTTGAAATCAACTAACCACCTATAAAATTATGCATAATCTTCCTCACGCAGGTCAGTATCCCCTTCCTCCAGATGATCATGTTTTTTGATGCCGAGCTATTGATATGTGCTACTTTTTTGCGACACCGTTTAAGTACGACGCTTTCCTATCTTTTCACATTCAGGACAATGAAGATGATTTCAGTGGAACTGCACAAAATGGTCTGATGTTGATTGATCTCTATTGACTCCTCTGTTTGCTGCAATGTGTCAGCATAAATTGCAAGATGAGCCATCAAGCTAGCAGTGGAGTTGCCAACATGCTCAAAGTGCATGCAACCCTGAGCAGAAAGAAGCATGCCCAGGAAATTAATGCGTGCGTAGGGAGGCCCGTTGCTGAGAAGCATCTTCTTTATTTCTACACCTTCTCACAGCTTTGTCTTGGTTATAGTCTTGTGAATCATTTAGATGTGTAAACATGTTGAACTTAAGTGCTTGTGAATGTTAGCTAGTATAAATACCGTATCTTATTAAGCTTAGTTTAGTGTGAATGTTAGCGTTTCAACCTTTACAATCTATGTATATTGTGGGCATGTTATTTGACCCCTCATGTTGCCGCGCTAAGACCAGTGTGAGGGTCTGCATGCGGTACACCATCCTCTAATTTGGTGGATGCCAATCAGGCCCAAAAAGGAGTTATAACATTTTTTTCAAGTTGAAAAATATTACTGATGAGGAGCCATAATTAAGCTAGAGGCGCCTCTTTTTTTTCTTTCGAACAACCAATAAGCTGGAGAGCTGGAGAGCTGGAGAGTGTCTCTAATGGGCTGTCTCTAGTGTTAAGGCCCTCCAGTTCAATACACGGGAAGCCGACTGGGCCAATACAAAAGCCTATCCATCTTAAATCCCTTTTTTTTTGTTATTTGCGAGGAAAAGCCCATATTTATTGAATAGGGGGTGATTCCAGAAAAACCCTCCTGCCTCCTCGTTTCCACTTATACTGCAGCTCCCTGGACTCTCCCGCTTCCATCGCCCCCCCTATTCCCCCACTCCCCATCTTCCTCACTCATACGGAAAACCCCCGCTCACCTTCTTCCTCACTCGTACGGAAAACACCCACTCCTCTTCTTTCACTCCTACAGAAAACCCCAGTCCTCCTTCTTCCTCACTCGCACTTCAAGTAGGCTCGTCTCTGGCTACTCTACTCAAACCGTGAGCTCGGTGCGATGCCCGCAAGGAAAATGGAGTCAGCTGGCCCCAGCGCCAAGAAGCTGAGGCTGCCGCCAGCGGCGGTGCCGGTTGTAGATCCCGCACCCGGCAGCACGAGGAGAAGCGGCAGGCCGCCCACCATATTTGAGGAAGCCGTAGAATCTCGGGTGGACCGCAGACGCCATCCTTGGGGAGATCATCTCACTTCTCCCCACCAAGGATTGCTGCCGCACCCAAGTCCTCTCAACTCCGTGGCGCCCTCTATGGCGCGCCACACCCCTCAATCTCGACTATCGTTAGCTATCTGTCGTTCATGATTTTGAACTCCTCAGAGCCATCATCTCCTCCCCCAAGGCTCTGTTCAACGCCTCTGCGCCCCGACACGCTACCTGTTGTCCATACCCTGCAAGGTGGACGCTTTGCTGACATCCCCTAAATTGAAAAAACTCTTGCAGTTTGAGTTCTACCAATACCACAAAAGTTTCATAGCATGAACCAAACACCAAGAATTTGTGCCCACACCACCGATTTCCACCTCCTAGTTTTCCTCCTCTCTCTCCACACCGCCACCTTCGCTCGGTGCCATCTACCAGACGATCTGGTACAAATGCTTTGACTCCGACTGCTAAAAAACTTTTGCTTCTGGTGGTTTATCTGTCGGAGGCCTCACTGCACAGCATAATCCACTCAAGTTGCCCTGCCCTGTAGCACTTGTTGATTGTTTTTGGAATAGAAATTTGTATCAGTTGTCTCCAAATGAAGTCCATCACCTTAAAAGCATTGCAATTTGTTTTGAAGGACAACAACTCATCATCAAAGATGCCCCTTCACATCAAAGGTTGCTCCTTCATTATTGTTATATACCTTCGCAAATAACTATCATCTCTGCGCCCAAATTAGAGACCTTGGGTGTAATTCATGATCCGTTTAATGATCACAAGTTGGTGTTTGGCTCCATACTTATTCAGGTACCGTATATTATCATCTACACATTTGTAATCATAAGCTACATTTTTCATTAGTGTGCATAAGTTTTATATCATCTTGGAGTACACTTTGGGTACTAATATTATGTTATATGCTCAATGAAGAGTTCGTCCATGGATAGCCTATCAATGCTGCTGGATTCTATCAAGATCTTATATATCAGAATGTTTAGTTATGATCTGAACATAATTATTGTCTTGTTGCGATGCTTTCCATGTCTGGAGAATTTATATATAAAGGTGATGATTTCATGCACATTGAGAGCCCCTATATATTGTACTATAATTAACCGTTGAGATGTCTCTCTTTGGACATACTCTTTTTTTAGACCTTAACTATTTTCAATCTTCATGTCTACTTAGGCACTAACACATGGAAAAAACATATAACCAATCAGAGGCGTAATAAGCACTAGGATTTTCTTAGTTCTCATGACATTCGTTTGAGGACAATAATAAGGATATGAATCCAACCAGGCAAACAGAAGCTTTGTCACATTCTTCCTGTTGAATGCGACATTACTATTGTCCATGAGGCTTAAGATTTTCAACAAGCAATTTCTCATGGACGGACATGTTGAACCGCAAGAAAAGAAGTTTTAGGTGGACAAATGAGCTTTTGAATGTGCTCGGCTTCTATTTATAACAACTTGTGGTCATGTTCCAATAAATGTTTTGGCACAGGATGTTGATTTTATGGATCAGACTGATCCATTTGTTTGTGACTTCCAAAAGCAGTGGTTTGGTTAGATGTTATTGCCATGTTCAATCTGGGTTTTGTCTAAATTTGATGAACAATTAACCCTTGGGCTTTTGTACCATTTGTATGCTTGAGTTACATGTTGTTGCCCTCGTACTCCCCTCCGCCTGCCACTACACTACCTAATCTTCCATGGCTCCTGTTCGTTCCTATCCGAGGCATCGTCGTCGTTCTCCGTCTTTGTTTGCTCGCTGTGCCCGCCGCCGTCTGGCATTGTCAACATGGTCAACAACCGAGAGGAATCAGGAGATGACTGTACATGGACAGGCCGACAGTAGGGACCCACCAGGGTCATGGCATTACGCAAGCAGGTGCCTCATTATTACAAGCCAAAAAATACTTCCTCCTGATTGTTTGACATCAAGGTCCCACGCCATTGTCAATGTAGTCAATAAACGAGAAAATTACACAACGAGCGGCTAACACCAGGGACCCAGCAGCTCGCCCAGTTGTTTTTTAGTTTTAGAGACGGAGCTCAACTTCGCTATGCGGGGGTTGTGGCCCGTCTAGCCCATGCTTACGCTTTTATTTAAGCACATGACAAACCTAGTTGATATCTTTTTTCTTTCTGAAAATGGCTAGCCCAGTTCTATATTTTTGGAGAATACCCAACCGAGGCCTACTTGCTTTTATCAACCCTCGTGGGCTGCAAATCTTTCAAGACGAGGAGGGATGTATTGGGCTTCCCCAGAAATTGGGCTATAAGTAGTAAGAAATGGGCTGTAAATTTTTAAACCAAAGCCAACTGACATTTCCATTCAAATTTAATTTTTTCTGGATTTCAAGATTTTAAATTTCATTCATTTTTTGTGAAGAATTTTTTTGTATTTTATTTTCATATAAGTTTTTAAAAATTATTTTTAACATGACTCGAAATTTCGTGATTAAAAGAGTTCGGACCCCACCGAAATATGCAAAATTTCATTGAATTTTTTAGCAGTGGCCGGAATATGGTTATGGTCTGTAATGCTAATAAAAAGAATATGTGCTTCAAAATATCCTTAAGAATTAGCAAATGGGCTGTAAATTATTGAGGCTGACTTCTGGGCCTACTAGGTTGACGATGACGATGTCCTAAAGAAATTTGACGTGTACGCAAGGCTTTGTCAAATTAGTCAACAAAGAGTAGTGATTGTTGGATATCCATACAACGACCGTCGTGCTTCTTCAATCTCTGATCATCCTGCTCCAGCCGCCCAAACCAGCGCTAGAGGGACTACCTGCTCCCTCCTCCTATGGCCGGCTGTGCTGCCGCCAGACCATCCCTCTACCCACCCGCACATCCTATTATTTTCTGGCGGCGTCAGCCTCACCCCGTAGCTGACTTGTCAGCCCTCGTACTCCCCTCAGTGTGGGCATCCACTACTGTGGCGTCACAGGTTCCGGGTCATTCCCTTCCTGGGCCTCGCCCTCATCCACCGCGTTGGTGCTCTCGGCACGGTGTGGTCAACATGGTCAACAAACAACAGCCATCCGAAGAGGGATGTAAGTGGAGAGGCTAACAGTAGGGATGCACATAAGCAAGTGCCTACTTATTACGTGAAAAAATGATTGCTCCTGCTGAAAACTAGGACCCACCGGCGGTATATTCACACGGAAGGAAGTGCCTCCTTGTTATGCGAAAAACTATTCCTCCCGATGACTTGTGGGCCTACTAAGCGGACGCGTACGTAGGCATTCTCAACTTAATCATCAAATGATTCTAGCAGCCGGACCAGAGGATGTTAATCCAACAGCCGTGCTGGTTCTTCAACCTTTGTTCTTGCTCCTGTCTCCCGTGGGTGGCAGTGCTGCCGCGCACCCGAACCAGTCAAGTTTACCACTCCTCTCCATCTATGACTCCACTTGTAACGCCCCGGACACACCCGCTGGTGGTCGTTACTCCTGTCGGGATCTAGACTGGCCCCACGGATCAATACTAATCTTTTCTGCGCACTTTGTCCTCACTTGTGCACACACGGGAGCAACTTCTCGGTCGGTCACCTATCCTGAAACTACTCCAAGCTGAGCACGCTTAACTTTGGAGTTCTGTCTGAATGGGCTCCCGGAAAAGAAGGAATTCCTTATTGATATGAGTTATCTATCATCCCAAATAAGCCAGGCTATCACATACAGCCTCACTCAGAGGAACCGACGTCCTCGTCGGGCCATAGGAACGTTCCCTCTTGGCACATACGTCTGTGCATCTAGTCCGGTACATGTGCCATGCCGTGTGCCCCGATGGGTCACAAACGTCATGAACAACATGACCGCGCACCTGTCCACAAACATCCGTGTAACCGCGAGAACCTGGCTCTGATACCAACTTGTAATGCCCCAGACACACCAGCCAGTGGTCGTTACTCCTGGCGGGATCTAGACTGGCACCACATCGCAATACTAGTCTTTTCTACGCACTTTTTCCTCACTCGTGCGCACCCGGGAGCAACTTCCTGGTTGGTCACCCATTCAGAAACTACTCCAGGCTGAGCATGCTTAACTTTGGAGGTCTGTCCGAATGGGCTCCTGGAAAAGAAAGAATTCCTTATTGATATGAGTAGTCTATAACCACTACTGCATCTTCCCCATGTCCGGGTCATTCCAGTATAGGGCCTCGCCGTCGTCCACCTGCCATGGTTCGCTCGGCACGGTGTGGTCAACGTGGTCACATATGAGAGTCATCGGAAGATGACTGTAAGTGAGAGGTTGACAGTTGGGACGCACCACGACCGTGGACGCATGCATGCAACTGCATCCTTTTTACCGTGAAAAATAATGTTTTCTCCCCCTGACAGCTGGGACCCACCAACTACATCTTCGCACGCAAGGAAGCGCGTCTTTATTACAGGAAAAAAATGATTCGTCCCCCTGACAGCTGGGACCCATCCGCTATATCCTTGCATGCAAGGAAGTGCCTTCTTATCCTCCCTGACAGCTGGGACCCATCATCTATATCTTCCCACCCAAGGAAGTGCCTCCTTATCCTCCCTGACAGCTTGGACCCACCGGGTCAAACTGTACATGGGGTTGTCTCTCTGGTAGCGAATGTGTACGTACATACCAGTCGATCGGTCTCTCCGCAAGAATGAACCGTGGCCGAGCAAGGAGTAGTACGTGTGACGTAGCAGTTGAGGCAATCATGTACACTTACATACAACCATGTTGCAAGAAAGTAAATACGGCTACGTATGTGCATACGGGCGGGGTCTCGAACGTGTACGCCTGCATACTTACGGCCAGGGCTCATGTACTAGGAGAGGCAACGAACGGCAGCGACGTCGTCCTGTTCATCGACAGCTAACTGGCTGGGTTGGAATGGAGGAAGCATCGTCATGTTCACCAGGAGCCAAGTTACTGGCTCGAAACATGTTCTATTCATCGGGAGTAAAGCCACTGGGTCGGAACGCGTCCTGTTCATCGGGAGCCAATCGGCTTGGACGGAACAGCCGGAACGGGGTCTGGCGTACCGAAAACGGCTTTCTGTTCGACCGCGTATGGTCGAAACAGAGTCCTATTCACCGGGAAGAGTCTAGCATACAACAGAACAGAGGAAACAACCTTCTATGCGAGTGCCTATGGTCGAAACGGGGTGTTGTAAATCGGGAGGGGTTTGGCGTACCGCAATATGGAAGAAACAGACTTGTGTTGGAGCGCCTACAGTCGAAACGGGGTCCTATTCATCCGGAGGGGTGTGGCGTACCGCAAAACATGACTCCACTGGCTACGTCGGGGCAGAGGATGACATGGCCTGGACGCCACAAAGTCAGTCCAGTTGATCACATGTTGATTCATCAGCCCGCGAGAGCTACTCTGGCAAGGAGAGCGTCACCGGTTGAGGGGCGACAATGGTTGCTCTTGGCAGGGCTTCAGGAATCTCGTCGATGAACTCTATTTCCTTTTGTGGCCACGGGATGTGATGTAACAGTGTTTCTCCCAAGGTCCATTGCTCATCAAAGTCTCCTAGGACATTCTTCAGGGCAAATTCATTGAATCCAAGCTTTACTTCAGTCACGTAGCACTTCACACAGCCCGGCTTCAATGGCACATTGTCCAAGAAGAGGCAATCTTCCAAGAAGGGTGGGCAAACCCAGGCTGTTGCACATTTTAATGTACCTTCATAATGTGTAAGCACACCCTTCAGTATGTCTTTCATTCCATATAGATCAGATATAGATAGCATCATCACGAGCAGCTACAGTCTCAGTGTCGCTGGGGTCAGCTGATGCACAACTACTCTTGTGCAGTGTTGTGGCACAATAAGCAGCATCATCCATGCCTGCCTCCCCTCCCATCTGCTGGCTATCTGCCAATGTTACAGTCTTCTGCATCATCATCATTGACTCCTCAACATCCTTTCGAACAACCGGATAAATCTCCTTCTTCAACTTTTCAAACAATGCATTCTGCTTCATTTCACTCCTCGCTTTTTTCATGCTAAGCCTCTCTTCTTGGCTGAGTGTGAAAGCCCTCTTCTGCCGGACATTAACGCCTATACCACTTGCATGGCCAAGGGGCTCTTTTGTGTCCAGAGCAATGGACATAATGTCACATGGCCCTAAGTTCCTGTAGAACCTTCTAGGGATCTTGGAAGCCTCTACCATCACTTCATATAGTTTGGCGTCACGTGCGTTTTCAAAGTAATAAGTTCCATCATCACGCCTCTTTGCACGTGCCCTCAAGTAGTCTCTGGCGCGTTCGCCCTTTATTTCACTAAAGGCCGGACTCCCACCCCCCGCTACTGCTTCTTTGTCCTCCTGTTCCCATATTAGTTTCATGTCATAGTATCCTGCCACACCCATACAGTGGGGGTGTATGTTCTTCTTCTGATGTTCTGATTGCTTGAAACTCTTCGCAGCAAACTCTGGAGTTGCCCTGACCCTTTTGAATACTTCCCAGTCTGCCTTTGTAATTTGGGGGTATGTGGGGATTGGGTCCTTGCCTTCACTCAAGTACTTCTTGTACAACACATGCTTCCAGTTTCTCCAAGCCTCCCTAGCCTTCTTCAGTGAAGCATGTTCCACCTGCATTCTCCACTGCTCTGGAACGTTGAAGTGATCCATGATCTTTTGGACTATCCTTCGCCGTGTTTTTGTGTCAGCCTTCTGAAACCCCGGCAGATTAATGTTGATCCTTGCCCTGCCAACAAATCCACACACACTCCTGAACCTCATGCGTGATTTATCTGGTTTAGTTGGAGGCCAGGACATTAAATCAATCTCGGTTACTTTATATACACCTTTAGGCTGGTGTGTGGGCTTCCTTGGAGCGTTCCTCCGTGTCCTGACCGGAAGGGTAATTGTTGCAGCTCTATACCGTTCAAGACTACTTTATCCCTCATAATCTGCTGAAGACCTAGGGTTGTCAGAATCAGATGAAGATACATGGCCTGAATGAGTGATATCGCTGCTACTCGGCATCTACAGAGAACACATGCGAAACTCAGGAAAGGAAGATAAGCAAGCTTTCTAAACATGACATGCAATAATTTAGAAAATGTATGGCTAATTTGTTAAGTTTGTGTGACTCGGGCGCCTACGATCTGTAAATAGGTAGTAACTTATTGGAACAAATACAACATATATGTAGTAAGGAAGGTAGATAATGAACATATATACGCTCTCCGTTATTTTATAGCCAATTGGGAACATACGGAATGAAATTGGAAGAGGGATTGCGAGGAAATATGCCTCACCGCAATGGAGAGCAGTAACTAACAGGCTTTCTAATGCAAACCCGGCCGGACCACAGGAGAGGCGAGGGTTACTCCATCGATATGCTCGAGGGTGGCTACCGAGCAAACGAAGACGGAGAGGCACGAGGCGCCTCATGTTGGGAACGACAGTGAATGTGGTTTGACGCCGAAGAGCGGGCACATGGCCGGGGTGAGCACGGCGGCGCTGGAGAGGGTTTTGCTGTGGATCTGGGGGAGGGGGGAGCTGGCGAAGGAGATTGGGCGGACTAGTTGAGTGAAACACAGGCGGACGGTGGGGGGTGTTGGCGTCCTAGGTGTGCACAAACAAAATAATTTTGTTTGAAATGAAGACATACTAATTTTGAAATGAATACGTGAGTTCATCGTTTCTCATCTAAATTTTTAGCACGTATACCAATCAAAATTTTACCACGGGTTTGATTTGCTGGCGCATTTCAGGTCTCGTGTGCTATATGTAAGACATTTTTTGGCATTTACCGTGCATGTTTGCATATAAATCAATTCCTAGCTAGACTACATTTCCTGTCGAAAGGGATGAGGATTGCCGTTCGATCTGGGAGCATCCAATGGTGCAGACGTACGATCCGTGGGGTTTGGGTTCTGGCCAATCAGAACGCATGACTCAGATTGCACGCACAGCGAGGGGGGGGGCATCGGCCACGGTTTGGTAGGCACACGGCTTTCATGTGTGAATTGTGTGCTATTTGAAAACATTGTTTTGGAGGAGCTATTTGAAAACATGTACATGTGTTGTCGAAAGGGATGAGGATCGTCGTTCAATTAAGGAGAATCCAACGGTGCAGACGTACGATCCATGGGGTTTGGGTTCTGGCCAATCAGAACACATGACTCAGATCACACGCGTGGCAGAGGGATGGGGGGTGCATCGGCCACGGTTTAGTGGACACACGGCTTTCATGAGTGAACCATGTGCTCTTTGAAAACATTTACATTACCTAACATCATATTTTTGTTCGAATGAAAACATGAGTTCATCGTTTTGTCTCCAATTTTTTTCCACGGTAAGAAGTCATGAGTATAGTGGAGAGTGTCATATACTAGTATCATGAATATACTGTACATATGATACTACCTTTAATTAATTATAGCGCATAGCTAGTATAATACATAGAGTATAGTATATCATATATATATATATATATATATATATCATATTTATTGCCATGCATGACACAAATTAGCATCGCATTTAACATGATATGGTATCTACCTACTATATGTTACTCTAATACTCTTTATATATATTTAATTATTTGCCACATCAGCATATATACTTGCTATTTCCGAGTGCATGACATCGTCGGCTATGATACCACCACTATGGCCAGTCTTATATAGGGAGTATCATATAGTACTATATATATAGTATCATGCATATGATACTAGTGTATGATACTACATACGTACCTTCATAGTGCATATATAGTATCATACGGTAGTACTAGCTCCCTCTGTAAACTAGTAGTATCATGCATATATATGATAGTGTAGCTAGGATACTAGCTACTTCCGTAATGCATAGTATCATAAGTTAACATCTTAGGTTGCCTTACTAATCACACAAAGTAGTAGTACAACATTTAATATGACACGGTATCATGATATGATACCACATCCTCTCTTGTGTGCCACATCATCCAGAATGTCTAGTTGGAATGCATGAAACCGCTTATGATAATACCATTACAACTAGCCTAGCCAAACCGGAAAGGAGGGAGTATGAGACTAGCTAGCCACAATGGAGAGTAGTACACTTGTAACATACACATATCCCTAGACTATATATGTTACTATCTTCATAGTGGGTAGTAACATAAGTGTAGTGTCATGCAGAGCTTCATTTCTTAGGTTACAGACTCATATTGCATTGGGACATGTGATGCTACAATAACTATCAGTTACTAAAACTATCTATCTCCTCATTAACTTATTGCCACATAAGCAAGTTTTCTGAGTTGGAGTCGGTGTTACTGCTGAAGTTACTCCCACTGTGGCTAGTCTGATACTAGCTAGTCGTTTGTGATATACTAGCTACCTCACTAAGAGCATGGTTAATAATAAAGCCAAGGGTCGACTATAAGATGTTGACATGTCATATAAGCCAACCTCTTAGCGGGTATGTACAATTATAAGTTTTATGTACATACTAGTTTATCAATAGTTGGCCCACCTTACATCCTCACAAAGTGGCTTGGGTCTCCTGTTGCAGCTGGCTCTACTAACCAAGAGCCCGCTTCTCTTCTCTTTCCTCGAACTAATAAGCACATATATATTATTGTATTCCTTATAGCCAGACTACGCACAGTGGGAGTAACATAGGTAGTGATATCACACATATCTAGATAAAATAGATGATGTGGCAAGCAATAAATGAAGAAATGGAGGAAAGTGGATATGTGTGATGTTACTACCTATGTTTACTCCCACTGTGGGTACGGTATATAGTCTTACTATAGTATGAGACTACCACAATGGGAGTAACATAGGTAGTAACATCACGCATATCTAGATAAAGTAGATGATGTGACAACAATAAGTGAAGAAAGAGAGGAAAGTAGTAACATAGCTAGTTACCAGTAGTATGAGTAACATCACATGTATATATCAAGGCAAGATGTGTCTATAGCCTAATAAATGAAGTGTTGCATGTTAGCACACATATATGTTACTCCCCACTATAGAGGTAGGAACATAGACAAGTGTAACACATGGGCATGTTACTAGTCTATGTTACTACACATTGTGGCTAGTCTGAGTAACATCACACATCTCAAGGCAAGATGAGTCTATAGCCTAATAATTGAAGTGTTGCATGTTACTACACATATGTTACTCCCCACTATAGAGGTAGTAACATAGACTAGCAACATTCTACGTTACTACCCATTGTGGCTAGTCTTATGTCACTCTATTGTGTGATTACTTGCTCTAATAATGCATAGTATCATAGAGTAGCTAGTATCATATGTAGTTGTTTATTTATATTGTCATGCATGACACATAGTAGCATAACATTATTATGATACGGTTTCATGATATGATACTTAACCCTCTCTTTCGTCATTTAATTAATTCTATGACAGCTCATCAAAATTGCCTAGTCGGCATGCATGATATTAGCTATGGTACCCCCTTACTATCAGCCTAGCAAAGGTGTACAGATCAATTGTGCGTCACTTTGTGAGTTTTCATCCGTTTGTTCGAGAAGCGGGGAGAAGTTTCAAACATTTCGGCCACGAGGTGCGGCCACTGGCGTAGGCCTAGTTGGTATTTTAATTACAGAAAATTCAGATGGAGTTTGGACATCATCAAAATCGATGTGTGCCTGTGGCATGCTCTCACGACCCCGTGGAAAAAATTGGTAAAGTTTGGCACAAGTTTTGATGACCGCTGATACGTCTCCAACGTATCTATATTTTTTTATTGCTCCATGCTACATTATCTACTGTTTTGGACCATATTGGGCTTTATTTTCCACTTTTATATTATTTTTGGGACTAACTACTAACCGGAGGCCCAACCCAGAATTGTTGTTTTTTTTGCCTATTTCAATGTTTCGAAGAAACGGAATATCAAACGGAGTCCAAACCGAATGAAACTTTTGGGAACGTGATTTTCTCACGGAATATGATCCAGGAGACTTGGACCCCACGTCAAGAAAGAAGGGAGGTGGCCACAAGGGTGGAGGGCGCCCCCCTAGGGCGCACCCCCTGCCTCATGGGCCCCCCTTTGCTCCACCGACGTACTCCTTCCTCCTATATATACATACGTACACCCAAACGATCAGATACGGAGCCAAAACCCTAATTCCACCGCCGCAACTTTCTGTATCCACGAGATCCCATCTTGGGGCCTATTCCAGAGCTCCGCCGGAAGGCCAATCCACCATGGAGGGCTTCTACATCATCATCATAGCCCCTCCGATGAAGTGTGAGTAGTTTACTTCAGACCTTCGGGTCCATAGTTAGTAGCTAGATGGCTTCTTCTCTCTTTTTGGATCTCAATACAATGTTCTCCCCCTCTCTCATGGAGATCTATTCGATGTAATCTTCTTTTTGCGGTGTTGAGATCGATGAATTGTCGGTGAGGGAGTCCTGTATTAGGGGGTGTCCGGATAGCCGAACTATCACCGTTGGCCAGACTCCTGGACTGTGAAGATACAAGATTGAAGACTTCGTCCCATGTCCGGATGGGACTTTCCTTGGCGTCGAAGGCAAGCTTGGCGATTCGGATATGTAGATCTCCTACCATTGTAACCGACTCTGTGTAACCCTAACCCTATCCGGTGTCTATATAAACCGGAGGGTTTTAGTCCGTGAGGATCTAACAACAATCATACCATAGGCTAGCTTCTAGGTTTAGCCTCCGAGATCTCATGGTAGATCCACTTGTACTACCCATATCATCAATATTCATCAAGCAGGAGTAGGGTATTACCTCCATCGAGAGGGCCCAACCTGGGTAAAAACATCGTGTCCCTTGTCTCCGTTACGATCCGCCTAGACGCACGCTCGGGCCCCCTACCCGAGATCCGCCGGTTTTGACAATCGACATTGGTGCTTTCATTGAGAGTTCCTCGTGTCGCCATCTTTAGGCCCGATGGCTCCTTCGATCATCAACAACGACGTTGTCTAGGGTGAGAATTTTCTCCCGGACAGATCTTCAGATTCGCGGCTTTGCACGCGGGCCAATTCACTTGGCCATCCGGAGCAGATCGAAGCTACGCCTGGCCGCCAGTCAGATTTGGGAGTTTGAACTACACGGCCGACATCCGCGGAGACTTGATCTTCGACGGATTTGAGCCACAACCAAGCGCCGCCAAGACTTGTCTCGATGGGCACGATCTAGCTCTGCCCGAACAAGGCCCTCGAGGTCAGCACCAGCGTCCGCTCCGACCCTTAGCTCGAAGCCGACTCCCGATCGAGGACGAGTGGCTGGACACCGCCTCGGGGCTACGATCTCTCGACAATGGAGCCGAACACCATCCCTGTCCTTACGAATCCTGTGACTCCAAGGTGCCGGACTCCTCCGGACTCAACCTCCAGCGTCCCGCCAATCGAATCCGATTACGCGCGGTCATGGAGTTCACGCCACGGACATCTTTCAAGACTCGCCTTTGGCGACATCCTGAATTCACTAAAGTCTCTCTCTTTATCGAGAGCCCGGCCGGACTATGGTCGAAGGTTGGGATGCGACGACGATGAAATTCAACGACCACCCACCGCCCACTTTGTAGCCACCGCCGAAAGCTTAAACGACGTGCTCGATTTTGATCAAGACATCGACGGTATGGACGATTTATGTAGGAGACAACCATGAACCAGCACCTATAGGATACTGGACAGCCACCTCATCCCACGATGAATACATGGTGGATACACCTAAAGGAAGCGATGACGAGGAGCAATGGGATGCTACGAAGGATCTCTCCATCGAAAAGCAGTCAAAACGGCAACGTAAACGCCGCAACAAGTCCCGCCTCGACAAAGACGGCAGCCGCATTGCACCCAGCCATAGAGCAGAGGCGAACCGTGGACGCATTTAACATGCTATCGAGCAACCGTCCGAACAGGACAACTTGATAAACAACCCGTCCCCGACGAAGATAACAGTCCGGACGATCTCACGCGGACAAATTGTTGGAGGAGAAGAACCTCCACAAAAGGCTCGCTGCATCGCTGTAGCTCTGAAAAAGGTAAGGAAGCTCAAAACAGCGGAAGATGCACTCGTAATAAGATGGAGCAAAGTACTCAACACCACGACAAATACGGGCGATAGTCGCCGAACAAAGAGCTACCCAAAGAGAAAACTACTGCCCAAATTTGATGAGGAGGCTGAGAGCCCCACAATCAAAAACAAGGAGGCCACCCGGTCGGATGGACGACCCCATGGCAAACAGAGAGCGGCAAACGGCGCCGACACAAGCCAAGACGCGATCCGCATAAGGATTCAGATCAAAGGATGGCCCATTAGGTCCATCTATGGGCGAGAAAGCAAGCTCTTCCAAGCAATGCAACACGCCAAAATATCCAACATCATGGCACACCCAAATATAGGGGTGCCGCACATCCCCGTGTTTCACCGATGAGGTGCCGGATCACAATTCCAGCGGATTCAAACCCGTAAACATAGAGACATACGACGTAACAATGCACTCGAGTCTGGATTGAGGATTACATCCTCCACATACACATGGCCGAGGAAATGATCTCCACGCCATAAAATACTTACCCTCAAGCTCAAAGGGCCAGCCCGGCATTGGCTCAAAAGCCTCCTCGAAAATACCATTGAAGTTGGGAAGAGCTCGAGGATGCTTTTCGAAAATTTTCAAGGGACTTATGTCCGCCCTCCGGATGCGCATTTATTTAAGTCATATAACTCAACAACCCGGAGAGTCAGCCATAAATTCGGAACAGGTTCCTCACCAAAAGAACCAAATAGTCGATCGTCCTGGACGCCAAGCCTTAGCAGCTTTCAAACACAACATCCGAGACGAATGGCTTCACAGACACCTCGCCAGAGAAGCCGAGAACAATGGCTGCATTAACAAGCCTCATGACCCGCTTTTGTGTGGGAGAGGATAGTTGGCTAGCAAGATGCAGTACCAGCGACCCAAGTACATCCAAAGTTAGGGATGGAAACGGAAAACCACGATGCAGCAAGGACCAGCGCCAAACAAAGGGAAACAGCCCGAAGAGCACGTCGGTCAACGCCGGATTCAGAAGCTCCTGGCAGAATCATAAAAAACTGCCCCTCAAGGACAACAGCAACGAGCTATCCAACCTAAAAAAATATTGGACAAAATATGCCAAATCCACAAGACTCCCGGAAGCCCGCAAACCATACCCACAGAGATTGTTGTCTTTCAGCAGTCCGCAAACTCAATGTCGAACACAAGGGGCTCGACACACCAAGCGAGGACGATGACGAACCCCACCAGCAGAGCACCGGAAAACTAAAGAATTTCCCACAAAAAGTGAAAACAGTGAACTCACTTCAAGTGACAAAGGGAAAACAGAGCGGCGCCTAAAGAAACATGCGCCGCACGGTTCATCCTGAAGAGTCCCAATGATGGTTGTCAAAACCAATCACGCTCGATCATCAGACTATTCCGAAGTATCCGAACGCAGGATGGACTGCCTTGATATTAGATCCTATAATCGACGGACTCAATTTACACAAGTCCTAATGGACAGAGGTAGCGATCTAAACCTGTTATATCGTGACACAATCCGCAAAATGGGGATGGACCCAACCAAAATCCGCCATAGCAACACCTCCTTCAAAGGAGTAATGCCAGCCCATATGCCCATTGTACGGGCTCCTCATCGCTAGAAGTTGTGTTCGGTCATCCGACAACTTTCGCCAAAAGTTAACCTTCCACATCGCCCCATTCAAAGTAGCTATCAAGCACCATCGGACGTGAAGCTTTACCGCTTTAACGCAATACCGCATTATGCATCTCTTACACTTAAAATGCCCGGTCCACGCGGCATCATCTCATTAAAAGGAGTACTATGTTACTCGAAAGACGGAAGAACGTGAGACTGCCTTGACAGCCCCACACTAATCCGCCCGCAAATCAAAGCACTGAATAGGTCATTCAACCCCGGACATGGCTAGACGAGTCCGGCGAAACATATAAAGGCCTACTAGCGCATACCCCGCATAAGGGGCTGCACGCATGTACAACAAGAGACAATAAAGCTCAATTTTGTTCACTTTTTTGAACCGTACTCTGTTTATTTAATATATAGTACATTTTTCGCACGATCCGTTTTCTTTTCAACTAAGTTCTTCTCTTTTACAGATGAACACCGTGCTACACCCGTCTAGGATACGGCACAACGGAGACACAGGCGCAGACGTGTAGTAGGGACCCGTTGCAAGGATTCTTTTCAGATTAA
This sequence comes from Aegilops longissima, assembly GCA_021605205.1. Classification (NCBI taxonomy): domain Eukaryota; kingdom Viridiplantae; phylum Streptophyta; class Magnoliopsida; order Poales; family Poaceae; genus Aegilops; species Aegilops longissima. The sequence continues at coordinate 346,283,105 of CM038679.1, forward strand.
TACCGTGCCTAAACCTTTTTGTCGGTGTTCTGGGAACGGGGGTCCCCAGACTTGCCTGCCTGCGGCCTGCGGCGTGGCTCAAAGGGGGGCCCATCACGGCCCATCTTAATCAACACGAGCTCAAGACCTCGCGAGGCCAAGATTCATGGGCGGACGACAGGAGCTTCTCAGCGCGCCTCATCAAGCTGGCTCGCGAGGAGGCGGAGAGATCAAGGCGGGGTACCTCACGAGGTGCCCATGACGCAAGCCATGACGACCAAGGGCGCCAGGCGACCGCCAAATCAAGATAGTGACGCGCCCCGATTCAATCGTACACTAATCATGCACGCAAATGTATACGATCAAGATCGAGGACTCAGGAAGATATCACAACACAACTCTAAAACATAAATAAGTCATACAAGCATCATAATACAAGCCAGGGGCCTCGAGGGCTCGAATACAAGTGCTCGATCATAGACGAGTCACGGAAGCAACAATATCTGAGTACAAACATAAGTTAAACAAGTTTGCCTTAATAAGGCTAGCACAAACCGGATACAGACGAAGAGGCGCAGGCCTCCACTCGATCCTCCTAACTACTCCCGGTCGCCGCCGCCGGCTGCACGTAGTAGTAGGCACCTCCGTGTAGTAGTCGCCATCGACGGTGGCGTCGCCCTGGGCTCATCGTCTGTCGCAAAGAACCGGTAAGGGAAGGGGAAAAGGGGAACAAGGCAACCGTGAGTACTCATCCAAAGTACTGCAAGCAAGGAGCTACACTACATATGCATGGATATATGTGTAAAGGGCCATATCGGGACCGAATCGCGAATGCCGTAATAAGAGGGGATACCTAATCTTGTCGAAGACTACGCTTCTGGCAGCCTCCGTCTTGCAACATGTAGAAGAGAGTAGACTGAAGTCCTCCGAGTAACATCGCATAGCATAATCCTACCCGACGATCCCCTCCTCGTAACCCTGATAGAGAGCGACCACCGGGTTGTATCTGGCACTTGGAAGGGTGTGTTTTATTAAGTATCCGGTTCTAGTTGTCATAAGGTCAAGGTTCAACTCCAAGTCGCCCATGCTATCAAGATCACAGCTATTCAATAGATTAACTTCCTGCAGGGTGCACCACATTACCGACACGCCGATCCCATTTGGCCGACACACTTTCCGGGTCATGCCCGCCGCTGAAGATCAACACATCGCAGCCCCACCTAGGCACAACAGAGAGGTCAAGACACCGGTCTAAACCTCGTGCATGTGTGCCGCCCATCGCCTTAGTACACCTGCACGCTATGCACGCCGGGAAGCGCACCTAGCCTAGCGGCGTTCGACCAATCCGCATGCGCCGCCACCGTTGACGCCACGGCGTTTCGGTGATAACACGACGCCGTTGCCCATATCTTGTCCCACGTGGCGGTTAGTGCGATAAGGTCAACGACCCAACTCAGATCAAATACCAAGATCTCAAGCATATTAAGTATCCGCGAACGCCGATCGTGGCTAGGCCCACCTCTCTCCTAGGTGGTCTCAACCTGCCCTGCCGCTCCGCCACAAAGATCCACTCATGGTACTCCTATGAGCCAATTCGCCTTTAGTCACCACATGTATCATGTATAAGAGCAGTATATACCCGTGATCACCTACCGAGTGACCACGGCCCGATAGTATAGCACAATAGACGGACAAGAATGTAGGGCCATAGATGGAATACTAGCATCCTATACTCAGCATGTAGGATTGCAGGTAAAGGTAACAACAAGAGTAGCAAGGACAAAGCTATGCATCAGATTGGTATAACGGAAAGCAAGAATATGTTACACTACTCTAATGCAAGCATTATAGCGTAGAATAGGCGATATCCGGTGATCAAGGGGGGGCTTGCCTGGTTGCTCGGCAAGAGAGAGGAGTCGCCAACTCAGAGTCGAACCGGGCAGCAGCAGGCTTGGTCTCGTAGTCTACCGTAGAGAAGAGGGGGAAGAAACAATGAATACCATGCAAACAGATGCATATCGATGCATGACAAATCAATATGTGATGCTAGGCGTGCCCTAACGCGGTATGTGATGACACCGGTGAAGGGGGGAAACATCCGGCAAAGTATCCCCGGCGTTTCGCGTTTTCGGGTGGAGGAGCCGGAGGGGGAAAGTTGCGTGTTTTCTATGCTAGGGATGTGTGGCGGACGAACGGGTTGCGTATCTGGATTCGTCTCGTCGTTCTGAGCAACTTTCATGTAGAAAGTATTTTCATCCGAGATACGGATTAAAAGATATGATTTTCTAAAGATTTTAATCATTTTCTGATTTGAATTATTTATTTAAATCCAACATTACCAAAACAGTGAACGATGACACAGGCATGATATCAGAGTGATGTCAGCAGGTCAACTTGTCGGTTGACCAGTCAAACCAGACAGGTGGGTCCAATGGGACCCACATGTCATTGACAGGGGCACTAACAGAGTTTTAGAACTAACTAAATAGGCTAATTAGTGGGTGGGGCCCGGTAGTCAGTGAGAGATTAGTGTTTAATTAACTAATTTAATTAATTAGCAATTTATCTCTTTATTTTTATTCAATTATGGCATGGTCCCCGCATGTCAGTGCCACTGGGCTGCCCAGTCAGCACGTTGACTGGATCAATCCAGTCAACGGGGCCCCCATGGCCCACTCGCAGTGACCCAGGATGGGGCCCGCCGCATGCCACGTCAGCTGGGCAGGCTCTCGCCGCCGGCGACCAAAAGCACGGCGTCGACCTGCCGGAGTTCGCCGGAATTTGTGCATTGTGGCACGGATCCGCTGCGTTCGGGCCCGCTCAACAAGCGCCAAGAGGCGATCTAGTGGTGGTGGTGGTTCGTCCGAGGTCGCCTGAAGCCGTCGCCGCTAGCAATGTGAGAGGCGACGCCGGGCTCGGGTGAGTGGCGGTTTCGCCTGCAGCCACCAAATGGGCGGGCTCGGTCGATTCAACGACAAGACGACGGGCGGAGCGAATGGTGGTGGATGCGAGGCTGTGGTGGCGGAGTCAAGGCCACCTGCTCGACGGCGGCGAGGTGGTTCGGGCGTGAGACGAAGACGGCGAGGCAGCACGCTCCGGGGCTAACGGGGAGGCTAGGGCGGAGCTGCGGGACACGCTGAGCACAAAGGGCTCGGCCCCGTGACCATTTGGTCACCGGAAGGGCGCCGACGACGAGATCCGCGGCGGGGCGCTCGGGTGCTTCGGCGGCAGCTAGCTAGGGCGCGAACTAGTGGAGATAGAGGGCAGAGGCGGGGAGGCAGCTCACCTAGCGGCACGCACGGTGGCCCTTGGTGGCTTAGTAGCTGCAGAGGCGTCGACAGAGATGAAGAAGAATGGTGGCGACCGGAGATGTGGAAGAAGGGGGGGCGTTGAAGCAGCGCCTCCGAGCTCCAGCTGTGGCCACCAGTCGATGAGGAGGACGACGGCGGTGTGATGGACACGCAGGCGCGGCGAGGCGATGGCGGTGGCCGCGCGTTTCACGGCGGCAGGTCCATGGCAGCGCTCGGACGTGGTGGGGAACGAGGGGGGTATGTATCTGTAGGGGGAGGGGGAGGCGCAGGAGCCAAGGCGAGTGTGGGGGCGAGTGGGGAGGGGAGACCGAGGGGGCGCGGCATTGGCGTCCTTATCCACTCGTCGTCGCCGGTGAGAGGGTGCGGCGGGGACGCGCCCTGTTCCGACCCGGGTCGGGGGAACAGGGAAGGGAGGCGGCAGGGGGAGGCGGGCCGGTTCGGCCGGATGGGCCAGGTGGGCCGGCCTGGCTGGTTGTGGTCCAGGGGGCAGGGGCTGTGGCGTGCGGTTTGGGTTGGTGGCCAGCTGGGCCAGTCGGCCCAGTGGGGGGGAGGGTTTTCTCCCTTTTTTGTCTTCTGTTTGTTTGCCCCTTTTTTATTTTCAGTATTATTTCTTTTTTGTTTAAATTCATTTAAAAGTATTTAGGCATTTTATAAAAATGTGTTTACTTCATAATAATTACCGATGCAATATTTGGCAATCCCCGAACATTTTTGTTTTGCCTTTTGAAAACTTTGGGTGTTTGTCGCTAATTCATTTTTGAATTTGCAATGTTTTTTAACTACCACTTAATTAGCAACAAGAATATAGATGACATGGCATCATCAAGAGAGTTTTATCAGAGCCTAATTATCCCAAGCTATAAATCTCCTCCATTACAAGAAATCTCGCCCGAGATTTAGGAGGTAGAAGGAAACAGTCGGGTATTCATCACGCAGCGATCCTCGCGCTCCTGTGTGGCTTCATCTTCAGAGTGGTGCCACCATCGGACTTTGAGGAACTTGATCGCCTTCTGGTATGTGCGGCGTTCAGCTTGGTTGAGAATGCGGACCGGATGCTCTTTATAGGAGAGGTCCTGTTGCAATTGAGCACTTCATGATCCACCGCCGGATTGGGTCCTTGAAGCAGCGACGAGCTGTGACACGTGCAACACATCGTGAACTCGAGAAAGGTTCGACGAAGCTCCAGCTTGATATGCCACTTTTCCACGCCTTTCCGCATAGTGAATGGGCCAATATAGCGAGGAGCTAGCTTGCACTTGATCCCGGCGGTTTGCACCTTCATTGGTGTAACGCTAAGATAGGCCTTTTCGCCAAAGTTGATAGACCATGTCTTTATGATGACGGTCATATCGACTTTTCCGACGGATCGAGCAGTCTTGAGATGCTCGCGAATAATGCGGACTTGTTCTTCGGCATGTTGGATAATATCCGACCAAGAGTGGACATTCCCGCTTCGACCAGTTCGAGGGGGTTCGCACTTTCGTCCATATAACACTTTGAAGGAGTCCATCTTCAGACTAGCTTGATAGCTATTGTTATAAGAGAACTCAGATACGGAGAGATTCCTCCCATTTCTTGTCAAGGAAATAACACAAGCTCAAAGCATTTCTTCGAGAACTTGGTTGACACGCTCAACTTGCCCTTGTGATCATGCGATGAAACGCAAAGATCGAAAGATAAGTGAGTCCCCATAGCTTCTTGGAAACTTGCCCGTAATCTTGAAGTGAATAAGATGCCACGGTCCTAACTCGATAACCAAGGGAATACCGCCAAGTGAAACAATGCTGACATATAGAGAGTTGCAAGCTGACTAGAAGTGATCGCTTCTTTGACCGCCGTAAAATGTGCAACTTTAGAAAGCCGGTCAATGACGACAAGAATAGCATCATTACCTTTCGCGATTTGGGAAATCCAAAGGATTTAAGTCCATTTCAACATGGTCCCATTTCCATTCAGGAATAGAGACAAAGTTGCGAGTTCCAAGAGGCCTTTGATGTTCTCGCTTTGATACGACGGCAAACGTCACAATCAGCAACATAACGAGAAATGTCTTGATTCATATTAGACCAGCAGAATCTCTGACGAATGTCTTGGTACATCTTGGTGCTACCGGGATGAATAGACAAAGGCGTATCATGAGCTTCTTTCATAAGCCTTCGAGTCAGATTCATGTTTTCCTTCTTACTCGGTACCACTAGGCGACCTTTGAAGAATAAGGTGCCTGCGTCATCCACAGTGAAGAATGAGGGCTTTCCTTCTGCGAGATAACGTTTAATCCTCTCGACTTCATCATCACATTTATGTATCCATTTGATGGTGTCCACAAGATCTGGTCTAGCAACTATGGTATTGAGAGAACCCCGGGAAACAACGTGGAGGTTCATCTTGCGAAACTCCGGAGGAGTGGGAGCGAGTGCACCCGGAGGAACAATATGGAGGTTCAGCTTTCTGAATTCTTCAACAAGTGAGGGCTGAACTTTGTGAACCTGGAGGTGGTTGCAGTAAGACTTGCGGCTCAAGGCATCAGCCATTACATTAGCCTTGCTTGGTGTATAGGAAATACCCAAGTAAAAGTCTGCAACAATCTCCATCCATCTCTGCTGACGGAGGTTCAGGTCTGGCTGAGTAAATGATACTTCAGACTTTGGTGGTCGGTGAAGATCTCGCAACGACACGAGAAGGTAATGTCGCCATCGTTTCAAAGGCATGGATAACAGCAGCAAGCTCGACGTCGTGAACTGGGTAGTTCTCTTCATGAGGGCGCAATTGTCGAGAGGCATAGGCAATCACTTTGCGCTCCTGCATTAGGACACAGCCCAATCCTTGACGGGAAGCATCGTAGTAAATGACATAGTCCTTAGTATCAGGTGGAGCTAGTACTGGGGCAGAAGTCAACTTGTCTTTGAGTGCCTGGAAGCTTTCCTGACATTTGTCTCGCTCATTGAACTTGACGCCTTATGCAACAAAGTTAGTAGAGGCTCGCAATCTTGGAGAAGTTCTCATTAATCGACGACAATAGTCAAGTAGACCGAGAAAACTTCGACTTGCTTGACATTCTTCGGAGGAGTCCAATCAAGAATAGCTCGAACTCGCTCAGGTTGACGGCAATACCATCCTTAGAGATGACATGCCCGAGATAGATTACTTGGAAGTCGAATTCACATTTGGAGAACTTGGCGATAGTCGATGCTCGTAGCTTTTCCAAAGACAAGACGAAGATGTTCAACATGTTCTTCTTCATTCTTGGAAAATATGCGGATATCATCCAGATAAACCAGACGAACTTGTCGAGGTAATCCATGAATATATAGTTCATCACGAGAGAAGGTGGTCGAGCATTGGTTGCCGAAGACATGACGGTGTACTCGTATGAACCATAACGAGTCACGAATGAGGTCTTTGGGATATCCTCTTCACGAACACGGATCTGGTGGTAACCCAACCTCAAGTCGAGTTTAGAGAACACATACGAACCAGCCAGTTGATCATATAGATTGTTGATCCGAGGAAGAGGGTATTTGTTCTGAATGGTAGCTTGGTTTATAGGTCGGTAGTCTTGGACTAATCGGTTTGTCCCATCTTTCTTCTTGACAAAGAGAGAAGGTGCTCCCCAAGGAGAGCAACTAGGGCGAATGAAACCACTTCGAAGAGATTTATCGATTTCCTCCTTAAGCTCAAGGAGTTCATGCGGCGGTATCTTGTAGGGTCGCTTGGCTATAGGAGTGGTGCCTGGTTTCAAGTCGATGACGAATTCGACAATCTAGCAGGGGAATCCTCGAGTTCTTCAGAAAGATGTCGAGGAAGTCACGACGACGGGAATGTTTTCAATGCCCTCGAGTGGTGCGGTGTTCAATGCATTCAATGCATAGAGCCTTGCCTCGGCATTCTGAACCAGACGAGCATTGTAGCTTATTATTTCATCAGAAGGGTGTAGCAGATGGACGGTCTTGGTGGCGCAAACGATAGAAGTAGTATGCGCCTTTAACCAATCCATTCCCAGAATGAGGTCAATGCTACAGGACTTCAGTACGATGGGAGAGACAAGGAATTCCAATCCTTCAATTTCAACAGGAACGTCGTGACTAACCATAGCGGTTTGACATTGGCCCGAAGGGGTGTGTACCACTAGCGGAGTGTTCATCTCTTCGTATTTAATGCAATGCATGAATGCAAATTCTGCTGATATGAATGAATGCAATGCTCCTGTATCAAATAAAACGGAAGCCGATACTGAATTTACGAGGAGTGTACCTATCACAGTAGCAGGCTGGTCTTGAGCTTCGTTGAGATCAATGTGGTTGGCATGAACACGACCATAAGACTTGGCACTGTTGTTGCGGGGCTGGTTGCTTCCACGGCCAGTTGCTGGAAGGGCCAGTTGATTCTAGTTCTGGTTGCGTTCCCTAGCACGGTGCCCTGGTTGACCACACCTGAAGCACAAACCATTATTGGGAGTGGGAACAGGAGCTTGGGGTGGTGGAGCTGGGAGCCTTGGCTGCCTAGTTGGAGGAGTAGGCGACGAGGTGCAAAGATAGGTCTTCCTTGGGGCAGGTGGCTATGGTACATGCTGTTGGGAATCCATATCTTATGCTTCGCAAGGACGGCCCAAGATGAGCCCGTGTCACGGCTGCCCCGTGAGAGCTCGTATTCCTCGCACCAGTCTTGACATTGATGGCCTTGTTCACCAAGGTGGCGAAATCAAGAAAGTCATGCACTAGAAGTGCGAGCTTGATGTCGCCTTGAAGGCCGCCACGAACTTCTCCCGCCTATGGGCATCGCTTGCAATGTCCTCTTCAAAGATAGCGGACAAGTCCAGAAACTCCCGCTGATAAGCTTCAACAGTTTTGTTGCCCTGAGTGAGGTTGCAGAACTGACGCTTCTTCCGATCCATGACTCCCTGAGGAATGAAGCGGGCACGAAAAGCAGCTTGGAAGTCTGGCCAGGTGATGATTGTTCCAGCTGGCAGAGTACGCCTGTGGCTGTCCCACCATTGAGCTGCGGGTCCTTTCAGAAAGAAGGAAGCAAAGGTGACATAGCTGGCAGGGGCTACATCAGCAGACTCCATCTCATAGGTGATGTCACGGAGCCACCATCAAGATCCAGAGGCTGAGTTGAGCTGCGGTACACAGCTGGGTTGAGGCGATGAAATCCTGCAGAGTTATCACTGGCTGCCGTTCATATTAAAGCGAGGAAACTGAGCCATCATATTCTCCATGAACTGGCGATTCATCTATAGCTGTTGGATCATACCAGCCATGTACTCAGGTGGTGGTGGGAAGTTGCCACCACGACCACGACCACCTGGTCTAACCATCCTGCTAATATATAACAGGGGTAGTTCAGCAATTGAGAAATTTGCAAAGGACAAGAACCATTCATGATGAAACATGCATAATGAAAGCAGCACGATAGATACTAGATAGTAGTCGGCATATCTTACAAAAGGGATCATGCATAGAGTTCGGTACGCAGAGTTCAGTACATAGACTAAGACATCATAGGCAGCACGCAAGCTCGCGGCGATAGCAACTAATGCTAATAAGCAAGACTACATCACCCCACGCGGCATCGCTGGAGGTAGTCAGAGCCTAAAGTCGGTAGTGCGGCAGTGGATAGTCCTCCACATCAGTGGCCTAGGGGCCGTGGATACTATGGTGTAGAACCCGACGCTCAGGTGGTAGAAGAGGACCAAGTGCGGGAGTGTAGCCTCCCACATCTGGCCAACCGACACCCTGGGGCATCACGGTCCTGGCTGGGTAGATCGCAGAACGCGACAGCTCTCTAGATCGGACAAAGGGCGCATAAAGATAGAGCACGCAAAGGTGCCGACGGTGGTGTACAACTCGTGGCGAAGAGCTCGGTTAGCTCGATCCAGCCCATCAAAGATGCGTAACCAAGTTTTGATGGTAGAAGGGCTCTCGGTGTGAAAGGAGTAGGCAAGCAGTAGTAACCTCCGCACCAACATCGGATGCGATAGCAATGTGCCTCAAGGGGAGGTGTCCAACTACCGATACTTCCACGAAGACGGTAACAAGAGATAAGCAGCATCGTGAACTGCCATGTCGATTGTCACCCAACACCATGAGCCGTAGTGCAAAGACAAGAGTGGAGTCATACTCCCGAGAGTAGAGGTGGACGATCGCACGGTACTGCTCCTAGTTAAAGTCCTGGTACTCCTCAAAGACGGTGTACTCAGGGTGCCAGCAATAACCCAGAAAGGTCATCATCTCAACTAGCACGGCAGGTGATCCCGAGGCACCAATGGCCGTCGTGTGGCACACGACCTGCCTCGTGGGTTCCATCTGAAAGCAAAGATGTTTCAAAGGAGTCAAATGACAGTGTCGAAATTGTTCAAAATACTATTCTAAGGAATAACTATGGCTTTATCCAACTTTGGGGTGAATGTGGTCACGGGATCCTAGTGTTAGTTAGTAAATCGTTTAACCCGAGTAGAAGAGAGTTCAGAGTCCCAGAGTAAAGGTCGAGGAGTAAAAGATCATAGTACCACCCGATGGCGACGTGGGCCCGTAGGACACACAGCCATGTTAGTAAAAGTTTTTGCAATGTCTAGACTCGACTTCGCCAAGGAGTTGGAAGGGGATTCTACAGCAATGGCTCGATACCAACTCAGACGCTTCGATTCAATCGTACACTAATCATGCACGCAAATGTGTACGATCAAGATCGTGGACTCACGGAAGATATCACAACACAACTCTAAAACATAAATAAGTCATACAAGCATCATAATACAAGCCAGGGCCTCGAGGGCTTGAATACAAGTGCTCGATCATAGACGAAGTCAGCGAAGCAACAATATCTCGAGTACGCATATAAGTTAAACAAGTTTGCCTTAAGAAGGCTAGCACAAACCGATACAGATCGAAGAGGCGCAGGCCTCCACTCGGGATCCTCCTAACTACTCCCGGTCGCCGCCGCCGGCTGCACGTAGTAGTAGGCACCTCCGTGTAGTAGTCGCCATCGACGGTGGCCTAGCCCGGCTCATCGTCCGTCGCAGCAACCGGTAAGGGAAGGGAAAAGGGGAACAAGGCAACCGTGAGTACTCATCCAAAGTACTCGCAAGCAAGGAGCTACACTACATATGCATGGATATATGTGTAAAGGGCCATATCAAGGACCGAATCGCGAATGCCGTAATAAGAGGGGATATCTAATCATGTCAAGACTACGCTCGCAGCCTCCGCCTTGCAACATGTAGAAGAGAGTAGATCAAGTCCTCCAAGTAACATCGCATAGCATAATCCTACCCGACGATCCTCCTCGTAACTCCCGATAGAGAGCGCACCACCGGGTTGTATCCGCACTTGAAGGGTGTGTTTTATTAAGTATCCGGTTCTAGTTGTCATAAGGTCAAGGTACAACTCCAAGTCGCCCTGTTATCAAGATCACGGCTATTCAATAGATTAATCACCGCAGGGTGCACCACATTACCCGACACGCCGATCCCATTTGGCCGACACACTTTCTCGGTCATGCCAGCCGCTGAAGATCAACACGCCGCAGCCCCACCTAGGCACAACAGAGGTCAAGACGCCGGTCTAAACCTACGCCAAGACAGGGTCCGGGCCCATCGCCTTTAGCACACCTCGCACGCTATGTAACGCGCCGAAGGCACTAGCCTAGCAGTGCATTCCAGCCCAATCCGGCGGCGCCGCCGCTTGTCGACGCCATGAAGTGCTTCGCCGATACCACGACGCCGTTGCCCATATCTTGTCCCACGGGCGTTAGTGCGATAAGGTCAACCACCCAACTCAGATCAAATACCAAGATCTCGCTGCAGTTAAGTATCCGCGAACGCCGAATAGGGCCAGCCCAGCTTCTCCTAGGTGGTCTCAACTCTGCCTGTCTGCCTCCGCCACAAAGATCCACTCATGGGTACTCCTACGAGCCGACCTTCGCTTCAAATACCACATGTATCATGTATAAGAGTAGATATAGCCGTGATCACCTCCCCGAGTGATCACGGCCCGATAGTATAGCACAGCAGACGGACAAGAATGTAGGGCCACAGATGGAATACTAGCATCCTATACTAAGCATGTAGGATTGCGTAAAGGTAACAAAAAGAGTAGCAAGGACAAAGCTATGCATTAGGATAGGTATAACGAAAGGAGTAACATGCTACACTACTCTAATGCAAGCAAGATAGAGTAGAATAGGCGATATCCGTGATCGGGGGGCTTGCCTGCTTGCCCCGGCAAGAGAGAGGGGTCACAACTCAGAGTCGAATCGGGTAGCAGAAGCTTGGTCTCGTAGTCTACCGTGAGAGAAGAGGAGGAAGAAACAATGAATACCATGCAAACAGATGCATATCGATGCATGACAAATCAATATGTGATGCTAGGGCGTGTTCTAACGCGTATGTGATGATACCGTGAAGGGGGAAACATCCAGAAAGTATCCCCGACGCCGTGATTTTCGGAGGAGGAGCCGAGGGGGAAAGTTATGCGGTTTGCTATGCTAGGGATGTGTGGTGGACGAACGGGTTGCATATCTGGATTCATCTCGTCGTTCTGAGCAACTTTCATGTATAAAGTATTTTCATCCGAGATACGGATTAAAAGATATGATTTTCTAAAGATTTAAATCATTTTCTGATTTTAATTATTTATTTAAATCCAACATTATCCAAAACAAAGGAACGATGACGCAGCATGACATCGAGTGATGTCAAGAGGTCAATCTGGTTCGGTGACTCATCAATCTGCATGTGTGTGGGTCCAGGGGACCCACATGTCATTGACAGGGGCACTAACAAAGTTTTAAAACTAACTAAATAGGCTAATTAGTGGGTGGGGCCCGGTAGTCTGTGAGAGATTAGTGTTTAATTAACTAATTTAATTAATTAGCAATTTATCTATTTATTTTATTCGCTTATGGAATGGGCACGCATGTCGCTGCCACTGGCTGCCTAGTCAAGACGCTGACCGGATCAATCCAAATAACGGGCCCCATGGCCCATCGGCAAGGACCAGGTGGGGCCCGCCAGATGCCACGTCACTGGCAGCTCGGTTACCGGGGCGACTAAAAAGCACGGCGCCGACCACGGAGCCGGAATTTGTGCATGTGGCACGGATCCGCTGCGTTCGGCCTGCTCGAACAAGCGCCAAGAGGCGATCTAGTGGTGGTGGTGGTTCGTCCCGAGGTCGCCGGAGCTGTCGCCGTCGAACAGAGAGGCGGTCGTCGGGGCTCGGGTGAGTGGCGGGTTTCGTCTGCAGGCCACCAAAATGGGCGGGGTCGGTCGCATTCGAATGGCAAGATGACGGCGGAGCGAATGGTGGTGGATGCGGAGGCCGTGGTGGCCGGAGTCAAGGCCACTGCCCGGACGGGCGCGAGGTGGTTCGGGCGTGAGACGAAGACGGTGAGGCAGCGCCAGCCCGGCTAACGGGAGGCTTGGCGGAGCTGCGCGACGCGCCGAGCACAAAGGCCGCCCCGTGACCATTTGGTCACTGGAAGGGCGCCGGCGACGAGATCCGCGGCGGGGCTCTCGGGTGCTTCGGCGGCAGCTAGCTAGGGCGCGAACTAGGGGAGATAGAGGGCAGAGGGGGGAGGCAGCTCACCTAGCGGCAGGCATGGTGGCCCTTGGTGGCTTAGTAGCTGCAGAGGCGTCGACGCAGATGAAGGAGAACGGCGGCGACCGGAGATGTGGAAGAAGGGGGCAAGAAGCAAAGACCTCCGAAGCCCACTGTGGCTACCAATGACGAGGAGGACGATGGCGGTGTGATGGACACGCAGGCGCGGCGAGGCGATGGCGGTGGCTGCTGCTTCACGTGTGGCAGGTGTCCATGGCAGCGCCGGACGTGGGGGAACGAGGGGGGTATGGATCTCGAGGGGGAGGGGAGGCGCAAGAGCGAAGGCGAGTGTGGGGTCGAGGGGAGGGAGACCGAGGGGCGGGCGTTACGCGCCCTTATCCACTGCTGTCGCCAAGGCGAGAGGGTGCGGCAGGACGCTCTGCCTGCCCACCTGTGTCGGGGAACAGGAAGGGAGGCTAGGGGAGGCGGGCCGGTTCGGCCGAATTGGCTAGGTGGGCCGGCCTGGCTGGTTGCGGTCCAGGGGGCAGGGGCTGTGGCATGCGGTTTGGGTTGAGGGCTACCGGGCCACGGCCCAAGGGGGGGAGGGTTTTCCTTTTTGTCTACTGCTTGTTTTCCCTTTTTTATTTTCTTTATTATTTCTTTTCTGCTTAAATTCATTTAAAAGTATTTAGGCATTTTATAAAATGTGTTTACTTCACCATAATTACCGATGCAATATTTGGCAACCCCTAACATTTTTGTTTTGACTTTTGAAAACTTTGGGTGTTTGTCGCTAATTCATTTTTGAATTTGCAATGTTTTTGAACTACTACTTAATTAGCAATAAAGAACATAGATGACATGGCATCATCAAGAGAGTTTTATCAGAGCCTAATTATCTGTGCTATACACGGTGACCTCCTTTCCTCTTTGGTATAGGGAGCAAGCATGTGCAAGAGCATCAAGCAAAGGCCCATTTTGGTGCAACAAGACCAAGACCAGTCCAACGGCAGAAGGAAGTCATTGTGGAGCCCAAGCCAAGGCCACCACCGTGAGCCTTGACAAAGCGAGACCAACTTTAGTCAGATAAGTGTACCATATGTTCCCTTCAAATGGCTAATTGTTGGCGCCTCTTCCCGCTAATATTTGGGAAGAGGCCCAGGGCCTTTGCCTATAAATAGGACTAGCCACCCACAGGGTAGGAAGAGGTGGAACCGAGAGAGGTGGAACCGAGAGAGATCTAGAATCGGCAGAGAGATAGAGAGAAGTGACTGAACTCCTCCTAGTAGTTCATCGCACCAGCCAAGAATAGACCCTCGCGAGGCTATTCTTCCTTGTATTGTTCATCACCATCAGCCCAAGAGGCAATCCACCACACCACAAACTAGAGTAGGGTATTACACCACAATGGTGGCCCGAACTAGTATAAACCCTGTGTCTCTTGTGCTGTTCCTTTCGCAGTTTAGATCCTAGCGAGGCGGAGGGGTGCAGGTAGGTGGAGGGCGAGATTCCGCGCGCACCCCAGTGTTCGAACCTCAAGGGTCTGCCAGAACCCGAAATCTGACACTTTTTTATTGTCTCTTGTTGATACACATCACCCGGCTTCTTGCTATAACCGAGGAGGAGGCTGGCGTTTTGGCATCGGCCGCACCAGAATTTTTATGCTGCACTGACACCAGGGGCTTAGGGATAATTCTGCCTGCTTTCATAAAGACCAATACCTTAGGGAGTGTTCGCGCCTCGAGTTAGGGCCTTATATGCATCAGCTCTAATCATGCCTTTGGTCAAATGTTGGGTTTGCCTGCCCCATGTTTTGGTACCTTACGCTCCGTTATATCGGCTAAGGTAGCTACTGGAGAACCACCGCGACAGTGCCCGCTGAGCTGGGTTGAGCACCTCAAGGAGAAAGCTAAAACCGACCGTCATGATATAGCATGAGACTGGTCAACCACTGATGACCCACCGTAATGTTTAGAATTTCAAGATTGATGAAGGACTGCTTCCGGTCAGCACATACGCCGATTCGGAGAGCTGCTGGTGCCCCTAGGGGCTATATAGTAGCCCCACCATCGAACTCCTATGGCTAAGGAAAGTGATAAAGCATTATAGTCCGTTGCCTAGTTTGTTACCCTATCACCTCCTTTACAGACCAAGATGTTGGATTAAGTGAAAATGCGCTTTTTAGAAACACCCAAGACTATGTGCGTGGGGAAGTCAAGGCTGCCATCTTTCGTGTTATATACATATACATCAACGTCAGACAGAGGTGTTTTAATACTTGAACGCACAAGTATAAAAAGCTCTTATATTATAGTGAAACATTGTTTTCACAAATCATACATGTCATTAAAGCATAATATCCTTCGAGCATCGCGCCTCTATTAAACGAAGCGCCTGCAGACTTCCTCAAAATAGTGATCGCGCAGTACTGCTTCGTCCTAATCTTGGGATGCAACGTCAGGGCCTTCATCTCCGCCCAAGATGTCTTGACACGGGCAAGAGCCATCCGCGCACCTCTATGCATGCCGACCGCCCCATCGCATCAATATGCGCACCGCACCACGGAACTGTTGCACCAAGCCAAAATAACTCCTCGGCTTGGGGCTTTTCAGCCACAAATGAGTCATGACAGCCTTCATGGCAAGTCCGGACAACCTAGTCAGCTCAGCCCATTCGCCAAACGATCGGTTAATGAAAGTGGACGCCCGACTATGGAATCTGCGACCATAAAGCTCTTCCATTCCGTGATCCTTTGACCCGGAAGTTTCGGTCGCTCATGCACTCGCCGCCAAGTCCGTGATAAGCATCCTCTCGCACCCCACAGCCTGGTCCAATTGAGCGCATCTAGATCCGTGAATTTCCTCTCGCAATGTAAAGGGCTTTCCACCGCAATATCTCCGACCGACGAGCTCCTCCTTCATAGCTCTCATTGCAGAGCGAGTATCCTTGGCCTCGTGGCGGCCTTGTTCAGTCCTCTGTTTCGCCGATCTTCTTTTTCAAGAAGCTCGCAACAGCCAAGAGCATTCTTCAAATTCACGCCATCTCGGCCATTTCTTTCTTGCTTGGCAAAGGAGCAGCATGTTCGCTTTTTAGCTCAAGCGCCTTTTAAAGCAGCCAAGATCACTTTTTCTCGGCTTGCCTTGGCTCGGGCGAGTTCACCAAGGCTCTCCATAGCAGCGATACACCATCCGCATTAAGCATACACGCTAGAAGACATGGGCTTAAGATCCCTTATTAACGGAGAAGTTGTATACCCAGACTCGCAAGCCGCTATTAACAAGCATGATGTCCGTGATCCGCCACGCTGTTGCCGCTCACCGCAAAATCATCACCGCTAACCACCGGACGCTTCGCCACCTACATAGGAAGAGCGATATTATACTGGGTTAGGATCCTCGGCACCATATTTTTGACACCGCACTCAAGTCTCGTGGGCTACTATCTATACAGGCGATTTTATATGCAAACTTTCGAAGGTACATCATTTTATGCACTTCAAAACCAACAAGAACTTACGACGGCTTCATGCAATCCTCTCACGGATGAAATCTTTCAATCACCGTACTCATTAATGTACGGTGATCTTCCGAGATAGACACTCGCCTCGAGCAGATCCTTCAGCCTCCCACCACACACCTGCTGGTGCTCGACTCGTCCGTGGCCTTTTTCAAGGCCGACACGGAGAGCTTTGAGGGACATACGGCTGCCTTCTCGCCCCGCCGATTCGAGGAGCCTCCGCGACGACACCTCGTGGTCGCCCACCTCGCATAACGGCACGGCAGGCGGAGGCGCTTTCACTCTCCATCATCTCCGGATCAAGATCCTCAAGACGAAGCTCACTGTGAAGGGCTGAGATCCGACCACAAGGTAAACTTTGTTACCTTCTAAATAAAACAGGATGTCTTTATTTTATAAACTCCCTTTACTTACGGCTCACTGGAGGGCTGATCTCCTTGGGGAAATAGTGCGGCCGGGCATCTCCGCCGCAGAACCCTCCGTGAAGATTTCTTCCGCGCTCGAGGCTTTGGTCTCCGGATCTTCGTAGCGGTCCTCTTCTCCCCTTGGAGGAGGGATTTCGATCCCCCTTTCTTGATAGCCTCCTTCATGGAGGAAGTAGCCCTTGTTCCCTCTTCGCTTCTTCAAAAGGCACACCTCTAGCATCTTGGTTAATACGGGATCCCATGGTTTCAGGAGGGGGCCGACACCGATCAGTTTTGCTTTTGCTGTCCACTCCTGCTTAAAGGATAGCTCTTTTAAGGGCAAGTTTATGATAAATATGCGATAGCATGTCCGGCACAGACTACTTACTTGAGTATCCGGGCGATTGCAGCTCAGACTCATGCCCTCCACAAGTCCCATACACATTGCTTGTGATCCAAGAACAGCTTTACATCTCCACGGGCGCTATGCCCATAAAATGTTGAAGAGCTCGTGGTCCCTCCGAATTGAACTCCCACAGCGGAGGGGCCGACGCTTGCAGAAAGCAGATGCGATAAGCAGCATGACCTGCGCTTACTACGCACCAGATTGATCTCTCTCTCTAGGAGGTCTCGACACGCCCTCGCAACAAGGGCACGCCCTTGTACGGCCCCCACCAAGCCCTTTATTGACCCATGACGCCATCCGCGGTGGAGGACCCGAAATAAGGCAAGGCGGCGCCACCCATTTGGTGCCCCCGGGAGCAGTGATATAAAACCACCTCTGCTATAAATTGAGCTCATCTTGAAAAGAGCCCTGTGCCATGGAGCCGCCTCAGATTCTTGCTTATAACAACCCTCCGCGACTCTTCCCCGATGCCCCTTGATCATCTTCGCCCACTTTGAAGGTCTTGAGCCACAATCCGGCGTGAGGGGTAATGCCGAGGAAGGCTTCACATACAACAATGAACGACGAGATGTGGAGGATGGACTCCGGATCCAAGTCATGGAAGTCGAGCCCATAATAAAACATGAGCCCCTCACAAAGGGGTCCGTCTCAGGCGCCAAGCAGGCGCCAAATAGCCCCCGCCAAGAAGAAAGAAAACTCACCTCGACCTCGACAGTCGGCAGTCCGCTTGCCCAGCCTCAACGCTATGGTTGAAGGCAGGGCGCTGGAGGTTGTGATACTCCCGCGACAAGAATGTCGCATAAAGGTAAAATTTGAAGTCACAGATAGAGTTCCGAGTCACCGCCAAAGCAGCCCGCCCAAACTCGGGATTACACCTGGGTGCACCGCGCGCTTCTCACAGAGAAGAGCAAGAAAAATTCAAAGAAGGAAACATACCCGCACGGCAGCTCGCGACGCCGTGTGTGCTTTGGTGTAGTTTTGATGGCGCCGCTTCAGCCCGCAGCTTCGCCGACGCCCAGAGCGCCGTGTTCAGCGGGCTGCAGCCGCCTCGCACTCCACCCAATGGGCGCTGGCGCTTGTCGCCGGGAAGGCCCGAATGGCCGAAGCCGGGCGGCGCCGTTCTGCGGGCGCGGCGCCAAGTCGCTTCTCAAGACGGCGCTGCTACCGGCGAGGCGATTTGAAGAAGCAGCCTCGCCACAGCCTCGCTGCCGGCCGGCGGCAAGCAGGGTCCGCTGCTGTTTGCCTCACGCGCCTCGTGATCAAGGGTGGAGGTGGCGGGGCGGCACGGCTGCGTTCGGCTGGAGGCCTTGCCGCCTTTCCTTCTCCGCGACGGGAACTCACCGACCATCCTCCGGCTCCCTGTGAACTCCGGGCGGCGGGCGCAGAGCTCAATGGGTGACGAGGGGCGCTGACCGAGGCGCCTGGCCTCTCGACCGCTTGAGGCGGGCGGCGGCTTCGGTTTCCTCCACCCTCGGGCGGAAGCTGCCGCCTCGGCCTCCGCCTTTCTCCAGACGGGCGGCCTCCTCCTCGTCAAGGCTTCTCCCGCGCATTCCGTCTGCCGCCTCCCGAGGTCGGCCGCAGGGTCAATCCGCCGAATATTACGACGCTCGCCGACCCCATGACGGAGGCGGCGGCACTCCGCCCAAGGTGAGAGGAGCCCTGATGAGAAAAAGACATATAAAGACTTGGACAAGATGGACCAGAAGAAAACAAGACAAAACAAGAAGTACTTACGCTGGAGACCAGCGGCGGCTTCTTCACTTCCTTGCGAAGCGGTTAGCCTTCGCGACCGCTTCCTTCAAGGTCGCGCGGCCGCCCCCTAAACTTCTTCGCCCAGCCGCTTGGTAGGCTCGGCCCGCCCGGCAGCCACACCGACCACCTAAGCCGGGCGGAGGAACCTGCTACCGATGGCCGACCTTCGCTACGGCGGGACGACTTCCTCACCAGATCGCCAGTTAGTCGGCGAAGGTCGCCAAGGCCCAAGTCGCTGGGCCCTCCTCCTCCTCGGCGCCGGTTCCATCGCTGCCACCCCTAAGTCGGGTCGCCGGCGCTTCTCTCTGCCCGGTCAGGACGACCACGGCCGCCCTGGGTGCCGGCCGAGGGCTGCATGAGGGGTTCTCACTAAATAACCAAAGAAAATCAAAGTCGGATTCGGTCAAGAAGGAAACAGAAGCAAGAGAGATGACTTACCACACGGGGGTCGGTGGCGAGTACGGTTCCTTGTCAACTGCCATTCCTCCGTGAGGCCGCAGTTCGCCAGAAATTCACCGTGTCCACCACCTCCGCCAGGTATGTCTTTGGAGCACAGCCGACTGGGGTCCCATGGCCGCCATCTTACAGATCGACGAGGTCGGCCTTTGAGAGGAAGAACTCGGTGCACCACGGCGGTATGCAAGTCGGCCCCTGGGCCAATAGGCCCTTCGATCATGCCAAGACTCGGAGCCACAAGAATGGCGGGCGCTCGCAGGAGTCAATGACCTGCTAGATGGGACCAGCCGGGAGTCGCCACCAAGTCGCCGCCTCAGAAGGCGGCAGGTTGACCCGGCCGCCTCGTGGGCGACGTTTTTCACGTAGAAATATGTGCGCCGCCACATCTTCACCGACTTGATTAGTGGGATGGCAGGGAAGGGGTTGTCGGCTAACGGCCTCCTCATTATGCGAAAAGTGCCGCGACAGAGCCGCAGACGCGAACGACGTATGCCCGAGCTTGGCTTGAAGAATTTCCCCACACCGATGGTGGGGAGAACGCCAAGAAAGCCCTCGCACAAAGAGGCGGCGCCAGCAGCACCACCGTGTTTGGAGTGAGGTGGTGCGCCGAAGCCCGGAACTCCGTGAAGGCGCGAAGAAGCCGCCGGCAGCCCTATCCCGCCGCATGAGGTGCGAAGCGAATATGACCAGCTCGCCACCGCGCCGGGCGTTATTTCGCCGCCGCGGGCGCGGGTCTGCACTAGGTTGGTGCCGGGATGCAGCGCGGCCCGTGGAGGAACTGGCGATGTCGCTGCCCACTATGGAGCCATCCCACACGCACTTGAGCGCGCGCGGCGCGGCGGGCGAGGAGGAGTTTCATTCATGCGCGGCGTGGTTCGGGCGCGGAGGCAGGAGGAAGACGGGCAAGGAGGAGAGGGAGCGAGAGAAGCGAGGAGAGTGCGCGCAAGGCGCCGCCGCCTCCTCCCGCCTACTTATAGGCGCTTAGGCTGAGAAGCCGATAGCGGGCGGGATAAACCGTGCTCAGACCCACGCCTCATGATTTAATTCCACGACGCTATCGCACGCAGAACGACGGGGAGCCCAACCGCCCGCACGGCCGCGAACGGATTCGCCTGCCCGAGGCGCGGTAGTGGCGGGCCCCACCGACAGTTCGTCTCGTCACGCTGGGCGGGCAGAATGGCTCCGCCAGGGGCGCCACGCGGGCGGGCCCGAACGGCAGCTGCTCGAAGCTTATCAGCACGCTGTCCCGGATCCCGCCACGACCTTCAAGACCTTCGGAAGCAAGATGGCTCATCAAGGGCCGACCGCAGCTAGTCGGCTCAAGAGAGAGACGGGCGAGCCAAGCCTGTATTCTTCCATTAGAGGGATGAAACTATTGAGGCCTCGACATGTTGCCCACGGCGCCACCAGCTTCGGGACTACTGCCGGAGTAATGGGCCACGGGTAGGCAAACCCGAGCCCTCGGACCTTTCAAACATCAGGGCATCATGCCTCAAGACCCTAAGATGAAGAGCCTCGGGAGTCGGCGACAGAGCCGCCGATCGCCTCCCACCGAGTCCCAGAGACGGCCTCAAGATAAGCCGACTCCCAGCCAACGACTCCCAGAGAAGCCGGCTATGGGGAGTTGGCCCGCGACTCCAACCGCCTACTACTAATGCGACTACGGACGGGACGGGATGGGGCCGCCTCATAGCCCATCCCTGCCCCGTTCACAAAGGACGGGCATGGACACAGAGCACCGTACTGACGGAGATCTTCGTCCAGCAAGGCATCATGCCACGCTGCCCTCGATATCAGCCCTGCGGGCGGATCCTTATACCCACGGCGGCTCGCTCAGATGACCCGAAGACGGCGGGATTACCGTCCGGCGGAGGCGAAGACAGCGAGAGCGCCTAAGATCGACTGCTGGGAGTCGGCCTCGAGAGTCGGGCCGCCCCTCCCACGAGCCCGTGACGCCATTAACTGCATAAGACAGGAGGGCACAAGGATCGTCCGGACAAGCGGCATGCAATGCTACATGACCCCATGACCAAGCTCGCTTATTTGAAGCACGCCTATGAAATCTGCAGCCGGCAAGACTACCACAAGTGATTAGGGCTGTCGGCCCCATGCTGGACTGTCAAGCGGGCCCACTAGTCGGCGGGCCCCGTGAGTCATGGAGAAGACAACTTAAGAGACTGAGGTTGGGACCCGCCAGCCACGGATTATTGATTGTACTTCGGGGTAGGCCTATATAAACCCCCTGGGAACCCATGCAAGAGGTTGGACCCAATAGTTTTAAACACACATAGAGGGAAGAGAAGAGCTAGCCGTGCCCTTCTCCTTCCTCACTCCTAACAGCTCAAGGAGCAACTGTACCCACTTTGCCATAGTGATCATGCGGAGACCCCAGCAGAGCAAAGAGAGGTGTTATCTCCACGGAGAGCCCCGAAGCTGGGTAAGATTCACGGGCATGCGGCATGCGCCTCATCCCGCTTCTGTGCACCGGTGACCTTCTACTCGCCTCCATGATAAGCCATCCTTGGCATATGTCACACCCAACCCCGACAAGCCCGAACGATCAAATGAGGTGATGAGGAGGAGACATCGAAAACCCATCCCGGGTTGCCTCCGTTTATGACCTCGAACCTTTTCACGACACCCGTTGCTGGCCCTAGCAACCCGCCCGAGCAAATCAAATCACACCACCCGCTGGGGGCCGCCTCAGCTTCAAGAGATGGCACCTCAAGATGGGAGTATGGCCCCGCCCAGCTATGTACCAATACCACCGGTCACTTCTCCAACTCCATGGAGAACTTGATAGCAGATCGGCTGCTTGGCTGCTCTCCCAAAGGATGTTGATGATCCGACACAGGGTGGAGACCCGAGGGTGTGAGATCTTATTCAAACGGCCGGGCGCAACAAGAGACCTATTCTACAAACCAAACAGGATTCATTCAACTCCTCCTCCTTGGCTAGCATCGCCACAAAACCGGAGTCCGAAAGTTACAGCAGTACATGGAATCGTAAGCTTTGTCAAGCAATGCCCAGTCGTGAATTCAGCCGGGCGGCTATAACCCGTGCAAGATGTAATACGCCGAGGACGAGCGGCGGCTCAGCTAGCGGCTCAAGAAAGGCATATCAAGACCTCCCAGAGTATCCGACGACTTCTTTTGGAGCGGGTGTGACTACCAGAACCGGCGGTGTTCCTTGTTTGGTGCTGGCTCTGCGGGATGTACATCTACCCAAGGACTTCAAGGGACCTCGAAAGGTGACGAATTACACGGCCGACTTACAGCCCGAAGCATGAATCGAAAGTTATGAGATGGCCATGAAGCTATTGGAGGTCAGCGATGCAGCAATGGCTAAGTACTTCACCATGATGTTAGACGGAACAGCCCGGTCTTGGTTAAAGGGTTTGCCACCCAATTCCATTAGTTCATGGGCAAAGCTAAAGGCCCAGTTTATCCAGAACTTCAAGGACACTTGCAAGCAATCTGTGTCAATTGTGGACTTAACCAATTGTAAGAAGGAGGAGGGTGAATACACAACTCATTGGGTGCGCCGGGTCAAGGAAATAATACATTTGTCCGATAAGATGGATGCCGCTCAGAGTCCCTCATGTTGGAGAAGAATTGCCGCTTTGAGCCGCCGAGGCAGAAATCGGGCGCTTAAGCGTGATTGCAACGATATGGGTACGCTTAATGGCGGCTTTAGTCAAGTATGCCGATTCGATAGTACCAAGGATCCCGCCTCGATGAGGAAAAGACAGGAAGGGAAAGAAGAACGCCAATGGAAGGGGTCAGAGATAACCCGTAAATCAAGGAGGCAACAAGCGAAGGCGGAGGGTAACCTAGAGTTTGTGGCCAATGCCAATGCACAGGTAACAATCAGAGACGTAGGGAAAACCGCCTCGATCCGGGCGGGTCAGTCCATCTCTTGAGCAGCTTTAATGAACCTTGTCCGAGACACGGCATCGGAACAACCCGCCACCCACTTATGGAAAGATTGCACGATCATGAAGGCTTTCAAGAATTCCAACATGTTTGATGGCTATCATGGATCGGGCGGCGGTTCAGAGCAAAGGCTTATGGGCCCAAGGTGGTTCAAGTTCCGGCCAGGAAGTCAAGGCGGCTACAATCAACAAGTTAGCTCGGGTCAAGGGGGACAAAGCAGCAGAGCAATCAGTTATCAAAGCCACCCAAAGCAGCTGAATGGTGGGCAAGTATCATGTGTTTACCACTAATTTGTGCAAACATGACCGAAGGTTCATAAGAGGGCCGTGAATTTGTTGAGCCATGCGGTTCCACGTTATTTGAGGTGGTCGAGCAGCCCATTATATGGAGCAGGAAGATCACCTCCGGTTGATAATTCGGTCAGCTTGGCCTTGTGGTAGCACCTCAAAGTTGGTGGATATAAATTCACTAAGGTACTATGGACGGAGGAAGCAAAGATCAATATTCTCTATTATGAGACCTTTCACCGCATGGGGTTGACTGACATGACTTGAGGACGCCCAACACTATCTTTCATGGAGTGGTGCCCGTAAGTCGGGCGCACTAGCTGGCAAGATTGAGCTGAAGTGGCCTTTGGAGATGAATATGATTCCAGAGCTGAGAAATTGACGCTTGAGGTAGTCAAAATCAGGAGCCCGTGATCATGCTCGCTTGGACGGCCGGCTTATGCTAAGTTCATGGCGCGACTGCGTTATGTTTATCTGCAGCTCAGATGCCGGGTCACAAGGGTACCATCACCGCATGGGAGTCGAAAAGTAGCCTTGAATGTGAGGAAGGCGGCGCGGCTTATGCTGAAGTCTGTTTGTGCACCGAGGAGCTGAAGTTTTATCGTAATAATGTTGACCCGACAGATATGACTTCTTTAAAGAACTGACTACAGAGAATGACCCGACATCGAAGTTTAAATCGTCAATAAACAAAGCTTGTTGACTTTACTCCACCGACTCTTCCAAGCAGTTCAAAGATCGCTGCCAACTTGATCCTAAATAGGAAAGCGCTACCATCGAAGTTCATCTGTGAGAACCGGAAATCTCTGCATGGAAACCTTCCGACATGTCGGTGTTCCAAGGAACTCACTGAGCACACTCTTAATATTGATCCAAAGTATAAGCCGTCGTGCAATTTCTTGACGGTTCAATGAGGAAAGATGGAAAGCTATTGGGGAAGAGGTCGCTTGGCTCTTAGCGGCTGGGTTCATTGTGGAAGTCTTTCACCCGGAGTGGTTGGCTAACCCGGTGCTAGTACTCAAGAAGAATGGCACTTGTTGGATGTGTGTGGATTACACAGACTTAAGTAAGGCTTGTCCGGCTGATCCCTTTGCCCTCCCAAGTATTGATCAGATCATCGATGCTACGCGGGTTAAGAGCGCTTGAGTTTTTTTGGATGCTTACTCCGCTATCATCGATCAAAATGGCAGTTAGGACCAGGAGAAGACATCTTCATCACTCCGCTTGGAGCCTTCGCTATGTATCTATGCCATTTGGGCTCAAGAGTGCCCAGCGATTTATCAAAGATGTGTACAAAATTGTCTCCACAACAAATTGGGCGAATGTTCACGCTTATGTGGATGACATCGTGGTGAAGTCCAGTGGAGAAGGAAACCTTGATATCTGATTTAAAGGAGACTTTGATAATCTCCGGTTTATAAGATGATGCTTAACCCGACAAGTGTGTGTTTGGTGTACCGCAGCAATCTTCCGGTTTCGGTCTCAAACAGAGGCATTGAAGCTAACCCGAGAAGATCAAGGCGATCACCTCCTTGGCCAAACCGCGGCATCAATGATGTTCAATGATCGGCGGTTCGTGGTTGTCATTTAAGCCGCTCATAAGTTCGTTAGGCGAGAAGGCCCTCGCCGCTATATCGATGATGAAGAAAACGGATGCTTTATCTCGAGGACGCTGCCGACGCCGCTTTTGAGGATTTAAAGAGACTTGTCCGAGCCGCCGGTCCTTGCGGCTCCCATTGATAGAGAGCCATTGTTGTTATATGTGGTGCTAACGCCGAGCCGCCAAGCAGGCCATTGTGATGGAGCGCAAGGAGGTCGGGTAAGGAGCATCCGTTCAACTAATCGGTTTACTACATCGCGAGGTGCTCATTGAGTCCAAGCAAAGGTATCCACATTGGCGTAAACTTGTTTATGGGGTGTTTATGGTGTCGGAAGTCAAGCAAGATTTCCAAGGCCATCCTATAACTGTGGTAAGCTCGCCTTGGGAGACATTATCCGTAACAGGTGGAAGCCACAGAGCGAGTCGCCAAGGGGCCATTGAGCTTGGGCCTCATGGTTTGAAGTACATGCCACGACATACTATTAAGTCTCAAGCCTTGGTGGACTTTATCAATGATTGGACAGTAATTATAGGCACCGAGGAGAAGCCGATAACACATATTGGACTATTCACTTTGATGGGTCCAGAAGTTGAGGGCTCTGGGCTGAGTCGCTTTTAACTTCCGAGGTGACAAATTGTGTTATGTGCTCCGCTTATGTTTCCTCAGACTAACAATGCAGCTGAGTACGAGGCTTTACTCCATGGTCTTCGGATGGCTAAAGAGATGAATTTGAGCCGGTAAGGTGCTTAGGCCACTGCACCTCGTTGCTCAACAGTGTCGTGCACGGGACTCCAAGGATCCCCGATGGCGGCTTATCGTCAGGAGGTTGATGCGTGGTGGACACTTCAAGGGTTATCAAGTGGAGCACATTGATCGGAGGAAGAATGAGGCGGCCGATGCTTTGAGCGGCTGGGTCTCAGTAAGCCGGTGCCGCCTTAATACCTTTCTTGATGTTTTGCATAACCCTTCCGCAAAGTGCCTACAGAGGAAGAGCTAGCAGCTGCACCTAGAGGCACAAATGGTGGCAGCTCTCCACGTTATCCCAGATTGGGCAGTCCCATATTTGGCCTATATGACCCGGGAGAGTTGCTCGAGGACGAGACCTTGGCAAGACAAATCATCAAAGCGTCCAAATCTATGACAATTGTTCATGGCTTAACTACATCACCGCAGCTACATCGGGCATTTCAACGCTGTGTGTCGATGCTAAGGGTCGAGATACTGTGAGATCCATGAAGGAGATTGTGGTCATCATGCCGGCTCAAAATCTCGTGGCCAAGGCTTTCCTCATGGTTTCTATTATCGACGGCCATGCCGATGCGGAGGATCCGTCGCAGATGTGACGGATGTAAAAATTTCACGATGAGCTCATGTGTCGACTCAAGAATTAAGGATGATTCCAATTACTTGGCCGCTTGCAGTCCGGGGCTTGATATGGTTGGACCTTTCAAAGGTCTAAGGATAAGAAGGCACACCTTTTGGTGGCAAAGTGGATAAATTCACCAAGTGGGTTGAGGCAGAGTCGGTCAAGAGTGTGTCTGCAGCCACGGCGGTTCAGCTCATGAAAAGGTGATTTTTCATTTTGGCTTTCCACACAGATCATAACTGATTATGGTACTAATATCTCCAAGGGTGCCATGGTAGAGTTCTCCAACCGTAACATATCCGCTTGATGTTTCGGGTTGTTGCTCATCCTCAATCTAATGGTCAAGCAGAGAGAGCTAATCAAGAGATCTTGAAGGGTATCAAACCCCGCTCTTGGTCCCCTTACAAATAACTCCGGTTGTTGGGTGGAGGAGCTACCTCTCGCTATGGAGTATCAACACAACGCCTAATGATCTACAAAGTTATAAGCCTTTCTTCATGGTGTACTGGAGTGAGGCGCTCGCCAAGTGATATCCGCACGACTCACCCCGAGTGGCGGCTTACGTTGAGGCTGATAATGAAAAGGATCATCAGATGCACTTGACTTGTTGGATGAGGAGCGAGACTTGGCAATAGCCCGCCGGCGATTTATCAAGAAGACCAGCGCCGCTATCACAAACCGCCGGGTTAGAAGCAGAGCCTTCAGAAGGCGACTTTAGTGTTCGACTCATCCAGATCACCTACTATGCACAAGCTATCCCCTCCTTGGGAAGGACCCTTTGTGGTCAGCAAAAATCTGAACAACAGGTCATACTACCTTATTGATGTTCGAGAGCACAAAGACTCACGTAAGTTCGAGGAAAAGACCCGCCGGCCGTGGAACATAGCTCATCTTCGGCCTTATTATACTTGAGCCACTGGCTCTCAGCATATATATATATATATGTTTTTTCATTTTGAGCAATGTATATATTATATAAAGCAATAAAGCAGGACCTCTTTTTCTGTCCACCTTCAAAGGTTTATATATCTTTTTACCAGGTGGTGGAAACAACCAAAGCAGGAGCGGATCATATCTCGAATCCAGCTTCCTTTGGTCCGCTTATGATCACATCTCAATCTAGCCATGGTCACTTGGGGGCTTCTTGTTCAAACATAGGTCGATTCAACCAAAGAGAACATAGATGTCGATACCCAATTGATCGACATACGCCAAACCCACTTGGGGCTTCTTGATCATATTCAATCATAGCTTAACCCCTTTGGGTCCGACGTGGGTCGATTCAATCAACGCCATTAAACAACTCTCATGGTCACTTGGGGCTTCTGCTCAAACATAGGTCGATTCAACCAAAGAGAACAAAGCTGTCAATACCCACTTGATCGGCATCGCCAAAGCCATCGGGGCTATATGATCGTATTCAATCTTAGCTTAACCCTTTGGAACGGTTCACCGATCGATTCAATCGTAGGCCTTTGAAGTTAGGTTTACTATTCATTATACTGTAAGTATAAATGTTATTAAGGGCCGTAAACATTATATGTGCAACCTGCCAGAGTTAAATTAACTCTCTCGTTTGGGTCACATAAGCCAAGCGAGTATATAATAAATAAAGATCGCAGTATGCTATTGTGATCATAATCATAAATCGCCTTTTATATGATGTTTTGGTTCATACCCAGTTATCAATACTTTATGTGACCTCGATGCGATAAGTCGCTAAGGAATTCTATTTTGCTTTATACACAGGATAAAGCAAGAAGAATTTTGACATCAAGGAAAGATCAACATAAGCTGGAAGCATATAGCTAAGGCGGCTTATTTACAAAGATTATGCCACAAACATGCCAAGGCATGACAAAATTAAGAGGTTTTTCGACTCCATTACAAGACTCCCGAGTCCGAATAATGAAGCATTGTTTTTGCAAGTTCATAACGCCTGCCGTTCACTCCTTTTGTGGGCTTGATGGTTCCGGTTATCCTTCTCCGCCTCCGCTGGTTGCTTTGTCCTCGAAGGTTGATGAGGCCCACCAATGCCACTCAAGGCTTCAAACTCAGCTTCATCATCTATTAAACCGTTGGGTCCACTTCAGGCAAAAGTATGCTTACGAGTTGAGGGATCAGCTGATTTGATCATATGGAGTGTTTGAATTCTCCTGCTCGCTGCCATAGCCCGAGAGTATTTGGAGAGGTCAAGATTGCTCCAAATAAGGGTAGCCACGGACATATTACTTTGACGCAGCGGTGAAATCATGATCATCAACACGATACCATTCTCCTTCGCACTCGGTATCCAAGAGCAAGGTCGCCTGGTCTAGTTCTGAATCCATGCTTTTGCCCGCCTCAAGGCCGCCTCCCCCGGTCTTGAAGATGCTCGCTTTAAATCTCGGATCTGCCGAGGTAGCACAATGAGACACTTCAACACGCCTTGCGTAAGGTGAGGAGTGGTATTTGATAAGGCTACAACAGTAAAGCACGCCGTGATCTGCGTGTACAAATGCTCCACTAGAGTGTAAACCGCTTTAAGTTTGACCAGCATGTTCTCGTTGAGGTTGGTGCCCCTGGGCCTGTGTTCACAAACATAAAGGTGAGCCGGAGTTAACGATAAAAGCAATAATCAAGGGAAGGATTGCAATGTTTGGAGTTATGAACAATAGCTTACCGAAGATGGCTGAGACCATTTGAGTTATATGACGCTTTAAGCTGGACAGCTCGGTTGTTGCTTCTGCAAGGGAAGCCTCTGCCATCTCAAAGCCGGGTCACCAAAGGAAGCCTTCTCATCAGCCCAGATTTTCTTCTCGACTAAAATGTTTCTTCAACTTCTTGTTCGTAGATGCTGAATTCAAATTTGAGTTGGCTTTTGAGTTTCAAGCTCTCGAGTTGTTAGACGGCTCTTCAGTCAGCAATCTCCACTCAGATTGACTTATGGTGACCTACATTGATACCGAAGTTACGTAAGAATCATGGTAAGATATATTAAGTCCCAAGCACTTTACAAGTGAACATACTTGACACTTGGGGCTAATGTATGTCAAGAATTTTAATCTACCATGTCGGTTATGTATATTAAGTCTCAAGCACTTTACAAGTAAAGATACTTGACACTTGGGGGCTAATGTATCGTAAGTTCAAAACTATCATGCTATAACCGTTAAAGATATTCTTTAAACCGGAGATATCAATAGTAAGCAGATTTCTAAGTCTACAACATATTTATTCATAAGCAGTAGACTTGGGGGCTGGTATAGTAAGTAAGATTCAGGAAAACAATATAAGTTATACCTCAGATTTGGGCTGTATTTGTTTCACCATGTCAATTTCCAGGTCACGGCTATTATGCACTTGATTCAGATAGCCCGAGACTATATCACCAATTTAGGTGAGTATAATCAGAATGTCCTGCTTGGCCTTTCGCTGCTCGACAAGTTCTTCTTGGCACTACATTTGGCAAGGACATTAGGTCCCTTGCTCAATAAACTGCTTTTCAACACTTCAACTTCCCGGTCAGCTTGTTTTGACCGGCTAGGATCTTCCGGTTATCGTAGCTATTGAGAGTATCTTCGGCAAGCGGGTCGAGGTTGGCACCGAATGTCGAAGTCGTTCAGCGGTTGATGGGTGGAGCTGGCCGAGCAGTATATATCAGCGCCGTTCAGCTACAATCGGTCTTGAGATGGCTTATTCTTCTTCGCTTCTTGCTGGCTTTCACTTGCATACCGTCAACAAAGGTAGAAGGATGAATACTAAAGCATGAGTAAGGTGAAAGCCTAAAGTAACTAAACTTACAGCAGCATTCGGAGCAGTTTTGAAAGCCGCATGTTTGATTGCATGGACTCACGGAGGAAGGAGAGGTATCCTGATAATTGAGTCGATGAATTGAGAGGTTGGCGAATTAAACCCGCCAAAGGAAAAATAGAACGCAAATCGGAGATAACCTCAATCCGACGCTTCTTAGTTACGCTAGGTGTCGAGGAGAGTTCTCGCATCCTGTTGGTCCGGTCCGCCTCCGCTTTCAAACTGTTGGTGCTTAAAAAGAAATTGAGGATCTTGATAAGTTAGAGGATGCGAAAATCTTACTTTCCGGTCACCTTTCGGATTTTTGCTTGGGCAAAGGCTCGAGTCGAGGAAATTATAGTTACCTCTTCGCCAACCGCTTGGTCGCCCCGTATCCTCCTCGAAAGGATGAAATGTCAATAAAATAATGACAAAGGAGTTAAGAGAATCAGGGTTTACCTCTTGATCATCCGAAGAAGTGTCGCTCGAGGATTTTGTTTTAAGTCGCAGGCGCCAACCCGTATATAAGGGATGACCCGCTGGTGGCTTAGGGCAAGAAACAACTTATCGAGAGCCGCATAGCGATCTCGCCCCCTCGTCATCGAAACATCAAGCAATACCAACCCAACGTAGGCCTTCCTTCACCGTAAGGGTCAACTAGTATAAACCTCTCGTGTCCTTTTGTCCCGATTAACCCTTTAAGCTTCCTAGTTGCGATGGCTCCACGATTAAGTCCTTGCAAGAGGACATCTGCCGTGACAATTCCACCACAACCTTGAAGTGGTCTTTTGTTTTCCAAGTTTTGGCTGAAATCTTTTGATGGATTATGGAACAAGGAGTGGCAAGAGTTTAAGCTTGGGGATGCCCATGGCACCCCAAGATAATCTAAGGACACCAAAATTAAAGCTTGGGGATGCCCCTAAGGCATCCCCTCTTCGCCTCACTTCCATCGGTAATTTAACTTGAGCTATATTTTTATTCACCACATGATATGCCAAACCTCTTGATTCCACGAAGTGAAGACACACGAAGATATGCTCGGTCTCCCACTTCGTAAGTCACTTCCTTGCGCTTCTTGTCGGTGTAACTCTTCCGTCATGATGTGCTATCTTGAGCCTGTCTCGAATCAGCTTGACTTTCTCTTGGAATCCTTGATAAGGTCGGAACCGAAAAGTGATCGATCTCCAACACTATCCCACACAGAATGGTGTTCGCACCTCCTTCCGTATAGAGCTTGAAAGGGCCATCTTCAAACCGGATTGATAATCTGTTGTTGTATGAGAACTCTGCGATGGCAAATTATCATCCCAGCTAGACCCATAGTCTAGCACACAAGCTCTCAACATGTCTTCCGTAATCTGATTGACTCTCTCGGTCCATCCATCTGTCTGCGGATGAAAAGCTGTCTCAATTCCAGCCTCGTACCCAAAGTTTCATGCAGCTGCTTCCAAAACTTTGAGGTAAACTGCGCTCCTCTATCGACACGATTTTCCTCGGAACTCCATGCGACATACGATCCTGGTCATGTATATCTTGGCCAACTTGGCACTGGTATAGGTAGTCTTCACGGAATGAAGTGAGCTACCTTAGTCAAACGATCAACTACTACCCAGATAGAATCATAACCTGAACGGGTCTGGGTAATCCTGTGATGAAATCCATACCAAGTTTCTCCCATTTCCAATCGGGGAATCGGCAAAGGTTGAAGTAACCTGCTGGCTTCGATGTTCTGCCTTTACACGCTGACAAACATCACATACTGCTATGTACTCGGCAATGTCCTTCTTCATACCGTCCACCGTAAACTTTGCTTCAAATCCGGTACATCTTGGTGTTGCCGGGTGAATCGAGTACGGTGAATCATGAGCCTCTGAAGAATTAGCTTCTGAGCTCGGGATCATTGGGCACATAAATCGATCCTCAAACCATATAGTTCCGTGTTCATCCTTACGGAATCCTTTAGCTTTTCCTTCCTCCATCTTTTGCTTTATCTCATCGATTTCCTTGTCCGACTTACGGGCTTCACGAATCCTTTCGGTCAAGGTGGACTGAACTTCTAGAGTTGCAACAAATCCTTTCGAACTATCTCCGCCGGAGATCTCTCGAGGTCATCGACTAACTCCTGGGTAATCCTCCTGCTTTGTAAGAGTATTCACATAACTCTTACGGCTCAAAGCATCTGCTACAACATTAGCTTTACCGGGTGGTAATGCAGCCTCATGTCGTAGTCCTTTATCAACTCTAGCCATCTCCTCTCGCTCGAGGTTTAATTCTTCTGCGTGAAGATATATTTCAAACTCTTGTGATCTGTGTAGACATCACAATGATTTCCGATGAGGAAATGTCTCAGTCTTGAGTGCATGCACTACTGTTGCTAACTCCAAATCATGCGTGGCATAATTCATCTCATGAGGCCGTGGCTGTCCGGAGGCATAAGCTACAACCTTACCTTCCTGCATCAATACTCCTCCGAGTCCTTGACGAAGCGCCTAATAAACCTGGTATTCCTTGTGTATGTCCGCAAAATCAACATCAGGCGGTGACCAACCGCTTCTTCAATTCCTGAAACGGCTTCACATTCCTCGGTCCAAACATACTTGGCTTCCTTCTTCAACAGCTCGGTCATGGGCTTAGCAATCTTCGAGAAGTTCTCAATGAACCTCCGATAATATCCTGCGAGTCCGAGAAAATGCGGATCTCCTTGATCGAGGTGGGTGATCGCCAATCGGTGATGATTCAACCTTGGCGGGATCAACTGCTATTCCTTCTCCTGAAATAACATGTCCGAGGAATCCAACTTCCTTCAACCAAAATTCACATTTGCTGAATTTGGCATACAACCGATGTTCTCAAGTTTCTCGAACTAGACGCAAATGCTCCTTATGCTCTTCCTCGCTCTTGGAGAATATCAATATATCATCGATGAACACCACGACAAACTTGTCCAAATATTCCATGAACACCTTGTTCATCAAATTCATGAAGTATGCAGGAGCATTAGTCAATCCAAATGACATGACGGTATACTCATATAAACCATACCGTGGTGAATGCTGTTTTGGGTATATCCTTTTCACGAATCTTCAATGATGATACCACGATCAAGATCGATCTTAGAGAATACCTTGGCTCCAACAAGCTGATCAAACAAGTCATTGATCATCGGCAGGGGTACTTGTTCTTGATGGTTACTTCGCTCAAAGCACGATAATCCACAACCATCCTCAAGCTTCCATCCTTCTTCTCTACCAAAAGAACTGGGGCTCCCCAAGGTGATGAGCTTGGCGAATATATCCTTTCTCCAATAACTCATTTATTTGATCCTTGATCTCTTTCAACTCATTCGGTGGCATCCGATAAGGTCTCTTGGATATTGGGGCTGTGCCGCAATAACTCGATCAGAAATTCAATGTCCCCGTCCGGTGGCATTCCCGTAATTCCTCCGAAACACATCGGAAATTCTTGCACCACTGGCACTTCCTCCCGAACAACTCCCGTGAGGGAATGCACTGATTCTTCATCCGGCTGTGCTCGCTACATACTTGATCCTCTTACGCCCGGTGGTGAGCTGAATAGACTTGCGGGCACGATCAATGTTCCTTCAAACTTTGACAGCCAATCCATGCCTAGGATTACATCCAAGGTCCGGGTTTCCAACACTATGAGGTCCACGGAAATTTGTGGTTCCCGATGTTGAGGGTTGCAGGACAGCCTACTCCCGCCATCATTTCTCCTCCTGCGAACCGACGCGAAGGGGCTTCTAAGGGTTCTAGTGCGTAACCGTACTTTTCCACAACTACCCTTGATATGAATGAATGCGCTGCACCGTAATCAAAGAGAACCAAAACTGAACGTGAATTCAATAAAACTTACCAACCACGATTATCCGGTTGATCATAGACGCCCTCCACGCCGATGTGGTTCACCCGAGCACGAGGGAACAGATTTGGCTTCTTCACCGAGCCTCCATTGCCATTTCCATTCTTCCGCTTGGCCTCCGGCAGTCGGTGGCATAGTGCCCCGCCTTCCGCACTTGAAGCGGTGATGTGGCTCAGATCCTTCGAGCCGGGCAGAACGGTGCTGATTGCCATTACCATTGCCATTGCCATTGCCATGGCCTGACTTGTTGTCCTGGCTGCGGTTGTTCCCATTTCCTCCATGGTTATGAACTCCATGGTTATGATGGGTGTGCCCTCCCGAGTACGGTGCATAGCGGGCTTCGCCGAGCTCTGAGTTGTGCTTCCCCGGCTGTACTTCCGCTTGCGACTTTCTATCTGCTGCTGCTTGCCTTCCGAATGGTGGCCTTGTCTACCAGCTCCCGGTAGTTGTTGAAAGTAGCCACAATAAGCTGCATGCTCGGTTCATCATTGAGTCCCTCAAGGAACTTCTCCGCTTGGCGGCATCTGTGGCCACATCATCGAGGGCATAGCGAGCGAGCTTGCTGAATTCATCCACGTCTTCGTGCCACAAGACGGTTCCCTCGGCGCAAGTTGCGGAACTCACGCTTCTTGAGACTCATGGCTCCAATGAGACATGAGCAAGTCGGAAGGCTCGCTGGAATTGGTCCCAAGTGATGGCACCAATGGGAAAAGTGGCGTGTAATTCTCCCACCAAGAAGCTGCAGGTCCATCCAGTTGATGCGCGCAAAGCGCACCTTCTCAAAGATCGGTGCATCCAACGGTGACTAGCTCTCTTCCGATCTTGCGGAGCCAATCATCGGCCACTATCGGCTCAAGGCTACTAGAGAACACCGGCGGATTCAACCTCGTAAATCGAGTCAAGTTGTCCACAATGGGTGGTGGCGGTGGCGGTGGATTGTTGGCGTGTTGTTCGATTCGGATAAGGAGCTGCATCGGTGCATTCTCTGCTTTGGAGCAGCTGGGTGAGCTCCGGCGGAAACCAATTATCACGCCTCGGAGGCATCCGTGTTTTGGAGGGATGAGAAATTTAGAATAGAACAATGGTCTATGAGGAATAACACTACCCATATGAATGCACAATCATAACACACCAATCATTTATTCATTCCACTCAAACATGGTTCAAACTCGATTACAAAAGCTCATGACTAATCGAAGGGAAAACATCGGCCTAAACTGATCGACGAAAAAGTAAAAGATAACATGGTGGTCGACTAAAAGTCTTCATCAGTGGCGCCTCCTCTTGGGGTTTCCTTCAGTGGTACTCCCTTCGAAATCCTGATCATTGCTCACGAGGGGTGCTTCATCTCCACTCGGGTAAAGGTCCTCTCCCAAATCCATCTTTTCCTCTATCGCGGCAAGCTTCATCTTCAGATCGTCGACTATCTCCATGAAGTCCGTGATTTCTTCCTCATGGCCAAGGAAGTCTGCGTGCCTTCTCCTCCAGTTCTAGTTCGCGGAACAAAGCTTCCGTGTGTCTTGAGTTACGGCGAGTCCGAATCTCCGCTTCTGAGAAGACACTCCAAGTCCCGGATGTATGAGAGAGTGGAATCGCCCTCAATGGTACGGATGATATCTCCATTCCTTGCCCTCGCGAGAAACCATGGCGAGGTCTCGAGTGATCGAGCTCGCCCTGATACTCCTCTCGAGATGTCCAAGTGCTCGGTAGATCGCCACGCCCCTTCCGATGATCCAGCTTGAACTCGGTGAACTCAAAGTTGATAGGCTCCGTGTGTCCTCCAAAGGTTCTCCACAGGATATGCACTTCAATCAGAAGCGGGTGTCCATCGGAAGTGCATTAGTGGGTTTCCGGTGATTGAGGGTAGAGCTATCTTCAGCTGCTTCACCATCTGGACCAACTTTCTTCCAAAGGGCATCGCCTCATCGGGCCGGCGTAACTCCGTAGCAAACTGGGTTGAACTCGACGGCCATCTAGAATGTTGCAAAGGGAGAAGAGTCGAATTTGAACAGGGAAGAATTATAGAATGAAAAGGGTTCAAAGTAAATGGTCTCGCTATGGCTTTCCGATCCTAGGGGTTACGATCCTACGGTCAGCGGTGCTCGATACCATCTCTCAGAGCGACCTGACCCAAAATCGGTCAAATCTCCGTGTCTGTATTCATCCCAAGATCATGCCGGTACTCACAAGACATTGATAAAGTAATCAAAGTTCAATCACACCTGAATATCATTAAACGATTCTCATATAGAGTCTTTATTACAAGGGAATAAATTCGCTCAAGGCCAACTCATGAGAAATAAACTACTAATGCCGCGGAAGCGTCGAAGATAAGCGAGTCCATCCGACTCCAAAGGGCAATCGCCAAGCGCGAGCGTAGCCTCACTCCCGATCGAATATATCTCTCGCAACATAATACGTTGCAGCCATGTAGGTCAGCTTTTGGAATAAGTCGGCAAGTCATGAAGAATAACAATAATAAAGTTACTAACACTATATGCATTTTGGTGTGGAGCTCTAAGTTTCATCATTTTGCGAAAAGCAAATTTTATCCTACTACAAAGGACTTGCTTGCAAATTACTACAATTGTTGGTAGTTATTGAGATGGTTCCGCCAACCAATATCTCTTTCCCAAATTATTAAGTCATAAACCCTCAAATTATTTCATTAGTTTTAGTGTTGAGATATCCGAATACTTCCAAGTTCCAGAGGCTCAAATGTCCGTAATCGGGACACGGCTAATCGATTAGATCTTTAACTCTGCAGAGGGTTGCGACTTTCCCGCAAGAATCATTCCTCCTTTAAAGTCTTCGCACTTCATGGTGTTTGAAGACGGACGAATGAAACAGGTCTTCCAAAGAGTTCTTCCGCCACCGCCGGTACCCATCCAATCCTACCGCTCGCCTACTTCTCGTAGTACCGCCCAGCCAGCGTCACTACTAGGGTCAACCCAGCCAGAGCCCATAATGGCTTGCGGCTGCACAGTAAGCTTCCGGTCATGGGGCATCCATCCTTCTCTTCGTGGCTGGGTGAAGCTTTCCGCAGGATGTCATGGCGCTTCTCCATGCATCCCGCCACCACTGGTGCTCCAGGTGCCCGTCAACCGTCCTCCACCCAAAGAGTGATTTTCGAAGTCCATCTTGATCATTGTAGTTCATGGGGTCATCATCATCATTGACTCTCACATCTTGCTTATGAATTTCACTCATCCCAAATCCCGCCTCTGAGCATAGCAAAATAACTACTACGCCCGGGGTCATGGTAACAAGGGATTGGTTCATCCTACCACATGATACTACTCAAGTTTAATGACTTCAAGATTCCACTACTGCATGCATGGTGGGGTGGTGACAACTACTAATGCACAAAAACATAGGTATAGAAATAACATGATCAAAACTTGCCTTGCTTGATGATCCTCGAAGCTAAAGAGTCGAGTAGCAAGCTTCAGACTCGAAACTCTACCGAGACAAACAATAACACAATAAGCACAAAGCAATAGGATCACACAACATAACAAAAGTAACACAACAAAACAAATCAGAACCAAATCCAAAAGAAAACTCAAAGAAACCAATTCAAGTTTTTCCCTACCCCAAACAATAACTAAAATAGTTTTTATATAACAAAATTCCTTAATATAACCTAATTATGCTTTTAAGTTATCTTAACAGAAAAGGTTTCACTAAGCA
This sequence comes from Aegilops longissima, assembly GCA_021605205.1. Lineage (NCBI taxonomy): Eukaryota > Viridiplantae > Streptophyta > Magnoliopsida > Poales > Poaceae > Aegilops > Aegilops longissima. Next base: position 346,320,994 of record CM038679.1, read on the forward strand.
ACTAGGAGCAAAAAGAATTAATTAAAAGCTATTATAAAACTCATTTTAGGCCTAATCCAATTTCTATTAAGAAAATAATTTAAAACTTTTATTAATTATAAATAAAAGTTCATCTAATGGAGTGACAGAAACTAACCTAGGATAACTAATCACAAGTTAAAAATAAATTCATTTACTAATTAATTAATTAGGAAAACAGAACTAGTTAATTAATTAGGATTAATAGGATTCTGTCTAAAACTAATTATTTATTAATCCTAAAATACCCAAGTTAATTTCTAGGGTTTGGCAATGTCAAATTAAAGTGGTGACAAAAGAATCATGCAAAAATAATTTTTCTAACTAAAGTTATAGCAGATTTACTATTCTGACCAAAACTAAAATAAAGCAATTTTAATTATTTTTAACATAGCTAAATATATATTCTACAGAAACTACATAAAATTTGCAATCCAACAAAAAAGATTCATCTAAAAATATTAAACAGAATAAAAGATATACATTTTGAAAACAGAAACTATTCGCTAAAACAGAAAATCAAAATAAAAGAAAAAGGCCTAATGGGCCTATATCGCCACAATATGTTAGATAGCCTAACGGGCTCTAGGGTTAACTAAAACGAACCGCCTAAACAAATAAACCTAAACTAAAAATAAGCCGAGTGGACCGCCGGTTTTATAATAAAACTTACCCTTCTGGGCTTCTAATCGGGCCGTTCATCTAAGATTGGGCGGGAGGGCGATGCTCGGGCTTACGGACTCGACGGCGGCGGCGGGGGCGAGAGTCGTCAGGCGTCAGGCGTCGGGAGCTCCCATGACTCGTCGGGAGGATGCGGAGGAGCACGGGGTGGTTCGTGGGGTCTGGGTGGGTCGGGGAACTAGGGCGTCGTCGTGGCGACTTTGGCGAGCTCGGGACTCCGGTGAGCTCGGGAGGGAGAGGGCGAGGGGGTCCGGCGAGGCTAGGGGGGAATGGGGTGCGGAGGGGTCGGCTTTTATAGCCTGGGGTCGGGCTCGCCTGGAAGGGATCGGGGTGGTCGGGATCCGGATCCTTGGGATCCGGTCGATCTCCCATGAGGTCGTGGCGTGGGGGGGGAGAAGAGGGCGGGTCCCACGGGTCAGCGAGAGAGAGAGGGCGAGGGGTCGGGTGGCCGAGGCCTAGCGCCTTCGAACACGGGCGAGGGGTGAGGCGAGCTGGCTGGCTGCTGGGCGGCTCGGTCAAGGCTTAGGCGAGGCGCTGGCTGCGGAGGGGGGTGCGGCTGGCTGGGCTGGGTGGCCTAGCTAAGCCTTGAGGGGTTTTCTTTATTTTTTAAATAAAACAAAACAAAATAAAACCATATCTATAAATATTTTATATAGGGTATATATATACCAAAATGATCAGGGAATATTCCTTTCATTTGAACATTTTTCCAAAGGCAAAATCCAAACTTCATAAAAATCTATTTTTTCAAATTCAAATAAATTTCAGATTTGAATCCAAATCTTTTGGCAATGTTTTCTTCTGATATTTTTGGAGTGTCATGTTTGCTCCTCTCATACTTTTGATCAAGTATTTATCAGGCTTAGTTTTTGAAATGTTTCCCACATGCCAAAGTTTGAAATTCAAATTCAAAACTCAAAATTCTCTGAAACTTCAAATGGCATTCAAATTCAAACAGGATGCATAGGATGCTTAACTATAATTGTAAAACATTCCAAATAGGAAATTTGGGATGTTACATAGATGCAGGAAGGAGTCGGTCTACTTGTCTTGGACGTGATGCCTATATACATGATCATACCTAGATATTCTCATAACTATGCTCAATTCTGTCCATTGCTCAACAGTAATTTGTTCACCCACTGTAGAATACTTATGCTCTTGAGAGAAGCCACTAGTATCTATGGCCCCCTGGTCTATCTTTATCATATTAATCTCCCAACACTTTATTATTGCTTTTCCTTTTACTTTATTTTTATTTTACTTTGCATATCTATACAAAAAATATTATCTATCATCTCTATGATATCTCACTCTCGTAAGTGACCATGAAGGGATTGACAACCCCTAATCACGTTGGTTGTGTGGAGCTATTGTTTTTGTGTAGGTACGAGGAACTCGCGCGTAGCCTCCTACTAGATTGATACCTTGGTTCTCAAAAACTGAGGGAAATACTTACTCTACTCTGCTGCATCACCCTTTCCTCTTCAAAGAAATCCAACGCAGTGCTCAAGAGGTAGCAGGAAGATTTCCTTGAGCACCCCCCAAGAAATCATCCTGCTACCTCTTGAGCACTGTGTTGGATTTCCTTGAAGAGTAAAGGGTGATGAAGCAGAGTAGAGTAAGTATTTCCCTCAGTTTTTGAGAACCAAGGTATCAATCCAAAGAGGAGGCTACGCCATGAGTCCCTCGTGACTCTAACAAAACAAATAGCTCCACGCAACCAACGCGATTAGGGGTTGTCAATCCCTTCACGGTCACTTACGAGAGTGAGATCTGATAGAGATGATAGATAATATTTTTGGTATTTTTTGGTATAGAGATGCAAAGTAAAATAAAAACAAAGTAAAAAGCAAAGCAATAATAAAGTGATGGAAGATTAATATGATAAAGATAGACCCGGGGGCCATAGATTTCACTACTAGCTTCTCTCAAGAGCATAAGTATTCTACGGTGCGTGAACAAATTACTGTTGAGCAATTGACAGAATTGAGCATAATTATGAGAATATCTAGGTATGATCATGTATATAGGCATCACGTCCGAGACAAGTAGACGGACTCCTGCCTGCATCTACTACTATTACTCCACTCATCGACCGCTATCTAGCATGCATCTAGAGTATTAAGTTCAAGAAAACAGAGTAGCGACTTAAGAAAGATGATATGATGTAGAGGGATAAATTCATGCAATATGATAAAAACCCCATCTTGTTATCCTCGATGGCAACAATACAATATGTGCCTTGCTGCCCCAACTCTCACTGGGAAAGGACACCGCAAGATTGAACCCAAAGCTAAGCACTTCTCCCATTGCAAGAAAAACCAATCTAGTAGGCCAAACCAGACTGATAATTCGAAGAGACTTGCAACCGCTCCTTCCAAAACGGAGCATCTCACATGAAGGATCATGGTTTCCCAAAAGGAGACGTGTCAATTTAAACTCTTGTGGGCAGTGACTTCATCGTTTGGCCTCATAAAAATTTCCACAGTACACAATCACCATTATACCACGAGTTTGATTTTCTGGCGCATTTCAGGTATCATTAGCTATATTTAAGACATTTTTTGATATTAACGTGCATTTTGTGCATAAAAATAAAATTACAACCGGAACTGCATGTGCTGTCGGAAGGGATGAGGATCGACGTTCAATCTGGGAGCATCCAATGGTGCAGACGTACGATCTGTGGGTTTGGGTTCTAGCCAATCAGAAAGCATGACTTAGATCGTGGGCGGGGTGGTGGCGGGGTTTGGTTGGCACACGGCTTTCATCAACGAACCGTGTGCTATTCGCAAACCAGATTGCATATTTTTGTTCACATATACTGTAGTGAGATCGATTGAGTGTGATACCTTTGTGATATAATAATAATATTATTAATAATAATAATAATAACAACAAAAAACAGTTCATATTCATTGCTTGAGCTGACAGCATATCAAGGTCAACATATTAACGGTTCTTACATCAACAGAAAACCGGGCATAACTCACAAATTCAGTACACGCAACAGTTCTAAATAGAACGAATTAAGTTGTAGGGTAGGCATAAAGAATACTCTTACAGCTTAATCCCATGTACATGTGGGAACTGGGATCATTAAGTTGACCTCGAATGAACTTGGGGTTTTTGATGATTTTAAACTTCTTCTCTGTTGCACTGGTGCGTGATCCCTTGGCTGGCAACTCATCAAATTCATCGTACTCGTCCTGATCGGCAACATCATCGACACCCAGTACCCTTCTCTTCCGATGCATCGCTAAATGCCCGTTCTTATGCAAGGGTTCTTCCACAAAGAAAATCTGGGTAGCATCGCCGGCAAGAATGAATAGGTCCACGTGATATGCCATCGTTGTCCTGTTAACACAGGTCTTCCTCTACTCATCAATCCTTACCTGACCAAGAGGGATCCATGTGCACCTGAATAATGCCACCTTTACTTTCACATAGTCAAGCTCCAAAATCTCTTTGATGGTTCCATAGTATACCCTTTTATCAGCTTCATCTATAGTCGTGCATTCTATTTGAACAGAGTTGTACTGATATGAGGTCTTCTTATCACGTTCCTCAGTGTAGAATGTGTATCCATTTATGTCATATGCTTGGTACGTCAGCACCGTAGGTGATGGCTTTTGTGCCAACCACGTAGCAATGCCATTGATGGATCCTTGTGCCAAACGATTCTTCAGCCATTCGGCGTAGTTCTTAGTGTGCTCCTTCATCTCCACCTCTGATGAAGGCACCATTGGTAAGAATATTTGGCGTATCTCCGCCAAGTGTTCTTCGGCATAAGCGATGAGAACTGGGCTATTAAGCAGTACCGTCAAATGGGCTTTCTCTGCCAATTCTCCAGGTGCAGCCATTTGCATGCCAGCAAGGACTGGCTTACATTTCAACCTTCCCTCATAGCGAGAGAGGGGTAAACTTATAGGTCTTTGTTTCATGTGTTCGGTGCAAAACTCAACCACCTCCTCCACGGTATAACCTTGTAGGATGCTTGCCTCTGGATGGTTTCGGTTCCGACAAAAGCGCTTCAGGATTGCCATGAACCACTCGAAGGGATACATGTTGCGAAGAAACACAGGACCACAATACTTTATCTCGTCGACAAGGTGCACAGTGAGATGGACCATGATACCAAAGAATGTCGGTGGGAAAACATCTCTAGGTTGGACAATATTCTTGCAATACCATCTTGCATATGATCCAACTCTTCAGGATCTACAACTTTCTGCCATAGTTGGCTGAAGAAATCACAGAGGTCAATGAGTGTGTTTCTTATATCTTTGTCCATCAGATTCCTTATGGCCACCGGCAGGATTTGTGTCAACATTACGTGGCAATCATGTGACTTCATGTGTTCCAACTTCATTTTACCTGAGCTCACATCCACGATACTTCTGATGTTTGCGGAGTAGGAAGAGGGTGTCTTAACTGAAAACAAATAGGTGAAGAACTGTGTTGCTTCTTTTGTACTGAAATTGTAACTCTGGCGAGCTTTGATGAATTTGTCATCATCTTCTGCTTCACTCTTGCGTTGTGATTTATCAACAAGCATATCGAGCCATGAACCGTCACCATCCTTTCTTTTACCTTTAATCTTGAGCAGAGTACCAAGGATGCTTTCACATACGTTCTTCTCTATGTGCATGACATCGATGCAGTGATGTACACGTAGAATCTCCCGGTAAGGTAATTTCCAGAACACCGATTTCTTCTTAAACACTCGATCCTTGGGTGTTAGTTTCACCGTCAAAGGGTGGTTCTTTCCAAGCACAACATTAATTTTTTTAGCCATGTTGTGGACCACCACCCCTTCATAGGGTCTTGGGGCTGCAGCAGCCTCTGAAGTACCATCAAATTCATCTTTCATCTTTCGGTATGGGTGATTTTTCCGTAAGAACCTACGATGATGCAAATACACTGTTTTGTGCGAGTTGGGAAGTCTTCTGCTAGCTCTCGTATCCATGCATGTGACACACCCTACTTCTCCCCTTGTTTTCTACCCCGATGTGTTGCCTAATGCTGGCATATCTTGAATGGTGTGCACCAACATGGCATGTAGATCGAAAATCTCCTTTCTGTAAGCATCATAAAGTTTTACAGCAAGCACATCTATCCACACTGTCAGTAGTTCTTCTACCAGTAGCTGAAAGAAAATGTCGATGTCGTTTCCAGGGTGCTACGGGCCTTGGATAATTACTGACATCATAATGTATTTTTTATTCATACACAACGAAGGAGCTAGGTTATATATGCACAGAAGCACCGGCCATGTGCTGTAATTGGTGCTCATATCGCCAAAAAGATTCATCCCGTCAGTACACTCCCCGAGCCTTATACTTCTAGGATCCTTGGCAAAATTTTCAAACTTTTTGTCGATTAATTCCCACTGAGCCATGTCTTTCGGGTGCCTCATATACCTATGCGCAATTTTCTCATCATGATGCCACCGCAACCTCTTTGCCTCTCTAGGGTTTGCAAACAAACGCCTCAACCTTGGAATTAAAGGCAAGTACCAAACAACCTTGAACGAGACTCCTGTCGTGATCTCGTCGTCCAATTTGTACTTGTCCTTTGCTCTCCTGTGCTTTGTATCATGCATGCTTGCATGTGGGACATGCACGATAATCTTTGTACTCACCACGGTATAATATACAATCATTCACACAAGCGTGTATCTTCTGTACTTCAAGTTCCAATGGGAAACAATTTTCTTCGCTTCATTCGTTCTTCTGGGGAGCACATTATCTTCCGAAAGAATTTCTTTCAAAAGACATAACATCTCTGTGAAGCCCTTGTTTGATAGACCGTTTGCCACTTTAAATCTGAGAAGCGCCAGGGTGGCACTCAACCTAGAATATTTCTTTTTGCAACCTGGATACAATTCTTTCTTGGAGTCCGCATCAATGGTTGGCAGATCCTTGTACCCAATCATATGCTTATCTGGGCCCTCGAAATCTGGAATCATAGCAGCAAAATCTGGCATATCAAGGTCATCGTCATCTGCGTTGACATCTTGGTTTTCCAGTGGGCGTTTCAGCTTTCCGGTGTTCCATTGATAGCTTGACGCCTCTGCCCCGATGTTAGATTAAACATCCATGTGACACTGATCGGGGTTTGGCATCTCGCAGCCCTGGGTATCTTCATCCATGACCTCCTCTTCACCGTGTCTGGTCCAATGTGTATATCCATCCATGAATCCCCTAGAGACTAAGTGCATCTGGACATCTGCAACTTCATGTGACTCTGTATTGGCACAATCAGTACATGGACACAGGATGTAATTCACATCAACAATTCTCCTCTTTGTACTTTCAGCCAAATTCATGAACTCTGTCACGCCCCTGATAAAATCTGCGGTTTTCCGATTCTTTATCCATCGAGATCGTTCCATCTGCAGCACACGAATGGTAATTAAAAACAAAACAACAACAATAATACATAGATTAACTGTTGTCCAAAGATGCGTGCATAAATCACAAGGTTTTATTTTAATAATTACTGAGGGCGCTCCATGCTGTTATCCGGACGTGCTATGAAAAAAATTAATGGCCAGTCAATTTACACGCAGAGTACTAGTACAACACTACACTTAGGAATTGAATACCTAAATTTAGCCATTCACGAAAAGAATACCTTAATTAATTCGCCGCGCGGAGACCTCCACCTAGTAGACAGACAAGTGTGATGCGGTGGCACGCCGAGACAGCAGGGTCGAGGAGCAAAGCTTAGTGCGGCTGCCGCCTGAAGTTCGACCTCCACTATCCCGCCATCGACCGCGATGGATGTGCTCGAATCATGCCGCCGCCGACCTCGATGGTTGAGGTCCTCCTATCTCCCGCCGCAGAACGAGGATTGACCTCCTATGACGCTGCCACCGCCCACCGACCGAGGATTGACCTCTTCTCCCGTAGCCGCTGCCTAGGCCACCGACGCCATCTCTATATGCAGAGGGGCTGTTTTTTGTTTTGACAGATATCCACGGTGTGGCTGTTTACACGGTATCTGACCGTAACTCAATTATATGGTCAGGGTAGTACATCACATACGGTTATGTAACAACAACCGTGTCTAACCTACGTTGTCTTCTCACACGGTTTGGTGCGGAAATCGTGTGTGACGTTGTAATACCTAACACAAACGACATGTACAAACAGTGTGCCGTGTACAACATATATATAGTGCCATTAGTACTTCCCGGCTGTTAGCTTATCTCCACAGTTTCCCATTTCCCCCAAATCCCTACATCGCCTCCAAATTCCCTCGCGTGGCGCTGACATTGGGGGAATGCAGACGAGTGGTGCTGATGGTTTCGGTGCGGCTACTCCTGCTCGTATCGCCTTCACGACTGCGGTCGCCGCCGAGCACTTGCCTAAGGTCATCAGAAGGCAGGTGTACTATGGATCTGAATCGTCCTGTCAGGTTCCAATCTATCCCGATCTTTCTTACCATGTCCAAAGTATGGCTCCTTGCTGAATTCGTCCTGAATGACCCCCCGAAAGCGATCTACCGCCGGATCCGGAGCTTGACTCCAGACTCCCGCAATACGAGTTCGACTCTGAGTTTGGCGCCATCGAGAAGTACCAAAAGTTGAGTTGTGTGCACAGGCACACTCCCGCTCGACGTGTATGCACGGAGGGATTCGACATTGGCAGGCAATTTCTCAGTTGCCCGTTAGAGGTTAGTGCTAATTAAGTTCATCATTTTACTTCAGTTAATGCCACCGCTCATCCAGAATACTATTTAACATTGGCAGGGATATGAGGCTTGTGCCTTTGTTAACTGGCTGGATGAAGAATGGCATGGCAGGGCTCGGAGTGTTATCACCAAGCGCGATGAAGAAAACGTAAAGCTGAAGAAGAAACTAGCTGATCTGGAATGTACAATCAGTACGATGAAGCAAGAAAGAATTAATCACATGCAACAGATGAAAGCAAGAGAGAAGAAGGAACTAGCATGTGTAGTTGTGGTTGTCGCATTAGCCATGTTCTATGCGCTGTTTGCAATGATGATTAGGGGTTTTGTTTGATAGTATTGCTAAAGCACATCTAGATGTGCTCTAAGTAATGCACATCTAGGTCCTATATATGCCATTGATGTTACACGATGATTCATGCAGATAGTTTTCTTTGTATTTTTTCTGTTCCTTTCTAGTTTGATTATTAATAGCTTTATCAATAAGAAGAGCTCAATGTATTGCTTGCCAACTGTCCTACTCCGTTCGTACCGGTACCGGTGCATAACTCCAAAACTCGTTCCTTGTTTTTGTCCTGAAAAAGGAAACCAGCCAAATAGCCAATAGGAGTCCTGCGCAACCCCGGGAATTTGGAGCGACTGGGTACAAATAATTACGGTTGATTATATCAGCGGTTAGATAATACGTCAACCCCTACTTCAATCCCTGATTCAATTGGCAGTTCCTCTTCTTTGCATACCCCGCTTAAGTGTCCACCATCTTCATCGTCCCCGGCAGGCCGCGCTACACAATGGCACACACTCTGCAGGCATGTCGAGCGATAGCGAGGATGACAGTTCGGCCAACAGTCTGGCGCCCGATGATAGGTCAACATCGGAATCATCTCACTCGTCTTGCATGAGTCTGACGTCGAGCCTAGACCTTTATTAATCCGGTTCATGGAAGGGACGCCGCCTCTGGAGTCGTCAGACGATAACCAGACGGATGAGGAGCCGTCGAAGGACGAAGAAGAGGACAATGATGATGATGAGGAGGAATGGTTGAATGAGGAGGAGGACGACGACGACAGCAAGGACGATGACGACGGCCGCGGCGATGAAAAACCGACAGTCAGCGGCAAGATGTGTCCTCGCCAAGAAGATGTCGCGGGGCCATCCAACAAGAACAACAAGAAGAAGAAGGACTAAATTAAGCAGACTGTATATATCTCTGTTTATCATGTCAATCTCATCGCAGACGGTTCGTAAAATGTATTCAACAGAGTTCTTCTACATTATCGCCAACAGGTTGGTTTATTGAACTGTCTGCCCTGACGAGCACACAATTCACAAAAAAAGACCGTATGGGCTGTCTATAATGATCGCACACAATTCTGATTACCGACATATTTGCCGGGTATCACACACATCTTGTTGCGCCGAATCATTTGTGTTCACGTAACTCATCGCAAACGGTTCATCGGAGTGAAGTGTATGCCATATATCACACAAACCTTGATCTGGCTGCCCATTTCTATTGTTCTGTCTCATCGCAAACAATTCGTATAGATCAACCGTATGCCCCTCATCGCACACGCAACTAAAATCTGAATCGTGTTTGATCTATCATTCATCGCAAATGTTTTGCATCATTTCTGACGGTTTTCATACAACACCGTTTGCAATTATTGCATCGCACACAGTTTCTCTAAGGGTCTCTGATCGTAGTGTCGCGTTAGCAGCATCCTGCAGTAGCGAAATGTGATTTTTGGGAGTTGGAATCACCGCAAACGGAGGCCCACACAGCCCACAAGACACCAGGGCGCGCTAGAGGCCCCTGGCGTGTGGTGGTGGGTTGTGCCCTCCTCGAACGTCGGTTGGAGATCTACTTCGGGTGCGAGGAAGCTTATATCTGGAAAAAAATCATGTTAAAATCTTAGTGCAATCGAAGTTATGGATCTCCGGGAATATAAGAAACGGTTTTCGGCCAGATCTAGGGAACGCGAAGCAGAAGAGAATAGAGAGGGAGATCCAATCTCGGAGGGGCTCCCACCCCTCCGCCGCCATAGAGTCCGTGGACTAGAGGGGTAATTCTCCTCCCATCTAGGGGGAGGCCAAGGAAGAAGAAGAAGTAGGGGGGCTCTCTCCCCCTCGCTTGCGGTGGCGCCGGAGTGCCGCACGGGCAACGATCGGGACGTCAATCTACATCAACGCAAACTTTCTCCCCCTCTATGCAGCAGTGTAACACCTCTTCTCACCGCTATAATCTCTACTTAAACATGGTGCTCAACTCCATATATTATTTCCCAATGATCTATGGTTATCCTATGATGTTTGAGTAGATCCGTTTTGTCCTATGGGTTAATCATGATCTTGGTTGGTATGATTGTATATTTTATTTATGGTGCTTTCCTACGGTGCCCTCTGTTCTCGTGCAAACGGGAGGGGCCCCTGCTGTAGGGTGTTGCAATATGTTCATGGTTCGCTTAGGGTGGGTTGCGAGAGTGACCAAAGCTTAAACCCGAGTAAGTGGGGTATGACGTATGGGAGTAAAGAGGACTTGATACTTAATGCTATGGTTGGGTTTTACGACCTTAATGATCTTTAGTAGTTGCGGATGCTTGCTAGGTGTCCAATCATAAGTGCATATGATCCAAGTAGAGAAAGTATGTTAGCTCATGCCTCTCCCTCATATAAAATTACAAGAATGATTACCGGTACTTGTTATCGATTGACTAGGGACAAATAACTTTCTTGTTGACACAAACCCTTTTTCTAAACACCTAAATTTTATTATCTTGCAAAGTACTTCTAGTTTTATTCATGCAAAGTAGTTCTGGCATCACACCTACAAAATAGTTTCATACTTGTTTCCAGTAAAGCAAACGTCAAGTGTGCATAGAGTTGTATCGATGGTCGATAGAACTTGACGGAATATTTGTTCTACCTTTAGCTCCTCGGGTTCGACACTCTTATTTATCGAAGAAGGCTACAAATGATCCCCTATACTTGTGGGTTATCAAGACCTTTTTCTGGCGCCGTTGCCGGGGAGCAATAGCATGGGGTGAATATTCTCGTGTGTGCTTGTTTGCTTTATCACTAAGTAGTTTTTATTTCCTGTTCTAAGTTGTTCTCTATCTTTAGTTATGGATATGGAACACGAAACACCAAAAAAAAATAGTGGTACTTGCTACTCATGGAGGTAGGGAACCTCCTAAAATCCTCGATGCTCGTTCTATGAAAAATATTATGCACTACTTTGATAATCCTGAGAAAACTCCATTCAACATGATAATGGGAGTAACGTTGGATCAACGTGAATACTTTAGGGATTATCGGTTGACACAAAAAGGGAAATGTTAATGGGATCTAATTTATATGTTGTATTGGTATGCTCAAGATTTATGCTTCAGATATGATTTTACTTGTTGCTCTAGGATGAATGCTCCACACCTTCCCTTTTCATGCAAATTTAATGATAATGAAACCTTAGCTTCTTACGCTAATGGTATATATGATTATTATGATGTGGAACAAATAGAAGAATTTGTTTCTTTTAAGGGTGCTTATGAAATTGAATCTTTGTTTGAAAATATGAAGCTTTTGGTGATGATGTTTATAGACCTGAAAATTTTGCCATGCTTAAATATTGCTATGATAATTATAAATATAATTCCGATATTGATGAATTTATTGAGAAAGTCTCCACTGTCCAAGAAGAGACTACTATTTTGCAGGAGTCTATGGAAGAAGAAGAAGATGAAACTGTGAGCTCATTAGATGAAAAAGATGAGGAGGAGAGCGAAGAACAAAAGGAAGAAGAGCGGATTAGCTACCCGTGCCCAGCTTCTAATGAGAGTAACTCTCCAACTCATACATTGTTTAATCCGCCTTCATGCTTACCAAACGACGAATGCTATGATAATTGCTATGATCCCATTAATTCATTTGAAATATCCTTTTTTGATGAAATTGATGCTTGCTATGCTTGTGGCCAAGATGCCAACATGAATTATGCTTATGGAGATGAACTTGCTATAGTTCCTTATGTTAAGAATGACATTGTTACTATTGCACCCACACATGATAGTCCTATTATCTTTTTGGATTCTCCAAACTACACTATATCGGAGAAGTTTGCACTTATTAAGGACCACATTGATGGGTTGCCTTTTACCGTTTCACATGGTGATTTTGATGAATATAATATGCATGTGCTTGCTGCTCCTACTTACAATTATTATGAGAGATGAACTACATCTCCGCCTCTCTATGTTTCCAACACGATAAAATTGCAAGAAATTTTTTATACTATGCATTAGCCTTTACTTGATGTGCATGAATTGTTCCTGTATGCCATGCCGATGCATAGGAAGAGAGTTAGACTTTGTCATTACTTGATATATGTTGCTTTGTGCTCACTACTAAATGCCAAATCATTGTTAACTAAAATTGGCTTTGATATACCTTGGGATCCGGGTGGATCCATTACTTGAGCACTATATGCCTAGCTTAATGGCTTTAAATAAAGCGCAGCCAGGGAGACAACCCGGAAGTTTTAGAGAGTCATTTATTTCTGTTGAGTGCTTTTATAAAGTTTAAAAACAAAAAATATAGAGGGCAACTTAAAACTTCACAAAAAGAAAAGTGTAAGTGAGATAGACGAGCACCATGGAAGCGGGAGCTAGCCTTGTACTTTTTTCATCCTCTTGAAAACTTTGTGAATCTTAATTACAGAAACTTTTCAACAAAAATAATTATCCCCTTGTACAATTCCATTGTATTATAAAAATAATGTGCCAAGGTTTGCCTTTAGGATGTTTAGATTGCTTGTTGGTTTGTGCGGTGCAAAACAGAAACTTTGGCTCTAGTGCGTGATTTTACATTTTTCACTAGAACGTCAAACGGTTCTGAAACTTTGTGTACTGTCTTTCTATAAAAAATGTTTATTTTTCCTAATTGTTTCAAAAAAATTAGAGTTACAGAAGTATGGTAGATGTTCAAATCTTTACAGACTGTCCTGTTTTCACAGATTGCTGTTATAGCTTCATTATTTGCGTATGTTTGAATTCTTGCTGAAGCCTCCTTGATTTGGGGCAATAGAATTGTGATATAATACAGTGGGTAATGTTAATGTTTTTTTATAATTATACAATAAGGTTATAGCAGTACATGATGGGATTTCATTGCCATATTCACTAACCCCACCACTAAAAGTTCGGTTAAGTTTTGTGTGGATGAAGTGTTCGAAGATCGAGGAGGTCTCAATGTGAGGCGAAGGAGGAGAGGCAAGAGCTTAAGCTTGGGGATGCCCAAGGCACCCCAAGTAAATATTTAAGGAGACTCAAGCGCCTAAGCTTGGGGATGCCCTAGTAGGCATCCCATCTTTCTTCAACAAGTATCGGTATGTTTACAGATTTGTTTCGTTCATGTGATATGTGAAAATCTTGGAGTGTCTTTTGTATTTAGTTTTTCATTTTTTATTTTATGCACCATGCTGGTATGATATAGTCCATGGTTTATTTATAGAATCCTCATTGCACTTCACTCATATCTTTTGAGTATGGCTTTATAGAATGCTTCATGTGCTTCACATATATCATTTGAAGTTTGGATTGCCTGTTTCTCTTCACATAGAAAACCGTTGTTTGTAGAATGCTCTTTTGCTTCACTTATATTTATTAGAGCATGATCTTTGTAGAAAGAATTAAACTCTCATGCTTCACTTATATCTATCTAGAGAGTCAACAGGAATTGTTCAATTGCATGGTTAGTCATAAAATCCTACATAGAACTTATGGATCACTGAATATGATATGTTTGATTCCTTGCAATAGTTTTGCGATATAGAGATGATAATATGTGGGAGGTACTAGTAAACATTTTTGGTTAGTAAGAATACTGGTGTTAAGGTTTGTGATTCCCAAAGCATGCACGTATAGTCTCTTGTTATGCTATGATGTTGGAGCATGATTTATTACTGATTGTCTTCCTTGTGAGTGGCGGTCTGGGACAAGCGATGGTCTTTTCCTACCAATCAATCCCCCTAGGGGCATGCGTAGTAGTACTTTGCTTCGAGGGCTAATGAACTTTTGCAATAAGTATATGATTTCTTTATAACTAATGTGATTCCATGGATTATACGTACTCTTACCTTTTCTCAATTTGCTAGCCTCTACTGTACCGTGCATTGCCCTTTCTCACATCGAGACATGGTGCAAACTTCGCTGGTGCATATAGATTCATATTTTGTCATAGGTATCGAGTTGTAATTTTTATTTCTTTTGAGTTATAAGTAAATAGAAGTGTGATGATCATCATTATTAATTTTTAGAGCAGTGCCCCAGTGAGGAAAGGATGATGGAGACAATGATTCCCCCACAAGTCGGGATGAGACTCTGGAAAATGAGAGAAAAAGAAAAAGAAAAAAAGAAAAAAGAAAAAGAAAAAGAAAAAAGAAAAAGAAAAAAGAAAAAAGAAATAAACAAAGAGAGAAGGGGCATTGTTAGTATCCTTTACCACACTTGTGCTTCAAAGTAGCACCATGTTTTTCATATGGAGAGTCTCCTATGTAGTCACTTTCATATACTAGTGGGAATTTTTCATTATATAATTAGATGCACACCCACTTGGTTTCGTATTGAGCTTTCATACAATTAGCTCTTAGTGCATTCGTTGCATGGCAATCCCTACTCCTCGCATTTATATCAATTGATGGGCATCTCCATAGACCGTTGGTTAGCCGCGTCGATATTAGACTTTCTTACTTTTTGTCTTCTCTACATTTCCCCCTATCATCATACTCTATTCCACCCGTAGTGCTATATCCATGGCTTGCACTCTTGTATTGTGTGAGGGTTGAAAAAGCTGAAGCGCGTTAAAAAGTATGAACCAATTGCTCGGCTTGTCATCGGGGTTGTGCATGATAAATACGTTGTGTTAAGAAGACAAAGCATGAAAAGACTATATGATTTTGTAGGGATAGCTTTCTTTAGCGTTGACATTTTGAAAGACATGATTGTTTGTTGGGATGCCTAAGTATTTATGTCTTTATGTCAAATTATAGACTATTCCTTTGAATCACTTATGTCTTAACATTCATGACATGATTAGACATATGATCAAGTTTATGCTAGGTAGCATTCCACATCAAAAATTATCTTTTTTATCATTTACCTACTCGAAGATGAGTAGGAATTAAGCTTGGGAATGCATATACATCTCCATCGTATCTATAAATTTTGATTGTTTCACGCCAATATTATACAAGTTCCACATATTTTTGGCACCTTTTTATATGATTTATTGGACTAACCTATTGATCCAGTGCCATTTCCTGTTTTGTGCATTTTTTCGTATCACAGAGTATCCATATCAAACGAAGTCCAAGTGCAATAAAATTTCACGGAGAATTATTATGGAATATATGTGATTTTTGGGAGTTGGAATCACCGTAAATGGAGGCCCACAAAGCCCACAATACACCATGGCACACCAGAGGCCCCTGGTGCGTGGTGGTGAGTTGTGCCCTCCTCGAACATCAGTTGGAGCTCTACTTCGGGCGCAAGGAAGCTTACATCTGCAAAAAATCGTGTTGAAATATCAGCACGATCGGAGTTACGAATCTCCGGGAATATAAGAAACTGTTATCGGCCAGATCTGGGGAATGCGAAACAGAAGAGAACAGAGAGGGAGGTCCAATCTTGGAGGGGATCCCGCCCCTTCGCCGCCATGGAGGCCATGGACCAGAGGGAGAATTCTCCTCCCATCTAGGGGGAGGCCAAGGAAGAAGAATAAGTAGGGGGGCTGTCTCCCCCTCGCTTCCGTTGGCGCCCTAGTGCCGCCGGGGCAACGATCGGGACGGCGATGTACATCAACAATCTTGCTACCATCAACACCAACTTTCTCCCCCTCTATGCAGTGGTGTAACACCTCTTCTCCCCGTCGTAATCTCTACTTAAACATGGTGCTCAACTCCATATATTATTTCCCAATGATCTATGGTTATCCTATGATGTTTGAGTAGATCCGTTTTTTCCTAAGGGTTAATCACGATCTTGGTTGGTATGATTGTATATTTTATTTATGGTGGTGTCCTACAGTGCCCTCCATTCCTGTGCAAACGTTAGGGGGCCCCTCTGTAGGGTCTTGCAATATGTTCATGGTTCGCTTATGGTGGGTTGGGAGAGTGACAGAAGCTTAAACCCGAGTAAGTGGGGTATGACGTACGGGAGTAAAGAGGAATTGATACTTAATGCTATGGTTGGGTTATACGACCTTAATGATCTTTAGTAGTTGCGGATGCTTGCTAGGGGTCCAATCATAAGTGCATATGATCCAAGTAGAGAAAGTATGTTAGCTCATGCGTCTCCCTCATATAAAATTACAAGAATGATTACCGGTACTTATTATCGATTGCCTAGGGGAAAATAACTTTCTTGTTGACACAAACCCTTTTCCTAAACACCTAACTTTTATTATCTTGAAAAGTAATGCTAGTTTTATTCATTCAAAGTAGTTCTAGCATCACACCTACAAAATAGTTTCATACTTGTTTCTGGTAAAGCAAACGTCAAGTGTGCGTAGATTTGTATCGGTGGTCAATAGAACTTCAGGGAATATTTGTTCTACCTTTGGCTCCTCGTTGGATTAGACACTCTTATTTATAGAAGAAGGCTACGAACGATCCCCTATACTTGTGGTTCATCACCCCTCTTTGTGCACTTACAGCTTCTCGATCAGCTAGTTGAAGAAGAGCCCCAACTTGACGCTCGGGACATCCTGCTTGCTGGGTGAGAAGACTGGGCCTTCCATGCCCATCACCACAGCTTGGGCGCCATGGCGTTCTGCAATATCAATGAGGCTCTTGATCCAGAGGTTGCTCATATCGACCTGATTCCTCAACCTGTCCTCTGCATCTTGCAGGAGACACTTGGCGTTTTCCAAATCCTTGGATAGCCACTGCTGTTTGGGATTCAAGGGACTCCGCCGACTGCTCCAGTGAGCCAATCGTCACCTTCATGTTTGTGATGCTGCCATTAGTGGTCTCAAGGCTCTGGGTCTTGGAGGAAAGCTGCGACTGTACATCTGCCAGATGGAGCTTTGCCTGCCATGCTTCTTCTCTGAGTGCCTCCACCTCTTTGGTGCGCTCGACAAGGTCTTCGTTCAGTCTGGCCGCCTCCCGAGCCATGAAATCCTCCCTCGTCATCAGGAGGGTCTCTTGCTACCTCATGAGCACCTTGAACTTCTTATCGTTCCACTCGCGCAGCTCCAACCACTTGTCCTTCAGCCTCTGGTCCACCTTGTTGGCGGACTCACGCCACTCCTTGAGCGACTGCCACTTCTGGTTGTGCCGGGCCTGCATCTCCTTCACGCCCGCTGCCATGGATTCCATGAAAGACAGGTCCATGGCAATAACAACTGAGTCATCTGCTTCTCCGGCTCCCTGATTGAGCAGAGCGAGGAGGTGTTGGACTTCTTCATCGAGATCTGCATCTGTGATGAGGGACAAGTCGGGGAATCCAACCCCGGGTGGCGACAGCACCATTGCCAGCACACTCGAGGGGGGTGGCGGAATCTCAGCAACGGTCCCGGCGGTGTGAAGCGGGCCCATGGTCTGGAGTGGGATCTTCATCTCGACGGCCACTTCCCCTACCAGGGCGTCCTCTAAAGAATGCTCCATCACAGCCAAGGAGCCCTAAAAATCCCCAGCAACAAGATCCTGACCCTCAGCAGCTGGGAGCTTTGCGGCTTCGTCCGTGGCAGACCTCCCTATGCCAGCCACCACCTCTAGCAAATCTGGTTTCCTCGGTTTGAGGGGCTGCATATGAAAGGGCCAGTGAACCACGAAGAAATGGAAGTCTTGAAGCGAATAAAGAAACCAGTGGATGCAATCAGAGCATGGAAAGAATAAAGAATTAAGCAAGATACCTAGGGAAGGCTGTCGGGCAAGGGTCTCTGTTTCCCCGGCAACAGTTGTTGCTGGGTCGCGAGCTTCTTCCTCTGCCGAGGTAGGCTCGGCAGCCTTCAACATAGTTTCAGTCGCAGAGGATTCCACGATGACCTCTTCAGCTTGAGTGGCAGAGGAGGCATGCCCCTTAGGGAGGGGTTCTCCCTGCATCGTCTCGCCCCCTCCTCCACGCGGGGGCGGAAAGGCTGTCTCCATCGTCTCCGGCAGGCGGGGCCATGTCTCCGCTCCCAGGTCGGGGGCTGGGCTGGGGGCTTGGCACGGGATTTTTTGCGTCCTTCCCTGACGAAGCTGAGCCCTCTAAGCCCTCTAGCAACCCGAGGTGCAGGAGCGTCTTCCGGGAATGGTGGATGAGGGTCTCCGTGTCCTCCTACACTTCCCTGCCGGCGACAACAAAAACGAGAGGTTAGTCAGCAAAAGCATTCACTTCTGCCTAGCAAGATATCTACCACAAAAAGAAAAATCCTCCTAACTCTTCCGCGATGAGCATGGAGTTCAAGTTGAACTCCGTGGGAGGAGGAGACTCCCGTCCTCTCTTTAGAGATGGAAGGGTGGAACTCCCCGGCAGCTTTGGTGCCTGCAGTGACATCAAGAGCTCTAGGGAAGACGAGCTCTGCGAGGAGCTCGAGCTGGAGAAGGGGCTGGACTCCGCCTGCACGGCCCCCACCCGTTTGGCCGGAGGATCCTTGGCTTGAGCGAGGCGAGAGGATTGGTGACACGCCACCTCGGCCTTGGTAGACTTGGTGGAGACCTTCTTCACCCTCTTGGTGGTCAGCGCTGGGTTGTAGGTCGCTGCTCCTCGAGTTGCGGCGCGCCTACAGGTGCGTTGGTCTGGGTCCGGTGCGGGGGCTGGCGGTCCTGCCGCAAGCGACTCATCTTCAGGGGCCGCTGCCACGTCCTCCTCCCTTTGCTCCTCCTCCCCCTCCTGGAGCTCCGTCGCTGCCATGGCCATGGCGTCTAGCCCGGCAGAGTTAGCTCCGGCAAGCTCTTCCCTAGCAGATCCTTTCGTGGCCTACGTCTTTCTGCTGCCGTAGGAAGAACTTCCGTCCCCAGCTTTCCCTTTGCCCTTCCCAACCTTTGCGGCCTTCTCCATCTCTGCATGGCGGGCATCCTTGTCCTTCGCAACTCTCTTGAGAATATATGCCACCTCCGCACTGGAGGTGCATTTATACATTCTATCTTCGGTCCTGGTGGCCTTCTCCACCAAAGTGCTCGACCATTGGAGCTCCTCGTCGAGGGAAGGGAGCTGCCAAGTACTCGATACTCCCTCGGCATTGCAGTCTAGCATCCACTTCAGTATCTGATCTCGGGCGGAGTTGAAGTTCAGAGGAATGACGGTTGCCGGTAGCTTGGACAGCTCGAAGCAACCAAACAGTTGGTCGCACAACCAAGCATGGCCATAAACTGATAAATTGTTGGCCAATCGTGGAAGCAGCCTCATCCTATCCCGGCACCGCCATATAACCATGCATGCCTATCCCTTTCCTGCAACGGTGAGATGTGGCAGAGGAGAAAATCTGCCCCCACATGCTCAATGGTTAACTCGACAGTTGCTATACGGTTGATCCTGTTGATTGCCGGGCACAGCCAAGACGAGGCCAGAGTACAAAGAGTCAAGAGATGTGAAGAACCAGCATGCAGCTCAGAGAGACTAGGCCAAGCCAGAGGAACAAGACATCGACAAGAGAAGGGCCTCCCTTTCTGGGCAGGCGAGCCCGGGAAGGGGCCATGCCACCCCTAGAAGCAGGTGTCCGAGGCGCCCCGGCAGGGCCTGCCGGGGATCGCGGAGGCAAAACCACCTCACCAACCACTCAAGCACGACCCACGTCGTTGATTAATGTGGTGTCAACATCCAAGGTGATTAGGTGGCAGCCATTCGCCACATGGCAGCCATTTCCTATAGAAGAAACCCACAGATGACACCTGTCCTGCGACGAGTCAAGAGAACAGACGCGGAGCTGGCAAGATAGCCCGGCAAGCCTTGCCGGGCAACCAGTGATGTGACACTAAGCGGTGCGTTTGATGCGCCTTGTCAGCCCACAAAGATAGGTATGATAGCACTGTTTGCTATCAGATGAATGCATAATGACTACTTTGCCATTGTGATGACCCCTTGATTTATAAAAGGAGGACCATGGCACCCGTAGGAAGCATGGGAAAGTTGATGAACCCACACCCCCATACGCGCATAGTCGCTACTGTCCTAAGGCAATTCTTGCCGGACAAGTGTACTATGATTCACCACCTCCATTCCACTATCAATCCACCAAACCAGGAGTTGGGTTTTACGCCTCGCGGCAGCCCGAACCTGGGTAAATTGCTTGTGTGCTCTCTGCTGTGCTGCCGTACGCTGGTCTGCTCTTTGTGCAACACGACGTCCCCTTGCCGAACTAGCAAGGGGCCTCCCGGTCCCATAGGTGGCCGCGGATAACCCGCGATAGATTCAATAAGCAAACTCCTCGCTCGGGTTCAGTTAGAGCCCAATGCCTCGCACACACGCGCGTACGTTTACAAGAGAAACGCGCAAACCTCCGTGCATGGCTCGGCCCCGACCATGCACCGTAACCGGGAACTCCCCGATATTTTCCTCGCCCTCGCTTCTACCATGATATTTTCCATCATGGACGGCCCAAAGAATGTCATGCAGGTGCGTCCCCGGCCCGTCCACGACGATAAGCCCATTTTATGTCATGTTTTTTTGTCATAGAAGTAGGAACCCACCACATCTATGATGATACGTGGTTTTGTCACAATTATCATCATAGAAGTGTCATAAGCATGATAGAAAAAATATTCGTTCGGCCCAAAATGTCACAGACGTGTCTTTTTCTTAGTGAGGGTAACCAAGACGAAGCGCCAGACGAGGTCGTCAACCCCTAGGCGCACCCTTCTTGCCTCCATACTGCATTGGCGACTGGAACACGACGACAAGAACACGACGCCGCCACTACCGATACAGTCAGGAGTCGAGAGACATTGCGCTCAGCATCGTCATCTATGCCAAGCACTGCTTCGGCATGGCGCGAGCCCAACTCCTGCTGAGATTCCCGCCAGCGGCCAATCAAATGGATGAGTGGAGAGTCACCATTCATTGTTTGATCGGTTTTGTTGAAGCGGAAGGATCACAGCGGGCAGGCCCGCCACGGCGCCCGCAAGCAACAACCACGGCTCGAGTTGCTGACCGTGTTGAGGGAGCCACTCCAACAGTGCAATCCCCTCCACGACAGCCAGCGCAGAGGCTACAGCCAGAACCACCTGACCAAGAGCCCCACGAGGCATCAATGACCTCATCTGATCCTCGGGTCCGTCGAGATCAGCGGCAGGTCCTCGAAGATCGGCGGAGGGAAGACGTGCGCGTCACTATAGAACGACGCCGCGAGACCCTCTACCAATCTGACAGTCGTAATGGCCCAGACGTCGACGAACCCGCGCCCAGTGAAACCGGATACTTTCCTTTCAAGGGTGGGTGCCCTTTCTTCACTCGCGAGCTGCGGCAAGTACGTTGGCCATCTGCCCGTGCTTTTAAACCAAAAATACCAGAAAAGTATGATGGGAGGCTGAACCCGACAGATTTATTGAGCATCTACACAATCGTTGTTCAAGCCGCCAAAGGAAGACATGAGAAGGTGTTCGCCAACTAATTCGCTTTGGCACTCAAGCCAAACGTGAGGTCATGGCTGATGCACCTGTCGGAGAATTCAATTTCGTCCTGGGCTGACCTATGCAATGAGTTTGTTGGTACCTTCATGGGCGGCCATCAAGTACAAGGATGGACCAGCGATTTGCAACTCCTTCCGCAAAAGGAAGGGGAGAGTTTACGGAAGTACATGCAGAGGTTTAGCCACGTACACAGGAACATTCCATATATCCACCTGGCAGCTGTGATTGTCGCGTTCTAGTCCAACATGCACAACAGGAGGATACGTTCCAAGATGAACGTCCGGTTGCCCAAGACTATGAATTAGCTATACAGCTTGGCGGATAAATGTGCTCGTACATAGGAAGGGAGGCGGCTCCTCGGAGAAGAGGACGGCATCAAATTCAACTCAGAAGATGACGATGATGCCACTAACCCGAGGAGAAAGAATAAATATGCAACAAGAAGCACAATGACAAGGCAGTACTGGGAGGTTGCGGCAGCCAAAAAGGCTGGGAATGCTGACGGACCGTACTGCAAGATCCATCAGACCAAGGGCCATGCTCTCCTAGAGTGTCAAACAGTTGAGCAACTTGTCAAGAAGCAGAAAGCTGAGTACAAGAAGCATGACAAGGAAAGAGACCAAGAAGGTGCTGGCGGGAAGGGCCGAGGCAGCAGAGGAGGCCGCCGCGGCAAGATTCCCCAGCGTCAAGAAAAACTTGCTAGAGGCCGTGAGAAGAAGGAAGGTGATGAAGAAACTGGTGATAGAGATGAAGAGGAAACCAGTGAGCAAGAGTTCTAGAAAGCAACATAGGCCCTATGCATTGACGGAGGCGCATCTTTGCACTCCTCTCACCACCAGCTTAAACAGTCGACGCGTGAGATCAATGTCGTAGAGCTAGCGGCAGATTCCTGGAAACCACTCAAATGGCCCCGCAAGCCCATCATCTTTGACGAAGAGGATCACCCTGACCGCACCATCACAGTAGGGTGCTTGCCGTTGTTGGTTTCACCAACAATCCGCAACCTCAAGGTCACAAAGATGTTGGTTGGCGGAGGGGGAGGGTTGAATCTTATTTCCCCCAAGGTAATCAGCAAGTTGCAAATATCAGATGAAGAGCTCAAGGTTACTATCACATTTCAAGGAATCAACCCCACCAGGAGTCGTCCTAAGGGTAAGATTACACTAGCGATGACGTTTGGAGGTGAATTAAACTACAGGACCGAGAAGATTGTGTTTGATGTCGTCGAGCTTCCTTTGCCATACAATGGGATTCTTGGTCGTCGGGCTCTGGCCAAATTCATGGCGGCGTCCCACTATGCATATAACACTCTCAAGATGCCGGGCCAATGGGTGTCATCTCCATCCCGTCGGACAAAAAGGACGCAATCATATGTGTGGAGAAGATGTACCAGGATGCGGTCACTTCCGAGGCCGCAGAAGCTGCAGTTCCCGGCAAGGAAAGCAAGAAATGAAAGAAAGCTAGCAGGGATCCGACAAAGAATCCAGGAAGCGCCCCTCTCCAGAGTGCACTGCACTCGTGGATGATTTGCTAGAGAGTTCCACTAGCAAGAGATCCAAAGTTGCCTCGCTTGCTGTAAAGAAGGTCCTGACAGGGCTGGTTGGCGCTGATGGTACGTTCACCATCAGCGCCACCCTTGATGACAAATAGGAAAGCGCGCTTGTTGCCTTCCTCCGGGCAAATGTCGATGTGTTTGCTTGGCAACCGTCTCACATCCCCGGCGTTCCCAGGGAGGTAATCGAGCACCACATTGTTGTCTGCCCTCATGCTCGGCCAGTCAAGCAGAAGGTCAAGAAACAAGCTTTGGAGCTGTAGCAATTCATTGCCAAAGAGATCAAGAAACTTGAAGTGGCTGGTTTGCACAGAGGAGTGTTGCATCCAACGTGGTTGGCAAACCCAGTGGTGGTGTGCAAGGCGAATGGGAAATGGAGGCTTTGCATAGACTTCACAAATCTGAATAAAGCATGCCCAAAGGACCCATTGCCCTTGCCATGCATCGATCAGATTGTGGATTCCACTTCCGGGTGTGATCTGCTTTCCTTCTTGGACGCATACTTCGTATACCATCATATATTCATGTCTAAGGAAGACGAGAGGAAGACCGTGTTCATAACCCCATGTGGCATGTACTGCTTTGTGCGGCTGCCCCTCGGGTTAAAGAGCGCTGGGTCCACTTTTTCAAGGGCAGTGCAAATTGGGTTTAAGCCTCACCTGCATAGGAATATTGAGGCTTACATGGATGATATAGTGGTCAAAACCAAGGACAAATCAACACTTATTCAAGACATGGTGTAACATCCCAAATTTTCAATTTGGAATGTTATACATAGAGCATCATTGGATATCATATTTTTCGTTGCATTTTTGCTCGATCCTAGAAATTCTACACAACTCAAGGGCCCACGGGGAGAGTTGGGGATTTTCGTTATTTTCATATTTGAGTTTTCTCAAATTTTGGAAATAGGATCATTTGATTTTAATTATTTTATCTTCAATTATTTCTACTACCAAAATATGAGAGAGGGAATAAAATGACTTTCCCAAAATAAAGAAATAATGAAGATTTAATAATAAAATCAAATAAGATTTTATTTTGGAGTTTTTCGCTTTTTATTTGAATTTAGGAAAATGCTGCTTTTAGAAGTTGCATTTAGGCCCCAAATAAATGTTCATTAAATCCGCTTGATTTTAGAAGCCGGAAAATTTATTTCGGATTTTTGGAGTCTGTTTAGTACTTTTTTTTTTCTCACAGAATTATTAAAAAACGCAAGACCGCTTTATCGGCCGCACTCGAGCGGGACTCCGCCGGGCGCTTTGTAAGCGCAGCCCCGCGCCTCCCAGCCCACCCGAGCGCCTCGACCCGCCTGAAACCCTAGCGGCCGCCCGCCGCCGCCGACGCCGCCTCGAGGTTCGCCACCACCTCGCTTTTCCGTGCCGGTTTTTTTATAAAAACCGAGCGGTTTTCTTCGGTTTTTTCAGTTTTTTTAATTTTTTTATTATTTTTTTAATTTTTTTTCGGTTTAGGTTAATTAACGAACGTCCGTTCGTTAACCCGTTCGTCGTTTTTCTTTTTGTCGGATTTAATCTGCGATTTTCTGATCGCGATTCCGGATCCGATTTTCGTTTTAGTATAACTTTTCGCTCGTTTATCCGAATCAGGCGATTCAAGCGCCTAGAGTTTCGTCTCAAACCCTCTTTCCGAACAATCTACTTAAACAAGTTTTTGTTTCTGTAAAATTTGACTTAGATCCAGATTAGTAAAACGAAGCTGTTTTCTTCCGCCGTTTGACTTTCGCTGTTTCGCTTGATTTGATTCTTTTGCAAACCGGAGTTCTTAAGTTGAACTATCTGGTTAGATCTATTTGATTTTTACCTGTGCATTAGATGAGTATTTATTGTATGCTTGTTTGTTTGTCTGCGATAGATTACCCGGAGTGCGCCGCCTGTTACTTCGAGTCTCTAGGTTTCGCGGATCATCAGCAAGGCAAGTAACACTTTGATCATACCTTTTCTACTACCCAGTTTTTATGCAATTGATCTATCCTCAAACATTGCATGATTAGGATCTAATTAAATTGTGGGTTTTGGGAAGTAGATTGAGGTAGTACCTATTACCTGTTTTATTATCAAACCCTTGGGAGTTACTTCTACGTTTGCTTATTATGCCATGCTATGCTAGTAGACGTGGATTGGGTGAATGAATTCCATGACAGATGTGAGATTGTTATTTAATGGTTTATTTAAGGTGGCAACTTAAACACACATCTGGGTGGATTGAGGCACCTGGTTTCTATCAGACTTGCCTATATTTCTTCTGGACCGCCACCTGTGCTCAAAGGGATCATGAGATTATTCAAACTAGAAACTTCCGTGTGCAGCCACAAGCCATTATGGGCTCATGCGTAGTTGAGTAAGTTGTGCAAACTCTTCGGTAGGCTAGCTGATGTAGGGGATGTAGGTTGGTACGGTCTACCCACATGTAAGGTGTTAGCGCTTCTGAAAGACTATGTCTCGGTCATCCGTTTCTCAAACACCATGTAGTGCGAGAAACCAAACGGAGGCGATCGAGTCTTGTGGGGAAAAGTGCGCAAACCTCTGCAGAGTGTATAAACTAATCATGGTTAGCCGTGTCCCCGGTTATGGACATCTTGAGTATCTAGTACTTGGATATCATGTGAATCTCATCATGTTACCTCTAAATTAATATTGTTGGGATTGTTAATGAGTACTTTTTAATTGGGATTGAGAATGCTGTCAACCATTCTCAATGTTTCACAACCACCAAGATAGTTAAATAAATTTATTCCTTTGCAGTAGGGAAAAATTGGCTTTATGCAAAACTGTAACCATAGAGCTTTCCACCATCCATATATGCATGTAGTATAGGCTTTTCATTCCATTATTCTCTGTGTGTTACATTGCCAAGATATTCCATGTGTCGACCCATTTTCGGCTGCAACGCTTTCATGTTGCGCATTTTCGACGACAGTAAGGTGCATAGGTCGTGGTTCTATACTCGATGATGCCGTTGGAGTTGATGGACTCGCTTATTCTTCCAAGCCTTCCGCTGTTATCGTTATTAGATGGACTTAAGACATATTTATTTTATTATTGAGACATTCGCTTGTAATAAGTGTGTGATTGCTACTCTGTTATAAATCCTTCGAGTACTGTGCGGTGTCAGCATTACTGATCCAGGGATGACACTGAGCACAGAGATCAGACTGTTTGAGGTCTGGTCGCTACACTTGGAGGAAACCTTTGCAAACCTGCGCAGGATCAACTTGAAGTTGAACCCTGAGAAGTGTGTGTTTGGAGTTTCCTCTGACAAGCTACTTGGCTTCTTTGTATCTCATCGGCGGGTAGAGGACAACCCCGACAAGATCAGACGATCAAGCAGATTCAAGCACCCAAGACAGTCAAGGATGTGACGCGTTTAACTAGATGTGTTGCCACGCTGAGTAGGTTCTTTTCCAAGTCTGCCGAGCGTGCCCTGCCGTTCTTTAAAATCCTGAAGACGGCAGGACCCATGAAGTGGACGCCGGAGGCAGAAGCAGCACTGCGGGACTTAAAAACCTATCTTGCCTCTCCTCCCACCTTGGTTCCTGTTAAACCACAAGAGCCGTTACTGCTATATTTGGCGACAACGAACCAAGTGGTTAGCGCAGTGCTCATGGTGCAGCGAGAAGTAGATGAAGGAGCAACCGCAACTACTGTCCTCCCCAAAGAAGGAAGTGCACTAGTTGCGGTAAGGTTGGGTACGAATCATGAGAAAGTAGAACAGGGGTGGCGAAGGCAATTCCAAGGACACGACAAAGAAGAGGGTGGTGCAGCGACCAATTTACTTTGTTAGGTCCCTGTTGCAGGGTGCTAGGTCAAGGTACTCTGGATTGCAGAAATTGATTTTCGACCACATCATGGCCTCAAGGAAACTGTGGCACTACTTCCATGCCCACGAGATCATAGTTCTCACCCGTTTCCCTTTGCAACGGATATGGAGGAACCCTGAGGCCACCGGCATAATAGTTGTATGGGCATTAGAGCTATCAAGTTTCGATCTGAAGTTTCAAAGTACCTCAACCATTCAGAGCAGGGCACTGGCGGAGTTCATTACAGAATGGAAACCTACTCTAGACGAAGAGTCGACATAAATAGTTGTCCCTGGCAAGGAGGCACCTCAAGAGTGGATCATGTACTTTGATGGTGCCTTCTCATTGCAAGGTGCGGGGGTTAGCGTGCTCTTTGTCGTGCCACTAGAGAGCACTATCGGATTTCGGGTTCCGGCAAAACCCTTGAAGTTCGAATATTGGGTTGCGCACGAAGATCTCTCTCTCCCTAGATCGCTCTCGCAACAATCGCAAGGCCTAGCTCGCCGAACCCAAAGAATAGGAGACACAAGAGTTTATACTGGTTCGGGCCACCGATGTGGTGTAATACCGTACTCCAGTGTGGTGTGGTGGATTGCCTCCTGGGCTGAGGATGAATAGTTACAAGGGAAGAACAGCCTGCTGAGGAGAGGTGCTCTTGTGCTCGGTGTGCTTGTGTGTGGCTATGGATGGAATGGATCCGATCCAAGATGATCTGCCTCCTATGGTGGTGGCTAGTCCTATTTATAGAGGCCCTAGTCCTCTCCCCAAATATTGAGCAGGAAGGGATCCAACAACGGCCAAATTCGAAGGGAGAGAACTAGTACATGTTATCCTGACTAAAGGTGGTCTTCGCCTGCCAAAGCCTCTGGTGGTGACGCCGTCTTGAGCTCCATGGTGACCTCCGTCCTGCCGTCCTCCTGGTCTTGGTCTCGTTACACCAATATGGAAACCGTTTCCTGATGCCTCAGGACTCCTCGCCTGCGCTTGCCCCTTTAGCACCAAAGAGGAAAGGAGGACATTGCGCACTGGCGCCCGCCTGGCCACGGTCATCTTGGCTTGCATCACAGAAACCTCGCGAGGTGTCCCTCGCCTTGATCTCTCTGCCCCTCGCAAGCCGGCCTGGTGAGGCCGCCCCTTAGGAGGTCTTGCATCGTCCGCCTCGCCAGGCTTGGCCCCTGGCGAGGGTCTTGAGTGTCTGCTGGTGAGGATGGGCCGTACAGGGCCGCTGGTGGAGCCACGCCGTGGGTTGCAGGCAGGCAAGTCTGGGGACCCCCGTTCCCAGAACGCCGACAGTAGCCCCCGGGCCCAAGGCACGCTCTGACTTGGCTTCGAAGTGAAGCCAAAGGGCAAGAGTGGAGCGCCGCCGGCTGCAACATCCTGTGGCACCGCTTGACGCGTGGCGATTGATTGGACGTGGGCGCCTCCGCTTCCCCACGCTGCCTCGACAACTACCCATCCGACAAAAGGCTGTCACGGGCAACGCTTGCCTTCATTGCTTTCCTACGTCTTGCTCCAGATCCCCTTTCATGCCCCTTTCTTCCAAAATCTCCAGATCTGCTTCAGTCCCCTTCCGAGCCAGCTATTAATGGCGCCCAGGAAGGTCAAGGCTTCTTCATCCGGGTACGAGCCGGCTCTGGACGCGTGATACGTCTCCGTCGTATCTACTTTTCCAAAGACTTTTGCCCTAGTTTTGGACTCTAACTTGCATGATTTGAATGGAACTAACCCGGACTGACGCTTTTTTCAGCAAACTTTCCAGGGTGTTATTTATGTGCAGAAACAAAAGTTCTCGGAATGACCTGAAACTTCACGGGCGCCTATTTGGAAATAATAAAAAATCCTTGCAAAAGATGAAGACCAGGGGGCACACACCCTGTCCACGAAGGTGGGGGGCGCCCCCCCTAGGGCGCGCCCCTACCTCGTGGCCCCCCTGGAGCTCCTCTGGCGCCAACTCCAACTCTTTATATTTGCTTTCGGGGAGAAAAAATCAAGGAGAAGAAATCATCGCCTTTTACGATACGGAGCTGCCGCCAAGCCCTAAAACCTCTCGGAGGGCTGATCCGAGTCCGCTCGGGATCCGGAGAGGGGATTCGTCGCTGTCGTCATCATCAACCATCCTCCATCACCAATTTCATGATGCTCACCGCCGTGCGTGAGTAATTCCATCGTAGGCTTGCTAGACGGTGATGGTTTGGATGAGATCTATCATGTAATCGAGTTAGTTTTGTTAGGGTTTGATCCCTAGTATCCACTATGTTCTGAGATTGATGTTGCTATGACTTTGCTATGCTTAATGCTTGTCACTGGGGCCCGAGTGACATGATTTCAGATCTGAACGTATTATGTTTTCATGAATATATGTGAGTTCTTGATCCTATCTTGCAAGTCTATAGTCACCTACTATGTGTTATGATCCGGCAACCCCGAAGTGACAATAATCGGGACCACTCCCGGTGATGACCATAGTTTGAGGAGTTCATATATTCACTATGTGCTAATGCTTTGTTCTGGTACTCTATTAAAAGGAGGCCTTAATATCCCGTAGTTTCCATTAGGACCCCGCTGCCACGGGAGGGTAGGACAAAAGATGTCATGCAAGTTCTTTTCCATAAGCACGTATGACTATATTCGGAATACATGCCTACATTACATTGATGAATTGGAGCTAGTTCTGTGTCACCCTATGATATGATTGTTACATGATGAACCGCATCTGGCATAATTCTCCATCACCGATCCAATGCCTACGAGCTTTTCCTATATTGGTTTTCGCTTATTTACTTTCTCATTGCTACTGTTACAATCACTACAAAACACCAAAAATATTACTTTTGCTTCCATTACTTTTGTTACCGTTACCACTACTATCATATTACTTTGCTACTAAACACTTTGTTGCAGATACTAAGTTATCCAGGTGTGGTTGAATTGACAACTCAACTGCTAATACTTGAGAATATTCTTTGGCTCCCCTTGTGTCGTATCAATAAATTTGGGTTGAATACTCTACCCTCGAAAACTGTTGCGATCCCCTATATTTGTGGGTTATCAAGACTATTTTCTGGCGCCGTTGCCGTGGAGCATAGCTCTATTCTTTGAGTCACTTGGGAT
The DNA here is from genome assembly GCA_021605205.1 of Aegilops longissima. NCBI lineage: Eukaryota > Viridiplantae > Streptophyta > Magnoliopsida > Poales > Poaceae > Aegilops > Aegilops longissima. The sequence goes on from CM038679.1 coordinate 346,351,480, forward strand.
TTATATCTGCTGGTCACTATGAAGAACTTGAAAGATGCTAAGACAACAATTTATTCCTCAACTACGAGGGGAGGTAAGGAATTGCCATCTAGCTCTGCACTAGATTCACCTTCTGTTTTGAGTAAGCTTGCGACACCTAAACCTGCTTCTGCTATTCGTTCTAATATGTCGCATGTTTTTGATGATGCCACTTCTGCTATGCATGATACTTATGATGAAACTACTTCTATGCTTGATACTACTGTGCCCCTTAGTGAATTTCTTGATGAACAAATTGCTAGGGCTAGAGAGAAAGAAATTATTGAAACTGATTGTATCGATAAATGTGATGATGAAGACTTGCCTGTTATTCCTGGGGGTTATGTTTTTGATAAAGAAGCTTCTTTAGCTATTTTAGCTTGCAAAGATAGATACAAACTCAAGAGGTTATTAGCTAAATGGAATAAGCAATCTCTTAAAGATAGAATGAAACCTGACCCTGCTTTTGCTACTTCACCTATCTGTGTTGCCGATAAGGATTATGAGTTCTCTATTGATCCTGATATAATTACTTTGGTTGAATCTGATCCTTTTCATGGCTATGAATCTGAAACTGTTGTGGCACATCTTACTAAATTAAATGATATAGCCACCCTATTCACTAATGATGAGAGATCTCGCTACTTCTATATCCTTAAAATATTTCCGTTCTCATTAAAGGGTGATGCTAAGATATGGTTTAATTCTCTTGATCCTGGTTGTGTGCGTAGTCCCCAGGATATGATTTATTACTTCTCTACTAAATATTTCCCTGCTCATAAGAAACAAGCTGCATTAAGGGAAATATACAACTTTGTGCAAATTGAAGAAGAGAGTCTCCCACAAGCTTGGGGGAGGCTTCTCTAGTTACTTAATGCTTTGCCTGATCATCCTCTCAAGAAAAATGAAATACTTGATATCTTTTATAATTGACTAACCGATGCTTCCAGAGATTTCCTGGATAGTTGTGCTGGTTCTGTTTTCAGGGAAAGAACACCAGATGAAGCTGAAATTCTATTGAATAATATGTTGACAAATGAAAATAATTGGACACTTCCTGAGCCAGCTCCAGAGCCAATTCCTGAGCCCATTCCTAAACCAACTCCGAAGAAGAGAGGTGTTCTATTTCTCAGTCCTGAAGATATGCAAGAGGAAAAGAAATCTATGAAATAAGAATGTCGGTGGGAACGACACCTATGGGATCACAAGAATCCCTACTACGATCGCGGGTCGCGGGGTCGTGAGAAGAGCGGATCAAACAGATAGCACACGATCTCCTTATCTAGGTTCGGGCCGCGAGGATGCGTAAAACCCTACTCCTGCTTTGGTGGTTTGTTTATCTGTGTTCTTGAACTAGCAATGGGGCGTGAGGAGCTCCAAAAAGTCGAATCCTCCTCCTGGTCGCCTTGGGCCTCCTTTTATAGGGAAAGGGGTTGCCACAGTGGCACACAGGAGGTGGAAAAGGCTCTGATGATGCGAGTTTATCCTCGCATTACATGACAAGGCGCCTTTTAATGCGCCTTGCTTAGGTGTCCTTGCTTTATCGGGACGGGAGAGCCCTGCCTCGTCTGTCCGCCGCCCCTTTCATGTCGACACGCCACATCGCCAGCGGCGGTGCTCATGTGCCATGTAGGCAGGCAGGCAGCTGAGGTGGCGCAGTGGTGGGTCTTCACGAAGATCCGCTAGCCACACATTTTGTGGTCCTCCTTGGCTGGGATCTCGCCAAGGGTTGTCATCTTCTATAGTGTGTATCTGATCTTGAATGTCTTCACAAAGATCTGCATGCCACCACGGGGATGTCTCTCTGAATCCTTGCCCCATGGGGGCAGTGGACTCAAGGGTGATTCGCTCCCAGAGGTGTGGGGCGAGCTGTCATGTAAGGGTTTTGCCGGGTTTGCTAAAACCGCCTCCGCAAGGATCTTGCCGGGGAGTCCGCTTGGCCCCTTTGCTCTTTGTGGTCTTGTTCTTGGCGCTGCTTCTGCTCCTTTCGAGCTTCGCCTTACCTTGGCTCACCTCCCTTGCCTTGCTCAAGGCGGTGGTGTCCATGGGCTCGATCGCCCGCCTGCAGACAAATATAGGGGTACACAAATGTACCCCTCTTTTTGTACACCGACAAAGAAGGTATTAAAACTGAAGATGTTAAGAATTTACCTCCTATTGAAGAAATACATGGTATTAATCTACCGCCTGTTGAAGAAACATATGATCTTAATCCATCACCTATTGAAGAACCTCATGGTCTTGATAACCCGACGCAGGTATTAAAGGTAAATTCTCTCTATTGATATGATAGAGCTGAAATCCCTCTTACTAAGTTTGCTAGCCAATGCTTAGATGAGTTTGATAACTTTATGGTTAAGCAAGAAGATTTTAATGCTTTTTTAGGTAGACAATTGAAATACAATACCGATATGCTTAAACACTTGGGTGATTATATGGCTAATGTTAGAGGTGAACTTAAACTCATTAGCAAACATGCTTCTATGGTTACCACTCAAGTAGAACAAGTACTTAAGGCTCAAAATGATTTGCTCAATGAAATGAATAGTAAGAAAAATGATTATGCTGTTAGAGTGGCTACTAGAACTGGTAGAATGACTCAGGAACCTTTGTATCCCGAAGGCCACCCTAAGAGAATTGAGCAAGATTCTCAGAGAAATAATATTGATGTACCTAGTCCTTCCAAAAGGAAGAAAAACAAAAATGATAGGACTTTGCATGCTTCCAGTGAATCTATTGCTGAACCACCTGAGAATCCAAATGATATCTCTATTTCTGATGCTGAACCACAATCTGGTAATGAACATGAACCTAGTGAAAATGTTAATGATGATGTTGATGATGATGCTCAACCTAGTAATGATAATGTTGTAGAAATTGAACCTTTTGTTGATCTTGATAACCCACAATCAATGAATCAATGTTATGATAAGAGAGACTTTGTTGCTAGGAAACATGGTAAAGAAAGGGAACCTTGGGTTCAGAAACCCATGCCTTTCCCTCCCAAACCATCCAAGAAAAAGGATGATGAGGATTTTCAGCGCTTTGCTGAAATGATTAGACCTATCTTTCTGCGTATGCGATTAACTGATATGCTCAAAATGAATCCTTATGCTAAGTACATGAAAGATATTGTTACAAATAAAAGAAAGATACCGGAAGCTGAGATTTCCACCATGCTTGCTAATTATACTTTTAAGGGTGGAATACCAAAGAAACCGGGAGATCCAGGAGTACGTACTATACCATGCTCCATTAAAAGAAATTATGTTAAAACTGCTTTATGTGATCTTGGAGCAGGTGTTAGTGTTATGCCTCTCTCTTTATATCGTAGACTTGACTTGAATAAGTTGATACCTACTGAGATATCTTTGCAAATGGCTCATAAATCAACTGCTATACCTGTCGGTATTTGTGAGGATGTGCCTGTTGTGGTTGCAAACGTTACTATTTTAACGGACTTTATTATTCTTGATATTCCCGAGGACGATAGCATGTCTATTATTCTTGGAAGAACTTTTCTGAATACTATAGGGGCTGTTATTGACTGCAACAAAGGCAATGTCACTTTTAATGTTAATGGTAATGAGCATACGGTACACTTTCCGAGGAAACAACCTCAAGTTCATAGTATCAACTCTATTGGAAAAATTCCATCGATTATATTTGGAGGCTTTGAGTTTCCTCTTCCTAATGTCAAGAAGAAATATGATATTCTTATTATAGGGGATGTACATATCCCCGTTGAGGTAACATAGTGTTATTCGAAATTTCTCCGGTTCCATGTTATTCGGAATAAGTTTGTTAACAAGACTTGATCAACCTTGTTAGTAGATTCCTTTTGATGAGCATGATATGGATGAAACTAGAAGGCACAACCTTCTATACCCTCTCTCTACTTTCTGTTATTTAGTTGAAATAAAGTAAAAATAGTATTTTTCTGTCTGTTTTCTGATTTATCCGTGCAATATAAAAATACCCCAAAAATAAAAGTTCTCCAAATGCCCTGAAAATGAAATATGATTTTTTATAGAATATTTGAGGATTTCTGGAACTGAGAACACAGCAGGGGGGTCAACCACCTGGCCACGAGGGTGGAGGGCGTGCCCTACCCCCAGGGCACGCCCCCCTGCCTCGTGGGCTCACGGTGGCCCTCCTCCACTTATTCCTGCACCCATACACTCCTTCTTCCTCCCACAAACACCAATGTCCAGCTCAAGCACGAGTTCTAGCTCATTTTGCTGTGATTTTCGATCTCCTTGCTCAAAGCACCTCTCACAAAACTGCTTGGGGAGATTGTTCCTTGGTATGTGACTCCTCCATTGGTCCAATTAGTTTTTGTTCTAGTGATCTATTCATAGCAAATTTGTGCTGCCTAGGTGACCATGTTCTTGAGCTTTCATGTCAAATTTATATGGTTCCAAGTAGTTCTAATGCATGATATAGGCTCTAGGCACTTGTAGGAGTAACTGCTATCAATCTTACTAAGGTTGGTTCACTTTTGTTTGAAGTTACTAAAAATTTCAGAATTTTTCTGAGGGAGAAATATGCTTAGGAAAATGTTCCAAGGTGGTTCTTCAAGGAAGCAAGGACCCAGGCTTGCAATGCGTGATGCTGATGACGAGCCACCAAGAGACGCTCTATTGCGGCCTTGTGAGTGGCCTTCAGAAAATTTTATGGATTGAGCGGGAATCAAAGAGGAATTTAACGCATATTTGCGTAACGCTGATCTTGTGAGCTTTGAGACAGACAAATGCCCCCAGTACCATCATCTCACTAGTTCATTTGTGAGGAGGTTTGAATTTTCATCTTCACGTAATTCTCCAACTGTCATGTTTGATCTTTATGAAAAATCTTATACCATGGACTTAGAGGATTTTACTTCTGCTTGCAAACTTCCACAATGGGGTAGTGTTAGTGATCCCCGTAAATCTGAATTTAGAGACTTTCTTGCCGGTATAACCGTAGGGGAATCTAGAGATATAGCACAAGCTACCATAGGGAGCATTAACTTTCTCGCTATACATTATTTTGATCTCTTCATAGGTAGGTACATAAATGGTAAGGATGAAGCATGTCATATGTGTGTGCCTGACCTCAGTATTCTTAGGAGTGCCGTGTTAGGAGACCAATCTTATAATTTGGGAGCCATTGTTGCACGTAGGCTGCATAATAATAGATTTAATGGAGATTTCTTTGGTGGAATTTATGCAACTCGCTTAGCTGATTTTCTTGATGTGGACGTTCGTGAGGATGACACTGAGTTGCCTCCTACTTATTTAGACTACAATTCTATGGTCTACCACCAGTTTGTCGAGAGGAATGAATCACCTCTCCGGTATCGATTAATCTTTGACAAACGGCGTGCTATCTGTATTACTCTCCCTGCTCTTGCCTTCTTTGATTATCAGGCAAAAGGAAGATATGTTATTACCAGAGTGGAGGCAGATGAGTACGAGAGGAGGGCGGAGGCAGCTTGCCGCCACGCTGCAGCTCAGGAGGCGATAACCGCTGCATCTCAGTACGACCCCAGTTACACCTACGGATATCCGCCAGGCCATCCCTGGCAATGAACCAACTTCGAACAAAAGCCTAAGCTTGGGGGAGTACGTATTTCTCACCGACATTACATTTATGTTCACACACACTCATTGCTAGATGTCGGTGATCATACTCTTTCACTGTAATATCCATGCTAGTTTATTTTTTTCTTCTTGCTTTCTTCTTGTGTGTTTGTTAAACCTTAAGAAATACCAAAAAAAATTAGTGTAGCTTCTAGTTAGTTTAGTTTCCTTGTGGTAGTAGTAATAATTAAAGAAAACCCAAAAATATTTCCCGTTCTTCTTTTGCTTGTTGGGAGCTTTCCCGTGTAAATAGTTTTTATTTCTTTTCTTTTCTTTGGGGGTCGATAGGAGAAGACCATGATTAAATTGTTTAAGTGGCTCTTATATGCATTATTGTTGATTTAACCAAGAGCCCATATTGCCTTGTCTTCTCCTTTTTATTGAATGCTCGCAGATTCCAGCTTAGTCCAATGCACGTGCACTCTTATTATTGTTCACTTCGTTCGGTCGTGCAAGTGAAAGGCAATTATGATGATATAGGATGGACTGACTGAGATGAGAAAGCTGGTATGAACTCGACCTCTCTTGTTTTTGTAAATATGATGAGTTCATCGTTCCTGATTCAACTTATTATGAATAAACATGCTTGCAATGACAATTAGAGATCATAGTTTCTCGTGCCATGCTTGATTAGCTATGAGTTATAATGGTTTACCTTGCGTGCCAACATGCTATTAAAATGGTTGTGATGTGGTATGATGGGGTGGTATCCTCCTTTGAATGATTTAAGTGACTTGACTTGGCACATGTTCACACATGTAGTTGAAACAAAATCAACATAGCCTTCACGATATTTATGTTCATGGTGGATTATATCCTACTCATGATTGCACTCAATGTTTATTAATTTTAATGCATGTTCATGACTGTTGTCGCTCTCTAGTTGGTCGCTTCCCAGTCTTTTGCTAGCCTTCACTTGTACTAAGCGGGAATACTTCTTGTGCATCCAATCCCTTAAACCCCAAAGTTATTCCATATGAGTCCACTATACCTTCCTATATGCGGTATCTACCTGTCGTTCCAAGTAAATTTGTATGTGCCAAACTCTAAACCTTCAAATAAACATTCTATTTTGTATGCTCGAATAACTCATGTATCAACTAGGGCTGCCCTTATCTTCCATGTTAGGCGGGTTATTCTCAAGAGGAGTGGACTCCGCTCCTCACTCACGAGAAAATGGCTGGTCACCGTGATGCCCAGTCCCATGCTTTATGCAAACTAAATCAAAATAATTGCTAGTTGGAGACACTCGTTGTTTCGAGCAAGTCATGGATTGATGCTTGTTGGTGGAGGGGGAGTATAAACTTTACCATTCTGTTTTGGAACCGCATATTTAAATACATTATAACTGAGCATCCTTCCTATCCTCTCAGGCTATTAGCATTTGTAGCCGTCCGATCAACACTTTTAAGCGTTTTTAGTCGTCCGATTATCACGTCACGCCGGTTCGCTCACTACTGAACGAAGCGCCACTGTGACAGCCGCTACTCGCGAAAATTTTGGGCGTCCGCTATTAAATTGGGCCTAATGGGCCTGAGCTGTCTATTTACGCATCCAAAAGGAGTTGGACTCTCCACGCAACCCTCGTTCGCTCACAAGGTCGCAGCCCTAGCGTGGCGGCGGACGATGGGACGATGCACGACTCCGTGGTGACGGTGCTGGCTCCGACGACACCAGACCTCCTTCATGCCGACCTCTCATGCCGACCTCTCATGCCCTCCCGCCATTGGTGCCGCTGACCACAACATCGATCAATGGCGTTCACCGTGAGACATGATTTGCCGTATATGGCACCAGAGATCCGCATCCTGCATAACCGCCGTCCAAAGGTAGGGTGAACACACTCGCGATGACGGCGTGCCTCTTTCTCTTTCTCCTCTCGATCGATCTAACACCCATCGCTGGGTTGCCTTCTCTTGTGCGCCCTCTGTTTTTGTATTGTTCCGTGGGGATTGGTTGGTTAGTTAGTCCCGTGGGTTCTGCAAGTGCGATTCCTTCCTTGATTGTTGGGACGGCTCGGGATTCCGTTCCTTGTTTACTGGACGATATAAGGACATTGGAAATATTTGTTTTCGATGAACACAAATTTTCAGCATCAGATGTGCTGTTGACTGGCTTAAAAACCATTTGTACTTCTCTCTCTCTATATATATGCCATATGTGTGATGAGTCGAGTCGTTTATGAAAAGTTTGAATAATTCAGCGTGGCCGCCGCCGCCGCCACTATCGATGCCACGAGATCCCTCTATCGCCAGAGCAACGAAGACACCCCAGGCAGCAGGTACAGACAGCCACGACATCCCTGTATCGCCCGGGAGACGAAGACACCCTCGGCAGCAGGTACACATCGGACACGCATGAGGATTCGACAGACTGCAAGAAGAAGAAGGCGATGGTGGGCGAGTCGCCACCGCAGGCCTGGTCCAGCTTCTTTCTACGCCATATTTGAACTTCTCAGCAGCGGTATTGTTGGATCCTATGTCGACCGAGCACCCGATCAGCAAGATACTATCGCGCGTCATATGATCTCTGGGCGCGATCGAAATGCAGGCAACATCGATCGCTAGCTGATGGAGTCACGACGGGTCACCGTGTCTACAATAGCAGCAGGTGGATGTATACACCCGGCCCCTCCTATATACATGTACAGTTGCTGCGATTTAAGGTATAGACAATGCTAACCTGCCGGGGCAATCTACAAGTACCATATATTTCTCCAATTTATTTCTGTTGAGATGGCGCTCTAACCTTTGCACTTGAATTGTTTGATGAATTGCCGATATGCTGTGAAAAATATGATGTCAGTGTTCACCATTATCGTCTGGTACTTATCTTCCCTCCTAAATATTTAGATATTCTAACCCTGCAATCCTCACCGCTCACAATCAGACATGGCTTTCTGATGTATATTTTCGATTTGGTCAATGTTAATCAGATTTCAGGACGTTTGTGAGGACATATATTTCGATACATCCGTAGCAAAAAGTATGAATGTTTCAGACTCCAAATAATTTATTACCAATTCACTACACAGTTGCAGATTGGTCAAAAGAATCATTTTTATGTAAGAGCTGCTTGTTTTGATTGAAAAGTATACCGGGATGCACAAGTATTTGTTTTTCTTTCTCTCTCTCGAGCGTTTTGATTTTCGATATATGTTATATATCGCTCTGCTTCTTTCATGCATTAAAAGAAAAATGTGTCAATGGACACGTTTATAAGAAAAAAAAGAACTGAAGTGGAGATCAGTAGATCTATTTTTCTTTGTTATGCAAAATGTATCTCCAATGTAAGGTCAGGTTTCGCTTTTAGGATGTTTTTCCTTGGCTGGTGTACCTCTTTCTAAATTGCTGCATATTCAATATTTTCATACTAATTCACTGGTTTCATGATTGTCTCCTCACTAAGTTATCACCGGTTATATGATTTTTCTCATGTATGTATATATATTGTGTTCATAACTAAAATCCCCATTCTGTCCATTCTGTCATTATGGATGATTGAATATACATCTTAAACTATTACTATGACCGAAGCTGCTTCCAGATTTTGACTTCTTTTCAAATTAAACAAAATATTATTTTTGTCAAGCTCTATTGTTTATTTTGTGAGCTATTTAGGCCATCCTTCCTCTGATCAAGCCAGACATTTTATTAGTTACTTATGTGTTATGGTGTAGAGGCGTTTCTCTGGGCTTGATGACCTGAAGGGATGATTGATTCAATATAGTTCAAGCGGAACATTTCCAGTACATATGAAGTCTTTTACCTTTACATATGTTTATTTTATGTGATGTCTGAACAGTCAAATATTGTCTCTTCCTGCAAGGAATAATGAAATTATATCTGCATGGTGTGGTGTTGTTGTAGCACTGAGGGAATATAACGGCTAGGAATAACAGTGTGCAACATGTGAAATTAACCAACACTCCTATAATTCAAGCTTATAGAGGCTATGGTAGGAGCGTTGAGAGGTATGTCTGCTAGCTGCATCAGTTATTTAATAAATTGAGTCGGCAGAAATTTGGAGATTTGTGCTTTCTTTCTATGGGCCATCCCTTCATCGGTCTCGTCTGGCCTATTTTCACGTGTTTATCCATGGCTACCAAGTTAAGAGTATTTAGACATTGTGTTGTTTGTTGAGCAAATTGGTCTTGTGAATCTAAATTCGTGTGTTTGTTTGACTAATGCAGGTGCACGTACTCAAGCATATTGTCTGGTCACCTGGGCCTAATTGAGAAGTTATTTAACCTATTCATGGATTAGGCAAAATATTCCATTTGAAAATCTATTTTGTGTGCTTTCAGTTGATACGGCTCGAATTGGTTGGAGGTTATTTAATTTAGGTAAAACAGTTCCAACTTCAACTATACGGTTCAGGAACTATATATAGTCTTGCTGCTAAGAATGGTAGGCACCGAAATATTCTCAGTTTTCTTTATTCTTGCCGATCTTTACATCATAGCAACAAAAACAGGCATGCATCATGACCGGCTCGAGCTGGTTGGAAGATTAGTTATAGTATTCTCACACTATTATTGGGCAGCTTTTTGAATGCCTTCTATTTGACGAAGGGGATTACATGTATTCTCACAAAAAATGACCAGTTTATAGGTGTACTATTCAATATGTGCTGATGAGACAGAAACCCATTGTTGTATGTCTCCATCTCCGGCCTATGGGAATCGTTACCTGTAAAAGAGGTTTCACATTCCTTTGTTAGAATTATTAAACTTGTTTCATTTTAGTGAATACTCCATCCGTCCGGAAATACTTGTCATCAAAATGGACAAAAAGAGATGTATCTCGAACTAAAATACATCTAGATACATCTTCTTTTATCCATTTTGATGACAAGTATTTCCGGACGGAGGGAGTAGATGGTAACCTGGCTGCCGAATGACTTAGAAATTATTATTATGTCTTCTATGTTATTTGATTATTTGAAGTTCAGAGTTTGTCCTTAAATTTTTTGGGAGCTGGTTGTGTGTGTTTCATTCCATCATATATGTATCGAATTCCCAGTCATCCTATCGAAAAAATGAACGGGCGCCGCAACGCGCGCCTATCATGATCTAGTAATGTGTGTAGCATGGAAGATATCGCCATCTCTTAGTTGTTATGTTGACAATGAAAGTATGCCGCTCAAAATATTATTTATCTCTATTTCAAAACCGAGCTCTGGCACCACTACAAATCCCTGCTTCCCTCTGCGAAGGGCCTATCTATTTACTTTTATGTTGAGTTATCACCTTCTTATTAAAAAGAACTAGCTGGAGAGCGCAGCTGTCATTTGCATCCATTACTATTAATTTATATTGGGCATGACTATGATTGGATCTCTTTTACCATGAATTACAATGTCTAGTCAGTCCTTGATCTTTAAAGGTGCTCTGCATTTATGTTTTGTGGTCTCAGAAAGGGCTAGCGAGATACCATCTTGTTATATCATATCATGATTATTTTGAGAAAGTGTTGTCATCCGAGATTTATTATTATGGCTCGCTATTTGATTATGCTATTGATATGAGTAAACATGAGACCTGAGAGTTATTGCAAATGTGGTTAGTCATAATCTTTGCTGAAAACTTGAATGCTGGCTTTACATATTTACAATAACAAGAGCAAACAGAGTTTGTAAAAGTTTTTCTTTATCACTTTAAGTTTATCAACTGAATTGCTTAAGGGCAAACAAAGGATTAAGCTTGGTGGATTTGATACGTCTCCATCGTATCTACTTTTCCAAACACTTTTGCCCTTGTTTTGGACACTAACTTGCATGATTTGAATGGAACTAACCCGGACTGACGTTGTTTTTAGCAAACTTTCCATGGTGTTATTTATGTGCAGAAAAAAAAGTTCTCGGAATGACCTGAAACTTCACGGAACATCTATTTGGAAATAATAAAAAATCCTTGCAAAAGATGAAGACCATGGGGCCCACACCCTGTCCACGAGGGTGGGGGGCGCCCCCCCTAGGGCGTGCCCCCCTACCTCATGGGCCCCCTGGAGCTCCTCTGACGCCAACTCCAACTCTATATATTTACTTTCGGGGAGAAAAAAATAAAGGAGAAGAAACCATCGCGTTTTACGATATGGCGCCGCTGCCAAGCCCTAAAACCTCTCGGGAGGCTGATGTGGAGTCCGTTTGGGGATTCGGAGAGGGGGATTCGTCGCCGTCGTCATCATCAACCATCGCCCATCACCAATTTCATGATGCTCACCGCCGTGCGTGAGTAATTCCATCGCAGGCTTGCTGGACGGTGATGTGTTGGATGAGATCTATCATGTAATCGAGTTAGTTTTGTTAGGGTTCGATCCCTAGTATCCACTATGTTCTGAGATTGATGTTGCTATGACTTTGCTATTCTTAATGCTTGTCACTAGGGCCCGAGTGCCATGATTTCAGATCTGAACCTATTATGTTTTCATGAATATATGTGAGTTCTTGATCCTATCTTGCAAGTATATAGTCACCTACTATGTGTTATTATCCGGCAACCCCGAAGTGACAATAATCGGGACCACTCCCGGTGATGACCATAGTTTGAGGAGTTCATGTATTCACTATGTGCTAATGCTTTGTTCTGGTACTCTATTAAAAGGAGGCCTTAATATCCCTTAGGACCCCGCTGCCACGGGAGGGTAGGACAAAAGATGTCATGCAAGTTCTTTTCCATAAGCATGTATGACTATATTCGGAATACATGCCTACATTACATTGATGAATTGGAGCTAGTTCTATGTCACCCTATGATATGATTGTTACATGATGAACCGCATCTTGCATACTCCTGTTGACATCAGATTTTGGCACGGCATAAAAAGAAAATGAGATGGCTTCGAGTGAAAGGGTTTTCAGCATGAAAAAAGTTTCACATCACCGAGTGGAACAACTTTGATGTTTAGGTTATCATCGTCCGACTACATCTTAGGGGCCGAAATTATATTCCGAGTGGAAGAATTCAATATTCCGAGTGGTTTTTGGCCGATCATGACTTCAAGACGACCTCGGATGAAGGAGCATTCTAAAGTAATTGTCTTCGTCTCGTCGAGGCAATCGATTTTGATATATAGATCATCTCAATCCGAGTTCATATGCAAAAGTTAGAGGCAATACACTGCAGACCGAAGCTGAATGGAAATATGGCGCGAAGTACCAGACACCCTGACTGATAGGTCGCGCGGGCGATTCGGCCATTAAGAAGGCCTTGAATCTGAAAAACTTCAAGTTTCGTCTCGTCGAGCCGATCGATTTTCATATATAATTCGTCTCAGTCCAAGGTCGTATGAGACCTGAGGAGACAAATCAAGATGAGGCTATGTTTTCGGTCGAGTGAAAAGCTGCCGTCCGAGTGAAGACTTACCGGTCAAGTAAAAGCTTAACTTTCGAGTAAAAACTTACCGATCGATTGAAAAATTACCGGTCGAGTGAAAGTTTGCCATCCGAGTGAACTTATTATCATTCGAGTTAAGATTTTACCGTCGGAATAAAAATTTGCTGATCGAGTAAGAGATTGCCTTCCGAGTAAAAATATAGTCATCCGAGTGAAATTGTCCTCCAGATGAAAATGTTCCCAGTGAAAAGATTACCATCCAAACGAAAACTTGCCGATCGAGTAAGATATTGCTTTCCGAGTGAAAATATAGTCATCCGAGTGGAAATATAGTCATCCGAGTGAAAGATTGTTTTCCGAGTGAAAAAGTCCAGTCGGACGGTCCGAGTGTCTCTAATATCTGAGTGGATGAGCTCGAATCCGAGTGTAACTGAGCATGTGCCCGAAAGTTTATCAAGATGACCTTTGATAGAGAAGTGTTCTATACAGAAGTTGTGCGTGTCATCAAAATGGTAAACTTTGGTTTTGGAATCATCATCATCAGAGATAGCATGTGACCTGCAAATTCACTATGAGACTCAGACAATCCAGTCAGCTGCAAGACCAAGTCCGACTGGAAGGTAAAGATGACCTCGAAAAGTATTCAAGATGGCCTTATTTGAAAAAGTGATCAACATAAGAGTTGTTCGTCTCGTCAGGGTACGTAAGTTTGATATTTGGGCCGTCTTGATAGGAGATCATATGCAAGCTTGACGGCCCATGCAAGGAGGAAGACAAAGGTTGGGTCAGATTCAGACTGAATCTGAATTGGAATAGAACTAGGACTCTAGGACGTGAATTGATGTAATTTTTTTGTAAGGAAAGCCTAGATGAATCCTTTACTTGTACGGGAAGTCCAGCCGCCTCTTATATATGTTGGGGGTGATGGCCGATTGAACAACACACAATCGAATAAATCAGTATATTACTTTTTCATCTATGTTTTACTTCGCCGTTCTTCGCGTTTGAGAGCTGCGAATCTCGAGGCTCTAGGGGCAAGCGAATCGACCTAGGGCAGCCCATAGTCACCAGACTCCGACGGGTCCCTCCCGGGTGTGGGGTTTTCGGTCCGCAAAGCGCCCGTCGATTGTCTTTGCGATCGCTACTGTCGGTCGGGTCTCCTTCGACGTGAGCTGCGGTGCATCACCCCCAGCGTCGAGGGTACACGTGACGTGTTCGTGTGTCAACACACTTTTTGGCGACTCCGCTGGGGTTCGAAGATCAATCATCATCATCCACCACGTCCGATTTTCCCAAGCCATCTGAGGTAAACGCCGATAACATCATTAAGCCCAGTCTTGATGAGATATCAGCCGATCATCGCCAAGTCTATGAGGAGTACAAGAAGGTGCGCGAGGAGATGGACTTGCAGGAGTTCCTTGTAAAGTTCAAGAAGGATCGCCAAGGCAACATCACTTCGATTGAAGAAATCAAATTCCCTCCTCTTCAAGCCGAGCAGGTTAAACCCTCTGTAAGTACTGCCTTTTCTCCTGAGCAGTGGGCTGAGATTGAAAGTCGTATTGCTGATGGTAACAATCTAGTCTATCAAACTTTCATAGAAAATACTAATGCTCAGAAGAATACATCTCAATCGTCTAGTGGTAACGATGGTGTAGCTGCTAGTGTGCAAAACCCTAATCTGGCTTTACCTATTGCATCGGCGGCTCCCGTGCTGATGGCTTATTATCCTACCCAAACAAATCAGATTGGGACTGCACCCATCAACCCTATTATGAGCATGCCAGGTTCGGTGGCAACGCCGAACCAAACTCTACCTACAGCTACAACCACTCGGCCACTACCAAATTATGGGTCGACATATATGCCACAATTCCTACCTACAGCTAGTAACCCTACTCCTCCTATGCCACTGCCACAAGCTTCATTGTCCACTATGGATGATGGTTTAGCTAATCTTAGATAGGAGATGGCTAAGATGCTTCAAGAGAATTTTTGAGTTGAGTTACCTCGGAATCGGATTTACCGAAAGCCGTACCCCGAGTACTTTGATGCCATATAGTGCCCTCCGGGATATAAGATTCCAGATTTTGTTAAGTTCAATGGAGAGGGCACAAAAACCACATGGGAGCATGTTAGTCAATACTTAGCACAACTAGGTGAAGCAGGCTCACTAAATGAGTTGAAAGTGCGTTTATTTCCTTTGTCATTAATTGGCACCGCATTTTCATGGTTTTCTTCTTTACCACATGGTTCCATTCGGGTTTGGTCACAACTAGAGCAGAAATTTCATGATCACTTTTATAGCGGTGACAATGAACTCAAGTTTTCACATCTAACATCGGTTAAACAAAAGCATGATGAATCGGTTTCCGATTACGTCAAGAGATTCAGAGAAACAAAAAACCGGTGTTTTAGTTTGGTGATAACCGAGAGGGATTTGGCAGACCTATTGTTGAGTGGTTTGAGAACTCCCACTAGAGAAAAGCTAGAAGCCTATGAGTTCTTAAATATCAACCAAGTCTTACAAAGGGCTTTGGCTCAGGAAAGCCGAAGCAAAGACCTGAAAGAAGTGCATAGATACAAAGCCGATCATCCAAAGATGAATATGGTGGAATATCATAGTGATAACTCGGACGATGAGGGTGATGTTTTTGCTACTGAATTTGTTTGGCCATCTAAGGCCAAACCCTTTACTTGCAATGATCTGAAACCGATTCATAAGAATCGTGATGAAGAGATGAAATTTTCTTTTATCATTGCTAAGTGTGATAGAATATTTGATGCTTTGCTGCAGGCTAAGATTATTAGAATATCTCATACTTTACCGCCGTTTGAAGAGCTAAAACGACGTGCTTATTTCAAGTATCATAATTCTTTTTCTCATGCTACTAACGATTGCAACATTTTTCGACGATAGATACAATCGGCCATTAATAACGGACAATTGAGATTTTCTGAGATGCAAGTTGATAAACAGCCTTTTCCAATGAATACCATGGATTTGGAGGGGAAGACGCTACTCATTCGGCTAGAGGTAGCCGAATCTGCTAATAAAGCTAATGTCATTGTTGGGGAGCCCAGGAACGACAAGGAAGGCAGCACGGTCGTGGGGAGACATGTTGTGCTTGATAAGCAACCTGATGGCAAGGAAGTGATCAAAATCACCATCAAGAATCCTACACTCGGGGGGCAACTACAAGTGCAAGAAAATGCTCGTGTTAGATTTGTTAAGCCCAAGAGTACAGAAGTTGGCAAATGGAAGAGGAATGAAGCTAAAGTGCAACGCAAGCGGATCAAGCCAACTTTTGATATGTTGCTGTCCAAATATGCTAATCAGTCGGCTGGTACCAGCTCTAACCGGCCATCAGACTTGAAGCGACCAAGGTCACCATCGGATGATATGTTCAGTCGGTATACGAAACCGAGTGGACCAAGGGTGCAGTTTTCAGAAGAGTAGAGGCAATCTGTATGGGATCGACTTGATTACTCATATAATGGTCGACTGAACATCGATGACTATCAGTCGGCTGGTCAAAATATGCGACCGAGTGGAAACTATCCTAGTGTAAGAATGCACCCATGTGGAAGCTATCCGAGTGAAAAAATGTGGATGGGTAGATCTCATCCGAGTGAGTTCCATCCGAGTGGATATCATCCGAGTGACATCAATCCGAGTGAATTCCGTCCGAGTGGATTCAATCCGGGTGACATCCATCCGAGTGGATTCCATCAAAGTAAAAAGATGCGCCCGAGTGGAAATTTCATGCATCTGGAAAGTCGAAAAGAATGGCGTGTTAAATCACCAAGTGTTGCAGCAGTTGAGTCGGGAAAAGGCAAGGAGAAAATGGATGTCGACTCACTTATCTTGGGCACCAAAACATTCGCCATACAGCAGCCGACTGTGCATAACAGCTCGATTGAGCCGATAGTTATTATCACGCCAAAACACTCGGCTAATGACCATGAAGCAAGCACCAGCCAAGTAAAGGTGAGAGATCCTAAATACACTCGACCAAAGTGGTGTCCTCCAGGGCTAACAAAGACACAATAGAGAAAACTACAGAGGTTAAGGAGTCAAGAGATGGCAGAACAAGAGGCCGAGAAGCAAAGGGATAAGTTGTTCAATGACACTCGGCCTATGGTACCTACAAAACAAGTGTGGAGGCCCAAACAAATACAAGATGCAGTGGCTTCTACACCTATTACAGCAGCACCCACACTACCAAAAGAGGACGACGCAATCATTGCATAATCTATACCTATTGCTTCCTCTTCACTCGGACAAATTTCAGAATTGGTGGATCCACTCGAGGAGGAGGCTGATATGTTGGACTATGAATCTACACCGGTTCATGAAGGTATGGATATCCATATGATGTATTACTTACTTGCTGAGTTTCGTGCTGTAGATGAGGAAGGGGAAGTGGCTCAGCTGGACTTTGGCCCTAAAAATGCAATATTCGAGAAGCCAAAAGAACCAGTAACGCATCTGAAACCGTTATATCTCAGAGGTCATATCAATGGGTCGCCAATCGGATGCTTGTTGATGGAGGTGCTGTGGTAAATCTTATGCCCTATTCGGTCTTCAAGAAATTGGGTTTGCCTGATGAAGAATTGATCAAGACCAATATGGTGCTCAACGGGTTTGAAGTCAAAGAGAAAACTGAAGCCAAAGGTGTAATGTATGTGGAGCTTACAGTCGAAAGCAAAACTTTGGCTACTGCATTCTTTGTCACTGAGGTGCAAGGTAACTACAACGTTATACTAGGTCGTGATTGGGTTCATGCAAACCAGTGCGTGCCATCCACTATGCACCAGTTTTTGATTCAGTGGGTTGATGATGAAGTGGAAGTCATTCATGCGGATAACTCAGCCTGTGTTGCTTTGGCCGATGCATCGGTGGATTGGCAACATCCCAATGCTACTTGCTTGACGGGACATGACTTATCAGAGTTTGATTTTCTCAGTGCGACCAAAAATGGTTTTGTGCCGTGTCTTTAAAGCCGACTAAATGCAATCGGCTCCAAGGTATGATATGTTTAAATGGATTCTAGCTCCGAATGGTTACAAAAACGTCTTGTGAAATATCGGTGTAACATCCCAAATTTTCAATTTGGAATGTTATACATTAAGTCATCATGCATATCATATTTCTTGCATTTTGTTGATCCTAGAAATTCACGCAACTCAAGGACCCTTGGAGAGAGTTGTAGATTTCTAAATTTTTGTATTTGAGTTCTCTCAAAACTATGAAAAGAGGATCATTGGATTTATTTATTTTATCTTCAAATATTTTTCCAATATCAAAAATAAGAGAGGGAATAATATGACTTTCCCAAAATTTAGGAAAAATGAAGATTTAATAAATAAATCAAATTTTGGATTTTTCTCGGAGTTTATTGCCTTAGGAAAAAATGCGTGTTTTTAAAAATTGCATTTTAGGCCCCGAGTAAAAGTTCATTTTGTTCGACTCATTTTTAGGAGTCGGGGAAAGTTTACTTTATTAATTTTGGAGTTCGTTTAGATTTTTTTTCTGTAATTTTCTCTGTGAAACCGATTTAAAAAAAGAGAGTCATAGCGCTTGGGCCAAAGGCCCAAGCCGCTAAGCCAGCCGGCCGCCAGAGGCCAAGGCCATCGCTAGCCCACACCGCACAAGGGAGCCAGGAGCCGCTCGGTTTCCTTTTCTTTTACAAATCCTAGTAGGATTTGGACCCGTTCGTTATTCCGCTTTTATTCCTAGGATTCCTAATCCTACTCTAATTCTTGTCCCCTACTCCAAGCAAAACCCTCCCTCCCCAATATAAATACCCAAGCACCCCCCCCCTCTAACACATCAAACCAACACCTCTCCTCTCCTCTCCTCCTCCTCCGCAGCAGCGCCGCCCTACACCGCCGCCGCCACCCTACACCGCCGCCGCCAAGTGTCGCCGCCGCCACCCAACGCCGCCATTGAGCCCTCGCCTTCGAGGTACTAGCCTCCAAGCGTCACCTTTTCTTTTCCTCGGTTCGGTTTTTGTAAATCGTTCCGGTTTCGTTCTGGTTTTCTAGATCGGATTTTCGTTTTAGTTTTCTTTCCAAACCCTAGATCGGTTTTTCTCGCGGTTTTTCTTTCCGGTTTTGTTTAGCAAGCGTCACGGACCGCTCATCCTAACGAACGTGATCACCGGTTTGCTTCGTTAATGAACGTCCGCTCGCTCAACCGTTCGTCATTTTCTTTCTCATCGGATTTATTCCGCTATTTTTCGATAGCGATTTCAGATCCGATTTTCTTTCTAGTCTATCTTCTCGCCGCTTATCGGAATCAGGTGATTCAAACGCCTGGAGTTTCATCTCGAAACCGCCGTTCCGATTAATCAACTTAAACAAGGTTTTGCTACTGTAAAATTTGACTTAGTTTCAACTTGCTAGAACCGAGTTGTTTTCTTTCGTCGTTTGACTTTCGTTGCTTTATTTGATTCGATTCTTTTTGCAACCAGGGTTCTTAAGTTGAACTTTCTGGTTAGATCTTTTATTCGAGATTTACCTGTGCATTAGATGAGTACTTATTGTATGCTTGTTGTTTGTCTGCGATAGATCACCCGGTGCGCCGCTTGTTACTTGAATCTCTAGGTTTCATGGATCATCGCAAGGCAAGTAACACTTGATCATACCTTTACTACCACCCAGTTTTTATGCATTAGATCAATCCTCGAACACTTGCATGATTAGGATCTAAAATAAATTGTGGGATGGGAAGTAGATTGAGGTAGTACCTATTACCTGTTTTACCTATGAGACCTTGGGAGTTACTTCTACGTTTGCTTATTATGCTATGCTATGCTAGTAGACGTGGATTGGGTGAGTGTATTCCATGACAGATGTGAGATTGTTAAATTAATGGTTTATTTAAGGTGGCAACTTAAACACACATCTGGGTGGATTGAGGCACTTGGTTTCTATCAGGACTTGCCTGTTTTTCTTTGGACCGCCACCCAGGCTCAAAGGGATCATAAGATCATTCATGCTAGTAACTTCCGTGTGCAGCCACAAGCCATTATGGGCTCTGGCATAGTTGATTAAGTCGTGTGAACTCTTACAGTGGTAGACTAGCTGATGTAGGGGTTGTAGGTGGTACGGTCTACCCATCGTAAGGTGCAAATGCTTCCGAAAGACTATGTCTCGGTCATCCGTTTCTCAAACACCATGTAGTGTGAGAAACCAAACGGAGGCGATCGAGTCTTGTGGGGAAAAGTGCGCAAACCTCTGCAGAGTGTATAAACTAATCATGATTAGCCGTGTCCCCGGTTATGGACATCTTGAGTATCTAGTACTTGAATATCATGTGAATCTCAACATGTTACTCTAATTAATATTGTTGGGTTTTAATGAGTACTTTTAATTGGGATTGAGGATGTTGTCAACCATTCTCAATGTTTAACAACCACCATGATAGTTAAACAAATTTATTCCTTTGCAAGAGGGAAAAACTGGCTTTATGCAAAACTGTAACCATAGAGCTTTTCCACCAGCCAAATATGCATGTAGTATAGCCAATACTCATTATTTCTATCTATGTGTTACATTGCCAAGATATTCCATGTGTTGACCCGTTTTGGCTGCAACTTTCATGTTGCGACTTTTCGAACGACAGTAAGGTGCTTTAGGTCGTGGTTCTATACTCGATGATGCACTGGAGTTGATGGACTCACTTATCTTCCAAGTCTTCCGCTATTATCGTTATTATATGGCCTTAAGCCATATTTATTGTAATAAGTCCTCTTTGGGCAACGATGTAATAAGTGTGTGATTGCTACTCTGTTATAAATCCTTCAAATCTTGTGTGGTGTCAAGATTCTCGATCCAGGGATGACACCGAGCACGAGACTTGATCCATTCGGGTCGGGTCGCTACAGAGATGGTATCAGAGCACACGCTGACTGTAGGACACGACGACTAAGTTAAAGCCATAGATCACTATTCTCTTCTCATTTTCTAACTCCTCATCTTTTCTAATCTTTAGGATGACGGACGCCAAGATCAAGTACGCTCAACCTGATGAAGGCACACCTTTTGGATTTCACTTGAAGGAAGTCACCAAGTACCTGAACATTGGACTACCAAGTTTCACCGGACTTTCAACGCCACTCACTCAAGAAGAGCGCCGAAGATTCAAGCTCACGTTCGGGAAGGACATTCGCCCCAATCACCAAGCCTATAGATAGTGTTTTCATTGCACCAACCTCGAGTCAGGAAAGAGCATGGCAGCTTATATCACCATGGGACGCATTGGAGAAGTTTACCAAGAAGACCTCAAGGACACCATCTATCGACGGCGGACGCCGAGAAGAACAATGGGAGATAGTCAGCACCAAGAAGGATAGATCCATTGCAGCTTTCATCCAGGAGTTAAACCAGCACATTCGACGCCAGGAGAACCAGATGTGCAATGACATGATCAAATTGAAGGATGTGAAGGGAAGGATCATCGAACTTGAAGAAGAACTAAAGTCTACACGTAAGGACTACATGGACGAGATCGTAGCTGTAGCAAGACACAATAACGATCTTAAGTATGAGATTGAAGAACTCAAGAAGAAATTGGCGCTCAAGAATGAAGACAAGTACATCGGTTGTCCGAGCAACTACATCATCATCGACGACACCGATTCGGATCCAAGTGAACCCGACTTTGAAGACGGTGGAGCGGACATCATGGAGTCTTCCACCGGTTCAAATTAGTAGATGACCCCACACATTAGTAGTATTACCTCCATGTAACATCATAGTACACGCACTTTTGTGATAGTTAGATCGTTGTAAGCCCTTTGTTTGAATTGAATGAAGTGATTTTGTGTGCATTTGCTCATATACATTTGGGTAGTGTTTCTCCTTAGACCTCACTCTACTTCTTAATTTCTCATCTTTTCTAAACCCATCGATGCCCCCGAGACGCGACCCGGGTTTGTTTCCCTTGAGAGATCACCCAGTTGATCCAGCAGCAGTAACACTTTGATCCAAACATTGGTACAGAACCAAGGCAACAACAACAACCCACCACCACCACCACCGCAGATCACTTGACACGCTTCTTAAGGCTGAACCGCGGTGTTTTCCAAAGAGCACCGAGCCGATAGTAGCAGATGATTGGCTCCGTAAGGTAGGGAGGAGTTGACCACTGCAGGATGTACAGATGGAGAAAAGGTGAAGTTTGCTGCACACCAGCTTGAAGGACCCGCAGCAGAAGATGGTGGGAGAATTTTACAGCCACTTACCCTGTAGACATTGTCACATGGGATCAGTTTCAGCAAGCTTTCCGCACCGCCCATGTCTCAGCAGGAGCTATGGCCATGAAGAAGCGTGAGTTTCGCAACTTACGCCAAGGAGGAAGGACTGTTGGCTAGTATGTGGATGATTTTAGTAAGTTAGCACGTTATGCCCCAGATGACGTTGCTACAGATGCAGCTAAGCAGGAGAAGTTTCTGGAAGGACTGAATGATGAATTAAGCATGCAGTTGATGGTAGCAAGTTTCAATAACTACCAGGAGTTGGTAGACCGTGCCCTCATGATTGAAGGAAAGCAGCAGCAAATTGAGAACCGCAAGAGGAAGTATGGGCAGGGGAAGTATAACTCGAGCCGCCGGCGAAGCCCGTTATACCCCTAAACAGGAGTTCGGTTTCAGATACCCATGGAGGAGGTAGTTCGCACAACCATAATGGCCACAAAAATGGAAATGGGAATGGAGGAAGCAACGGCCAGAACCGGACCACACCATCAACCCCAACCAAGAAAGACTTGAGTCATGTCACCTGTTACAAGTGTTCCAAGAACGGACATTATGCAAATGAATGTCCCGAAGGCCAAGGTGGAAATGGAAGCTCTGGAAAGAAGCCAAACCCTTTCAATAAAGGACAAGTGAACCACGTTACCATGGAGGAGGTTGAAGATCAGCCCGATGCAGTAATTGGTAAGTTTTTGGTTAAGTCATTTACTGCACTAGTTCTTATCGATACTGGTGCATCACATTCATACATATCAAGGGGATTTGTGGATAAGTACAAATTACCAACCCAAGCCCTTAGGTCACCCATGCTAGTAACCTCACCCGGAGCAGAATACATGGCTAGTATATGGTGTGATCGATCGCCATTAAGGATTGGACACTATGTTTTCCCTCGGACCTAATAGTTCGGAATCCCAAGGATTGGATGTGATATTAGGCATGGATTGGTTATCAAGTATGGAGGAACATAGATTGCGCCACTAAGTCAATTTTGCTTACCACCCGTAGGAGGAGAATCAAGTATGTATCACGGCATGAGCCGAGGAGAGCACAAGTAAATTCCTTATCAGGAGTTGTGCAGGAAGAAGTACCAGTGGTAAGGGATTTCCCTGATGTATTTCCAGAAGAGTTTCCAGGAATGCCACCAGATAGAGACATTGAGTTTTTGATAGAGCTTTTGCCAGGTACAGGCCCAATATCGAAGCGACCATACAGGATGCCCGCACATGATTTGGCGGAAATCAAGAAGCAGATTAAGGAGCTAATGGATAAAGGTTATATACGCCCAAGTTCTTCGCCTTGGGGATCACCCGTACTTTTAGTAGAGAAGAAGGACGGATCATTAAGGATGGTTCTAGACTATCGTGGTCTAAATCAAGTAACGATCAAGAACAAGTACCCACTACCTATGATAAATGATCTATTTGATTGTTTGCAAGGAGCTAAAGTGTTTTCCAAGAGCGATTTGCGATCAGGGTACCATTAGTTGAAGATTCGGGAGCAGGACATACCTAAGACAGCATTTACCACGAGATATGGACTGTATGAATATACCGTTATGTCATTTGGACTGACTAACGCGCCAGCCTATTTCATGAACCTGATGAACAAAGTGTTTATGGAGTTTTTGGATAAGTTCGTCGTGGTGTTCATAGATGATATTTTGGTTTTCTCGAAGAATGAAGAAGAACATAAGGAACATTTGCGATTGGTTTTGGAGAAACCGAGGAACATCGCTTATATGCCAAGTTCAGAAATGTGAGTTTTGGCTAAAGGAAGTTGGATTTCTTGGACATGTTATATCCGGGAAGGGATAGTAGTTGACCCCATGAAGGTTGAGCCAGAACCAAATGGGAAGCACCAACGACAGTTGAGAGATCCGAGTTTCCTTGGACTCGCAGGATACTACCAAGATTCATTGAGAATTTCTCAAGGATTGCAAAGCCTATGACGGAATTGCTGAAAAGGATACCAAGTTCATATGGACTGAGGATTGTGAGGCAAGTTTTCAGGAGTTGAAGAAAAGATTGGTTACCTCACCAAGCTAATTTTGCGGATCGGACCAAGGATGATGAGGTGTATTGCGGCGCTTCACGCCGAGGACTTGGAGCAGTGCTTATGCAGGAAGGAAGAGTTGTTTCAGATGCTTCACGACAGCTTAAGCGTCATGAGTTGAATTATGCCACACATGATTTGGAGTTAGCAGCCGTTGTGCATGCATTGAAGACATGGAGACATTTTCTCATTGGAAATCATTGTGAGGTGTACACGGATCACAAGAGTTTGAAGTACATCTTCACGCAGAAGAATTAAATCTCGACATGAGGAGATGGTTGGAGCTTATTAAGGATTATGATATGAGATTGCATTATCACCCGGGAAGGCTAACGTTGTAGCGCATTTATTGAGCCGTAAGAGCCACGTCAATACAGTAACGGTGGGAGGAATACCCAAGGAGTTAGCCGAAGACCTTCGAGAGCTATGTTTGGAAATAGTTCCGAGAGGCTATGTAGCAACATTGGAGATTTAGTCTACGTTGATGGACAAAATCAGAGAAGCTCAAAAGGCAGATAAGGAAGTTGCCTCTATAAAGGAGAAAATGAGCGAAGGAAAAGCTAAGGGATTTCGTGAGGATGAGCACAATACCCTATGGTTTGAGGACCGTGTTTATGTGCCAAATGACCCGGAGATCAGGAAGTTGATTTTGCAAGAAGCACATGATTCACCCTACCCGATTCACCCAGGAAATACCAAGATGTATTTAGATTTGAAGGAAACATTCCGGTGGACCGGAATGAAGAAGGATATCATGAGTATGTAGTAGTTTGCGATGTATGTCGAGAGTGAAGGCGAACATCAGAAGCCAGCAGGATTGTTGCAGCCATTGCCAATACCCGAATGGAAGTGGGATAAACTAGGCATGGATTTCATCACAGGTTTTCCAAAGACTCGTTCAGGCTATGACTCGATTTGGGTTATAGTCGACCGCTTGACGAAGGTAGCTCATTTCATTCCAGTCAAGACTACCTATAGCAGTGCTAAGTTGGCAAAGATATACATGACCAGAATTGTGTGTTTGCACGGAGTTCCGAGGAGTATCGTATCAGATAGAGGAACCCAATTTACCTCAAAGTTTTGGAATCAGTTGCACGAAACATTGGGAACTAGGCTGGAATTCAGTACAGCTTTCCACCCACAGACCAATGGACAGACCGAGAGAGTCAATCAGATTTTGGAGGATATGCTGAGAGCTTGTGCACTAGATTATGGATCTACTTTGGATGATAACTTACCGTATGCAGAGTTTTCTTATAACAACAGTTACCAAACCAGCTTGAAGATGGCACCTTTCGAGGCTTTGTACGGAAGGAGGTGCAGGACACCGTTATCATGGGACGAAGCTGGAGATCGTCAGTTGTTTGGACCAGATTTGATCAAGGAGTCTGAACAGAAGGTTAAGTTGATTCGCGATAGGCTCAAGGTAGCCCAATCCACACAGAAAAGCTATGCGGATTCAAAACGCAAGGCGATAGAATATGAAGTTGGAGACAGAGTTTATCTTAGAGTATCCCCACTACGAGGAGTTAAGCGATTTGGAGTTAAAGGAAAGTTAGCACCACGTTTCGTTGGACCGTATAGGATCTTGCAATGCATGGGAGAAGTTGCTTATAAGCTGGAATTGCCAGAGGGACTGTCAGGAGTTCATGATGTATTCCATGTTTCTCACTGAAGAAATGTCCCACGAGATGGCGGAAGTACCGCTAAGAGATACAAAGTGCCACTTGAAGCAATTCAGTTGAAGGATGATTTAACATATGAGGAGAAACCAACAGATTCTCGAATATGCCAGCAGAGTTACTCGCAGCAAGGTTATCAAGTTTTGCAAGGTTCAAGGAGCCACCACACCGAGGATGAAGCCACTTGGGAAAGAGAAGAAAATTGCTCAAGGACCACCTCACCTATTTTCTAGTTAACCCGAATCTCGAGGGCTAGATTCATCTTAAGGGGTAGGTTTGTAACATCCCAAATTTTCAATTTGGAATGTTATACATTAAGTCATCATGCATATCATATTTCTTGCATTTTGTTGATCCTAGAAATTCACGCAACTCAAGGACCCTCGGAGAGTTGTAGATTTCAAATTTTTGTATTTGAGTTCTCTCAAAACTATGAAAAGAGGATCATTGGATTTATTTATTTTATCTTCAAATATTTTTCCAATATCAAAAATAAGAGAGGGAATAATATGACTTTCCCAAAATTTAGGAAAAATGAAGATTTAATAAATAAATCAAATTTTGGATTTTTCTCGGAGTTTATTGCCTTAGGGAAAAATGCGTGTTTTCAAAAATTGCATTTTAGGCCCCGAGTAAAAGTTCATTTTGTTCGACTCATTTTTAGGAGTCGGGGAAAGTTTACTTTATTAATTTTGGAGTTCGTTTAGATTTTTTTTTCTGTATTTTTCTGCGCGCGAAATGGATTTAACAAAAAAAGAGAGAGCCGCAGCGCCTTGGGCCAAAGGCCCAAGCCGCCAAGCCAGCCGGCCGGTCAAGAGGCCAAGGCCATCGCTAGCGCGCGCCGCACCAGGGAGCCAGGGAGCCGCCCCGGTTTCCTTTTCTTTTACAAATCGTAGTAGGATTTGGACCCGTTTCGTTATTCTGTTTTTATTCCTAGGATTCCTAATCCTACTCTAATTCTTGTCCCCTACTCCAAGCAAAAACCCTCCCCTCCCCAATATAAATACCCAAGCGCCCCCCCTCTAACACATCAAACCAACACCTCTCATCTCCTCTCCTCCTCCGCAGCAGCAGCGCCGCCCTACACCGCCGCCGCCGCCCTACACCGCCGCCAAGTGCCGCCGCCACCAAACGCCGCCGCCGGAGCCCCTCGCCTCTTGAGGTACTAGCCCAGCCACCACCTTTTCTTTTCCTCGGTTCGGTTTTTCAAATCATTCCGGTTTCCGCTCCGTTTTCTAGATCGGATTTTCGTTTGGTTTTCTTTCCAAACCCTAGATCGGTTTTTCTCGCGGTTTTTCTTTCCGGTTTTGTTTAGCAAGTTATTTGGACCGTTCGTCCTAACGAACGTGATCACCGGTTTGCTTCGTTAATGAACGTCCGTTCGCTCAACCGTTCGTCGTTTTCTTTCTCATCGGATTTATTCGCTATTTTTCCGATAGCGATTTCAGATCCGATTTTCTTTCTAGTCTATCTTCTCGCCGCTTATCGGAATCAGGTGATTCAAACGCTGGAGTTTCATCTCGAAACCGCCGTTCCGATTAATCAACTTAAACAAAGTTTTGCTACTATAAAATTTGACTTAGTTTCAACTTGCTAGAACCAAGTTGTTTTCTTTCGTCGTTTGACTTTCGTTGCTTTATTTGATTCGATTCTTTTTGCAACCAGGGTTCTTAAGTTGAACTTTCTGGTTCGATCTTTTATTCGAGATTTACCTGTGCATTAGATGAGTACTTATTGTATGCTTGTTGTTTGTCTGCGATAGATCACCCGGAGTGTGTCGCTTGTTAATTCGAATCTCTAGGTTTCGCGGATCATCAGCAAGGCAAGTAACACTTGCTCATACCTTTACTACCACCCAGTTTTTATGCATTAGATCAATCCTCGAACACTTGCATGATTAGGATCTAAAATAAATTGTGGGATGGGAAGTAGATTGAGGTAGTACCTATTACCTGTTTTACCTATGAGACCTTGGGAGTTACTTCTACGTTTGCTTATTATGCTATGCTATGCTAGTAGACATGGATTGGGTGAGTGTATTCCATGACAGATGTGAGATTGTTAAATTAATGGTTTATTTAAGGTGGCAACTTAAACACACATCTGGGTGGATTGAGGCACCTGGTTTCTATCAGACTTGCCTGTTTTTCTTGGACCGCCACCCAGTGCTCAAAGGGATCATAAGATCATTCATGCTAGTAACTTCCGTGTGCAGCCACAAGCCATTATGGGCTCTGCATAGTTGATTAAGTCGTGTGAACTCTTATAGTGGTAGACTAGCTGATGTAGGGGTTGTAGGTGGTACGGTCTACCCATCATAAGGTGCAAATGCTTCCAAAGACTATGTCTCGGTCATCCGCCTCTCAAACACCATGTAGTCACGAGAAACCAAACAGAGGCGATCGAGTCTTGTGGGGAAAAGTGCATAAACCTCTGCAGAGTGTATAAACTAATCATGATTAGCCGTGTCCCCGTTTATGGACGCCTTGAGTATCTAGTACTTGAATATCATGTGAATCTCAACATGTTACTCTAATTAATATTGTTGGGTTTTAATGAGTACTTTTAATTGGGATTGAGGATGTCATCAACCATTCTCAATGTTTAACAACCACCATGATAGTTAAACAAATTTATTCCTTTGCATGAGGGAAAACTGGCTTTATGCAAAACTGTAACCATAGAGCTTTTCCACCAGCCAAATATGCATGTAGTATAGCCAATACTCATTATTTCTATCTATGTGTTACATTGCCAAGATATTCCATGTCTTGACCCGTTTCGGGCTGCAACTTTCATGTTGCGAGACTTTTCGAACGACGAGTAAGGTGCTTTAGGTCGTGGTTCTATACTCGATGATGCACTGGAGTTGATGGACTCACTTATCTTCCAAGTCTTCCGCTGTTATCGTTATTATATGGCCTTAAGCCATATTTATTGTAATAAGTCCTCTTTTGGGCAACGATAAGTGTGTGATTGCTACTCTGTTATAAATCCTTCGAAGTACTGTGTGGTGTCAGCATTACTGATCCAGGGATGACACCTGAGCACAGAGGCTTGATCCATTCGGGTCGAGTCGCTACAATCGGTCCAGCGAGAACGATATGTATGAGTCTATAGAGGAGTTGGATGACATGGATAAACTTGGACAAGGTTTTACATCGGCCGATCCATTAGAAGAGGTAGATATTGGAGATGGTTCAGTCACTCAACCGACGTTTGTAAACAAAAATTTGAAAGTCGATTGTAAAGCTAAGTTAATCGAGCTATTGAAAGAATATGTTTGTTGCTTTGCGTGGGAATATCATGAGATGCCAGGTTTAAGCCAAGAGCTAGTAGAGCATCGGTTACCTATAAAGGCTGGTTTTAGACCATATAAACATTCGTCCAAAAAGTTTAATCCGAAAACATATGACCGGATCAAGGAAGAGATCGGTCGACTGCTTGAAGCTAATTTCATTCGACCTTGCAGGTATGCCGAGTGGATTTCTAACATTGTCCCAGTGGAGAAGAAGGGATCCGGCAAGTTGAGGTTGTGCATTGACTTCAGAGATTTGAATAGGGCTACACCCAAAGATGAGTATCCCATGCCAATAGCCGATATGCTTATTAATGATGCTTCTGGACATAAGGTTATTAGCTTTCTAGATGGTAATTCCGGATACAATCAAAACTTTATGGCCGAAGAGGACATGTACAAAACGGCTTTCCGATGTCCTTGTTTCCTTGGTTTATTCGAGTGGACAGTGATGACATTCGGATTAAAAAATGCTGGCGCCACATATCAAAGGGCTATGAATTTGATTTTTCAAGATTTACTCGGTATCATACTTCAAGTTTATATTGATGATATTGTTGTCAAATCGGATGCTTTTCAATCTCATTTGGCTGATTTGCGTTTAGCTTTTGAAAGAATGAAAAAGTATGGACTGAAGATGAATCCTTTGAAGTGTGCTTTCGGCGTGTTAGCTGGCAATTTTTTGGGTTTCATTATTCATGAAGATGGCATAGAGATTGATCCCAAAAATAAAGAGGCTATACAGAGAGTGGAGGCTCCAACATGCAAGAGAGATATGCAAAAGTTCCTTGGCAAGGTCAATTATTTGAGAAGGTTCATAGCTAATCTATCAGGGAAAGTTGATGCATTTACTCCTATCCTTCGGTTGAAGAATATGCTGATTTCACTTGGGGGGCAAAACAACAAGAAGCATTTGATATGATCAAGAGATATTTGTGCACTCCTCCGGTGATGAAAGCACCCAAGCATAGGGAACCCTTCAGGCTTTACATTGCAGCAGAGGAAGGAGTTATTGGTGCTGTTTTGACTCAAGAAACCGAGAGAAAAGAGCATGCTATTACATATTTGAGTAGACGCTTATTGGATGCCGAGACAAGGTATACATTTATTGAGAAACTATGTCTATGCTTATATTATGCTTGCACAAAATTGAGACATTATTTAGTGTCGAGTGGTTGTATAGTAGCTTGTCAAACCGATATTATTAAATAAATGTTGCATATGCCAATTCTTAGTGGTAGAATTGGCAAGTGGGCTTATGCTTTGATTGAATATGATTTGGCTTATGAATCTCTAAAATCCATGAAAGGCCAAATTGTTGCTAATTTCATTTTTGAACATCGGATTGATGACAAACATGATGTTGATATGAACCTTGTTTCATTAGTACCATGGAGATTATACTTTGATGGTTCAGTTTGTAGCAATGGCCAAGGTGTTGGTATTGTTTATATATCCCCTCACGGTGCTATTTTTGAAGCCTCATGCCTCTTAGAATATTTTTGCACAAATAATCAAGCCGAATATGAAGCATTGTTATTCGGCCTAGAGATGTTACTTGCTATAGGTGTTACACATATTGAGGCTTACGGTGATTCGTTACTAGTTGTGCAACAAATATCCAGAGTCTTTCAGTGTTTGGACGAATCACTTAATGTTTATCTTGATAAATGTCTAGATATAATTTCTACTTTGGATTGTTTTAGCATTGCACATATATCTAGACATGACAATTGGAAAGAAAATGAGTTGGCACAACAAGCATCTGGATATCATGTTGATCATGGCATGTTTCATATCTCTCAAAAACCGATGTCTTGTCTTGCCAATATGGGAGAGGCCAAACCTGAACCCACTGATTCGGCCATTAACAAAAAATCTTATGCAGGTGATGATCCCGACTGGAGGAAGCCCATTGTTGATTACCTGCGGAATCCGATTGAAAGGGTGGACAGATCTGTTCGGCATATGGCTTTCAAGTATACAGTGAGAAAATGATGGTCTTTATCGCCGAACGGTCGATGATGTTCTTCTAAAGTGCTTGGACGAGGACCAGGCACGGGTTGCTATGGGAGAGGTACATGAAGGCATTTATGGCACTCATCAGTCGGCTCCCAAGATGAAATGGTTATTGCGACGTGCTGGGTTTTATTGGCCGACTATGATCAATGATTGTTTCAGATATTATAAGGGGTGTGAAGCTTGTCAAAAGTTTGGTGATATTCAATTGGCTCCTGCTGCTATGTTACATCCTATTGTCAAGCCGTGGCCTTTCAGAGGATGGGGTTTAGACTTTATTGGGCAAATTCATCCATCTTCCTCAAAAGGGCATCGGTTCGTATTGGTGGCAACTGATTATTTCACTAAATGGTCTGAAGCAGTACCTCTCAAGAACATGACACATACAGAGGTAATTCAATTCATAACCGAGCACATTATTCATAGATTCGGTATTCCTCAAAAATTAACTACAGATCAAGGTTCATCTTTCATGTCACACCAAGTCAGAGAGTTTGCCGAATCTTATAACATAAAATTGCTCAATTCCTCTCCGTATTATGCCCAAGCTAATGGACAAGCTGAGTCTAGCAATAAAATTTTAATCAAACTAATCAAGAAAAAGATTGAGAATAATCCGAGGAGATGGCATGAGTAGTTGTCTGGAGCTTTGTGGGCTCATAGAATCTCATGGCATGGTGCTACGAAGGTGAATCAATATGAGCTAGTATATGGTCAAGAAGCTGTTTTACCAGTGGAGGTAAATTTGAATGCCTTGAGAATAGCTAAACAAAATGATTTATCGGCAAAAGACTTTTATAACTTGATGATTGACAATGTTGATGAGGTTGTCGATAAGCGTTTGGTTGCTTTCAATGCCATAGAGAGAGACAAGTTGAGGGTGGCAAGAGCTTACAATAAGAAAGTCAAATTGAAGAATTTTCAAGTTGGCGATCTCGTCGGGAAAGTGATTCTACCGATTGGTTCAAGGGATAGAAGATTCGGGAAGTGGTCTCCAAGTTGGGAAGGTCCTTTTAGGATTACAAGAATAGTTCCTGGAAACTCATATTTGGTGGAATCCGTACAAGGAACGGTGTTACCTAGAGCTCTCAATGGCAAATACTTAAAGAAATACCACCCGAGTGTGTGGCAAGAAGGCTAGGTAGGCAATGGCCGATATACGATTATCGCCCTTAGAACAAACATGGCCGATACATAATTATCTCCCTAAGAAAAATAAATGGCCGATGGAGTGTTGACATCGTCCTTAGAACAAACACTGTGCATATATTATTTTTCGGCATGCAAGCTTTGCCGAAAAAACAGGGGGACATGTGTTGACATCAGATTTTGGCACGGCATAGAAAGAAAATGAGATGGCTTCGAGTGAAAGGGTTTTCATCGAGTGGAACAACTTTGATGTTTAGGTTATCATCGTCCGACTCCATCTTAGGGGCCGAAATTGTATTCCGAGTGGCAGAATTCAATATTCCGAGTGGTTTTCGGCCGATCATACCTTCAAGACGACCTCGGATGAAGGAGCATTTAAACGAAATTGTCTTCGGCAGTCAACTTATGACCCAAGAATCCAACCTCATGCAGCCAAAATTCGCACTTGCTGAACTTGGCGTACAGTTGGTGCTCTCGAAACTTGTCTAGGACCATCCTCAAGTGTTGCTCATGCTCTTCTTCCATCTTCAAGAAGAGAAGAATGTCACCAATGAAGACGACGACAAACTTGTCCAAATATTCCATGGAGACCTTATTCATGAGATACATGAAGTAAGTTGGGGCATTGGTCAATCCAAAGGACATGAACGTGCACTCATACAGGCCATATCTGGTTACAAATGTCGTCTTCGGAATATCTTGGGGTCTGATTTTCAGCTGGTAGTACCAAGATCTGAGGTCGATCTTGGAGAACACCTTGGCCCCATTGAGTTTATCAAACAGATCTTCGATCTTGGGAAGTGGATACTTGTTCCTGATTGTAACTTCATTGAGGGAGCGATAGTCAATGCACAAGCGGATGGTACCGTCCTTTTTTGCCACAAACAGAACAGGTGATCCCCAAGGGGAGGCACTAGGACGGATAAATCCCTTCCTCAACTGCTCTTACAGTTGCTTCTTCAACTCTGCTAACTCTTCCGATCCCATTCTATAAGGCTTCTTACAGATGAGTCCTGCTCCAGGTATGAGCTCGATGATGAACTCAATGTCTCGGTCAGGAGGCATTCCCAGTAGCTCATCAGGAAAGACATCGGGGTATTCGCATACTACCGACACTTGTTCCAATCCAACTTCAGTCAGACAATTGACTTGGGTGGCTTGAGCAGAGGAGGGGTTGGAGGCAAATTTAACTTCGACTCCTTGGTCATTGGTCACACTGACAGTTAGGTTGGCACAATCTAACAAGCCTTGGTGCTTGATGAGCCAATCCATTCCTAAGATCATATCCAAGCCTTGAGATCTTAAGATGATAAGGTCTGCTAGGAAATCTACCCCGTTAATGACGATCCTGACTCCCTTAACAGCCTATCTTGGCTCTCATCTCAGCTCCGGGGGTTTGTACCACCATAGGGTTATTCAGGGGTGTAGGGGTCATGCCACTTTTTAATGCAAACTCTTGGGTGGCAAATGAATGTGTGGCTCCAGAATCAAACAAGACAGTTGCAGGTGCTAAGTTAACAAGGAACGTACCCAACACGACATCCGGGTCTTCCCGGGCTTCTTCTGTAGTGACATGATTCACACGAACCTTGCCATTGTTGGGCGGGTTGCGGGGAGCTTGGTTCCTTGGTGGCATTCCGTGGCCTGGTACTGGATTCTGTGCATTGGGGCGCGGGGCGTCGGGCTTCTTGTTGGGGCAATTCTTGGAATAGTGTCCTGGCTGACCACATCCAAAGCAAGTGACTTGATTGGGGTTGCTGCTCTTGCCGGCATTGTTATTTGGGGTTGTTGTAAGCAGGCCTGGGGTTGGCGTACTGCTGAGGCTGATAGTTGGTGCGGGGTGCAGGGGCTCTTGGCTGCTGATAGGTTGGCTTGACCGGGGCTGGCTGCCATAGGCGAGGCTTCTGGTTGCTGGAGCTGCCCTTGCTGATCATCTTGCGCTTACGGGTATCATCCAAAGCACGTCGCTTGTCCTCAAGCATGAGTGCCTTGTTCACCAGATCAGGAAAGGTTGGGCAGTCACACACAACAAGCGAGTACTGCAGAGTCTGGTTAAGGCCTTCCATGACGCGCTCTCTTTTGGCAGCATTAGTGCCGACATCCTCAGGAGCATACCTTGACAGAACACTGAACTTCTGCATGTACTCCTTGACAGTGCTACTTCCTTGCTTCAGGGCTCATAACTCACGCTTCTTGATGGCCATGATTCCGGATGGAATATGGGCCTTGCGGGATTCTGTCTTG
Organism: Aegilops longissima; assembly: GCA_021605205.1. NCBI lineage: Eukaryota > Viridiplantae > Streptophyta > Magnoliopsida > Poales > Poaceae > Aegilops > Aegilops longissima. Next base: position 346,386,165 of record CM038679.1, read on the forward strand.
AAGTCATTCCAAGTGATGTTTTGCCCAGCATGCATGACCTTGAATCCATCCCACCAAGCTCTGGCAGTTCCTCCGAGATAGTGGGCAGCATATGCCACCCTCTCGCGGTCTTCAGTCCAGCCGACTAGTTCCAACAGATCCTCAATGGTGCGGACCCAGTCGTCTGCATCTAGGGGTTCAGCAGTCTCGATGAAGGTGGGTGGTGCATGCTTCTTGAAATCTGCCAAGGTGGAATGTCCATTGCCGTTCCCCGCCGGCTGGCGGTTGACAGCCTGGGCAATCACCTGTTGGGCTGCAGTGTTAGCTTGGCGTTCCTCTCGGAAGGCTTGGAGAAGCTGAGCCATGTCCATGTTTGGAGGTGGTGGCGGTGGTGGAGCTTGTCCTTGGGTTTGGTCCTGACAGGCTCCTGCTCCGGCTTCTTGCTGCTGAGTAGAGGCACCAGTACTTGTTACAACAGGCATCCTGTTGGAGCGGTCAAGGTCTCATGATTGGGAAAGATGAGGGAAAGCAATATAGATGGGATGCCTAGTAAGGGTGTTGGCGTGACACAATTATAAGTTAAGAAAGGGCCAGAAGGGCCAAACTCATGCATTAAAACCAAATGGGTGATGTACTCGTTTACAAGTTCCCGAAGGGAAAGTACGACTTCCATCAAACAAGTTGAAAGCAAACACAACACAACATGGTTTCATTTGAACCATTACATGGACTCGACTTCGCACAAGGGGTACATATGACCTATCCTACCTTAAGGGTTACGGACTGGCCTATCCTCGTCCTGGACGGTGTCTAAGTGGTGGAATGCTTGGTCGCGTATTCCGGCTCCTCTGGGTCTTCCTCCTCATCTTCATCTTTCTCAGTTTCTTTGTCACTTGAGGGAGTGGGGGAGTGGAGGAGCTGAACACGGCGCTGCTTCGCCGGTGGCACCATGAAGAGGTTGCGATATTCCTTCGCCATCATACGGCGTGGCCGAGATGATCCCTTGGCATGCGTAGCCTGTGGGGGTCGCCCGCCTTGATAGGCAACAACAGGTTGTCCAGGGGGTGCACTATCCTTCTTGATCCTGTCCGCCTTTGTCTCAGCTAGGCGGAGGAGTTTCTTGGTCTCCTGGAGTTCCCTCCGAAGCTCCATCGACTCCGAGGCCAAGTGCTGTGCAATGCTGTCAGCACACAAGCTGAAGTAGGTCTGGAAACAGAGGGGAAGCCCCTCGTCCATGGGTGCAGCTAGTGCGCTGCTCTCGTCATCACCCTCCTTATGATAAGGTGGGTGACAAGTGGCTGGGTCACTTGCCATCTCTGGAAGAAGTTCCCGAAGGCGAGTCAGCGCCTTGAGTGCAGCAGTCTCAACGGCGAGGAGCAGGGTCGCCATCTGGAGTCCTTCAAAGAACCAGCTTGTCGGAGAGTCGTACGCCCTCACGACTACCTCCACGTGATACTCCTTCTTGGTGTTGTTGATCCAGTGCTCGTGATAGGAGAAGGTGGGGGCTTGACTGAACTAGCACTTCTTGAGGCTGTCCTCAAGAAGCACGGGAAATCTAGTGGTCAGGAAGTCCTCGGGTACGACGGCCATCTACAAAAGTGGAAGGGGAAGCGTCAATAGAGGAGATATGAACCATGTTTGGGATATTTTTAGAAAACGTAGGTATATAGGTAATTTTGTAGATAGTCTCACTCTAACTAACGTCCATGCTAACTAAGGCTTCCTACAGTCAGGATGGCTCTGATACCAGCTCTGTGGGGACCCCGACTCGTAAGTCGTGATCACCGAATGCATGTGTACAGTGATCCCAGAGATCAATGCTCACTGAACACACAAAAGCAGAATAACAAGAGTCTTACATCCATACATACCGTCTTACACAAATTATGAACATTATGGTCAAGTATTACATGGATAAAGCCATAAGGGCTGAGTACCAAATAAACTTAAGCAGCGGAAATCTTCGTCGATAAGTAGAACACATGCCATCTGCCTTAACCCTACAGGCATTCTGACTAGGAAACGTCCTAGTTCGCATGTTCGTCTCAAAATAACTCTTCTTCAAACTCCTATTCTTCCATGCCTGGCCAACTAAATAACCAGTGGCAAGCCAATGAGTACTTTGAATGTACTCGCAAGCAACCCATGATTGGGACAGGGCACAATAATGTAATGATATAGAACTAAGTAGGTAGTTTACAGAAAGCTAGTTTTGAGTGCAATGACATGATCTATCAACATATAGAGTATGAATCACGAGAGTGCAGGTATTCGTATGAACAAGTTACAGATATCAACATAAGCGGAGTTGGACACCAATCCAACTTGATCATCGTGTCAAGCCATCTAACTTAACCCAATTAGTTTTATCAACACACACACACACACAGTTTTAAAACTCTGGACGTAGTTTAAGCAGCACCGCCCAACTGTCCTTGATGGTGGACACGGCTATTAGAATAGTTTTACACTCTGCAGAGGATGCACACTTTACCCACAAGATCCAGGGAACTTCCGTGTCATCCACGACCCGCGGTGCCTCAAGTACCCAGGGTAAGTACCCGATCACAATCTTTCCCTAGATGACACTAATATATAGTCCACTCGATTGGTAGTAACCCCCATGCCCAACATTTCACACTTTAAAATTGTGGAGCCTTGCTCCCATATTCATCACATACCACAAGCACGGGGAACCAACGGTGTGTCCGGTGCCCTGTGAAAACAGTCATGGCTGCCCTACCTGGCACAACCCTGTGCCGAGAGAGCGCAACAACGACTCTCCCGTCACTAGTAATGCAGGCTCCAAGCTAGTATCAGCCTAGGTAATCAATAATGCCATTTCCCATATGAGGGTAGAGTGGTTGCGCATGTAAGGTTGGGATAGTCGACAAATCTTAAATCTAATCCGTTTTCAAAAACAACACACGCACTTGCCTCGGTACACCACTTCGTCATCAAGTGGTTACCCATCTCATTATATCCCTCGGGCATAAGTGGCACCCGACGGGGTTTTCGAAAAAGTATTTTGAAAATACTTTGTCTCCATCACCATGCATATTCCCGTCCCTTTTTGTGTAGCAACTACTCTAGCATCCTATTTACTCCCACCGGCATAACCCTCATAAGGACGTAAGGTCATGCACCATGCAAGTATCAACGAGGAAGTAACGGTGGCAAACCACCCCATGTGGTCACCTCATCATCATGTCTCCGATGCAAGCAATAAAAGTGTTATATGACATGCATAAAAAAGGGTTTCATAGACATGGTCAAAGGGCTGCTTGCCTTGGTTGGCTTGGTCTTCAATGTCTTCAAGTCCTTCTCCTTCTTCTTCTCCAACTACCTCGTCAAACACGGGATCTATTCGTCGCAACAAAACAACAGGAAAAAAACAAGGCAATAATAAAACAGAAAAACCGAAGTGCTCAGAAAAATATCAACTCATTTTTGTTAAATACTAGGGTGAAAACTAAGGAGGGGAAATTCTTAGTTTTGGATTTGGAGCTACAGGGACAAAGCAATGGATTTTTAAACAAGGATTTAATTGCTCAAACTGGAATTTGAATTTGAGTAGTACAGAACAGTTGGTTGGGCATGTATGAAAACTACACCATTAAATAGGTGGGATTTTTACAAGATTTTAGGAACTGGAATTACTACATTTGGATTAATATTTAATCCTATGGATTTTTTGGAAAAGGGACCGAAAAAGAAAAAGAGAAAGGGCACTGTGCCTGCTGGGCCAGAACAGCTGTAGTGCAGCAGGCCCAGAGGGGAAAAGGCCCAAGCGAGCCGGCGCGCGCGCACGCCAGGTTTTCAAACCTGACGGGCGGGCCCGGGCGTCAGCAAGAGAGAGAGGGGCGAGGGAGAGGTGAGGATGGCAGGCAGGGCCCGCCTGTCATCTCCAACCTCGCGACCAGAGGGGTCGGCGAGCTCACCAGCGACGCTAGAGGGCACGGCAGGTCGAGCGGGTGGCACCGTTGGACTCAGGGGGATGTCGCCATTCGGGTGGTGGTGGAGGTGGTCGGCGGAGCAGACTGGTTCGCCGGCGACGAGGTCACGTGGCGAAGGTGCTTCGGGCGTCGGTGGTTCCGACCGTTTCCGGCTGCAAAAAGAATGGGGGAAGAGAAGGGAAGGGTCAGTGATGCCGCGCGGTTCCAGATCGAGAGAGAACAGGGGCAGAGGAGGCCTATACCGTGCGAACGCCGATGAGTCGAGGCGGCGGAGCTCGAGCTCGATCTCGAGCTCGAGCGGCTCTGGAGAAAAATGGGTGGTGCGGGAGGTTGACTAGGAGTATGGGGGAGCGACAAGGAGTGAGAGAGAGGCTCGGGGTCGCCTTATATAGGATGGCCGAGGTCCACCATGGGCGTGGCCTACGGGTGCCCGCAGGATCGGCTCGGGTGGCCGAGAGGGAATGGAGGGCTCGTGGGTGTTCGTGGGAGTGGTCTAGGGTGCTAGGGAGAGAGAGGAGGAGCGGGACGAGCTGTGGGCGGGCCACAGGGACGGCGCGAGCATTGGCCAAGTGGGGCGGCGTTCTGGTGCGAGCTGTAGGAGAGAGAGGAGGGCGCGGGAGCAAGTGGGCAGCCTGCTGGCTTGGAGCGGACGTCGAGGGGCATCCAGTGGCGCGCGGGGGAGGCTCGAGGTGGCTGGGAGACGCGGCGTCAATGGTCGGGTGCCCTGCCAGGCGCTCCAGAGCGCGACTTTGGCTGGCATCCGCGGCTTTCCCGCGTCCGCGCGCGTCCACTTGCGTCTTGCAGCTGAAGGGGGCGTGGGCAAAAGCTGGGGAGAGCCTTGAATGCTCTGGAAAGCTGAGGGGAGAGAAGGAGGCTGAGAGAGAGGGAGGAATCCACTGTCCAGAGAAGAAAAATGGGATTCTTCCCCCCTTCATCATTGCTTCCTCGGGAAGCAGAGCACACAGGTGCTAGAGGGGGACTAGGAGGGGTCGTGGTAGAAGTTGAGGCTACGGAGATTAGTGGAAGAGGCCAAAAATGGGATTTTGGTAAAGTGGCAGAAGGTGTTTGATGCTGGTTTGGGCAAGTATATGATTTCCATTTGCCATGAGACTCCACAGGGTGAAAGTTCACATATAATCAGGGCCGTCCAACAATTATGAGCTCATTTGGGCAAAGTTGCCAATGCAACTTTTGTAAACCCTAGAAATTAGCAGAAATGAACTTCTGCAGATCTAGTTGAGCAAATCACTTCCCCTTGATGCACCACTTAGTGTAGTGGCCTTATTTGGTCATTTGAACATGATCACAAAAGTTGGGGTCAAGGAGAGAAATTTGGTAGAACAAAGTTGTTCAAATTTGATTCTGGTCAGAGAGGGTTTTGGTGCATTTTGGTGAACCAAACTGACCTTAATTGAGATGAGGCTTTGCAAGGTGATCACAATATGCATTTGTGACATGTTGGATTTTACTTGGATTTTTATGAAAATAATTCATGTAGAAATATTTCAAATCCATGAAATGCGCAGAAATGGTTTTGGGAGGTTTTGTCCAATATTTTGAAAATGACCATGTGTTGAAACTCACATATATGGACAATATATGTCCAATGAGGTTCCAAGAATTTATTCAAATATTTTGGAAATAATAAAATACTTTTTCCCTATTAAAGACCATTTCTGGCCTTAAGAAAAAGCTTTTAAATAAAAATATGAAAATAACTTTTAAAATTATATTTTTGTGGTTTATGGAAATCCTATATCTAATAGGTTTCAAATGCTCTTTGAAATATTTTTCATACCCCAAATCAAGTACTTGTAGTGCAAACCTCAATTCAGGGGTTTTTGGAAAACTAATTTTTGAAAATACTTTTTGGCCAAATTATTTTTGTAAGAAAATACCATATTGCACTATACACATGGCATGGTCATTGGGCAGAAGTTTGGGGCAGGGAGATGAAGTATATAAAGTGGAGTAGTTGACTTTAAAGAGCACTTGAAAATCACAGAGAGAAAACCAACTCCAAATAAAAAGCCAAATAATGCAAAGGTTTCTGTTGGTCCAAATTTTCAGGCTTTATTAATGCTAATGACATGTTACAAAATGCAGGGTGTGATAGTATTCCGCTTCGGCGGTGGATAAGGATAACGAGTTTTGTTTCTTGGAGGACCAAGACACAAGAGATCTACCAAGAAATTGACATGTACCCGGAATGGACTTTCTATCAACCTTGTCTCCGGCATAGTCCGAATCGGAATAGCCAACAAGATCAAAAGAAGACCTCTTAGGATACCAAATGCTAAAATTTTGTGTATGTACTAAGTATCTCACTATCCTTTTCACAGCCTTAAGATAACATTCTTTGGGGGCCGCTTGATATCGTGCACACATGCACACACTTAGCATAATGTCGGGGAGGCACATAGATATAACAATGAACCAATCATAGATCGGTAAACCTTTTGGTCAACCGATTTGCCATCCTTGGTCAAGTCAAGTTCTCCACTAGTAGGCATGGGAGTTTTCATACCTTTGCTTTCATGCATGTTGAACTTCTTGAATAAGTCCTTGGTGTACTTTGTTTGAGAAACAAAGGTGCCTTCCTTAGTTTGCTTGATTTGCAAACCAAGAAAGAACTTGAGTTCACTCATCATAGGCATCTCAAACTTCTTCGACATTAGCTTCTCAATCTTTTCACTAAAATAAGGGTTAGTCGAACCAAATATGATATCATCAACATAAATTTGACACACAAATAATTCACCATTAACCCTTCTAGTAAAAAGAGTAGAATCTATTTTTCCAATTTCAAAGCCTTTTTTCATTAAGGAACTTGGTCAAGCATTTATACCACCCTCTAGGAGCTTGTTTAAGACCATAAATAGCTTTGTGAACTTTATAAACATGATCGGGTTTCTTAGGATTGACAAAGGCGGGAGCTTGTTTAACATAAACTTCCTCCTCAATTTCACCATTTAGAAAAGCACTTTTAATGTCCATTTGGTACAAGGTGATATCATGGTCATTATCGTAGGCAAGTAAGATGCGGATGGACTCAAGTCTAGCAACGGGGGCATATGTCTCACCGTAGTCCATACCTTCGACTTGAGTGTAGCCTTGGGCGACGAGACATGCTTTGTTGTGAACGACTTGACCATCTCCGTCTTGCTTGTTGCGAAACACCCAATTGGTACTGATGATGTTGTGGTTGTTGTTGGGCTTCTCGACCAATGTCCACACTTGATTTCTCTCAAAGTTGTGTAGCTCTTCATTCATAGCATTTATCCAATCCAGATCTTCCAATACTTCTTCAACCTTCATAGCTTCAATTCTAGATATGAATGAATAATGTTCACAAAAATTATCCAAACGAGTTTTAGAGCGAGTGATTCTCCTGGTTTGGATATCACTGAAGATTTGTTCGACAGGATGGTCTCTTGCACCTCTTGCTCGAAATCGTGAGAGCTTTTGTTTTGATCAGGGTGGAACATCTTCTTCATTCTCTTGTTCTTCTTCCTGGCCTTCTTCATTCTTGACTTTGTCATTCTCTTGTCGTGGTGGAGAAGGAGGTTGATGAGGTTCATCTTGGTGTACTTCCTCCTTTCCTCCATCTTGATGTGTCCCACTTGTGGATGCTTTCATGTCAACTCTTGGTTCACCTTGTCATGAGGTAGAAGCTTCCACTTGGACGGACGAGGTACTCTCCTTCACCTCTGGTTGACGAATCTTGCCAATAGACAAGCCTTTGATTGCTTCTGAAGGATCTTTGTATCCTACATCAATTGGCAATTGCTCTACTTGCGAGCCATTAGATTCATGAAACTTCACATCTACCGTCTCTTCAACCTTTCGCGTGAAATTGTTGTAGACACGGTAAGTGTGAGAGTTTGAGCCCTAACCAAGTAGGAAACCCTCATGAGATTTAGGAGCAAATTTAGAGCGACGATGCTTATCAAGAATGTAACACTTTGAGAAAAATACTTGAAAGTATCCAACTTGGGGTTTGTTGCCGGTGAGGAGCTCGTATGCTGTCTTGCCGAGTAGCTTGTGAAGATACAAGTGATTTATTGCATGACAAGCCGTCTCAAACGCTTCCACCCAAAAGTGTTTTGGAGTCTTGTAGTCATCAAGCATTGTTCTCGCCATCTCAATAAGAGTCTGGTTCTTCCTCTCAACAACTCCATTTTTTGAGGTGTGTACGTGGCCGAGAACTCATGTGAGATACCTTCTTCATCAAGAAAGGTATCCACATTTTCATTCTTGAACTCCGTTCTATTGTCGCTTCGAACCTTCTTGATCTTCACTTCAAATTTATTTTGGGCCTTCCTAGTGAAGTTCTTGAAGATCTTTTGTACCTGCGATTTATCATCAAGAAAGAACACCCACGTAAATCTTGAAAAATCATCAACTATAACTAGACCAAATGAGTTTCCACCGAGACTCTTGCAGGCATTGGGACCAAACAGATCCATATGAAGTAGCTCAAGCGGTCTTCTCGTGGTCATGATGTTCTTCACGGGGTGACTTCCTCCTACTTGTTTTCCAGCTTGACAAGCACTGCACAGTCTATCCTTGTCAAATATAACATCTTTTAGTCCAAGGATATGATCACCTTTAATAAGCTTATCAAGATTTCGCATGCCCACATGACCTAGCCTTCTATGCCACAACCAACCTTTTGAAGATTTAGCAATAAAGCAATTTCTAGGTTGAGCCTTTTTAGTGAAGTCAACAATGTAAAGATCACCTCTACGTATACCGTTAAATACCATTTTATGATTATCTCTACAAAACAATTAGCAATCTACTTCAGTAAATAGGACATTGCAACCCAAAGTCAGCGAGTCTAGATACTGAAAGTAAATTGTATCCAAGAGATTCAACGAGCATAACATTTTGTATGGAGCTATCATGTGAGATGGCCACCTTACCAAGGCCATCCACCTTACACTTTGAGTTATCACCAAAGGTGACATACTTCCGAGGACCGTCATTTTCAGCGAGCTCACGAAACATATCCTTATCTCCAGTCATATGATCAGTACATCCACTATCAAGGACCTATTCCTTTCCTCCAGCCATGTAGCCGCGAATATTAGCCATAAGGCCAAAATGTCTCATAGACTCATCGAGATCAAAGTCACTATCATCATCCTCATCATAGTATCCATGTTCAACATCGTCTTGTGGTGAATCAATTCCTAGAGAGCGTGATTCATTAGATAAATGATCATCACAATAATCTTCTTTATGAATTCTAATGACTTCAGAAATGATATTGCTAATGATTCCAACATCTCCTTTGGCACGCATGAGATTAGTAAGTTCAAAAAGACAATCACCAAACCTAGGATCATTTGAATTGATCTTACTCAAGGCAATAGACTTACAAACAATCGCATCTAAGTTTTGCAAGGAATAGTTTGGAAAAATTTCCTCAAAAAATCTCCATATAGTGTAGGCACAATCAAGAGTAGGTAAGCTAGCAATCAATTTTTTAGGCAATCCTCTAATGATAAGATTGATAGTTCTAAGATTGCGAATCATGTCAAGATCGTCATCGGGAGTGGGATGCAAGGGATCACTAGGGGAAATGCAAGGACTAGTAATGTACTTGTTCAAGTGATATTCATTGAAAATCTCAAGCATCTCATTTTTCGATTCATGAAGGAACTCTCCATCAAGTATAGGCACTCTATGTCTAAGACTCCCCAACGTAGACAGATCCATCTTCCTCCAAAGGTGTATAAACCAAAGCAATGGAGACCAACGCTCTGACACCAATTGAAAGGATCGAGAAGAGGTGTCTAGGGGGCGGGGGGTGAATCGACTCTAAGCAAGAAAAGTTGAAGTTTTCAAATTCTTTGAGATGAGATGGATTTTTAGCACATGTTTAAACATTCACAATACATATCAGGCAAGCATGACAAGAGTATATGAGCAGCGGAAAGTAAAGCATGCAAATTGCAAGAATGTAAAGAGATGGGATTGGAGTGTGCAAACGCAATGTAGGCTCGGAGATTTTTTATCCGTGGTACCGATAGGTGGTGCTATCGTACATCCACGTTGATGGAGACTTCAACCCACGAAGGGTAATAGTTGCACGAGTCATGGAGTGCTCCACCCATGAAGGGCCCACAAAGAAGCAACCTTGTATATCCCACCATGGCCGTCGCCCATGAAGGACTTGCCTCACTAGGGTAGTGTCGGTATCAAAACCGGTGGATCTCGGGTAGGGGGTCCCGATCTATGCGTCAAGGCTGATGGTAACAGGAAACAAGGGACACGGATGTTTACAAAGGGTCGGGCCCTCTCGATGGAGGTAAAACCCTACTTCCTGCTTGATTAATATTGATGATATGGGTAGTACAAGAGTAGATCTACCACGAGATCGTAGAGGCTAAACCCTAAGAGCTAGCCTATGATGGTATGATTGTAATTGTGATCGGCCTTCTAAGGACCAACCTATGTTTACATGGAGTTGGTTACAAGGAAGGAAATATAATATCCGGATCGCCAAGCTTGCCTTCCACGCCAAGTAAAGTCCCTTCCGGACACGGGATGAAGTCTTGACTCTTGTATCTTCACGCTTCAATAGTCCGGACGTTGTATACAGTCCGGATGTCCGGATACCCCCTAATCCAGGACTCCCTCAGTAGCCCCTGAACCAGGCTTCAATGACGATGAGTCCGGCGCGCAGTCTTGTCTTCGGCATTGCAGGGCGGGTTCCTCCTCCAAATACTCCAAAGTAGTTATCGAACACTTGCACCGTGTCCGGATCCACAAAATGATGTTCACATGCCACCGTAGAGAGAATGGTATTTCACAAATGCAATCTGCTGACAACTTTTTAGGCAGTGCGACGTGTCATTATGGTCGGGTCATTATTCGAACCGTTTTCCCACAACCAGCCACAGCGCATATTGCGAGGCGGTTTCCTCAACACGTCTTGTCAAAGCGGAGATCGTGTCCCCTTACCGCGGGATTCTCATCAATACGGGTATGGGTAATCCCACCACGCCATCAAGCGTGGCGCTTGGGAAGCAAGCGATTCCCAACGGGAAAGTGGGGAGGCGTACCGCTTTCGGCGCCTCTATAAAGGGATAAAATTTCCTCATTTTTACCCACGCCTTCCTCCTCCTTCACACACTCTTGCCCCCTCGAGCTCCTGCGCCCAAGCCCTCGTCTCCTCCGCACAGCTAAACATGTCTGGAGCAGGAGGCAAGTGAGTGGCTTCCACCGTCAAGGAGAAGCACATCACAAACCTTCGGGCGGCCGGATACTTGGCCGCGGACATAGCGCACCGGCTACCGGATGCCGGGCAGGTCATTCCGACCCCAGGACCCCATGAGAGCGTCGTATTCGTTGCCCACTTTGTCCGTGGACTGGGATTTCCACTCCATCCCTTCGTCTGCGGGCTCATGTTCTACTACGGACTAGATTTCCATGATCTAGCCCCAAATTTCGTCCTCAACATCTCGGCGTTCATCATCGTATGCGAGGCCTTTCTCCGCATCCGGCCTCATTTCGGCCTATGGCTGCAAACCTTCTGCGTGAAGCCGAAGATTGTAAGCGGCCAGCAAGCGGAGTGCGGAGGAGCCATGGTGGGCAAGATGCCTAATGTCACCTGGGCGGACGGCTCCTTTGCGGAGACCGTAAAAGGATGGCAATCGGGGTGGTTCTACATCATCGAACCGTGCGGCGCCAATTGGGCAGCGGCCCCCAAATTCAGGTCTGGTGCCCCCATGCGGCTCACTTCCTGGGAAAGGAAGGGCCTGTCCTAGGGCGATTCCACGAAGCTCACCGGACTCCAGACATGCATCAAAAGCATGAAGGACAAGAACATCAAGGTTGTCAACATGATCCAGGTCATGCTTTCCGCCGGATCCTGCCCTGTCAAAGGCGGGAATTCAATCTATGGGAGTTCGTCCCAGCCGAACACCAGACGCTCTGGAAGCTCTATGACATGATGCACCAAGGCGCATGGAAGGTGCTGTTCAAGGCCTCTGAAGTGCCTCCTCCCACATCCGAGGACCGCGGGATTCACGCCGCGCGGGCTCCTTGTCAGGTGAGTTCTCAGACTACCACTGGACTCGGTTTTTCCCAATATGTTCAAGGGAGATCCTTAAGTAGTTATACATATTTGCCTCAGGATTGTGCAGAGACAGCGGAGCAGGTTTACTGTCCGGCTCCGCTGCCAGAGGGCCCAGCCGACGCTCTCCTGACGGAGATGCTGGTCCCAGCACCGTATAAGGTGCCGGAGAAGAAGGCCGAGAAGAAGACCCCGGGGACCCGAAAGGGTCTCCGGCGTAAGGTTGTGCCAGAAGCCTCGTGCGAAGATGACGAGGAAGACTCCTCCCATGAAGGGGAGGGGGAAGAAGAAGAAGACGCCCCATCCGGAAAGGATTAGGGGCCCAGAGAGGCGGGCCAAGGGCCCGGAAAAGGCCCTCGGCGCAAGGTCGTTATACCCCTGTCGTCCGATGACGACAAGACAGATTACTCCCGCGGAGGCAGGGGGAATCAAGAAGAAGTTCCACCTTCCCGCACTGGGGGAGAAGTAGAGAAAAGCCGCCTCGGAGGGGGAGGCTGGGGCGTCCAAGAAGGGGAAGGTACCCCTTCCAGACTACTCCACCACTGCCGCTCATAGTGAGGAAGGGTGGCTGCCTAGAGGGAAGCCCCCGGTGCGATCGTAAGTGTCCGCACTCCATCATAACTTCATTCTATAGCTTTTATTTAACGCCGAACATATGTGCAGTCCGGCCAGGGCTTACCCCGAAGTGTCTTCCTCCGGATCCCTGAGTGATTCGGAGATCAATTCGCTTCCGACAGCCACTACTCCTCAACCCGCGGACGACACGGAGGTGTTGTCCCAAAGGCCCCCCGAGCGGGGGGAGGTGACTCTGGAGACGCCAAAGGGTGGGGTCCCAGACGTCGGACACGCGGGGTTCAAGGTCCCCGCGGATCGTGTCGATGAGAGCCACAATAGGCCAGGCTGTCAGCCGAACACTGTCCCGGAACCTTCAATGGTTCCGAACTCAGGCGGACAGCCCCTCATCAGGGAGAGCGAGCCATCTGCATCGAGGACTTCCGGTGCGCCCGAGGCGCCGGGTTGTCTGCTAGAAGCGCTTCGCGGTGCTTCCATAGATGAGGAGCATCGTATTCTTATGAGTTCGGTGATTCGGAAGGTTTCATCCGCCAAGAACGGACTAACCGAAGCTTGCACCAGCCTCTTGACAAGCTTTGAGGTAAGTAATAAATATGTGTAAAATTACCACCCGATAGGTAGTAGCCCCTGAGACTCTATTTGGTGTTCGGAAATAAAAACCAAACGGAGGGTCAATTATAATCTGCAAGGGTCTAACAATAAATATTCGTGTGCATAAGCAGGTTGTGCTGCTTGCTGCTGCTGCCCGTACTGCCGAAGTTGCCGAACTGAAGCGGGATCTGGAGCAGGCACAGGGAGATCTCGGCCTCACGAAGAGGTAGCTCGAGGAGAATAAAGGTAAGCGATTCCCCGTTCGTATGTATTTAAAGATAGGCAAAATTTGTCAATCTAACGCCAAAGCGTCGTGACTGTGTAACAGGGGCCACCGCCAAAGTGGCGTCCCTGAAGAAAGCGTTGTCCGAGGCCGAAGACAAAGCGGCCTTGGAATGCAAGGAACGCGAAAAGCGAAGTGCTAGAGTGGGTGAGTGAAACGCCCTCGATGCGGCTATATCTCCCACGTGTCGAAGCACGACTTAGAGGCATAACCGCATTGAAAGCAATGTCGCAAGTGAGGTAATCTTCACACAACCCATGTAATACATAAGGGAAAGAGATACATAGTTGGCTTACAATCGCCACTTCACACAATACATGGGTAAAACATTACATCATACAGATACAATCAAGGTCCGACTACGGAACCAAAATAAAAGAAGACTACCCCAAATGCTACACGGATCCCCGATCGTCCCAACTGGCTCCACTACTGATCAGCTGAAACGAGACAACACAATGCACAAAGATCTTCATCGAGCTCCTCCTTGAGCTCAGGTGCATCACCGCACGGTTTCATCGACACCGCAAACTGGTTTGGAAGTATCTGTGAGTCACGGGACTCAGCAATCTCACACCAGCGAGATCAAGACTATTTAAGCTTAAAGGTAGGACAGGGTAGTGAGGTGGAGCTGCAGCAAGCGACTAGCATATATGGTGGCTAACATACGCAAAAGAGAGCGAGAAGAGAAGGCAAAAGCACGGTCGAACAACTATGATCAAGAAGTGATCCTGAACTCCTACTTACGTCGACATAACCCGAAACCGTGTTCTCCTCTCGATCAACCCCAAAAGAGACACTCACGGTTACGCACACGGTTGGTGTATTTTAATTAAGATCAACTTCGGTTTTCTACAACCGACATTAACAAATTCCCATCTGCCACATAACCGCTGGCACGGCTTTCGAAAGTTCAAACCCTGCAGGGTGTCCCAACTTAGCCCATGATAAGCTCTCGCGATCAACGAAGGATATTCCTTCTCCCGGGAAGACCCGATCAGTCTCGGAATCCGGCTACAAGACATTTCACAGCAATAAAACAAGACCAGCAAAGCCGCCGGATGTGCCGACAAATCTGATAGGAGTCGCACGTACCTCGGTCTCGTGGCACACCGGATAAGTCAGCCTCGAGTAAAACCAGCCCTCGAGTTGCCCGAGGTGGCCCCATCTGCTCGGTTCGGACCAACACTCGAAGGAGCACCGCCCGGGGGCTAAAATAAAGATGACCCTCGGGCTCCGAAACCCAAGGGAAAAAGGGCTAGGTGAGGCAAATGGTAAAACCAATGTTGGGCCTTGCTGGAAAAGTCTTATTCAAAGCGAACTGTCAAGGGGGTCCCATAAATCACCCGACCGCGTTAGGGACGCAAAAATCCGGGAACATAACACCGATATGACGGAAACTAGGGCGGCAAGAGTGGAACAAAACACCAGGCATAAGGCCGAGCCTTCCACCCTTTACCAAGTATATAGATGCGTTAATTAAATAAGATATATATTGTGATATCCCAACCAGTAAAACATGTTCCAACAAGGAACAACATCTCCATGTTCCAACAAGGAACAAACTTCATCTTCACCTGCAACTAACAACGCTATAAGAGGGGCTGAGCAAAGCGGTAACATAGCCAAACAACAGTTTGCTAGGAAGGGTGAAAAGGTTAGAGGCTGACATGGTAATATGGGAGGCATGATATAGCAAGTGGTAGGCATCGTAGCATAGGCATAGCAAAAGAGCGAGCATCTAGCAAGCAAAGATAGAAGTGATTTCGAGGGTATGGTCATCTTGCCTGAAATCCCGCAAGGAGGAAGAACGAATCCATGAAGAAGACAAACGGACGAAGTCGAATGAATCCTCACAACTCCGGAACGAAAACCGAAGCTAACGAGAGAAGCAACCCGGAAAGAAGCAAACATCATAGTAAAACAACCATCACATGAACATGGCATGATGCACAAACAAGTATGATGCATGTCCGGTTTAAAGAGGCATGGCATGGCAATATGCACAAACAATCCTACAAATTAAGTGGAGCTCAATATGCAACGAGTTGCATATTGACGGAACACCACATCACTTATTTAGTTCTCTCTCGGTTAGGTACTCAACAATATTAAATGTTATTAAACATGGCAAGAGGTGAAGCAAATGAAACTAACTATCTAGGCAAGTTTAAATGAGGCCGGAAACAACGAACAACAATTCCGGAAAATCCCCATATGCAAATTATGGATTAGGTACTGATCTGACCTAAAGCATATTTTAGAGTTGTTAAACATGCAAAGAAATGCTACCATGTTAAACTAGGCATTTTTCTACCCCATTTACATATAAAGAACATTTAATTCCGATTTACGGTTATTTAGTTATGAATTAAATCATTTTAGCATGGCATTTAAGCAAATTAATGCAAACAACAATTTTAAACATTTAAATGTTGTTATCATGATGCGGATGACATGTGCAAGTTTTATGCAATTTTATGAAAATGTTGACAAGAGCATTATGAAGCATTATGTCACCGTGGTGGAAGGAAAAGGGGTGCCACGGCAACGAATCCGAAAATGGTGCTACGGCAACATATCGGTTCCGATAACTCGATTGAGATACCGATGCAAAGGAAAGCGTGACGGAAGCGAGTCATGCAAGATGGTGGGGTGATCCCGGATACCGGGTTCCCACGGAACGGTGGCACGGCAAAAGAGGGGCATCGCAAAGATGATTCGATCACGGCGGTCGTCACGGGTGGTTATACCTTCGGAACGTGCGTTCGGAGGAGAAAGCGTTTCGGAGAGGGAAGTAGACGTTCCCGCGATGATTGCCGAGGGAAGTAGTGGTACACGGCGACGGTAGAGGAAGTAGTGTTTCACGTTCGTTTTCGAAGAGGTACTTGACGGGTCCGGAACCCTTCGGGGTTGTCGTGGTACTTGCGGTCTCGCGATGGTAGTCGTACACGGCGTAGGGGGGAAGTAGACGTTCATGTTCGATGGTAGTGGTACATCTCGTCATCGGGGTACTTGTCGGATCCGGTCTTGGCGATTCGGGTTTCCGTAGGGGTACTTGTCGTTTGTGAAGTCGATCTCGACGGAACCGAATGTCCTCGAGAGTAGTCGTGGTACTTGTCGCATCCACGTGTAGTCGAACTTGACGGTCCAAAACGTTCATCGGCGGTCGAACTTGGCGGTCTCGACGGTCGTCGTGGAAGTAGTCGTTCTCGTTTCGTAGTCGTACATGTCGGCGGTAGTTGTTCTAGGCAGGAAACAGTAGTTGTACACGGGTCTTCGGCGTCGTGGTACTTGGCGTTCCAAAACAGAGCAACACCAAAAGCCTCGGGTCTTGGCGTCGTTGCCACCGGCAGCGGCGGTGCACGAAACAGCAGCAGGAGGCTGCAGAGGTGGCGACCATGTGGCTAACAGGGTCGCACGCAGCGCAACACAGCGAGATGACGAAGGCCTCGGGCATCATGGGGCGGCGCTTGGAGCTCGGGCAGAGGAGGGCCACGGCCATTGCGTCTGGAGGAGGAGCAGTGAGGCCGATGGGGGCCTGGCCGGCCGAGGCGACGGGCGCGAGGCTCAGCTGGAGGAGGGTTAAGGCGCGGGACGGCGACGAGGTGGCGCAGAGGAGGAGGGTTGAGGGCGGCGGCGAGGAAGGACCGGGGTGGAGGAGAAGAGAGGCGGCGAGGAGATGGATGGAGGAGAGGAAAGAGGCCGCAGGAGAGGGAGATGGGGCCTGGCGCCGGTGGAGGTGACGAGGGGATCGGGCGCAGGGGGTGCTCGAGGAGGATGGAGGGGATCGATGGGAAAGGGAGAGATGGGGAGGCGACGCTGGTGGGAGGACGAGAGGAGGGAGGCTGCGGGCTAGGTTAGAGGCGGCGCGGCTGGGCCTAGGCCTTGGGCCTGCGCGGGGAGTTGGGAGGCCCAGGAGGAGGAGAAAGGCCAGGGGCCTGCTGGGCTGGCTCTCTCTCTCTCTCTCACTAATATAAATACTTTAGCAGAAAACAGATAAAGAGAAGAAAAGAAAGAGAGGGTTGGGGAAAGGATTTGCGGGTGCGGATAATTTTCCCGGGCTCACAAAAATATGAGGAATTTAACAAAAATGACCCGAGGATTTTTGGTGGAACTCCGGAAAATGATGAAAATAATAATGGCAAGGTTAGGAGACCAAACTTGAAGCAGAAAAAGGCATGGGATTTTATTATGCAAGTGGGTTATGATGATTCCAAAATGAGGAATATTTTATATAGCTCCCTAATATTGGGAGGGTATGTTATAAAGAGAAGTCACCATGTGAATTCCCTCGATTTAAATGGATCGAGAAATCCATGCAATTTATTTAGTTGAGTTTTAAAAATTAATGAATGATGGCATGATGAGATGATGCAATGCAAGAGATGACATGATGCAATGCAAAACAAAACAAACCACATGGCAAAACTCGGAAACCCTGGAAGGCAACTGAAGCTCCGGACTTGGGGCGTCACAACACTCCACCACTACGAGAGGATCTCGTCCCGAGATCTAGGATGGCACCGGAGACAAGCGGAAGAGGAAGAGGTAAAACAAAGTTGCTTCTGCGACAAACGAGTGAAACCAAAGAACCTTGAGAGGTTGACCAAAATGAAAGAAAGAAAACAACGAAGATGAAGAAAGTTGAAAACACTCTGTTAGAAAAGAGGAACAAGGGATACGACGAAAACCAAGAGGTTAAGTGATAAAATAGATACTGAAACCACTCCGGTTAAAACTAGATAGACAAGGAATAAGAATGATATAATTTAGGCAGCACTCCGACTAAAAGAAGAAGGAAAACTTGATAAGATGAAAAGAACTTGAAGAGATGACACAACCTCCGGTTAAAAACGATAAGCAAGGAAAAGAACAAGATCTTGACAAAACGAGACGATGGGTCAAAGAGAGCAACATCACAAAGCCTTCGAAACGAAAGAATAGAATCTAGATTGATGGGATAAAGGGACGGAGACGAAAACGACAACTTCTACCACAAATGAATTTGAAAGAAACATCCTTACGAGGAAGACTAGAACGGAGTTGTTTGAAAAACAACAACGGTAAGAATAAGCTTGTAGTGGGCTTATGAATAACATCTCAAAATTATGAGGCGAGCTTCTGCCACCAACGGAAACAATTGATTGGATTAAGATCAACAAGAAGATGAAATCTTCTATCACCGGGAGGACAAATGAAGAACTTGGGTCATTTATAAGCACCATAAATAGCAACAATCCTTAGGGAAAGCTTTAGGTGAAATATAGCCCAAGACAACTCCAATGAAGAGATTGATGGATTTAAAATACCTCATTCTTGACAACATGTGAATCATGAAACACGAACTCAAATTGTCGAGAATGACATAACACCATCTCAAATGATAAGGTAGAACAAATTGCACTTCGAAATGCCAGAAGAAGAATGCTTGAACTCCTCAAAACAAAACATGTGTTGAACACCATGCTTATTTTAGAGTATAGCTTGACGGATCATAACTCCGAGAGAAACCTTGATGAACAATTGAAGAATGAAAAGAATCCTTGAGGAAGCACCATGTAGAGCCTCCATGAAGAACTCCGGTAAACAAAAGGATGATAAAAGAAAGAGAAGTTGACAATACAAGGTGAAGCCTGCAGTGATAAGATGAAGCTTTGAAATGATATAACCGAGAAAACTTTGAACTCCGAAAAGAAAGATGAACAAATGAAACCAAGAATTTTGATGAACCTCCGGAATAAGGAATTGAATTTACTCGATGGAACAAGAATAAGAATTACCTTATGCTGATCCTTCACCAATTAAATTGATGACAAGCAATGGGTTAGGCATACTACTTATTCTCGTAGCAAGGATTAAGATAGGTATGGCGCAAACTTGGGAAGGTCTTCAACGAACCACCGGTAGGATTGAAACAACGAATAAATCTATATAATAACGAAGGAAGAGAACTCTTGAACAGACCGCCGTAAGAATTGAAAATGAAAGTAGCAAAGGCACAATTCACCAGGAAGAATTGGAAAACGAATAAAGATGCTTGACAAAATTTAGATACATTAGCACGAAGAGATCATGAACTGATTAGAGGATATTTCGACGATGCACCGGTGAGATTTGGAAAAAAACCCGAGTTGAACGCTTGAATGAATAATTCTGAGATGATGGCTCAGAAGAATCAAACTGAAAAGACTCCTGAATTGCTCCGGATGGAAGAAAAGAATTCTCACAATCAAGACAATTATGAGAGGATGGCATCAAACTAGAACCATGAATCTTGAAGCGAATAGAGCAAGATTTAAGAGAAACTCTTCTTCGGTCTTCAAAATTCGAGAATGACGACGAGAAACACCACCATGAATTATTGAAGCACTTCGGAATGAAAATTAGAAAGGTTGGACCAACAATGAAAATAATTTGGAAGATCTTGGAGAAAGCCATATGACTGATGAAAAACTCATTCTTACGTCAAACTTGAAAAGAGTTGAGAATAACTCCGGGGAAATTAGAAGAGTCAGGTAAGATCCTGGGAAAAGACCTGTGGGTTAGGGCCCACTCAAAAGAACCACCGTTGAACAATTGTTTGAGATAGATATTGCACCGGTAGAATTAAATGGCTTTAATGAGATAGCATCCTCAAAAGAACTTAAGTGAATTGAGAATGGAAACTAGAATCTTCTGAGATATCTTCAACACTCCGGAACAATTGAATAGCGAGAAATAGATGATTAAGAGGTGCACCGGCATGAGAAAGCATTTGAAACGATGAAAAGAATACGATCAACACTGAAAACTTGACTTAAATCCACCGGAGAAGAAAATTAGAATGGAGCAATGATAAGGTAAAAGCTTCCTTAGCGTTTTCATGAGAAATCACCGGATAAAACATTGAAGAAAAGAATGAAGAAACTTCACATGAATAAATGGATATTTGATTAAGAAATCTGAGTCCTTGAAGAAAAAGGGTGGGAGGGCGGGAAATCAAAACAACTTGGGTCGGATGAAACGAACACCGTTGAGAAAAAGCTTAGAATTGATCTTGCGAATGTTGGAATGATCGGATCCACTTGAAGAGACGCACGACGGTTGGGAAAGAATTGACATGACAAGCTCAGTGATCAAGAAGTATTAGTATTCACATAGAAATATGAGAACACCATTTAGGAAGGTATGGAATCAACACTTGGCATTGAAGCAACTCGAATACCACAAAACAAAACAAAAACAAAGGATTGGCTTCAAGAATGAGCCGGAACAAACACATGATAGAGATTTCGCCCAAAGTGTTCGTGGTGGGGCCCACACGGACCTGACGTATAGCGGACGTCACGAATGACAAACAAGGCGTCCCGAATCAGCATAGCCAAGGATTCTTTAAGGCGTCTCGCGACCACGTAAATCGACCGTGAATGGGCGGACCACTAGACGTTGAACCCCAATCTCAAATCATACATCTGTCGGAAAGAATATCCTGTAAGCTACTAGAATTCCCACCTATAAACTCCCGAAACTTTCGGTTATGCAATCTGGTGTTGGGGATACAGGGACACAAAATATATCACCCAAACTAACAATACCTAGATCCAATTGTATCCATCCTTCAACACATAACCAAGAAACCTTCGAAATCGTGTACCTCGACCTTGAAAAGCATCCGTTATACAAGTCATGGCAATACTCCCTTTTCGCCACGATCTTTGGGCTATCGGGTTATCTCACCAACAACTGCACAAAAGAGATTTCGATGTCGGTAAAACTCGGTATTCGAATCTGCAGCGATAAAATTGTGACGACAACACCTCGGAGCTCAACTCCCGGGACACCGCCACAACCCTAAATGTCGAGGCACCAAGAACAATGTTCTCGTCACAAAACCATCGAACGATTCCAAGATACCCACGTGATCCTAAAAAATTTTTAGTGAAATTTGAGGAGAGGAAAGACAAAACTCTCGTCGGGATACCTCACGGAGCGACGAAAGGACTGGGGAGTAAAAAGAATCCTACTCTCCGATATATATAATCCTAAGACTCAAAACATTTTCCATTCTAGACTCAACAACGCCAAACAAACAATCAAGTAGGGGCTCCTAAGTCGGGAAGGCTCGATTACCAACTTGAACGCCTCGATGCGGCTATATCTCCCACGTGTCGAAGCACGACTTAGAGGCATAACCGCATTGAAAGCAATGTCGCAAGTGAGGTAATCTTCACACAACCCATGTAATACATAAGGAAAGAGATACATAGTTGGCTTACAATCGCCACTTCACACAATACATGGGTAAAACATTACATCATACAGATACAATCAAGGTCCGACTACGGAACCAAAATAAAAGAAGACTACCCCAAATGCTACAGATCCCGATCGTCCCAACTGGCTCCACTCTTGATCAGCTGAAACGAGACAACACAATGCACAAAGATCTTCATCGAGCTCCTCCTTGAGCTCAGGTGCATCACCGCACGGTTTCATCGACACCGCAAACTGGTTTGAAGTATCTGTGAGTCACGGGGACTCAGCAATCTCACACCCGAGATCAAGACTATTTAAGCTTAAAGGTAGGACAGGGTAGTGAGGTGGAGCTGCAGCAGCGACTAGCATATATGGTGGCTAACATACATAAAAGAGAGCGAGAAGAGAAGGCAAAAGCACGGTCGAACAACTATGATCAAGAAGTGATCCTGAACTCCTACTTACGTCGACATAACCCGAAACCGTGTTCTCCTCTCGATCAACCCGAAAAGAGACACTCACGATTCGCACACGGTTGGTGTATTTTAATTAAGATCAACTTCGGTTTTCTACAACGGACATTAACAAGTTCCCATCTGCCACATAACCGTGGCACGGCTTTGAAAGTTCAAACCCTGCAGGGTGTCCCAACAGCCCATGATAAGCTCTCGCGATCAACGAAGGATATTCCTTCTCCCGGAAGACCCGATCAGTCTCGGAATCCGGCTACAAGACATTTCACAGCAATAAAACAAGACCAGCAAAGCCGCCCGGATGTGCCGACAAATCTGATAGGAGTCGCACGTACCTCGGTCTCGTGGCACACCGGATAAGTCAGCCTACGAGTAAAACCAGCCCTCGAGTTGCCCGAGGTGGCCCATGATCTGCTCGGTTCGGACCAACACTCGAAGAGCACCGCCCGGGGCTAAAATAAAGATGACCCTCGGGCTCCGAAACCCAAGGGAAAAAGGGCTAGGTGAGGCAAATGGTAAAACCAATGTTGGGCCTTCTTTGGAAAAGTCTTATTCAAAGCGAACTGTCAAGGGGTCCCATAAATCACCCGACCGCGTTAGGGACGCAAAAATCCGGAACATAACACCGATATGACGGAAACTAGGGCGGCAAGAGTGGAACAAAACACCAGGCATAAGGCCGAGCCTTCCACCCTTTACCAAGTATATAGATGCGTTAATTAAATAAGATATATATTGTGATATCCCAACCAGTAAAACATGTTCCAACAAGGAACAACATCTCCATGTTCAACAAGGAACAAACTTCATCTTCACCTGCAACTAACAACGCTATAAGAGGGGCTGAGCAAAGCGGTAACATAGCCAAACAACAGTTTGCTAGGAAGGGTGAAAAGGTTAGAGGCTGACATGGTAATATGGGAGGCATGATATAGCAAGTGGTAGGCATCGTAGCATAGGCATAGCAAAAGAGCGAGCATCTAGCAAGCAAAGATAGAAGTGATTTCGAGGTATGGTCATCTTGCCTGAAATCCATAAGGAGGAAGAACGAATCCATGAAGAAGACAAGCGGACGAAGTCGAATGAATCCTCACAACTCCGGAACGAAAACCGAAGCTAACGAGAGAAGCAACCCGGAAAGAAGCAAACATCATAGTAAAACAACCATCACATGAACATGGCATGATGCACAAACAAGTATGATGCATGTCCGGTTTAAAGAGGCATGGCATGGCAATATGCACAAACAATCCTACAAATTAAGTGGAGCTCAATATGCAACGAGTTGCATATTGACGGAACACCACATCGCTTATTTAGTTCTCTCTCGGTTAGGTACTCAACAATATTAAATGTTATTAAACATGGCAAGAGGTGAAGCAAATGAAACTAACTATCTAGGCAAGTTTAAATGAGGCCGGAAACAACGAACAACAATTCCGGAAAATCCCCATATGCAAATTATGGATTAGGTACTGATCTGACCTAAAGCATATTTTAGAGTTGTTAAACATGCAAAGAAATGCTACCATGTTAAACTAGGCATTTTTCTACCCCATTTACATATAAAGAACATTTAATTCCGATTTACGGTTATTTAGTTATGAATTAAATCATTTTAGCATGGCATTTAAGCAAATTAATGCAAACAACAATTTTAAACATTTAAATGTTGTTATCATGATCACGGATGACATGTGCAAGTTTTATGCAATTTTATGAAAATGTTGACAAGAGCATTATGAAGCATTATGTCACCGTGGTGGAAGGAAAAGGGTGCCACGGCAGCGAATCCGAAAATGGTGCTACGGCAACATATCGGTTCCGATAACTCGATTGAGATACCGATGCAAAGGAAAGCGTGACGAGCGAGTCATGCAAGATGGTGGGGTGATCCCGGATACCGGGTTCCCACGGAACGGTGGCACGGCAAAAGAGGGGCATCGCAAAGATGATTCGATCACGGCGGTCGTCACGGGTGGTTATACCTTCGGAACGTGCGTTCGGAGGAGAAAGCGTTTCGGAGAGGGAAGTAGACGTTCCCGCGATGATTGCCGAGGGAAGTAGTGGTACACGGCGACGGTAGAGGAAGTAGTGTTCCACGTTCGTTTTCGAAGAGGTACTTGACGGGTCCGGAACCCTTCGGGGTTGTCGTGGTACTTGCGGTCTCGCGATGGTAGTCGTACACGGCGTAGGGGGGAAGTAGACGTTCATGTTCGATGGTAGTGGTACATCTCGTCATCGGGGTACTTGTCGGATCCGGTCTTGGCGATTCGGGTTTCCGTAGGGGTACTTGTCGTTTGTGAAGTCGATCTCGACGGAACCGAATGTCCTCAAGAGTAGTCGTGGTACTTGTCGCATCCACGTGTAGTCGAACTTGCGGTCCAAAACGTTCATCGGCGGTCGAACTTGGCGGTCTCGGCGGTCGTCGTGGAAATAGTCGTTCTCGTTTAAGTAGTCGTACATGTCGGCGTAGTTGTTCTAGGCAGGAAACAGTAGTTGTACACGGGTCTTGGCGTCGTGGTACTTGGCGTTCAAAACAGAGCAACACCAAAAGCCTCGGGTCTTGGCGTCGTTGCCACCGGCAGCGGCGGTGCAAACAAAGCAGCAGGAGGCTGCAGAGGTGGCGACCATGTGGCTAACAGGGTCGCACGCAGCGCAACACAGCGAGATGACGAAGGCCTCGGGCATCATGGGGCGGCGCTTGGAGCTCGGGGCAGAGGAGGGCCACGGCCATGGCGTGCGGAGGAGGAGCAGGTGAGGCCGATGGGGGCCTGGCCGGCTCCGAGGCGGACGGGCGCGGGGCTCGGCGCGGCGAGGAGGGTTAAGGCGCGGGACGGCGACGAGGTGGCGCAGAGGAGGAGGGTTGAGGGCGGCGGCGAGGAAGGACCGGGGTGGAGGAGAAGAGAGGCGGCGAGGAGATGGATGGAGGAGAGGAAAGAGGCCGCAGGAGAGGGAGATGGGGCCTGGCGCCGGTGGAGGTGACGAGGGGATCGGGCGCAGGGGGTGCTCGAGGAGGATGGAGGGGATCGATGGGAAAGGGAGAGATGGGGAGGCGGCGCTGGTGGGAGGACGAGAGGAGGGAGGCTGCGGGCTAGGTTAGAGGCGGCGCGGCTGGGCCTAGGCCTTGGGCCTGCGCGGGGAGTTGGGAGGCCCAGGAGGAGGAGAAAGGCCAGGGGCCTGCTGGGCTGGCTCTCCTCTCTCTCTCTCACTAATATAAATACTTTAGCAGAAAACAGATAAAGAGAAGAAAAGAAAGAGAGGGTTGGGGAAAGGATTTGCGGCGCGGATAATTTTCCGGGCTCCTAAAAATATGAGAATTTAACAAAAATGACCCGAGGATTTTGGTGGAACTCGGAAAATGATGAAAATAATAATGGCAAGGTTAGGAGACCAAACTTGAAGCAGAAAAAGGCATGGGATTTTATTATGCAAGTGGGTTATGATGATTCCAAAATGAGGAATATTTTATATAGCTCCCTAATATTGGGAGGGTATGTTATAAAGAGAAGTCACCATGTGAATTCCCTCGATTTAAATGGATCGAGAAATCCATGCAATTTATTTAGTTGAGTTTTAAAAATTAATGAATGATGGCATGATGAGATGATGCAATGCAAGAGATGACATGATGCAATGCAAAACAAAACAAACCACATGGCAAAACTCGGAAACCCTGGAAGGCAACTGAAGCTCCGGACTTGGGGCGTCACAGTGAGGTACAGCAAGAGCTCCAAGACCTCGGAAAGAAGTGCGAGTCTGTGGAGCACGATCTGAAGATGAAGGAGGCCGAGCTTGCGAAGGCCCTTGTAAATATGAAAGATGCCAAGGCCGAAGCCGAGAAAGCACAGCAGGAGATCCAGGAGGCCAAAAAGATAGCAGCGGGTAAGAAATTCTTTATGCAAAGCAAACATGTGGAGGAGGCGTTTCTTTTACTTACTCGAATTCGGAGCTCTCCAGGGGCATTTGCAGATCTGCCACGCAGCGTCTCAGACGCTGCGGAGTTCTACCGTGCCCAGGAGGGGAGCTCAACGGAGGAGCTGTTCTGGTCCCAGTATGCTAGGGCCGATCATCCAATGCCTCTGAGCGACCAACTGAAGCAGTTGATCGAAATCCACAGGGCAGCCGAACTGGCTATGAAGGACTTCATAGTCAGGATGTGGCCTGGTGAGCTCCTGCCCAGTAGCTACTTTGGCCTGATCAAGCGGATGTTGGATGCCTGCCCGCGGCTTGAAGTGATCAAGCGATCCGTTTGCATCGAAGATGCCCGCCGAGCCTCTGCCCATGTCAAGGTGCATTGGGGCAAGCTGGATGCGGAGAGGCTGGTCAAGGATGGGCCGCCGGAGGGCAAGGCGCATTGCCATCCCGAGATGTACTACGATGGCGTGATGAAGGGTGCTCGTCTCGTTGCCGATGAGTGTACCAAGGACGGCATTTTTGAATGAGTTCACTTCTGTCATGTTTGTAATTAAAGACGAAGTTACTTGTGCTATGTAGCGCTTTTGTTATTTAAAATATTACCTTCTGTGCGGCTGTTTATAAAATTCTGAAAGTAGGCCAGTCGTCGGCTTCCTCCCCCACGTAACTAGTATTGGGGTGTTCGTGGAAAACCCGGACACTCTTTATCCAAATGTTTGGTCCCTTAAGGAGGTGTCCGGCGCAGCGAACAAGGCAATCGGACTATGCGGCTTTATAACTTTCACTTAGCCATAGAAGTCTACAATTTTAAATTTCGTGAAGCCCTAGAATCGGAAGGCGAATCGGGGCGCTATACACGTAGATCGGATGAAGCCGATTTATCGCCTAAAGCGGAAAATCTTTAAGGATTTTAGAACCTCTCAAACAGCGACCAGCTCTTGCCACATCATGCCGGTCAGTTTTCGTCTTTCTCTACTGAGGTGCTCTGCCAGGACCCCGATTCCAAGTCACATCGATCTAGCTGGTAACACCTCATATCACTTTGCGGCCTCACGCACGGTATTGCCACGGGTGTCGGCTTACCATGGCCCGGGACCGTTTAGCCTTTTGGCTCACGTATATGATAGTGTCGCTAGCATCCATATGATGAGAGAACCGGGCCGACATGGCTAGTCGTGAACCCAAAGCGGCTCTAACCCATGGGGACAGCCGTACATGAATCAACCGAGCATGTCGGTCAAGACAGCGTGTGAATCCGGGCTGTAGCACTGGCTAACAGGACTCAGGAACCCGGCTGTAGCAGAGCTAGGCAGACTCGGATGTCACAGCGTGACATTTCCCGAAGGACAGAATCTGAGCAGTGAAACACATGTCGGCCGATCAAGTGTCCGGCGGTAGTCTTTGGGCTAGCAGGACTCGTGAACTGGTTGTAGCGGACTCTTATGGATCAAGGAAGCACCAGACTACATTTCCCCATAAGAGAGGTTGTCAAGGATAAACAACTAGATTGTCGGATCCCACACATACCAAGCATTTCAAACATACACACAATATGCTCGATATGTGTAAATACAACATGGCATCACAACATAACTCTACGATTCAAGTATTTATTCATTAGGCTCCGAGGAGAGAGATATTACAAACATGGTTCCCATGACCCAACATTCAGAGCATACAAGTCAAAGCACAAGCGGAAGCTTAACATGTCTGAGTACAGACATCTATAAATGAAAAAGGCTGAGAATCCTGACTATCTACCAGATCCTGCCGAGGGCACAAGATCGTAGCTGAGGTAACAAGCTAAACGTCGAAGTCCACGCGGAACTACGAGCGAGACGGAAGTCTCTCTGCAAAAACATAAATTAAGCAAACGTGAGTACAACTGTACCCAGCAAGACTTACATCAGAACTATCTACATATGCATCAGTATCAATAAAGAGGTGGTGGGGTTTGACAGCACCAAGCCAGCTTTGACTCAGTGGCTATCCTGAACTACGACTGCAAGTAACTCTTTTGAGGTGGCGCACACGAGTACACATATTCACCATATCAATACACAATTAAGGATCCGCTCCTGTCTCCCTACGAGAACGCCATCCATAGCACTCACGCTTATCTTGCGCATTTTAGAGTATCCACTTTCACTTGTCTATGAACTTGTCAGGACCCCGATCCTAAGTCACACCGATCTAGAATGTAACACATCATATCACTTTGCGGCCTCACGCACGGTATTCCCACGGGTGTCGCCTTACCATGGCCCGGGACCGTTTGCGTCTTTTGGCTCACGTATATGATAGTGTCACTAGCATCCATATGACAAAGAACTCGGGCCGACATGGCTAGTCGTGAACCCAAAGCGGCGCTAACCTATGGGGACAGGCATACATGAATCACATCGAGCATGTCGGTCATCAACGTATATATTCGGGCTGTAGCACTGGGCTAAAGGACTCGGTATCCCGGCTGTAGCAGCTAGGCAGGACTCGAATAACACCGCGTGACATTTCCCGAAGGACGGACATAGGAACGGTGAAACACATGCCGCCAGTCAAGTGTCCAAGCAGTAGTCTGGGCTAGCGAGACTCCGTGAACCGGGCTGTAGCGGACTACTATCGCTCGTAAGCACGAGACTACATTTCCCCATATGAGAGGCTGCCAAGGATAAACAACTAGTTTGTCGGATCCCACACATACCAAGCATTTCAAACATACACACATTATGCTCAATATGCGTAGATACAACATGGCATCACAACATAACTCTCGACTCAAATATTATTCATTAGGCTCGAGGAGCGAGATATTACAAACATGGGTCTCATGACCCAACACTCGAAACATACAAGTCAAAGCACAAGCGGAAGCTAATCATGTCTCGTGTACGCACAACTATAAATGAAAAAGGCCGAGAAGCCCGACTATCTACCAGATCTGCCGAGGGCACAAAATCGTAGCTGAGGTAACAAGCTAAACGTCAAGTCCAAGCGGAACTACTAGCGAGACTGACGTCTCTCTGCAAAACATAAAATAAGCAAATGTGAGTACAATTGTACTCAGCAAGACTTACATCGATCTAACTACATATGCATCATTATCAAAAAGGGGTGGTGGAGTTTGACCGCAGCAAGCCAGCTTTGACTCGGTGGCTATCCCGAACTACATTGCAAGTAACTCTTTGAGGTGGCGCTACGAGTCCACATATTCACCATATCAATACACCACTATGGACCCGATCCGTCTTCCCACGAGAACGCCATCCATATCACTCACGCTTATCTTGCGCATTTTAGAGTATCCACTTTCACTTGTCTATGAACTGATATAGGCAACCCGAAGTCCTTCTCCGCGGACACGGCTATTCAATAGATCATATTAAACCCTGCAGGGGTGTACTTCTTCACACGCTCTCACCACTTACCGCGCTTACGACATGTACTCGGCAACCTTCAAGCGGAAGCCCAACGTGGGTGTCGGCCACGGCCTACCTAAACACTCAAGTCCCTAGTCCAGGTTTATCGCCTATTCGGGTTCCATCCGCAGGAGTCCGCCGAGGTTTCCCATACAGCCCCGAACGATGTGTGCAGGGTTCCCGAGATACCAAGCGGGCATTCGCACACCGGCCACGGTGTATCTACCGCATCATAGCCCACCCCTAGGGTCAGCGCTACGCACGGCCTCCAACACATATCCTACAAACACAAAAACTAGTTGCAACTCCTGGACAGAGAACAAGGGTGGTTAAGAAGCCGAGAGGGTCAATTAAGGATCCCAATGCGTGGTAGTAACTGTTTCATGGATCACAAACACGAACTCAGTTCACGAGGACGGTTTCAATGAGACAACCCACCATGTACTCCTACATGGCCTCTCACCGCTACCTTTACCAAATCGTGTTCACACACTTAGCTCACACACAATAGAACATGTTCATAACAATTCCAATTCATTCCCGATGAATCGGACCCGACTCAACTCTAAGCAATGAGCAGGCATGACAAACAAGCATAAATGAGTAGGCACAACATGGCTCAAACAATTCCTACTCATGCTAGTGGGTTTCATCTAATTCTTGTGGAATGACAGTCATGCAAAGGATCAAGGGGTTCAGCTACCGCAGCAAGTAACACATGAGTCGTTGTTGTCCTAATGCAGTAAAATAGAGCAGGAGCGAGAGAGTGGGATTGTATCGGAATGAACAAGGGGTTTTGCTTGCACAGCACTTCAAGATAATATAGTTCTTCATCGGTGTCATTGAACAATCGTCGGAACGTCGTCTACCGAGAGGGGACAATTACCGGCAAACAAGAGAGAACACAATCAATGCAATGCACATTCACATGAGTGACATGTCATATTAAGGTACTGAATTCACCTAATGCAATAGTAATCCAAGTTAGTTGAAGTGGAATTCAAACAAGGTTGAACTCCAACTCCAAATGCTAGTTCATAAATTACCCTAATCATGATTCATCCTATTCAGTGAGGTTAACTTGTTCAAACATGCATGGTCATGGCATAAACAGATTCTTCATATTTTTCTGATCATTTTTCATATATAAATTATTTCAATCTGAGTTACGGTTGAATTTCTATGATTTATTGAAGTTTAGAGTATTTTCTGAAATTCCCTGAATTAAATTAAATCCAGAAAATGATTATGGCGTCAGCACCACGTCGGTGTGACGTCATCAGGTCAACTGGGGCGGTCCAGGTCAAACTGGCAGTGGGTCCCACGTGTCAGAGTAATTAGCTTAACTAAATTTTAATTAAAACTAAACCTATTTATCTAACAGGGCTGGGCCCACATCATTGACTCGGGAGAGTCAACAGGCCCACCCGTGGTCAAATTCCACGTTGGCTGCCGGCGTTTAGCCGCCGGCGAGCCCGACGCGGCGGCGAGAGTGGTTTTTGCCACTCCGGCGACCAAATGGCCCGCGGAGGGCATCTAGGAGGAGCTGGGGAGGAGCCGAAGCTATTGGTGGGGTTAGCCGGAGTCGGGGTGGCCGGGATCGGCGCCGGCGACGTGTTTGGCGGCGGCCGGAGCTCGGGCGAGTTCGGGCACGTCGCTAGGAGGCACGGCAGGAGGTGCGGAGGGGTGTTGCGGGCTCCTGGTGCTGCGCTGAGCGCAGAGGTGGGGTTGGCTTCGAGCCATTGAGGCTCTAGCCACGCCGGAGACGAGGCACGCACGGCGGCGAAGCCGGCCGCTGTGGGAACGGTGGCTAGAGGAGGAAAACAAGTCGGGGAAGAGGGGGAAACGACAGAGGAGCTCACGGCGGGTGCAGCGATGGCATCGGCGAGCTCGGGGAGGCACGAACGGCGGCGAATCGACGGCGGCGATCCTCGGTGGCCGAGGAGGGGAACGGCGGAGCTAGTGGCAACCAGGGCGTCCAGCGCCTTTTGTCTGAGTGAGGAAGAAGAGGGGGGGCGAGGCGGAGCTCTTGGACTGGTCGGGGAAGCAAGGGGGAGGCGGTGGCATGCGCGAGCAGCGGCAGTGGCGACGGGCCGATCGGTGGTCTGTGAGAGGGAAGCAGAGAAGGGAATGGGATCCAGGAGTGAGGAGGGGTCCAGGGGTCGGGCGGCGCCGAGGAGAACGCGCGAGGCGTCTCGGTGAGGCAGGCGAGCAGGGAGGAGGCATGGCGTGCTCGGGCGCGTGCGCCGTGTCCCTCCTCTGCCTACTGGCAGAGGTAGGCGACGACTGGCGAGGTGGTGGTGGGCTGGGCCAACTGGGCCAGCGAGGGGGGGGGAAAGCTGGGCCGGTTCAGACGCCAGGTAGGTGGGCTGCCAGGTAAGTTTCTCTCTCTCTCTCTTATTTCTGTTTAAATCCTGTTTTCTATTATTCTGTATCTGTTTTGTTTTAGTTTAGTAAAATACTAAACCATTTAAATAAATCCTGAAAATAATTGTGGGCATTAACTGAATTATTACAGAGGCCCTTAACTAATTTTCAGAATTGTTGGAGCATTTAAAATATTAATAGTTTTTTAAATGCCCCAATTCAAATACAATATGGTTTATTCAAATATCCAAAATGTCTTGGAAAAATATCCATCATCTCTGGATATGGTTTCACCCGTTTCCATTAATCATGAATATTTTTGCAAACCAATTTGGGTTTTGAAAATATTTTTTGAATTTGAACCTATTTGAATTGCTTTAGTGCTAGGGCTTGATCATCCCCATTTCAAATTTCATGAAAATTAACATGATGCATGGATGCAATGCTACTAGTTACAAACAAGCTCTAGGGCTGTGACAACTCACCCCACTAAACAAGAATCTGCCCGAGATTCAAGGCGTGAGTAAGAGGAAAAGGGAGTCACAAACTATCACAATCTTCATGATCCATTTGCCCTTCTCGAAAATGTTGATTCATTCCATCATCTTGGTCTTGACGTCCTTGCTTTCGAGGTCTTCACTCGACACGACAACAGAAAGAAAGGGGAAACCCTACATGATTCGATCTTCACGAAGATCAAGTAAACATGATCGACTCACGGACTGAGACGGTGACACATCTCGAGTTGAGACACAAAACACATCGAGAGGGATGGAAGAACAACGACGAGGTTTGATTAGTGGCAACAATTCCATGCTTTAAAAGATGGTGGATGGTGTCAAGGTGGCGAGGAAATATTTACCATGATCCCGTAACGGGGCACCTCGAGAAAGGTGACGCAAAGAACTATTCCCTTAAGTGGCAAAAAGAATTACTTTTGATCCATAGATCATCGGAACTCTTTATACCAGCCTAAGGCAATCACAAGCGATCATTTGGTGGAATGCAAGGAATGGTACACCCGGACTAGAATGGATGATGTGGACTACCTTGTTGAAGACAACGCAATGGATGATTTTTGCTTATCATCGGAGATGGATGGGACCCATGGTAAGTCCACTTTTGAAGATGAACCTGGACAAGAATTACTAAGAAGGCAGCCCATAGTGGAATGGCACGAGGACGGTACAAACTGGGAACGAAATGCAACTGTCCGAATGTTCCAACCATTATATCTGCCTGAGATTCAGATCTGGTTGGTGTTAGGATATTCCAGACTCATCGAGTCTAGAAGAAAGGATGAAAGTTTGCAACACAAATCGACGGAAAAATGTTGTGAGATTCTCGGGAATGAGCTATGATAGCAAGCTCCAAAACATGAGCTGGTTTTGCTACAAACATGTGAACACGTTGTCCTAGACAAGCATGACCACATAGTAGTCTTATAATAAAACACTACCGAGTTCAGGTGGGGAACCATAATCGAGGATATTGAAGTCCTTGCATAAGGCATGCTCTTAAGAAGGAACTTCTTCTCCTTGAACAATCAATTAGTGGCTTGGTGTGCTAGGGACACATGTAGAGCGAAGGTTGCAAGTCTCCGAACCACAGAATACTTCGCACGTATGCATGACTGAGTTGGGATGATTCCAGAGGAGGCAAAACAAACCTTTCTGAAATTCATGGCGCAACTTGCATCGATGCACATGAATTAGAGGAAGTCGCTACTTACATCCAAACATAGGCTTCATGAGCGGCACACGAAGAAATGCTTACACAAGTTTCCAACACTAGGTTGATGTTCAACATGACTCATGGGGAGACAAAATCTGCTGATGGGCTCAACAATAGCTCATCGGAATTTCCATATCATCGACTTCCACCATCATGTGAACACGGTGATAGCATTGGTCGGACCAAAAGGTATAATGGTGTATGCTCGAGGGATCAACCACGAGTAAGACAACATTACGAGCACCGTTAGTACTGATTTGACTTGACAATGGCCCATACTCAAGTCAACGAATTGATAAGACAATAGGTCCACAACGATCACGAGGACCAATCGATGAAGATATCATCTTTCTTCAACACACACTACACAAGAATATCCCTTTGGATCGAGCTAAGTTAGGCAAGCTTTTATCTTCCAACTCTCCAAGTTGTTGTCTAGCTTAACCAACTAGCTCAGGGATACCCAACACAGATTCTTGGAGAAAGGGTGGTTTATAAGAAAACCAATATGATCACGAACTCAACATAGCGGTCAGGTGACAACCTGATAACACTTCCAAGAAGATATTTGGAAAGTCATGAACCACCGACATATTACTAAGCTCGAGAAAAATCTTGCTTTTCAGGGCAAGGCGATATGATCAAAAAAATGAGGACTTGACCAGATCCTAACTCATGGATCGAAGAGTGCACCAGAATAAGGACTAGGTAGCACGATCAATTTTAGGATGATGATTAAATAACCAACACGCTAAGAAGGAGGATATTGTCCATTAGCTACCAAGCAACAAGTTGCTCGGAGTATTGATTTCACACATCACACTTCACTTGTCGGCATTCCGGTTGTATCAACACGGGACCGAGGAATGAATAATGATAGCGAGAAGTATCACTGCGTCAAGAGTTCATAAAAGAAGGTGCAATTCTCATGAAGTTCCCGACATAAAGTGGGTAATACTTCAGGATAGAACAGAATCAAAAGCTGGATGGCACTTTGATCTGCGGAATACAACTGCTTTAACCCAATCCTAGAAATGGACAAGGTACTGGAGTTTGTTTCTCCTAGTTATTCTGGAATAGAATGGCTTGACGGACCACATGAGTAATAGGCATCGATAAACGAATGCACACATACCCTTGACTATTAATTGATCGACGAGGGTCGGAGTACAACTAAAGAGGAACAACTCGAGGAGCATATAACTTTCTGAGTTGTGGATGCACAGATTAGTATGTCGAGCAAGCTCAACATTTCTTCCGGATAACCCAGGCAGAGAAGGTGGGACTGGCAGAGTCACAATATGGATGGATTACTCCTCAAGAGCACTCTTATTGTGATGTTTTGGTTTAACAAGGAACTTCTGCCATAAGCGGTTCGTAGTATTTGGAAGAAGGAAATACCACGGACCTCGAGGACTATCGCAAAGGTTACTAATATCCTAAGGGCACTAGCAAATACTAACAACATGAAGTAGGATGAATCTCGGGTTCAGAAACCCAGGAGTAGAATACCTACTACTAAATGGCATCACGGGATGCTTTCGAAAATGATGGCCAGAATCATCACACTGGGGATACAAAAGCATTGCTAAATTGCTAGGTGACTTCCTAAACACCTAGGGTCATAATAACAGCTCCAACATATATGTCGAGGCAATGGAGTACCTCGACTGACTGATTAGTGTGCTTAATCTGGCCCAAAAGGACATCAGGAACGGGAAGAAGGGATTTGCAAATGCATCAGACTATTTAGAGACCTGGGATGACTCGGACAGCATAACGGCTGTAGATGCTCAAAATGATTTGAGACATCCTGCAAAAATGGTGGCATAACCACTCAACATCATAACAAGATTCTGAGATCAACAGTTATCATACAGGAATAGTAGGAACTGAACTTGGGATTAAACCCACAATCTTATAAGTCTATGGATTAGTAACACGTCATCCTGATAGATAGATGAGAAGCCTAGTTCTTAAACCCCGTAGAAGAGAAGAGGATGACTCAGATCAGAAGGCCATGAGGTATAAGGAGTAAAAAGAGCCTTACGTTCCTTCCACAATCAATTCCTTACATAACTAAAGCATTTCTAGACACAACTTCACCAGTTTGGCTTGGTAATCCTCTGAGCATCGGGCTCGATACCAACGCTGTCGGGACCCGATCCTAAGTCACACCGATCTAGCATGTAACACATCATATCACTTTGCGGCCTCACGCACGGAATTCCCACGGTGTCGCCTTACCATGGCCCGGACCGTTTATGCCTTTTGGCTCACGTATATGATAGTGTCGCTAGCATCCATATGACAAAGAACCCGAGCCGACATGGCTAGTCGTGAACCCAAAGCGGCGCTAACCTATGGGGACAGGCATACATGAATCGCATCGAGCATGTCGGTCATCAACGTATATATTCGGGCTGTAGCACTGGCTAACAGGACTCCGGTATCCCGGCTGTAGCAGGCTAGGCAGGACTCGAATAACACCGCGTGACATTTCCCGAAGGATGGACATAGGAACGGTGAAACACATGCCGCCGATCAAGTGTCCAAGCGGTAGTCTTTGGGCTAGCAGGACTCCGTGAACCGGCTGTGGCGGACTACTATCGCTCGAAAGCACGAGACTACATTTCCCCATATGAGAGGCTGCCAAGGATAAACAACTAGTTTGTTGGATCCCACACATACCAAGCATTTCAAACATACACACATTATGCTCAATATGCGTAGATACCACATGGCATCACGACATAACTCTATGACTCAAATATTATTCATTAGGCTCCGAGGAGCGAGATATTACAAACATGGGTCTCATGACCCAACACTCGAGCATACAAGTCAAAGCACAAGCGGAAGCTAATCATGTCCGAGTACGCACAACTATAAATGAAAAAGGCCGAGAAGCGACTATCTACCGATCTGCCGAGGCACAAGATCGTAGCTGAGGTAACAAGCTAAACGTCAAGTCCAAGCGGAACTACTAGCGAGACTGACGTCTCTCTGCAAAACATAAAATAAGCAAACGTGAGTACAATTGTACTCAGCAAGACTTACATCAGATCTAACTACATATGCATCATTATCAAAAAGGGGTGGTGGAGTTTGACTGCAGCAAGCCAGCTTTGACTCGGTGGCTATCCTGAACTACAACTGGAAGTAACTCTTTGAGGTGGCGCACACGAGTCCACATATTCACCATATCAATACACCACTATGGACCCGATCCCGTCTTCCTACGAGAATGCCATCCATAGCACTCACGCTTATCTTGCGCATTTTAGAGTATCCACTTTCACTTGTCTATGAACTGATATAGGCAACCCAGAAGTCCTTCTCTGCGGACACGGCTATTCAATAGATCATATTAAACCCCGCAGGGTGTACTTCTTCACACGCTCTCACCACTTACCGCCGCTTACGACATGTACTTGGCAACCTTCAGCGGAAGCCCAATGTGGGTGTCGGCCACGGCCTACCTAAACACTCAAGTCCCTAGTCCAGGTTTATCGCCTATTCGGTTCCATCCATGGAGTCCGCCAAGGTTTCCCATACAGCCCCGAACGATGTGTGCAGGGTTCCCGAGATACCAAACGGGCATTCGTACACAGGCCACGGTGTATCTACCGCATCATAGCCCACCCCTAGGGTCAGCGCTACGCACGGCCTCCAACACATATCCTACAAACACCAGAAACTAGTTGCAACTCCTGGACAGAGAACAAGGGTGGTTAAGAAGCCGAGAGGGTCAATTAAGGATCCCAATGCGTGGTAGTAACTGTTTCATGGATCACAAACACAGAACTCAGTTCCTGAGGACGGTTTCAATGAGACAACCCACCATGTACTCCTACATGGCCTCTCACCGCTACCTTTACCAAATCGTGTTCACACACTTAGCTCACACACAATAGGACATGTTCATAACAATTCCAATTCATTCCCGATGAATCGACCCGACTCAACTCTAAGCGATGAGCAGGCATGACAAACAAGCATAAATGAGTAGGCACAACATGGCTCAAACAATTCCTACTCATGCTAGTGGGTTTCATCTAATTCTTGTGGAATGACAGTCATGCAAAGGATCAAGG
The DNA here is from genome assembly GCA_021605205.1 of Aegilops longissima. Classification (NCBI taxonomy): domain Eukaryota; kingdom Viridiplantae; phylum Streptophyta; class Magnoliopsida; order Poales; family Poaceae; genus Aegilops; species Aegilops longissima. Next base: position 346,423,879 of record CM038679.1, read on the forward strand.
GTTCAGCTACCGCAGCAAGTAACACATGAGTCGTTGTTGTCCTAATGCAGTAAAATAGAGCAGGAGCGAGAGAGTGGGATTGTATCGGAATGAACAAGGGGTTTTGCTTGCACGGCACTTCAAGATAATATAGTTCTTCATCGGTGTCATTGAACAATCGTCGGAACATCGCTCACCGAGAGGGACAATTACCGCAAACAAGAGAGAACACAATCAATGCAATGCACATTCACATGAATGACATGTCATATTAAGGTACTGAATTCACCTAATGCAATAGTAATCCAAGTTAGTTGAAGTGGAATTCAAACAAGGTTGAACTCCAACTCCAAATGCTAGTTCATAAATTACCCTAATCATGATTCATCCTATTCAGTGAGGTTAACTTGTTCAAACATGCATGATCATGACATAAACAGATTCTTCATATTTTTCTGATCATTTTTCATATATAAATTATTTCAATCCGAGTTACGGTTGAATTTCTATGATTTATTGAAGTTTAGAGTATTTTCTGAAATTCCCTGAATTAAATTAAATCCAGAAAATGATTATGGCGTCAGCACCACGTCGGTGTGACGTCATCAGGTCAACTGGGGCGGTCCAGGTCAAACTGGCAGTGGGTCCCACGTGTCAGAGTAATTAGCTTAACTAAATTTTAATTAAAACTAAACCTATTTATCTAACAGGGCTGGGCCCCACCTGTCATTGACTCAGGAGAGTCAACCAGGGCCCACCCGTGGTCAAATTCCACGTTGGCTGCCGGCGTTTAGCCGCCGGCGAAACCACGCAGGGCGGCGAGTGGTTTTGCCACTCCGCGACCAAATAACTCTGGGAGGGCATCTAGGAGGAGCTGGGAGGAGCCAAGCTATTGGTGGGGTTAGCGGGAGTCGGGTGGCGGGATCGACGCCACGACGTGTTTGGCGGCCGGAGCTCGGGCGAGTTCGGACACGTCGCTAGGAGGCACGGCAGGAGGTGCGGAGGGTGCTGCGGGCTCCTGGTGCTGCGCTGAGCACTGAGAGGTGGGGTTGGCTTGAGCCATTGAGGCTCTAGCCACGCCGGCGACAAAACACAGCGGCGGCGAAGCCGCCATGGTGGGAACAGTGGCTAGAGGAGGAAAACAAGTCGGGAAGAGGGGAAACGAGAGGAGCTCACGGCGGGTGCAGCGATGGCATCGGCGAGCTCGGGGAGGCACGAACGGCGGCGAATCGACGGCGGCGATCCTCGGTGGCTGAGGAGGGGAACGGAGCTAAGCGGCAACCAGGCGTCCGGCGCCTTTGTCTGAGTGAGGAAGAAGAGGGGGCGGGCGGAGCTCTTGGACTGGTCGGGAAGCAAGGGGAGGCGGTGGCAGCGGCGAACAGCGACAGTGGCGGCGGGCCGCTTCGGTGGTCTGTGAGAGGGAAGCAGAGGAGGAATGGGATCCAGGAGTGAGGAGGGGGTCCAGGGGTCGGGCGGCGCCGAGGAGAACGCGCGAGGCGTCTCGGTGAGGCAAAGCGAGGAGGAGGCGGGGCGTGCTGCGGGCGCGTCGCCAGGTGTCCCTCCTCGCCTCTTGGCAGAGGTAGGCGACGATGGCGAGGTGGTGGTGGGCTGGGCCAACTGGCCAGCGAGGGGGAAAAGCTGGGCGGTTCGGACGCCCGTAGGTGGGCTGCAGTAAGTTTCTCTCTCTCTTATTTCTGTTTTAAATCCTGTTTTCTATTATTACATATCTGTTTTGTTTTAGTTTAGTAAAATACTAAACCATTTAAATAAATCCTGAAAATAATTGTGGGCATTAACTGAATTATTACAGAGGCCCTTAACTAATTTTCAGAATTGTTGGAGCATTTAAAAATATTAATAGTTTTTTTTAAATGCCCCAATTCAAATACAATATGGTTTATTCAAATATCCAAAAATGTCTTGGAAAAATATCCATCATCTCTGGATATGGTTTTCACCCTTTTCCATTAATCATGAATATTTTTGCAAACCAATTTGGGTTTTTGAAAATATTTTTTTGAATTTGAACCTATTTGAATTGCTTTAGTGCTAGGGCTTGATCATCCCCATTTCAAATTTCATGAAAATTAATATGATGCATGGATGCAATGCTACTAGTTACAAACAAGCTCTAGGGCTGTGACAGAACTGTTATAGGCAACCCAGAAGTCCTTTACCGCTGACACGGCTATTCGAATAGATCATATTAACCCTGCAGGGGTGTACTTCTTCACACACGCTCTCGCCACTTACCGCCATGTACACGATGTGTATCTCGGCAACCTTCAAGCGGAAGCCTGGCGAGGGAGTCGGCCACGACCTGACTTACCACACAAGTCTCTTATCCAGGTTTATCGCCTATTCGGGTTCCATCCGCACGAAGATCCGTCCGGGGTGCCGCTCACGGCCCCAAACAATGTGAGCCGGGTTCCCAAGCCCACCTCGTAGGGTGGTTCTACGCTTGGTACACCGTGCCACGGTGCCTAGTCTGTCCCAAGCCCACCTGTACCGGGTGCCACTTGCTAGACAACTAACACTACCTACAAACACCAGAAACTAGTTGCAACTCCTGGACAGAGATCAGGTTGATTAATAAGTCGAGAGAGCTTGGAGCGCCCGGAGCCCAATGTGTGGTAGTAATTGTTCATGGATCACAAACACAGAACTCAGTTCCTGAGGACGGCTGCAATGAGACAACCCACCATGTACTCCTACATGGCCTCTCACCGTTACCTTTACCAAATCGAGTTCACACACATAGCTCACACACAGTAGAACATGTTCACACACCTTCGATTCATCCCCGATGAATCAGACCTAACTCAACTCTAAGCAGTAGCAGGCATGACAAACAAGCATGAATGAGTAGGCACAACAGGGCTCAAACAACTCCTACTCATGCTAGTGGGTTTCATCTATTTACTGTGGAATGACAGGTCATGCAGAGGATAAAGGGGTTCAGCTACCACAGCAGTAAAAGAGAGCAGGAGCGAGAGAGTGGGATTATATCGGAATGAACAAGGGGTTTTTACTTGCCTGGCACTTCTGAAGATGATATAACTCTTCATCGGTGTCATCGAACTCATCGTCGGAACAACATCTACCGAGGGGGAACAACCACCGGCAAACACGGAAAGAACACAATCAAAGCAATGCACAATATGATGGATGATCATGACATGTCAATATGCTGTGATTTATACTAATGCATCTATCAACAATTTAAATGAAGTCCATATGAACCAAGGGTTCATATGCAAACTCCATATGTGGATATTTAAAAGCCATTTATATGATATGTGCTAAACAACAGCTATAAGTTGTTCTAACATGCATGAAAATGGTATAAATGGATAACTTGTTTCATTTGGAGCTACGGTTCAATTTATATGAATTTTTGAAGTTTTGGATATTTTCTGGAATTTTCAGAATAAGAATAAATCCAGAAAAGGTTAACTGCGTCAGCATGACATCGTTAGGATGTCAGCAGTTCAACAGACCGGGTCCAGATCAAACCTGACATGTGGGGTCCACACGTTAGTGACTAACTAAGTAACCTAAATTAATTAATGTTCAATTACTCCTAACTAAAATGTCAGTTGGATTAATTTGACTTAATTAAAAAACTAATCTAGGATTAGCTGGGCCAGGGCCCACTTCTCAGTGACCCAGGGGAGGTCAAACCCCTGGTCAACAGGGCATAACCAGCCGGCTCGTCGCCGGCAACAAAGCCTTGCGGAGGCTCGGGTTCGCTCTCCCGGCGCCCAAACTAGCGGCGGAGGGCACCCGCGGGGAGCTGGAGCTCGCCCGCATCCAGCGCGGCAAACAACAGCGGCTAGGGAGGCCGGAGCTTGCCGGAAACGAGCTCGGGGCGGCGGTCGGCGTTCGGGCGCAAGTGGCACGGCGGCTACGGCGTGCGAGAGGAAAAACGGATGGAGTGAGCAGAGTCAGTGGCTCACGGCGGTTGCTATGGCTGTCGAAGTGGGCTAGGGGAGGCGTCGGAGGTGACGTACGGGCGGCGGCTATCTCCGGTGGCCGACGAGGGAAACGGCGATGTTGGCGGCGTCCAAGGGCTTCCGTCGTCTTGACGATTGGTGAGGAGGAAGAGGGCATCGGGGCGGAGCTCGTAGACTGCTCGGGGTGTCGTCGGGACGGCGGTGGTCGCGGCAACGGCAAACGGCAGCGATGGGCGGGTTCGGTGGCATAGTAGGGAGAGAGCAGAGGAGGGAGAGAGGTCCAGGGGGAGAGGAGAGGGGCCAGGGGCTGCGTGGCGTCGCCTGGTACATCGAGGAGGAGCAAGGCAGGCTGGGAGGGAGGAGGTGGAGGCCTCGGGCGCGCTGGCATCGACACGCATCTGCCTACTAGCAGAGGTTGAAGACGACCGCTTCGCCCTGGTGGGCTGGGCCTCAGCTACAGTGCTGGGCCAGCTGGGCTGCCAGGTGAGCGCCATGTAAGTTCTCTCTCTCTCTGGTTTCTCTATTTTAATTTCTGTTTTCTATTATTCTATAATCTTTAGGGCTTTTCTAAAAATGCCTAGACCCTTTCAAAAATCACTAAACTGAACATGCCCACTGTATAGAATATATCCAACATGGAACATTTCAGTTTAGGAGTATTTGGACATTTAAAATATTTTATAGAATTTAAATGTCCAAATTCAAATACTTATGATTTAATTCAGTGACCTTAGGATGACCTAGAAAATTGTGCACCATTTTTTTCAGAGGTTTAAGACCAAGGCAAAGATGATGAACATTTTAGAAGGGCATTTAAGGTTCATTGAAAATGATTTTATGTTGAACCTATTTGATTTGATCTGGTGCTAGGGTTTGATCAGTCCCCATTTCAAATTCATTTGAAAAGTTAAACATGATGCACACATGAAGGGCTAACCTACTGCATACCAGGACCAGGGATGTGACAACTCGCCCCCACTAAACAAGAATCTTGTCCCGAGATTCAAGCGTAGGGTAAGATGAAGGGGTAACGCAAACTAACACAATCTTCACGATCCAGGTTGCACTTCATAGGGGCGTTGATTCGATCACCATCTTTGTCTCGATGTCTTGCTTTGAGAACTCCAACTAACATGACAATGAGAGGAAAGGGAAAACTCTAGCAGGATCGATCTTCTAGAAGACCGAACAACTGAGGATCAACTCACGGAGTGAGACATTAATACATCTCGCGGGCTGAGACACGAAGCAAACATCCAAAGAGATGGGGTGAAACAGATGAAGAAGATTCACTAGGTAGACAACAATTTCACACTTAAGAAGGTGGTGAACAGTTGTCAACGTAGGGAGGAGTTGAATTGCCATGATACCATAACGAGACATCTTAGAAGAGGTGACTCGTAGATATTTTTTCCCTTAAGTGGCAAAAGAATTACTTCGATCCATAGATCATTGAAACTCTTCATACTAGCCTGAGGCAATTCAAAATTGATCGATTGAAGGGATTCGAAAGAATGTCATACCCAGTTTGGAACGGAAACTACGGTTATAGAACAACTCGGCAAAAAGGAAGGCACATTCCAATTGATACCGAGGATATAACCTAGTGTCTGAGCATGCCTTCAAGAACTTGGGCATTTCCATATTCATCAAGGTTTTACCAATATCCGTGTCAAGGATCCTGGCAACACAACGTACTACCATGATGAATATCGGTGGAGGATGCAGATGCAAAGGAAGATAACACCTTCTCAGACTTCACCTTGGCGGAGCCAAGGAAAACAAAATCTGGATGATCGACCGAGAGACATTTAGCTCTCTGCTTCTAATGTTCTCCTTGATGTGCTAGCGTATCCCATTCATTGAAATGGTTTGGTAACTAGACCATCAAGTACAAGGTCGGACTTCGGGAGCACAAGAATCCATAAGGAACAATTATTGGAGTAAATCCTACGAAATCCTTATGGGGAGGTGGCCAACTTTCTTAATCAAGATACTACAATAGTAGGTCTTCGGTTGGGTGTGTTGGCCACGACATCCACTTTACCGAGTTACAGAGAGGCCAATATTATAGTTCTTGGGAAATGTTCCAACCATCATATCTGCCTGAGATTCAGATCTGGTTGGTGTCAGAATATTCCAGACTCGCCAAGTCTAGAAAGAAAAATTAAAGATTGCAACACAAATTGACGAGATGACGTTGCAAGATTCTCGGGAAATGGACTACGGTAGTAAGCTCCCAAACATGAGCTGGTTCTGCTACAAACATGTGAACATGTTGTCCCAGACAAGCATGCCCACATGGTAGTCTTACAATAAAACACTACCGAGTTCTGGTTGGGAACCATCAACGAGGATATCGAAGTTCTTTCATAAGTCCGGATTAGCTCTGATGAAGGAACTCCTTCTCCTTGAACAAATCAGTCAGTGGCTTGGTGTGCTACGGAATACATATGGAGTGGAGGTAATTAATCTACCAAACCACAGTATACTTTGCACATGCATAACTGACTTGGGATAATTCTATAGGAAGCAAAAACAAACTTTCTCGAATTCACGGCGGCAACTTGCATCAAATGCACATGAATTAGAGGAAGTCACTTCTTTCATCCGAACATAAGCTTCATGAACGGAACATGAGGGCATTTTTTACAAATTTTCCAACACTAGCTCAATGTTTAACACGAATCATGGGGGAGACAAGATGCTGCTAATGGGCTCAACAGCAACTCATCGGAATTTTCCATATCACTGGACCTCCACCATCATGTGAACACAGTGATAGCATTAGTCAGACCAAAAGATGTAATGGTGTATGCTCGAGGGATCAACCACGAGTAAGACAACATTACGAACATCGTTGGATCTGATTTGACTTGACGATAGCCCATACTCAAGTCAAAGTTTTGACAAGGAAATAGCTCTAACAACTGATCACGAGGACCAACCGATGGAGATATCATCTTTCTTCAACACACACACACACACACACACACACACACACACACACACACAAGGATATCCCATAGAACGAACTAAGTTAGGCAAGCGTTTGTCTTCCAACTCTCCAAGTTGTTGTTTAGCTTAACAAACTAGCTCAGGGTATCCAACACAGATTCTTGGAGAATGGCTGGGTTAGAAGAAAACCAGCTTGATCACGAGCTCAACATAGCATTCAGGGGACAACCTGGTAATACTTCCGAGAAGATATTAAGAAAATCACGATCCACCAATATGCTACTAAGCTCGCAAACAATCTTGCTTTTCAGGGAAAGATGATATGATCACAAGGGTGAGGGATTGGCACAATCCTAACTCATTGACCGAGGAGTGCACCGGTAATAAGGACTAGGTAGTACAATCAGTCTTATAATGATAATTCAATAACTAACACACTGAGAATGAGATTATTGTCCATTTACTACCAGGCAACTCATTGCTAGGAGTATTAATTTCACACATCACGATTCACTTGTCGGTATTCCGGCTGCAACAACACGGAACCAAGGAGCGAATGATGATGGCAAGAAGTATCACTTCATCAAGAATTTATAAGCGTTGGTACAATTATCATGACATTCCTGACATCAAGAGGGCAATACTTCAGGGTAGAACAGAATCAAGAGCAGGATTGGCATTTAATCTGCGGAATAGAACTACTTTGACCCAATCCTAGAAATGGATGAGGTACTGGAGTTTGTTTCTCCTATTCATTCTGAAATAGAACGGCTTGACGGACCACAATAATAATAGGCATCGATAACACGAATGCACAACTAGTCCTGGCTATCAATTGATAGACAGAGGTCAGGGTACAACTAAAGAGGGACAACTCAAGGGAACATATATTTTTCTGAGTTGAGGATGCATAGATTAGTATGTCGAGCGAGGCTCAACATTTCTTCCGGATAACCCATGCGGAAAGGGTGGAACTGGCAGATTCACAATTCTTGAATGGAGAACCCATTAAGAGCACTCTTATTGTGATCTATTGGTTCAAAGGCTTTTGCCATATTGGTTCATGGTATTGGATGAACGATATACCACAAACCTCGAGGACTATCGCAAAGGTTACTAATATCTTAAGGGAACTAGCAAACACTATCAACAGGAGGTAAGTAGGGTGAATCTCGGTTCAAAAACCCAGGAGTAGAATACCTACTACTAAGTGGCATCACGGTATGCTTTCATAAATGATGGCCAGAATCATCACACGGGGAACACAAAACATGGCTAGTTTACTAGGTGGCACTCGACATCTAGGGTCATAATAATAATTCCAACATATATGTCGAGGCAATAGAATACCTCAACTCACAATTAGTGTGATTAACCTGGCCTAGAGGAACATCGAAACCAAAGGGAAAGGATTATGCAAATGCATCAGATTGTTTGGAAACCTGGGACGACTCGGACAGCATAACGGCTGTAAGTGCTCAAAAAGATTTGAGACATCATGCAAAATGGTGGAATAACCACTCAACAACATCATATCAAGGTTCCGAGGCCAGCTATGAACATACGGAAGTAATAGAAACTGAACTGGGGCTTGAAACCAACAATCTTAAAAGTCTAAGGATTAGTAACACGTCATCCTGATAGATAGATGAGAAGGCCTAGTTCTTAATCCCCGTAGAAGAGAAGAGGTTGACTCAGATCAGAAGGCCATGAGGTATAAGGAGTAAAAAGAGCCTTACGTTCCCTTCCACAATCAATTCCCTTACATAACTTAAGCATTTCTAGACACAACTTCGACCAGTTTGGCTTGGTAATCCTACAGGCAGTCAGGCTCTGATACCAAAACTGTCAAGACCCCAATTCCAAGTCACATCAATCTAGCTGGTAACACCTCATATCACTTTGTGGCCTCACGCACGTTATTCCCACGGGTGTCGCCTTACCATGGCCCGGGACCGTTTGAACCTTTTGGCTCACGTATATGATAGTGTCGCTAGCATCCATATGACAGAGAACCCGGGCCGACATGGCTAGTCGTGAACCTAAAGCGGCACTAACCCATGGGGACAGGCATACATGAATCAACTTCGAGCATGTCGGTCAGCAGCGTGTGAATCCGGGCTGTAACACTGGGCTAACAAGACTCCGGGAACCCGGGCTGTAGCAGCTAAGCGGACTCGGATGTCACCGCGTGACATTTCCCGAAGGACAGAACCACGAGAACGAAGTGAAACACATGCCGGCCGATCAAGTGTCCCGGCGAGTAGTCTTTGGGCTAGCAGGACTCCGTGAACCGGGCTGTAGCGGACTACTATGGCTCAAGGAAGCACTATACTACATTTCGCCATAAGAGAGGCCGCCAAGGATAAACAACTAGATTGTCGGATCCCACACATACCAAGCATTTCAAACATACACACAATATGCTCGATATGTGTAAATACAACATGGCATCACAACATAACTCTACGACTCAAGTATTTATTCATTAGGCTCCGAGGAGCGAGATATTACAAACATGGGTCCCATGACCCAACATTCAGAGCATACAAGTCAAAGCACAAGCGGAAGCTTAACATGTCTGAGTACAGACATCTATAAATGAAAAAGGCTGAGAAGCCTGACTATCTACCAGATCCTGCCGAGGGCACAAGATCGTAGCTGAGGTAACAAGCTAAACGTCGAAGTCCACGTGGAACTACTAGCGAGACGGAAGTCTCTCTGCAAAAACATAAATTAAGCAAACGTGAGTACAACTGTACCCATCAAGACTTACATCAGAACTATCTACATATGCATCGGTATCCATAAAGGGGTGGTGGGGTTTGACTGCAGCAAGCCAGCTTTGACTCAGTGGCTATCCTGAACTACGACTACAAGTAACTCTTTTGAGGTGGCGCACACGAGTCCACATATTCACCATATCAATACACCACTATGGATCCGCTCCCGTCTCCCTACGAGAACGCCATCCATAGCACTCACGCTTATCTTGCGCATTTTAGAGTATCGACTTTCACTTGTCTATGAACTGTTATAGGCAACCGATAAGTCCTTTACCGCGGACACGGCTATTCGAATAGATCATATTAACCCTGCAGGGGTGTACTCCTTCACACACGCTCTCGCCACTTACCGCCATGTACACGACGTGTATCTCGGCACCTTCAAGCGGAAGCCTGGCGAGGGAGTCGGCCACGACCTGACTAATCACACAAGTCTCTCGTCCAGGTTTATCGCCTATTCGGGTTCCATCCGCAAGGAGATCTGCCCGGGGTGTCGCTCACGGCCCCAAACGATGTGAGCAGGATTCCCAAGCCCACCTTGACGAGTGGTTCTACGCTTGGTACACCGTGCCATGGTGCCTAGTCTGTCCCAAGCCCACCTGTACTGGGTGCCACTTGCTAGACTACTAACACTACCTACAAACAATAGAAACTAGTTGCAACTCCTGGACAGAGATCAGGTTGATTAATAAGTCGAGAGAGCTTGGAGCGCCCGGAGCCCAATGTGTGGTAGTAACTGTTCATGGATCACAAACACAGAACTCAGTTCCTGAGGACGGCTGCAATGAGACAACCCAGCATCTACTCCTACATGGCCTCTCACCGTTACCTTTACCAAATCGAGTTCACACACTTAGCTCACACACAGTAGAACATGTTCACACCCCTCCGATTCATCCCCGATGAATCAGACCTGAATCAACTCTATGCAGTAGCAGGCATGACAAACAAGCATGAATGAGTAGGCACAATAGGGCTCAAACAACTCCTACTCATGCTAGTGGGTTTCATCTATTTACTGTGGAATGACAGGTCATGCAGAGGATAAAGGGGTTCAGCTACCGCAGCAAGTAACAAATGAATCGTTGTTGTCCTAATGCAGTAAAAGAGAGCAGGAGCGAGAGAGTGGGATTATATCGGAATGAACAAGGGGGTTTTGCTTGCCTGGCACTTCTGAAGATGATATAACTCTTCATCGGTGTCATCGAACTCATCGTCGGAACAACATCTACCGAGGGGGAACAACCACCGGCAAACACAGAAAGAACACAATCAATGCAATGCACAATATGATGCATGATCATGACATGTCAATATGCTGTGATTTATACTAATGCATCTATCAACAATTTAAATGAAGTCCATATGAACCAAGGGTTCATATGCAAACTCCATATGTGGATATTTAAAAGCCATTTATATGATTTGTGCTAAACAGCAGCTATAAGTTGTTCTAACATTTATGAAGATGGTACAAATGGATAGATTGGATTTTTCTGATCATTTTTCATATATAACTTGTTTCATTTGGAGCTACGGTTGAATTTATATGAATTTTTCAAGTTTTGGATATTTTCTGGAATTTTCAGAATAAGAATAAATCCAGAAAATGTTAACTGTGTCAGCATGACGTCGTTGTGACGTCAGCAGGTCAACAGACCGGGTCCAGGTCAAACTTGATGTGTGGGGTCCACACGTCAGTGACTAACTAACTAACCAAAATTAATTAATGTTAAATTACTCCTAACTAAAATGTCAGTTGGGTTAATTTGACTTAATTAAAAAAACTAATCTAGGATTAGTTGGGCCAGGGTACACTTGTCAGCGACCCAAGGGAGGTCAAACCCCTGGTCAACAGGGCCTAACCAGCTGGCGGCTTGTCGCCGGCGGCAACAGGCGCGGCGGAGGGCTCGGGTTCGCTCTCCCGGCGCCCAAACTAGCGGCGGAGGGCACCCGCGGGGAGCTGGAGCTCGCCCGCATCCAGCGTGGCAAGCAACAGCGGCTAGGAAGGCCGGAGCTCGTCGGAAACAAGCTCGGGGCGGCTGCCGGCGTTCGGGCGCAAGTGGCGCGGCGGCTACGGCGTGCGAGAGGAAAAACGGATGAAGTGAGAAGAGTCGGTGGCTCACCGCGGTTGCGACGGCCGTCGAAGTGGGCTCGGGGAGGCGTCGGAGGCGACGTACGGGCGGCGGCGATCTCCAGTGGCCGACGAGGGAAAAGGCGATGTTGGCGGCGTCCAGGGGCTTCCGGCGTCTTGAGGATCGGTGAGGAGGAAGAGGGCATCGGGACGGAGCTCGTAGACTGCTCGGGGTGTCGTCGGGACGGCGGTGGTCACGGCAACGGCGAACGGCGGCGATGGGCGGGTTCGGTGGCGTAGTAGGGAGAGAGCAGAGGAGGGAGAGAGGTCCAGGGGGAGAGGAGAGGGGCCAGGGGCTGCGTGGCGTCGCCTGGTGCATCGAGGAGGAGCCAGGCAGGCTGGGAGGGAGGAGGTGGAGGCCTCGGGTGCGCTGGCGTTGACACGCCTCTGCCTACTGGCAGAGGAGGTGCAAGGTGCCTCTGTGTCGGGCTATGTGGCTACGCAGGTCGAATTGCTCTGGGTGGCTATATTCGGCCCGGCCGGACTTGTTGAAGGTGTATCCGGGTGACGGTCATCGTCGCGTGCCGAAGCGCGCCCCCGCGATCCGTAGATCGATCTTGGCTGTCCTGCTTTGTTGCCCCGGGCCGTAGTATGTTGGCGTGGGGGTGTTGGCTGGTATGCGGACTGGTATGCCGTTTTATCCCGGCCACGAGGTGGCCGGTCAGCCGTATGGTGCTCGAGTCCGTATTCCTCGGCTGTTAGGACTTCAGTCCATCTGTCCGTGAGCAGGTCTTGATCAGCTTGGAGTTGCTGCTGCTTCTTTTTCAGACTCCTCGCAGTGGCTATAAGCCGATGCTTGAAGCGCTCCTGCTCTGCGGGATCCTCAGGCACGCCGAACTCGTCGTCTCCGAGGCTAATCTCATCTTTGGAGGGGGGCATGTAGCTGTCCTCCTCCGGGTATTCGTCTGTCGCCTGTTCTTCTGGGCTGACCTGCTCATCCTCCCGTTCGGCCTGCTCGAAGGTGGGCTGATCAGGGTTGTATTCTTCTTCGGCACCATTCGGATTGTTTTCGTCTCCTGGGACGGTATTGCTATGGCGGGGCTTGGAGTGGCACTGACGACGCCCATTCTTTTCTTTTTTCCCTGAGGTTTTATCCTCCGTTGCCTCATCGCCATTTGTTTCCTTCGGAGTGTCCACCATATATATATCATAAGAAGAGGTGGCTGTCCACCGCCCAGTGAGCGGTGGTTCATGTTCTTCTCCTACATCGTCGTCCATACCGTCGATGTCTTCGGAGTCGAAGTTCAGTACCTCAGTTAAATCATCGAACGTGGCAATGAAGTGGGTGGTGTGTGGGCAACGAATTCCTTCGTCGCCTGCCTCCCACTCGAGCCGGACATAGTTCGGCGAAGAGCCTCCTGACAAAGAGAGAGATTTTAATGAGTCCAGCATGTCGCCAAAGGGCGAGTCTTTGGAAAGATATCCGCAGCGGTCAACTCCATTACGGAGCCCATCCTGGCCCGACGGGCTCGCGAGTCTGTGATCGGAACCAACGTCCGGATCACGGATCCGGGGTTAGTCATAAACCACCGCAGAGGTAAGACCGTGTTCGGCTCCACCGCCGATGAGTGTGCGATCAGGGCGGGTCCATCGCTCCGTCCTTAGGCAGTGCAGCCTGCTCCGGATCTAGGTCCGGGGATACTACGGGGGTGATACCCCGAGCTTCGTCCGATGGCAGGTCTAAGCCGTTCTCGTCGTGACTGTCCGGTGCTCCTGGCATGGGCCCAAATCCATCGAAGATCAAGTCTCCGCGGATGTCCGCCGTGTAGTTCAGGTTTCTGAACCTGATCTGGTGGCCAAGGGCGTAGCTGTCGATCTGCTCCAGATGGCCAAGCGAGTTGGCCCGCAGAGCGAAGCCGCCGTACACGAAGATCTTTCCGGGGAGAAAGGTCTCGCCCGGGATGGTGTTGTCGACGATGAATGGAGGAGCCATCGAGCCCTGGAGCGACGACATAGAGGAACTCTCAATGAAAGCACCAATGTCGGTGTCAAAACTGGCGGATGTCGGGTAGGGGGTCCGGATCTTTGCGTCAAGGCTGATGGTAACAAGAAGCAAGGGACATACATGTTTACCCAGGTTCGGGCCCTCTTGATGGAGGTAAAACCCTACTTCCTGCTTGATTAATATTGATGATATGGGTAGTACAAGAGTAGATCTACCACGAGATCGTAGAGGCTAAACCCTAAGAGCTAGCATATGATGGTATGATTGTAATTGTGATCGGCCTTCTAAGGACCAACCTCTCCGGTTTATATAGACACCGAGAGGGATAGGGTTTACATGGAGTCGGTTACAAGGAAGGAAATATAATATCCGGATTTCCAAGCTTGCCTTCCACGCCAAGGAAAGTCCCTTCCGGACACGGGACAAAGTCTTGAGTCTTGTATCTTCACGCTTCAATAGTCCGGACGTTGTATACAGTCCGGCTATCCGGGTACCCCCTAATCCAGGACTCCCACAGGTAGATCTTCACGAAGTAGGCGATCTCCTTGCCCATACAAAGTCCTTGGTTCAAGTCCACAATCTTGACGGAGGCTCCCAAGTGACACCTAACCAATCTATGAGACACTATTCTCCAAAAGGTAATAGATGGTGTGTTGATGATGAACTCCTTGCTCTTGTGCTTCAAAATGATAGTCTCCCCAACACTCAACTCTCTCTCATAGGATAGGATTTGGTGGAAAGATGATTTGAGTGGAAAGCAAGTTGGAGAAGGCTAGAGATCAAGATTTATGTGGTTGGAGTGGAATATCTTGACCTCAACACATGAGTAGGTGGTTCTCTCTCGGAAAATGTATGCTAGAAGTTAGGGTATATTCTAATGGCTCTCCTCACGAATGAAGAGTGAGTGGAGGTGTATATATAGCTTACACACAAAATCTAACAGTTACACACAAATCACCAAAATCAGTGGGATCGAATCAGAAAACTCGGTCAGATCGATTTAGTTCATAATGTGACCGTTAGGCATTTCTGCGGGACCGACATGATCAAATCGGTGGGACCGATGTGCTAGGGTTAGGGTAAAACCTCATCTCGGTTTGACCGATTACACAAACTCGGTGGGACCGATTTTGGTAAAAATCTACCCAGAGAGTTGGTCAAGCAAACTCGGTGAGACCGATTACAAATCTCTGTGGGACTGAAATAAATGCAATAGGTACCAGAGAGTTTGCAAGCCCATCTCGGTGAGACCGGGATCCCATCGGTGAGACCGAATTGATTAGGGTTTGTGGTAGTGGCTATGTCAAATGAACTCGGTGGCGCCGAATAGAATACTTCGGTGGGGCCGAGTTTGACTTTTTGTTTGGGACATATGTGGATGTGAGAAAGTGGTTGAGTGTTTTGGAGCATATTACTAAGCATTTTGAGCAAGAAACCCATTAAGCAACACCTCATCCCCTTTTAATAGTATTGGCTTTTCCTATGGACTCCATGTGATCTTGGACCACTAAAAGTAAAATGTAGAGTCTTGAGCTTTTGAGCTTGAGCCAATTCTTTGTCTTTAGAGCCTTGAAGGGGTTCCACATCCTCTTGTCCATGCCACTCCATCTGTTGAACTTGTCTGAAATACACTAGATGAAGAGATTAGTCCAACAAGAGATATGTTGACATTCATTACCAAAACCACCCAGGGAGCACTTGTGCTTTCACCAGGCCAAGGAAACAAGATGTCACTAAGGAAAAACCTCCCTTACCGGGCAGGCGAGCTTGATTAGGTCGAGGCCTCACCAAGGACAAGTGCCAAGATTCCCCTGGCAGGCTTGTCGTGCTGCCAAGGGCGAATATCCCCGCCAAGACTCCACCACTCCACCGCACAACAATGCAAGTCACTTATTAGTGTGGTGTCAAGCCCCCGAGTGTTTAAGTGGCTGTCATTTGGCACGTGGCAGCCATTTGGAAGGGAGATTCCCCCTATATGACACCTGTCCAGAGGCGTGTCATGCAGACAGGTAGAAGATGATTAAGCGGCGAGGTAGGCTTGCTGGGCTGCATCCTCAGTGTGACACCTAGCAATGCATTTAATGCACTTTATCCTAACTGCCAGAGTTAGGTATGATAGCACTGTTAGCTATCTAATCAGTAGATAATGACTATTTTGTGATATGTCCATTTTGCATCATGCTTTTATGTTGATATTTATTGCATTATGGGCTGTTATTATACATTATATCACAATACTTATGCCTTTTCTCGCTTATTTTATAAGGTTTACATGAAGAGGGAGATTGTCGGCACCTGAAATTCTGGGCTAGAAAAGGAGCAAGTATTACAGACCTATTTTGCGCAACTCCAAAAGTCCAGAAACTTCACGGAGCATGTTTTTCGAATATATAAAAAATATTGGGCGAAGAAAGTACCAGAGGGGGCCACCAGCCAGCCACAAGGGTGGGATGCGCGCCCTACCACCTGGGCGTCCCTCCGACCTTGTGGGCCCCCCTGGCAGGCCTCCGGTGCCCATCTTTGGCAATATGGTGTCTTTTACCCTGAAAAAATCAGGAGGAAGCTTTCGGGATGAAACGCCGCCGTCTCGATGCGGAACCTGGGCATAACCAATCTAGGGCTCCGGGGGAGCTGTTTTGCTCGCCATCGTCATCACCATTGATCCTCTCATCGACGGAGGGTCAATCTTCATCAACAACTTCACCAGTACCATCTCCTCTCAAACCCTACTTCATCTCTTGTAATGGATCTTGGTCCCAAAACCTCATATTGGTACCTGTGGGTTGCTAGTAGTGTTGATTACTCCTTGCAGTTGATGCTAGTTGGTTTATTCGATGTAAGATCATATGTTCAGATCCTTAATCATAATTAATACTCCTCTGATTATGATTGTGAATATGCTTTGTGAGTATTTGTGTTTGTTCCTAAGGACATGGGAGAAGTCTTGTTATAAGTAATCATGTGAAATTGGTATTCGTTCGATATTTTGATGAGAGGTATGTTGTCTTTCCTCTAGTGGTGTTATGTGAACGTCAACTACATGAAACTTCATCATTATTTGGGCCTAGGGGAAGGCATTGGAAGTAATAAGTAGATGATGGGTTGCTAGAGTGACAGAAGCTTAAACCCTAGTTTATGCGTTGCTTCGTAAGGGATTAATTTGGATCCATATGTTCCATGCTATGGTTAGGTTTACCTTAATTCTTCTTTCGTAGTGGCGGATGCTTGCGCGAGGGTTAATCATAAGTGGGAGGCTTTTCCAAGGAAGGGCGGTACCCTAGCACAGGTCCACCCACATATCAAATTATCAAAGTAACGAACGCGGATCATATGAGCATGATGAAAACTAACTTGACAACAATTCCCATGTGTCCTCATGAGCGCTTTACATTATATAAGAGTTTGTTCAGGCTTGTCCTTTGCTACAAAAAGGATTGGGCCACCTTGTTTACTTTTATTACTTGTTACTCGTTACGATTTATCGTATCACAAAACTATCTGTTGCCGATAATTTTAGTGCTTGTAGAGAATAGATTGTTGCAAACCACTTGTCATTTCCTTCTGCTCCTCATTGGGTTCGACAATCTTACTTATCGAAACACTATGATAGATCCCCTATACTTGTGGTTCATCAAGACTCTTATCTGGCGCCATTGCCGGGGAGTGAAGCGCCTTTGGTAAGTGGAATTTGGTAAGGAAACATTTATATTGTGTGCTGAAATTTACTGTCACTTGTTACTATGGAAAATAATCCTTTGAGGGGCTTGTTCGGGGTATCTTCACCCCGACCGGAAGATCATAGAGTTTCTCCTCAACCTACTGCACCCACTGAAATTTTTTTTATGAAATTCCTTCGGGTATGATATAGAAACTGCTAGCTAATCCTCATGTAGGAGATGGAACATTACATCCCGATATGCACCTAATCTATGTGGACGAAGTTTGTGGATTATTTAAGCTTGCAGGTATGCCCGAGGTTGTTGTCAAGAAGAAGGTCTTCCCTTTATATTTGAAGGGAAAGGCATTGACATGGTATAGGCTATGGGATGATATTGGATCATGGAACTACAATCGATTGAAATTGGAATTTCATCAGAAGTTTTATCCTATGCATTCGGTTCATCGTGATCAGAATTATATATACAATTTTTGGCCTCGTGAAGGAGAAAGTAGTGCTCAAGCTTGGGGGAGGCTTAAGTCAATGTTATATTCATGCCCCAATCATGATCTCTCAAGATAAATTATTATTCAAAAAATTTATGCTCGGCTTTCTCATAATGATCGATTCATGCATGATACTTCTTGTACTGGTTCCTATATGAAGAAGGATATTGAATTCAAATGGGACTTATTCGAAAGAATTAAACAGAACTCTGAATATTGGGAACTCGACAAAGGTAAGGAGTCAGGTATAAACCTTAAGTTTGATTATGTTAAATCTTTTATGGATACCGATGCTTTTCGTGATTTTTGCACTAAATATGGACTTGACCCTGAGATAGTAGCTTCTTTCTCTGAATCATTTGGTACTCATGTTGATCTCCCTGAGGAGAAGTGGTTTAAATATCATCCTCCCATTGAAGCTAAAGTAGCTGAACCTGTTAAAGTTGAAGAAGAAACTATTATTTATAATGTTGATCCAATTGTTCCTATTGCTTATATTGAGAAACCACCATTCCCTATTAGAATAAAGGATCATGCTAAAGCTTCAACTGCGGTCAACAAAAGTAATATTAGAACACCCAAACCTTCTGAGAAAATTAGAGTTAAACCTAGTATTGCTATGGTTAAAGACCTCTTGGTTGATAATATTGATGGGCATGATATTTATTTCTGTGATGAAGCTGCTAGAATTTCTAAGCCCAACACTAAAGATAAACATAGACTTGTTGTTGGCATGCCTGTTGTTTCTATTAAAATAGTACATATTACCATTGTTTATGTGATGTGGGTGCTAGTGTGAGTGCAATCCCTTATACGTTATACAAAGAAATTATGAATGATATTGCACCAGCTGAGGTAGAAGATATTGATGTTACTATTAAGCTTGCTAACAGGGATACTATATCACCAATTGGGATTGTTAGAAGTGTTGAAGTTTTGTGTGGGAAGATAAAATATCCTACTAATTTTCTTGTTCTTGCTTCCCCACAAGATAACCTTTGGGCCATTATATTTGGTAGACCTTCCATGAATACCCTTAATACTAAGATAGACTGCGAGAAAGATATTGTTACTATTGGTTTAGGAGGTATGTCTCATGATTTTAGTTTCTCTAAATTTCGTAGACAACCCCATGAAAAAGAATTGCCTAGTAAATATGAAATTATTGGTCTTGCTTCTATTGCCGTGCCTCCTGATGATCCTCTAGAACAATATTTCCTAGACCATGAAATTGATATGTTTATGAATGAAAGAATAGAAATAGATGAAGTATTCTTTAAGCAAGGACCCATTTTGAAACACAATTTGCCTGTTGAAATCCTTTGGGATCCTCCTACACCCAAGGATGATCCCGTGTTTGAGCTTAAAGAATTACCTGATACTTTGAAATATGCTTATCTTGATGAAAAGAAGATATATCCTGTTATTATTAGTGCTAACCTTTCAGAGCATGAAGAAAATAAATTATTGAAAACTCTGAAGAAGCACCGGGCCGCTATTGGATATACTCTTGATGATCTTAAGGGTGTTAGTCCCACTTTATGTTAGCACAAAATTAAATTGGAGAAAGATGCTAAACCAGTTGTTGATCATCAATGACGGCTAAATCCTAAGATAAAAGAAGTGGTAAGGAATGAAATACTAAAGCTTCTGGAGGCTAGTATAATTTATCCTATTGCTGATAGCCAAATGGTGAGCTCTGTTCATTCTGTCCCTAATAAAGGAGGTATTACTGTTGTTCCTAATGATAAGAATGAATTGATTCCACAAAGAATTGTCACATGTTATAGAATGGTAACTGAATTTCACAAATTGAATAAAGCTACTAGAAAGAATAATTACCCTCTACGTTTTATTGATCAAATGCTAGAAAGACTATCCAAACATACTCATTTTTGCTTTCTAGATGGATATTCTGGTTTCTCACAAATACATGTGTGAAAATAAGATCAAGAGAAAACCACGTTTACTTGCCCTTTCGGTACCTTTGCTTATAGACGTATGCCTTTTGGCTTATGCAATGCACCTACTACCTTTCAAAGAGAATTTTCTCCGAGTTTTGTGAAAAGATTGTTGAGGTTTTCAAGGATGATTTCTCCGTTTACGGAACTTCTTTTGATGATTGCTTAAGCAACCTTGATCGAGTTTTACACAGATATGAAGAAACTAACCTCGTGTTGAACTGGGAGAAGTGCCACGTTATGGTTAATGAAGATATTGTCTTGGGGCATAAAATTTCTGAAAGAGGTATTGAAGTTGATAAAGCTAAAGAAGATGATACTGAAAAGATGTCCTGTCCTAAAGATATCAAAGGTATAAGAAGGTTCCTTGGTCATGCTAGTTTCTATAGGAGGATTATTAAAGACATCTCTAAAAATTCTAGGCCTCTCACCAATTTCTTGCAAAAAGATGTCCGTTTTGTTTTTCATGATGATTGCGTGGAAGCATTTGAAATATTTAGGAAAGCCTTTATTTCTGCTCCTCTTGTTCAGCCACCTGATTGGAACTTACCCTTCGAAATTATGTGTGATGCTAGTAATTATGCTATTGGTGCTGTTCTAGGACAAAGAGTTGATAAGAAACTAAATGTTATTCAGTATGCTAGTAAAACTCTAGACAGTGCCCAGAGAAATTATGCTACTACTGAAAAAGAATTTTAGCAGTTGTATTTGCTTGTGATAAGTTCAGACCTTATATTGTTGATTCTAAAGTAACTATTCACATGGATCATGCTGCTATTAAATATCTTATGGAAAAGAAAGATGCTAAACCTAGACTTATTAGATGGGTTCTCTTGCTAGAAGAATTTGATTTGCATATTATTGATAGAAAGGGAGCTGAGATCCCCATTGCAGACAACTTGTGTAGATTAGAAAATGTTCTTGATGACCCACTACCTATTGATGATAGCTTTCCTGATGAGCAATTAAATGTCATAAATGATTCTTGTAATACTCCATGGTATGTTGATTATGCTAATTAAATTGCTGCTAAATTTATACCTCCTAGTTTCACATACCAGCAAAAGAAAAAGTTTTTCTATGATTTAAGACATTACTTTTGGGATGATCCACACCTTTATAAAGAAGGAGTAGATGATGTTATTAGACATTGTGTACCTGAGCATGAGCAGGAACAGATCCAACGCAAGTGCCACTCTGAGTCTTACGGAGGACACCATGTTGGAGATAGAACCGCACACTAGGTATTGCAATCAGGTTTCTACTGGCCCACTCTCTTTAAGGATGCTCGTAAGTTTGTCTTGACATGTGATGAATGTCAAAGAATTGGTAATATTAGTAGACGTTAGGAAATGCCTATTAATTATTCACTTGTTATTGAACCATTTCATGTTTGGGGCTTTGATTATATGGGACCTTTTCCTTCCTCTAATGGGTATACACATATTCTAGTTGCTGTTGATTACGTTACTAAGTGTGTATAGAAGCTATTCCAACTAGTAGTGCTGATCATAACACTTCTATTAAGATGCTTAAATAATTTATTTTTCCAAGGTTTGGAGTCCCTAGATATTTAATGACTGATGGTGGTTCACATTTTATTCATGGTGCTTTCCATAAAATGCTTACTAAATATAATGTCAGCCATAGAATTGTATCTCCTTATCACCCTCAGTCTAGTGGTCAAGCAGAATTGAGCAATAGGGAGATTAAATTAATTTTGCAAAAGACTGTTAATAGATCTAGAAAGAATTGGTCTAAGAAACATGATGATGCTTTGTGGGCGTATAGAACTGCTTATAAGAATCCTATGGGTATGTCTCCATATAAAATGGTTTATGGAAAACCATGTCATTTACCTCTTGAACTAGAACATAAGGCATATTGGGCTGTTAAAAAGCTCAACTATGATTTCAAGCTTGCCGGTGAGAAGAGGTTATTTGACATTAGCTCACTTGATAAATGGAGAACCCAAGCCTCTGAGAATGCCAAGTTGTTTAAAGAAAAAGTTAAAATATGGCATGATAAATGGATACAAAAGCGTGAGTTTACTATAGGTGATCATGTTTTTCTATACAACTATCGTTCAAGATTATTTGCAGGAAAACTTCCTCTAAATGGGAAAGACCCTACATCATCGCGGAGGTCCGCCGTTCCGGTGCCATAAAAATCAAAAACGCCGAAGGCACAAATCCGAAGGTGGTAAACGGTCAAAGAATCAAATATTACATCTCAGGTAATCCCATAAATGTTGAGACAAATATAATTGACACCATAACACCAGAGGAGTACATAGGAGACACTTTCCAGAACCTTTCAGGCTTCAAAAAGGAATAGGTACGTGGTACGGTAAGTAAACCGACTCCAAAATGTATCTAGTGATAATTTTTCTCTGTTTTGGAATATTTAAAAATAGGAAAATTAAAAGTAGTCTGAAAGAGACACGAGGCATGCACAAGGGTGGGAGGCACGCCCTACCTCCATGGGCGTGCCCCCCGACCTTGTGGCCACCTCGTGTGCCCTGCAGACTATGTTTTCTTGCACGACACTTATTATTCTCAGTAAAAATTTATTATATAATCTCCCAAAGGTTTTGACCACCGTACCATGACAGTATCTCCTGTTTTTGTTTCGAACTATTTTCTTCCAGAATTTTCAAGGACAGGCATCATGTCGTCCCCCTCCTCCAACCATGCGGGTGATGATGCTTGGCTAATGAAGATAGAGATGAAGAGACAAGAACATGGGGAGATCAACAAGGGTGATAAGATTAAGAAGACCGTGGAGGATCTAGTTCCGGCAGAAGAAGAAGACATCCTTCAACCTTACTACAGTTATCTTACCTACTGAAATTGAAGCTTTCAAGATGATTGAAATAGTTCGGGTGCAAAACAAGTATTTAACTCGTGAAAATATTTTGTTTTTGCAAGAGCATATCACCGCACTCAAGGGCATTATTCTTAAAATGGAGCACCTCCTTCGTTCAATGTAGGATGACAAGCATGCTTCATCAGCAACTCCATCATGACCACCTTCGAAGAAAGAGATGTAAATACATGGGTATGGGCACTCCCCTTGGCAACCGCCAAGCTTGGGGGACATGCCCCGGTATCGCCTCCCCATCACACCTTTATCTTTATCATTTTTCTTAGTTTGATCCTTTTTGGTTACATCTTGATCTAGTAGAATAATGTTTTTAATATGATTTAGCTTTAAGTTTTGCTTCGATCTCTCTCTCTCTCTCTCTCTCTCTCTATGTAACCAAGTCCATGAGATATATAATAAATAGTAGTTTTGAGTTGAGTGTTTTGTTCTCTTGCTATGATCTTGAGGGAATTAAAAGAAAGAAAGAATAAAAAGAAATAAAAAGATCATATATTGATCTTATGGAGAGTAATCACTGGTGTGCGTCGGTCCTAAACAAATGGTTTTTAACCCCTTTCCGCGACGTCATTTGGAACCATCTTTAAGTGAGTGTGGGCGATAGGGGGGGTCCTTCCCACACTACCCAGAAAACCGTCGGGGATAGGGAGCCTTGATGCATACAGTTGTCCCTATATAACCGTTTTCGATATCTAGAATATCCCAAACGCTTCATCCTCGCTACTCGTTTGTGCTCGCATTGCCATCGCAGTCGGAGTTTTGTGGTTCTGCCTAAAACAAGGCAGATTCTAGTCACGGGAGTTTTCAGGCAGATTCTAGGCAAGGGAGTTTTACTATGCCTGGCACATCACAAACAGTTCATGATTATAAACCGTGTACGATGGGTAGACAATCACACACATTTAGTTTTCCTACACAAGTATCTCATGTATGCCTTTTGGCTTTTGCAATGCACTTTCTACCGTTCAAAGATGTACGACTGCTATATTCTCTGACTTTTGTGAAAAGATTGTTGAGGTTTGCATGGATGATTTTTCCGTTTACGGAACTTCCTTTGATGGTTGCTTAAGCAACCTTGATCGAGTTTTTCAGAGATGTGAAGAAACTAACCTCGTCTTGAATTAGCAGAAGTGCCACTTTATGGTTAATGAAGGTATTATTTTCGGGCATAAAATATCTTAAAGAGGTATTGAAGATTATAAAGCTAAAGTAGATGCTATTGAAGAGATGTCATGTCCTAAAGTTATCAAAGATATAAGAAGTTTCCTTAGTCATGCTGATATCTATTAGAGGTTTATTAAAGTCTAATCTAAAAATTCTAGGCCTCTCACAATCTCTTGCAAAACGATGTCCCTTTTGTTTTTGATGATGATTGTGTAGAAGCATTTGAAATACTTAAGAAAGCCTTGATTTCCGCTCCTATTGTTCAGCTACCTGATTATGATGTTGGTGCTGTTCTAGGACAAAGAGTTGATAAAAAGTTAAAATGTTATTCAGTATGCTAGTAAAACTCCACACAATGCCCAGAGAAATTATGCTACTACTGAAAAAGAGTTTTAGCAGTTGTATTTGCTTGTGATAAGTTCAGACCTTATATTTTTTATTCTAAAGTAACTATTCACATGGATCATGCTGCTATTAAATATCTTCTGGAAAAGAAAGATGCTAAACCTAGACTAATTAGATGGGTTCTCTTGCTAGAAGAATTTGATTTGCATATTATTGATAGAAAGGGAGCTGAGAACCCCATTGCAAACAACTTGTGTAGGTTAGAAAATATTCTTGATGACCCACTACCTATTGATGATAGCCTTCCAGATGAGAAACTAAATGTCATAAATGCTTCTCGTAATACTCCATGGTATGCTGATTATACTAATTACATTGTTGCTAAACTTAGACCGCCTAGTTTCACATACCAGCAAAAGAAAAAGTTTTTCTATGATTTAAGACATTACTTTTGGGACGGTCCACACCATTATAAAGGAGTAGATGGTGTTATTAGATGTTGTGTACCTGAGCATGAACAGGAACAGATCCTATGCAAGTGCCACTCCGAGTCTTACGGAGGACACCATGCTGGAGATAGAACTGCACACAAGGTATTGCAATCAGGTTTATATTGGCCCACTCTCTTTAAGGATGCTTGTAAGTTTGTCTTGTCATGTGATGAATGTCAAAGAATTTGTAATATTAGTAGACGTCAGGAACTTCCTATGAATTATAACTTCTTATTGAACCATTTGTTGTTTGGGGTTTTGATTATACGGGACCTTTTCCTTCCTCTAATGGGTATACACATATTCTAGTTGCTGTTGATTACGTTACTAAGTGGGTAGAAGCTATTCCAACTAGTAGTGTTGATCATAACACTTCTATTAAGATGCTTAAAGAAGTTATTTTTCCAAGGTTTGGAGTTCCTAGATATTTAATGACTGAGGGTGGTTCACATTTTATTCATGGTGCTTTCTGTAAAATTCTTACTATATATCATGTCAACCATAGAATTGCATCTCCTTATCACCCTTAGTCTAGTGGTCAAGTAGAATTGAGCAATAGGGAGAGTAAGTTAATTTTGCAAAAGACTGTTAATAGATCTAGAAATAATTGGTCTAAGAAACTTGATCATTCTTTGTGGGCGTATAGAACTACTTATAAGAATCCTATGGGTATGTCTCCATATAAAATGGTTTACGGAAAATCATGTCATTTACCTCTTGAACTAGAACATAAGGCATATTGGGCTATTAAAGAGATCAACTATGATTTCAAGATTTCCGGTGAGAAGAGGTTATTTGACATTAGCTCAATTGATGAATGGAGAACCCAGGCCTATGAGAATGCCAAGTTGTTTAAAGAAAAAGTTAAAAGATAGCATGATAAAAGGATACAAAAGCGTGAGTTTAATGTAGGTGACCATGTTTTGTTATACAACTCTCGCTTAAGATTTTTTGCAGGAAAGCTTCTCTCTAAATGGGAAGGCCCCTACGTCATCAAGGAGGTCTATTGTTCCGGTGCCATAAAAATCAACAACGCCGAAGGCACAAATCTGAAGGTAGTAAATGGTCAAAGAATCAAACATTACATCTGAGGTACTCCCATAAATTTTGAGACCAATATAATTGACACCGTAACACCGGAGGAGTACATAAGAGACACTTTCCAGAATATTTCAAACTCCGAAAAGGAATTGGTACGTGGTACGGTAAGTAAACAGACTCCAAAACATTTCCAATGATAAATTTTCTCCATTTTGGAATATTTAAAAATTTAGGAAAATTGAAAGTATTCTGAAAGTGACACGAGGCGTCCACAAGGGCGGGAGGTGCGCCCTACCCCCTGGGCGCGCCCATAGACCTTGTGGCCACCTCGTGTGCCCTCCGTACTCCATTTTCTTGCACTACACTTCTTATTGTTGGTAAAAATTCATTATGTAATCTCCCGAAGGTTTTGACCACCTTACCATGATAGTTTCTCCTGTTTTTGTTTCAAATTGTTTTCTGCCAGAGTTTTAAAGACCAGGCATCATGTCGTCCCCCTCCTCCAACCATGCAGGCGACGATGCTTGGCTAATGAAGATAGAGATGAAGAGAGAAGAACTTGGGGAGATCAACATGGGTGATAAGATTAAGAAGGCCACAGAGGATCATGTTCCAGCAGCAGAAGAAGAAGACATCCTTCAACCTTACTACAATCATCTTAACCCTACCAAAATTGAAGCTTTGAAGATGATTGAAATAGTTCGGGTGCAAAACAAGTATCTAACTCTTGAAAATATCTGTTGCAAGAGCATATCACCGCACTCAAGGGCATTATTAGTAAATTGGAGCACCTCCTACATTTGATGTTGGACGACAAGCCTGCTTCATCAACAACTCCATCATCACCACCTCCAAAGAAAGAGATCTAAATACATGGGTATGGGAACTCCCCTTAGCAACCGCCAAGCTTGGGGGAGGTGCCCCGATGTCGTATCACCATCACACCTTTATCTTTGTCATTTTGCTTAGTTCAGTCCTTTTTGGTTATGTCTTGCTCTCATAGAATAAAGTTTTTAGTATGATTTGGCTTTGAGTTTTGCTTCGATCTCTCTCTCTCTCTATGTAATCGAGTCCGTGAGATATATAATAAAGAGTAGTTTTGAGTTGAGTGTTTTGTTCTCTTGCTATGATCTCGAGGGAATTAAATAAAAGAAAGAATAAAAAGATCAAATATTGATCTTATGGAGAGTAATAACTTCACATATAAAGAGTACGATGAATAAAAGTTGTTGAAGATTTGACAAACATAGTTTTGGTCATTGTTGCAATTAATAGGAAGTAATAAAGAAAGAGAGGCTTCACATATAAATATACTACCTTGGACATCTTTTGTAATTGTGAGAACTCGTTAAAGTATGACATGCTAAAAGGTTGATGTTGGACAAGGAAGACAACATAATGGGTTATGTTTTCTTATATCCGAATAGAAATTATATTGTCATGGATCATCCAACATGTTGAGCTTGCCTTTCCCTATCATGCTAGCAAAATTGTTTGCACCAAGTAGAAAAACTACTTGTGCTTCCAAACATCCCTAAACCCAGTTTTTCCATGAGAGTCCACCATACCTACCTATGGATTGAGTAAGATCCTTCAAACAAGTTGTCATCGGTGCAAGCAATAAAACTTGCTCTTTAAATATGCATGATCTATTAGTGTGAAGAAAATAAGCTTTATACGAAATTGTGATATGGAAGAAATAAAAGCGATGGACTGCATAATAAAGGTCTTTATCACAAGCGGCAATATAAAGTGAGGTTCTTTTGCATTAAGATTTTGTGCATCCAACCATAAAAGCGCATGACAACCAATGCTTCCCTCTACGAAGGGCCTATCTTTTACTTTTTATCTCCTACCCTCATACAAGAGTAATGGTGATCATCACCTTTCCATTTTACACTTTTTCCTTTGGCAAGCTCTATGTGCTGGGGAGATACGGATATATATATCCACTCGGATGTAGGTTATCATAAAGTATTATTGTTGACACTACCCTTGAGGTAAAAGGTTGG
Source organism: Aegilops longissima (assembly GCA_021605205.1). Classification (NCBI taxonomy): domain Eukaryota; kingdom Viridiplantae; phylum Streptophyta; class Magnoliopsida; order Poales; family Poaceae; genus Aegilops; species Aegilops longissima. Next base: position 346,451,698 of record CM038679.1, read on the forward strand.
GAGACGAAACTATAAGCCCCTATCTTTCTCTGCGTCCGATTGAAACTTTGTACCCATAAGTATCGCGTGAGTGTTAGCATTTGTGAAAGATTAAATGATAGTTGAGTATGTGGACTTGCTGAAAAGCTCTTATATTGACTCTTTCCATAGTTATGATAAATTGCAATTGCTTCAATGACTGAGATCATGGTTTGTTAGTTTTCAATGAAGTCTCTAATTTATACTCTCTCTTGTAAATGAATTGTTACTTTGACATAAGAAATTATATGAAAATATATGTTGATGTCCTAAAGAAATCATGATGCCCTCTTGTCTGTATTTTATTTTTATCGACACCTCTATCTCCAAACATGTGGACATATTTATTGATATCGGCTTTCGCTTGAGGACAATAGAGGTCTATGCTCGGGGGAGTTGATACGTCCATTTTGCACCATGCTTTTATGTTGATATTTATTGCATTATGGGTTGTTATTACACATTATATCACAATACTTATGCCTTTTCTCTCTTATTTTATAAGGTTTACATGAAGAGGGAGAATGTCGGCAGCTGGAATTCTGTGGTGGAAAAGGAGCGAATATTAGAGACCTATTCTGCGCAACTCCAAAAATCCTGAGACTTCACGGAGCATGTTTTTGGAATATATAAAAAAATATTGGGAGAAGAAAGTACCAAAGGGGGCCACCAGCCAGCCACAAGGGTGGGAGGCGTGCCCTACCCCTTGGGTGCGCCCCTCGACCTTGTGGGCCCCCTGGCAGGCCTCCCATGCCCATCTTTGGTTATATAGTGTATTTTACCATGGAAAAAATCAGGAGGAAGCTTTCGGGATGAAGCGCCGCCGTCTCGAGGTGGAACCTGGGCAGAACCAATTTAGGGCTCTGGCGGAGCTGTTTCGCCGGGGAAACATCCCTCCGGGAGGGGGAAATCATCGCCATCGTCATCACCATCGAACATCTCATCGAGGGAGAGGGTCAATATTTATCAACATCTTCACCAGCACCATCTCCTCTCAAACCCTAGTTCATCTCTTGTATCCGATCTCGGTGCCAAAACCTTAGATTGGTACCTGTGGGTTGCTAGTAGTGTTGATTACTCTGTGTAGTTGATGCTAGTTGGTTTATTCGGTGGAAGATCATATGTTCAGATCCTTAATGATAATTAATACTTCTCTGGTTATGATTATGAATATGCTTTGTAAGTATTTACGTTTGTTCCTGAGGACATGGGAGAAGTCTTGTTATAATTAATCATGTGAAATTGGTATTCGTTCGATATTTTGATGACATGTATGTTGTCTTTCCTCTGGTGGTCTTTTATGAACTTCGACTACATGGCACTTCACCATTATTTGGGCCTACGGGAAGGCATTGGGAAGTAATAAGTAGATGATGGGTTGCTAGAGTGACAGAAGCTTAAGTCCTAGTTTATGCGTTGCTTCGTAAGGGGCTAATTTGGATCCATATGTTTCATGCTATGGTTAGGTTTACCTTAATTCTTCTTTCGTAGTTGTGGATGCTTGCGAGAGGGGTTAAAAATAAGTGGGAGGCTTGTCCAAGGAAGGGCAGCACCCAAGCACCGGTCCACCCACATATCATATTATCAAAGTAACGAATGTGAATCATATGAGCATGATGAAAACTAACTTGACAACAATTCCCATGTGTCCTCGGGAGCGCTTTGCATTATATAAGAATTCGTCCAGGCTTGTCCTTTGCTACAGAAAGGATTGGGCCACCTTGCTGCACCTTGTGTTATTACTTGTTACCCATTATGATTTATCCCATCACAAAACTATCTGTTACCGATAATTTCAGTGTTTACAGAGAATAGCTTGTTGAAAACCACTTGTCATTTCCTTCTGCTCCTCATTGGGTTCGACACTCTTACTTATTGAAAGTAGTATGATAGATCCCCTATACTTGTGGTTCATCAAGACTCTTTTCTGGCGCCGTTGCCGGGGAGTGAAGCACCTTTGGTAAGTGGAATTTGGTAAGGAAACATTTATATAGTGTGCTTAAATTTACTCTCACTTGTTACTATGGAAAATAATCCTTTGCGGGGCTTGTTCGGGGTATCTTCTGGTACTTCTTGTAGTAGTTCCTATATGAATAAGGATATTGAATTCAAATGGGACTTATTGGAAAGAATTAAACACAACTCTGAAGATTGGGAACTCGACGAAGGTAAGGAGTCAGGTATAAACCTTAAGTTTGATTGTGTTAAAACTTTTATGGATACCGATGCTTTTCGTGATTTTAGCACTAAATATGGACTTGACTGTGAGGTAGTAGCTTCTTTCTCTGAATCATTTGGTACTCATGTTGATCTCCCTGAGGAGAAGTGGTTTAAATATCATCCTCCCATTAAAGTTAAAGTAGCTGAACCTGTTAAAATTGAAGAAGAAACTATTATTTATAATGTTGCTCCAATTGTTCCAACTGCTTATATTGAGAAACCACCATTCCCTGTTAGAATAAAGGATCATGCTAAAGCTTCGAATGTGGTCAACAAATGTAATATGAGAACCTTCTGAGCATATTAGAGTTAAACCTAGTATTGCTATTGTTAAAGACCTCTTGGTTGATAATATTAATGGGCATGTTATTTATTTCTGCGATGAAGCTGCTAGAATTGCTAAACCTGACACTAAATATAAACATCGACCTGTTGTTGGCATGCCTGTTGTTGTTGTTAAAATAGAGATCATTGTTATCATGGTTTATGTGATATGCGTGCTAGTGTGAGTGCAATCCCTTATACCTTATACAAAGAAATTATGAATGATATTGCACTTGCTGAGATACAAGATATTGATGTTAATATTAAGCTTGCTAACACGGATACTATATCACCAATTGGGATTGTTAGAGATGTTGAAGTCTTGTGTGGGAAGATAAAATATCCTACTGATTTTCTTGTTCTTGGTTCCCCACAAGATAACATTTGTCCCATTATATTTGGTAGACCTTTCTTGAATACCGTTAATGCTAAGCTAGACTGCGAGAAAGATATTGTTACTATTGGATTAGGAGGTATGTCTCATGATTTTAGTTTCTCTAAATTTCGTAGACAACCCCATGATAAAGAATTGCCTTGTAAAGATGAAACTATTGGTCTTGTTTCTATTGCCGCGCCTCCTGATGATCCTCTAGAACAATATTTGCTAGACCATGAAAATGGTATGTTTATGAATGAAAGAATAGAAATAGATAAAGTATTCTTTAAGCAAGATCCCATTTTGAAACACAATTTGCCGGATAATTACAGGTCCGAGGAGGTCACGTTCCAAGTGGCCCCATTCAGCATCGGATACCACGCTCTATTAGGGCGAGAGGCATTCACAATTTTTCAAGCTATACCCCATTACGGGTACATGAACCTCAAAATGCCCGGGCCCAACGGAATCATCACTCTTTCTAGTGACCCGGACATAGCACTCCGCACCGAAAATAAGACAGCCGCACTGGCCCTTGAGGCACTATCCGAAGCCCTAGCGGCCGAGAAACTGACTGCGCTGCGCTCCACGGTGAACAGGGACGACGTGATACTCGATAAAAGATCCAAGTCCACCTCCTTTAAACCGACAGACGAAATAGTCAAATTCCAAGTCCATCCAACGGACCTTACAAAAACGGCCTCCATCAGGGCGCAATTAAACCCTGATGTAGATGCCGCATTACGAGAATTCCTACGTGAAAATTGGGACATTTTTGCCTGGCACCGTTCAGACATGCCAGGATCCCACGCCGGCTGGCCGAGCACAGCCTAAACATCCTAAAAGGATTCAAGCCAGTCAAGCAGGCTCTTCGGCGTTTCTCCGAACCTAAGAGATAAGCCATGGGAGAGGAGCTAGCCAAACTATTGGAGGCCGGATTCATCAGAGATATAAAACATCTGGACTGGCTAGCAAACCTGGTGATGGTACCAAAGAAGAACAAATCATGGCGCCTATGCGTCGATTTCAAGGACCTCAACAAGGCTTGCCCAAAGGATCCTTTCCCCCTCCCCAGCATCGATCAAATTATCGACGCTACCGCAGGACACGATTCATTGTGTTTCCTCGACGCATACTCCGGCTACCATAAAATTAAGATGGCAGAGCCTGACCAAGCCGCAACGGAATTCATCACCCCATACGGCCCATTCTGCCTCAACACAATGCCCTTCGGGCTAAAAAACGTTGGCGCAACATATCAGCGCATGATTCAGACATGTCTGGCAAACCAGATCGGCAAAACAGTGGAGGCATACGTAGATGATGTGGTCGTCAAAACCAAGCATGTCGAAACTCTAGTAGACGACTTGAGGCTAACATTCGATAACCTCCGAACATGTGACATCAAGCTTAACCCGGAAAATGCGTTTTCGGCGTACCAGCCGGAAAGCTCTTGGGCTTCATTGTATCCGGTAGAAGAATTGAAGCAAACCCAGCCAAGATCCGAGCTCTTTCACAATTGGATATCCCAAAGGACCTCAAACAAATACAAAAATTGACTGGATGCATGGCGGCTCTAAGCCGCTTTATCTCCCGCTTGGGAGAAAAGGCATTACCCCTTTATCGCCTACTTCGGTGCACCGAACACTTCGAGTGGACGGATGCCGTCACGACCGGACTAGAAGAAATAAAAGCCATATTGGCAACAAACCCGGTCCTGGCCGCGCCTAACATGGGCGAACCAATGCTATTATACATCGCGGAAACTCATCAAGTTGTAAGCGCGGTGCTCGTTGTCGAACGAGAAACGGACGGACACAAGTTCCCCCTTCCAAAACCAGTTTACAACGTGTCCACTATCCTCACTCCATGCAAGTCACGGTATCCGCATTATCAAAAGATAGCGTACGCGGTGTTTATGGCATCCTGGAAGCTGTGACACAACTTTCAAGAGTGCTCGATAATAGTAGCCTCTTAAGTACCTCTTAACGACATTATAAACAACCGCGACGCGACGGGCCGGATTACCAAATAGGCCATTGAGCTCCTCCCGTTCGACATAACCTATAAGCCACGGCGAGCTATTAAGTCGCAAGTTTTGGCCGACTTCGTCGCCGAATGGACGGAAGCCGAACTCCCTAAAGAGTACGACACATATTCCAACTGGATCATGCACTTCGACGGCTCCAAAATGTTGGCTGGTCTGGGGGCTGGCGTCGTTCTGACATCCCCAACAGGAGATACAGTTCAATACGTACTCCAGACAATGTATACGGACTCCAACAACTCAGCCGAATACAAGGCCCTTCTACATGGTCTCCGGATGGCAGTCTCCATGGGCATTCAACGCCTAGAGGTGCGCGGGGATTCGAACCTCGCGATATCCCAAATAAATGGAGACTTTGATGCCAAGGATCCGAAAAATGGCAGCTTATCGCGACGCCGTCCTAAAAATGTCAGCTCGGTTCGAAGGGCTCGAATTTCACCATATAGCTCGGGAAAACAATCAGGCAGCAGCCATCTTGACACGCATTGGCGCAAAGCGCGATGCCGTCCCCCCCCCCCCCCAATATCTTCTTAGGGAGGCTGCTCAAGCCATCCGTATTATGGGAAGGGGAGTCCGGGAATAACAGCTCAGACCCAACCGCACTGCCCGACACCGAACGTTCTGACACAACTGGAGGCTCTGCCAATGAAGTAACATCTTCAGCCCACGTAATAATGGCAGTCATTGCCCCGTGGACAGAACCATTCCTAGCCTACCTAATCAGGCAGGAACTTCCCGAGGACCAAAACGAGGCACGCTGCATAGTGTGGCGATCTAAAGCCTATAAAGTCCACGAGGGAGAGCTTTATAAGAAAAGCACCACCAGAGTCCTTCAAAGGTGTATCTTCGAAGAGGAAGGGCGGAATCACCTGGCTGAAATCCATGCCAGACTCAGCGGGCACCACGCTGCAGCCCGGGCCCTTGTAAGCAAGGCCTTCCGTACATGATTTTATTGGCCGACAGCCCGGGCAGATGCTCAGGACTTAGTCCAACGATGCATCGGCTGCTAGCTCTTTGCTATCCAAAGCCACATGCCACCCACCGCCCTCCAAACTATACCCATCACCTGGCCCTTCGCGGTCTGGGGGCTTGACATGGTTGGACCCCTTAAAGGAGGAACCCACAAGCAAAAATACCTACTGGTCATGGTGGATAAATTCACCAAATGGATAGAGGCCAAGCCTATTAAGACGGCCGAATCCGGACCAGTGATAGACTTCATATCAGGGGTCGCGTTACGGCGTCCCCCACAGCATCAGCACTGATAACGGCACGAACTTTACGGCCGACGAGGTCAAACTCTGGCGCAAAAACATGGGCATCAAGCTCGACTATGCTTCAGTCTATCACCCACAAACTAACGGTCAAGTCGAGCGAGCAAATGGTCTAATTATGAGCGGAATTAAACCCAGATTAGTGCGGTTCCTCAAGGAATCTAACACGCACTGGGTAGAGGAGCTCGACTCCGTACTCTGGGGGCTGCGGACCAGGACGAATCGCACCACCGGATTCACACCATTCTTTACGGTATACGGCGCAGAGGCAGTTCTGCCCTGTGACACAATTCATGAGTCACCTCGCGTGCACATGTACGAAGAAAGAGAAGCCGTACTCGATCGGCAGGACAGTTTGGACGCCTTGGAGGAGGAGCGTGACGTGGCAAAATCCGATTCCGCATTCTATCAACAGCAGGCTCGAAGATATCAAAGCAGAGAAGTACGGGCCAAAACTTACAATGTTGGCGAGTTAGTTCTACGCTGCGGACAAGAAAAGGACAAACTCAAGCCCAAATGGGAAGGTCCTTTATTATTGACCAAGTCCTGACTGGTGGAGCGTACCGTCCGCGAGATGCATCGGATAACCGACTCGAGCCGAACCCATGGAACGCAGCCCGTCTCCGAAGATTCTACGCCTAGTGCCGGACTCTGTGTTCTTCTCCTTCCTCTGTCTATTTTTTACACATTAGTTGTCTTATATTTCTCTCCTTCTCCCTCCCTTTCTCTTGCAGCCTTTAAGGGCTCATTCGCGCCTTGTTCGCACACAATTACGCGCTATCCGCGCACGTTATACCTGGGGGCTTCCTTAACAGAAGCTTACTTATGCGGGCTTCACGCCCAACACATGTGTCACACTTCCGCATGTACCTTTTATTCACAACTATATGCATTGATATGACTTAAGTTTTGGCCAAGCTGGGTTGCCTGGCTCCTGTGCTTACCCCTACGTTCCCGATTGTTCGGCTAGGCGGTAAAGGGAGCACCTCTGCGATTGTTACTGCCGGGTCAGCCGGATGTGTACCTCAGGCTGGGTGAAGCCGAAAGCTAGCGTTCTTAAGGGAATATTCGGTTGGTGAACTAAAGATGATTTCTCACTTGTTTATTTATCTACCCCCAGATGCTTTTCTGCTTTTTTCGCAGTTCGGACATGCACTTTAGGGCATGCCTCCCAGGGAAAGGAACCCCTAACGGAACTATTCTCCCTGGAAGATGTTTCTTACTAACCATGTAATATAACATAACTAGTTGGGCACTTGTCTGTTCAAGCACTAATGACCCCTACGCCTGGTCTCCATGCATGCCCCGGTTCTGACATAACCGAGAGAGTATTCGGACACACTCCGGACTATCGGGTCCCGAGGTTGAAGCGAAAAGGTCTGCCACGACAAACGATCTACAATCCGGCTAGAAGGCATTTTACATGTCATCTTAAATTACATAGTCAATTTGACTGAGCAGATTCCTCTTCAATACCATCCAATAGGCTGTCTAGTTTACAGTCCTGTTGGGAATACTTGGCAGCCAACTCTACTTGGCCGTACACTAAGCTCACAGGGATCTCCTTCCCATCAGCCCCCACAGGTCCGACCTTGGCCATGTGGTTTGGGTCAGCCTTCGTGTACCGCGTCTTCACCATGGCCCAGGCCTCCCTGGCACCTTGACGGTAGGCCGATATCTGCCATAATCAGAAGCGCCGCCACGCTCCCTTAAGCCTCTCTACAAGCTCTCCAAGGCCTTCGGGCATGGAGACAGATGGCCACAAGGCTTGGGCGACACCTTTCATCACCTGCCAAACTCGTTCGTGCAGTTGAAAGAGCTCGGGAAGAAGGTCACCCGTATAACCGGGCATTTCCTCTGCAGGACGACCTGTGAGCATACCTACAGACATAACTCTGTTATTCGACTTCCTCGTCGAACTCTTTTTCAAAGTTCGTTCAAGCACTTACTAAAAATGCCGCGTCGAAGCCGTCGATTCTCCTTCACGGAGTCTGACAGCTGGGCACGAACATCCTTTAGTTCCTCGCCCAGCTGGGTGTTGGCATCTTGGAGATTATTCTTCTCCTGCATCACCCTCGTAAGCACGTCTCCCCGGCCTTTAACCAGCGCAAGAGTTGTTGCTTGTCTAGATCTACTCTGGCGCCATCTGCAATGATATTGTCATATTTGCACACACGCCGCACTTCACAACATACTTATCTTTCGAAGCGTATATTACCAGAGGGTGTCTCCTTGGCCTCCCCTGCCGCGGCTAGTGCAGCCTCAAGTTGGGATTTGCACTCTTCAAATATCTGGCGGCGGGGCAAGATATTTGCACCCCTGGGACAGTTGGGTATTCTTTTTTGTAAGATCCTGCATAACAAATGATCCTTAAATCAGTTATTCTAACTGTTTCAAGTCTCGGGGGCTACTGACATATATAACCATCAAATTTTCTCACCCGTATGTCTTTCACATACTGCTCCGTGGCTCTGGCAACACCATTTTGAGCGGCACGGAGGTACGCATCTCCCGAATTGAAGGCATCCAATGCCTCTTGGAAAAAACAAGCGTCACGAAGAACTGTCCGGCGACGCCTGTGATTCATGGCACTCTCCACCTCGGAATTGGTGGCAGACAGGCTGTCCGCATCCTCAGTCGGAGGAGCGTCCGACACACGCCTCGCGTTCGCCTCTGCTTCTGGACCCGGCTTTGGAGCCTGGCTGGTGGAGGCTCGATTCCGGATATAGTCCGGCGAGCCCTCTTTTTCCTAAAAAAAAGGAGAGCACGGGCATTAGTATGCATCGTGAAAATAATACCTTGGAATAAGGCAGCGCGCCTTACTATTGCGCCGGTGCCTCGAGCCAGACTGTGTGTCTCTTTAGCCTACCCGCCCTCGCGGTCCCCTGTTGGCTAGTCGCCACAGGTTCGGCATTCCGCCTCGGGATCCTCCCCTGCGAAACATCGTCGGTATACGGTGATAAAAAATAAGCGCGGATGGATCACCTTCGAAGTATTGGTTCTTCGGTCTCGATTACTTGTGAGGCGGGGAGCAGTCCAGGATAATCGGCTGTAATAGCCACCAAGGCATTGTCGATGCTCAGTTGGTGAAATACCCCATCGATCAGCTCCACGGATATGTCCGGATCCTCTTGGGAGGCCGAATCGAGGAACCGTTCCGGATCCTCGGGTAGTGGAGGAGGGCTGTTTGTATCCTCTACGGCCCGGCGCAATTCCTGCGTCGAAATCACAAGATAAGGTACTTAACTATGGGAATATGGAACAGATGGGCAAAAAGAAGTGTCCGCTTACCCAGCTTGGAGGATTGTACATAGAAAATCCGCCCCGTGGATTGACATGGGGAACTCCTCCTCTTCTCCCTTGTACAATGCGGACAAGATCTTCGTCAGAGCGGAAACCGATCCCGGCCCCTTACGGCCGTAGCGGGTGGCATCATCCTCCCCGTTGAAATCCCACATGGGGTGGCCTCTATACTTAAGTGGCTGCACCCCCCGCAAAATGCATGTGGCCATGACCCCGATCATGGTCAGTCCGGAATGAGCTAACAACCTTATCCGGCTCATTAGGTAAAGGACGCCCTTGTCATTTTCCCTCTGAGGGCTCCGTGGATGCCAGCTTAGGCGCTTCTTCAAAGGAGCATTATTGAACTCGGGGAGGCCGATCCGAACAGGGTCCGGCAGGGGGACGTCTTCTATATAAAACCATTCTGAAGGCCAGTCTTCGGATGCCTTCTTTGGGGTTCCGGATAAATATCCGGTCCCGGCGATGCGCCATAGTTCGGCTCCGCCCACTTGATATATCGACCCCTCCAGAGAACGGGGCACAAGGCAGAACAGCTTCTTCCACAACGCGAAATGAGCCTCGATGCCCAAAAACAACTCGCAAAGGGCTACGAAGCCCGCAATATGCAATATGGAGGCAGGCGTAAGGCTGTGCAACTGGAGGCCGTAGAACTCCAGGAGCCCCCGGAGAAACGGATGAATTGGAAATCCGAGCCCTCTTATCAGATAAGGGACAAGGCATACCCGCTCTCCTTTGGAGGGACTGGGGATGCTCTCCGCTTGCTCTCCGCCATTATAGGTGGCAAGTATGGCTCGAACGGGGACCATGAAGGCTGGGGAAGGAATCCCTTGGTTTGGAGCGTCACTAGCTCACTGTGCGGGATGGAACATCTCTCCCAACCTCCAGGCTGAGGGCTGGGAGGGCGAGAGGAGGAGCTGCGTCGACTGGCCATGATGGAATGGATATCTTTCAGATGCGCTCCGATGAATGCTCGCAAAGGAAAGATGGTGTGATTCGGATCTAAGTCCTCGTCTCTTTTATAGGCAGCTCATTTGCGCAGCTAGGGGGTAAATGTAAAAACACCCTGGCTTTTCGCATTCGTTTGACACGTGGAAGACGGCCATTATTGGGTATGGAAGCCAAGGAGCACAATATTCATGAGAAGCTGGACATTATTCAACAGGTACACAGAATTTGGAGAAGAACCCACCTTGCAATGCCGAAGACAATATGCGTGCCGGACTCATCGTCATTGAAGCCTGGTTCGGGGGTTACTGAGGGAGTCCTGGATTAGGGGGTGTCCGGATGGCCGGGGGTGGAAATATCTCGCCCCGCCGCCAGATATTTGTTGGCCGCCCCGCCCGCCACAGAAGATCTGCGGGGCGGAAGCGGAGCAGAGCATGGGGGAACCGACCAGATCAGAGCGGTGGGGATCGGCGTGCGCTTTACTGCCCAGTGGGCCACTCTCATCCGCAACACTGTGGCGGCCTGGCTACGTGGACGCGCCGTGTTTTCGCTAGCTGAGCCGACATGCGGGCGGACGGACGGACGGGGCGACGTGGGCGACGCTGCACTGCGCCTGGGGACGAGGACGAGGACGGCCAACGCTTTCCCTGTCCAGCTCCGATCGTACCGTGCGTATTCCCTCCCGTTGTTACCATGGCTTTTCCTTTGCTTTGGCGTGGATCGACGACTCGCTCGATGAAACCCAACCCACGCAAGCCGCAGAGCTACCTCAGCTTGCTTGAGATTAGAATTACTATACTAGTGACGGACCTAAACGCTCTTATTTTCTAAACACTTTTATATTAGTTTATCACGGAAGTATACTACGTACATTAGAGGGAGGGAGACGTAAGACCACGGCTAGCTGGGGTAGAACAGCGCGCGCCACTCGTGACCAAACAAGTTTTACTGCATCTTATCTCCGTGGACGCCAGCTTAGGCGCTTCTTCAAAGGAGCATTATTGAACTCGGGGATCCGATCCAAAAAGGGTCTGTCAGGGGGACGTCTTCTATATAAAACCATTCTGAAGGCCAGTCTTCGGATGCCTTCCTTGGGATTCCGGATAGATATCCGGTCCCGGCGATGCGCCATAGTTCGGCTCCGCCCACTTGATATATCGACCCCTCCTGAGAACGGGGCACAAGGCAGAACAGCTTCTTCCACAGCGCGAAATGAGCCTCGGTGCCCAAAAACAACTCGCAAAGGTCTACGAAGCCCGCAATATGCAATATGGAGGCAGGCGTAAGGTTGTGCAACCAGAGGCCGTAGAACTCCAGGAGCCCCCGGAGAAACGGATGAATCGGAAATCCGAGCCCTCTTATCATATAAGGGACAAGGCATACCCGCTCTCCTTTGGAGGGACTGGGGATGCTCTCCGCTTGCTCTCCGCCGTTATAGGTGGCAAGTCTGGCTCGAACCGAGACCATGAAGGCTGGGGGAAGGAATCCCTTGGTTTGGAGCGTCACTAGCTCACTGTGCGGGATGGAACATCTCTCCCAACCTCCAGGTTGAGGGCTGGGAGGGCGAGAGGAGGAGCTGCGTCGACTGGCCATGATGGAATGGATATCTGTCGGATGCGCTCCGATGAATGCTCGCGAAGGGAAGATGGTGTGATTCGGATCTAAATCCTCGTCTCTTTTATAGGCAGCTCATTTGCGCAGCTAGGGGGTAAATGTAAAAACACCCTGGCTTTTCGCATTCGTTTGACACATGGAAGACGGCCATTATTGGGTATGGAAGCCAAGGAGCACAATATTCACGAGAAGCCGGACACTATTCAACAGGTACACAGAATTTGGAGAAGAACCCACCTTGCAATGCTGAAGACAATATGCGCGCCGGACTCATCCTCATTGAAGCCTGGTTCGGGGGTTACTGAGGGAGTCCTGGATTAGAGCGTAGGACGCGCCGGGGCTCATGCTGCTTCGCCCGCTTGACGACGACGACGAGGAGGACGTGCGGCTGCTGCCGGAGAACTGCTTGTTTATGTCCCAACGCGCGCAGGAGGAGGCTCGGCCGGGACTTGTGCTACTGGAGCACGACGAGGCTTGGCTGGTGGGCCTCTTGTCTTTCTTGTGCGCGTCCCACCTCTCGATGGAGTCGGCACGGCCGGGCTTGGGCTTGGAGGCGAAGGAAGACGGCAGGATGATGAGGCACGGCCTCGTCGGAGGGGTTGGGAGGAGACCCGGGAGAAGGGAGGCGGCGGCTTTGGCCATTGCTCGCTCAACGGAATACATTGTTGATCTCTCTTTATCCAAGAGACACCAAGCGCTTTGTCTTTGAGAGAGGAAGCCTTGGCCTTGGCCGGAGAAGGAACAGACGATCTGAATCTGATGGTATGGAGTTGGGTGGGTGCGTGCGTATATATAGATATAGGAAAATTGACTTGGTCTTCTTCTGGGCTCCCGCAGTGACGGACTCCATTTTGAATTAGGGGCGGGCCACCAAGACCGTGTTCGACTGCCAGTCGGTCACGTACGAGACTACATTTCGGATTAGCAGCGCGCTAGCTACATGAATGAGTCGCATCATGGTACCAAGAGTATTTCTTTTTCTTTCTTCCTTTTCTCGTTGTACGTACGCACCAATCGGCAATCCGGCGTTGAATTGACATGTCTCAGTCAGATTCGAATCGTCGTTCAATTTGAGATATTGGGTTCAACACTGCAATTTATTCGGAATGGTACAAATGATCTCCTACATTTCCGAGTTCAAGTCCCGCCGCACCCCTGGGACAGTTGGGTATTCTTTTTTGTAAGATCCTGCATAACAAATGATCCTTAAATCAGTTATTCTAACTGTTTCAAGTCTCGGGGGCTACTGACATATATAACCATCAAATTTTCTCACTCGTATGTCTTTCACATACTGCTCCGTGGCTCTGGCTACACCATTTTGAGCGGCACGGAGGTCCGCATCTCCCGAATTGAAGGCATCCAATGCCTCTTGGAAAAAACAAGCGTCACGAAGAACTGTCCGGCGACGCCTGTGATTCATGGCACTCTCCACCTCGGAATTGGTGGCGGACAGTCTGTCCGCATCCTCTGTCGGAGGAGCGTCCGACGCACGCCTCGTGTTCGCCTCTGCTTCTGGACCTGGCTTTGGAGCCTGGCTGGTGGAGGCTCGATTCCGGATATAGTCCGGCGAGCCCTCTTTTTCCTAAAAAAAGGAGAGCACGGGCGTTAGTATGCATCGTAAAAATAATACCTTGGAATAAAGCAGCGTGCCTTACTGTTGCGCCGGTGCCTCGACCCGGACTGTGTGTCTCTTTAGCCTACCCGCCCTCGCGGTCCCCTGTTGGCTAGTCGCCGCAGGTTCGGCATTCCGCCTCGGGATCCTCCCCTGTGAAACATCATCAGTATACGGTGATAAAAAATAAGCACGGATGGATCATCTTCGAAGTATTGGTTCTTCGGTCTCGATTACTTGTGAGGCGGGGAGCAGTCCAGGATAATCGGCTGTAATATCCACCAAGGCATTGTCGATGCTCAGTTGGTGAAATACCCCATCGATTAGCTCCACGGATATGTCCGGATCCTCTTGGGAGGCCGAATCGAGGGACCGTTCCGGATCCTCGGGTTGTGGAGGAGGTTTGTTTATATACTTTACGGCCCGACGCAATTCCTGCGTCGAAATCACAAGATAAGGTACTTAACTATGGGAATATGGAACAGATGGGCAAAAAGAAGTGTCCGCTTACCCAACTTGGAGGATTGTACATAGAAAATACGCCCCGTGGATTGACGTGGAGGAACTCCTCCTCTTCTCCCTTGTACAATGCGGACAAGATCTTCGTCAGAGCGGCAAACGATACCGGCACCTTACGGCCGCAGCGGGTGGCATCATCCTCCCCGTTGAAGTCCCACATGGGGTGGCCTCAATACTTAAGTGGCTGCACCCCCCGCAAAATGCATGTGGCCATGACCCCGATCATGGTCAGTCCGGAATGAGCTAACAACCTTATCCGGCTCATCAGGTTAAGGACGTCCTTTTCATTTTCCCTCTAAGGGCTCCGTGGACGCCAGCTTATGCGCTTCTTCAAAGGAGCATTATTGAACTCGGGGAGGCCGATCCGAACAGGGTCCGGCAGGGGCGTCTTCTATATAAAACCATTACGAAGGCCACCTTGGATGCCTTCCTTGGGGTTCCGGATAGATATCCGGTCCCGGCGATGCGCCATAGTTCGGCTCCGCTCACTTGATATATCGACCCCTCCTGAGAACGGGGCACAAGGCAGAACATCTTCTTCCACAGCGCGAAATGAGCCTCGATGCCCAAAAACAACTCGCAAAGGGCTACGAAGCCCGCAATATGCAATATGGAGGCAGGCGTAAGGTTGTGCAACCGGAGTCCGTAGAACTCCAGGAGCCCCCGGAGAAACGGATGAATTGGAAATCCGAGCCCTCTTATCAGATAAGGGACAAGGCATACCCGCTCTCCTTTGGAGGGACTGGGGATGCTCTCCGCCATTATAGGTGGCAAGTCCGGCTCGAACCGGGACCATGAAGGCTGGGGGAAGGAATCCCTTGGTTTGGAGTGTCACTAGCTCACAGTGTGGGATGGAACATCTCTCCCAACCTCCAGGCTGAGGGCTGGGAGGGCGAGAGGAGGAGCTGCGTCGACTGGCGATGATGGAATGGATATCTGTCGGATGCGCTCCGATGAATGCTCGCGAAGGGAAGATGGTGTGATTCGGATCTAAATCCTCGTCTCTTTTATAGGCAGCTCATTTGGGAAGCTAGGGGGTAAATGTAAAAACACCCTGGCTTTTCGCATTCGTTTGACACGTGGAAGACGGCCATTATTGGGTATGGAAGCCAAGGAGCACAATATTCACGAGAAGCCGGACACTATTCAACAGGTACACAAAATTTGGAGAAGAACCCACCTTGCAATGCCGAAGACAATATGTGCGCCGGACTCATCGTCATTGAAGCCTGGTTCGGGGGTTACTGAGGGAGTCCTGGATTAGGGGGTGTCCGGATGGCCGGACTATAACCTTTGGCCAGACTCCTGGACTATGAAGATACGAGATTGAAGACTTCGTCCCGTGTCCGGATGGGACTTTCCTTGGCGTGGAAGGCAAGCTTGGCGATACGGATATGTAGATCTCCTCCTATTGTAACCGACTCTGTGTAACCCTAGCCCTCTCCGGCGTCTATATAAACCGGAGGGTTTTAGTCCGTAGGACAAACAACAATCATACCATGGGCTAGCTTCTAGGGTTTAGCCTCTCTGATCTCGTGGTAGATCTACTCTTGTACTACCCATATCATCAATATTAATCAAGCAGAAGTAGGGTTTTACCTCCATCGAGAGGGCCCGAACCTGGGTAAAAACATCGTTTCCCTTGTCTCCTGTTACCATCCGCCTAGGCACAGTTCGGGACCCCCTACCAGAGATCCGCCGGTTTTGACACCGACAATGTCCCTTTTGTTTTTTTATGATGATTGTGTAGAAGCATTTGAAATACTCAAGAAAGCCTTTATTTATGTTCCTATTGTTTAGCCACCTGATTGGAACTTACCCTTTGAAATTATGTGTGATGCTAGTGATTATGCTGTTGGTGTTGTTCTAGGACAAAGAGTTGATAAGAAATTAAATTTTATACAGTATACTAGTGAAAGTCTAGACGGTGCCTAGAGAAATTATGCTACTACTGAAAAAGAGTTTTAGCAGTTGTATTTGCTTGTGATAAGTTCAGACCTTATATTGTTGATCCTAAAGTAACAATTGACATGATCATGGTGCTATTAAATATCTTATGGAAAAGAAAGATGCTAAACCTAGACTTATTAGATGGGTTCTCTTGCTACTAGAATTTGATTAGCATATTATTGATAGAAAGGGTGCTGAGAACACCATTGCGGACAACTTGTGTAAATTAGAAAATGTTCTTGATGACCCACTACCTATTGATGATAGCTTTCCTGATGAGCAATTAAATGTCATAAATGCTTCTTGTAATACTCCATGGTATGCTGATTATGCTAATTAAATTGCTGCTAAATTTACACCGCCTAGTTTCACGTACCAGCAAAAGATAAAGTTTTTCTATGATTTAAGACATTACTTTTGGGATGATCCACGCCTTTATAAAGAAGGAGTAGATGATCTTATTAGGCATTGCGTACTTGAGCATGAATAGGAACAGATCCGATGCAAGTGCCACTCTGAGTCTTACGGAGGACACCATGCTGGAGATAGAACCGCACACTAGGTATTGCAATCAGGTTTCTACTGGCCAACTCTCTTTAAGGATGCTTGTAAGTTTGTCTTGTCATGTGATGAATGTCAAAGAATTGGTAATATTAGTAGACGTCAGGAAATGCCTATGAAATATTCACTTGGTATTGAACCATTTGATGTTTGGGGCTTTGATTATATGGGACCTTTTCCTTCCTCTAATGGGTATACACATATTCTAGTTGCTGTTGATTACGTTACTAAGTGGTATAGAAGCTATTCCAACTAGTAGTGCTGATCATATACCTTCTATTAAGATGCTTAAAGAAGTTATTTTTCCGAGGTTTGGAGTCCCTAGATATTTAATGACTGATGATTGTTCACATTTTATTCATGGTGCTTTTTCGTAAAATGCTATGTTGTCAGCCATAGAATGATATCTCCTTATCACCCTCAGTCTAGTGGTCAAGCAGAATTGAGCAATAGGGAGATTAAATTAATTTTTCAAAAGACTGTTAATAGATCTAGAAAGAATTGGTCTAAGAAACATGATGATGCTTTGTGGGCGTATAGAACTGCTTATAAGAATCCTATGGGTATGTCTCCATATAAAATGGTTTATGGAAAAGCATGTCATTTACCTCTTGAACAAGAACATAAGGCATATTGGGCTGTTAAAGAGGTCAACTATGATTTCAAGCTTGCCGGTAAGAAGAGCTTATTTGACATTAGCTCACTTGATGAATGGAGAACCCAAGCCTATGAGAATGCCAAGTTGTTTAAAGAAAAATTAAAATTATGGCATGATAAATGGATACAAAAGCGTGAGTTTACTGTAGGTGATCATGTTTTGATATACAACTCTCGTTTAAGATTTTTTTGCAGGAAAGCTTCCTCTAAATGGGAAGGCCCCTACATCATCGCAGAGGTGTATCGTTTCGGTGCCATAAAAATCAATAACGTCGAAGGCACAAATCCGAAGGTGGTAAACGGTCAAAGAATCAAACATCACTTCTCACGTAATCCCTTAAATGTTGAGAGAAATATAATTGACACCGTAACACCGGAGGAGTACATAAGAGACACTTTCCAGAATATTTCACACTTCAAAAAGGAATAGGTACGTGGTACAGTAAGTAAACCGACTCCAAAATGTTTCCAATGATAATTTTTCTCTGTTTTGTAATATTTAAAAAATAGGAAAATTAAAAGTAGTCCGAAAGAGACATGAGGCGTGCACAAGGGTGGGAGGCACGCCCTACCTCCCTGGGCGTGCCCCTCGACCTTGTGGCCACCTCGTGTGCCCTTCAGACTCTGTTTTCTTGCACGACACTTATAATGGTCGGTAAAAATTCATTATATAATCTCCCAAAGGTTTTGACCACCGTACCATGACAGTATCTCCTGTTTTTGTTTCGAACTGTTTTCTACCAGAATTTTAAAGGACAGGCATCATGTCGTCCCCCTCCTCCAACCACGCGGGTGATGATTTTTGGCTAATGAAGATAGAGATGGAGAGAAAAGAACTTGGGGAGATCAACAAGGGTGATAAGATTAAGAAGGCAGCGGAGGATCTAGTTCCGGCAGAAGAAGAAGAAGAAGACATCCTTCAACCTTACTACAGTTATCTTACCTACTGAAATTGAAGCTTTCAAGATGATTGAAATAGTTCAGGTGCAAAACAAGTATTTAACTCGTGAAAATATTCTGTTGCAAGAGCATATCACCGCACTCAAGGGCATTATTCGTAAAGTGGAGCACCTCCTTCTTTGAATGTTGGACGACAAGCATGCTTCATCAACAACTCCATCATGACCACCTTCGAAGAAAGAGATCTAAATACATGGGTATGGGCACTCCCCTTGGCAACCGCCAAGCTTGGGGGACGTGCCCCGGTATCGTATCACCATCACACCTTTATCTTTATCGTTTTTCTTAGTTCGATCATTTTTGTTTACATCTTGCTCTAGTAGAATAAAGTTTTTAGTATGATTTAGCTTTGAGTTTTGCTTCGATTTCTCTCTGTCTCTCTCTCTATGTAATCGAGTCCGTGAGATATATAATAGATAGTAGTTTTGAGTTGAGGGTTTTGTTCTCTTGCTATGATCTTGAGTGAATTAAAAGAAAGAAAGAATAAAAAGAAATAAAAAGATCATATATTGATCTTATGGAGAGTAATCACTGGTGCGCATCGGTCCTAAACAAACGGTTTTTAACCCCTTTCCGCGACGTCATTTGGAACCGTCGCCAAGTGAGTGTGGGCGATAGGGGGGTCCTTCTCACATGAACCAGAAAACCGTCAGGGATAGTGTCTGGGAAGCTGATCGTGACCCACGAACACCTATGGGACCTGGCGGACCGAGTCCCTTTTGGTTTGGTGGGGGGAGGAGATTGCACGAAGAGCAGATCGAGGCGATGCACACGAGCAGTTTACCCAGCTTCGGAGCTCTCCGGAGAGATAATACTCCTACTACTGCTTGTCTGATTATCTTGTGTTCTTGCTAGGGAGCAATGAGAGCTACAAAACCTAGCTTGAGTGTCTCTAGTCTCGAATGAGTCAAACCAGCCGAACCCCCTTCTACGTTGCGCATGGGCCTCCTATTATAGGCTAAAGGGGTCACCAACAGGTGGCAACGTAGACAAGGGCAAAAATGGGAAAATGAGTTGCGGTTGGTACAGCTACTTTGTACAGTGTACTCTACCTAACTCTGACGGCAAGGGACAAAAGCATTAAATGCCCATCCATGTCGCCTAAACAGTGCAGAAAGGGACCGTCAGGGGCGCCACCGCTCACCACGATGGAATCCCCTGTCAGCGCCGCTTACCGCTGCTCTCCGCTGGCTGCACAGCCTCCTGGCACGCACGCCCGGAATGGCCCCATGGCGACACGTTGGTGGATTAGCTGGAGCGGAGAAGAAGAGAGGTTGCCTGCCGCGGCAAGCACCTTGCCGCGGCTGGATCCTTGTCGCGCTCGGGAGCTTGTCGCTCACCAAGCCTTCCCGGCAAGCTCCTCTTGCCGGGATCTTGTCTTCTGCGAGCCTTGAGTGGCCTTCCCGGCAAGCTCCTCTTGCCGGGGCCTTGTCTCCTTGACTTGAATACTTTGTTCTTGAATGGCTCCAAAGGAACCGCGCAGGACCTTGGCGGTCACTAGGCAAGCCTTGCCGCGGGATGCTGCGACTGCCCGTGCACGAGTTCGGGATACTAGGGTACCCCTACTCTAGTACACCGACAGGAGCCCCCGGGCCTGGGCCACACATGGTGCCGAGCGCTGTTGGGCCAGGCCCAAAACAGTGCGCGGGCACGCGCGGCCTAGATCTCGCCGTTACTCGCTCTGGACCCACCACGTCCCCCAGGAACAGCACCCGCCGAACGTGGCATCGTGGGAGAGATCGTGGGGGCTTTCTTTAATTGGAAAAAGCGAAACGTCCGCCCCCTCCCCCTCCTTATAAACAGGGGAAACAGGGGCAGGTCGCCCACCACGCCATTGCTGTCCCATCTCGAAAACCACCGTCGCTCCCTCCCTCCTTTTCGAGTCTGAAGAGAGCGACGCTCCGCCCCCCATCGCCACCAACGCCATCAACGCCGTTGGCCTCCTCCACCACCTCCACCATGGCTCCGAAAGCCGACAAGGGGAAGAGCGTGAAATCGGCCGAGGCGCAGCGGCTTGCGGCGCTGCGAAAGGAGCGGGCCACCTTCGACCCCCAACTCGACGCAAAGGAGCTGAGGGAGGGATACTACCTCTTCTGGTCGACGGAGACGCGGGCGCATCCGCGCATGAGGGTAATCTCTGCCGCCACATCAGAGTTGGTTTCTGTCGGGTACCCCTACTTCGCGCTCTTCTTTTACTGCGGGCTCTGCCCGCCCTTTTCTGAATTCTTTTGCGATATCATGAACACCTACGGGCTTCGCCTCCTTGATTTCACCCCCAATGCTGTCCTGACCATGGCGGTTTTCGCACACCTTTGCGAAAACTTTGTCGGAGTCCACCCAAACGTAGCCCTCTTCCGCCACTTCTTCATGCCCCGCGTTGAGAGAGGAGAGCCACTTGCCGGAGGGATTGCTTGGATCTCCAGGATCGGCAAGAAAGAAGCATATCTGGAAGGAGAGCTCCGCAGCAAGTGGGAGGAGTGGAGAGCCGATTGGTGTTGTATCATCGAGGAGAACCCGCAGCCCTTCACTGCCCAGCGCCAAACTCCCATAGTGCGCGGCAACGATTGGAGAAACTTGGCGCCGGAGGATGCTAGGTTGAAGATTGCTGTGACCCGGATCTTGCGCCTCAGGCATGCCGGACTCACTGTAGGCGCCGTTGGCACAGATTTCCTTCGCCGCCGCATCGCTCCCTTGCAGGAGAGGAGGAGGCCTGCTTGGGAGTTCCAAAATGCGGCTGACATCATGAGGCTGCGCCCGGGCCTCAACTGGATTTTCACCATCTTGGAGCTGGATGCGATGCTGCTGGAGCTGTTCAAGCACGACCCAGATCACCCCGAGTGGTTCATGTTGCCAAGGGGGGTCGTTCCTTTGTGCAACAACTCTTCGCTCGACTGCATCCGTGCAATGATGCCGTTGTGTGATTCCCATGGGATCGTTCCAACTTGGCAAGAGCCCGACGATGACGTCGTGCAGCAGTTCTTCGACAGCCTGGAAGAAGTGCCGATCCGTCCCGACGAGCAGAAGTGGCTCACCCGCGACACCACCGACGCCGAGCTGCAGCGCATCGCCACCAGACTGGAGGAGGCGGCAGAAGCTGCTGCCGCATGTGAATTTGGGTTCACCGTGGAGGAGGCGGAGGCAGCAGAGGCGGCAAGCCTTGCCGATCGAGAGGAGCTTGCCGGCGCGGAGGAGCAGGCCGAGCTTGAAGCTGAGCCGAACGAGCCTGCCGGGGGCGCCTCCCCCCCACCTTCAGGTAGCTTGCCGTGGGAGGAGCCCACAGCTCCACCAAGAAGGCGCCTCCGCAAGACCGGGGAAGTGGCGGGGCGGCAGACGGGCTAACAGCCGTCGCGCCGCGCGACGCGCTCCACCGCGGCAAGCACTATTGCCGCGGGAGCGCCACGCCGCCACAAAGAACGGAGCGGGCATTCGAGACCACGCCCCTGCACCCGCCAAGCGTCCGAGGGAGCCTACTCTTCCAAAGACGTCGCACCGAGGCGGACTGAATTGACTTCTCCGTGCTCAGCTCGAGGAAGAAGAAGAGTAAGATCTTGTCGCTGTTACTTGTAATTCTTCAATTTACTGCTTTGTCTTGTATCTGATTTGCTTCATTCTGAACTCTTTCCTTTTTCAGACGCTGGCTCGTAGAGTGTCGAAGAGAGCCAAGACCCGTGGTTGTCATCGAAGACGATCCCCGTGGCGACAGGACGCTGCGTCTCGAGACCCCTTGCGGACCCGCAACCCTTCTCAGACCAGCCCCAAAGACAGCCCCCAGCGTAAGTATTTGGTTTATTTCTTACGGTTAGGTGTGCATGGGTGCTCCTTCTTTACTGATAGCTGACTTGTTGATTTGTCTAGGAGCAGAGCAGCCTCATCAGGAGGGCCCGGAAGTCGCTCCCGAGATTCCGTCTCGCTTCAACCGCCGCCAAGGAGAATTCTCCGCAAGGGAGCGCCTCCGCAAGGAGGCTTCTCCGATAAGGGAAGTTTCTCCGAGAAGGGGCAGCGCCGGTGATCCTCCGGTGGTGGAGACCGCGGCCACAGATCCCATCGCAGGTAATCTTCTTTCTTGAAAATTTCCCTTGGGTTCTTTTTCTTCTGTTTTTATTTTCGAACATTTGCATGACTGTTCTTTCTTTTTCTGATCGTCAGATCCATCTGTCGGAGGGCTGATGGAGACTGAGGTCGCCGGCGAGGAGGAAGCGCGCGGCGATACTGACGACGTAGACGCCATGGAGGTAGAGACTGGCGCCGATGGGTCCGCCGGCGAAGGGGCCGCCAAGGCTGCCGCCGCAAAGGCTGGCGAGGGGTCTGGCGATCGTACTGACGACCCTGAGGCCGCAGGAGCGCCAGGCGCTGCACCGACCGCCGATCCCTCCGCCACCAATGCAGCGTCAGGCTCCGAAGAGCCCCAGCCCGGCACCTATCTGAAGGCTGGCAACGGCGTCTTCATCAAGCTCCCCTGGGCGTCGAGCTCCAGGGCGCTAGTCGAAGGGGAGACCTTTGACGAAGAGCTGCTCGCCTCCGCTGGACTATCGTTGGTTGACGCGCCAAGCAGCAGCAGCGGCGAGTCTGAGGAGGAGCAGCTGCTGAAGAAGCTGCTGTCGCTCTACCGCGCCCGACAAGCCAAGCTGGAGTCCCGGGAAGCACTTGTCGCGAGGGCGGGAGCAGACATGGAGAAGCGCGCAGAAGAGCTCCGGTGCGCCAAACAAGAAGCCCTCCGGGACGTGGCAGAAGAGCGGGGGCAACTCGCTGAAGAGCGCACAACCTTCATCCTTGAGAAGGCTGAGGTCGAGGAGCAGCAACGGCTTGCCGGCGAGAAGCTATCTGCGCAAGAAGGCGAGCTGGCGCAGCGGAAGATCAACCTTGACACCTATGAGGAAGATCTTGCCGCGCGCGAGCAATCACTTGGCGGAGCTCTCAAGGAAGCAAAGGACGCTGCCGCAGCTGCCGAGGCCGCCAAGAAGGAGTTGGAGACGAAGGTGACGCAATTGGAGGCCAACCTTCAGAAGAGCGGGGAGGAGCTCGCTGCGCTGAAGCACGAGCGCGAGAAGGACGCCTACACTCTTGGCGAGTTGCAGGGCCGTCTCGCTGAGAGGATCAGAGAGCTCGACGCCGCCAAGGACTCCAAGGCAGATCTTGAACTGAAGCTGACCACCTTGATGGAGACGCTGGACGGCGCCAAGGAGCGGAAGCGGTCTGCATGGAGAAGATCAAGGCCAACGAGGAGTTGTTGGCGAATGCCACGACCACCCATAACACCTTCAGAGAGAACGTGATGCACTGGACCGAGGGTCTTGTAAATACAGCCGCCGCCATCGACAAGGAGCTGATGGAGCTGGGGATGGTGGATCTCGGGTACTCCACCGACGAGCATCTCCAACCCAGCGCCAAGCTCGGCCTGTTCTTCAAGGGCGTGGTGGCGGCTCTCCAGCGGCTCCGGGAAGAGATCCCAAAGCAGCTGGCCGACGAGTCGCGCCAAATCTGTGCAGGGGCTCTTCAGAAGGTGCTGATGAAGGTGGCCTTCCACAATCCAGGCGTTAGCTTCGCCAGCCAACGTCCTCAAGTCCTTGCCGCCGACTGCTGACGTTGAAGCGCTCAAGGCCCTTGTCGCACCCATTGTGGACAGGGTGAGCGGGGTCAAGAGGGTCGATGGCGATCGCGTAGACTAGGCCGCCCGTTTTATCTTTCTCTTGTCGCTGCTAATCATGTTTAGGAGAACACTTTATTAGATCTGCGACAAGTTATTTTGTAATATACTCTATCTTAGGCAACGATTGCAATGTTATTTCGTTTACTTGATTCCTTCCTTTGTATGTTTGTGCCCTACGCTCTTAGGGAACTTGTCGGCGCGGGCACCTTTGCCGCGAGCGCTGAGTGCGGAACGTCAGCAACCTGCTGGCGGTGCCGCCTCCGACAAGCAACCTTATCGCAACTAGTTGCAGCTCACTTAAGTTGTTGAGCGGACTCGAAACAAAGTAAGGGCGCAAACTAGCTACGAGTTGGTTCCTCCGCGCACAGGTTTTCCATACAAAGTACTCTCGTTCAAGGAAGATAACTTAAAAATAATTTAAAAACTGATTGCCCAAACTTTGGCAACTTAGCTTTTCTGTCGTTTGCTTCCCGGTAAGGCGAAACTTCCTCGAGCGACGCCTGGCGGTCCACACCATTATCTTCTCCTTCCCCCCCGGCTAACTTGTGGGCGAAGGAACCTTCCTTTCTTTTGAGAAGAAAGAAGAGAAAATAAAGTTATGGAGCCTTGTGGCTCGTTACTGCTTACCGGGTGTGGATGCTGCACAAAATGTCAGATAACACATGCAAAATAATGATGAAAGCATGAAGTTGACAATTTGCACGCAACACATGAACTTTACTGATGCACGGGGTCTGCGCCCGGCTTTGTACAAAGGATTACATGCAACATCGGCACGACTTGTACAAAAGGTGGTTCCGGCAACCACGCCCTATGGGTAAAACTTACGAAGATGCTCAATGTTCCAGGAGTTGCTCACCGGAATGCCATCTTCGGTCTCAAGGCGGACAGCGCCATGCCTAGTGACTCGTTTCACCCGATAAGGGCCTTCCCACTTCGGTGTCAACTTGTTGGAATTCTTGGCGGATTAAACGCGCCGAAGAACAAGGTCGCCTTCCTCGAAACTTCTGGCACTAACTTTGCGGCTATGGTAGCGGCGCAAAGCTTGCTGGTAACGAGCAGCTCGTACAGCAGCCTGAAGACGGTCCTCCTCGAGGAGCAGCGCGTCATCTTGTCGCAGCTGCTCTTGCTCAAGCTCATCATAGCGAGTACTTGAGGTGACCCAGATACGAAGTTCCGTGGGGAGAACTGCCTCGCTCCATAGACTAGAGCGAAGGTGTCCGCCGGTGGCTCGATTTGGCGTCGTCTGATCGACCAAAGAACCACCGCAGCTCCTCAATCCAGTTTCTTCCGCACTTGTGCAGCCCGTCGAAAGTTCTGGTCTTGAGTCCTCGCAGCACTTCAGCATTTGCCCTCTCCGCTTGACCGCTGCTTCTCGGTGAGCAAATGTAAACGGCAGACCTTGGCGCCAAGATATTGGACGATCGCATGAAGGTGCGGCTCGTGAACTGTGTGCCGTTGTCGGTGATGATCCGGTTAGGAATCCCAAAACGGCAAACAATTGACTGAAGAACTTGATCTGCTGACGTGCTGTCACCTTCCTCATCGCTTCCACTTCCGCCACTTTGTGAACTTGTCGATTGCGACGTACAAGTACTCAAAGCCCCCGACAGCTCGGGGAAAGGGGCCGAGGATGTCGAGCCCCCAGACCGAAAATGGCCAGGATAAAGGGATCGTCTGGAGAGCTTGAGCTGGCTGGTGTATTTGCTTGGAATGGAACTGGCACGCTTCACACTTGGTTACTTGTGCAGTTGCATCCTGGAGGGCTGTCGGCCAGAAGAAACCTTGCCGGAAAGCTTTGCCGGCAAGTGCTCTTGCGCCAATGTGGTGACCACATATGCCTCCGTGTATCTCTGCCAACAGCTTATGTCCATCTTCCCGGTGAATACACTTCAATTTCACACCGTTGAGTCTTCTTATGTACATCGTGTTGTCGACAAACTGATACATACTTGACTGCCGGGCTACTCTCTCCGCTTCTTCTTGCTCTTCGGGAAGTTCTCCTGTCTGAAGGAAATGGATAATCTGCTGTGCCCATGCTGGAGCTTGCGGCTCGACAACAAGGACTAAAGGCACATCTGCTGCTGCGGGAACATCCGCTTCTACAGCAAGAACCTGCGGCTCAGCCGGAGCTTGATGTTCCCCGGCAAGCTTGCCGGAGCAAAACTTGTCGGGAGCGTCTGCTTCAACGAAACAAACCCTGGGGTTTGTCGGAGCAGACTGCTCCTCAGCACTCTTGGTGTTACTCTTGGGGACCTTCGCGGCGGCGATTTCAGGTAGCTCTGCCGCAAAATAGTCACCAGAAATCAACTTCCTTTTCTTGTTCTGTCCAGTTGATGGCATTACAGTTGGTTGAGTCAGCTTGAGCACAAAAATTCCTGGTTCCACAGGTAACTTGAGTGCGGCGCACTTTGACAAAGCCATCAAGAATATCATTCTGAGCTCTTGGAACATGTTCCATTTGCAGGCCTTCAAAGTGTTCTTCTAGCTTTCTCACTTCATCGACGAGGCTTCCATCAACGGACTCGATAATCTTTATTTACTTGGCGGACGACAAGCTGCGAGTCACCCCCGACAATGAGCTTCCGATCCCAAGGTCCATCGCTATCTCGAGACCGCAAGCAAGCCTTCATACTCTGCAGTATTATTTGTTGCTTGCTCCTTGGGAAAGTGCATTTGGACTATGTACTTGAGGTGCTCTCCGATGGGCGCGACAAGTAGTACGCCCAAGACCGGGCGCTTTGCAGCGAAAAAGGCACCGCCAAAGTACATCAGCCACTCTTTACTTGCCTCCTTGACGGGATGCTCATCTCGGAGTTTCTTCATCTTATGCTACGCCCATGCTGCTATAAACTCTGCCAATGCTCGCTCTGATAGTTGAAGTGCTTTCAAACTTGAGGCCAAAGCTTGACAGTTCCAGTGCCCACTCGACAATCCTGCCTGGTGCCCTTGGCACGTCTTGTCGAAGCAGAGATCGTGTTTCCCCTTAATCCGGGATTCTCATCAATACGGGCGTGGGTAACCCAACCGCGCCATTGATGGTGACGCTTGGGAGATAAGCGAGTTTTACCAGGCCGGTGGGGGACGCGTAAGACTTCGCCCGCCCCTATAAGGGATAAGGATTCACCTTCTCACCCACGCCTTCTTCCTCCTTTGCTTATCTATCTCCGCACTTTCGAGCTCCAGCGCCCAAGTTCGCAAGATCTCGTCTCAACCTTCTCCGACCATGTCCGAGCGGGAGGTAAATGGTTGGCCTCCACCGTTAAGGAGGAGCAAATCGCCAAACTGCGCGCGGCGCGGATACCTCTCCGGCGACATCACAGCACCGGCTGCCCGACGAGGGGCAGCTCATCCCCACCCCTGTGCCCCATGAGAGGGTTGTCTTTCTTTCCCACTTCCTCCATGGATCGGGCTTTCCACTTCACCCCTTTGTCAGGGGCTCATGTTCTACTACAGCCTGGATTTCCATGATCCGGCGCCAACTTCATCCTCAACATCTCGGCGTTTATCGTCGTGTCCGAGGCCTTCCTTCGCATCCAGCCCCACTTGACTTGGGCTCAAGACCTTCAATGTCAAGACGAAGGTAGTGAAGGGCATTCAAGCGGAGTGCGGAGGCGCCATGTTGGGCAAGATGCCCAACGCCCTTTGGTTCAAGGGCCTTCGTGGAATCCGTCAAGGGGTGGCAATCGGGGTGGTTCTACATCATCGAGCCGCGTGACCCTAAATAGGCGGCGGCCCCCGAGTTTAGATCTGGTATCCCCACGCAGCTCACCTCCCGGAAAGAGAAGGGCTTGCTGTGGGGTAGTTCAAGGAGCCGACGGACTCCAAGCCCGTATCAAGAAGCTGGTGAAGAAGCTCGGGCTGGTTAACGTGATCCGTGTCATGCCCGTCCGCGGATTCTCCCATGCCAAGAGCGGGCATTCAATCTATGGGAGTTCCATCCGAACAGCACCAGCGCTGAACAAGCTCTTCGACACAACGCACGAAGGCGCTGGAAGGTGCTGTTCAAGGCGCCGAAGCCCCGCATCCGCGATCAAGATCGCGGATTTCGCCACAGGCCAGCCGACGAGGTAAGTGATTCTACCCTTTACGGGACACTTGTTTTCATAGTTTGCCTCTATGCGGTTTTAATTTCCCTTTTCCTTTGACAGACTGGATGAAGAAGGCGGAGCAGATTACCGTCCGGCTCCTATGCCGAAAAAATCCAGAGACGCTCGTCTAGCGAGGCTGCTGGCTCGCACCGCACGTGGTGCCGGAGAAGAGGGCCAAGAAGGAGGCCACGGGTGCTCGAAAGAGCTCCGTTTTCAGTGTCCGACGACTCGGGGCGGACTCCTCCCGAAAATGAGGAGGAGGAAGAGGACTCTCTCCCGAGGAGGAGAGAGGAAGAGGAAGGCTTCCCCAACAGGGGAGGCCGAAGGGTCCAAGAGGGGAAGGACTATTCCCCCGGACAGCTCCGCCAACATCAACGTTGGCGAGGAAGAATGGCCTTCAAGGGCCAGGCCTCCGGCGAGATCGTAAGTATCCGGATTCCTGAATGATTTATAATTTCTTATTATGTGTCACATAGTGTCATTCTAATACCGCATGCTGCCTGTAGTCCGGCCAGTGATGATCTCCCCGCTTCATCAAGCGGGTCGTTGGCTCCGTCGGATGTAGACTCCATCCCGACCGCCTCCACCCCTCGCGACACCGAGGACGCCGAGGTGGGATCCCAAGAAGG
This sequence comes from Aegilops longissima, assembly GCA_021605205.1. Lineage (NCBI taxonomy): Eukaryota > Viridiplantae > Streptophyta > Magnoliopsida > Poales > Poaceae > Aegilops > Aegilops longissima. The sequence goes on from CM038679.1 coordinate 346,480,448, forward strand.
GACCCATCAGGGGGAGGCTCCGGAGGCGCCACAAGGCGTCCTCCCGGACTTTGCGCCGGACTCCACAGCAGAACCCGCAGTGGTTCCGGGGTCCGGCCGGCGGCCCCTTCGAACGAAGGGCAAGACCGTGACGCCGGCGGCTTCCGTCCAACCGGAGGCGCCGGACAACTTGTTGGAGGCGCTGAAGAGCGCTTCCATCGAGGAAGAACACCGCACTATTATGAGTGCGGTGATTCAGAAGGTGCAGCTCGCCAAGGGCGGGCTGACCGGCTCGCAGAGCCTTCTATCAGGCTTTGAGGTAAGAAGTTTAAAATATGCAATGTGATACCACATAGACAGTAGCCCCTGATGCTCGGTTCGGTGTTCGGAAAGAAAAGCCGGACTGAGGATCTGAAAAAAGATATATGCAGGGTTGCTAAAAAATTATGTCAATATGGGTTGCAGGCTGCGCTGCTGACCTCTGCCGCACTGACTGCGGAGGTCGGTGCTGTGAAGCAGGAGCTCGAGCGGTCCGAGCAAGAGCTCGGCCGCGCCAGGAAGCAGCTCCAGGACAAAGAAGGTGAGTAACACCACTTTGAACTTGTACCTTACAGAAAAGGATTTAGGTTGCAACAAAAAATAACAAGGATAACATGGGTGCTGCAGGGGCCACGAACGAGGTGGCGACCCTGAAGGAGGCCGTGTCCGTGGCCGAACGCAATGCGGCCACGGAACGGGCAGAGCGAGAAAAACAGGAGGCGCGGGTGGTGGTGGTTCAGCAAGAGCTCCAGGCTCTCATGGAAAAGCATGAGAGTTTGGAGCGTGACTCAAAGACTCGAGAGCCCGAGCTTGCCTCGGCTCTCGAAATTGCCAAAACCGCCAAGGCCGAGGCCCATAAGTCCCTTTAGGAGATTGAGTTGATGAGGAAAATAGCGGCGGGTAAGGCATTTTTCATGCAAAGCAAGCATGTGAATGTAAATTACGTGTTACTTACCCGAATTCGGAGCTCTCCAGGGGCGTTTGCAGATCTGCCTCGCAGCGTGTCTGATGCCGCCGCATTCTACCGATTCGAGGAGGGGAGCTCAACGGAGAAGGTCCTCTGGTCTCAAGATCTCGAGGCCGCCATCCGTGTTTCTAGCGACCAGTGAAGCAGCTGGTCGAGCTTCACAAGGTGGCCGAGCAGGCCATGAAGGGCCTCATAGTCCGGTGTGGCTCGGAGAGGCCATGCACAGGAGCTACTTCGCCTCGTCGACGGCTGGTGGATGCGTGCCCACAGGTGGAGGTTATGAAGCGCTCCGCTTTGTATTGCAGTGCTCGTCGGGCCCTTGCCCGCGCAAAGGTGCATTGGGCAAGCTGGATGCGAGAAGCTAATCATCGACGCGCCGCCAGGTGGGCAAGGAACATCGTCGCGCCGAAATGTACTATAAGGCTGTCTGAAGGGTGCCCGCAAGATTGCGGATGAGTGCCCCGTGGATGTAATTTTGAGTAAATTCGCAATGTGTTATCCTGCAATGAAAACTTTGTTCATATGCGCTAAGCAACGCTTGTTAATTTAAAATATTACCTTCAGGCGGCCGTTTATTAAATCGAGAGATGGCAAGTCGTCGGCTTCAGCCCCCATGCCATGAAAGTTGGGGTGTTCGGGATAAACTTGAGCGCTCTAGTTCCCATTTTTGGGTCCATCAAGGAGGCGCCAACACAACGAACAAGGCAACCGGACTTATAGTGCTTGAACACTCTCACTTAGCCATAGAATTCTATAATTTTAAATTTCGTGAAGCCCCTAGTATTCGAGGACCAATTGGGGCGCTATCCACGCCTTCGCCGGACATAATCCGAACTTCGCTCGAGCGGCGAGGTCTTTAAGGACCCGAAAGGACCTCTCGAACAGCGACCAGTCTCTCGCCTTATCATGACAGTCAGTTTTAGCTTTCTCCACTAAGGCGTTAACCTGGCTCAACCGGGGCGCAATCGCAGTGGTTCTCCCAGTGCTGCCTTAGCCGATAGAACGGAACATAAGGTGCCAAACATGGGAGCCGGGCAAACCCAACTATTGACCCAAGACATGATTCGGAGCCGATTCATATAATGCTATAAGTTCGGGTGCCGCACTTGTGAAAGTGTCGGACTTTATCACACCATAATGCGGAGAACATAAGCCCTGGTGTATTTGGCCGCACAGAGTGTAAGGATGCAACATGTCGTAAATGAACATATATGTATATATATAAGGTAATGCAATTATAGGCAAAAAAGTGCTGCATTTTATTCGAGAAGATATGCTATGAGTGCGGAATGATACAAATAGTGCGGAAAGCAAGGGATTGGACGAATTAAAGGCGTCTCCCTCCAGGGGTAGGCCGCAGAATGTTTATATTTAACAAATTTAATGCTCGTGATGGAGACCACCTGAGTGTTCGTCGCGGCCTTTGTCCTTCCCTGGCTGTTGCATCATGAGTTCGGCAGGGTCGCCGCCGGACATAGTTCTGTATAAAAAAGAGAAAAATAAAAGAAAAAAGAGCGACACACTTGGGAGCCCCTGGTGTGGTCGAACCGCACTCTGGGTCTGTTGTGGTTGTGCCTCTCCCCCTATGCCCATGGTATCTCCAAGGCGTAATTATGTACGCGGAGAGCTTGTCTTACAATTTTGCGAGGGCTGGGGTTGAGGCCGCATTGCTACGCGTGCTCGGAACATGCCAGGCGGTCTTGGTTGATGTTGCTCCGGGCGCGTTTGGTCGTGTCCGGTCGTTTAACGGCCGGACTCGAGAATTGCCTTAAAAGGCTGCTCAGTACTTCCGCCGAGAGCATTGTGTATGTTCCTCCGCTCGGAGGGAGCGCCCGTGTTTCCATTGACCGTGATGACTCCACGAGGGCCTGGCATCTTGAGCTTAAGGTATGCATAATGCGGCACCGCGTTGAATTTTGCAAAGAGGTTCGTCTGAGCAAAGCATGATAGCCGCTGCGGAACGGGACTATGTCGAAGATTAACTCCTCGCTTCGGAAATTATCCGGGGATCCGAAGACCACTTCCAGTGTAACTGAGCCTATACAATTGGCCTCGACACCTGGTATGACGCCTTTGAAGGTTGTCTTTGTAGGTTTGATCCTTGAAGGGTATATGCCCATCTTGCGCATTGTATCCTCGATAAAGCAGGTTCAGGCTCGCAGCCGCCCATCGACTCTCGTGAGGTGAAATCCATCGACGATTGGGTCTAAAACCAATGCGCGAATCCGCCATGGCGGATATCGGTCGGATGGTCTCTTCGATCGAAAGTGATCGGGCAAGAGAACCATGGGTTGAATTTTGGGGCGATGGCTCCATCGCGATACGCCCTTTAGTGCACGCTCGCTCCCTCTTGGGAATATGCGTTGCGTATATCATGTTTACCGTCCGAACTTGAGTGGGGAATCCCTTTTGTCCTTTGTTGTTCGGCTGCCGGATCTCTTCCTCGTCATCGCTGTGTAGCCCCTTGTCACTGTTTTCGGCGACTAATTTGCCTGCTTGCTTGAATACCCAACAATCTCTGTTGGTGTGGTTAGCTGGCTTTTCGGGGGTTCCATGTATTTGGCAAGAGCGGTCGAGTATCCGGTCCAAATTGGACGGGCCCGGAATGGTTCTTTTGAATGGCTTCTTCCGCTGACCGGGTTTGAGCTCGAATCCGGCGTGTTCGTCGATCCTCATTGCTGTCGCCATTAATGCGGCGTTTGTTTTTGTCTCGACGCAACCTGCCATTGCGGTCCTTGGTATCTGGACTGCCAGCATTTTTGCTGAGGTTGTTGCTGCGAGCTAGCCAGCTATCCTCTCCCGCACAAAAGCGGGTCATGAGTGATGTGAGGGCTGCCATGGATTTCGGCTTCTCCTGTCCTAGGTGCCGGGCCAGCCACTCATCGCGGATGTTATGTTTGAAGGCAGCGAGTGCCTCTGCATCCGGACAGTCGACGATTTGATTTTTCTTTGTTAAGAACCGTGTCCAGAATTGCCTGGTCGATTCGTCTAGCTGCTGGATAATGTGGCTTAGGTCATCTGCGTCCGGTGGTCGCACGACGCGTTCTCGAAGTTGTCGAGGAATGCGGCTTCCGTGTCTTCCCAAAGATCCAATTGACTCTGCGGGCAAGCTGTTAAGCCAATGCCGAGCTGGTCCTTTAAGCTTGAGCGGGAGATATTTGATGGTGTGAAGATCGTCGCCGCGGGCTATGTGTATATGGAGAAAATAATCCTCAATCCAAACCGCGGGGTCTGTTGTGCCATCGTAGGATTCGATATTAACGGGTTTAAACCCTTCAGGGATTTGATGATCCATTACTTCGCGGTGAAGCATAGTGGGTGTCTTGGCGCCTCAGATTGAGCAATATCGCGACGTAGCTCGAGAGAGCGTTGTCTGCTGTGTTCCGCCCAGCCGGAGTAGTTATGTCCGGCGAGACGGTATTCGTCGTGGGTCTTGGGGCGCCCACGTGATCCATAGATAGATCTGGATTGTCTTGCCTTGTCCTCCAATATATCCCGCAAGTCCGGCGCCTTCCCCCGTGGCTTCATGCTTTTTGAGCGATGTCGTGGTACGGTTTTGGTGGAGGGCTTGCACGCCTCTCTGTCGCGGCCACGAGGTGGCCGGTCTGCCGTATTGTGCGCTGGTGATGCAGGTTTGTATGCCTCCTCCTCTAATCGGGGGAGCAACTTGCGTTTTGGGTAACTTTTGGAGGGTCGTTCGAGTTCATACTCTTCGGCCGCGAGGACCTCGGTCCATCTGTCGGCCAGCAGGTCTTGATCAGCTTGAAGCTGGTTCTGCTTTTTCTTTAGGCTGTTTGCCATGGCCATAAGCCTGCGTCTGAAACGCTCTTGTTCGACGGGATCCTCAGGCACGACGAATTCGTCGTCGCCGAGGCTTGCCTCGTCTCCGGAGGGAGGTAAGTAATTGTCATCCTCGACCTCTTCGCTCTACCGCCTCTCGTGAGGGCTTGCTTCGCCTCCTCCTGCGCTATATCGTCTTTGGAGGGAGTTGTCTTCGCACTTTCGGGGTGTTATTATCTCCTGTGCGGAATCTCCATTCTTGCCGTGGCGGGATTTAGAGCGGTGCCACGACGCCGGGCGCTTGGGCTGTTTCTTTAAGGAATCGGCCTCCGCTGCTTCTTCGCCGTCCCCATCTTTTGGGGTGTCCACCATGTATATGTCGTATGACGAGGTGGTCTTCCGGTCCCGTAGGCACTGGTTCTTGGTAGTCTCCGCATCATCGTCCATACCGCCGATGTCTTGGAGTCGTAGTCAAGTATGTCGGTTAAATCGCCGATGGTGGCTACGAAGTGGGTGGTGGGTGGGCTCTGAATTTCTTCGTCGTCTGCGTCCCAACCGCCCCGGCCGTAGTTCGCCAGGGCTCTCGAATAGCGAGAGATGCTTCAATGAATTTATGATATCGCCAAGGGCGAAAAGCTGAAAGATGTCCGCAGCGGTGAATTCCATGATCGGCGCCTAATCGGATTCGACCGGCAGGGGCGCAGGAGGTTCGAGTCCGCGAGAGTCCGACACCTCGGAGTCTTGAGCTTTATGCGGGACAAGGTAAGTGTTCGCCCATCGCCGAGAAGTTGCCGCCCCGAGGCGGTGTCCAGCCATCCGCCCTCGATCCGAGCGACCGCTCCGGACTATGGGTCGAGCGGATTCATGTGCGGCCTCCAAGGTGCTGTCCGCGGCGAGTTAGGTCATGCCCATCGTGACAGCGCTGCACGCTTCGGCTGTGGCTCAGATCCATCGAGATCAAGTCCCCACGGATATCGGCCGTGAAGTTTAGGCTTCAAACCTGACTCGACGGCCAGGGGCGTAGCTTCGATCTGCTCCAGATGGCTGCGAGTTGGCCCGCATGCGGCGGCCGCCGAATCTGAAGATCTGTCCGGGAGAAAAGTCTCACCCAGGACTGCGTCGTTGTTGATTGAAGAGGCCATCAAGCCTATCGGTGACGACACGAGGAACTCTCAATGAAAGCACCAATGTCGGTGTCAAACCGCGGATCTCGGTAGGGGGTCCCGAATTGTGCGTCTAGGCGGATGGTAACAGGAGACAAGGGACACGATGTTTTACCCAGTGTTCGGGCCCTCTTGATGGAGGTAAAACCCACGTCCCTGCTCGATTGATATTGATATTGTGGATGTTTACAAGAGTGGATCTACCACGAGATCAAGGAGGCTAAACCCTAGAAGCTAGCCTATGGTATGATTGTACGGGTTGTTGATGTTCTAGTCCTACGGACTAAAGCCATCCGGTTTATATAGACACCGGAGAGGGCTAGAGTTACATAGAGTCGGTTACATTGGTAGGAGATCTACATATCCGTATCGCCAAGCTTGCCTTCCACGCCAAGGAAAGTCCCATCCGGACACGGCGAGAAGTCTTCAATCTTGTATCTTCATAGTCTTGGAGTCCGGTCGATGATGATAGTCCGGCAGATGATAGTTCGGCTGATGATGGTAGTCCGGCTATCCGGACACCCCCTAATCCAGGACTCCCTCAGTGACCATTGTGATGATCATTTATCTAATTAATTACCCTCTCTAGGAATTGATCAAATACAAGACGATATTGAACATGGATACTATGATGAGGATGATGATAGTGACAGTGATCTTGACGATGCAATGAGACACTTTGGTCTTATGGCTAATCTTCGCGGCTACATGGTTGGAGGAAAGGAATGGGTCCTTGATAGTGGATGTACTCATCATATGACCGGAGACAAAGATATGTTTCGTGAGCTTGCTGAAAACGACGGCCCTCGAAAGTATGTCACTTTTGGTCATAACTCAAAGGGTAAGGTGGTTGGCCTCGGTAAGGTGGCCATCTAACATGATAGCTCCATACAAAATGTCATGCTCGTTGAATATCTTGGGTACAATTTACTTTCAGTATCAAGACTTGCTGATTTCAGTTTCAATGTCCTATTTACTGATGTAGATTGCCAAGTGTTTCGACAAGACAATCATAAAATGGTCTTTACCGATGTACGTAGAGGTGATCTTTACATTGTTGATTTCACTAAAAAGGCTCAACCTAGAACTTGCTTAATTGCTAAATCTTCTAAAGGCTGGTTGTGGCATAGAAGGTTAGGTCATGTGGGCATGCAAAATCTTGATAACCTTATTAAAGGTGATCACATCCTAAGAGTACAAGATGTTATATTTGACAAGGATAGACTTTGTAGTGCTTGTCAAGAAGGAAAACAAGTTGGAGGGAGTCACCCCGTGAAGAACATCATGACCACGAGAAGACCACTCGAGCTACTTCACATGGATCTCTTTGGTCCCGATGCCTACAAGAGTCTCGGTGGTAACTCATTTGGTCTAGTCATAGTCGATGATTTTTCAAGATTTACGTGGGTGTTCTTTCTTGATGACAAATCGCAGGTCCAAAAGATCTTCAAAAACTTCGCTAGGAAGGCCCAAAATCAATTTGAAGTGAAGATCAAGAAGGTTCGGAGCGACAACGGAACAGAGTTTAAGAACGCAAATGTGGATACCTTTCTTGACGAACAGGGGATTTCACATGAGTTCTCGCCTACGTACACATCTCAACAAAATGGAGTTGTTGAGAGGAAGAAACGGAGTCTTATTGAGATGGCAAGAACGATGCTTGATGAGTACAAGACACCAAACCACTTTTGGGCGGAAGCGGTTGAGACAGCTTGTCATGCAAAAAAATCGCTTGTATCTTCACAAGCTACTCGGCAAGACGGCATACGAGCTCCTCACCGGTAACAAACCCCAAGTTGGATACTTTCGATTATTCGGCTCAAAGTGCTACATTCTTGATAAGCATCGTCATTCTAAATTTGCTCCTAAATCTCATGAAGGTTTCCTACTTGGTTATGGCTCAAACTCTCACACGTACCGTGTCTACAATAATTTCAGCCGAAAGGTTGAAGAGACGATAGATGTGAAGTTTGATGAATCTAACGGCTCACAAGTAGAGAAATTGCCAATTGATGTAGGAGACAAAGACCCTTCGGAAGCAATCCAAGACTTGTCTATTGGCAAGATTCGTCCGACGGAGGTGAAGGAGAGTACCTCGTCCGTCCAAGTGGAAGCTTCCACCTCACGACAAGGTGAACCAAGAGTTGATACAGAAGCATCCACAAGTGGGACACACCAAGACAAAGAAAACGAGGAAGCACACCAAGATGAACATCAACATCCTCCTTCTCCACCATGACAAGAGAACGACAACGTCAACAATGAAGAAGGCCAAGAAGAAGGACAAGATGAAGAACATGTTCCACCCCGAGCCAAGCAAAAGCTCCTACGAGTTCGAGCAAGAGTCACCAAAGACCATTCCGTCGAGCAAATCTACAATGATATCCAAACCGGGAGAATTACTCGCTCTAAAACTCGTTTGGCTAACTTTTGTGAACATTATTGATTCATCTCTAGCATTGAACCTATGAAGGCTGAAGAAGCATTGGAAGATCCGGATTGGATAAACGCCATGCATGAAGAGCTACACAACTTTGAGAGATATCAAGTGTGGACATTGGTTGAGAAGCCCGACAACAACCACAACATCATCGGTACCAAATGGGTGTTTTGCAACAAGCGAGATGAAGATGGACAAGTTGTTCGCAACAAAGCACGTCTAGTCGCCCAAGGCTACACTCAAGTCGATGGTATGGACTATGGTGAGACATATGCCCCCGTTGCTAGACTTGAGTCGATTCGCATCTTACTTGCTTATGCTAATCACCATGATATCACACTATACCAAATGGACATTAAAAGTTCTTTTCTAAATGGTGAAATAGAGGAGGAGGTTTATGTTAAGCAACCTCCCGGCTTTGTCAATCCTAAGAAACCTAATCATGTTTACAAACTTCACAACGCTCTTTATGGTCTTAACCAAGCTCCTAGAGCGTGGTATAAATGCTTGACCAAGTTCCTTATTGAAAAAAGCTTTGAAATTGGAAAAATATATTCTACTCTTTTTACTAAAAGGGTTAATGGAGAACTATTTGTGTGCCAAATCTATGTTGATGATATTATATTTGGTTCGACTAACCCTCACTTTGGTGAGAAGTTTGGAAAGCTAATGTCGGAGAAGTTTGAGATGTCTATGATGAGTGAACTCAAATTCTTTCTCGGTTTTCAAATCAAGCAAACTAAGGAAGGTACCTTTATCTCTCAAACAAAGTACACTAAGGACTTATTCAAGAAGTTCAATATGCAAGAAAGCAAAGGTATGACTACACCCATGCCTACTAGTGGACATCTTGATTTGACCAAAGATGGTGAACCAGTTGATCAAAAGGTTTACCGCTCCATGATTGGTTCATTGTTATATCTATGTGCCTCTTGTCCCGATATTATGCTAAGTGTGTGCATGTGTGCACGATATCAAGCGGCCCCTTAAGACTGTCATCTTAAGGCTGTGAAAAGGATAGTGAGATACTTAATACATTGGCATTTGGTATCCTAAGAGGTCTTCTTTCGATCTTGTTGGTTACTCCGATTCGGACTATGCCGGAGACAAGGTTGATAGAAATTCCACTTCGGGTACTTGTCAATTTCTTGGTAAATCTCTTGTGTGTTGGTCCTCCAAGAAACAAAACTCAGTATCCTTATCCACCGCCGAAGCGGAATACATTGCCGCTGGTTCATGTTGTGCTCAATTACTTTGGATGACCCAAAATCTCAAGGACTATGGGATATATGAGAAACATGTTCCATTGCTTTGTGACAATGAAATTGCTATCAAGATTGCTCACAATCCCGTGCAACATTCTCGAACTAAGCATATTGAAGTTCGTCATCATTTCATTCGAGATCACGTTGCCAAAGGGGACATTTATCTTAAGCATGTTCGCACTGATAAGCAATTGGCGGATATATTTACCAAACCGCTTGATGAGAAAGGCTTTTGCCGTTTGAGAGGTAAATTGAACATCATTGATGCTTCAAACGTGGAGTAGGAACTCCATTTGTATACATGCAAGGCATGAGCATTTGACTAATCCTTGATATTTCTTTCATGTTTTTATTTATATGTCTTGGATATATTTGCACCCTTGCATGCTATCTAACCCTTTTAATTACTTGGATGGATCTAAATCTATGAGATTGCAACCCACTGACATCTTGAGAAATATCTACATCACCAAGTCTCTACACAATCGTGGTTGAAAACAACGAAGCATGAAAATCTCCAAACATATCCTTTGACAAATTCTATATTAAGTTTTACGATTGTCATTTTGGATACACAAGTGCTCTTCCTTGCAAGACTAACCCATGTAGGTAGATGAACTCAAATTCCAAGTGGCGCTCCCAACTCTTGATGAGCTACATCAACCTTGAGCAACCCACACAAGTTCAACTACATGATCAAGATCAACACCACCACCCAAGGTATGTTATTCCATCTTAGAGAAGCTTTACTCCAAGTCATGGGTAAAAGCAACTCAACAAGATGAGAATACATCAAGATGCTTAAATGAAAAATGGTAACCCCATTTTGAGCTTAAACGATGAGTATGACCTATGATCAAGTGCCCTCACTTGACTCCTAAGTCAATATACTCTAACATAGGTGACCTTGTCGCCGCCCAATTCTAGATGAAGTTCTCTTGTGTTTCTCCGTGCTCTTGCATTTATCTCATCCATATTTGTTTCAAAAAAAACTTCATCTAGATTTCTTTTCTGTTCTGCATTCCCCGCATCCAATTCATTGCAAATCTTTCAGTAAATTCCTTGCAAATCCTTGTGAGATCTTACTTGCCTAGTGAGCTGAGGTGACAAGTGTTTTCACTGTGATGAACTCGGTCACACCGGTTTGTTTCCTTCGGTCCAACCGAATCCTTTCGGTACCACCAAAGCACACAACTCGGTGCTACCGATTTCACTGCAGACAAGACATCTTGCCACTTGTTCCTGCATTCTTTGTGCTCCAGCTCCACTCAATGATTATTTTCCTCTACCAGCATCACATTCGACTTGCTGCTTTGCTATGTGACTCAAGGACCAAACCCATTTGTAACAAAAATCCAGAAGAACCCTTCTTGGAAACTGATGTCAAAGGGGGAGAGAGAGATCACATCAAAGCTTAATCATTTATATAGGGAGAGAGAATACTCAGGGGGAGAGCGTTCTTCAACAAGGATTAAGAAACCCTAGATGCTTGCTGTTCAAGAGGAGAGAAGAAACATGTCTTTAAGAGGGGAAAGACATGTTCATATTTGATTGTTTGCATTAGCTCTATTTCTTTTCTTTGCTCTGATTTTATATTCCCTATCTTCTCCCAATATCCCATGCTAGATTCAGGGGGAGCAAGACATCTAAGGGAAGGAAATCCTTGAATTCATTGCACATCTTTACCTTCGGGGACATGTCTATATCCAATGGGGTACTCTGTACTCACTCTCTACATGTCTTCCCAATCTTGGTACTCTTGTGGTTTCTTTTGTTTGCTCTGGCTAGTAGGTGTATGCTACGTCTTGAGCTTGCGTTGGTTTTCCCCGAAGAGGAGAGGATGATGCAGCAGAGTAGCGTAAGTATTTCCCTCAGTTTTTCAGAACCAAGGTGTCAATCCAGTAGGAGGCCACGCGCAAGTCCCTCGTACCTACACAAAGCAAATAACTCCTCGCAACCAACGCGAATAGGGGTTGTCAATCCCTTCACGGTCAATTACGAGAGTGAGAACTGATAGATATGATAGATAATATTTTCGGTATTTTTGGTATAAAGATGCAAAGTAAAATAAAAGGCAAAGTAAAAAAGCAAAGCAATAATAAAGTGATGTAATATTAATATGATGAGAATAGACTCGGGGGCCATAGATTTCACTAGTGGCTTCTCTCAAGAGCATAAGTATTTTACGGTGGGTCAACGAATTGCTGTTGAGCAATTGACAGAATTGAGCATAGTTATGAGAATATCTAGGTATGATCATGTATATAGGAATCACGTCTGTGACAACTAGACCGACTCCTGCCTGCATCTACTACTATTACTCCACTCATCGACCGCTCTCCAGCATGCATCTAGAGTACTAAGTTAATGAAAACAGAGTAACGCCTTAAGCAAGATGACATGATGTAGAGGGATAAATTCATGCAATATGATAAAACCCCATCTTGTTATCCTCGATGGCAACAATACAATCGTGCCTTGCTGCCCCTCATCACATCGGGAAAGGACATCGCAAGATAGAACCAAAGCTAAGCACTTCTCCCATTGCAAGAACTACTAATCTAGTTGGCCAAACCAAACGGATAATTCGAAGAGACTTGCAAAGATAACCAATCATACATAAAAGAATTCAGAGAAGATTCAAATATTGCTCATAGATAATCTTGATCATAAACCCAAAATTCATCGGTCTCAACAAACACACCGTAAAAAGAAGATTACATCAAATAGATCTCCACGAGAGAGGGGGAGAACATTGTATTGAGATCCAAAAAGAGAGAAGAAGCCATCTAGCTACTAACTATGGACCCGAAGGTCTGAAGTAAACTACTCACACTTCATCGGAGAGGCTATGATGATGATGTAGAAGCCCTCCGTGGTGGATTCCCCTTCCGGCAGAGCTCCGAAACAGGCCCTAAGATGGGATCTCGTGGATACAGAAAGTTGCGGCGGTGGAATTAGGTTTTTGGCTCCGTTTCTGATCTATTGGGGTACGTAGGTATATATATGAGAAAGGAGTACGTCGGTGGAGCTTCGGGGGGGCCACGAGGCAGGGGGCGCGCCCTCCACCCTCGCGGCCGCCTCCCTCCTTTCTTGACCAAGGGTCCAAGTCTCCTGGATCTTATCTGATGAGAAAATCACGTTCCCGAAGGTTTCATTCCGTTTGGACTCCTTTTGATATTATGTTTCTTTGAAACACTGAAATAGGCAAAAAAAACAGCAAACCTGGGTTGGGCCACTGGTTAATTGGTTAGTCCCAAAAGTAACATAAAAGTGGAAAATAAAGCCCAATATGGTCCAAAACAGTAGATAATATAGCATGGAGCAATCAAAAATTATAGATACGTTGGGGACGTATCAGGCATCCCCAAGCTTAATTCCTGCTCATCCTCTAGTAGGTAAATGATAAAAAGAGAATTTTTGATGCGGAGTGCTACTTGGCATAATTTCAATGTAACTCTTCTTAATTGTGGTATGAATATTCAAATTCGAAAGATTCACGACAAAAGTTCATATTGACATAAAAATAGTAATACTTCAAGCATACTAACAAAGCAATTATGTCTTCTTAAAATAACATGGCCAAATAAATTTCATCCCTACAAAATCATATAGTTTAGTCATGCTCCATTTTCGTCACACAAGAATGCTCTCATCATGCACAACCCTGATGACAAGCCAAGCAATTGTTTCATACTTTAGTAATCTCAAACCGAAACTTTCACGCAATATATGAGCGCGAGCCATGGACATAGCACTATGGGTGGAATAGAATATGATTATGGGGGTTATGTGGAGAAACAAAAAAGGAGAAGATCTTACATCAACGAGGCTAATCAACGAGCTATGGAGATGCCCATCAATTGATATTAATGTAACGAGTATGGATTGTCATGCAACGGATGCACTAGAGCTATAAATGTATGAAAGCTCAACAAAAGAAACTAAGTGGGTGTGCATCCAACTTTCTTGCTCATGAAGACCTAGGGCATTTGAGGAAGCCCATCGTTGGAATATACAAGCCAAGTTCTTACAAGCCAAGTTCTATAATGAAAAATTCCCACTAGTATATGGAAGTGACAAAACAAGAGACTCTATATCATGATGATTATGGTGCTTCTTTGAAGCACAAGTGTGGCGAAGGATAGTAACATTGTCCCTTCTCTCTTTTTCTCTCATTTTTTCTCCTTTTTTTTGGGCCTTCACTTTTTTATGGCCTTTTTTTATTCCTCACTTGGCACAATGCTCTAGAAAATGATGATCATCACACTTCTATTTATTTACAACTCAATGATTACACCTCGATACTAGAACAAAGTATGACTCTATATGAATGCCTCCGGCGGTATACCGGGATATGCAATGAATCAATAGTGACATGTATGAAATAATTATGAATGGTGGCTTTGCCACAAATACTATGCCAACTACATGATCATGCTAAGCAATATGACAATGATGAATGTGTCATGAAGAACGGTATGGTGGAAAGTTGCATGGCAATATATCTCGGAATGGCTATGGAAATGCCATAATAGGTAGGTATGGTGGCTATTTTGAGGAAGATATAAGGACGTTTATGTGTGAAAGAGCATACATATCACGGGGTTTGGATGCACCGGCGAAGTTTGCACCAACTCTCAATGTGAGAAAGGGCAATGCACGGTACCGAAGAGGCTAGCAATGATGGAAGGGTGAGAGTGCGTATAATCCATGGACTCAACATTAGTCATAAAGAACTCACATACTTATTGCAAAACTCTACAAGCCATCAAAAACCAAAGCATTACGCTCATGCTCCTAGGGGGATAGATTGGTAGGAAAAGACCATCGCTTGTCCCCGACCGCCACTCATAAGGAGGACAATCAAATAACACCTCATGTTTCAAATTTGTTAAATAACGTTTACCATACGTGCATGCTATGGGACTTCCAAACTTCAACACAAGCATTTCTCAAATTCACAACTACTCAACTAGCATGACTTTGATATTATCACCTCCATATCTCAAAACAATTATCAAGCATCAAACTTTTCTTAGTATTCAACGCACTCATAAGAAAGATTTTACTATTTTGTATACCTAGCATATTATTATTAAGCAAATTATCATGCTATTTAAGACTCTCAAAATAATTTAAGTGAAGCATGAGAGATCAATAGTTTCTATAAAACAAATCCACCACCGTGCTCTAAAAGATATAAGCGAAGCACTAGAGCAAAACTATAAAGCTCAAAAGATTTAAGTGAAGCACTAGAGTATTCTAACAAATTCCAATTAATGTATAGCTCTCTCAAAATGTGTGTAAAGCAAGGATGATTGTGGTAAACTAAAAAGCAAAGACGCAAATAATACAAGACGCTCCAAGAAAAACACATATCATGTAGTGAATAAAAATATAGCTCCAAGTAAAGTTACCGATGGAAGTGGACGAAAGAGGGGATGCCTTCCGGGGCATCCCCAATCTTTGACTTTTTGGTGTCCTTGTATTATCTGGGGGGTGCCATGGGCATACCCAAGATTAGGCTCTTGCCACTCCTTGTTCCATAATCCATCAAAAGATTTCACCCAAAACTTGAAAAACTTCACAAGACAAAACTCAACAAAAATCTCGTGAGCTCCGTTAGTGAAAGAAAACAAAAGACCACTTCAAGGTACTGTAATGAACTCATTCTTTATTTATATTGGTGTTAAACATACTGTATTCCAACTTCTCTATGGATTATAAACTATTTTACTAGCCATAGATTCATCAAAATAAGCAAACAACACACGAAAAACAGAATCTGTCAAAAACAGAACAGTCTGTAGTAATCTGTAACTAACGCAAACTTCTGGAACTCCAAAATTCAGAAAAAATAGGGCGACCTAGGAAATTTGTTTATTGATCAGAATAAATTGGAATCACTATGTTATCACGTTCTGGTGATTTCTAACAATTGTTTTCGTGAACCGAAAGTTCCTGGAAATTACAGCAAGATCAAATAACTATCATCCAAGAAGATCCTATAGGTTTAACTTGGCACAAACACTAATTAAAACATAAACCACATCTAAACAGAAGGTAGATGGATTATTTATTCCAAAACAGAAACAAAAACTAAAAAACTAAAATAAAATTGGGTTGCCTCCCAACAAGTGCTATCGTTTAAGGCCCCTAGCTAGGCATAAAAGAAGGGATAGATCTAGGTATTGCCATATTTGGTTTTTAACTTTTTAGCAGGATCAAGCTCAAATCTGGGAGGTTCTTTACGTTTCCCTTCATATTCTGAAATTTTTAGATCATAATAATCCAACCGCTTATTGCAAAGAGTAATCAACATATTCATGCGGTGGATATTTCCACTAACGTTCTTAAGTGGTTCAAGAGACTTTTGTAAGATCTTAGCAATTTCACAAATTTTTTCAAAAACTTGTGTCTCTTCCTTGTTGGGAAGAGCCCCCTTTTGTTGAGGTAGTGTTCCCACTATACGTTCTATAATTTCAAGCGCAATATGGGGATCAATTTCAATAAAGTTGCCTTTAGCAACGCAGTCCAAAAGTTGTCTATGAGACATACTTAACCCAACATAAAAATTGTGAAGCAAAATTCTCAGATTAACTTCAAAGGTACAATTACGATAAGACTACATTATTCTCAACCAGGCATCTTTTAAGTTTTCTCCTTGTCTTTGTTTGAAGTGGAAGACTTCAAACTCGGGGGACAACGGAGTGGATAAGGGACTAGCCATGACGACAGGGCGAGCGAGAAAAAGGCAAACGGAAAAGAGAGGGTGAATAAAACGGCAAGGGTGAAGTGGGGGAGAGGAAAACGAGAGGAAAATGGCAAATAATGTAATGCGGGAGATAAGGGATTGTGATGGGTACTTGGTATCTTGACTTTTGCGTAGACTCCCCGGCAACGGCGCCAAAAATCCTTCTTGCTACGTCTTGAGCTTGCGTTGGTTTCCCCCGAAGAGGAGAGGATGATGCACCAGAGTAGCGTAAGTATTTCCCTCAGTTTTTGAGAACCAAGGTATCAATCCAGTAGGAGGCCACATGCAAGTCCCTCGTACCTACAAAAAGCAAATAACTCCTCGCAACCAACGCGAATAGGGGTTGTGAATCCCTTCACGGTCACTTACGAGAGTGAGTTCTGATAGAGATGATAGATAATATTTTTGTTATTTTTGGTATAAAGATGCAAAGTAAAATAAAAGGCAAAGTAAAAAAGCAAAGCAATAATAAAGTGATGGAAGATTAATATGATGAGAATAGACCCGGGGGCCATACATTTCACTAGTGGCTTCTCTCAAGAGCATAAATATTTTACGGTGGGTGAACGAATTACTGTTGAGAAATTGACAGAACTGAGCATAGTTATGAGAATATCTAGGTATGATCATGTATATAGGCATCACGTCCGAGACAAGTAGACCGACTCCTGGCTGCATCTACTACTAATACTCCAATCATCGACCGCTATCCAGCATGCATCTAGAGTATTAAGTTAATGAAAACAGAGTAACGCCTTAAGCAAGATGACATGATGTAGAGGGATAAATTCATGCTATATGATAAAAACCCCATCTTGTTATCCTCGATGGCAACAATAAAATACGTGCATTTCTGCCCCTACTCTCACTGGGAAAGGACGCCGCAAGATTGAACCCAAAGCTAAGCACTTCTCCCATTGCAAGAACTACCAATCTAGTTGGCCAAACCAAACGGATAATTCGAAGAGACTTGCAAAGATAACCAATCATACATAAAATAATTCAGAGAAGATTCAAATATTGCTCATAGATAATCTTGATCATAAACCCACAATTCATCGATCTCAACAAACACACCACAAAAAGAAGATTACATCAAATAGATCTCCACGAGAGTGGGGGAGAACATTGTATTGAGATCCAAAAAGAGAGAAGAAGCCATCTAGCTACTAATTATGGACCCGAAGGTCTGAAGAAAACTACTCACACTTCATCAGAGAGGCTGTGATGATGATGTAGAAGCCCTCCGTGGTGGATTACCCTTCCAGCAGAGCTCCATAACAGGCCCCAAGATGGAATCTCGTGGATACAGAAAGTTGCGGCGCTGGAATTAGGTTTTTGGCTCCGTCTCTGATCTGTTGGGGGTACGCAGGTATATATAGGAGAAAGGAGTACGTCAGTGGAGCTTCGGGGGGCACACGAGACAGCGGGCGCGCCCTAGGGGGGGGGCGCCCTCCACCCTCGTGGTCGCCTCCCTCTTTTCTTGACCGAGGGTCCAAGTCTCCTGGATCTTATCTGATGAGAAAATCACGTTCCCGAAGGTTTCATTCCGTTTGGACTCCGTTTGATATTCTGTTTCTTCGAAACACTGAAATAGGCAAAAAAGAACAGCAAATTTGGGCTGGACCTCCGGTTAATAGGTTAGTCCCAAAAGTAAAATAAAAGTGGAAAATAAAGCTCAATATGGTCCAAAACAGTAGATAATATAGCATGGAGCAATCAAAAATTATAGATACGTTGGAGATGTATCAGTGTATCTTTGTTACCTAACCTTGTTTACTCAGGTTCATTCCTTCCTAAGCCAACTCAAGACCACAAGATAAGTATATGCATCACAGTCATGTGTACGAGGATTTTTTGTTGATGTACATACTGTTTGCAAGAAGGACTCATGAGCATGAAGGTACATTTCCTATATTCACATCATTTGCTCGGATGCATATAACCAAGATACATGTAACACATTGCTTACTCTGTCAAGATTATGCATTCACATGCTCCTATATTCCATATTTACATGATTTCATACATGTAGGGGGAGCCTATGCATGTTACATGTCTTTCCAAAGCTTTATTTGTTATTATCTATATCTTTATCTGAAGCTTTGATGTATGTTGTCATCAATTACCAAAAAGGGTGAGATTGAAAGCACAAGTGCTCCCTGGGTGATTTTGGTAATTAATGTCAACATATCTCTTGTTGGACTAATTCTTCTACCTAGTATGTTTCACATAAGTTCAACAATGGAGTGGCATGGACTAGAGGATGTGGAACCCCTTCAAGATGCTGAGGATAAAGGATTGGCTCAAGCTCAAAGCCCAGGACTCTACATTTTCTATTTTAGTGATCCAAGATCAAATTGGGTCCATAGGAAAGCCAATACTATTAAGAGCGGATGAGGTGTTGCTTAATGGCTTGCTTGCTCAAAGTGCTTAGTGATATGTGTCGGTGTCAAAACCGGCGAATCTCGGGTAGGGGGTCCCGAAATGTGCGTCTAAGGAGGATGGTAACAGGAGGCGGGGGACACAATGTTTACCCAGGTTCGTGCCCTCTCGATGGAGGTACTACCCTACTTCCTACTTGAATTATCTTGATGATATGAGTATTACAAGAGTTGATCTACCACGAGATCATAGAGGCTAAACCCTAGAAGCTAGCCTATGATTATGATTGTTGTTGTCCTATGGAGTAAACCCTCCAGTTTATATAGACACCGGAGGGGCTAGGGTTACACAGAGTTGGTTACAAGGGAGGAGATTTACATATCCGAATTGCCAAGCTTGCCTTCCACGCAAAGGAGAGTCCCATCCGGACACGGGATGAAGTCTTCAATCTTGTATCTTCATACACCAGTAGTCCGGCCAAAGTATATAGTCCGGCAGTCCGAGGACCCCCTATCCAGGACTCCCTCAGTAGCCCCTGAACCAGGCTTCAATGACGATGAGTCCGGCGCGCAGATTGTCTTCGGCATTGCAAGGCGGGTTCTTCTCCAAATTCTGAGTACCTGTCGAGTAGTGTCCGGCTTCCCATGAATGTTGCACTCCTTGGCTTCTGCGCCTAATAATGGCTATCCTCCACGTGTCGAGCGAATGCGAGAAGTCGGGGCATTGTTACAGTTGCCACCCTAACCATGTGAGTAAATCATCTACTTAAAGAGCCGGGGATCCTCAGATCCAGATCACACCATCCTCCCACAGCGAGTATCCATCGGAGCGCGCCCGGAAAAGTCCATCCCATCTTGGCCGGCCATCGCAGCTCCTCCTCTCGCTCCCGTAGCCCTAAGCCAGGCAATTGGAAGAAGTGTTCCGTCCCCCACAACCAATTAGTAGAGTTACAGACCCAGGGGTTTCACCCTCCTGCGTATATGGTCCCCGCCCGATCCGGACTAGCCACTTACAATGGCGGGGAGCAAGCGGAGAGCTTTCCCAACCCATCCATGGGGGAGCGGGTATGCCTTATCCCTTACTTATTAAGGGGACTTGGATTTCCAATCCATCCGTTCAATGGAGAAGCGGGGACAACCCATGTGGCACTTCAATGGAGAAGACGATGCCACCCGCTGCGGTCGTAAAGGACCGGACTCCGTCGCTGCTCTAGCGAAAATATTGTCCGATTTATATAAAGGAGAGGAAGAGGAGTTCATCCGAATTAAGCCACGGGATGGATTCTCCATGTACAACCCCCCAAACTGGGTGAGCTGCTACTTTTTACTCCGGACCTTCCTGCATTCTTCATCATAAATATTTACCTTGCTATTTCATAGCAGGAACTGTGAAAAGATGTGAGGGAGGTCTACAGCCTGTCTCCACAGCCAGAGGACCCTGACCGGTGTCGGCGTTCTGGGAACGGGGGTCCCCAGACTTGCCTGCCTGCGGCCTGCAGCGTGGCTCAAGTGGGGGCCCAGCGTGGCCTAGCTTCATCAGCTCAAGCTCAAGACCCTCGCGAGGGGCCAAGCCTCACGGGGCGGACGACAGGAACCTTCCTCAGGAGCAGCCTCATCAGGCATGCTCACGAGGAGGCGGAGAGATCAAGGCAGGGTACCTCACGAGGGTGCCCTGTGACGCAAGCCATGACGATCGAGGCCAGGCGGGCGCCAGGCGGGCGCCAGGAGGGCGCCGGCCTGCGCAGTTTCCTCATTTCCCCTTTGGTGCAAAGGAGGCCAGCACAGACCATGGCATCATGCAAAGGTTACCGCTTCGGTGCAACAAGACCAAGACCAGCAGAGCGGCAGGAAGGAGGTCACCGTGGAGCCTAGGACGGCGTCACCGTCAGAGCCTTTGGCAGCCGAAGACCAACTTTAGTCAGGATAAGTGTACTAGATGTTCCCCTCCAAAATGGCCAATTGTTGGCGCCCTTCCCGCTCATTATTTGGGAAGAGGCCCAAGGCCTCCCTCTATAAATAGAGCTAGCCACCACAGAGTAGAGGCAATCAATCAATCAATCAGAGAGAGAAGCGACTGGACTCACCCAAGAAGTTCATTGCACCAACTCAAGAACAGCCCCTCGCGAGGCTGTCCTTCCTTTGTACTGTTTCATCATCATCCCCTGAGGCAATCGACCACACCACACACTGGAGTACGGTATTACACCACATCGGTGGCTCGAACCAGTATAAACCTCGTGTCTCTGTGATTGTTCTTCGTTCGTAGTTTAGATCCCTCGCTAACCATCATGCATGAGCTGGTAGGGGAAAGATCTCCGCGCGCACCCTAGTGTTCGAACCTCAAGGGTCTGCCGGAACCCGAAATCCGACATTTGGAGCGCCAGGTAGGGGTGCACCGGAATCTTTCTTTCACTGGTCATGTGTGATCTTCCGTCGTGTCCATGACCGACGCTCGCCGAGCTCGCGCCGAGCGCCGGGCTGCTCGCGCTGCTCGAGTCGCCCAGACGGCTCCCGTCGGCGGACACCCCCGTCGTTCCCCTTCGCCTGCCGCCAACGCCGCCACCGGCCCGACGGGGAACGAGCAGCAGGCCTCGTCCCTGCATCCATCGGTGAGGCGAGAGGGCCGCACCGCCACCCCTTCGCTCGCCCTTCTGGTTCTTCGTCTCGCGCACACCGCGCTCCCATGGAGGCTCGAGCCGCGCTCATCGGGGCAAACGAGCTCCTGCGCTACCGTCCCGTCGACGACGTCTACGAGGAGTGGCTCGACCGCGTAGCCGAGCTCGTCCACGCCGCAGGGGGATCCCCCGCGCCATCCCTCTCGTTGCCTCGCCCTTCACCCCGCACGGGAGGCAGGGAGCCGGAGGTGCCCCCGCCACCTCCTCCCCAAGAAGGCGCCCTGGCTCCAAGGCGCGTGGCCCCGGGCCAAGACCCTCCGCGTCCGGCGCCCGCGCACCAAGAAAGGAGCTGCCAGGAGATCCCTCGTCCCCAAGGAGGTGCTCGCGTGCTCCCAGCACCGGAGCGCCGCGACCACACTCCAGCACCGCCGCATCAAGACCCCGCACTGCTCCAAGCAGTGGTGCGCGGGAATCCACAAGAGCAAGCTCTGTATCAGCAGAGAGCCCCTGTGGCCACTGCAGGCTCCCGCGCCTTCACCGCCGAGCTACGCAGCGTTGCATGGCGCGGCAAGTTCAAGCCAGACCTGCCTCCTCGCTATGACGGCACTGCCGACCCCGCAGAGTTCTTTCAGCTCTACGAGCTGGGCATCGAAGCCGCCAACGGGGACGAAAAGGTCATGGTGAATTGGTTCCCCATGGCGCTGAAGGACGGAGCCCGAACCTGGCTCCTGAACCTGGCTCCCGGCATGATCTCCTCCTGGGACGAGATGCGCACCCGCTTCATCGCCAACTTCCAAGGCACTCGCGACCGGCCTCCGGCCGTGAGCGACATGCGCTGCATCAAGTAGCAGCCAGGAGAGACCCTGTAGAAGTACATCCAGCGCTTCAACAACGCCCGTCTCAAAATCCCCCAGGGTGACTGAGGAAGCCATCATCTTAGCCTTCTCCGATGGCGTGCGTGACGTCAAGATGAAGGAGGAGCTAGCAATGCATGAAGACCTGTGCACATCCCTGGAGCTGTTCAACTTGGCGATCAAATGCGCCAGGGCTGAGGAAGGGCGTCTCTCCCTCCTCGAGCTTCCAGCTGCCGATCCAGAAGAGAAGAAGCCCAAGGCCAAGGACGTGAAGCGCAAGGGGGCTGCCGTGCTCGCGGCAGAACCAGACACCAAACAAGGCAGGGATCAGCCCGAGTCATCCAAGGGCAGCCGGTACTGCGTGTACCACGACCTCCACACCCACAACACCAACAAATGCCAGGAGCTCAGGGCCGTGCGAGAAGGGCGTATAGGCCGACGCCCCGAGCGCAATGATCAGGGCTACGGCCGAGGAGGAGGAAGAGGCACAGGATGCTGGGAAGACCGTGGCCCTCGCCAAGGATGGCGTGACAGACCTCGCGAGGACCGTTGGCAGGACCAGCCTCGCGAAGGAGGTTGGAGGGACCAACCTCGCAAGGATCGCCCTCAAGGCAACGCAGGGCTCCCACCTCTGTCGCAGCCGCCAAGGAGGTACGAAGACAATCATCGGGGCCGAGGGGCTGGGGCTTCCGGTGGCAGCCATGATCGCTTGCATCCTGGGTGGCGCTCAGGCCCTAGCCTCTCAGCGCATCTTCAAGTAGTTTGCTCGCGAGGTGAATGCAGTCCTCCCCAAGCCAGAGGCCACGCGCCCTC
The DNA here is from genome assembly GCA_021605205.1 of Aegilops longissima. NCBI lineage: Eukaryota > Viridiplantae > Streptophyta > Magnoliopsida > Poales > Poaceae > Aegilops > Aegilops longissima. The sequence goes on from CM038679.1 coordinate 346,503,504, forward strand.
TCAGGTGGTCGTCTTGCGCTACCACGTTCAGCTCGGCGGATCAGCTCAAGTGCGCGGCAACGGCAGAAGTCCTCCCCATGCTTTGCTCACCAGTCATCAGCAACGTGCAAGTCACCAGGACCCTCATCGACGGCGGAGCAGGACTCAACGTCCTATCTGTCGAGACGTTCAACGATATCCAAGTGCCATAAGATCAGCTTCAGCCGACCAAGCCATTCTCAGGAGTCACCGATGGTTCCACCGTCCCGATAGGGCAAGTTCGCCTCCCCGTCACCTTCGGGCAGAGCAACAATTACCGCACCGAGCTCATCGACTTCGACATCGCCCACATCCTCCTGCCATACAATGCCATCCTCGGGTACCCAGCTTTGGCCAAACTCATGGCAGTGACTTACCATGGCTACAATGTCCTCAAGATGCCAGGAAGCGGAGGAGTCATCACAGTGACTTGTGAGGAAGGGGATGCAGTGTGCTCTCTTGAATGTGCTTTCCAAGCCGCAGCAATCGAGGACCCAGATCACAGGAGCGGGAGACTTCCCGAGGGGATCCCCAAGAAGAAGAAGGCTTCGCCTGGTTCAAGCCCTCGTGGGGCAGGCACCTCCGGAGGCCTGGCAACAGGACCCGCGCCCGTTCAAGGGGCGCCACCCTCTGTCGCATAGGGAGGTGCGCCCGGCACCCTCCTCAGGCAGGGCTCGGGGGCTCTTTCATGGCGAGCCACCGACCTAGCCGGGGTCACGAGGGAGGTGCTCAGGCACAACTTGGAGGCGTGCTTCAAGGCACGTTTCCCTCAGGAAGATGTGAGGCAAGGAGGGCCAAACCCTCAGGAGTTCATTGCGAGAAGCACCCAGGAGCTACAGGAGTTAAGAGTCATGCGCGGCTGTCACCGCTTGCCCGTCGTGGCCCCACATCCAGGTGAGGATGCTGGGCTGCGGATCTGCATCAACATACCAGCGCTCAACCAGGCCGCGTCTCAGGAGCGCCTCTGGCCCTCACGCGTGGGATGCTGCGAGGGTCCACCTCACAGCTACATTCGCATGCCTTTCGGCCTGCCGAACGTGATCGCCGCCCACCAGCGCCTGCTGAGGTCTGCTCTGGAAGCTCAGGAGGTCAAGCAACGCGCGGTCCTAGCAGAGATGGAGATGGCTCTCGAGGAACCCCCCGTACCCCCGGAGCCTCCTGAGGCTCCAGGTCCGGAGGGCTCCTGAGGGCCGGCTTCCTCGTCGCGTGTCATCCGCTACCTCAACGTCCCGCCATCTCCGACCATATCAGGTGACACCTTTCCAAGTTCCGTTTTTATTTGGGAGTGCCCCTCGAGCTGCGTCCTTCCCTGGCCGCGTGGGTCCGTCCCTGCGGCATGTATCTGTTTTGCTTATGTTCTTTACTTACCTTGCTGGGGGCGCCCCTCGGGCTGCATCATCCCCAAGCTGCTCAGGCCAGACCCAGCAGCGTATGCTTTCTCCACACCTATCTAGATGGATTTGCTCCGTCGCGCTTAACCCAATTCACACGGTTATTGCCTACTACCTGTCGCGGGCCTCTTCGCCCTAATGCAAAGCGCTTGCACTTTAAAAGGGGGGTACCTGAGCATCGCGACTCATGGGCTCTTACTGGCTCTCCAGCCCTCACCCCCTGGCCTTGACCCACGGCATCGCGACCTGTCATACCAGCGGCGGCTGAGCTCGCTCGAGGGCCGGGACCTGAAGACGTAGAGCATTTGCATTGTAACCCTGCAGGAACACACCGATGATAAAGGCCCAGAGCCAGGGGCAACCCGCCTCAAGGTAGGGCCTCATGAGTCCCGCGCTGGCTCACGGGTGCCCAGATACACCTCTCCTAGCCGTACCATGCCGGCCACGTGTCAGGGCGGGGCTGTACACGCCCCGGTGGCTCCTCCCGGAGGGGAGCCCCCTCCCACGAACCAGTGGAAGCACCATGCTCCGCGCTGGCTGACGACACTGCCGAGCAGTGGCTATGCCCGTACACATACGGAAGCGCTATGCTTCGCGCTGGTGATAAACAACTGAGGGCGGCTCACAACCGTATCAACATCAGGGAGCCCAGAGCTCAGTGTCCGGCGCCATTGCAACGCCTCCCCTCGGGAGAGCCGCGCGAGGGGGCAGGACACGGGGGCTGCGCCCGGGCCACGCCCGAGCGTACGCCACCCAGCCAGGTCCCTCGGAGCTAGTCATCGCGCGTCTCCCCGAGCGGAGCCAAGGTATGAAAATTCGTTTGAACGTCAAGGGGGACTCCTGAGCATCGCGACTCAGGAGTCTAACTGGTCATGTATGCCCCTCACTCCTTAGTCCCGTCCTAGGTCTCCGGTCGGGGCTAACGGCGGCTGAGGTATGCGCGGGGTCGGGACCTGCCGACGTAGAACGACCAATCCACTCCTATGCCTCCTGTCCCTACTTGTTGTTCGCGCATCAAGGGGGACTCCTGAGCATCGCGACTCAGGAGCCTAACTTGCCACGTAGCCCCTCACTCCTTGGTCCCGTCCTAGGTCTCCGGCCGGGGCTAACGGCGGCTGAGGTATGCACATGGTCGGGCCTTGCCGACGTAGAACACATGCAAGTAGGAGGGAAGAATGCGAATTCAAAGCAAATATTACAAGCCATAAGTTGTTTCACAACGCCAAACACAAGTTTAAACGCCTCCACGAGGCATGGTGCATGTTGCAGGAATTAAAACAGAGCGGAAGCTGCGAAGGGATCACTCTCCTGTGGTGCCCCCACCTCCCGAGGCCGCGGAGCTGGCGGCACCACGCCCAGGCAAGGTGCTGAAGGCGCGAAACTTCCCCAGCAGGGCCTCGGCTCGGCCTTTCACGGCCTCGGCAACGGCAGTGGCAAGGTCGCCGCTCACGGGCTCCAGCAGGCCGTCAAGGTTGACGCTGGGGTCGCGAAGGTAGACATGGCTGAGGATACGCTTCACCGCCGCAGAAGACAGGGCATGAGCCTCGGCCTCGGCCGTGGGGCCAAGGTCGTCTGCGACATTTTCAAGTGCTCGGACCAAGAAAGGAAGCAGCACGGCGGGGCCATCCTCTGCACCAGCCAACGGCTTCTCCAGGCCACCCTCGTAGAGCGTCTTCAACGCGGCGCGAGCCTTCTCCTCCAACTTGGCGAAGGCCACCCGATCCTCAGCCAGGATCTTCGCCTTCCTATCGAGCTCAATCCTCTCCTCCTTCAGCGACTGTTCCAGCATCTCCAACCGGCCACAGCAGCCATCAAGCTCGGCGTCACGGTCCCTGACGGCGGCCTCCCGAGCCTCCATCTCCTTCTCCTTCTCCTGGCGGCCGCGGACCTCCTTAGCGAGCTCGTCACGCAGGCCTTGCAGCTCGACCTCCAGCGCCTTGCAGCGGTCCCGGGCATCCGAGGCGTCGCCCTGGGCAGCATCGCGAGCGGCCCTGGCCTGGCGGGCGGCTTTCTTCTCCCCATTGGAGGCCGACGCAGCTTGGCTTAGCACCGCTCGAACGGAGGCAGCAGAACGGGCCCAGCCGGAAGCCAGCTCCAGGCGCCCAGCCACCAGACTGGGATCAGCGTTCCGGAGGTCCTCTTGCAACCGGCTCAGCTTGCTGGCAGCCTGATCCAGGATGGCCGAGGGATCAGAAGGGGTTGAAGCCGGTGGAGCAGGTGTAGAAGACGGCAGCGTGATCACGGTTTGGGAAGGAGGAGCCCCCTGGGGCTTGGGCACCTCAACGACAACGTCAAGCGCAGGCACCTCCAGAGTTAGCGGGGCCACGGGGGCTGACTTGTCACCAGAGTGCCCCTGCTGGGCTCGCGAGGATGACCTGGCAGGGGAGGCGCGAGCTTCGCTGCCTCCTTTCCCCGCAGACGGAGCCGCAACCACGACAGGCGAACCCGTCTCAAGCAGGGCCGCAAGAGCCCCCTTCGGCCTTTTCGCTGCGGGTGCCGACCTGGTCAAGAGAATACGGACGTCAAGCCCCGGCGGCAGAAGCAAAGCAAAACACAGATCGAGCACTTACTGGTCGCTGTCCGCGGGCTCAAGCAGCCTCCGGCCGAACTTGAAGCCTGAAAGCCTGCAGCTAGGGTCAGCCTTGGGAGGCCCGGAAGCAGCGGGCGTGTCGGGAAGGCCGAAGCGGGCCTCAGACTGCCCCGGAGTTAGAACGGACCACAGGGGAACCAGTCCCGACCTGCCTTTCCTCGGAACCAGGGGAGAATCCTCTCCTCCTCGCCTGGCACCGGCCTCGTCGTCGTCCGGCATGGAGCGAAGGGCGCGGGACCTGCCCCGAGGGAAGGAATCACCTGATTCCTTGCCAGCCGCCTTGAAGTCAGACTTTTACTCATCCACCTCTTCTCCTTCTTCCTCGCTCCCGCTAGAGTTGCTGGAGGAAACGTTCACCGTCGCCAACATCGTCAGATCCTCGGGAGCCCCGGCGGGCACCAGCCCCTCGCCATTGAAGGTGGGCATGGCGCTCACCACTTGATCCCAGACGTCGCGAAGGAACAGGGGGACGAGAGCGCCCTCCGGCTTCGCCACGTCTCCCCCGACCAAGGAATGGAGAGCCGCGGCCAGATCTTCGTCAGAAGGGCCTCGGAGGTCAGGTGAAGGGTGTCGCCTGCCTCCCCAAGCCTCCACAGCGGAAGCGAATGCTCCCGGAGCGGAGCCACCCGGTGTTCCAGGAACTCCCTCAGGAGCGTGGCCCCAGTCAGCTTCGCCGCCCCCCAAGCTACCTGGCCTCAGGTCCGCATCTACCCTCTCCAGCATCATCTTCGCACGAGAGTCGACGAGCTCTGCGGCAAGACCATGCATCAACGGGCATGGGCGGCCCCGACGGCAACACCAGTCGGGGGTGGATGCGCCCAACATCCATCATGACCCATTTGCTCCTGAAGCCTTCGATCCTCTTCCCGGGCATGGAGATGGAGTTGGAGCTGGAATATGCGACAAAGCTCGCGCATGCAGTAATGGAGCCACGGGAGACCCGGAGGTAAAAGTAATGGCGCAGCAAAGCCACCGAGGGCTTTATCCCAACGCCTCACAGTAGTAGGCGAAAATCGCCAGGAGAAGAACAGAGTTGGGGTGGAGATGCAGAGCTTGCAAGTTGTATTGGCGGAGAACAAAAAAGAAGAACTCGGAAAAAGGAGGGACCAGACCGGCGATAATGGCGCTCATGAAGAACGGGTAGAAGGTGCTCCTCTGGCCTTCAGGCTGGTCGGAGCCGGCCTTGAGCACAGTCGCTCCCTTGTTGCCCTGCGCCACTATCCTTCGGCGCACGAGGACGAGATTCTTCGCCGACACAGTCGGAGGATCCAAAGCCGAGTGGTACCAGGCCTCAGGCGGGGTCTTGCGGGGCGCCATGGCTTGCAGGATGGAAGGATTGGGACAGATCTGGAGGTTTTCGGAAGCAAAGAGGAGACGGGCGAGAAAGGGGATCTGGAGCAAGGCGAGCAAGAAGCACCAAGCCTGGCCCGGGCTTCCTTTTTGTCAGAAGGACGGTTACCGAGGCGTCGTGGAGAGCGGAGACGCCCACGACCAATCAATCGCCACGCGGCGCCCAAGGCCGCAGGCTGTTAGGGACCGTGGCGCTTCGCACTTGTCCCTTCGCTTCTCTGCTAAGCCAAGTCTGGGCGCGCATTGGTCCCGGGGCTATCACCGGCGCTCGGGAACGGGGTCCCCAGACTTGCTCGCTGCGGCCTGCAGTGTGGCTCAAGTGGGGCCCAGTAGCGGCCCAGCCGTTAGCTCAAGCTCAAGACCCTCGCGAGGGGCAAGCCTCATGAGGCGGACGACAGAACCTTCCTCGGGGCAGCCTCGTCGTAGGCTCACGAGGAGGCGGAGAGATCAAGGCAGGGTACCTCATGAGGGTGCCCTGTGACGCAAGCCATGACGATCGAGGCCAGGCGGGCGCCAGGTGGGCGCCGGCCTATGCAGTGTCCTCATTTCCCCTTTGGTGCAAAGGAGGCAAGCACATGCCAAGGCATCAGGCAAAGGTTACCGCTTCGGTGCAACAAGACCAAGACCAGCAGAGCGGCAGGAAGGAGGTCACCGTGGAGCCCAGGACGGCGTCACCGTCAGAGCCTTTGGCAGCCGAAGACCAACTTTAGTCAGGATAAGTGTACTAGATGTTCCCCTTCAAAATGGCCAATTGTTGGCGCCCTTCCCGCTCATTATTTGGGAAGAGGCCTAGGGCCTCCCTCTATAAATAGAGCTAGCCACCACAGAGTAGAGGCAATCAATCAATCAATCAGAGAGAGCCCTAGCAGAGAGAGAGGGAGAAGCGACTGGACTCACCCAAGCAGTTCATCGCACCAGCTCAAGAACAGCCCCCCGCGAGGTTGTTCTTCCTTTGTACTGTTTCATCATCAGCCCCTGAGGAAATCCACCACACCACACACTGGAGTAGGGTATTACACCACATCGGTGGCCCGAACAAGTATAAACCTCGTGTCTCTGTGATTGTTCTTTGTTCGTAGTTTAGATCCCTTGCTAACCATCACGCATGTGCTGGTAGGGGAAAGATCTTCACGCGCACCCCAGTGTTCGAACCTCAAGGGTCTGCCGGAACCCGAAATCCGACAACCGGGCCTCCGACCCCGGACTTGAAGAAGATCCAGACACATTTCTGGAGCTCATCGATAGGACGTTCTATCAGCTAAGCTGCGACGGTGCCTTGGTGGCCATCATAGCCGATTATCCTGGGCTGTCCCTGCACCGCACGTAAGTAAAACTGTAGTCCCAACTTCCGAGAAGGATCCCTTTTTTGCACTTCACCCACCGCACATATGTGGTGTCTTACAGGGAAGGCCCTCGAGATGCCATGCCGAACCCGAAGTGACTCACCAACAAGGGGCAACGAAACTGGGTAGGCTTAAAAGGAAGGTGGTCAGGACTGAGACGTCGTCGCAGATGTATGAAAAACAACCCTGCTCCGCGGTTGTCGTATTTAAAATATAATAACGTCCATGGTTCCTAGCAGGAAAAACGCTCGCCAGACCGTATCCGGAGAGCCTGCCGGCCACACCTCCACTAGCCGGGCTCCAGAGCCGGACTTAGAGGCAGGTGCTAACGTGGGGACAACGCCGGATGTTCCTCCTACAGAGGATGCTGATAGGCTGTCCGCTACGAATTCCGAAGTGGAGAGTGCCATGAATCACAGGCGTCGCCGGGCCGTACTCTGTGACCATGGTTTCTCTGAAGAGACGTTCGATGCCTTCAACTCAGGGGATGCGTACATCCGAGCTGCTCAAAATGGTCTTGCCAGAGCCACAGACCAGTACGTAAAGGATATACGGGTAAGGAAATCTGATAAGTATGTATATCAGTAGCCCCTGAGACTTGAAACAGTTGGTACAACTGATTTAAGGATCATTATTTGCGTAGATTCTTACGGAGAAGAATACCCAGTTGTCTCAAGAGCTGGAGGAGTGCAAAGCCCAGCTACAGGCTGGAGTTGCCACAAGGAAGGAGTCCAAGAAGGCCCCATCTGGTAACACCTGTTCCTATCAAAAAGAATGACATATACCAGTTAGTATTTCGCATGCATGCAAATCTAACAATAGATTCAGCAGATGATCCCGGAGTGAATCCGGAGGTCGTGCGAGGGGATGAGCAACATGCTCAACGACAGTTAAAGGCTGGCGAGCGCGTGCTTATGCAGGTTAGGTAGGAGAAAACAATCTCCAAGATGCCAATACCTGGCTGAGTGTTGAACTGAAAGATGTTTGGGCCCAGCTTGCTGACTCCGTAAAGGAGAATTAGAGGCTTCGACGCGACATTTTTGGTAAGTTCTTCAACAAAATTTTATAGAGTTTGGCGAAGAAACAGGCTAACAGAGTTATATCTGTAGGTATGCTGACGGGTCGTCCCGCAGAGGAGATGCCCGGGTCTGCGGGTGATCTTCTGCCAGAGCTCTCACAACTGCACGAACAAGTTCGGCAGGTGATGCAGGGCATTGCCCAAGCCTTGTGGCCCTCTGCCTCCCTGCCAGGAGGCATGGGAGAGCTTGTAGAGATTCTCAAGGGAGCGCGGCGGCGCTTCCGATTATGGAAGTTATCTGCCTGCCGACAAGGTGCAAGGGAAGCCTGGGCCTTGGTGAAGACTCGATATACCAAGGCTGACACGAACCACATGGCCGAGGTAGGTCCTGTGGGGTCTGATGGGAAAGAGATACCTGTCAGTTTGGTGTATGACTAGGTGAAATTAGCCGCAAATATTCCCAACAAGATTGTAGGCCTGTTGGATGGTATAGAAGAAGAATTTAGTCAGTCTAAGTGACTGTGTACTTCAAGTGACATATATTGTCCCTAGTCGGATTGTAAATCATTTGTCATCGCGGACCTTTTCGCTTCGACCTCCGGACCCGACAGTCCGGAGTGTATCCGAATACCCGCTCAGTTATGTAAAAACCGGGGTACACGTGGAAACCAGGCGTAGGGGTCATAAGTGCTTGAACAGACAAGTACCCAACTAGCTATGTTATATTACATGGATAGTAAGAAACATCTTCCAAGGAGAATAGTTCCGTTAAGGGTTCCTTTCCATGGGTATGCATGCATTAATGTGCATGTCCGAACTGCGAAAAGAGATGCGGGATATAAACATCTGGGGGCATTTATTGAAATAAGTAAAAGTCATCTTTTGTTCACCGACCGAATATTCCCTTAGGAATGCTAGCTTTCTGCTTCACCTAGTCTGAGGTATACTTCCGGCTGACCCGGCAGTAACAATCACAGAGGTGCTCCCCTTATGCCCTAGCCGAATTAACGGGAACGTAGGGCATAAACACAAGAGCCAGGCAACCCAGCTTGGCCAAAACATAAGTCATATCAGTGCATATAATGGCGAAGAAAAGGTACATGTGGAAAAGTAACACATGTGCGGGGGGCATAGAGCCCGAAACATAGTTATATTAAGCTTCTGTATAAGAAGCCCCCAGGTATAATGAGCACGCCTAGCGCGTTAAGATTGTGTAGTCAAGACACATTTTAACCTTTTAAGGCCGTCAACAAAAAGGGAAGAAAGAAAGAAAAGACAGATAACGAATCTATATAAAAAATTGACGGAGGTAAGGAGACGAACACAGAGTCCGGCACTAGGGGTAGAACCTTCGGAATCTGGCTGCGTTCCATGGGTTTGGCTCGAGTCGATTGTCCAATGCATCCTGCAGACTGTATGCTCCACCAGTCAGAACTTTGTCAATAACGAAGGGACCTTCCCATTTGGGCTTGAGCTTGTCCTTTTTCTTCTCCAGTAGGTGTAGAACGAGTTCGCCAACGTTATAAGTTTTGGCCCGTAGTTATCTGCTTTGATACCGCCGAGCCTGTTGCTGATAGAATGCGGAGCGGGATTTTGCCACGTCACGCTCCTCCTCCAGGGCGTCCAAACTGTCCTACCGATCAAGATCAGCTTCTTTCTCTTCGTACATGCGCACTCGAGGTGAGTCATGAATGATGTCGATGGGCAGTACCGCCTCTGCGCCGTACACCATAAAAAACGGTGTGCATCCGGTAGTGCGATTCGGCGTGGTCCGCAGCCCCCATAGTACGGATTCGAGCTCCTCGATCCGGTGCGTATCTGATTCCTTCAAGGATCACACTAATCTGGGTTTAATGCCGCTCATGATAAGACCATTTGCTCGCTCGACTTGACCGTTAGTTTGAGGGTGATAGACAGAGGCATAATCGAGCTTAATGCCCATGTTGCTGCACCAAGTTTTTACCTTGTTGGCTGTAAAGTTCGAGCCGTTATCAGTGATGATGTTGTGGGGGACACCGTAGCGGTGTACAACCCCGGATATGAAGTCTATCACTGGTCTGGACTCAGCCGTTTTAATTTGTTTGGCTTCTATCCATTTGGTGAATTTATCCACCATGACCAATAGGTATATTTTCTTATGGCTTCCCCCTTTAAGGGGTCCAACCATATCAAGCCCACACTGCAAAGGGCCAAGTAATGGGGATTGTTTGGAGAGCGGTAGGTGACATATGGCTTTGGGTTGCAAAAAGCTGGCAACCGACGCAATGTTGAACGAGGTCCTGTGCTTTTGCTCGAGCCGTCGGCCAGTAAAAACCTGTACGGAAGGCCTTGCTTACAAGGGCCCGAGCTGTGGCGTAGTGGCCGCCAAGTCCAGCATGAATTTCTGCCAAAAGTTGTCGTCCTTCCTCTTCGGAGATGCATCTTTGAAGTAATCCGGTAGCGCTTTTCTTATAAAGCTCTCCCTCGTGGACCTTGTAGGCTTTAGACTGCCGCACAATGCAACGTGCCTCGTTTGGGTCATCAGGGACTTCTTGCCTAGTTAGGTAAGCTAAGAAGGGTTCTGTCCACGGGGCGATGACAGCCATAATCACGTGGGCCGAAGGTATTATTTCGGTGGCAGGGCCTCCGATTACGTCAGAGTGTTCGGGATCTGGCGTGGTGACCGGATCCGGACTGTTGTTGCCGGTCTCCCCTTCCCAGACCACGGATGGCTTAAACAGCCTTTCCAAGAAGATATTAGGTGGGATAGGGTCGCGCTTAGCACCGATGCGGGCGAGGATATCCGCCGCTTGATTGTTTTCTCGGACCACATGGTGGAATTCAAGCCCCTCGAACCGAGCTGACATTTTGAGGACGGCGTTGCGGTAAGCCGCCATTTTTGGGTCCTTGGCGTCAAAGTCTCCATTTATTTGAGATATTGCGAGGTTCGAATCCCCACGCACCTCCAGGCGTTGAATGCCCATGGAGACTGCCATCTGGAGACCATGCAACAGGGCATCATATTCTGCTGCATTGTTGGAGTCTGTGTATAATATTTGGAGTATGTATTGGATAGTATCTCCGGTGGGGGGTGTCAGGACGACACCTGCCCCCAGACGAACCAGCATCTTAGAGCCGTCAAAGTGCACGATCCAATTAGAGTACGCACCATACTCTTTAGGGAGTTCGGCTTCCGTCCATTCGGCGACGAAATCAGCCAGTACTTGTGACTTAATTGCTCGCCGTGGTTTGTATGTTATGTCGAACGGGAGGAGCTCGATAGCCCACTTAGCAATCCGGCCCGTGGCATCGCAGTTATTTATTATGTCATTCAGTGGTACTTCAGAGGCCACCGTAATTGAACACTCTTGAAAGTAGTGTCATAGTTTCCGGGATGCCATGAAGACCGCGTATGCTATGTTTTGATAATGTGGGTACCGTGATTTGCATGGAGTGAGGACAGTGGATACGTAGTAAACCGGCTTTTGAAACGGGACTTATGTCCGTCCGTCTCTCGTTCGACGACGAGCACTGCGCTTACAACTTGGTGTGTTGCCGCTATATACAACAGCATTGGTTCACCGACATTTGGCACGGCCAAGATTGGGTTGGTGGCCAAGACAGATTTTATTTCTTCCAATCCGGCCGTGGCTGCATCCATCCACTCGAAGTGTTCAGTGCGTCGAATAAGGCGATAAAGAGGTAGTGCCTTTTCTCCCAATCGGGAGACAAAGCGGCTTAAGGTAGCTTCGCATCCAGTTAATTTCTGGATTTGCATGAGGTCTGTTGGGATAGCCAACTGTGACAGAGCTCGAATTTTAGCCGGATTTGCTTCAATTCCTAAATTGGAAATGATGAAGCCCAAGAGCTTTCCGGCGGGCACGCCGAAAACGCATTTTTCCGGATTGAGCTTGATGTCATATGTTCGGAGATTGTCGAACGTAAGCCTCAAGTCATCTATTAAAGATTCGATATGTCTGGTTTTGATGACCACATCGTCTATGTATACCTCCATTGTTTTGCCGATTTGTGTTTACAGGCATGTCTGAATCATGCATTGATAGGTTGCACCGGCGTTTTTGAGCCCGAAGGGCATGGTGTTAAAACAGAAGGGGCCGTATGGAGTGATAAATGTCGTTGCGGCTTGATTGGACTCCGCCATCTTAATTTGATGGTATCCGGAGTATGTGTCAAGGAAACACAATGAGTCGTGTCCTGCGGTAGCGTCGATAATTTGATCGATGCGGGGGAGGGGGAAGCGATCCTTGGGGCAAGCCTTGTTATGGTCGTTGAAATCGACACATAGGCGCCAGGATTTGTCCTTCTTTGGTACCATTACCAGGTTTGCTAGCCAGTCCAGATGTTTTATTTCTCTAATGAATCCGGCCTCGAGTAACTTGGCCAGCTCTTCTCTCATGGCTTGTCGCTTAGGCTCAGAGAAACGCCGAAGAGTCTGCTTGACCGGCTTGAACCCCTTTAGAATGTTAAGGCTATGCTCAGCCAGCCTGCGTGGGATTCCTGGCATGTCTGAAGGATGCCAAGCGAAGATGTCCCAATTCTCGTGCAAGAACTCCCGTAGTGCAGCATCTGTTGTGGGGTTCATCTGTGCCCCGATGGATGCTGTTTTTGTAGGGTCCGTTGGGTGGACCTAGAATTTGACTATTTCATCCGCTGGTTTAAAAGAGGTGGACTTGGGTTATTTGTCGAGTATCACGTCGTCCCTGTCCACTGTGGAGCATAGTGCGGTTAGTTCTTCGGCCGCAAGGGCTTCGGATAACGGCTCGATAGCTAGTGCGGAGGTTTTATTTTCGGCGCGGAGTGCTATGTCCGGATCACTAGCTAGAGTGATGATTCCATTGCGCCCGGGCATTTTGAGCTTCATGTACCCATAATGGGGTATAGCTTGGAAGATCGTGAATGCCTCCCGCCCTAAAAGGGCGTGGTATCAGCTACTGAACGGGGCCAGTTGGAATGTGATTTCTTCGGACCTATAATTCTCCCGCGTGCCGAATACCACATCTAGTGTGATTTTTCCCGCACATCGGGCCTCCCGACTAGGTATGATTCCTCTGAAGGTCGTGCTACTTTTCTCAATGCGGCTCTTGTCTATTTCCATTTTGCTAAGATTTTCCTCGTAGATGAGGTTTAATCTGCTGCCACCGTCCATGAGCACTTTGGTAAGCCGGAAGCCGTCCATAATTGGACTAAGGACCAAAGCGGCTGGTGCTCGGGCTGTTCGGAATTGAGGTTCGTCACTCGCATTGAAGGTTATGGCTGTGTCGTCCCATGGATTTATTGCTGCTACGTGGCAGACTTCGGCAAGGCTGCGGAGTGCTTGCTTGCACCTATTATTTGACGCAAAGGTCTCGAAGACTGTCAATATTGTATTGTTATTTTCCACGGGATGGTGCTCGCTCTTGGCCACCTGCCGGAGTATCCAACATGCTCTAAGGCTGTGTGTTGGCATGGTATCCACTGCACTGTGAATTTTGCACGGTCCATTGAGCCATCCCTCCAATTGAGTTCCATGCCCTGTAGTGGGCTTTGGTTTCTTTGTAATTGGATCGGGTGACTTACGAGAGTACACCCTTTTAGTTTGGACGGGGGGTTTAGTGAGAGCCGGAGGATCCCATAATTTTGTTTGGGTTTTCCAGGCGCTTTCCATCGCACAGTAGTTCTGTACTATGGCCGCCAAGTCAGCGAAGCGTGCTATGTCACGGCAACTTAAGGCATTGAGGATTCCCTTGTCCGTGCAATTTTTGCAAAAGAATGAAATTGCGTCTTCCTCGCGACAGTCCTTGACCTTGCTCATTACGAGGAGGAATCTAGCCCAATAGTGATGTGCTGTCTCTTGGGGCTCTTGTCTAATGTGGGAAAGATCACTTATGTATGGGTGGGTGGTTAGCTTTGGGTCCAAACCCTGACCCAATCTGAGACCCAGGGGCGGAGGAGTTTCCGAGCTTAGCAGTTCAGGCTCCGGGATGTTGCCCAATAGTTCTGGCCCGCTGTCTGATTCTAGGTTCGAAGCTTGGGCCATGTCCTCCCGTGGATGGGTATCCGGCTCGGAGAGCTCGGGAATCCGGACATAGTTTGTCCTCAAAATAGAGGAAGAATTGCTACATTGCTCCTCCACTGCCGCTATCTGATGGGTGACCGGCGGAGAGTTAATCTCCCTTTGGTCAGGTTTAAGCCTGATCTGATCATAATCCGTAGCGACTCCCAGGGCGGCGATGCGATCCAAGAGCTCGTTCAAGGAAGAGAGCTCTATTGGATCCATCTCCTCGGCGAATCCCGAGCTGACGTGGAGGCTGTTTTTGATGACCCGAGAAGTCATCGTCGGCCCGACAGCCGAACGGGCGGTCATGACGAAGCCGCCTAGTCGGAGAGTTTGGCCTACAGCCAGGGCTCCCCCCGAGGTAATGTTGTCCTTGACAACAAGATGAGCCATCAAGCCTTATCGTGACGGCACAGTGGAACTCTCAATGAAAGCACCAATGTCGGTGTCAAAACCGGCGGATCTCGGGGAGGGGGTCCCGAACTGTGCGTCTAAGAGGCGGGGGACACAATGTTTACCCAGGTTCGGGCCCTCTTGATGGAGGTAATACCCTACTTCCTGCTTGATTGATCTTGATGATATGAGTATTACAAGAGTTGATCTACCACGAGATCGTAGAGGCTAAACCCTAGAAGCTATCCTGTGATTATGATTGTTGTTGTCCTACGGACTAAACCCTCCGGTTTATATAGACATCGGAGGGGGCTAGGGTTACACAGAGTTGGTTACAAGGGAGGAGATCTACATATCCGAATTGCCAAGCTTGCCTTCCACGCAAAGGAGAGTCCCATGCGGACACGGGACGAAGTCTTCAATCTTGTATCTTCATAGTCCAACAGTCCAGCCAAAGTATATAGTCCGGCAGTCTGAGGACCCCCTAATCCAGGACTCCCTCAATATGCTCCAAAGCCATCAACCACTTTCTCACGTCCACATATGTCCCAAACCAAAAGTCAAACTCAGCCCCACATAATCTTTCTATCCGGCGGCACTGAGTTCTCTTGACATAGCCACTGCCAGAAACCCTAATCTTTTCGTTCTCACCGATGAGATCTCGGACTCACTGAGATGGGCTTGCAAACTCTCTGTTGCCTATTGCAATAATTTTGGTCCCACCGAGGTATGCAATCGGTCCCACCGAGTTTGCTTGGCCAACTCTCTGTTTCGCTTATTACCCAAATTGGTCCCACCGAGTTTGTGTAATCGGTCAAACAGAGTTAAAAATTTACCCTAACCCTAGCACATCGGTCCTACCGAGTTGATCATATCGGTCCAACCGAAATACCTAATGGTCACATTATGAGCTAAATCGGTCTGACCGAGTTCTCTGAATCGGTCCCACCGAGTTTGGTGATTTGTGTGTAACGGTTAGATTTTGTGTTGAGGCTATATATACCCCTCCACCCACTCTTCATTCGTGGAGAGAGCCATCAGAACATGCCTACACTTCCAACATATATTTTCTGAGAGATAACCACCTACACTTGTGTTGAGGTCAAGATATTCCATTCCAACCACATAAATCTTGATCTCTGGCCTTCCCCAAGTTGCTTTCCACTCAAATCTTCTTTCCACCAAATCCAAATCCTGTGAGAGAGAGTAGAGTGTTGGGGAGACTATCATTTGAAGCACAAGAGCAAGGAGTTCATCATCAACACACCATTTGTTACCTCTTGGAGAGTGGTGTCTCCTAGATTGGCTAGGTGTCACTTGGGAGAGATTGTGGAGTTGAACCAAGGAGTTTGAAAGGGCAAGGAGATCGCCTACTTCGTGAAGATCTACCCAAGTGAGGCAAGTCCTTCGTGGGCGACGGCCATGGTGGGATAGACAAGGTTGCTTCTTCGTGGACCCTTCGTGGGTGGAGCCCTCCGTGGAATCGCGCAACTGTTACCCTTCGTGGGTTGAAGTCTCCATCAACGTGGATGTACGATAGCACCACCTATCGGAACCACTGATAAAAAATCTCCGTGCCTCCAATCCCATCCCTTTACATTCTTGCAACTTGCATGCTTTACTTTCCGCTGCTCATATACTCTTGTCATGCTTGCTTGATATGTATTGTGAATGTTTAAACTTGTGCCAAAACTCCACTTCAACTTAGAGAAATTAAAAACTGCAAATTTTCTTACTTAGAGTCTATTCACCCCCGCCTCTAGACACCTCTTCTCGATCCTTTCACTTAACCGATCACATTCGACAAGCATGACCATCCAACCAACATCAGGCAGGGTGGATCGGCTACTCTAGTCTTGGATCCGATCATGGATGGATTTCATCTCACTCGTGTCCTCATGCATGGAGGTAGCGGCCTCAATTTAATTTACGCGGATACGATCTAAAAGATGGGCATCGAATAATCTCGGATCAAGCCTAGCACCACCACCTTTAAAGGTGTCATACCAGGCATCAAAGCTCATTGCACGGGAACAGTGACACTGGACGTAGTCTTCGGGTCACCCGAGAACTTCAGAAGCGAGGAATTAATCTTCGGCATAGTTCCCTTCCGCAACAGATAACACGCATTAGTAGGGAGCACCACATTTGCTTGCTTCAACGCAGTCCCGCATTATGCATACTTAAAGCTAAAAATGTTGGGACACAAAAGGTGTTATTATAGTCAATTGCGACACTGAAATGCTCCCTCCGAACGGAGGAGCAGATCGCGGCCTTCACAACCGAGGTGCAGGCATCCGAGGAGGCAGCCCATGCGGGTAAGCGCATGCCCAGCTCATCAAAGTGTACGCAATTCGTGCAAACCGACCTCGGTCAAACATTCCCCCACACTAAATAGGGGTACGGGCTCCTCGCACGCCTCCCCTGGAAGGGGCATTACATCCCAGGGTGCATAAGTTTGCAGTAAAAATTCCCTGGGCTGCCGAGCAGCCAAAACAATGGAAACATCATGATCTGTTCGACTGAGCAACGGCGCACTTCGGACTCGCACACCGGAAAGGCTCTATAAAAGACCCAGCCAAGAATAGCACGTCCATATGGCTTAAACCACCCGAACAGCAGTTGCATACCTCTTCAAAGGACTTGACTGACGACAGCATCAAGCAAGCGAACAGCCGAGGTTGCAAGCAGCCCATATAGACTTCGCTATCAACGAAGACAAGCTGGTCAATAGCATGGAGATGTAGACGTGCGGCAGGAAGCGACTCGGCCTAATAAACCCGATAACAAGTCCGCCCTGTTTTGATATACTCCTTATATTTTTTTTCTTTTTTTGCATTGGATCTTTTTAAAGTTCCTTTGTCAAAGCTCGGCACACACGGCTTGACCATATGGAATAAAGAAATTGCACCCCTCAAGGTTCCCTAGCATTTGCTTTTAATTTTTGCCTTCGAGCCAAAAGAATACTTTATGATACAATTGCTATTCACAAAGGGCTTCCCTTTTAATCGCACGCCCCACAATATAAGTCCAAAGTACTCGGTGTCTCGGATGTTGCATTATATGAATCAGTTTCGAACCTACATTTTGGTCAATAGCTGGGTTGCCCGGCTCCTATGCTTACCTCTCACGTTTCCGATCAATTCGGCTAAGGGTGTAAAGGGAGAACCATTGCGATAGTGCCGCTAGCTCGCATGGTAGAGCGCCTCGGTGGAGAAAGCCAAAAACTGACTGTCTTGGTAAGCACAAACTGGTCGGCCGTCCAATGCCCGCATCAAGAGATGTGTCGTTAGCAATCACCCATGTTAAATGAAGGGCTTCTTTTTAGCATTAGCCGAAGTGGTTAGTAGCATAAAACCCGGCTATACAGCTGACCACTCCACACACCGGGGGCTCGTCATCGGCCCCCATAGTCAAGCTCCTATCACTAAGTGAAAGTTATAAAGGCATTATAGCCCGATTGCATAGTTCCTATTTGCACGGACCGCCTTCGGGAACCAAGACATCGGCTAAGGGTCACGATTGCCTAAAGGAACACCTCTGTATACTGTACATAGGGGTCGAAGCCGACGACTGACCACCTTCAGTTTAACATGGTCAAACAGGAGTCAAAATAAAAAAAGAACACAATCACATGACGAAATATAAAGCCACATTCATTAAAGGCAAAAGGAAGTTTTGTAGAACCAGCCACACTTCGGCATTCCGAAGCACTATCTGAAAATACAAAGTGTCCTTAGGACACTTGGCCTCAGTAATCCGAGCCCCTTTCACTACCTCGGCGAGGGACTGCTTGGCGGTCTAATCCTTCCCTTCAGGGACCGCAGTGACGACCGATGCTTCGACACGCCGAAAATGCATCTTCATGCAGGCGTATGCTCACTGAGCCCAATGATACGTATCCAACGTATCTATAAATTTTTATTGTTCCATGCTATTATATTATCATTCTTGGATGTTTTGCAATCATTTTATAGCAACTTTATATAATTTTTTGGGACTAACCTATTGACATAGTGCCTAGTGCTAGTTGTTGTTCTCTTCTTGTTTTTACATCATAGGAAATCAATTCCAAACGGAGTCCAATCATAGAGAAACAATTTTGGGGATTTTTTTCTGGACCAGAAGACACAAGATGGGCCAAGAAACTACCTGAGGGGTGCTCCGAGGGGAGCACAACCCACCAGGGCGCGCCTGGGGGCCCAGGCACGCCCAGGTGGGTTGTGCCCACCTCGGTGGCCTCCCGCACAGCATCTTTGCTGTATAAATACCACGATATTCCAGAAACCCTAGGGGAGTCGACGAAAATCAATTCCAACCACCAGATCCAATCTAGACACCACCATAGAGGGGTTCATTATCCTCATTGGTACCTCTCCGATGATGCGTGAGTAGTTCATTGTAGATCTATGGGTCCGTATTTAGTAGTTAGATGGCGGCCTCTCTCTCTCTTTTGATTCTCAATACAATGGACTTTTGGAGATCTATTTGATGTAACTCTTTTTGTGGTGTGTTTGTTGGCATCCGATGAACTTTGAGTTTATGATCAGATCTATTTTTCATCCATGAAAGTTATTTGAGTCTTCTTTGATCTCTTATATGCATGATTGCTTATAGCCTTGTATTTCTTCTTCGATTCTTTGGTTTAGTTAGGCCAACTAGATTGATTTTTCTTGCCATGGGAAGAGGTGCTTTGTGATGGGTTCGATCTTACGGTGCTTGATCCTAGTGACAGAAGGAGAACTGACACGTATGTATCGTTGCTATTAAGGATAACAAGATGGGGTCTATTTCTACATAAATAGATCTTGTCTACATCATGTCATCGTTCTTATTGCATTACTCCGTTTCTCCATGAACTTACTACACTACATGCATGCTGGATAGCGGTCGATGTGTGGAGTAATAGTAGTAGATGCAGGCAGGAGTAGGTCTACTAATCTTGGACGTGATGCCTATATAATGATCATTGCCAGGATATCTTCATGATTATTTGAAGTTCTATCAATTGCCCAATAGTAATTTGTATACCCGTTGTATGCTATTTTTCTCAAGAGAAGCCACTAGTGAAATCTATGGCCCCCGGGTCTCTTCTTTATTATATTTGGCTTCGCGATCTGTTTTTATTTGCTTTTATTTTCAGCTCTATTAATCAAAAAATACAAAAAATACCTTGCTGCAATGTTTATTTATTTATTTTATCTCGCGTTCCCGCGAGATCTATTTATCCAATCTACTACAATTTTACCTATCTTTTTACCTGTGAGGGATTGACAACCCCTCTGTTACATCAGGTTGCAAGTATTTGTTCTTGGTGTGCAGGAGCAATTTACGTGGTGTTGCGTGGTTCTACTACGGGTTCGATAACCTTGGCCTCATCACTGAGGAAAATACCTACCGTAGTTGTGCTGCATCATCCCTTCCTCTTTGGGGAAATACCGACATAGTTCAAGCCGCATCAAAAGGAATTTCTGCCGCCGTTGCCAGGGAGACATCATCAACATCTACCAGGTTCCTAATCACAAATCTCATCTCCTTGCAATTTACATTGTTTGCCATTTTCCTCTCGTTTTCCTCTCCCCCACTTCACAAAAAATTTCCATTTTGTTCGCCCTCTTTTCTATTCATTGTTTTTCTCGTCAAATCTTTCTTTTTGCTTGTGATCTTGTTGCTATGGACAGCATGACTACCCTCCTTTGTCACCGGATTTTGATGTTTTATACTTCAAATAGAGACAAGGAGAAAATTTGAAAGATGCTTGGTATAGGCTGATGGAATCCTATCGCATTTGCAATCTAAAAGGGGATGCAAAATTTTACTTCGGAGTTTTTATATAGTCTTAGCCTTGCATGATAGTCAACTTTTGGATTTTGCCGCTAAAGGAAATTTTATTGAGCTTGATGCTAATACCGCGTATGAGATCCTAGAAGGGACTTTGGGAATTCTGCCTACCAAAAAGGGGATTTCTTTTACTCAAGAAGGATCTCAAATTTTGGACAAGTTGAGTGATTTGCATTAACATTTGGTTGAGTTACGAAAATACAATGAACCTCTGAAATGTATCAGTGGGAACCTCAACCGAATGAATACCTTGATTACTCTCTGCAATAAGCGTTTGGATATTTTGGATCTCAAGATGGTTTCTTTTCCTGAAAATCTTGGGAAGCGTAAAGAGCCTCCCAGTTTTGAAAAGGCCCTTAGAAAAGTTGCAAAAACCAAAGATGACAATACTTAGATCCTTTGCATTATGCCTAGCTAGGGGCATAAAACGATAGCGCTTGTTGGGAGGCAACCCAATGAATAAAATTTATTTTTGACTTTTTCTTTCTGTTCTTGAGTGTTTGCACAATTATCCTACTGTTATGATTGTTTTTTTGTGTTTTAATTAGTATTTGTGCCAAGCAAAGCCTTTGGGATCATGGTGGGTGATATTTGATTTGATCTTGTTGAAAAACAGAAATTTTTGCATCCAGAAAATTAATTTCTAAAAATCACAGAAGCGACGAAAAATTCTGATTTTTTTATACAAGATTGATATACAAATTTTCTACGTTTTACTAAAATTTCAGAAATTTTGGAGTTATATAAGTATTCGAAATATTCAGATTGCTACAGAGTGTTCTGTTTTTAACAGATTCTGTTTTCTTTGTGTTGTGTGCTTGTTTTTGGTTTCCTTTGAAGTGTTTTTGCCATATAAAAGTTGGAATATAGTAGATATAATTCAAAAATAAAATATCAATGGGTTTGCAACAGTACTATAGTAGTGATTTGCTTTCTTATACTAACGGATCTCACAGAGGTTTTGTTGAGTTTTGTGTGTTGAAGTTTTCAATTTTTGGGTGATATTACGATGGATAAAGGAATAAGGAGTAAGAAGAGCCTAAGCTTGGGGATTCCCATGGCATACCAATCTATTGTCTAAAGAGAAGCAAGCAACTAAGCTTGGGGGTGCCCAAGTGGGATCCCCTCTTTCTTCTAACGACCATCGGTATTTTACTTGAAACTATATTTTTATTCGTCACATATCGTGAGTTTTGCTTGGAGCGTCGTGTATGATATGAGTGTTTGCTTGTTTTGCTTTTTGTTTTTAGTCTTGAATCCTTGCTGGATACACCTATTCGAGAGATCCAAAATTATGCTTTGACTTGTTAGAATTGCTCCTATGCTTCACTTAAATTTTTAGAGCCTTGGAATTGCTCTAGTGCTTCAATTTTATCTTTTTGAGCACGGTGTGGTGCTCTCATGCTTCACTTAGATTTATTTGAGAGTTAGTAAAATTATTTGTAGAAATTCTCTGATGCTTCACTTAGATTAATTTGAGAGAAAGAAATATGATGCTCATGGTCTTCACTTATATTTGTTTGGGCTTACTAAAAGCAACATATGAAACTAGTCCAAAAGTGATAGATATCCAAGGAGGATATAATAAAAACCTTCATGAAGATCATTGGACAAAATAAACTTGGTTCCTTGTAATAGTTTTGAGATGGTGAGTCATGTTGATGAGTAATTATGCTTTAGTAAGAATATTGGTGTTAAGGTTTGTGATTCCCTTTGCAAGCACGAAAGTCAATAGTTATACAATGAAATTACATCCTACTTGCGGTGCATTATTCGGTGTTAGTTATGCTTAATGCTTGCTTATGAGATTTTTCGTTTCTTGGTTAGATGCTTCTCAATCTTTTGCTAGCCTTCATTTGCACTAAGTATAATCACTACTTATGCATCCAGAATCCTTTAAACCAGTTTTGCCACATGAGTCCACCATACCTACCTATATGCGGTATTCTTTTGCCGTTCTAAGCAAATTTGCATGTGCCATCAGAAATTTTCAAAATAATTTCTCTTTTGTGTGCTCGTACCGCTCATGAAATAGTAGGGGGTGGCTGATATATTTCCATGCTAGATATTTTATTCTCAAGATGAGTGTTTATTCACTTGTCATTGCATGAGAGTATGGCAAAGGTATTAGGGATGCCCAGTCCCTAAATGAAAAATGAATTTACTTTATGTTGTCAAATAATAAATTCCTTGGAAAGTGTTGGTATGGAAAGCACCCGTGGATACAGTTAGCCATGGAAAGTGAAAGTATGGTTGAAAAAGGAAGAAAAATTATTTTCTGTTTATAGGTGGTTCCTAAACAGAAAATAAATATCATAGGTGGCACCTCTACAAATTTATTTTCTATTTAGGAACTACTCAATCATTTTCGTTGACAGGAAAAGCATGCCACCCAAAATGGTTTTATCTCTATCTTTTTCGCTTTGAGCTGTGGCACCTCTACAAATCCCTACTTCCCTCTGCAAAGGGCCTTTCTATTACTTTATGCAATTTTTATTTTTTTATTTGAGTTTCCATCTTGTCTTATAAATCACCAACTAAGGGGCACTCTTATTGTACTTGAGCATTGGGTGTACCTAATATGTGAATGTGTTTCATGAATGGATCAATGATTGAGCATAATGGGCTAGGGATAACTTGCTTTAGTGTTGATATTTTGAAATACATGGTTGCTTGTTGATATACTTGATTATTAAAGTACTCATGTCAAAACTAGACTATTGCTTTGAATCATATAAAAGTACAAATGTCCATGCTACAAAGAAAACAATATGTGATGGACATGTTAGGCAGCATTCCACATCAAAAATTCTGTTTTTATCATTTACCTACTCGAGGACGAGCAAGAATTAAGGTTGGGGATGCTGATACGTCTCCAACGTATCTATAATTTTTTTTATTGTTCCATGATGTTATATTATCATTCTTGGATGTTTTACAATCATTTTATAGCAACTTTATATCATTTTTTGGGACTAACCTATTGACATAGTGCCCAGTGCCAGTTGTTGTTTTCTGCTTGTTTTTTACATCGTAGGAAATCAATACCAAACGGAATCCAAACGCAGCAAAACTTTTTGTGGATTTTTTCTGGACCAGAAGAAACCAGATGGGCCACGAAAGTACCTAAGGGGTGCTTCGCGGGGATCACAACCCACCAGGGAATGCTTGGGGGGCCAGGCATGCCCAGGTGGGTTGTGCCCACCTTGGTGGCCTCCCGCACCGCCTCTTTGCTCTATAAATACCCCAATATTCCAGAAACCCTAGGGGAGTCGATGGAAATCGATTCCAGTCGCCGCAAGTTCCAAAACCACCAGATCCAATATAGACACCATCACGGAGGGGTTCATCATCCTTATTGGTGCCTCTCTGATGATGTGTGAGTAGTTCATTGTAGACCTACGGGTCCATAGTTAGTAGTTAGATGGCTTCCTCTCTCTCTTTCGATTCTCAATACAATGGTCTCTTGGAGATCTATTTGTTGTAACTCCTTTCGCGTGTGTTTGTTGGGATCCGATGAACTTTGAGTTTATGATCAGATCTATGTTTTTATCCATGAAAGTTGTTTGATTCTTCCTTGATCTCTCATATGCATGAATGCTTATAACCTCTTATTTCTTCTTCGAATCTTTGGTTTAGTTAGGCTAACAAGACCAATTTTTATTGTCATGGGAAGAGGGGCTTTGTGATAGGTTCGATCTTATGGTGCTTGATCCCAGTGACAGAAGGGGAACAGACACGTATGTATCGTTGCTATTAAGGATAACAAGATGGGGTCTATTTCTACATAAATAGATCTTGTCTACATCATGTCATCGTTCTTATTGCATTACTCCATTTCTCCATGAACTTAATACACTAGATGCATGCTGGATAGCGATCGACGTGCGGAGTAATAGTAGTAGATGCAGGCAGGAGTCGGTCTACTAATCTTGGACCTGATTCCTATATAATGATCATTGCCTGGATATCGTCATGATTATTTGAAGTTCTATCAATTGCCCAATAGTAATTTGGTTACCCGTCGTATGCTATTTTTCTCGAGAGAAGCCACTAGTGAAATCTACGGCCCCGGGGTCTCTTCTTTATTTTATTTGCCTTCGTGATCTAGATTTATTTGCTTTCATTTTCAGATTTATTAATCAAAAAATACAAAAATATCTTGCTGCAATTGTATTTATTTATTTTGTTCGCCTTCCTGCGAGATCTATTTATCCAATCAACTACATTTTTACCTATGTTTTTGCCTGTGAGGGATTCACAACCCCTCTCTTACGTCGGGTTGCAAGTATTTGTTCTTTGTGTGGAGGAGCTGTTTACGTGGTGTTGTCTGGTTCTCCTACTGTTCGATTACCTTGGTCTCATCACTGAGGGAAATACCTACCGTAGCTGTGCTGCATCATCCCTTCCTCTTTGGGGAAATACCGACGAAGTTCAAGCCGCATCACCCAGCGAGCCACTTGCGAGACGGCTTCTTGTAGCCGAGCCAGGAGCCCAAAGAAGCTAGTCGCCAGCACCTCCGCAGGCCATAGGTTGATGCAGAGGTCTTGGAGTACCGGCCTTGCCATATGGATAAGTTCCACCAGCTGCTTCATCTGATAATTCAGCAACTCCGAATGCGACGGCTGAGGGAGTCCTGGACTAAGGGGTCCTCGGGCGTCCGACTTGCTAGGCATGGGCCGGGCTGATGGGCTATAAAGATACGAAGACCGAAAACTGCACCCTTGTCCGGATGGGATTCTCCTTGGCATGGAAGGCAAGCTTGACGACCAAATATGTAGATTCCTTTCCTTTGTAACCGACCTTGTGTAACCCTAGATCCTCCCGGTGTCTATATAAACCGGAGAGCTTAGTCCGGATGGAGAGAGACTCATTACCATAGTCATACAAGCTAGACTTCTAGGGTTTAGCCATTTCGATCTCGAGGTATATCAAGTCCTGTAATACTCATATTCATCAAGATCAATCAAGCAGGAAGTAGGGTATTACCTCCATAGAGAGGGCCCGAACCTGGGCAAACATCGTGTCCCCTGTCTCCTGTTACCATCGACCTTAGACGCACAGTTCGGGACCCCCTACCCGAGATCCGCCGGTTTTGACACCGACATTGGTGCTTTCATTGAGAGTTCCACTGTGCCGTCCCCGAAAAGGTTTCGGTGGCCCCTTTAATCGTCAACAATGACATTGTCCAAGGAGGAATCTTCATCCCTGGACAGATCTTCGTGCTTTCGGCGGCGCGCTTGCTGGCTAACTTCGCAGCCATCCGAGCAGATCGATAGCTACGCCCCTAGCCATCAGGTCATATTTGGGAGCTTGAATTACGTCGTGGACATCCGTGGAGACTTGATCTTCACCGGATTCGAGACCGCGGCAATCGCTCCTGGTCACCTCAACGAACATGACCTAAATATGTCGTCGGTCCGCTTTACGGAGATAGCTCATGTAACTGCTTCGGCCTTAGATCCGGAGCATACTGCGCCATCCAAGGACGGGAAGCTACTCAATCATAGTCGTTGACAGGAAAAGCATGCCACCCAAAATGGTTTTATCTCTATCTTTTTCGCTTTGAGCTATGGCACCTCTACAAATCCCTACTTCCCTCTGCAAAGGGCCTTTCTATTACTTTATGCAATTTTTATTTTTTATTTGAGTTTCCATCTTCTCTTATAAAGCACCAACTAAGGGGCACTCTGATTGTACTTTAGCATTGGGTGTACCTAATATGTGAGTGTGTTTCATGAATGGATCAATGATTGAGCATAATGGGCTAGGGATAACTTTCTTTAGTGTTGATATTTTGAAAGACATGGTTGCTTGTTGATATGCTTGATTATTAAAGTACTCATGTCAAAACTAGACTATTGCTTTGAATCATATAAAAGTACAAATGTCCATGCTACAAAGAAAAGAATATGCGATGGACATGTTAGGCAGCATTCCACATCAAAAATTCTGTTTTTATCATTTACCTACTCGAGGACGAGCAAGAATTAAGGTTGGGGATGCTGATATGTCTCCAACGTATCTATAATTTTTTTTATTGTTCCATGATGTTATATTATCATTCTTGGATGTTTTACAATCATTTTATGGCAACTTTATATCATTTTTTGGGACTAACCTATTGACATAGTGCCCAGTGCCAGTTGTTGTTTTCTGCTTGTTTTTTACATCGTAGGAAATCAATACCAAACGAAATCCAAACGCAGCAAAACTTTTTGTGGATTTTTTCTGGACCAGAAGAAACCAGATGGGCCACGAAAGTACCTAAGGGGTGCTTCACGGGGATCACAACCCACCAGGGCATGCCTGGGGGGCCAGGCATGCCTAGGTGGGTTCTGCCCACCTTGGTGGCCTCCCGCACCGCCAATATTCCACAATATTCCACAAACCCTAGGGGAGTCGATGGAAATCGATTCCAGTCGCCGCAAGTTCCAGAACCACCAGATCCAATATAGACACCATCACGGAGGGGTTCATCATCCTCATTGGTGCCTCTCTGATGATGTGTGAGTAGTTCATTGTAGACCTACGGGTCCGTAGTTAGTAGTTAGATGGCTTCCTCTCTCTCTTTTGATTCTCAATACAATGGTCTCTTGGAGATGTTTTTGTTGTAACTCTTTTCGCGTGTGTTTGTTGGGATCTGATGAACTTTGAGTTTATGATCAGATCTATGTTTTTATCCATGAAAGTTATTTGATTCTTCCTTGATCTCTTATATGCATGAATGCTTATAGCCTCTTATTTCTTCTTCGAATCTTTGGTTTAGTGACAAATTGCTCGCCCGCCACCTCGGCCAAGAAAAGCCAAATTCCATGGCAGCCCTCACGGCACTCATGACCCGCTTTTGCGCGAGTGAGGATAGTTGGCTGGCTTGTAGCAAAAACACAGCCAACGAGGCAGGCCCCTCTGAGGTCAAGAACAGCAATGGCAAGCTCCAACACAGCAGACACAAACGCCGAAGCAATGGCGACAACACCGATGACACTGCTGTCAATATCGGATTTAGAGGCTCCAAGTCCGGTCAGCGGAAAAGGTCGTATATAAGGAACAATCAGGGACCATCCGGCTTGGACCGCATACTCTACCGTCCGTGCCAAATCCATGGCACCGCAGACAAACCAGCCAACCATACCAACAAAGATTGCTGGGTTTTCACGCAAGCCGGCAAGTTAAATGCTGAGACCAAGGAAAAGGGATCGCAGAGTGAGGACGATGACGAGGAACCCCGGTAGACAAACACAGGGGGACAGAAGA
Organism: Aegilops longissima; assembly: GCA_021605205.1. NCBI lineage: Eukaryota > Viridiplantae > Streptophyta > Magnoliopsida > Poales > Poaceae > Aegilops > Aegilops longissima. The sequence continues at coordinate 346,530,739 of CM038679.1, forward strand.
AGTTTCCCCCTCATGTCAAAACGGTGAACATGATATATGCTACACACATCCCCAAAAGGGAGCGCAAGCGCGCACTAAGGGACGTTTATGCGATAGAGCCAGTCGCCCCAAAATTCAACCCATGGTCATCGTGCCTGATCACTTCTGATCATCGGGATCATCCGACCAGTATCCGGCATGGCAGATCAGCCGCAATAGTCCAGGACCCAATCATTGATGGATTCCACCTAACACGAGTCACATGGACGGTGGCAGCAGCCTCAATCTGCTCTATCAGGATACAGTGCACAAAATGGGCATTAACCCATCACGGATCAAGCCCACAAGGACTACCTTTAAAGGAGTCATACCAGGTGTAGAGGCCCGCTGTACGGTCTCAATCACACTAGAGGTAGTCTTCGAATCTCCGGACAACTTCCGATGCGAGGAATTAATCTTCGATATCATACCCTTTCGCAGTGGCTATCACGCACTGCTTGGACAAACCACATTTGCTCAATTCAATGCGGTACCTCACTATGCTTATCTTAATCTCAAGATGCTCGGTCCACGCGGCGTTATAACGGTCAATGGAAACATGGAATGCACCCTTCGTACAGAGGAGCACACCGCCGCCCTAGCAGCAGAAGTACAGAGCGGCCTTTTCAAGCAGAACTGTAATCCGGCTGTCGAGCCCCTAAAAACCATTAAAAGAGTCCAGACTATGCTGCAACATGACATCTCAGCCCGTCAAGAGCTCGATTAGAAATTCGCCTCCGTCCCAGCCCCGATCAAGTAGTGGCATTCGTACCACGCATACATAATTACACACTCGAAATTCCATGGGCATCGACGGAGGCACAGCTAGTTTGTGACCCATAGTTCGGCTCGACTGATCCCGGACACACGTATACTTCCACCATTTCCTTTTTCCTTTTTCAGATTCTCTTTTACATAAGCCTTCTTTGACGGACGGACTACCACCCCTGTCAAAGGATGAAATACACCAAGGAAGCAAGGAGCTTTGACGTACAAGGGAGGCCCCAGGTGGTCTCTGCTAATGATCGCTATACCTGTTTTACATACCTGCACGCAGCTCGCTCTTGGTCATGGCATGTTAAATAGCCTTACTCACTTATTTCATTACTTGCACAAGTACGCCTCGACGTATTAATCAAATCACAAGGGAAATTAACTGGCAGTGTCAGCTTATTACCTTTCTTTTCCTTGCCTTTGTATTTATTACTCACCGCACTCATACACCCTGGTACGCATTATTTCGCCAGGGGCTTCACGAGCACCGCACGGCAAGAAAGTCCGAACATTTTTACAGCACGGTTCGGCACCCTGAACTTATAGCATTATATGCATCGGCACTGAATCATGTTTTTGGTCAATAGTTGGGTTGCGCGGCTCCTGTGCTTACTACCTTACGTTCCGCTATATCGGCTAGGGTAGTAAAGGGAGAACTACTGCAATTGTGCCCGGTTCTTCCAGACGAGCACCTCAGTAGAGAAAGCCGAAAACTGACTGTCATGATGCGGCGAGAGCTGGTCAGCTGTTCAAGAGGTTTCAAATCCTTAGAGATTTTTTGCGCTTTATGCGAGGAATCGGTTTCTATCCGATCAGGCGTGTATAGCGCCCCTGGTTCGGCCTTCTGAATAACAGGGGCTTCGCCAAAATTCTCATTGTCAAACTCCTATGGCTAAGTGAGGGCGATAAAAGCCGTATAGTCTGATTGGCTTCTTCGTTGCGCTAAACACCTCCTTTAAGGACCAGAAGGTGGAGTAAAGAGTGTTTAGATTTATCCTGAACACCCCCGTAGTATCTACGTGGGGGAAGAGGCCGACGACTGGTTAACCATCAGATTTCATAAACGGCCGCACAGGAGGTAAACTTTTAAGAGTCACAAGCATTATATTACATAACGACCTTTTTTCATATTACAGGACATGATAAATGTTTTCATGGGAATATAAAATCCTTCGCACATTGCTCCGCCACAAGGCGGGATCCCTCCAGGACAGTATCAAAATATATCTCGGTTCGATGGTGTTCCTTGCCCTCAGGCGGCCCCTCGGTCATCAGCTTCTTCGCATCCATCTTCGGTCAGTGCATCTTGGCACGGGCAAAGGCCATCCGTGCACCTTCAATGCAGACCGACCGCTTCAAGACTTCAAGCCGTGGGAAGGCACTCACAAGTTGCTTAACAAGTCCGAAGTAGCTACTGGGCATAGGCTCGGCAGGCCATAGCCAGACTATTAGGTCCTTCATGGCTAGCTCGGTCGCCTTGTGCAGCTCGACCAGCTGTTTCAGCTGGTCGTTGAAGGGCACCGGATGTTCTGGTCCGAGGTATTGAGACCAGAACAGCTTCTCCGTAGAACTCCCTTCTTCAGCTCGATAGAACTCGGTAGCATCTGATACGCTGCACGGCAAATCCGTAAACGGCCCTGGAGAGCTCCAAATTCTGGTAAGTAAAAGGAACGTTTCCTTCACAGACTTGCTTTGCATAATGAAAGCCTTACCCGCCGTGATCTTCTTGGCTGCCTCGATTTCCTGGAGGGTGCTCTGGGCTTCGGCTCGGGCATCTCGTGCGCTCTAGCGGGCCTTTGCAAGTTCGGAATCTTGCATCTTAGAATCACGCTCCAAGAACTCTTACTTCTTGACGGCGTCCTAGAGCTCTTTTTGGACCTTGCTTACCCGGACCTCGTGCTTCTCGTGCGCGGCGCGTTCCTTGGCCACTTTTTCCTCGACCTCGGCTAACGCTTTCTTGAGGGCTGCCACCTCGGTCGTGGCCCCTAATAAGGTTCATGACACTTTAGTCAGCATGAACCATTCATCCTTTCTAAAAATACACGCAGGTTACTGCATACCTTGGCTATTCTCCAGCTGCTTCTTCATGAGGCCGAGCTCTCCGTCGGCCTGCTCCAGGTTCTGCTTCAGTTCGCAGACCTCCGCAGTATGAGCGGCAGCAGCCAGCAGCAATGCCTGCTTATTCACATAGACATCTTATGTTAGGCTCCTGCGACAATTGTTTTGATCCTCTGTTCGGCTTTTTCTTCCCGAACACCAAACAGAGCATCAGGGGCTACTGTCTACACTGTGGTATTCTTCTTACAATTACATTACTTGCCTCAAAGCCTGTTAGAAGGCTAGCGCAGGCTTCGGTCAGTCCACTTTTAGCGAACTGAACCTTCTCGATAACTCTACCCATAAGGGTACGGTGTTCCTCCATAATGGAAGCGCCTCGCAGCGCTTCCAGCAGATTATCCGGTGCCTCTGATTGGACAGAGGCCGCCGGTGGAACAGGCACACCTCCTCCTTTCAGGGAAGGCCGCTTGCCTGTCTCCGGAGCCATGTGGGTCCCCAGAATGGTATCCGGCTGGGGGCCGAATTGAACTTGTCCCCCATCACCAGTCCCCATGGGGGCTTTTCCCTCATGTTTCCGGCGACTGTGGAGTTGTCTTTCGGCACTACCTCGACAGCCTCCGGAGCCTCTCCCTAACCTGGGAAGGTCCTTTGGGACACCACCTCTTCACTACCCTTCGCCGGGGGAGAGTGAGCGGGCGGCGGCGACATGCTGGCCATCTCCTTTGAATCTAGTGAACCTCCAGTTGAGGATCGCGGGGAGCTGTCACGGGCCGGACTGCAATGGCATAATTTAAACATATTAATATTACAAAGCGGAAAGATAGGACGTTTAGACGTGCATGGTTTTTGGTACTTATGATGCGGCCCAAGGCTTCGTCCAGGGGGGGTCGCTCCGGACTGCTATCGACATCCCACACGGAGTTACCCGCGAGGGAGCCCTATTGGGCGCCTTCGCCTCCAGATTTTTGGAGGCCACCCTTTTCTTCCTTCCCCCCCTCAGGGGGAGAGCTGCTTGCTTCCTCCTCCTCGTCACATAATGTTCGGCGGCCGAAGAGTGAGTCTCATCTTCGGACGTCATGTCCGAGACACCTTTTCAGCGAGGGCCACTCCTGGCCCCCTTCGCCGTTTTCTTGGCCTTCTTCTCCGGCATCTCATATGGAGCCGGAAACAACATCTTTGTCAGAATTGGGAATTCTTGGTCAGGCAGCGGAGCCGGACAGTTAATCCTTCCTGCTACCTTGATCCAGGCCTGACGAAATTGATAGGAAGGCTTAGACTCCTTCCTCAAAATATGTCAGTAAAGGGTATACCTTGAAAACATGGAAAAACTTACCGAATTCGCCTGGCGCTTTAAGCTAAGCCCGCGATCCTCGGTCGTGGGCGGTGGTGTCTCGCCGGCCTTGAAGAGCACTTTCTTGATGTCTTCGTGCATTGCGCCGAAGAGCTCTAGTAGCGTCCGGTGCTTGGCCGGGTCGAAGTCCCGCAAATAGCAAGTCCGGCGTTGACACGGAAGGATCCGGCGACATAACCTGCATGATGTTAAGAAGCTTGATTTTCTTGGTTATCATGATCTGGATGCATGTCTGGAGCCCAGTCAGCTCGTTCGAGGAACCCCAGGTTAGGCCCCTCTCTTGCCAGGAGGTGAGCCTCTTCGGAACTACGGATCAGAATTCGGGGGCCGCCACCTAGTTAGTGTCACGTGGCTCGGTGATGTAGAACCACCCTGATTGCCACCCCTTCATCATCTCCGCAAAGGTGCCCTCGGGCCAGGTGACATTGGGCATCTTGCCCAGCATGGCGCCTCCGCACTCTGCTTGTTGGCTGCTCACCACCTTCGGCTTCACATTGAAGGTCTTTAGCCATAGGCCGAAGTGAGGTGGGATGCGGAGAAAGGCCTCGCAAACGACAATAAATGCCGAGATGTTGAGGATAAAGTTGGGGGCTAGATCATGGAAGTCTAGCACGTAGTAAAACATCAGTCCACGGACGAACGGGTGGAGAGGGAATCCCAGCCCGCGGACGAAATGTGTGAGAAACACAACCCTCTCATTGGGCTCTAGGGTAGGGACTATCTGTCCCTTGGCCGGGAGTCGGTGAACAATCTCCTTGGCTAGGTATCCAGCCTCCCGGAGCTCCTTGATGTCCTTCTTCTTCACGGAGGAGGCCATCCACTTCCCTCCAGCTCCGGATCTGGACATGATTGGAGTGCTTTCTCAGACGGGGGAAGCTAGAACTTGGGCGCTCGAGCTCAAGGATGGAAGGGCAGAGGAAGAGAGAAGGCGTGGGAGAAGAAGGGGGAATCCTTATCCCCTTATAAAGACAGTAAATATCGAACGCCTTCCAACTCGCCCTAAAGCTCGCTTATTCCCAAGGGCTGTATAAACGGCACGGTTGGGTTACCCACGCCCGCATTAATGAGAATACCGCAATAAGGGGACACGATCTCTGCTTTGACAAGACGTGTCGTTGGCAACCGCGTCCCGAAACATGGAGCTACAGACGAAAAATGGTTCAAAATTATGACCGGGCAGATGTGATGTCATGTTGTAAAAAGTTGTCAGCTGATTGGACTCGTGGAGTATCATATTCTCTCTCTCTCTCTCTCTCTCTCTCTCTCTCTCTGCGGTTGTGTGTGGTGTGTGTTACAGGTCCAGATACAACCGTTACGTCTAAAGACTATCTTGGAGTTTGGAAGGAGGAACCCGCCTTGCAATGCCGAAGACAGATCTACGTGCCGAATACCTTGTCATTGAAGCCAGGTTCAGGGGCTACTGAGGGAGTCCTGGACTAAGGGGTCCTCAGGCGTCCGGCCTGTTAGCCATGGGCCGGACTGATGGGCTGTGAAGATATGAAGACCGAAGACTGCAGCCGTGTCCGGATGGGATTCTCCTTGGCGTGGAAGGTAAGCTTGACGACCAAATATGTAGATTCCTTTCCTTTGTAACCGACCTTGTGTAACCCTAGATCCTCCCGGTGTCTATATAAACCAGAGAGCTTAGTCCGGATGGAGAGAGACTCATTACCATAGTCATACAGGCTAGACTTCTAGGGTTTAGCCATTACGATCTCGAGGTAGATCGACTCTTGTAATACTCATATTCACCAAGATAAATCAAGAAGGAAGTAGGGTATTACCTCCATAGAGAGGGCCCGAACCTGGGTAAACATTGTGTCCCCTGTCTCTTGTTACATTGAGCTTAGACGCACAGTTCGGGACCCCCTACCCGAGATCCGCCGGTTTTGACACCGACAACGGCGCCTGGAATTGTTACCAGAACGCCTTCTCCGCCTCGTGGCCCTCCCGTTCACCGAAGTGGTGGCACGCGTCCAACACGCTCTTCGAGAGATCCGTGAAGACCTCTGCGGAGCGCCACAGCTGGATGAGCTCGACGAACCACTTGCTGCCAAACACACACTAAAGTAAATATAGCATACCCGCGGCAATCTGCTCCACTTGCTGGAGCACTTCACGGTCAGTCCGGGCCTGGGCCTAGATATCGGCGTGCGCCAGGAAAGGCTTCTTGAGCTCTTCGCTTGCCTTATTCTCCTTGTCTCGAAGGGCATCGCGTGCCTCATGCACACCCTTCAGAGTCTCCTCAACCTCTAGGACCCACGCTTGGCCCTTGCCCCTAGCCACCTTTTTGACAACTAGGTTCTTCTCAGCCTTGGCGGCCGCCACCTTCTGCTCCTGGGCCTCCTACCGAGCTTTTGACAGCTCGGCCTTGAGCCCCTCAAGCTTGGCCAAAGCAACTATAATTTAAACATCTCGACATTAGCTAATAATTCAAAACAGCTATCGTTACTCAAATTAAATTTGACAACATCTCGGATTTGTAGCTTACCTTGATACTGCTCGAACTGCTTGTTCATTAGATTGAGGTCCTCATCAGACCTCCGGAGCTTCCGGTTCATGTCCGCAATCTCCTCGGAGGTGGAGTTCGGAGCCGAGGTCGAAACATGCAAGCAAACAATTCTCACTTAGCCCCTGTTCCCAATATAAATACTCCAGACACACATTTTTTTATGCCCGCCAGAGTCTTGGGGGCTACTTATTTATCGCCTCGTGATACTCTGCTTCGACCCTGTGGCCAGTTTCTTAAAACTAGTCCTGGGCTTAGGGGCTACTCACTAGCTACGCTATCTAAGTGCTATATGGTGATATAGATGAAAATGCCTTCGGGAAAAAGCATGGATTTGCAAATAATTCTAAACACGGAGATTACTCTTAATAAAAATATAAAGAAATATACCTCGAAGCTCATGACGAGGCCCTTGAAGACCTCATGCATCCCTGCCTCTATAGAACCGGATGCCCTGAAGCGCTGCACCGATCAGCGCATGGTGCTCTTCCTTGATGGAGGATCCCGTTAAGGCTATCTCCATCTCTTCGGTCAATCCTATGGCAGCCCTCCCTAGGGCGGGAGTCGGGGGCAGTAGAATTTCAGAACTCAACACCGAAGTGGTGGGTACGAAGGCCTCTGGCTATGGCGTTGGCGCCGGAGTCGGCCTCGGCTGGGCCGATGTCTGGCCTGGCCCTTCCTTGACGACCTCGGGGAGCTCGTCTCCTTGGCCTTGTTTGGCCGAGGTCTCAACCTCGACCATGAAGACCGATATCTTGACTCTCGTGGTGTTAAATGGGCGTGGACAGGATGTCGCTTCCCCCAGCCCCTCGAGAGCTGGAGGAGGAGTGGTGGGATCGGGTGTCCTGCTGGCTGGCGGTAGCCCCCCTTGAAGTGTCGCCGCTAAGATGCACCTTCGGCAGACTGAAGAAGATTACTCATATGAGTTTTATCTTGATGGAAAGACTTGTTGAAATCCAGATATGGTGATGATAACGTACCTCCAGGGCGCAGGCTTCTCCCTCCCCATCTCAAGGAGGTCATCGTCCGACTCATCTGAGAAGTTGACCTTCTCCGGCAGAGTAGGCCTACCGATGTGCTTGGCGGAGGCCTTGCACAGCCTCTTTTGGCCCTTTAGCCATGCTTCTTCTTTGGCGTCCTCGGCTGCCGCCCTCTTCCCTTTGAGGGAAGGGTTCCCTTCCCCTGTGTCCTCCTCCATGTAATCCTCGTGAGTGGGGGAGGCATGGGTCTCCTCGGCTCGGGTGACCGAGGTCTCCCGTGTCTGAATACCCGTCTTGCCCCATGGAGGCTTTGACCCCTTAGGGATCACCACGTGTGGCTCCTCGCCTAGGAGGGCTGTGAGCAGGGGTTCCTCTCCCCCTTTGGTACCAGCTCTGGGCACATTGCGCCTTCGAGATCCACTTCTGCAAGTATAAAACCAATTGATTAGTAGAAGTCTACAATGCTTGAAGAAACATAGAGTATAGACTTGTGTATTGAAATATTACCCTCGGGGCGTCCTAGTCGGCTTCAAAGCCGAGGTCACGCCCTTCCAAAGGGAATTCGTCCTCGGACGGCTTGAACAACTGCGTCGACATTCCAGCCAAGGTGGAGCAGAAGAAGTGGTGAACAGCCGCTACGTCCTCGGACTTGTACGCCCACATCGGGGTGGCCCGAAGTTGGAGCGCGAGGATACGGTGGTGTAGCATGATGTTTACCACGTCTACCAGCTAGAGGTTTTCTGATCGGACCACCACTTGATCTTTTTGGTCAGTGCCTCCACCTAATCTAGGTTTTCCCAGGCAAGGCCCTTCTTCGTCTAGGACATAAGCTTCCTCGGAGGCCCAGCCGAAAACGCAGGGACCTCCACCTGGCCGGTAGCAAGCGGCTTGGTGATGTAAAACCACTTGTTCTGCCACTCTTTGATGGTCTCTATGAAGGTGCCATTCAACTAGCCGACCTTCTGGTTCTTGCTAACCATGGCACCTCCACACTCCGCGAGCTTGGAGCCGCTGGACTTCGGCTTGACGCCGAAGATCTTCAGCCATAGGCCGAAGTGCAGCTGAATGCGGAGGAAGGCCTCGCAGACCATGATGAAGGAGGCGAGGTGGAGGACTGAATTTGGGGCTAGATGGTGAAAATCTAGCCCATAGAAGAAGATGACCCCACGAACGAAGGGGTGCAGCGGGAACCCTAGACCTCTGATGAGGTGGGGAACGAAGATCACCCTCTCCCCTAGGTTGGGAGCGAGTACCCATTGGTTTCGATTTAGCGCACGGGTGTGGACCTCTATGGAGAAGTACCCTGCACTGCGCAGCTCCAGGATGACTCCATCTGTAACAAAGGAACCAACCCAGTGCCCCTTGAGGTTGGCGTCGTCCATTGCTGGGACGAAGACTAGGGTGCGCTTAGAAGGAGGAGGGCGAAATTAGATCTAGGAGCTGGAGCTCGAGTGGCGGCAGGCGAGGATAAATGAGATGGTTTTTCTTTTGCTATCTTTTTACTCTTATATAGGCTGGTAAAAAGGCCAAGAGACTCTCTGCCGCGCCGTTGAAATTGCCACTTCTCACAAAAGATGACGTTATGCATATGGGGAGAAACAAAATCTTAATGATATTCCTAAAAAACGGGCATGATCTCCATTTTGATGGGAGATGCCAATGAGAAGATTGCCTCAGGCCACGACTCGAGTGGGCAGTAACTGCTTGACCAGTCATGGGTGGTGTCCCTTCGATAAAGTTGTCAGGCTATAAAGCACTATTCACACCTATGCGACCGGCCTTCGTGGTTAAGTAACCTTGAGTCTTCGGGCATTGAGCGAGTTCGGCAAGGCCATGGTCAGAGAGTGATACATCTCCATCATTTCTACTTTTCCTAATGCTTTTGCTCTTGTTTTGGACTCTAATTTGCATGATTTGAATGAAACTAACCCGGACTGACGTTGTTTCAGCAGAACTACCATGGTGTTGTTTTGTGCAGAAATAAAACTTCTGGAAATTGGACAGAACTTTTTGAAGAATTATTTTGGAATAAATAAAAAAATACTACAACCAAGACCCACTTGAGGGGGCCCAGCTGCCCACTAGGCACCAGAGTGCGCTACTCCCCTCTAGCGCGCCTTGGTGGGTGGTGGGGCCCACGAGGCTCCGCTGACCCTAATTCTAACTCTATAAATTCCTATTTTTTTGAGAAAAAATAGGAGAGGAAGTTTCATCATTTTACGATACGGAGCCACCACAACCTCCTGTTCTTCATCAGGAGGCTAGATCTCGAGTCCGTTTAAGGCTCCGGAGAGGGGGATCTTCGGTCTTCGTCATCATCAACAATCCTCCATCACCAATTTCATGATGCTCATCGCCGAGAGTGATTATTTCCTTCATAGGCTCGCTGGTCAGTGAGGAGTTGGATGAGATTCATCATGTAATTGAGTTAGTTTTGTTAGGGCTTGATCCCTAGTATCCACTATGTTCTGAGATTGATGTTGCTATGACTATGCTATGCTTAATGCTTGTCACTAATGCCCGAGTGCCATGATTTCAGATCTGAACCGTTTATGTTTTCACCATTATATCTATGTTCGTGATCCAATCTTGTGAGTTATATGCACCTATTATGTGTTATGATCCATAGACCCAAAGGTGACAATATTTTGGATACTTTCCGGCGATGATCGTAGTTTGAGGAGTTCATGTATTCACTATGTGTTAATGCTTTGTTCCAGTTCTCTATTAAAAGGATGCCTTAATATCCCTTAGTTTCCTTATGGACTCCTCTACCACGGGAGGGTAGGACAAAAGATGCCATGCGAGTTCTTTTCCATAAGCACGTATAACTATTTATGGAATACATGCCTACATTATATTGATGAACGGGAGCTAGTTCTGTGTCGCCCTATGTTATGACTGTTATATGATGAATATCATCCAACAAAATCACTGATCCAATGCCTATGAGATTTTCACATATTTTTCTTGCTAAGTTACTACTGTTGTTGCTACTGTTACAACTGCTACGAAATCATTGCTACTATTGTTACTGTTACTATTGCTGCTACTACTATTGCTATCGCTATCAAACTATCATACTATTGTGCTACTGATCACTTTGCTGCAGATATTTTATCACCAGACGTGGTTGAATTTACAACTCAATTGCTAATACTTACAAATATTCTTTTACCCCCCTTGTGTCGAATCAATAAATTGGGTTGAATACTCTACCCTCAAAAACTGTTTTGATCCCATATACTTGTGGGTTATCAAGACCTTTTTCTGGCGCCATTGCCGGGGAGCATAGCTATATTTTTTGAGTCACTTGGGATTTATATCTATTTATCACTATGAAGTATCTGAAACATACCAGAACCAAGATCGTTCCCTCTAAGATGAGGGGAGGTAAGGAATTGCCATCTAGCTCTGCACTTGATTCACCTTTTGTTTTGAGTAGACTTGCAACACCATCGCCTGCTATTAATTCTGACATGTCGCAAGTTATTGATGATGCTATTTCTGCTATGAATGATGCTTATGGTGATGCTATCACCTTGCTTGATAAGAATGTGCCACTAGGAGAATTTCTTGATGAACAACTTGCTAGAGCTAAAGAAATCGAGAATGCTGAAACTGATGAAATTACTGAAATGGGTGTTGTCTTTGAAACTAAGAATTATGAAACATTTATTAGTCCTAGCTCTCCTAGATTTTAATTTCCTAAGATACCTGAAGGTTATGTTATGGATGAAAAGGTTGCTAGGGATTTTCTTGCTTGTACAGATAGAGATGATCTTAATAAATTATTATGCAAGTTGAAAGAAACATCTTTGAATGCTAGAATGAAATGTGATCCTAAGTTTGCTACTTCACCTATCTCTGTTACTGGTAAGGGTTATGAATTCTCTGTCGACCCATAGTTAATTACTTTGGTTGAATCTGATCCTTTCCATGGTTATGAAACTAAAACTGTTGTGGTACATCTTACTAAATTAAATGATATAGCCACCTGATACGTCTCCAACGTATCTATAATTTTTGATTGTTCCACGCTATTATATTATCTATTTTGGATGTTTAATGGGCTTTACTAAGCACTTTTATATTATTTTTGGGACTAACCTATTAACCGAAGGCCCAGTGCAAATTGCTGTTTTTTTGCCTATTTCAATGTTTCACAAAAAAGGAATACCAACGGAATCCAAACGGAATGAAACCTTCGGGAGAGTTATTTTTGGAACAAACTTGATCCAGGGGACTTGGAGTGGACGTCAAGAAAGAAGCGAGGAGGCCACGAGGCAGGGAGTGATACGTCTCCAACGTATCTATAATTTTTGATTACTCCATGCTATATTATATACTGTTTTGGACCATACTGGGCTTTATTTTCCACTTTTATATTACTTCTAGGACTAACCTATTAATCGGAGGCCCAGCCCAGATTTGTTGATTTTTTCCTATTTCAGTGTTTCGAAGAAACGGAATATCAAACGGAGTCCAAACGGAATGAAACCTTCGGGAACGTGATTTTCTCATCAGATAAGATCCAGGAGACTTGGACCCTCGGTCAAGAAAGGAGGGAGGCGGCCACGAGGGTGGAGGGCGCACCCCCTAGGGCGCGCCCCCTACCTCGTGGGCCCCCCGAAGCTCCACCGACATACTCCTTTCTCCTATATATACCTACGTACCCCCAACAGATCAGAGACGGAGCCAAAAACCTAATTCCACCGCTGCAACTTTCTGTATCCACGAGATCCCATCTTGGGGCCAGTTCCGGAGCTCCGCCGGAAGGGGAATACACCATGGAGGGCTTCTACATCATCGTCATAGCCTCTCCGATGAAGTGTGAGTAGTTTACTTTAGACCTTCGGGTCCGTAGTTAGTAGCTAGATGGCTTCTTCTCTCTTTTAGGATCTCAATACAATGTTCTCCCCCTCTCTTGTGGAGATCTATTTGATATAATCTTCTTTTTGTGGTGTGTTTGTTGAGACCGATGAATTGTGGGTTTAAGATCAAGATTATCTATGAGCAATATTTGAATCTCCTCTGGATTCTTTTATGTATGATTGATTATCTTTGGAAGTCTCTTAGAATTATCCGTTTGGTTTGGCCAACTAGATTGGTAGTTCTTGCAATGGGATAAGTGCTTAGCTTTGGGTTCAATCTTGCGGTGTCCTTTCCCAATGACAGTAGGGGCAGCAAGGCACGTATTGTATTGTTGCCATCGAGGATAACAAGATGGGGTTTTTATCATATTGCATGAATTTATCCCTCTACATCATGTCATCTTGCTTAAGGCGTTACTCTGTTTTCATTAAGATAATACTCTAGATGCATGCCGGATAGCAGTCGATGAGTGGAGTAATAGTAGTAGATGCAGGCAGGAGTCGGTCTACTTGTCTCGGACGTGATGCCTACATACATGATCATAGCTAGATACTCTCATAACTATGCTCAATTCTGTCAATTGCTCAACAGTAATTCATTCACCCACCATAAAATACTTATGCTCTTGAGAGAAGCCACTAGTGAAATCTATGGCCCCCGGTTCTATTCTCATCATATTAATCTTCCATCACTTTATTATTGCTTTGCTTTTTTACTTTGCCTTTTATTTTACTTTGCATATTTATACCAAAAATACCAAAATATTATCTATCATCTCTATCGATCTCACTCTAAGTAAGTGACCGTGAAGGATTGACAACCCCTATTCGCGTTGGTTGCGAGGAGTTATTTGCTTTGTGTAGGTACGAGGACTTGCGCGTGGCCTCCTACTAGATTGATACCTTGGTTCTCAAAAACTGAGGGAAATACTTACGCTACTCTGCTGCATCATCCTCTCCTCTTCGGGGAAAACCAACGCAAGCTCAAGACGTAGCAAGAAGGATTTCTGGCGCGCCGTTGCCGGGGAGTCTACGCAAAAGTCAACATACCAAGTACCCACCACAATCCCTTATCTCCCGCATTACATTATTTGCCATTTGCCTGTCGTTTTCCTCTCCCCCACTTCACCCTTGCCATTTTATTCGCCCTCTCTTTTCCGTTTGCCTCTTTTTCGCTCGCTTCTTGTTTGCTCGTGTTGCCATGTGCCTTCTATATGCTTGCATCTTCACTTGCTGAAAATCTATTGATATGGATCCACTTAAAGTGTTCTACTTGCATCATCTTCGATCCTTATGCGCTCGTGCTGAAACCACAACTAGCCTAGTTGATGGGAAATCTTTAGATGAGCATGCTCATTTTGTGCGTCATCGTTTGTCTGAAAAAGGGAAGCTCTTATGGTATCATATAAGTAGTTTGCTATGCTATGCTTGGAATCTTTGTGAAATGTGTGTTTTTTCTTATTGCTCTAAGAACCCTAAAAAACACCTTCCCTACCTATGTGAGTTCAATGATAATGAAATCTTATCTTCTTATGCAAAGGGTGTTTATAGTTTTTTGACTGGTGACTGTACGGAAAACCCCCCCACAGCATTAAGAATTTATTAATAAAAAGCATATGAAAGTACATGGCTTACAAGAGGTAATCTAATCTATACATAAAGAGAAATAAAAGTACGCTAAGAGACTAGATAAAAGAACCTCAAGGAGGCAAGAAAGAAATCCATCTAAGCAGCTCCTCCTTATATCTTTGCTTGACTCTATGCTGCATGAGTGAAATATCATGGATGAAGGCACTTCTCCATCAATTAAAGCTTTGTCTCTCATGTCTGAAAACTCTAGCATTTCTCATTATCCAAATATTCCAGCAAGCAACAAAGACAACCTCAGTAAAGAAAGGTTTAGCAAAATCTTTCTTAGCTTGCATGACAATTGTGGACATATCCTCTCCAGGTGGCAATGAAATTTGAAGGTAATTCCATATTCTGACACTGAAATTACATTCAAATAATAAGTGGTTTCTGGTCTCACGTGTCACCAAGGGACAGAGAACACAATTTACCCCATCCTCCAAATTCCAGTGCCTTCTTTCAACCATATCTTTGGTGTTTAGTCTATCCATGATTAACATCCAAGCAAACACCTTGATTTTCATTGTGCAGGAAGATCTCCAAATCCACCAAAGGAGAGGATTGAAAGGCATGTGTGAGTGCAAGAAGGAGTAGAACAACTTTGGCTTAAAAGGATGGCTAGATCCCTGCCAGAACCAGATGTCATTTGCTTCCACTTCCCTATTACAATTGGCCATCAAATTTTGCACAGTCATATACTCCTGATAAGCGTGTGTGGATAGAGGTAAGTGGAACAACTGTGTAAAATTATGTGATTGGAAAGCCTCAGAGACAGTAATCCAGGGATCCTTGACATATGAAAAGAGCCTTGGAAATCTGGTTTGCAAGGTGATCACTGTTTCATCAATCTTCCACTTATCAGACCAAAACAGAGCTGAAGTCCCAGAGTTGATCTGAACCCAAGTTGTGCTCCTGAAATGATCCAGCAATTTACATATATCCTTCCACCAAAAAGAACCACAACTATCAGTCCCTTGTGGTACAGAAGAGTGATAATATGTATCCCATATAAGTGAGACCCATGGCAAATCCAACCTATTTAAGAATTTATGCAAATGTTTCAGCAAGAGAGCCATGTTCTGTACACCCAGATTTAAGATGCTCAGCCCTCCTTTGTTTTTGGGCCTACAAATGAGGTCCCAGGCTGCCAAGGATGGTGAGGGCTCATCTCTGTGTTATCTCCACAAGCATTGCCTTTGTATTCTCTCCAATTGCTTTAAAATCCCTGCAGGAACAAGGAGGCTGCCAAGATAGAATATGGGCATGGAAGACAGAGCAGAATTTAAGAACTGAAGACTTTCCCCCTGGTTTAAGAAATAAGAACTAGCTGACATTCTTCTCTCCATGCAATCAACAAGGGGCATGAAATCCACCATTTTGGGCCTGGTAGTACCAACAGGTAGTCCAAGATATGTCAAGGGTATTTTGCCAACCTGGCATCCAAAAGCAGCAGCCAAACTGGTGGTAGTGTTCTCATCAAGATTAATGGGTACCATGGAAGATTTGTGGTAGTTCACCACTAGTCCAGTAGAGGTGGAGAACACATGAAGCATGTCCTTGAGAGCCAAAATTTGAGCTTTGTCTGCTGGCAAGATGATTAAGGTATCATCAGCATACTAAACTATAGGATAGTCTTGGTCATGACATGGGATTGGCAGCTCTAAGATACCCCTTTTGAACATATCATTTACTACTAATTGCAAGAGGTCAGCAGCAATCACAAAAAGCAGGGGTGAAAGACAGTCTCCTTGCCTAACTCCCTTTTTACAAAGAAATTGCCTGCCAGGTACTCCATTTAAGAGGACGGAGGAAGTTCCAGTTGATAGCAGTTGCCTAACCCAAGAAATCCATTTTTGATTAAATCCCTTGTGCTTGAGAATTAGTAGAATAGCTTCATGCTCAATGGAATCGAAGGCTTTCTCAAAATCCAATTTAAGAATAACAATAGGTCTCTTTGACTGATGGCATTGGTGCAGATATTCAAGTGACCAGCCAATGCATTCCTGAATTGTCCTGATTTTAATAAAACCATAATGATTCTTATGTATACATTCCATACTGATCCTCTGAAACCTGTTAGCAGCCATTTTGGACAGGAATTTGAGGCCCATCCCAGTCAAGGAAATTGGCCTATAATCTCCAACACCTTCAGGGGCCAATTTTTTGGGGACGAGTGTAATATAAGAACCATTTATATTCTCCAAGTTTGCAGTGCCATTATGGAAAGCTTCAGTCAGCTCATAAAAATCCCAACAAATAATGTGCCAACATTTCTTGCAGAATAACCCATTAAAACCATCTAGGCCAGGGGCCTTGTCAATGGGCATATGCTTGACAGTGAGGGTGTTTATAGTTACTATGATATCGAACAAATTGAAGAATTTGTCGTTTTTAAGGGTGCTCATGAAGTTGCTTCTTTGATTGAAAAGTATGATTTTACTCTCAACAAATCTTAAAATTCCGTCATACTTAAATATTGCAATGAAAACCTTGCTCATAATGTCTATGTCCAAGAATTTATTGAAAGAATGACCATTGCTTTGGAAGAAAATAATGATATGCATGAATCTATAGATAATGATGATTCCGATGATTTGGTTGAAATATCCCTTGATGAACATGATGCTTGCTATTCTTGTAGCCATGATGCCAATATTTATGAAGACGAAATTGCTACAGTTCCTTATGTTAAAAATGAGATTGTTGCTATTGCACCCATGCTTGATAGTTCCCTCAATGAAAAGCATGATTTCAATGATTTTACTATAAATTCTCTTGATGTCAATTGTGCTAATAATATGCAAAACCCTAAGCTTGGGATGCTAGTTTTTCTATGTCTATTACTTGTTGCAATGATCATGATTGGGGTGATTCTTCTTATGATCTTGAAAATTTATTTAAGCCCCATGATGAATATGAGATTGATAATATTTTTTGCAATAATATTGAAAGTTGGTTTGGAAGAGTGTCAACTTTATATCCCACATATTTGGAGAATATTCAATCTTATGAAATTTTTGATAAAAGTGGGTTTGGAGAGGTCATGACTTTAGCTAATGTTAACCCCACTATTTTGGAAGAGTGTCAACTTCGCATGCATGTGGATCGTGTTGAAAATATATTATGTGATAGCTATTTTGTTGAATTTGCCTATGATCCTACATGTAATTATTATGAGAGAGGAAAATATGGTTGTCTTACTAAATTACCTCTCGTCATGTTGAGATTGCTATTGTTTCTTTCCGCTTCCTTGCATATGCTAGTTTTTGCTTGCTATGATAATTTGTTTGCCTATAAGATGCCTATGCATAGGAAGTATGTTAGACTTAGATGTGCTTGTCACGTGTTTCATGATGATCTCTTTGTGCTTCAATTCTTGTCTTTCATGTGAGCATCATTGAAATCTCAATGCCTGGCTAAAAAGGCTTTAAAGAAAAGCGCTTGTTGGGAGACAACCCAATATTTTTCCTTGCTGCTTAATAAATAATCCATCTAACTTCAGTTTATATGTGGTTTTATGTTTTAATTAGTGTTTGTGCCAAGTTAAACCTATAGGATCTTCTTGGATGATAGTTATTTGATCTTGCTGTAATTTCCAGAAACTTTCGCTTCACGAAAAAATTGTTAAAAATCACCAGAACGTGATAAAATAGTGATTCCAATTGCTGCTGATCAATAAACAAATTTCCTAGGCCTTCCCATTTTGGCTGAATTTTTGGAGTTCAATAAGTTTGCGTTAGTTACAGATTACTACAGACTGTTCTGTTTTTGACAGATTCTACTTTTCGTGTGTTGTTTGCTTATTTTGATGAATATATGGATAGTAAAATAGTTTATAATGCATAGAGAAGTTGGAATACAGTAGGTTTAACACCAATATAAATAAATAATGAGTTCATTACAGTACCTTTAAGTGGTCTTTTTCTTTTCTTTCGCTAACGGAGCTCACGAGATTTCTGTTGAGTTTTGTGTTGTGAAGTTTTTCAAGTTTTGGGTGAAATCTTTTGATGGATTATGGAACAAGGAGTGGCACGAGCCTAAGCTTGGGGATGCCCATGGCACCCCCAAGATAGTCCAAGGACACCAAAAAGTCAAAGTTTGGGGATGCCCCGGAAGGCATCCCCTCTTTCGTCCACTTCCATCGGTAACTTTACTTGGAGCTATATTTTTATTCACTACATGATATGTGTTTTGCTTGGAGCGTCTTGTATTATTTGCGTCTTTGCTTGTTAGTTTACCACAATCATCCTTGCTCTACACACATTTTGAGAGAGCCATACATGAATTGGAATTTGATAGAATACTCTATGTGCTTCACTTATATCTTTTGAGCTATATAGTTTTGCTCTAGTGCTTCACTTATATCTTTTAGAGCACGGTGGTGGATTTGTTTTATAGAAACTATTGATCTCTCATGCTTCACTTATATTATTTTGAGAGTCATAAATAGCATGGTAATTTGCTTAATAATAATATGCTTGGTATTCAAGATTTGTAAAACTTTCTTTTGAGTGTGTTGAATACTAAGAAAAGTTTGATGCTTGATAATTGTTTTGAGATATGGAGGTGATAATATCAAAGTCGTGCTAGTTGAGTAGTTGTGAATTTGAGAAATGCTTGTGTTGAAGTTTGCAAGTCCCGTAGCATGCACATATGGTAAACGTTATGTAACAAATTTGAAACATGAGGTGTTGTTTGATTGTCCTCCTTATGAGTGGCGGTCGGGGACGAGCGATGGTCTTTTCCTACCAATCTATCCCCCTAGGATCATGCACGTAGTGCTTTGGTTTTTGATGGCTTGTAGATTTTTGCAATAAGTATGTGAGTTCTTTATGACTAATTTTGAGTCCATGGATTATATGCACTCTCACCCTTCCATCATTGCTAGCATCTTGATGCATGCATTGCCCTTTCTCACATTGAGAGTTGGTGCAAACTTCACGGTGCATCCAAACCCCGTGATATGATACGCTCTTTCACACATAAACCTCCATATATCTTCCTCAAAACAGCCACCATACCTACCTATTATGGCATTTCCCTAGCCATTCCGAGATATATTGCCATGCAACTTTCCACCATACCGTTCTTCATGACACATTCATCATTGTCATATTGCCTAGCATGATGATGTAGTTGGCATAGTATTTGTGGCAAACCCACTGTTCATAATTATTTCATACATGTCACTCTTGATTCATTGCATATCCCGGTACACCGCCGGAGGCATTCATATAGAGTCATACTTTGTTCTAGTATCGATTTGTAATCATTGAGTTGTAAATAAATAGAAGTGTGATGATCATCATTTTCTAGAGCATTGTCCCAAGTGAGGAATGAGTAATAAAAAGTAAGGCCATAAAAAAAAGAGAAGGCCCAAAAAAAAGAGAGAAAAGAAAAAAAAATGAGAGAAAAAGAGAGAAGGGACAATGTTACTATCCTTTGCCACACTTGTGCTTCAAAGTAGCACCATAATCATCATGATAGAGAGTCTCTTGTTTTATCACTTTCATATACTAGTGGGAATTTTTCATTATAGAACTTGGCTTGTATATTCCAACGATGGGCTTCCTCAAATGCCCTAGGTCTTCATGAGCAAGCAAGTTGGATGCACACCCACTTAGTTTCTTTTGTTGAGCTTTCATACATTTATAGCTCTAGTGCATTTGTTCCATGGCAATTCCTACTCATTGCATTCACATCAATCGATGGGCATCTCCATAGCCCGTTGATTAGCCTCGTTGATGTAAGAACTTCTCGTTTTTTTGTCTTCTCCACATAACCCCCATCATCATATTCTATTCCACCCATAGTGCTATGTCCATGGCTCGCTCTCATATATTGCGTGAAAGTTTATAGGTTTGAGATTACTAAAGTATGAAACAATTGCTTGGCTTGTCATCGGGGTTGTGCATGATGAGAGCATTCTTGTGTGACGAAAATGGAGCATGACTAAACTATATGATTTTGTAGGGATGAACTTCCTTTGGCCATGTGTCACGCCCAATATGCGACCCTATCCGAAAGGAACTCGAAGGTCCCACCAAGGATAGACCCGCATATTGAAACGCTTTTGCAAGGTGGATATCATTACATCAACATTACATAATAGTGGGGATACATACATAAGGCACAAATGCCACAAGAATACATCAACATCATATACAAGATCAACATCCGACTACGGATGAAACATAAACAGAAGCTCAAACGACATCCACCCTGCTAGCCCAGGCTGCCGACCTGGAACCTATCCCCTGATCGAAGGAGCAGCAGAAGAAGAACTCCAATACAGGCAAACATCGCTCTCGCGTCAAGATCATCGCAACCTGTACCTGCAACTGGTGGTGTAGTAATCTGTGAGCCACGAGGACTCAGCAATCCCATTACCATGGGTATCAAGACTAGCAAAGTTTAAAGGGAAAGGAAGGGGTAAAGTGGTGAGGTTGCAGCAGCGACTAAGCATATATGGTGGCTAACATACGCAAACGAGAGCGAGAAGAGAAAGAAAGGAACGGTCGTCAACTAGTAATGATCAAGAAGTGATCCTGAACTCCTACTTACGTCGACATAACCCAAGAACCGTGTTCTCCTCTCGATTAACCCCGAAAAGAGACACTCACGATTACGCATTACGGTTGGTGTATTTTAGAAGAGTTTGCTTCAAGTTTACTACAACCGGATATTAACAAATTCCCATCTGCCACATAACCGCGGGCACGGCTCTCGAAAGTTTATACCTGCGGGGGTGTCCCAACTTAGCCCATGATAAGCTCTCGCGATCAACGAAGGATATTCCTTCTCCCGAAAGACCCGATCAGTCTCGGAATCCGGCTACAAGACATTTCGACAGAATAAAACAAGACCAGCAAGACCGCCCGATGCGCCGACAATCCCGATAGGATCTGCACATATCTCGTTCTCAGGGCAACACCGGATGAGACAGGCTACGAGTAAAACCAACCCTCAAGTTACCCCAAGGTGGCCCCGCAGGCGGCTCGGTTCGAACCAGCACTTAGAGAAGCACTGGCCCGGGGGGGGCTAAATAAAGATGACCCTCGAGAGAGCGACTCCCGAGGGAAAAGTAGGTGGTGGTGAGGCAAATGGTAAAACCAATGTTGGGCCTTGCTGGAGGAGTCTTATTCAAAGCGAACTGTCAAGGGGGTCCCATAAATCACCCGACCGCGTTAGGGACGCAAAATCCGGGAACATAATACCGATATGACGGAAACTAGGGCGGCAAGAGTGGAACAAAACACCAGGCATAAGGTCGAGCCTTCCACCCTTTACCAAGTATATAGATGCATTAATTAAATAAGATATATTGTGATATGCCAACAAGTAAACATGTTCCAACAAGGAACAACATCTCCATGTTCCAACAAGGAACAAACTTCATCTTCACCTACAACTAACAACGCTATAAGAGGGGCTGAGCAAAGCGGTAACATAGCCAAACAACGGTTTGCATAGGAAAGGTGTCAAAGGTTAGAGGCTGACATGGCAATTTGGGATGGCTTGATAAACAGGTAATAGGTAGCGCAGCATAGCGATAGAACGAAGTAACTAGCATAGCAATGATAGTAATGAGATCCAAGGTGATGGTCATCTTGCCTGAAATCCCGCTAGGAAGAAGAACGAGTCCATGAAGAAGATGAAGCCATGAAGACGAACCAAGCGTAGACGAACGAATCCTCACGATCGCAACGAAACGGGAACTATCGAAAGAAGCACACAACAAGGCAAACACACCACACATGAACATGACAAGATGCACAACTAACATGATGCATGACAAATCTAGATGAGTCTACTCATGGCAAGAGATGATGCAAACAAGAGCAACACATCAAAACAAGTTTAAATGAGGCCGGAAACAACATATAACAATTCCGATAAGTCCTCATATGCAAATTTTGAAATTGGTCCAGATCTGAATAAACCTTATGTTCAAGTTGTTAAACAGCAAGTTAAGATGCACCACGATGATCTAAAAGAAATTCTAGTCAAGTTACATATAAAGTTCATTAAATTCGGAGCTACGGGCTAGAAGATATGAGCAAAACAAGATAAGCATGGCATTGATGCAAAATGCATACAAACATCAAGCAAACACCTCAAAACAAGGATGCAACATGATAATATGAATCTACATGCAAAATCAAGCAAGTTCATATAGAGCACACTCAAAACGGAGCAACGGTTCAACACATACACACAATACAAGTCATAACAACAATTTGTCCATAACAGCAACTAGGCATATTGGAAGCACCAAAGCAACATGCTACAACATCTCAACGTAATAACAAAAGGCATGGGCATGATGTACAGGTAAAGAATTACAAAACATGAACACTGTGCTATCTCCAGAAATCACTAGAACATGCTCAAAATGACATGGCAAGATTGCAAATAATAACAGTTTCAGACTTTAGCAGAAATAACATCAGGTTGCAATGTTTAGAGCTATCAAACAACATGTTACAGGAACTTATCATAGCAAACAAAGGCATGGCATGATACTACTAAATTCATAGAACAAAAGTCCTTTAGTGACCATAAGCCACAAGGGCACAGAAAATATGATGGCACCCATGTAAACATGGCAAGTTATATGACAGATTCATACAAGGCAGGAACAACAATAAGTAGGCATGTTGGTGAGCTTGAACCACTCACCACAGAGCAATACATGGCATGGAAAGGCAACTCACAGTAAGAAGACATGGCATAGAGGCTATACATGGCAAGAACAACATCATAGCATACACGGATCAACTACAACAACCTTGGCAAAATTGAATAACATGTAAACAATCTGCCAGGAACATTTTATATCAAAAGTAGAGCTCGATTGACTCAAGCTAAGGCACTCCATAATTGCAAACAAGGGCATGGATGGATAGAGAATAACCATATGTTCAAAACATCCTTACTGAAGTATCTCAAAATAAGCATGGATCTCTCGGTAGCATCAAGTTTACATGGCATAAAAATATCGGTGAGCAGGGGCTGAAATCAGCAACATCATGAAGCCTAGTTTGCATGCTTGTGCTAGTCACCACAGAGATCACAAAAACACATGGCATACACCCCTGTAAAGATGGCATGCCATATTACAAAACACATGTAGGACTCAAGTTCATAGGGTGCACACATCAATCATGGCAAAAATGACAAAAGTGCATGTTCTGATAAGAATCTGAAACTAACATCACATAGCCCTCTTCTAACAGCATTTCGGGCATCAAGATGAGCTCAAATGTAAATGATGCAATGAGATGAAATGATGTACTCATCGATACGAAAAATCTTACATATTACACGCACGAAACGGAGCTACGGATGCAGAGATACAACAGGTCAAACATAGCACCAGAATAACAGGGGTTTCGGGGACTTAGCAGAAAATACCACTCCGGATCTAGGGTTGACCGGGCACGCATCATGAGGCGGTGGCGGATCTCGCCGAAGATGGCCGCGAAAGGTTGCCGGGGAGGTCGAGGGAGCTCGGGAGGGCCGGATCTGGCCGGCCGGCGAGCTCCTCCGGCCGGGATCGGGCGGATCCGGCGGACGGACGGTCCCGCGAGCGAGGAGAGGCGGCGGAGCTCGGCGCGATGGCGGCGGCGACGCGCAAGCGACGGCGGGGCGAGGGGCGAGCGTGCAGCGGCGGCGATGCTCCGCGGCGGGGTCGAGGCACGGCGGCGGCGGATCGGGAGCTCCTCTCCCGATCGGGAGCGAAGGGACGAATGGCGCGGGCGCGCCCGTTCGAGCCAGGCGGGCGGAACTGGGCCCGCAGGGCCACGGCGGCGGGGAGGAGGCTGAGGGGCGACGTGGCACTCGCCCAGTGGCTGGAGGCGGTGTTGAGTGGCGGTGCAGCCACTCAGACGGCGCCAAGTGGCGAGAGGAGGCTGGGGGGCGCCGGATTTGGAGGGGGAAAATGGCGGCGCGGCCCCCGAGGTGGGAGGAGGTGGTGGCTGCGGATTGGGGGCGCGGAAAAAGAGGAGGGGGGGGGTAGGATTCCAGATTAGGAAGGACTAGCCTTCCTTATATAGGCAGGGTTAGGGTTAGGGGGGTTTTGGAGGGGTTTCGGACCCTCGGATCTCGATCTGGCGGTCCGGAGCGGAGGGGGTTTTAGGTGGGCTGCAGGCAGGCTGTGAGGAGAGGGCTTGAGCTGAGGGGAGAGAAGAGAAGTGCAGCCCGGCAACTATTTCCGGAGACCGAAAACGTCCGACGATAGACCGACTATAATGCGGTTGTAGGTTTAACGGTTGGGCTATCAAACGAGCTCCGAATGCGACGAAACTTGACAGGCGCTCTGTCTACACTATAATAAGATCGCACGCCAAGTTTCGACCCATTCCGAGAACATTTTTCGGCCACTCACGAAACGAGGTTAAAGGAGGGCGCCGGAGGACTTAGGAGTGCCGGATTGCAAAACGGACAACGGGGAAAACGCTCGGATGCATGAGACAAACACGTATGCAAAATGAGATGCACATGATGACATGATATAATATGCAGATGATGACATGGCAAAGTGCAACACGCAAGCAAATGACATGGCAACGACGGCGAATAACTGGCGGACACCTGGCGCATCGAATCCGAGGCGTTACACCATGTTATTTTGAGAAAACATAATTGCTTAGTTAGTATGCTTGAAGTATTATTATTTTTATGTCAATATGAACTTTTGTCTTGAATCTTTCGGATCTGAATATTCATACCACAATTAAGAAGAGTTACATTGCAATTATGCCAAGTAGAACTCCGCATCAAAAATTCTCTTTTTATCATTTACCTACTCGAGGACGAGCAGGAATTAAGCTTGGGGATGCTTGATACGTCTCCAACGTATCTATAATTTTTTATTGCTCCATGCTGTATTATCTACTGTTTTGGACCATATTGGGCTTTATTTTCCACTTTTATATTACTTTTGGGACTAACCTATTAACCGGAGGCCCAGCCCAGATTTGCTGTTTTTTGCCTATTTCAGTGTTTCGAAGAAACGGAATACCAAATAGAGTCCAAAAGGAATGAAACCTTCGGGAACGTGATTTTCTAATCAGATAAGATCCAGGAGACTTGGTGTGACGCCCAGATAGTTAAGCTACAGTAATTCCCTGCTAATGATGCCACGTCACTATAATTACCGTTAATTAAACCCGCGTTGATTAAAACGGAATTGAGATTCAAATTTAAACTAAAGCCAAATCACAAAAGTTTTCAAGTATTAAAACTAAAAATGTTCCGGATGTGACAAAATTCATAAGTAATATTGGTGGAGAACAATCATTTTTGTAAAATATTTGACTCCCTTGGTCTAATTAAAAGACGGTGATTAAAATAATAATTTAATTGCTTTTGAAATTATGAAAATATTAAACTAATATATTTTGGCTACAAACTAGGTTTGGCAGTGGCCTATATTCAGGATACTAATTTAGGTGCTAACTAGGTTTTTCATAAAACTAATATAGAAGAAACTATAAATAAAAATAGAAAAGAATAAAAAAACAAAGCAAAGAAAAGAAACAGACCCCCCACGCTGGGCCTCGTGGCCCAACTCGCCACCAGGCCGCCCCAAGGCCCCGCCGCCTTCCTGCACTCCCTTATCCCCCAGGCATCGAAACCCTAACACCCCCCCCACGACCGCACACCCCCCACTCCCCACGTCTCCCTCTCCCCCCTCCCCTCGATCCCATCTGGATCGGGGAGGTGCCCGACCCCGACGTCGCCCAGATCGATCGTCGCCGCCGCCCGAGGACCTCGCCGAGCCTTCCTCGCCGGACTGCTTCCCCTGCGTGCGTCGTCCCCGTCCCCCACCTCTCGCCCCACTGCCCTTGACCCCACGATCGCCGGTGAGGCCCCTGGCCTCTTCTCTTCCCGTCCCCGTATGTGTGCGCACGCGCCGACCGGCCCCGTCAGCTCCTCCCTCGCATGGCCGGTGCGCCCCTCGCACCACCCCGCCTCGCTCTCGTCGCCACGGCCACCGCTCGCGCGCACCGTGTGTCGCCCGGGCCTCCAGCGCCTCGCGCCCCTCCTGCCCCTGTTTCTCCTCCCTCGCATGCAGCTGCGGCGGCGCGCCGAGATCGCCCCAGCGGCGCTCGCCAGCGTCATGCCGCTCGCGCCCTCCATCGCCCCTGCGCTCCGGCCGATCTCGCGCCACGGCCTTTGCGCGAACCCCCGCCGTCTGCTGCAGGCCGCCACTCGGCCGGCCTCGCCCTGCCCCGGTCGTCGCCCGGCGCGGTGCCCATCTAACGCCGCCCGATCTCGCCCACAGCCGGCGCTCGCGCCCGTTCACGCACCAGCGCCCAAACACGCTAGGCCTCCCACAGGCCCTTGAGAGGGCCCAGCCCCCAGAACGTTTTTGTAAAAAAATTTAAAAATATATATATATATAATAAATAAAATATTAATTAATTAATTAAGTAATTAATTAACTTAATTAATACTGATTAGATTAACCTAATCACTTAGGTTAGTTAATTAATCTGTTGGGTTCATTAACACTCAATGACAGCTAGGACCCACATGCCAGATTGACCCAGTCAACACCTCTGTTGACTGCTGACGTCATGCTGACGTCATGATGATGTCAGCATGCACTATTCTGGATAATGTTGAATTAAATTAACTAAATAAATTTTAGAAATGATTTAAAACTTTAAAAAAATTAATAGAAAATAAACCGTAGCTCGGATGAAAATACTTTCTACATGAAAGTTGCTCAGAACGATGAGACGAATCCGGATACGCAGCCCGTTCGTCCGCCACACATCCCTAGCATAGTGAACATGCAACTTTCCCCCTCCGGTTCACCTGTCCAAAAACGCGGAACACCGGGGATACTTTCCCGGATATTTGCCCCTTTCGCCGGTATCACCTACTATCGTCATCCTTATGTTTGCATTTTATTTACTGTTTCTTCCCCCTCTTCTCTCCGGTAGACTACGGGACAGACGCTGCTGCTGCCCAGTTCGACTACGGAGTTGACGACCCCTCCTTCTTGCCAGAGCAACCAGGCAAGCCCCCCCCCCCTCCTTTGATCACCAGATATCACCTACTCTTCTCTATACTGTGTGCATTAGAGTAGTGTAGCATGTTACTGCTTTCCGTTTATCCTATCCTGATGCATAGCCTGTCCTTGCTACTCTTGTTGTTACCTTTACCTTGCAATCCTAAATGCTTGTTAGTATAGGATGCTAGTATTCCATCAGTGGCCCTACATTCTTGTCCGTCTTCCATGCTATACTATCGGGCCGTGATCACTCGGGAGGTGATCACGGGTATATACTATATACTTTATACATGATACATGTGGTGACTAAAGTCAAGTCGGCTCGTGGAGCACCCGCGAGTGATTCATGGATTGGGGGCTGAAAGGACCTTTGTCCCAACGGCCCTTTGTGTGGATCTTTGTGGCGGAGCGACAGGGCAGGTTGAGACCACCTAGGTGAGAGGTGGGCCTGGCCCTGGTCGGTGTCTGCGGTTACATCATTAACACGCTTAACGAGATCTTGGTATTTGATCCGAGTCTGGCCATTTATTCTATATGCACTAACCAACTACGTGGGAAAGATATGGGCACTCGGCGTCGTGGTATCAGCCGAAGCCTTCGTGATGTCAGCGACTGAGAGGCGCGCGCTGGATTGGAACGTAAGCCTGCTCTTGTATTAAGGGGGCTAGTTCTGCTTTCGGCCGCCCTCGCAATGTGCAGGTGTGCTAAGGGCGATGGGCCCAGACCCCTGTGCGCTTCGGTTTAGACCGTCGTGCTGACCTCTCTGTGTGCCTAGGTGGGGCTGCGACGTGTTGATCTTCCGAGGCCGGGCATGACCCATAAAAGTGTGTCTGGCCAAATGGGATCAAGCGTGTTGGGTTATGTGGTGCACCCCTGCAGGGAAGTTTGTCTATTCGAATAGTCGTGATCTTCGGTAACAGGACGACTTGGAGTTGTACCTTGACCTTATGACAACTAAAACCGGATACTTAATAAAACAAACCCATCCAAGTGCCAGATACAACCTGGTGATCGCTCTCTAACAGGGCGACGAGGAGGGGATCGCCGGGTAGGATTATGCTATGCGATGCTGCTTGTGAACTTACCATCTACTCTCTTCTACATGTTGCAAGATGGAGGTGCCCAGAAGCGTAGTCTTCGATAGAATTAGCTATCCCCCTCTTATTCTGGCATTCTGCAGTTCAGTCCACCAATATGGCCCTTTACACATATACCCATGCATATGTAGTGTAGCTCCTTGCTTGCGAGTACTTTGGATGAGTACTCACGGTTGCTTTTCTCCTTCTTTTCCCCCTTTCCCTTCTACCTGGTTGTCGCAACCATATGCCGTACCCAGGAACCAGACGCCACCGTCGACGATGATTCCTACTACATTGGAGATGCCTATTGCTACGTGCAGGCCGCTGACGACGACCAGGAGTAGTTTAGGAGGATCCCAGGCAGGAGACCTGCGCCTCTTTCGATCTGTATCCCAGTTTGTGCTAGCCTTCTTAAGGCAAACTTGTTTAACTTATGTCTGTACTCAGATATTGTTGCTTCCACTGACTCGTCTATGATCGAGCACTTGTATTCGAGCCCTCGAGGCCCCTGGCTTGTATTATGATGCTTGTATGACTTCTTTTATTTTTAGAGTTGTGTTATGATATCTTCCCCTGAGTCCCTGATCTTGATCGTACACGTTTGCGTGTATGATTAGTGTACGGTCAAATCGGGGGCGTCACAAGTTGGTATCAGAGCTGACTGCCTGTAGGAATCCCCCTTCCACACTCCTTGGCCGAAGTCGGGTCTAGACATTACAAAACTTTTACTAACATGGCTGTGTGCCTTACGGGCCCACGTCGCCATTGGGTGGTACTAGGATCTTTTACTCCTTGTCTATACTCTGGGACTCTGATCTCTCTTCTATTCGGGTTAAATGAATTTTACTAAATCTAACATTAGGATCTCGTTATCACTTTCACCCGGAGAGCCTCTTATTACTGATGATCGTCTGCTGCACGTGAAGACCCTAAAGATACTCTCCGCTGTTAACCCGAGAACTTGTGTTCATCGCATTTGCAATTCCCTTCCACCGTCAATCCTTACGGATAACTACTTGCAGTTGTTATTCTTACATTCATCCCCAGTTGGTCTTGTTATTACAAGATACCACGAAACACTCGTCGTTGTTTCGATAATCCGTTGAGCTTACTACCTTGCTGTTCTTTGTCACCTGAATACCCAAACGGATAATTCCTCGCACTTCCCGAGTATCCCCTCATTCTTAGCCGTTCATGTGTTTCACATAAGTCCTCAAAATACCATTCGATTTTTTCTGAAAATCCTCAGCAGCCCATTGCTCTTGATTTCCTTGCCTTCCGGCACTATGGTTAATTCCATACTTCTAGTAATCTCCGTTGACATCCTCTGTCACTATTATTTCGAGTCACTTGATTCGATATGTTGTGAATGCTCGCAATGCTCAATCAGATCCTAGAATTCATCCTTCCGGCTCAGACGTCATTTTGAACATGAGCTGGTTCTCGGGCAATCAGATTGCCATCGATTGTACCCCTAAGTCTATACAACTTATCCATCCTTGATCAGAGCGTTTGCTCCTGATCCCTTGATTTGAAAATCATAATTCCTTTGTTATTTAAACGATGAATTATTCAGATGTTCTATAAACCGATGCCTTTTGCATTCTTTTTCCTTCTGATTGAGTACAGATACTCACATAAGATTTCGGGTGGTCCGCGAGACCAATTGATTGGTTATTATCCAACAGTGTCCTTCATATCCAATAACCTTGAGAGTTTCTCCCCTGATACATAATGCCTTTGGTAAATTGTGTCCTCTGCCTTTGGCAAGTTATATCCTATGATTGTGTCAACCATGTGCTCTGCTTCGAGCATGTGTTAATTGATCCTAAAGTTCATGATATATGTTCTAAGATGCGTGTTGAACCTATGCTTTTCTTAATCTGTGTGATCCTGAAAGATTTCACGTGTCATACTTATCTGGTATTGCACCAGGTAAAAACTTTCAACAACTAATGTCATTTTCGAAATACGAGAGGTGAATGGAAGGTTATGCATTGAGGAAGTGGGAGTCGACCTTGAACTTTGTGTTCACGCCCATGGAAACGATGTTGAGCTTATCATGATAGCTTCTCGTAACAATAATTATTCACTTAATTTGATCTTGTGTCTATGATTTTGTCCTTTGCAATCGTGGTTCCAACCATGATTGTTCTTCTTTGATCCCATTCTCGGACAAGTTAAAAGTACTTGTCTTCTGCAGAGCATTACCCTAGTCCAACCTCTACTTTGATCAGTCGTCGAGTATTACCCCCTAGTATCTCAAGGTTATCATGGAACTACAGAACTTCTTAAGAGCTCTTCATCAAGTGCTACATTCTCATTGATTCCAATTTTTCACGGGCTCCGAGTTATTAAACACTCCAGGACATCGATAACTGAATCGAGTCCGCATCGTGATTAAACAACTCTTAGTAATCTTCTTTGCTTACGAGTTTGTACTCGATCACGTCATCCCTAGCCTGATCAGCTATATCATTATCGTGCTGATTTTAACTGTGCTACCTGGTCCTTATCCCAGGAGCACAACTTTCGATGATTGAGCTAAGCTTATGTCAATTTCCTTGTCTTATCGTTCCATCTTGAACAACAAACTTGATCTCGAGTTTGTGTCCTACTCGTGGTTCCAATAACCTTTCACTTCATCATTCGTTTGACTTGATGTCATCGTCAATCGATTACATCTTTGTGAAATCTCTTGACAAATGTGTCATGATCATCATCAGAATTCCAAGCTTTTCCAAGATATCAATTGAATTCATGATGAGAAATATCATCCTTGCCTCGATGATTTTTGTTGCCATCGACCACTTTATTGCCTTCCCTCCAACACAAACTTGTTCATGTTTTGTGTTATTCCTTGAGTTCCTTGCTATCCAGCCTGAGTTCTTCTTTACCTTGGAGTATTACCATCTTTTATGTCAGGAATGTCTTGAGATTGCTCCACCTCTTAAGGATTCTTGGTATAGTGATGCTTATCCCCATCATCATTGTTTCTTGGTCCCCGTGTTGGTTCTAACCGGGGTACCAACAAGTGAACGGTGTTGTTTGGATTATGCTCTTATAGCAACCCTATTGCTTTGAAATTAATGATCGATAGTTCATTCTTAGCCTATCGGTTATTGAATCACCAGTCTAAACATTGATCGTGCAACCCAACCCATATTTCGTGTGCACCTTTCAACCAATGTTTAACTGTGTATGTTTTCCTCCGGCATACCTCATTATATCATTTGATCTGACAAATGTTATCTCCTTGTTCACATAGTTGTGGAAATCCATCCTTTTTGGAAATGTCAATTGATTGTCGCTAAGTCAATCAGCCACCTCCTCACCTCTCCTTGATTAAATGATGAACTTGTGTGTCGGAACTCGCTCCATAGTTCATTTCCCGAGAATCTTACATTGCCATCTCGTAAATTGTGTTGCACCTTTTCTTCTTAGGTATCCTGCCACCAATCAGATCTAAATCTCGGTCAGATGTGATTGTTGGAACATATTTTCTAGAGTTATAGCATTGGTCCTCATATGACCCGGTAAGGTGATGTCATGCCTAGCATACCTGGCGGAGGACCTAGTGTTCTGATTTCCTTTTGCAAGGATAACCATTCTTCCATAAGGAAATTGTAAGACTTATTCTATAAGTTGTTCTGATTTAATCCTTTGTGTATCCAAAGTCCGATCATTGCTTGAAGACCATGCCAATGCTATACGTAAGCATGGTGTGGTACTCAAACATCAACAAGAGCATTGGGCGCAATACTAAGTTTTCTTTATCCAAACACAGTTGTATGGGTAATGTCATGAAATTTCTCTCCCTTACCTAAAGGGTTTTCTACATTATATCCTGCCACGGATATCATGCTCGCTTGTCCTTGGGAAGGATATATCCACGAAATATGTGTTTAAACACATTTTCCTTTCCATTATTCATTTAATATGATAATCATATTTTACTTTCCATTGGTTGTTTGAACCTTTCTTGTGATCTATATGATCTAGGCAGCAATATTCTCCTGCTTATGTAAACTCCTCGGTGTACAATTCTGTCAGCAAGAACCTGTTACGATTGTTGATGACATTCCGGTAGCCACCGATGGATGAGAACTTTGCCTATTGGTCTGCCTCGTTCAACGAGCAGGAAAATGGTTCTCTTCGTCCCTCGCCCTTGGTATCGATGTTGTTGTCGACATAACTGATAGGCTATCCTCTGACATGCCTTGCTTACATGATCGTGTAAGACGTCATCGCCTTCCTACTTTTAACCCCCATGGTGGGCCCATAACCCATAGATCCACCGGATCGAAACCTGACTCTCCTGCACACCCCCCGGTTTCCAAAGTTATTCCTCACGTGTGGCCTCGTATGTAATTCACGGGCCACCTTCCTAGTGATCTATTCTCGTAACAGACGCAATACTTAATCTCGTTGCTCTGGACCCCTATCGCACTTTGTTACAGACATCGAACGATTGCCTATCCGTTTGAAACTTCTCATGGTACCTTCTTACTTTGCTCTCGATATCTTCTCAAGTTTCAATTCGAGAGATATTTATGCTTCTTCCCCTGAGTTAACCGTCCGATGCTCAATTCTGATAGAATCCGTCCTTATAGATTTTTTCCACCCTTTATTCTTTCGTAAGTACGATGGAGTTCCCGATGAAAGGATGCCGACTTCATCATGATAACTGAAGCATAGGAATAAAGACATCGATGTAATGGATCGACTTCTTCGAGAAGAGCAACCAAGACCGACAAGATTCGTTACAATTTCGTAACCAGACCTTCCCCCGTTTTCCACCTCTTAAATCTCGGGACGAGATTTCTTGTAGTGGAGGAGAATTGTGACGCCCGGATAGTTAAGCTACAGTAATTCCCTGCTGATGATGCCATGTCACCATGATTACCGTTAATTAAACCCGCGTTGATTCAAGCGGAATTCAAATTCAAATTTAAACTAAACCCAAATCACAAAAGTTTTCAAGTATTAAAACTAAAAATGTTCCAGATGTGACAAAATTCATAAGTAATATTGGTGGAGAACAAACATTTTTGTAAAACATTTGACTGCCTTGGTCTAAGTAAAAGATAGTGACTAAAATAATAATTTAATTGCTTTTGAAATTATGAAAATATTAAACTAATATATTTTGGCTACAAACTAGGTTTGGCAGTGGCCTATATTCAGGATACTAATTTAGGTGCTAACTAGGTTTTTCATAAAACTAATATAGAAGAAACTATAAATAAAAATAGAAAATAAAAAAAAGCAAAAAAAGAAACAATAGACCCCCCCCCCCCTGCTGGGCCTCGTGGCCCAGCTGGCCACCAGGCCGCTCCAAGGCCCAGCCGCCTTCCTACACTCCCTTATCCCCCAGTCATCGAAACCCTAACCCCCCCACGACCGCACACCCCCCACTCCCCACGCCTCCCTCTTCCCCCTCCTCTCGATCCCATCTGGATTGGGGAGGGGCCCGACCCCGACGTCGCCCGAGGACCTCGCCGGAGGCCACCTCGCCGAGCCTTCCTCGCCGGACTGCTTCCCCTGCGTGCGTCGTCCCTGTCCCCCACCTCGCGCCCCACTGCCCTTGACCCCACGATCGCCGGTGAGGCCCCTGGCCTCTTCTTTTCCTGTCCCCATATGTGTGCGCACACGCCGACCGGCCCCGTCAGCTCCTCCCTCGCTTTGGCTCAGGCGCCCCTCGCCTTTGCCCGCCTTGCGCTCGTCGCCACAGCCACTTCGCCTTGCACCGTGTATCGCACGGGCCTCCAGTCCCCCAGCGCCTCGCGCCCCTCCTGCCCCATGTTTCTCCTCCCTCGCCTCTCTGCGGCGGCCGGCGTGCGGGCTCGCCCCAGCAGCGCCAGCGCGTCCGCTGCGTCCCGCCCCACTCCATCGCCCCTGCGCTCCGGCCGACCTCGCCCAGCCACAGCCCCTCGCGAACCCCACCCCCCCCCCCCGCCCTGCTGCAGGTCGCCTTCCTACACTCCCTTATCCCCAGTCCATGAAACCCTAACCCCCCACGACCGCACACCCCCCACTCCCCACGTCTCCCTCTTCCCCCTCCTCTCGATCCCATCTGGATCGGGGAGGTGCCCGACCCCGACGACGCCCAGATCGATCATCGCCGCCGCCCGAGGACCTCGCCGGAGGCCACCTTGCCGAGCCTTCCTCGCCGGACTGCTTTCCCCTGCGTGCGTCATCCCCGTCCCCCACCTCGCGCCCCACTGCCCTTGACCCCACGATCGCCGGTGAGGCCCCTGGCCTCTTCTCTTCCTGTCCCCATATGTGTGTGCACACGCCGACCGGCCCCGTCAGCTCCTCCCTCGCCTGGCCTGTGCGCCCCTCGCACCGCCCCGCCTTGCGCTCGTCGCCACGGCCACCGCTCGCGCGCACCCATGTATCGCCATGGCCTCCAGTGCCCCCAGCGCCTCGCGCCCCTCCTGCCCCCCTGTTTCTCCTCCCTCGCCCGCTCTGCCGGCCAGCGCGCAGGCTCGCCCACAGCAGCGCCCAGCGTCGCTGCGTCGCGCCCTCCGCGCCGCCCCTGCGCTCCGGCCGACCTCGTCGCGGCCACAGCACCCTCACGCCCCCGGCGCCCTCTGCTGCGAGCCGCCACTCGGCCGGCCTCGCGGTGCAGATTCCGGCCGGCCTCGCCAAGCAGCCCGGCCGTCGCCCGACGCAGTGCCGATCTGCGCGCTTGATATCGCCCACAGCCGGGCGCCCGCTCTGGCGCTCGCGCCCGTTCGCGCACCCGCGCCCAAACCCGCTAGGCTTCCACAGGCCCTTGAGCAGGGCCCAAATTTCCCGAAAGTTTTTGTAAAAAAAAAGGAATTTAAAAAATATATAATAAATAAAATATTATTTAATTATTTAATTAAGTAATTAATTAACTTAATTAATGATGATTAGATTAACATAATCACTTAGGTTAGTTAATTAATCTGTTAGGTTAATTAACACTCAATGATAGCTGGGACCCACATGCCAGATTGACCCAGTCAACACCTCTGTTGACGTCCGACGTCATGCTGACGTCATGATGATGTCAGCATGCACTATTCTGGATAATGTTGAATTATATTAACTAAATAAAATTTAAAAATGATTTAAAACTTTAAAAAATTAATAGAAAATAAACCGTAGCTCGGATGAAAATACTTTCTACATGAAAGTTGCTCAGAACAATGAGACGAATCCGGATACGCAACCCGTTCATCCGCCGCACATCTCTAGCATAGTGAACACGCAAGTTTCAACCTCCGGTTCACCTGTCCGAAAACGCAAAACACAGGGGATACTTTCCCGGATGTTTCCCCCTTTCGCCGGTATCACCTACTATCGTCATGCTTATGTTTGCATTGTATTTACTTTTCTTCCCCCTCTTCTCTCCGGTATACTACGGGACCGACGCTGCTGCTTCCGAGTTCGACTACGGAGTTGACGACCCCTCCTTGCTAGAGCAACCTGGCAAGCCCCCCCCCCCCTTTGATCACCAGATATCGCCTACTCTTCTCTACAGCTTGCATTAGAGTAGTGTAGCATGTTACTGCTTTCCGTTTATCCTATCCTGATGCATAGCCTATCCTTGCTACTATTGTTGTTACCTTTACCTTGCAATCCTAAATGCTTCTTAGTATAGGATGCTAGTATTCCATCAGTGGCCCTACATTCTTGTCCGTCTGCCATGCTATACTATCAGGCCGTGATCACTCGGGAGGTGATCACGGGTATATACTATATACTTTATACATGATACATGTGGTGAGTAAAGTCGGGTCGGCTTGTGGAGCACCCGCGAGTGATTCACGGATTGGGGGCTGAAAGGACCTTTGTCCCAATGGCCCTATGTGTGGATCTTTGTGGCGGAGCGACAGGGCAGGTTGAGACCACCTAGGTGAGAGGTGGGCCTGTACCTGGTCGGTGTCTGCGGTTACATCATTAACACGCTTAACGAGATCTTGGTATTTGATCTGAGTCTGGCCATTTGGTCTATATGGACTAACCAACTACGTGGGAAAGATATGGGCACTCTGCGTCGTGGTATCAGCCGAAGCCTTCGTGATGTCGGCCGGCGAGCGGCCTTGCCCGGATTGGAACGTAAGCCTGCTCTTGTATTAAGGGGGCTAGTTCTGCTTTCGCCCGCCTTCGCAAGATGCAAGTGTGCTAAGGGCGATGGGCCCAGACCCCTGTGCGCTTAGGTTTAGACCGGCGTGCTGACCTCTCTGTTGGCCTAGGTGGGGCTGTGACGTGTTGATCTTTCGAGGCCGGGCATGACCCAGAAAAGTGTGTCCGGCCAAATGGGATCAAGCGTGTTGGGTTATGTGGTGCACCCCTGCAGGGAAGTTTATCTATTCGAGTAGCCGTGATCTTCGGTAACAGGACGACTTGGAGTTGTACCATGACCTTATGACAACTAGAACCGGACACTTAATAAAACACACCCTTCCAAGTGCCAGATACAACCCGGTGATCGCTCTCTAACAGGGCGATGAGGAGGGGATCGCCGGGTAGGATTATGCTATGCGATGCTACTTGTGAACTTACCATCTACTCTCTTCTACATGCTGCAAGATGGAGGTGGCCAGAAGCGTAGTCTTCGACATAATTAGCTATCCCCCTCTTATTCTGGCATTCTGCAGTTCAGTCCACCGATATGGCCCTTTACACATATACCCATGCATATGTAGTGTAGCTCCTTGCTTGCGAGTACTTTGGATGAGTACTCACGGTTGCTTTTCTCCTTCTTTTACCCCTTTCCCTTCTACCTGGTTGTCGCAACCAAATGCCGGAGCCCAGGAACCAGACGCCACCGTCGACGATGATTCCTACTACACTGGAGATGCCTACTGCTACGTGCAGGCCACTGACGACGACCAGGAGTAGTTTAGGAGGATCCCCGGCAGGAGGCCTGCGCCTCTTTCGATCTGTATCCCAGTTTGTGCTAGCCTTCTTAAGGCAAACTTGTTTAACTTATGTCTGTACTCAGATATTGTTGCTTCCGCTAATTATTCTATGATCAAGCACTTGTATTCGAGCCCTCGAGCCCCCTGGCTTGTATTATGATGCTTGTATGACTTCTTTTATTTTTAGAGTTGTGTTGTGATATCTTCCCGTGAGTCCCTGATCTTGATCATACACGTTTGCGTGTATGATTAGTGTACGGTCAAATCGGGGGTGTCACACTTGGACCCTCGGTCAAGAAAGGAGGGAGGCGGCCACGACGGTGGAGGGCACCCCGCCCCCCTAGGGCGCGCCCCCTGCCTCGTGGGCCCCCCGAAGCTCCACCGACATACTCCTTTCTTCTATATATACCTACGTACCCCCAACAGATCAGAGACGGAGCCAAAAACCTAATTCTACCACCGCAACTTTCTGTATCCACGAGATCCCATCTTGGGGCCTATTCCGGAGCTCCGCCGGAAGGGGAATCCACCATGGAGAGCTTCTACATCATCATCATAGCCTCTCCGATGAAGTGTGTGCAGTTTACTTCAGACCTTCGGTTCCGTAGTTAGTAGCTAGATGGCTTCTTCTCTCTTTTTGAATCTCAATACAATGTTCTCCCCCTCTCTCGTGGAGATCTATTTAATGTAATCTTCTTTTTGTTGTCTGTTTGTTGAGACCGATGAATTGTGGGTTTATGATCAAGATTATGAGCAATATTTGAATCTTCTCTGAATTCTTTTATGTATGATTGGTTATCTTTGCAAGTCTCTTCGAATTATCCGTTTGGTTTGGCCAACTAGATTGGTAGTTCTTGCAATGGGAGAAGTGCTTAGCTTTGGGTTCAATCTTGCGGTGTCCTTTCCCGGTGTGATAGGGGCAGCAAGGCACGTATTGTATTGTTGCCATCGAGGATAACAAGATGGGGTTTTTATCACATTGCATGAATTTATCCCTCTACATCATGTCATCTTGCTTAAGGCGTTACTCTGTTTTCATTAACTTAATACTCTAGATGCATGCTCGATAGCGGTCGATGAGTGGAGTAATAGTAGTAGATGAAGGCAGGAGTCGGTCTACTTGTCTCGGACGTGATGCCTATATACATTATCATACCTAGATACTCTCATAACAATGCTCAATTCTCTCAATTGCTCAACAGTAATTCGTTCACCCACCATAAAATACTTATGCCCTTGAGAGAAGCCACAAGTGAAATCTATGGCCCCGAGTCTATTCTCATCATATTAATCTTCCATCACTTTATTATTGCTTTGCTTTTTTTACTTTGCCTTTTATTTTACTTTGCATCTTTATACCAAAAATACCAAAAATATTATCTACCATCTCTATCAGATCTCACTCTCGTAAGTGACCGTGAAGGGATTGACAACCCCTATTCGCGTTGGTTGCGAGGAGTTATTTGCTTTGTGTAGGTACGAGGGACTTGCGCGTGGCCTCCTACTGGATTGATACCTTGGTTCTCAAAAACTGAGGGAAATACTTACGCTACTCTGCTGCATCATCCTCTCCTCTTTGGGGAAAACCAACGCAAGCTCAACACGTAGCAGGGAGGCACGCCTGCCCCCTGGGCGCGCCCCCCCACCCTCGTGGGCCCCTCGCAGCACCACCGACCTACTTCTTCCTCCTGTATATATATCCATATACCCCAAAAATATCTAGAAGCACCACGAAACCCTATTTCCACCGCCGCATCCTTCTATACCCATGAGATCCCATCATGGGGCCTTTTCCGGCACTCCGCTGGAGGGGGAATTGATCACGGAGGGCTTCTACATCAACACCATAGCCTCTCCGATGATGTGTGAGTAGTTTACCATAGACCTTCGGGTCCATAGTTATTAGCTAGATGGCTTCCTCTCTCTCTTTGGATCTCAATACAAAGTTCTCCTCAATCTTCTTGGAGATATTTTCGATGTTATTCTTTTTGCGGTGTGTTTGTCGAGATCCGATGAATTGTGGGTTTATGATCAAGATTATCTATGAACAATATTTGAATCTCCTCTGAATTCTTTTTTGTATGATTTGTTATCTTTGCAAGTCTCTTCGAATTATCAGTTTGGTATGGCCTACTAGATTGATCTTTCTTGCAATGGGAGAAGTGCTTAGCTTTGGGTTCAATCTTGCGGTGTCCTTTCCCAGTGACAGCAGGGGCAGCAAGGCACGCATTGTATTGTTTCCATCGAGGATAAAAAGATGGGGTTTATATCATATTGCTTGAGTTTATACCTCTATATCATGTCATCTTGCCTAATGTGTTACTCTGTTCTTATGAACTTAATAGTCTAGATGCATGCTGGATAGCGGGCGATGTGTGGAGTAATAGTAGTAAATCCAGAATTGTTTCGTTCTACTTATCACGGACGTGATGCCTATATACATGATCATGCCTAGATATTCTCATAACTATGCACTTTTCTATCAATTTCGCAACAGTAATTTGTTCACCCACCGTAATACTTATGTTATCTTGAGAGAAGCCACTAGTGAAACCGATGGCCCCTGGGTCTATTTTTCAATCTATTTTACTTTGCAATATTTACTTTCAATCTATATTATAAAAACTACGAAAAATATTTATGTTATTATCTCTATCAGATATCACTTTTGCAAGTGGCCTGAAGGGATTGACAACCCCTTTATCGCGTTGGTTGCAAGCTTCTTATTTGTTTGTGCAGGTACGAGGCGACTTGTGTGTAATCTCCTAGTGGATTGATACATTGGTTCTCAAAAACTGAGGGAAATACTTACGCTACTTTGTTGCATCACCCTTTCCTCTTCAAGGGAAAACCAACGCAGTGCTCAAGAGATAGCAAGAAGGATTTCTGGCGCCGTTGCCGTGGAGATCTACGCCAAGTCAAGTCAAGTCAAGACGTACCAAGTACCCATCACAACTCTTATCCCTCGCATCGCATTACATTATTTGCCATTTGCCTCTCGTTTTCCTCTCCCCCACTTCACCTTTGCCATTTTATTCGCCCTCTTTTTCCATTCGTCTCTTTTCGCTTGCTTCTTGTGTGCTTGTGTGTTGGATTGTTTGTCACGATGGGTCAAGACAATACTAAATTGTGTGACTTTTCCAATACCAACAACAATGATTTTCTTAGCACTCCGACTGCTCCTATTACCGATGCTAAATCTTGTGAAATTAATGCTGCTTTGCTGAATCTTGTCATGAAAGATCAATTTTCTGGCCTTCCTAGTGAAGATGCCGCTACCCATCTAAACAACTTTGTTGATTTGTGTGATATGCAAAAGAAGAAAGACGTGGATAATGATATTGTTAAATTGAAGCTATTTTGTTTTTCGCTTAGAGATCGTGCTAAAACTTGGTTTTTGTCTTTGCCTAAAAATAGTATTGATTCATGGAATAAGTGCAAAGATGCTTTTATCTCTAAGTATTTTCCTCCCGCTAAGATCATCTCTCTTACAAATGATATTATGAATTTTAAGCAACTTGATCATGAGCATTGTCGGGGAGGCTGATCGGACCCACGAACACCTATGGGACCGGCGGACCGAGCCCCTTTCGGTTCGGTGGGGGGCGGAGGTCGCCTGAAGAGCAGATCGGCGAAGCACGAGCAGTTACCCAGCTTCGAGCTCTCCGGAGATAATACTCCTCTGCTGCTTGTCCGATTGTATTGTGTTCTTGCTAGGGCGCTGAGAGCTACAAAACCTAAGCGTGAGTATTCTCTGGTTTGAATGAACGAACCCCCTTTACGTTAGCATGGGCCTCCTTTTATATGCTCAAGGGTCACCGCGGTGGCAACGTGAACAAGGGCAAAAGGGAAAATGAGTTGCGGTTGGTACAGCTACTTGTACAAAGGCATCCTACCTAACCCTAACGGCGGGGACAAAGGCATTAAATGCTCGTCTAAGTCGACTAAACGGTGCGAAAAAGGACCGTCAGGGGCGCCACCGTTCGCCACGATGGCCATCTTGTCAGCACCGCTTGCCACCGCGCCCCGCTGGCTGCACAGCCTCTTGCCACGCGCGCCTGG
This sequence comes from Aegilops longissima, assembly GCA_021605205.1. NCBI lineage: Eukaryota > Viridiplantae > Streptophyta > Magnoliopsida > Poales > Poaceae > Aegilops > Aegilops longissima. The sequence continues at coordinate 346,572,003 of CM038679.1, forward strand.
AAAGGTCCCATGGCGACACGTTGGTGGATGAGCTGGAGCGGAGGAACGGAGTGGTAATCTGCCGCGGCAAGCACCTTGCCGCGGTTGTTGCCTTGTCGCGTCCGGAAGCTTGTCGCTCACCGGGCCTTCCCGGCAAGCTCCTCTTGCCGGGGTCTTGTCTTCTAGGTGCCTTGAGTGGCCTTCCCGGCAAGCTCCTCTTGCCGGGGCCTTGTCTCCTTGGCTTAAATACTTTGTTCTTGAATGGCCCCAAAGGAACCACAGAGGACCTTGGCGGTCACCAGGCAAGCCTTGCCGCGGGGTGCTGCAACTGCCCGTGCACGAGTTCGGGAAGGAAATGGACAATCTGTTGTGCCCATGCTGGAGCTTGCGGCTCGACAACAAGGACTAAAGGCATATCTGTTGCTGCAGGAACATCCGCTTCTACGGCAAGAACCTGCTGCTCAGCCAGAGCTTGATGTTCCTCGGCAAGCTTGCCGGAGCAAAACTTGTTGGGAGTGTCTGCTTCAACGAAACAAACCCTAGGGCTTGTCGGAGCATACTGCTCCTCAGCACTCTTGGTGTTGATCTTGGGGACCTTCTTGGCGGCGGCTTCGGGAAGCTCTGCCGGAAAATAGTCACCAGAAATCAACTTCCTCTTCTTGTTCTGTCCAGTTGATGGCGTTACAGTCGGCTGAGTCAGCATGAGCACAAAAATCCCTGGCTCCACAGGTAACTTGAGTGCGGCGCACTTTGACAGGCCATCAGCAATATCGTTCTTAGCTCTTGGAACATGTTCCATTTGTAGACCGTCAAAGTGCTCTTCTAGCTTTCTCACTTCATCAACATAGGCTTCCATCAATGGACTCTGATAATCCTTGTTCACTTGGCGGATGACATGCTGCGAGTCACCCCTGACAATGAGCTTCTTTATCCCAAGGTCTACTGCGATCCTGAGACCGGCAAGCAAACCTTCATACTCTGCAGTATTGTTTGTTGCTTGCTCCTTGGGAAAGTGCATCTGGACTATGTACTTGAGGTGCTCTCCGGTGGGCGCTACAAGCAGCACGCCAGCACCAGCGCCTTGCAGCGAGAAGGCACCATCAAAGTACATCAGCCACTCTTTGCTTGCTTCCTTGACGGGGATGCTCGTTTCTGGAATTTCTTCATCTTGCGTTGGCGTCCATTCTGCTATGAACTCTGCCAATGCTCTGCTTTGGATAGTTGAAGTGCTTTCAAACTTGAGGCCAAAGCTTGACAGTTCCAGTGCCCACTCGACAATCCTGCCTGTGGCCTCTGGATTTTGCAATATCCTCTTCAGCGGAAGCGAGTGACGACTGTTATCTCATGTGCTTGGAAGTAATGGCGCAGCTTTCTCGAGGCCATGAGGAGGCCGAAAAGCAATTTCTGCACACCAGAGTACCTTGACCTAGCCCCCTGCAGAAGGGAACTGACAAAGTAAACTGGGCGCTGCACCATCCTTTTCTGCATCTTCTCGCATGTCTGCGCAGATCCATCCTTGCCGGGACCAGAGCTTGCCGGTGAAGCCCCCTGCTTGTCGCTGGGTGCATCTGCCATGGTTGCCGGCTCATCATCCGTCTCCCTCTCCGCCACTAACGCAGCACTAACCACTTGATTGGTTGCCGCTATATATAGCAGCAACTTCTCTTGTGGCCTAGGTGCGACAAGTGTTGGAGTGGAGGACAGGTATCTCTTTAAGTCCTGCAGCGCAGCCTCCGCTTCGGGAGTCCATTTCATTGGACCTGCCTTTTTCAATATTTTGAAAAATGGCAGGGCGCGCTCAGCAGACCTAGAGATAAACCTGCTGAGAGCAGCCACGCAACCGGCAAGTCCTCGTACATCCTTGACGCACTTTGGTGCTTCAATCTGCCTAATGGCCTTGATCTTGTCGGGATTGGCTTCAATTCCCCGTTGAGACACGAAGAACCCGAGAAGCTTGCCGGAAGGGACTCCAAACACACACTTCTCGGGGTTGAGCTTGAGGTTGATCTTGCGCAGATTTGCAAAGGTATCGTCTAAATCTTGAACCAGAGTTGCCCTGTCCTTGCTTTTGACCACTATGTCATCCATGTAAGCTTCCACATTTTTGTTCATTTGTGCCTCAAAAGCGTCATGGACTACTCTTGCAAATGTTGAACCAGCATTCTTTAAACCGAAAGGCATCCGTATGAAACAGTATGTGCCACATGGGGTGATGAATGCGGTTTTCTCCTCATCCTCTTCTGCCATGAAGATCTGATGATATCCTGAGTACGCATCAAGAAATGAAAGCAAATCACATCCGGCCGTGGAGTCAACAATCTGATCGATGCGCGGCAAGGGAAATGGGTCTTTGGGACAAGCTTTATTAACATCTGTAAAGTCGATACAAAGCCTCCATTTTCCGTTTGCCTTACGCACGACTACAGGATTGGCCAACCACGTAGGATGGAGCACTCCTCTGACAAGGCCTGCTGCTTCCAATTTCTTGATCTCTTCTGCGATGAACTCTTGGCGCTCCACTGCTTGCTTTCTGACTTTCTGCTTGACGGGCCACGCGTGAGGACAGACGGCAAGATGGTGCTCAATTACTTTCCTGGGAACACCGGGGATGTCAGACGGTTGCCACGCAAACACGTCGATGTTAGCCCGAGAAAGCAACGAAGCGCCTTCCTATTTAGGATCGAGAGTGGCACCGATGGTGAAGGTACCACCGTGCCGTCCTCCTGGCGGACACCTTCTTGGTCTTTGGTGGAGCTGCCATCGTCTTCTTGCACTTGCGGTGGAGCTCGATGGTGCGTCCTCGGCGGTAGCGCAGCACTCAAAGAGGTGCGCTTGCGGAGTGGGCATCGAGCTCTTGCGGACTTGGTATTCTTCTTCCCCGGAGCTTCAGCGGCAAGTAACTTGTGATCTGCTGCGCTCTCGCTTCCCGTAGATCTTGTCGGCGCAGATAAGAGCATCCTTCTTGTCGCCAGGGGCAGAGATGACACTTATTGGCCTGGCATCTTGATGAAGTTGTCCGCATAATGAGAGGCTGCCATGAACTTGGCGAGTCTTTGGACGACCAAGTATCCCATTGTAAGGCAATGGAAAATCAGCAACATCAAAAGTGACCCTCTCAGTCCTGAAGTTTAACTCGCTGCCAAACGTCACCGGCAACGTGATCTTTCCCTTCGGCTTGCTCCTTCCCGGATTGATTCCTTGGAATGTTCCTGTCTCTTCGAGCTCGCCATCAGGGATCTGAAGCTTCTGGAGTACGGCGGAGGAGATCAGGTTTAAGCCGGCCCCGCCGTCAACTAGCATCTTGGTGACCTTGAGGTTGCGGATAGTTGGTGAAACCAACATCGGCAAGCACCCGACCGCAGTGATGCCATCAGGGTGGTCCTCAATATCAAAGATGATAGGCGTGCTGGACCATTTCAGAGGCTTGCGTGACTCGATGGATGGTTCTGCTGCATTGACTTCCCGCATCCACTGCTTGAGTTGGCGGTGTGAAGTATGCAGAGAAGCACCACCGTCAACGCACAAGACCTCTGTGGCTTTCTGGAATTCCTGCTCGTCGGTCTCATCATCTTCCATGTCTTCATCGTCGTCGTCATCCTCACCCTTGTCGTGGCCGCGGGGAGGTCTGTCTCCTTGCCGCTGCTTGGCTTTGTCACGGCGTCCTCCCCGGCCGGGGCGCTTCTTGCTAGGTCCTCCAGCACCTTCCTGAGCCTTCTCCTTGTCTCGCCGCTCGTATTCAGCATTCTGCTGCTCAACAAGCTGCTCGACCTTCTTGCAGCTCTGGAGGTCATGGCCCTTGGTGCGGTGGATCTTGCAATACTGCTTGTTGGAGCCGTCCTGCTTGTCGGCGACCGCCACAGCCTGGCAGTTGGTGTCCGTGGCAACCTCCTTGCCGGAGCTACCAACTTTGGCTTTCTTGGCGCCACCTCCATTGCCGGACTGCTCGACAACTAGCACATCTCTGCCTTTCTTCTTTCTGTTGCTCCGCCGCCGGCTATTCTTTGCCGGGGCAGCCCCCTCACTATCAGACCCTACTTCCTCCATATTTTCTCCGGGGAGTCTCCTCCCTTCTTCAGCACGCGCACACTTGTCGGCCAGGGCATATAGCTCACTGACGTCTTTGATCTTGTACATCGCCATCTCCTCCCACATCCTGCGGTTTTGTACGTTCTGATGGAACGCGCTGATTACCGCGGCAGGGTGGACATTTGGGATGTTGTGATGTACACGGCTGAATCTCTGAATGAACCTGCGCAGGGGCTCTCCTTCCTTCTGGACGAGCAGATGAAGGTCGCTCTCTTGGCCATGGGGCTTGTGGCCGCCTGTGAAGGCGCCGACAAACTGATGGCATAGATCCGCCCAAGAGGATATGGAGTTGTCCGGCAAGTGCATGAGCCAAGATCTGACATTGGGCTTGAGTACCAGCGGGAAGTAGTTGGCGGAATCTTGTCGTCTCGCCCGGCATCTTGCACCGCAATGGTGTAGATCTTTGAGGAACTCCGACGGATGCGTCTTGCCGTCGTACTTCTCTGGTACATCTGGCTTGAAATTCTTCTTGCTGGGCCACTGGACTTGCCGCAGCTCACGAGTGAACGCAGGGCAACCTACCGCGTACGGCAAGTCACCTGGTTCCCCTGGCGCATGCATATCTACAGAGGGCCCAGTGCGCTGGTCAGATTGACGCCGCGCCTCTCTTCGACGCTCGATGCGAGTTCGAGCGTCTTCTTGTTGTCGTTCTTGAAGAACTTGGCGCTGATCGCGACGAGCTCGCGGATCTGATGATGCGGTGGAGTCGCTGTCGAGGTGGATCCGGCGAGTCGGCGATCTTGGCCTTCGGGGTGGAGAGTGCATGGTGGTTGCACCCCCACAGGTTTCGTCGCCACCGGCTTGTGCCTTGTCGCCTTGCCGCGGCTGCGATGTAGTCGGTTGCCGCGGAGTGTCGCCGTTGGCAAAGCCGATGAGACTCTGGATGGTGGCCCTCCATTCATCGACCTTGTCGGCCGTTGGAGGGTAATCTAGGAGCAGTTGAGCTCTCGCCAAAGCTTCTGCTGGAGTGGTGGGTGGCGATGGCGAGCGGCGCGAGGCGGGATATGCTTGGACTTCTAACTATGTTAGAAGGAGCAGATATCCGCCCAGCGACCGTGCCTCGCTTCGTGCCAAAGATGTCGGCGTGCAAGCTGGTCTTGAGGGCCTCGGGATCCACCAGCTCGATCTTGATCCAACGAGCATATGGTACTATGAATACCATGGCGCTGTCGGTCCCGCGCCTCTGAGATGGGCGCGGTGCGTGTCACGGACGCCGAGGTCTCGCGCGCCTTGTCCTTGGACTTGGCAGCATCATGAGCTCCCTCACGGCGCCTGTTCTTCGCGGTGTCTACCCCACCACCCATTTGCTCCGGTGGTGGCGGGATCGACGTGGACGGCTCCGCTGCCGCCGAAGCCTTCTTCTTTGGTGGCATGTTGATGAAGATGATGAAGATGACGAAGATGTTGCTCGTGTGAACTCCGGATCAGGTTCACACAGCCTCGACGCCCCCCTACCTAGCGTGCCAAAGATGTCGGGGAGGCTGATCGGACCCACAAACACCTATGGGACCGGCGGACCGAGCCCCTTTCGGTTCGGTGGGGGGCGGAGGTCGCACGAAGAGCAGATCGAGGCGAAGCACACGAGCAGTTTACCCAGCTTCGGAGCTCTCCGGAGAGATAATACTCCTACTGCTGCTTGTCTGATTGTATTGTGTTCTTGCTAGGGAGCGCTGAGAGCTACAAAACCTAGCGTGAGTATTCTCTGGTTTCGAATGAACCGAACCCCCTTTACGTTGCGCATGGGCCTCCTTTTATATGCTCAAGGGGTCACCGACAGGTGGCAACGTAGACAAGGGCAAAAAGGGAAAATGAGTTGCGGTTGGTACAGCTAATTGTACAATGCATCCTACCTAACCCTGACGGCAGGGGACAAAGGCATTAAATGCCCGTCTAAGTCGACTAAACAGTGCAGAAAAGGACCGTCAGGGGCGCCACCGTTCGCCACGATGGCCATCTTGTCAGCACCGCTTGCCACAGCGCCTGCTGCTGCACAGCCTCTTGCCACGCTGCTACCGGAAAGGTCCCATGGCGACACGTTGGTGGATGAGCTGGAGCGGAGGAACGGAGTGAATCGCCGCTGCAAGCACCTTGCCGCGTTGTTGCCTTGTCGCGTCCGGAAGCTTGTCGCTCACCGGGCCTTCCCGGCAAGCTCCTCTTGCCGGGGACTTGTCTTCTAGGTGCCTTGAGTGGCCTTCCCGGGAAGCTCCTCTTGCCGGGGCCTTGTCTCCTTGGCTTAAATACTTTGTTCTTGAATGGCCCCAAAGGAACCACGGAGGACCTTGGCGGTCACCAGGCAAGCCTTGTCGCGGGGTGCTGCAACTGCCCATGCACGAGTTCGGGATACTAGGGGACCCCTACTCTAGTACACCGACAAGCATGTTGCACAAGCTTGGGAGAGGATGAAATTAATGATACGTAATTGCCCTACACATGGTTTGAATTTATGGATGATTATACAAAAAATTTATGCCGGATTGAATTTTGCTTCTAGAAATCTTTTAGACTCGGCCGCGGGAGGCACTTTTATGGAAATCACTTTAGGAGAAGCTACTAAAGTCCTAGATAATATTATGGTTAATTATTCTCAATGGCACACCAAAAGATCTACTAGTAAAAAGGTTCATGCGATAGAAGATAGTAATGTTTTGAGTGGAAAGATGGATGAACTTATGAAGTTGTTTGCTAATAAGAGTGTTTCTTCTGAACCTAATGATATGCCTTTGTCTACTTTGATTGAGAATGATAATGAATCTATGGATGTGAATTTTCTTGGTAGGAACAATTTTGGTAACAACGCGTATAAAGGAAACTTTAATCCTAGGCCGTATCCTAGTAATTCCTCTAATAATTATGGTAATTCCTACAACTCTTATGGAAATTTTAATAAGATGCCCTCTGACTTTGAGACTAGTGTTAAAGAATTTATGATTTCTCAAAAGAATTTTAATGCTTTGCTTGAAGAAAAATTGCCTAAGATTGATGAGTTGGCTAGGAACGTGGATATAATTTCTCTTGATGTTGATTCTCTGAAACTTAGATCAATTCCACCTAAGCATGATATCAACGAGTTTCTCAAATCTATGAGAATTTCTATTGATGAGTGCAAGGAAAGAACCGCTAGGATGCGTGCTAAGAAAGATTGCCTTGTAAAAGCGTGTTCTTCTAGTTTTCATGATAATAGGGATGAAGATGTGTAAAAGTGATTGATGTGTCTCCTATTAAATCTTTGTTTTGCAATATGAATCTTGATAATGATGGGACTGGAGATGAGTCAACTTTAGTTAAAAGGCGTCCCAATGATTCGGAGTTTTTAGATCTTGATGCAAAAATTGGTAAAAGTGGGGTTGAAGAGGTCAAAACTTTACATAGCAATGAACCCACTATTTTGGATTTCAAGGAATTTAATTATGATAATTGTTCTTTAATAGATTATATTTCCTTGTTGCATCAGTGTTAAATTATCCTCATGTTATTGTCAAAATAAAGCTTTTACCAAACATATCGTTGATGCTTTAATGCAATCCTACGAAGAAAAGCGTTTCTATCCCCAGAAAAATTTATGATGATTGGGAAACTACTATTCAAATTAAGATTAAAGATCATGAATTATATGCTTTATGTGATTTGGGTACTAGTGTTTCCACGATTCCAAAAACTTTGTGTGATGTGTTAGGTTTCCGTGAATTTGATGATTGTTCCTTAAACTTGCATATTGCGGATTCCACCATTAAGAAACATATGGGAAGGATTAATGATGTTCTTATTGTTGAAAATAGGAATTATGTGCCCATAGATTTCATTGTTCTTGATATAGATTGCAATCCTACATGTCCTATTATTCTTGGTAGACCTTTCCTTAGAACGATTGGTGCAATTATCGATATGAAAGAAGGAAATATTAGATTCCAATTTCCGTTAAGGAAAGGCATGGAAGACTTTCCTAGAAAGAAAATTAAATTACCTTATGAATCTATTATGAGATCCACGTATGGATTGCATACCAAAGATGATAATACCTAGATCTACCCTGGCCATTATGCCTAGCTAGGGGCGTTAAATGATAGCGCTTGTTTGGAGGCAACCCAATTTTATTTTTGTTTCTTGATTTTGGTTCTGTTTAGTAATAAATAATTCATCTAGACTCTGTTTAGATGTGGTTTTATGTTTTAATTAGCGTTTGTGCCAAGTAGAACCTTTGGGAAGACTTGGGTGAAGTCTTTATGATCTTGCTGTAAAAAATAGAAACTTTAGCGCTCACGAGATTAGCTGCAATTTTGTAATGGAGAGTGATATTAGGTTTATTATTTTTTCAGATGATTAATTGATAAAATCCTAACGCCCACCAATTTATTTCAGAATTGGTGGAGTTACAGAAGTATATGTTTGATCCAGATTACTACAGACTGTTCTGTTTTTGACAGATTCTGTTTTCTCGTGTGTTGTTTTCTTATTTTGATGAATCTATGGCTAGTATCAGAGGGTATGAACCATAGAGAAGTTGCAATACAGTAGGTTTAACACCAATATAAATAAATAATGATTTCATTACAGTACCTTATGGTGGTGATTTGTTTTCATATACTAACGGAGCTCATAAGATTTTCTGTTGAGTTTTGTGTTGTGAAGTTTTCAACTTTTGGGTAAAGATTTGATGGATTATGGAATAAGGAGTGGAAATAGCCTAAGCTTGGGGATGCCCAAGGAACCCTAAGGTAAAATTCAAGGAAAACCAAAAGCCTAAGCTTGGGGATACCCCGGAAGGCATCCCCTCTTTCGTCTTCATCTATCGGTAACTTTACTTAAGGCTATATTTTTATTCACCACATGATATGTGTTTTGCTTGGAGCGTCTTGTATGATTTGAGTCTTTGCTTTTTAGTTTACCATAATCATCCTTGCTGTACACACCTTTTGGGAGAGACACACATGAATCAGAATTTATTAGAATACTCTATGTGCTTCACTTATATCTTTTGAGCTAGACAATTTTGCTCTAGTGCTTCACTTATATCTTTTTAGAGCACGATGGTGGTTGAGGGAGTCCTGGATTAGGGGGTGTCCGGATAGCCGGACTATAGCCTTTTGCCGGACTCCTGGACTATGAAGATACAAGATTGAAGACTTCGTCCCGTGTCCGGATGGGACTTTCCTTGCCGTGGAAGCCAAGCTTAGCGATACGAATATGTAGATCTCCTACCATTGTAACCGACTCTGTGTAACCCTAACCCTATTCGGTGCCTATATAAACCGGAGGGTTTTAGTATGTAGGACGAACAACAATCATACCATAGGCTAGCTTCTAGGGTTTAGCCTCTCTGATCTCGTGGTAGATCTACTCTTGTACTACCCATATCATCAATATTAATCAAGCAGGAGTAGGGTTTTACCTCCATCGAGAGGGCCCAACCAGGTAAAAACATCGTGTCCCTTGTCTCCTGTTACCATCCGCCTAGACGCACAGTTCGGGACCCCCTACCCGAGATCCGCCGGTTTTGACACCGACATTGGTGCTTTCATTGAGAGTTCCTCTGTGTCGTCGCTGTCAGGAAGGATGCCTCATCCCGTCTTTAAAGGCAGCACTGTTGCTAAAGAAGCTTTGGCTGTCGGCCAAACTCTCCGGCTAGGCGGTTTTCTTATGACCGCCTGTTCGGCCGCCGCGCTGAGATGACTTCTCGGGTCATCAAAAGCAATCTTCACGTTAACTCAGAGCTCGCCGAGCAGTTAGATTGGATGGAGCTCTGTTCCTTAAGCGAGCTCTTGGATCGCATCGCCGCCCTGGGAGTCGCTACAGACTATGATCAGATTGGGCCTAAACCCGATCTGAGAGAGATTAACTCTCCCCAGGTTACCCATCACGTTGCTGTGGTAGAGGAACAATACGGTGACCCTTCTTCTATCTTAAGGACTAGCTACGTCCCGATTCCCGATCCCTCCATGCCGGATTCCCGCGGAGGAGAGGACGTCACGCAAGCCCTGAACCTAAAGTCAGGCAGCAAGCTAGATTTATTGGACAACATCCAAGAATCCATGCTTCCAAATTCGGAAGCTCCTTGGCCCTTAAGCCTCAGATTGGGCGCGGTTCCGGATTTAATTCCACCCGCCCACCCAAACATAAGCGACCTATCTCAAATTCGGCAAGAGCCCGCAGAAACAGTACACCATTACTGGGCCAGATTCCTCCTGGTTATGGACATGATAGAGGACTGCCGCGAGGAGGACGCAATCTCATTCTTCTGCAATAATTGCACGGACAACGGGATCCTTAACGCTATAAGTCGCCGTGACATCACACGCTTTGCCGACTTGGCGTCCATAGTACGAAAGTACTGTGCGATGGAAAGCGCCTGGAAAACCGAAGCAAGATTTTGGGATAATCCGGCCTTGAATACAACCCCAGTCCGAAATAAAAGGGTGCACCATCGCCAGGCACCTGGGTTAAATACCAAAAAGCAAAAACCCTCTATAGGGCATGGAACCGTACTGGAGTGATGGCTCAATGGACCCTGTAAAATTCATTGTACAGAGGGCGCCACTCCAACTCATAGCCTTAGAGCATGTTGGATACTACGGCAGGTGGCCAAAAGTGGCGAAGAGCTTCTAGCTCTAGAGCACCAGCCCAGGGATACCATTATGGTTTTAGCAGTCTTCGAGACTTTCACATCAAATAATATGCGGAAACGAACACTCTGTAGCCTTGCCGAAGTCTACCAAGTAGCAACAATAAATCCATGGAGTGACACGGCTATTTCCTTTAATGCCAAGGATTTAACCTAAATTCGAACAGCCTGAGCACCAGCTGCATTGGTCCTCGATCCGATAGTGGATTTGCTTTACGCCTTGCCAAGGTACTCATGGACGGCGGCAGCAGATTGAACCTCATTTACGAGGAAACCCTCCGAAAAATGGAAATAGACTGGAGCCGCATTGAGCGAAGCAGCACAACCTTTAGAGGAATAATCCCCAGTCGGGAAACATGTTGTACAGGAAAAATCACACTAGATGTGGTGTTCGGCACGCCGGATAATTACAGGTCCGAGGAAGTCACGTTCCAAGTGGCCCCATTCAGCAGCGGATACCACGCTCTATTAGGGCGAGAGGCATTCACAATTTTTCAAGCTATACCCCATTATGGGTACATGAAGCTCAAAATGCCCGGCCCAACGGAATCATCACTCTTGCTAGTGATCCGGACATAGCACTCACAACGAAAATAAGACAGCCAAGACGGCCCTTGAGGCACTATCCAAGCTCTAGCGGCCGAGGAACTCACTGCGCTGCGCTCCAAGGTGAAGAGGGACGATGTGATACTCGATAAGAGATCCAAGTCCACTTCCTTCAAACCAGCGGACGAAATAGTCAAATTCCAAGTCCATCCAACGGGCCCTACAAAAATGGCCTCCATCGGGGCACAATTAAATCCTGATGTAGACGCCGCACTAAGAGAATTCCTACGCGAAAATTGGGACATTTTTGCCTGGCACCCTTCAGACATGCCAGGAATCCCACGCCGGCTGGCCGAGCACAGCCTAAACATCCTAAAAGGGTTCAAGCCACCAAACAGGCTCTTCAAGCCTCGAACCCAAGAGACAGGCCATGGGAGAGGAGCTAGCCAAACTATTGGAGGCCGGATTCATCGAGAGATATAAAACATCCGGACTGGCTAGCAAACCTGGTGATGGTACCAAAGAAGGACTGTCAGGACCCCGATCCTAAGTCACACCGATCTAGCATGTAACACATCATATCACTTTGCGGCCTCACGCACGGTATTCCCACGGTGTCGCCTTACCATGTCCCGGACCGCTTATGTCTTTTGGCTCACGATATGATAGTGTTGCTAGCATCCATATGACAAAGAACCCGGCCGACATGGCTAGTCGTGAACCCAAAGCGGCGCTAACCTATGGGGACAGGCATACATGAATCACATCGAACATGTCGGTCATCAACGATATATTCGGGCTGTAGCACTGGCTAACAGGACTCCGTATCCCGGCTGTAGCAGGCTAGGCAGGACTCGAATAACACCGCGTGACATTTCCCGAAGGGACGACATAGGAACGGTGAAACACATGCCGCCAGTCAAGTGTCCAAGCAGTAGTGCTGGGCTAGCAGGACTCCGTGAACCGGGCAGTAGCGGACTACTATCGCCGTAAGCACGAGACTACATTTCCCCATATGAGAGGCTGCCAAGGATAAACAACTAGTTTGTCGGATCCCACACATACCAAGCATTTCAAACATACACACATTATGCTCAATATGCGAGATACAACATGGCATCACAACATAACTCTACGACTCAAAATATTATTCATTAGGCTCCGAGGAGCGAGATATTACAAACATGGGTCTTATGACCCAACACTCGAAACATACAAGTCAAAGCACAAGCGAAGCTAAACATGTCCGAGTACGCATAACTATAAATGAAAAAGGCTGAGGAGCCTATCTACCGAGATCCGCCGAGGGCACAAGATCGTAGCTGAGGTAACAAGCTAAACGTCAAGTCCAAGCGGAACTACTAGCGAGACCGACGCCTCTCTACAAAACATAAATAAGCAAACGTGAGTACAATTGTACTCAGCAAGACTTACATCGTAACTAACTACATATGCATCATTATCAAAAGGGGTGGTGGAGTTTGACCGCAAGCCAGCTTTGACTCGGTGGCTATCCTGAACTACGATTGCAAGTAACTCTTTTGAGGTGGCGCTGCGAGTCCACACATTCACCATATCAATACACCACTATGGACTCGCTCCCGCCTCCCTACGAGAACGCCATCCATAGCACTCACGCTTATCTTGCGCATTTTAGAGTATCCACTTTCACTTGTCTATGAACCGATATAGGCAACCCGAAGTCCTTCTCCGTGGACACGGCTATTCAATAGATCATATTAGACCCTGCAGGGTGTACTTCTTCACACACGCTCACCACTTACCGCCGTTTACGACATGTACTCGCAACCTTCAGCGGAAGCCCAACGTGGGTGTCGGCCACGGCCTACCTAAACACTCAAGTCCCTAGTCCAGTTTATCGCCTATTCGGGTTCCATCCGCAGGAGTCCGCCGAGGTTTCCCATACAGCCCGAACGATGTGTGCAGGGTTCCCGAGATACCAAACGGGCACTTTCGGTACACCGGGCCACGGTGCCTACCGCAACACAACCCACCCCTAAGGTCAGCGTATGCGTGCCCCAAAGATGCTACAAACACCGAAACTACTTGCAACTCCCGGACCGAGGACAGGGTGGTTAAGAAGCCGAGAGGGTCAATTAAGGATCCCAATGCGTGGTAGTAACTGTTTCATGGATCACAAACACGTAACTCAGTTCCTGAGGACGGTTTCAATGAGACAACCCACCATGTACTCCTACATGGCCTCTCACCGCTACCTTTACCAAATCGTGTTCACACACTTAGCTCACACACCGTAGGACATGTTCATAACAATTCCAATTCATTCCCGATGAATCAGACCCGACTCAACTCTAAGCAGTAGCAGGCATGACAAACAAACATAAATGAGTAGGCACAACATGGCTCAAACAACTCCTACTCATACTAGTGGGTTTCATCTAATTACTGTGGAATGACACGTCATGCAAAGGATCAAGGGGTTCAGCTACCGCAGCAAGTAACACATGAGTCGTTGTTGTCCTAATGCAGTAAAATAGAGCAGGGCGAGAGTGGGATTATATCGGAATGAACAAGGGGTTTTGCTTGCACGGCACTTCAAGATAATATAGTTCTTCATCGGTGTCATCGAACTCATCGTCGGTACATCGCTCACCGGAGGGGACAATTACCGGCAAACAAGAGAGAACACAATCAATGCAATGCACATTCACATGAATGACATGTCATATTAAGGTACTGAATTCACCTAATGCAATAATAATCCAAGTTAGTTGAAGTGGAATTCAAACAAGGTTGAACTCCAACTCCAAATGCTATTCCATAAATTACCCTAATCATGATTCATCCTATCAGTGAGGTTAACTTGTTCAAACATGCATGAAAATGCCATAAACAGATTCTTCATATTTTTCTGATCATTTTTCATATATAAATTATTTCAATCCAAGTTACGGTTGAATTTCTATGATTTATTAAAGTTTAGGGCATTTTCTGAAATTTCCTGAATATAAATAAATCCGAAAACTAGTTATTATGTCCACCGACGTCGATGTGACGTCGGCGAGTCAACTGGTCGCTGTCCAGTCAACTCGATCTTTGGGACCCACTGGTCAAGAGTTAGTTTAACTAACTAGTTTCGTTAGTGTTAACCCGGTTAGTTAGTGGCGGGCCCACTCGCCATGACCTGTGGGGGTCAAATCCTGGTCAACCCGGGGCTAATCCACCGCGCCGAGTCGCCGGGCGAGGCCAAGACGGCGGCGATGCGCGGAATCGCGACACGGGCCACGATTGAGGCGCGGTTGCACCGTTGAACCCCGAGCCTCGTCCGCGTCGGTGACCGGTGCTAGTGGGGTCGCGGAGATGACCCAGACGACGGCGATGTCCGCTTCTGCGGCGGCGAGCTCGGGTGGTTGCGGCTGAAGGCTAGAGCTCGCGGGCGAGGGAGCTGAGCGGGGCAGCGAAGAGGGGAGGTGCTCAGGAGCATGCCGGAGCTACTAAGCGAGGCAGAGGTGCTCGGGGCACGGAGCTCGCCGGCCATGGCGGACGGCGGCTGCGGGTGCTCGCGGGGCGGCGGCTACAGGGCGCGCGCGAGAGAGGGAGATGAGGGGAAACGACGGCAAGCTCACCGTGAGTCCGTTTGGAGGGTCAGTGGGCTCGGGGGCGGCCGGAGTGCAGCGAATCGACGACGATGGTGGCCGGAGCCCGAGGTGGAAGACGACGGCGATGGCGACGTTGCTGGCCTCCCGGGGTCGCTTAGATCGGCGGAGACGGAGAAGAGGTCGGGGCGGAGCTCTTGGGGATGGCAGAGGGGCAAGGGGGTGGCTGTGGCCGCGGGTACGGCGATCGGCGTCGACGGCGGTTCTCGGTCGCGTGACGGAGTGGGACAGAGGAGGGGAACGAGGAGGAGGGAGAGAGCGAGGGGGTCCAGGGGGTCGGGGCGGCGCCGAGGAGATGACGCGAGGCGTCGCGGTGGCCAGCGACGCAGTGCAGCAGCAGCCTGGTGGCGTGGCGCCAGCACAAGACGCTGGGTGCGCCCTCTCTGCTGCTGGCGAGAGGAAGCAGTGGTCGGCACGGCCAGCCAGCAGTCTTTGGGCCGGCCAAAGGCTGCTAGGTGGGCTGGCTGGGCTGCCGTGAGTTGCTCTGTTCTCTTATTGTTTTTCTGCTTTCTGATTTTTTTAAACTTTTGCCACTGTTTTGAATTTAAAACAATTCAAACAATGCCAAAAACTCCTCTGAATATTTTTATTTTGCTAGATGTACTTTTCCAAAAGCTCATAAAATATTTCAGGGTATTTGAAATTATATTCTAATTATATGAATATAATTCAAATTCAAATAGCTAATGATTTAAATTCAAAATCCCAAGATTAATTCCTTATAAATGTTCAATATTTTGTTTGGGACCAGAACCCTTGCCAAAATTATCAAACATTTAAGAAGGACATTTTGGGAACAATGAATGAGATTTTAGGGGTTTTGCCCTTCTTTTATTTAAATTTTGAGGCTTCCAAATCTCCTCAGTTCAAGTTTCAAAAATTTTAAACATGATGCATGGATGCAATGCTACTAGTTACAAGCAAGCTCTAGGGTCTGTGATAACTCACCCCACTAAACAAGAATCTCGCCCCGAGATTCAAGACGTGAGGTAAGAGGAAAAGGGAAGTCACAAACTATCACAATCTTCATGATCCAATTGCCTTCTCGAAGATGTTGGTTCACTCCATCATCTTGGTCTTGACGTCTTTGCTTTTGAGATCTTTTCCCGACACGACAACAGAAAGAAGGGGGAAACCCTACATGATTCGATCTTCACGAAGATCAAGTAAACATGATCGACTCACGGACTGAGACGGTGACACATCTCGAGTTGAGACACAAAACACATCGAGAGGGATGGAAGAACAACGACGGGGTTTGATTGGTGGCAACAATTCCACGCTTAGGGAGATGGTGGATGGTGTCAAGGTGGTGAGGAAATATTTACTATGATCCCGTAACGGGGCACCTCGAAAAAGGTGACGCAAAGAACTATTCCCTTAAGTGGCAAAAAGAATTACTTTTGAATTAGAGATCATTGAGACTCTCCATACCAGCCTAAGGCAATTCACAACGATCATTTGGTGGGATGCAAAGGAATGGTACACCTGGACTAGAATGGATGATGTGGACTACCTTGTTGAAGACAACTCAATGGATGAATTTTGCTTATCATCGAAGGTGGAGGGGACCCATGGTAAGTCCACTTTTGAGGATGATCTTGAACAGAAATTACTACGAAGGCAGCCCATAGAAATTGGCACAATGGGGTACAAGCTGGGAAATGTAATGCAACTGTTGAATGTTCCAACCATCATATCTGCCTGAGATTCAGATCTGGTTGGTGTTAGGATATTTCAGACTCAAAGACGTCTGAAAAGGAAAGGTTGCAACACAATTTGACGAGATGGCGCTATGAGATTCTCGGATATGAACTACGATAGCAAGCTCCAAAACATGAGCTGGTTCTGCTACAAACCTGTGAACACATTGTCCTGCATAAGCATGACCACATGGTAGTCTTATAATAAAACACTACCGAAGTTCAGGTTGGGAACCATCATCGAGGATATCGGAGTTTAACATAAGTCATATGATTAGCTCTTATGAAGAAACTTCTTCTCCTTGTACAAATCAGTTAGTGGCTTGGTGTGCTAGGAATACATACGGAATGAAGATGATCAGTCTATCAAACCATAGAATACTTCGCACATGCATGAATGACTTGGGATGATTCCAGAGGAGGCAAAACAAACCTTTCTGAAATTCACGGCGGCAACTTGCATCAGATGCACATGAATTAGAGGAAGTTGCTACTTACATCCAAACATAGGCTTCATGAACGAAACACGAAGAAATGCTTACACAAGTTTCCAACACTAGGTTGATGTTCAACATGACTCATGGGGGAGACAAAATGCTACTGATGGGCTCAACAGCAACTCATCGGAATTTCCATATCACTGGACTTCCACCATCATGTGAACACGTTGATAGCATTGGTCAGACCAAAGATGTAATGGTGTATGCTCGCGGGATCAACCATGAGTAAGACAACATCACGCATATCGTTGGTTCTGATTTGACTTGACGATTGCCCACACTCAAGTCAAAGGGTTGATATGACAATAGCTCCAACAACTGATCACAAGGACCAATCGATGAAGATATCATCTTTCTTCAACACACACTACACAAGAATATCCCTTTGGATCGAGCTAAGTTAGACAAGCTTCTATCTTCCAACTCTCCAAGTTGTTGTCTAGCTTAACCGACTAGCTCAGGGGTATCCAACACAGATTCTTGGAGAAGGGGTGGTTCACAAGAAACCAACTTGATCACGAGCTCAACATAACAGTCAGGGAACAACCCGGTAACACTTCCAAGAAGATATTTGGAAAGTCACGAACCACCAGTATGTTACTAAGCTCGAGAACAATCTTGCTTTTCAGGGCAAGACGATATGATCAAATGAGTGAGGACTTGACACAATCCTAACTCATCAATCGAAGTGTGCACCAGAAATAAGGACTAGGTAGCACGATCAATCTTAGGATGATGGTTTAATAACCAACACGCTAAGAATGTGAATATTGTCCATTCACTACCAGGCAGCAAGTTGCTCGGGGTATTGATTTCACACATCACAATTCACTTGTCGGCTTTCCGGTTGCATCAACACGGAACCGAGAAATGAACAATGATGGTGAGAAGTATCAATGCATCAAGAATTCCTAGGAGGTTGTGCAATTCCCATGACATTCTTGACATAAGATGGCAATACTTCAGGGTAGAACAGAATCAAAAGCTGAATTGACATTTTGATCTGCGGGATACAACTACTTTGACCCAATCCTAGAAATGGATGAGGTACTGGAGTTTGTTTCTCCTAGTCATTCTGGAATAGAATGGCTTGACGGACCATAGGAATAAAAGGCATTGATGAACTCGAATGCACCCATACCCTTGGTTATCAATTGATAGATGAAGGTCAGAAGGCATCTAAGAGAACAACTCAAAGGAACATATAATTTTCTGAGTTGTAGATGCACAGATTAGTATGTCGAGCAAGCTCAACATTTCTTCCGGATAACCCATGCAGGAAGGTAGAATTGGCAGATTCACCATTATGAATGGAGAACTCCTCAAGAGTACTCTAGTTGTGATCTTTTGGTTCAAAAGAACTTCTGCCATAATTAGTTCATGGTATTTGGAAGAAGGAGAATACCACGGACTTCGAGGACTATCGCAAGGTTACTAATATCCTAACGGCACTAGCAAATACTAACAACATGAAGTAGGATGAATCTCGGGTTCAGAAACCCAGGAGTAGAATGCTTACTACTAAATGGCATCACGGGATGCTTTCGAAAATGATGGCCAGAATCATCACACTTGGGATACAAAAGCATTGCTAAATTGCTAGGTGACTTCCTAAACACCTAGGGTCATAATAATAGTTCCAACATATATGTCGAGGCAATGGAGTACCTCGACTGACTGGTTAGTGTGCTTAATCTGGCCTAAAAGGACATCAGGAACGGAAGAAAGGGATTTGCAAATGCATCAGACTATTTAGAGACCTGGGATAACTCGGACAGCATAACGGCTGTAATGCTCAAAATGATTTGAGACATCCTGCAGAAAATGGTGGCATAACCACTCAACAACATCATAACAAGATTCTGGGACCAACAGTTATCATACAGAAATAGTAGGAACTAAACTGAGGCTTAAATCCAACAATCTTAAAGGTCTATGGATTAGTAACACGTCATCCTGATAGATAGATGAGAAGCCTAGTTCCTAACCCCGTAGAAGAGAAGAGGATGACTCAGATCAGAAGGCCATGAGGTATAAGGAGTAAAAAGAGCCTTACGCTCCTTCCACAATCAATTCCCTTATATAACTAAAGCATTTCTAGACACAACTTCACCAGTTTGGCTTGGTAATCCTACAGCAACGATCGGCTCGATACCAACGCTGTCAGACCCCGATCCTAAGTCACACCGATCTAGCATGTAACACATCATATCACTTTGCGCCTCACGCACGGTATTCCCACGGTGTCGCTTACCATGTCCCGGACCGCTTATGCCTTTTGGCTCACGATATGATAGTGTCGCTAGCATCCATATGACAAAGAACCCGGCCGACATGGCTAGTCGTGAACCCAAAGCGGCGCTAACCTATGGGGACAGGCATACATGAATCACATCGAACATGTCGGTCATCAACGATATATTCGGGCTGTAGCACTGGCTAACAGACTCCGGTATCCCGGCTGTAGCAGGCTAGGCAGGACTCAATAACACCGCGTGACATTTCCCGGGATGTATATAGGAACGGTGAAACACATGCCGCCAGTCAAGTGTCCAAGCAGTAGTGCTGGGCTAGCAGGACTCGTGAACCGGCAGAAGCGGACTACTATCGCCGTAAGCACGAGACTACATTTCCCCATATGAGAGGCTGCCAAGGATAAACAACTAGTTTGTCGGATCCCACACATACCAAGCATTTCA
Organism: Aegilops longissima; assembly: GCA_021605205.1. Classification (NCBI taxonomy): domain Eukaryota; kingdom Viridiplantae; phylum Streptophyta; class Magnoliopsida; order Poales; family Poaceae; genus Aegilops; species Aegilops longissima. The sequence goes on from CM038679.1 coordinate 346,591,770, forward strand.
AACATACACACATTATGCTCAATATGCGAGATACAACATGGCATCACAACATAACTCTACGACTCAAAATATTATTCATTAGGCCCGAGGAGCGAGATATTACAAACATGGGTCTTATGACCCAACACTCGAAAGCATACAAGTCAAAGCACAAGCGAAGCTAAACATGTCTCGAGTACGCATAACTATAAATGAAAAAGGCTGAGGAGCCTGACTATCTACCAGATCCCGCCGAGGGCACAAGATCGTAGCTGAGGTAACAAGCTAAACGTCGAAGTCCAAGCGGAACTACTAGCGAGACTGACGTCTCTCTGCAAAACATAAATAAGCAAACGTGAGTACAATTGTACTCAGAAGACTTACATCGTAACTAACTACATATGCATCATTATCAAAAGGGGTGGTGGAGTTTGACTGCAGCAAGCCAGCTTTGACTCGGTGGCTATCCTGAACTACGACTGCAAGTAACTCTTTTGAGGTGGCGCACACGAGTCCACACATTCACCATATCAATACACCACTATGGACCCGCTCCCGTCTCCCTACGAGAACGCCATCCATAGCACTCACGCTTATCTTGCGCATTTTAGAGTATCCACTTTCACTTGTCTATGAACTGATATAGGCAACCCAGAAGTCCTTCTCCGTGGACACGGCTATTCAATAGATCATATTAGACCCTGCAGGTGTACTTCTTCACACACGCTCACCACTTACCGCCGTTTACGACATGTACTCGCAACCTTCAAGCGGAAGCCCAACGTGGTGTCGGCCACGGCCTACCTAAACACTCAAGTCCCTAGTCCAGGTTTATCGCCTATTCGGTTCCATCCGCAGGAGTCCGCCGAGGTTTCCCATACAGCCCCGAACGATGTGTGCAGGGTTCCCGAGATACCAAACGGGCACTTTCGCACACCGGCCACGGTGCCTACCGCAACACAACCCACCCCTAAGGTCAGCGCTATGCGCGGCCCCAAAGATGCTACAAACACCGAAACTACTTGCAACTCCCTGACCGAGGACAGGGGTGGTTAAGAAGCCGAGAGGGTCAATTAAGGATCCCAATGCGTGGTAGTAACTGCTTCATGGATCACAAACACGTAACTCAGTTCCCGAGGACGGTTTCAATGAGACAACCCACCATGTACTCCTACATGGCCTCTCACCGCTACCTTTACCAAATCGTGTTCACACACTTAGCTCACACACCGTAGGACATGTTCATAACAATTCCAATTCATTCCCGATGAATCGACCCGACTCAACTCTAAGCAAGAGAGCAGCATGACAAACAAACATAAATGAGTAGGCACAACATGGCTCAAACAACTCCTACTCATACTAGTGGGTTTCATCTAATTATCGTGGAATGACACGTCATGCAAAGGATCAAGGGGTTCAGCTACCGCAGCAAGTAACACATGAGTCGTTGTTGTCCTAATGCAGAAAATAGAGCAGGGCGAGAGAGTGGGATTATATCGAATGAACAAGGGGTTTTGCTTGCAGCACTTCAAGATAATATAGTTCTTCATCGGTGTCATCGAACTCATCGCTTGTACATCGCTCACCGAGGGGACAATTACCGCAAACAAGAGAGAACACAATCAATGCAATGCACATTCACATGAATGACATGTCATATTAAGGTACTGAATTCACCTAATGCAATAATAATCCAAGTTAGTTGAAGTGGAATTCAAACAAGGTTGAACTCCAACTCCAAATGCTATTCCATAAATTACCCTAATCATGATTCATCCTATCATAAATAAGCAAACGTGAGTACAATTGTACTCAGCAAGACTTACATCAGAACTAACTACATATGCATCATTATCAAAAGGGGGTGGTGGAGTTTGACTGCAGCAAGCCAGCTTTGACTCGGTGGCTATCCTGAACTACGACTGCAAGTAACTCTTTTGAGGTGGCACACACGAGTCCACACATTCACCATATCAATACACCACTATGGACCCGCCCCGCCTCCCTACGAGAACGCCATCCATAGCACTCACGCTTATCTTGCGCATTTTAGAGTATCCACTTTCACTTGTCTATGAACTGATATAGGCAACCCAGAAGTCCTTCTCCGTGGACACGGCTATTCAATAGATCATATTAGACCCTGCAGGGTGTACTTCTTCACACACGCTCACCACTTACCGCCATACGACATGTACTCGCAACCTTCAAGCGAAGCCCAACGTGGGTGTCGGCCACGGCCTACCTAAACACTCAAGTCCCTAGTCCAGGTTTATCGCCTATTCGGTTCCATCCGCAGGAGTCCGCCGAGGTTTCCCATACAGCCCCGAACGATGTGTGCAGGGTTCCCGAGATACCAAACGGGCACTTCGGTACACCGGCCACGGTGCCTACCGCAACACAACCCACCCCTAAGGTCAGCGTTGCTATGCGCCCCCAAAGATGCTACAAACACCGTAAACTACTTGCAACTCCCGGATGAGGACAGGGGTGGTTAAGAAGCCGAGAGGGTCAATTAAGGATCCCAATGCGTGGTAGTAACTGTTTCATGGATCACAAACACAGAACTCAGTTCCTGAGGACGTTTCAATGAGACAACCCACCATGTACTCCTACATGGCCTCTCACCGCTACCTTTACCAAATCGTGTTCACACACTTAGCTCACACACCGTAGGACATGTTCATAACAATTCCAATTCATTCCCGATGAATCAGACCCGACTCAACTCTAAGCAGTAGCAGGCATGACAAACAAACATAAATGAGTAGGCACAACATGGCTCAAACAACTCCTACTCATACTAGTGGGTTTCATCTAATTATCGTGGAATGACAGTCATGCAAAGGATCAAGGGGTTCAGCTACCGCAGCAAGTAACACATGAGTCGTTGTTGTCCTAATGCAGTAAAATAGAGCAGGGCGAGAGAGTGGGATTATATCGAATGAACAAGGGGTTTTGCTTGCAGGCACTTCTGAATATAATATAGTTCTTCATCGGTGTCATCGAACTCATCGCTTTTGTACATCGCTCACCGAGGGGACAATTACCGCAACCAAGAGAGAACACAATCAATGCAATGCACATTCACATGAATGACATGTCATATTAAGGTACTGAATTCACCTAATGCAATAATAATCCAAGTTAGTTGAAGTGGAATTCAAACAAGGTTGAACTCCAACTCCAAATGCTATTCCATAATTTACCCTAATCATGATTCATCCTATCAGTGAGGTTAACTTGTTCAAACATGCATGAAAATGCCATAAACAGATTCTTCATATTTTTCTGATCATTTTTCATATATAAATTATTTCAATCCGAGTTACGGTTGAATTTCTATGATTTATTAAAGTTTAGGCATTTTCTGAAATTTCCTGAATATAAATAAATCCATAAAACTAGTTATTAAATCCACCGACGTCGATGTGACGTCACGAGTCAATCGGGTCGCTGTCCAGGTCAACTCGACGCTGGGACCCACTGGTCAGTAGTTAGTTTAACTAACTAGTTTCGTTAGTGTTAACCCGTTAGTTAGTGGCCGGGCCCACTCGCCAAAGACCTGTGGGGGTCAAATCCTGGTCAACCTGGCTAATCCACCGGCGCCGAAGTCGCCGGGCGAGGCCGAGACGGCGGCGATAAGTGGAATCGCTGCACGGGCCACGATTGAGGCGCGGTTGGCACCGTTGGAACCCGAGCCTCGTCCCGTCCGACCGGTGCTAGTGGGGTCGCGGAGATGACCCAGATCGACGGCGATGTCCGCTCGTGGCGGCCGGAGCTCGGTGGTTGCGGCTGGAAGGCTAGAGCTCGCGGGCGAGGGAGCTGAGCGGGGCAGCGAAGAGGGGAGGTGCTCAGGAGCATGCCGGAGCTACTAAGCGAGGCAGAGGTGCTCGGGGGCACGGAGCTCGCCGGCCATGGCGGACGGTGGCTGCGGGTGCTCGCAGGGCGGCGGCTACAGGGCGCGCGCGAGAGAGGGAGATGAGGGGAAACGACGGCAAGCTCACCGTGAGTCCGCTTGAGGGTCATGGGCTCGGGCGGCCGGAGGCAGCGAATCGACGACGATGGTGGCTGGAGCCCGAGGTGGAAGACGACGGCGATGGCGACGTTGTTGGCCTCCCTGGGTCGCTTAGATCGGGGAGACGGAGAAGAGGTCGGGCGGAGCTCTTGGGGATGGCAGAGGGGCAAGGGGTGGCTGTGGCTGGTACGGCGATCGGCGCCGACGGCGGTTCTCGGTCGCGGACGGAGTGGGACAGAGGAGGTGAACGAGGAGGAGGGAGAGAGCGAGGGGTCCAGGGGTCGGGCGGCGCCGAGGAGATGACGCGAGGCGTCGCGGTGGCTGTGCGACGACAGCAGTGCAGCCTGGTGGCGTGGCGCCTGCCAAGACGCCGGCGCGCTCCTCTCTCCTCCTCTGGCGAGAGGAAGCAGTGGTCGGCACGGCCAGCACAAGGCCGGGCCGGCGATGGGCTGCTAGGTGGGCTGGCTGGGCTGCCAGTGAGTTGCTCTGTTCTCTTATTGTTTTTCTGTTTACGTTTTTTTTTTAACTTTTGCCACTGTTTTGAATTTAAAACAATTCAAACAATGCCAAAAACTCCTCCTAATATTTTTATTTTGCTAGATGGACTTTTCCAAAAGCTCATAAAATATTTCAGGGTATTTGAAATTATATTCTAATTATATGAATATAATTCAAATTCAAATAGCTAATGATTTAAATTCAAAATCCCAAGATTAATTCCTTATAAATGTTCAATATTTTGTTTGGGACCGTAACCCTTGCCAAAATTATCAAACATTTAAGAAGGACATTTTGGGAACAATGAATGAGATTTTAGGGTTTTGCCCTTCTTTTATTTAAATTTTGAGGCTTCCAAATCTCCTCGCCAAGTTTCAAAAATTTTAAACATGATGCATGGATGCAATGCTACTAGTTACAAGCAAGCTCTAGGGCTGTGACAAGGACAAATCCTGGCGCCTATGCGTCGATTTCAAGGACCTCAACAAGGCTTGCCTAAAGGATCCCTTCCCCCTCCCCCGCATCGATCAAATCATCGACGCTACCGAGGACACAATTCATTGTGTTTCCTCGACGCATACTCCGGCTACCACCAAATTAAGATGGCAGAGCCTGCCCAAGCCGCAATGGCATTCATCACTCCATACGGCCCATTCTGCTTCAACACAATGCCCTTCGGGCTCAAAAACACCGGCGCAACATATCAGCGCATGATTCAGACATGTCAGGCAAACCAAATCGGCAAAACAGTGGAGGCATACGTAGACGATGTGGTCGTCAAAAGCAAGCGTGTCGAAACTCTAGTAGACGACTAGAGGCTCACATTCGACAATCTCCGAACATATGACATCAAGCTCAACCCGGAAAATGCATTTTCGGCGTACCAGCCGGAAAGCTCTTGGGCTTCATCGTACCCGGTAGAGGAATTGAAGCAAACCCATCCAAGATCCGAGCTCTGTCACAATTGGATATCCCAAAAGACCTCAAACAAATACAAAAATTGACTGGATGCATGGCGGCTTTAAGCCGCTTTATCTCCCGTTTGGGAGAAAAGTCATTACCCCTTTATCGCCTCCTCCGACGCACCGAACACTTCGAGTGGACGGATGCCGCCACGGCCGGACTCGAAGAAATAAAAGCCATATTGTCAACAAACCCTGTCCTGGCCACGCCCAACATGGGCAAACCAATGCTATTATACATCGCCGCAACTCATCAAGTTGTAAGCGCGGTGCTCGTTGTCGAACGAGAAACGAACAGACACAAGTTCCCCCTTCAAAAACCAGTTTATTACGTGTCCACTGTCCTAACTCCATGCAAGCACGGTGCCCGCATTATGAAAAGATAGCGTACGCGGTGTTTATGGCATCCCAGAAGCTGCGACACTACTTTCAAGAGTGTTCAATAACAGTAGCCTCCGAAGTACCCCTTAATGACATTATAAACAACCGCGACGCGACGGGCCGGATTACTAAATGGGCCATGAGCTTTTCCCGTTCGACATAACCTATAAGCCACGGAGAGCTATTAAGTCGCAAGTTTTGGCCGACTTCGTCGCCGAATGGACCGAAGCCGAACTCCCTAAAGAGTAAGGCGCATATTCCAACTGGATAATGCACTTCGATGGCTCCAAAATGTTGGCTGGCTCGAGTCAAGCGCTGCTCGACGTCCCCAACCAGAGATACAGTTCAATACGTACTCCAGATAATGTATACGGACTCCAACAACACAGCCGAATACGAGGCCCTTCTACATGGTCTCCCGATGGCAGTATCCATGGGCATTCAACGCCTAGAGGTGCACGGGGATTCGAACCTCGCGATATCCCTAATAAATGGAGACTTTGATGCCAAGGATCCAAAAATGGCAGCCTATCGCAATGTCGTACTAAAAATGTCAGCTCGGTTTGAGGGGCTCGAATTTCACCATATAGCCCGGGATAACAACCAGGCAGCAGATGTGTTGGCACGCATCAGCGCAAAGCGGGATGCTGTCCCCCCCCAACATCTTCCTAGAGAGGCTGTTCAAGCCATACGTATTATGGGAGGGAGAGTCCGGAAATAACAACCCGGACCCAACCGCACCGCCCCACAATCAACATTCTCGACACGCTTGGTGGTTCTGCCAACAAAATAACAGCCTCAACCCACTTAATAATGGCAGTCATTGCCCCGTGGACCGAACCATTCCTAGCCTACCTAACCAGGCAGGAACTTCCCGAGGACCAAAACGAGGCCCGCTGCATAGTGTGGCGATCTAAAGCCTATAAAGTCCATGAGGAGAGCTTTATAAGAAAAGCACAACCGGAGTCCTTCAAAGGTGTATCTCCGAAGAGGAAGGGCGGAATCTTCTGGCTGAAATTCATGCCGGACTCGGCGGGCACCACGCCGCAGCCCGGGCCCTTGTAGGCAAGGCCTTCCGTACAGGATTTTACTGGCCGACGGTCCGGGCAGATGCTCAGGACTTAGTCGAACGATGCGTCGGATGCCAGCTCTTTGCCTACCAAAGCCACATGCCACCTACCGCCCTCAAAACTATACCCATCGCCCGGCCCTTCGTGATCTGGGGGCTTGACATGGTCAGACCCCTTAAAGGGGGAACCCACAAGCAAAAATACCTACTGGTCATGGTGGATAAATTCACCAAATGGATAGAGGCCAAGCCTGTCAAGACAGCCGAATCCGGACCGGTGATAGACTTCATATCAGGGGTCGTACACCGTTACGGTGTCCCCCACAGCATCATCACTGATAATGGCACGAACTTCACGGTCGATGAGGTAAAACTTTGGTGCAAAAACATGGGCATTAAGCTCGACTACGCTTCAGTGTATCACCCCCAATCTAACGGTCAAGTTGAGCGAGCAAATGGTCTAATTATGAGCAGCCTCAAACCCAGATTAGTGCGGTCCCTCAAGGAATCTAACATGCACTGGGTAGAGGAGCTCGACTCCGTACTCTGGGAGCTACGGACCACTCCGAATCGCATGACCGGATTCACACCATTCTTTATGGTATACGGCGCAGAGGCAGTTCTACCCTGCGACATAATTCATGACTCACCTCGCGTGCGCATGTACGAGGAAAGAGAAGACGAGCTCGATCGGCAGGACAGTTTGGACGCCTTGGAGGAGGAGCCTGACGTAGCAAAAGCCTGTTCTGCATTCTATCAATAGCAGGCTCGAAGATATCAAAGCAGAGAAGTACGCGCCAAAACTTACAATGTTGGCGAGCTAGTTCTACGCCTGCCGGACAAGAAAAAGGACAAACGAAAGCCCAAATGGGAAGGTCCCTTTATCATCGACCAAGTCCTGACCGGTGGAGCGTACCATCTGCGAGATGCATCGGATAACCGACTCGAGCCGAATCCATGGAACGCAGCCCGTCTCCGAAGATTCTACGCCTAGCACCGGATTCTGAGTTCGTCTCCTTCTTCTGTCCATATTTTATATTTTAGCTGTCTTCTATTTTTCTCCTTCTCCCTCCCTTTTTCTTTCCAGCCTTTGAAGGCTCGTTAGCGCATTGTTCGCACACACTTGACGCGCCATCCGTGCTCATTGTACCTGGGGGCTTCTTTTACAGAAGCTTAATTATAAGGGCTTCATGCCCAATACATGTGTCACACTTCCGCATGTACCTTTTATTCACCATTATATGCGATTGTTACTGCCGGGTCAGCCGGATGTGTACCTCAGACTGGGTGAAGCCGAAAGCTAGCGTTCTTAAGAGAATATTCGGTCGGTGAACTAAAATAAGATTTCTTACCTATTTTATTAATCTGCCCCCAGATGTTTTTCTGCTTTTTTCGCAGTACGGACATGCACTTTAGGGCATGCCCCCCAGGGAAAGGAACCCCTAACGGAACTATTCTCCCTGGAAGATGTTTCTTACTAACCATGTAATATAACATAACTAGTTGGGCACTTGTCTGATAAAGCACTAATGACCCCTACGCCTGGTCTCCACGCATGCCCCGGTTTTATATAACCGCGAGGGTATTCGGACACACTCCGGACTATTGGGTCCCGAGGTTGAAGCGAAAAGGTCCGCTATGACAAACGATCTACAATCCTGCTAGAAGGCATTTTACATGTCACCTTAAATTACATAGTCAATTTGACTGATTGTATTCCTCTTCAATGCCATCCGACAGGCTGTCTAGTTTACAGTCCTGCTGGGAATACTTTGCGCCAATTCTACCGGCCGCACACTAAGCTCACAGGATCTCCTTCCCATCCGGCCCCACAGTCCGACCTCAGCCATGTGGTTTGGGTCAGCCTTTGTGTACCGTGTCTTCACCATGGCCCAGCCTCCTGGCGCCTTTGACGGCAGCCGATATCTTCCATAATCGAAGCGCCCGCGCTCCCTGGAGCCTCTCTGCAAGCTCCCCAAGGCCTTCGGGCAGGGAGACAGATGGCCACAAGGCCTGGGCGACACCTTTCATCACCTGCCGGGTTCGTGCAGTTGTAAGAGCTCGGGAAGAAGGTCACCCGTAGAACCGGGCATTTCCTCTGCAGGACGGCCTGTGAGCATACCTACAGACATGACTCGGTTAGTAGAATTCCTCGTCGAACTCATTTTTCAAAGTTCGTTTAAGCACTTACAAAAAATGCCGCGTCGAAGCCGCCGATTCTCCTTAACAGAGTCAGACAGGTGGGCACGAACATCGTTTAGTTCCTCACCCAGCTGGGTGTTGGCATCTTGGAGGTTATTTTTCTGCTGCCTCACCCTCGTAAGCACGTTCTCGCCAGCCTTTAACCGGCGCAAGAGCTGTTGCCATCTGCAATGTTATTATAAGATCTATATACACGCCGCACTTCACAACATACTTATCTTTTAAATGCATATGTTACCAGAGGGGGTCTCTTTGGCTTCCCCTGTCGCGGCTTCTGCGGCCTCAAGTTGGGCTTTGCACTCCTCAAGCTCCTGGGACAGTTGGGTATTCTTTTCTATAAGATCCTGCACAATAAATGATCCTTAAATCAGTTATTCTAACTATTTCAAGTCTCGGGGGCTACTGGCATACATAACTGTTAAATTTCCTCACTCGTATGTCCTTTACATACTGCTCTGTGGCTTTGGCTAGACCATCTTGAGCAGCACGGAGGTGCGCATCTTCCGAATTGAAGGCATTCAATGCCTCTTGGGAGAAACATGTGTCACGAAGAATTGTCCGACGGCGCCTGTGATTCATGGCACTCTCCACCTCGGAGTTGGTGGCGGACAATATGTCGGCATCCTCTGTCGGAGGAGCATCCGACGCCCGCCTCGTGTTTGCCTCCGCTTCTGGGCCTGGCTTTGAAGCCTGGCTGGCGGAGGCTCGATTGGCAACCTCTCCGGATATAGTCCAGCGAGCGCTCTTTTTCCTGAAGAGAGCACGAGCGTTAGTATGCCTTCCGGAATAAAACCTGGGAATAAGGTGACACGCCATACCGTTGCGCCAGCGTTTTGATCCGGGTTGCACTTCTTTTTAGCCTGCTGGGCCGCGCTGCCCCTCGTTGGCTAGCCGCTGCAGGCTCGGCCTTCCGCCTCAAGGGCTCCCCCTGCAAAATATCATTGGTATACGATGATCAAAAATAAGCACAGATGAATCATTCTCAAAGTATTGGGGCTTCGGTCTCAGTTACCTGCAAGGCTGGAAGTATTCCGGGGTAATCGGCCGTAATGGAAACTAGGGCATTATCAATGCTCAGTTGGTGAAATACCCCATCAATCAGCTCCACCGATATGTTCGGATCCTCTTGGGAGGCCGGATCGAGGAACCGTTCCGGATCTTCGGGTTGTGGAGGCAGGCTGTTTATATCCTTTACGGCTGGCGCAGTTCCTGCGTCCAAATCACAAAATGAGATACTTGACTATGGGAATATGGATCGGATGGGCAGAAAGAAATGTCCGCTTCCCCAGCTTGGAGGATTGTTCATAGAAAATCTGTCCTGTGGGTTGACGTGAAGAAATTCCTCCTCTTCTCCCTTGTACAATGCGGACAAGATCTTCTTCAGATCAGCGACCGATCCCGGCCCCTTACGGCCATGATGGGTGGCATCATCCTCCCCATTGAAATCCCACATGGGGTGGCCTCCATCTTTGGCGGCTGCACTTCGCAGAATGCATGTGGCCATGACGCCGATCATGGTCAGTCCGAATGAGCCAACAACCTTATTCGCTCATCGTAAAGGATGTACTGCTATTTTCCTCTGGGGCTCCGTGGACGCCACTTAGGCGTTCTTCATAGGAGCATTATCAAGTCCGGAGGCCGATCCAACAGGTCCGCAGGGGACGCTTTCTATATAAAACCATTCAAGGCTAGTCTTGGACGCTTTCTTCGGGTTCCGGATAGATATCCGTCCCGCGATGCGCCATAGTTCAGCTCCGCCCACTTGATATATCGACCCTCCCGAGAACGGGTATGAGGTAGAACAACTTCTTCCACAGCGAAATGAGCCTCGATGCCCAAAAACAGCTCGCAAAGGGCCACAAAGCCTGCAATATGCAGAATGGAGGCAGACGTAAGGTTGTGCAACCGAGGCCATAGAACTCCAGAGCCCCGGAGAAGCGGATCAATTGGAAATCCAAGCCCTCTTATCAAATAAGGGACAAGGCATACCCGCCTCCTTGGGATGGACTGGGACGCTCTCGCTTGTTTCCGCCTTATAGGTGGCGAGTCCGCTCGAACCGAACCATGAAGGCCGGGGAAGAAATCCCTTGGTTTGAGCGCCACTAGCTCATTGTCTTGGACGGAGCATCTCTCCCAATATCCAGGCTGAGGACTGGAGGGCGAGAGGAGGAGCCGTCGATCGTCCATGATGGAATGGATTTACCGATGCGCCCGATGAAAGCTCGCGAAGGGAAGATGGTGTGATTCGGATCTAGATCCTCGCCTCTTATATAGACAGCTCATTTGCGCAGCTAGGGGGTAAATGTAAAAATACCTGGCTTTTCGTGATTCGCTCAACACGTGGAAGATGGCCATTATTGGGCGTGGAAGCCAAGGAGCGCGATATTCATGAGAAGCCGGACACTATTCAAACAGGTACACATGATTTGGAGAGGAACCCGCCTTGCAATGCCGAGGACAATCTACGCGCCGGACTCATTGTCATTGAAGCCTGGTTCAGGGGCTACTGAGGGAGTCCTGGATTAGGGGGTGTCCGGATAGCCGGGCTATAGCCTTTGGCTGGACTCCTGGACTATGAAGATACAAGATTGAAGACTTCGTCCCGTGTCCGGATGGGACTTTCCTTGGCGTGGAAGGCAAGCTTGGCGATACGAATATGTAGATCTCCTACGATTGTAACCAACTCTGTGTAACCCTAACCCTATTCGGTGCCTATATAAACCGGAGGGTTTTAGTCCGTAGGACGAACAACAATCATACCATAGGCTAGCTTCTAGGGTTTAGCCTCTCTGATCTCGTGGTAGATCCACTCTTGTACTACTCATATCATGTAGCGACCCGACCTCAGACGGTCAAGCCTCTGTGTTACTGTGCCATCCTCGGATCAAGATGTCGCACACACAAGACATTAATGTATATATCAAAGTGCAATCACATGTATAAATAACGAAAATGATATATACCTCATAATAATCAGCGGAAACAATCAAACGGGTGTGGAGTCCCATCAACGCCATCGGCAGGTTGAGTGTAGACCGTAACCCAGATCGTAACTCTTACTGTCGAGGAAAATCCTGCAACATGATACGCTGCAGCCGTGTAGGTCAAGACATTGAATGTACCGCAAGATCACAACATGAATAAACAGATGATAAAACTATACTATATGCAATATGGCTTTATGGCTCAGATCTGAGTTTTGTTTATGTAAAAGCTGATTTTATTTTACCTACATCAAAGGAATAGAATGAAGTCTGTACTAAGGAGTTTTCTATCATGACATGGTTCCGCCAACCCCGATGTCTCATAACCCAAAATCATCATATGTGGCCCACAATTGTTATCAATCCGTGTTGAGAGTTCCAGATAGATCCAAGTCCAGATGCTCAAATTGTCCGTAAATCGGGACACGGCTAATCGATTAGGTTATAACCCTCTGCAGAGGTTTGTACACTTTACCCGCAAGATTCGATCCTCTTTTTACGCTCTCGCACTTCAGAGTGTTTGAGAACAAGATGACCAAACATGGTCTTCCAAAGAGTTCCTCCGACCACCGTCCGCACCCATCCATCCTACCGTAGTTCTACATCTGCTAGCACCGCCCCAGCCAAAGTCACAACTAAGGTCAACCAAGCCAGAGCCCATAATGACTTGCGGTTGCACAGTAAGCTTCCGGCGTGAAGTATTCTTCCGCCTCTTTGAGTCTGGGTGAAGCTTTCCGCAAGATGTCATGGCGCTTCTCCATGCATCCCGCCAACCACTGGTTTCTCCAGGTGCCCACAACCGCCCTTCACCCAGAGTGTGTATTGAATTCTTGTCTCGAGTCTTGAAGTCTTGAGGTCTTGAAGATGCAGTCCTTGCAGATTCCATCATGGAGTTGTCGCCATTGACGAGAATCCTCCATTCTCACACCACTCCTGTGCACTCATACCAAACCCCGCCTACTATAGCGTAGCATTAAAAGAAATAACGCCCCGGCTTGGTAACAGGGTGATGGGTTCCTACCTCATGCATACTACTCAACTACAAGGATTCAATAACACTACTGAGGGGTGGTTGCAAAGGTGCCACTAAATGCATTAAAACATAGGTAAGAAAAGCATGGTCAAAGTGAACTTGCCTTGTTGACGATCTTCAAAAACTAGGGTTTCAGAGTAGCAAATCTTCGACTCGGAAATTCTACCGAGGCAAACAATAACTATAATAAGCACATAGCATAACATAACATAACAAAGTAACACACCAAAACCAACAAAGCAAAACCCAAAGGAAAACTTAAAGAAAAAACAACTCAAAGTTTTCCTACTTCAAATAACAACAAAAATAGTTTTATATAACAAAAATTTCTTAACATCACCTAATCATGGTTTTATGTTAACTAAACAGAAAATATTTCATTAAGCAACTAGGAGCAAAAAGAATTAAATAAAATCTATTATGAAACTCCCGAATAAGCAAAACAAGCTTTAATTCAAATCTGATCTAACTCAATTTTTATAAATCCAAACATAGACAAATTATATATTTTTGGAAACTACAAGAAAATTGTGATCTAACGCAAAAAGAATCAGCATCATTGGACTTCTAGATCAAAAGTTATAGGCTAAACAAGAACGGAACTAAATCTGTTACGGGAATAAATCTGAAAACGAAAACGGAGTTACCTGTACGTGAGGCAGAGATGGCAGGAAGGAGACGGCGATGTGGAGGGCTGCTCCGGCGAGGGGGCGAGGTCGCCGGCGAGGGGGGGGGTGGCGGAGGAGGGGGTCGGCGCTTGGGGAGGTGGCGCTGGGCGATGGGAGGTTCCAGGAGAGCTCTTGGTGAGCGTTTAGGCAGGAAAAGGAGGACGGTGGCGAGAAGGCTACGGGCAGGACGGGGGCGTGGTGATGGGAAAATGGAACGAGGAGAGGGAGGGGGTTTATAGGCGGTCTCGGGAGGCGCTGGGATGGAAAGACGAGGGAGATCGGGAAGGTGGAGATTCCTGTCTCCATGGATATGGAAAGCTTGTGTAACGTGAGAGGAAACAGAGGAAGGAGATGATCTCTTGTTGGGCTAGAATAGGAAAGTGCTTAATGGGCCAGGTTTTTCCTAATAAAACGATTCCATTCCTATTATTAAAATTAGGAAACTAAAACAATAAAAAGGAAATCAAATCAATTCGAATAAAGAGTTTTATATACTAAAATTATCAGAAAAATAAAATGTAGATGATGAGCATTATTCCACGGCCAAAATAAAACTTAAAAAATGTTTTTAAGAAAATCCCTAAAGGCTTTATTTCTTTTGCAAATAATTTTTAAATAAAACTTTTGTTTTTCTTGGCTCAATATTTTCAAAAATGCCCCTGATTTTGGAGGGTCATTTTCCTCCGCTTTTTCTTGCTTGCAAGAATTTATTTTTCGGGTATTTCTGGGAAGAAAAATAGAGAAGCAAGTGCAAATATTTGAAAGAATTAAATTGCAAAACTCCGCTCAAATTCTTTATAGTTGAAGAAGTCATGTCATCTTCTCTCATTGATTTTAATAGGATGAATTTGAATTTACGGAGAAGGGAAAGTCATTTTATTCCTCTCATTCAAAAGTTTTTGAAAAGGTTCAAATTTCACTCAAGTTTAATTCACTCAAGCAAACAAACAAACAATTCAATTAATTATATTAACATTCCAAAATTTGGGATGTTACAAACCTACCACACTTAAAATGAATCTCATCCTCGAGATTCAAGAGGCTAGCAAGAAAAGGTTAGGGTTGGGGTCTTCTAGCAAATGTCTTGGTCGAAAAGGTCAGGTGCTACCACACTTAAAAACAAGGTCATGGTTCCAATAAACTCAGATATTTCCTCCGAGGGCTGACAATGTATGTCTCTTCACATATCTTACAATAGCTCCTTCATTAAAGCTCTTCTGTCAGAAGCATAGAGTTTTCCTCAAAAGCTTGGGTCGGTTCGTCAAAGTTGTGGTTCGTCCGAGACTGGATCTTCTTAGCTGATAGGTCCGTGTCCATTCTAGACAACTATCGAAATACTCATGGTGGTCTACAATTTATGTTTTCTCCTGCAGAAAACGGGTCTGGGTTGAACCTCACCGTATAACCTACGATTGGCATCAGTTGCCTGTAAAGGGGTTCCATCGTCCTACCATTCTATGGTTTTAGGGCTTATAGCGTCGACACTCTTCAAAGGTTTTCAAGTCTCTCTGATTTTCCATCAACATATGATAGTTCATGATAGAAGTCTTCGGTATGGGGGCCAATCCATCCTGCATTTGAAGCATTACCACATACGTAAATAGTGAATCACGATTCTAACACTTGGGCATACTCACAAGCATTGCGAATTTCTCTTGTCCTCGAATTGGGTTCGAGTAAATCCATGGTTTCGCAAGCCAAACAAAACATCTATCGTTACTTCACCACTCTTAGGTTTTTGCGAAATTTCCTACGAAACGTATGCTGATTGGATCACCGATTCCTCCAATTTATTCCTTTATCAAGGTTACATCAGTTCCTTCTCAAAATCCTGGGCCTGTGGGTTAAGGCCCACTTCAACACTAGTGCAGCTTTAACTCATCCTTGAGTAACTCTCTTGTTACACCTCCTTAAATCCAGAGTACTGCTTTCTTCATACCATCATATCAAAACAAAACTCCAACTTATTTTGTCCAGCTTCCTTCTATGGCCGTCATGAATAACACGCTTTCTTTCTTCATTGATCCTGTGGCTTTATAGAGTACTATGACCAAAAGAAGTGCACAAGTTTATCCATAAAATCTCATTAATCTCATATCAATCTTTCATTACATCCTTAACCATTTTCAGAAATCCAAATTCCAAAAGTACTTGTTACAAATGCTGCCACCCACATGATTTGGTATGGTCGACATTACTTCCACTTTATTTATTTATCCTCCTCGAGGATTCTTCATCCCACTCGAATTGTGCGACATGAGCCTTGAAATCTTCAATCTTCTGTTTCATCATGGTGGTCTTGAGCTTCACCTTCATCATCTCTGCATGCACTTCGCTTAGGTATTCCTGAGTATAACGGAGTCTTGCTTCAAGTATTTCTCCGATCCGCGATGGCTTCCATGGCTGCTTCATGAACGGCATCAAGAAAGTTGCTTGTGGCACACGTGAGATGAAAAGTAATGCCCCATCCTCTTTGGGCAAACTCCTTTCAAACGGTGGAGGTGTACTCCACATACCAAAGTTCCACTCCCTTTCACATGAAGGGTAGCCTTTGTAGACTACATCTCCTTCAAGGTGAATATGCTTCATCATGTCCTTCAAGATCTTCGGTAATCATGATCACTTGTCGTGGTCATGATCGCTTCAGGCCCTTAAGGAAAGACTCATAAAGGGTTGTCATCTGCATGTGTAGGATAAGAGGAGTGCTCGAACAAGGGATATATCTCCATGGAAGTTGCAATTGTCTCCGTAAAGGTTTGGTGTTCAGTTGTCCATGGGTTCAAGATTTCGGGTCCGGTTGAGATAGAAAGAGAAGGCAATTACCCACTCATCAACAAAATTATCGCTTGTAATGGCCGTTCTACTATGGTTTCGTTTCTAAGTCCTCATTTCTTCAGGTCTTCAATGCTCGGGAGTTTCCAATTCCTGATGCTGTTCCCATATGAAGGCCTTCTACCATTCTATCTTCCTGCTTCGGAATAGTTTGTTGCACCGTGGAGTAAATGTGACACTGCACCGGGTAGTGGGTGGTTCCTTCACACAGGAAGCAAGTCACCTGGCTAGTTGGGCATTCCTCAGCTGGGTGTTTCTCCTCACAATGAGAGCATCCCTCCTTGTGTTCCTCCTGGGTGTGTCCTATTTCTCCGCAAATCTTGCAGGCACAAGGTTTCTTCTTCGGGTTATCATGGTGCTTCTGGATAAGACGTGATCTCATCAGGGTCTTCTTGAATTCCTCCCAAGTTCTTGCTCCTTTAAATCCTTGTATGGCTTGATGCATTCTCCACCAGGTTGCAGCACTTTCAGAAAGTATCAAGAGCGATTGACCTCATACTTCCTTGAAACCAAATTGTTCCCAAGTGATTCTCCATGTTCTGCATCCATAGCTCTGCCTCCGGCTGAGTCTTCGGTCCAGAGAATATCAGTCCAACTTCATTCATCATCTATGGGGTTCAAGGGTTTTAGGGTGAGATGAGAGAGAGATGGGGAGGGATATACACACAATACAAACAATAGTTTTTTGAAGAAACAAGTTTTACTTTGTGGCTGTCGGAAAACATCAAACAAATGACAGCTCACAAATCATCGATCTAACGTGGGGTGTATAGCAGGGTTTGGTCTCTAAGGTCAATTAATTCTTCAGATCCTTCAAGTCTCGAGTCTTCAACTGTTGTAGATTCTAATGGAGAAATCCTCTTTACTCAAGGGGTCATCAGCCTCGATATCAAATCCTTCTTGGAGCGCCTTCATTGATCCTCCGGTGATCAAAGGATAAGGGGTATATTCTAACTATTTGAGGTGAGAGGGTCTATTTGATAAAATCAGAAAAGATGAGAAGTAA
This sequence comes from Aegilops longissima, assembly GCA_021605205.1. Classification (NCBI taxonomy): domain Eukaryota; kingdom Viridiplantae; phylum Streptophyta; class Magnoliopsida; order Poales; family Poaceae; genus Aegilops; species Aegilops longissima. The sequence goes on from CM038679.1 coordinate 346,609,405, forward strand.
GAGTCTTTTGTAAATAAAGTTTTGAGATATCCTGTCCAAGGGCTTTCCGATTTCTAGGGTCACGTCCTATACCAACATGTGCTCGATACCATCTCAGAAGCGACCCGACCTCGACGGTCAAGCCTCGTGTTATCGTGCATCCTCGGATCAAGATGTCGGCACACACAAGACATTAATGTATATATCAAAGTGCAATCACATGTATAAATAACGAAAATGATATATACCTCATAATAATCAGCGGAAACAATCAAACGGGTGTGGAGTCCCATCAACGCCATCGGCAGGTTGAGTGTAGACCGTAACCTCAGATCGTAACTCTTACTCGTCGAGGAAAATCCTGCAACATGATACGTTGCAGCCGTGTAGGTCAAGACATTGAATGTACCGCAAGATCACAACATGAATAAACAGATGATAAAACTATACTATATGCAATATGGCTTTATGGCTCAGATTCGAGTTTTGTTTGCGTAAAAGCTGATTTTATTTTACCTACATCAAAGGAATAGAATGAAGTCTGTACTAAGGAGTTTTCTATCATGACATGGTTCCGCCAACCGATGTCTCATAACCCAAAATCATCATATGTGGCCCACAATTAAGTTATCAATCCGTGTTGAGAGTTCCAGATAGATCCAAGTCCAGATGCTCAAATTGTCCGTGAATCGGGACACGGCTAATCGATTAGGTTATAACCTCTCGCAGAGGTTTGTACACTTTACCCGCAAGATTCGATCCTCTTTTTACGCTCTCGCACTTCAGAGTGTTTGAGAACAAGATGACCAAACATGGTCTTCCAAAGAGTTCCTCCGACCACCGTCCGGTACCCATCCATCCTACCGTAGTTCTACATCTGCTAGCACCGCCCCAGCCAAAGTCACAACTAAGGTCAACCAAGCCAGAGCCCATAATGACTTGCGGTTGCACAGTAAGCTTCCGGCGTGAAGTATTCTTCCGCCTCTTTGAGTCTGGGTGAAGCTTTCCGCAAGATGTCATGGCGCTTCTCCATGCATCCCGCCAACCACTGGGTTCTCCAGGTGCCCACAACCGCCCTTCACCCAAAGAGTGTGTATTGAATTCTTGTCTCGAGTCTTGAAGTCTTGAGGTCTTGAAGATGCAGTCCTTGCAGATTCCATCATGGAGTTGTCGCCATTGACGAGAATCCTCCATTCTCACACCACTCCTGCACTCATACCAAACCCCGCCTACTATAGCGTAGCATTAAAAGAAATAACGTCCCGGGCTTGGTAACAGGGTGATGGGTTCCTACCTCATGCATACTACTCAACTACAAGGATTCAATAACACTACTGAGGGGTGGTTGCAAAGGTGCCACTAAATGCATTAAAACATAGGTAAGAAAAGCATGGTCAAAGTGAACTTGCCTTGTTGACGATCTTCGAAAAACTAGGGTTTCGTAGTAGCAAATCTTCGCACTCCGGAAATTCTACCGAGGCAAACAATAACTATAATAAGCACATAGCATAACATAACATAACAAAGTAACACACCAAAACCAACAAAGCAAAACCCAAAGGGAAAACTTAAAGAAAAAACAACTCAAAGTTTTCCTACTTCAAATAACAACAAAAATAGTTTTATATAACAAAATTTCTTAACATCACCTAATCATGGTTTTATGTTAACTAAACAGAAAATATTTCATTAAGCAACTAGGAGCAAAAAGAATTAAATAAAATCTATTATGAAACTCCCGAATAAGCAAAACAAGCTTTAATTCAAATCTGATCTAACTCAATTTTTATAAATCCAAACATAGACAAATTATATATTTTTGAAACTACAAGAAAATTGTGATCTAACGCAAAAATAATCAGCATCATTGGACTTCTAGATCAAAAGTTATAGGCTAAACAAGAACGGAACTAAATCTGTTACGGGAATAAATCTGAAAACGAAAACGGAGTTACCTGTCGTGAGGCAGAGATGGCAGGAAGGAGATGGCGATGTGGAGGGCTGCTCGGCGAGGGGCGAGGTCGCCGGCGAGGGTGGGGTGGCGGAGGAGGGGTCGGCGCTGGGGAGGTGGCGCTGGGCGATGGGAGGTTCCAGGAGAGCTCTTGGTGAGCGTTTAGGCAGGAAAAGGAGGACGGTGGCGAGAAGGCTACGGGCAGGAGGGGCGTGGTGATGGGAAAAATGGAACGAGGAGAGGAGGGGGTTTTATAGGCGGTCTCGGGAGGCGCTGGGATGGAAAGACGAGGAGATCGGGAAGGTGGAGATTCTGCTCCATGGATATGGAAAGCTTGTGTAACGTGAGAGGAAACAGAGGAAGGAGATGATCTCTTGTTGGGCTAGAGTAGGAAAGTGCTTAATGGGCCAGGTTTTTTCCTAATAAAAACGATTCCATTCCTATTATTAAAATTAGGAAACTAAAACAATAAAAAGGAAATCAAATCAATTCGGAATAAAGAGTTTTTATATACTAAAATTATCAGAAAAATAAAATGTAGATGATGAGCATTATTCCACGGCCAAAATAAAACTTAAAAAAAATGTTTTTCAGAAAATCCCTAAAGGCTTTATTTCTTTTGCAAATAATTTTTAAATAAAAACTTTGGTTTTTCTTGGCTCAATATTTTCAAAATGCCCTGATTTTGGAGGGTCATTTTCTCCGCTCTTTCTTGCTTGCAAGAATTTATTTTCGGGTATTTCTCGGGAAGAAAAATAGAGAAGCAAGTGCAAATATTTGAAAGAATTAAATTGCAAAACTCCGTTCAAATTCTTTATAGTTGAAGAAGTCATGTCATCTTCTCTCATTGATTTTAATAGGATGAATTTGAATTTACCGGAGAAGGGGAAAGTCATTTTATTCCCTCTCATTCAAAAGTTTTTGAAAAGGTTCAAATTTCACTCAAGTTTAATTCACTCAAGCAAACAAACAAACAATTCAATTAATTATATTAACATTCCAAAATTTGGGATGTTACATATCATCAATATTAATCAAGCAGGAGTATGGTTTTACCTCCATCAAGAGGGCCCGAACCTAGGTAAAAACATCGTGTCCCTTGTCTCCTGTTACCATCCGCCTAGACGCACAGTTCGGGACCCCCTACCCGAGATCCGCCGGTTTTGACACCGACAGTGGTTTTATTTTATAGAAATTATTGTTCTCTCATGCTTCACTTATATTATTTTGTGAGTCTTTTAGAAGAGCATGGTATTTTGCTTTGGCTATAAAATTAGTCATAATATGATTAACATCCAAGATGGGTATAATAAAAACTATCATATAAAGTGCATTGAATACTATGAGAAGTTTGATACTTGATGATTGTTTTGAGATATGAAGATGGTGATGTTAGAGTCATGCTAGTTGAGTAGTTGTGAATTTGAGAAATACTTGTTCTAAAGTTTGTGATTCCCGTAGCATGCACGTATGGTGAACCGTTATACGATGAAGTCGGGGCATGGTTTATTTATTGATTGTCTTCCTTATGAGTGGCTGTCGGGGATGAGCGATGGTCTTTTCCTACCAATCTATCCCCTAGGAGCATGCGCGTAGTACTTCATTTTGATAACTAATAGATTTTTGCAATAAGTATGTGAGTCCTTTATGACTAATGTTGAGTCCATGGATTATATGCACTCTCACCCTTCCACCATTGCTAGCCTCTCTAATACTGCGCACCTTTCGCCGGTATCATACACCCACCATATACCTTCCTCAAAACAGCCACCATACCTACCTATCATGGCATTTCCATAGCGATTCCGAGATATATTGCCATGCAACTTACCACCGTTTCGTTTATTATGATACGTTTCATCATTGTCATATTGCTTTGCATGATCATGTAGTTAACATTGTATTTGTGGCAAAGCCACCTTTATAGTTCTTTCATACATGTCACTCTTGATTCATTGCATATCCCGTTACACCGCCGGAGGCATTCACTTGTTCCAAGTATTGAGCTGTAATTTTTGAGTTGTAAGAAAATAAAAGTGTGATGATCATCATTATTAGAGCATTGTCCCGAGTGAGGAAAGGATGATGGAGACTATGATTCACCCACAAACCGGGATGAGACTCCGGACGGAAAAAAAGAGGCCACAAAAAAAGAGAAAAAGGCCCAAATAAAAAAAATGAGAGAAAAAGAGAGAAGGGACAATGTTACTATCCTTTTACCACACTTGTGCTTTAAAGTAGCACCATGATCTTCATAATAGATAGTCTCGTATGCTGTCACTTTCATATACTAGTGGGAATTTTACATTATAGAACTTGGCTTGTATATTCCAATGATGAGCTTCCTCAAAATGCCCTAGGTCTTCGTGAGCAAGCAAGTTGGATGCACACCAACTTAGTTTCTTTTGTTGAGCTTCCATACACTTACAGCTCTAGTGCATCCGTTGCATGGCAATCCCTACTCCCTCACATTTATATCTATTGATGGGCATCTCCATAGCCCATTGATACGCCTAGTTGATGTGAGACTATCTTCTCCTTTTTGTCTTCTCCACAACCACCATTCTATTCCACATATAGTGCTATATCCATGGCTCACGCTCATGTATTGCGTGAAGATTGAAAAGGTTTGAGAACATCAAAAGTATGAAACAATTGCTTGGCTTGTCATCGGGATTGTGCATCATTAAATACTTTGTGTGATGAAGATAGAGCATAGCCAGACTATATGATTTTGTAGGGATAACTTTCTTTGGCCATGTTATTTTGAGAATACATGATTACTTTGTTAGTATGCTTGAAGTATTATTATTTTTATGTAAATATTAAACTTTTGTCTTGAATTTTGGATCTGAACATTCATGCCACAATAAAGGAAATTACATTGAGAAATATGTTAGGTAGCATAACACATCAAAAAATTTGTTTTTATCATTTACCTACTCGAGGACGAGCAGGAAATAAGCTTGGGGATGCTTGATAGGTCTCCAACGTATCTATAATTTTTGATTGTTCCATGCTATTATATTATTTGTTTTGGATGTTTAATGGTCTTTACTAAGCACTTCTATATTATTTTTGGGACTAACCTATTAACCGAAGGCCCAGTGCAAATTGCTGTTTTTTTTTGCCCATTTCAGTGTTTCGCAGAAAAGGAATCCAAACGGAATGAAACCTTCAGGAGAGTTATTTTTGGAACAAACGTGATCCATGGGACTTGGAGTGGATGTCAAGAAAGAAGCGAGGAGGCCACGAGGCAGGGAGGTGCATCTGCCACCCTCGTGGGCCCCTCGCAGCTCCACCGACCTACTTCTTCCTCCTATATATATCCATATACCCCAAAAACATCCAGGAGCACCACAAAACCATATTTCCACTGTCGCAACCTCCTGTACCCGTGATATTCCATCTTGGGGCCTTTTTCGGCACTCGACCGGAGGGGGAATCGATCACGGAGGGCTTCTACATCAACTCCATAGCCTCTCCGATGATGTGTGAGTAGTTTACCACAGACCTCCGGGTCCATATTATTAGCTAGGTGGCTTCTTCTCTCTCTTTGGATCTCAATACAAAGTTCTCCTTGATCCTCTTGGAGATCTATTCGATGTAATTCTTTTTGATCAAGATTAGATGAATTGTGGGTTTATGATCAAGATTATCTATGAACAATATTGAATCTCCTCTGAATTCTTTTATGTATGATTTGTTATCTTTGCAAGTCTCTTCGAATTATCAGTTTGGTTTGGCCTACTAGATTGATCTTTCTTGCAATGGGAGAAGTGCTTAGCTTTGGGTTCAATCTTGGGGTGTCCTTTCCTAGTGATAGCAAGGGCAGCAAGGAACGCATTGTATTGTTTCCATCGAGGATAAAAATATGGGGTTTATATCATATTGCTCGAGTTTATCCCTCTACATCATGTCATCTTGCCTAATGTGTTACTCAGTTCTTATGAACTTAATACTCTAGATGCATGCTGGATAGCGATCGATGTGTGGAGTAATAGTAGTAGATGCAGAATCATTTCGGTCTACTTACCGCAGACGTGATGCCTATATACATGATCATGCCTAGATATTCTCATAACTATGCACTTTTCTATCCATTGCTCGACAGTAATTTGTTCACCCACCGTAATACTTATGTTATCTTGAGAGAAGCCACTAGTGAAACCTATGGCCCCCGGGTCTATTTTCCATCATAGAAGTTTCCAATCTATTTTACTTTGCAATCTTTACTTTCAATCTATATCATAAAAAATACCAAAAATATTTATCTTATTATCTCTATGAGATCTCACTTTTGCAAGTGGCCGTGAAGGGATTGACAACCCCTTTATCCCGTTGGTTGCAAGGTTCTTATTTGTTTGTGTAGGTACGATGCGACTTGCGTGTAGTCTCCTACTGGATTGATACCTTGGTTCTCAAAAACTGAGGGAAATACTTACGCTACTTTGCTGCATCACCCTTTCCTCGTCAAGGGAAAACCAATGCAGTGCTCAAGAGGTAGCACCACCCTTTTTCCTCATGATGAGAAAATTTGCTACTACTATATTCTTAAGTTATTTCCGTTCTCATTAAAGGGTGATGCTAAGATATGGTACAATACTCTTGCTCTTGGTTGTGTGCATAGTCCCTAGGATATAATTTATTACTTCTCTGAAAAATAATTTCCTACTCATAAGAAACAAGCTGCCTTGAAGGAAATATTTAACTTTGTGCAAATTGAAGAAGAGAGTCTCCCACAAGCTTGGGGGAGCCGTCTCCAATTACTGAATGCTTTGCCTAATCATCCTCTTAAGAAAAATGAAATACTTGATATCTTTTATAATGGACTAAACAATGCTTCTAGGGACTCCCTAGATATTTGTGCTGGTTGTGTTTTCAGGGAACATCCCATTGAACAACCGAAGGAATTATTGAATAGTATATTGAAGAATTATGATGATTGGACACTTCCTGAGCCAATGTCGAAACCCACTCTGAGGAATCGGGGTATTTTATTTCTCAGTCCTGAAGATATGCAAGAGATAACGAAATCACTACAAAAAAATACAGTTCTGTGATGATACGTGTTTGTCACAGTAGGTCGCGTTTTCTGTCATGCATGTACATCCATGATGATTTTATGAGAGAATCAAGATAGTCATACTTGTGATGTCGTAGAAGTGTTCCATGACATTACAAAAATTATCATCACAGAAGTGTCCACTTCCATGACGATAAATCGCGCGTCATAGAAGTGGTTTCGTCAAGGGTAACTGACACATGGCATCCACAGCAACGGGTCGCCGTTAAGGTATCGGGTTCCGGTTTGGATCCGCTAACCCGTTAGCAGCGCGGACCAATGGGGATTTTCCACGTGTAAAATTCTCATCCGCCGGCTGATCCACGTGTCGGCCCGGCGTTCGGACAGTTGTCATCCAGCGAATGGACAGATTATGCCTATGATACGTCGACACGTGTCTCAGCCCAACAGTGGCCCATTCAGGTTAAAAGGCCGGGCATGTCAAAATATGCGGACCGACCCATTAGCGGCCTACTGAGTCAGGCCCATTTACAAGCACGGCCCATACAAGTTACACAGAATCGACCCATCAAAGGCCCATTCTAGATTTGACAATTTCCAGCCCATCGTTAGTTTCAGCCCGTTAATGGCCTGCTACATCTTTGGGCCCAATTACGGCCCGAGCTTCTTTCGGCCTGTTAGCATCCCATCGTCATTTCCAGCCCGTTAACGACCCGAAACGTCTTTCGGTCTTTTATCGGCCCATTCTGCAGTTGGGCCAATTCTAGCCCATTGTGACTTTAGGCCTGTCCTCGGTCCATTCGGTAAATGGGCCAATTCGTAGCCCATTTTGTCTTTCAGCCTGTTAACGGCCCGTACAACAGTTGGGCCTTTGACTTTGGGTCCATTAGGGGCCCACGTTCCGCAGGGCAAAATTTCAGCCCGACGCGACTTTTGGCCTGTTAAAAGCCTACTTTGCAAATTGGGCCTCCTCTGGCCTAACACTTTCGGCCTCTTACTGGCCTGTAAAGTAAAAGAGCCGAGACAAAATTGACATGTATTTCGGCCTGCTAGAGGCCCGTAGGTCATTTCTGTTTATACGGCCCTATCGAGCTTTTGGCCTGTTAACGGCCTGCTAAGAGCCGTTGTTACGGTGGGCCACATCATTTGGGATCCACTAAATATTATTTTGACTAGCCCAATTAAGGCCCGCTTTGACTACACATGTTTGTTCATTTGTATGGCGTCCAGGAAATGTTTGGGCGTGTTGGCCCCCGTTTCAACGATATAGCATATTCAAGAATTATCCTACTCTATACTATGGCCTCTAAAAACAAACACTATACAATAAAAAGACTAAGGCATAGAAACGTAGAATAATCCTACACTATACAATAAAGAAATTACAGCTGAATATACCCACTAGGCATTATAGTTCGTCACTAGTGATAATAAAGCATACACAAATAGCAAATTACACACACTGGACAAATAAAGCTCATATATCATGGACACGCATCCACGAAACTTACCATTTGAACTATAATATCTTCAGAAAATAGGATTGGCCAGATTCATATAACACAAATTTCAGTCTGCAAAATCTCCTATTCCTTCGTGGTTACCTTAGTGTCTTGTTTCATTTTTTTTGACTCCTACATCTAATACCTGCAAGTCCAGTCTCAACTTGTTGATTGTATGTTGAGAATCATGTACACATTGTCTTTCCACCTCTAATTGATGCTCGAGAACATCAGCACATTCCAATTCCAATCCATAATCATTTGGTAATGTCCATGCCGCACTACTCGCAGATCTTTGTATTGATGTCACTTCATCCTGAAATGTTTCTGTAAGTACACAAGACTAGGGCAAAAATATAGTTACAAAAGTGAAGCGAGCAAGACAGACTATTTTGTACATGGCAAAATAGGACTAACAATAATGTTACACGTCATGAAGCATAAGCAGGTGATATTTTAAAAATTATAAAAATGGTAGTCTGTGCAGCCTGCATACAGAAATCTCTTTTAGCTCACTAGAGGATCCTGATATTGGGGCCAAATCCAAAACACAGACAATTACAAATTTAGACAGCACGTTGCGTATAAGTAAGCAAGCAGTTGGCCATTCTGTAGCTCAACTAAAGTCTTAGGGAGCATAATGAATAGCAGAGGGATTCATACAAACCTACTACAGCAAGCAAAACTATACAACTATTACCCTAGTATAAACTAGATTGTGAGCCTCATGCAGTAATAGTTGGTTAATAGACTTCAAAGCTTCAGGCACACTTCGCTAGAGTAATTAAATGGTAAGGCCTTCAATTATGACAACTAATAGTTATACAAGTACCCAACATCAGGCATCATTGTTTGAGCATCTCATTAACTAAGGAAAAATAAAGCAATTGAAAAGAGCAAATTAACTATGCCTAAATCAAACAAGCAATTGAACTGTTGAGTTGGATACATTGACTTACCTTAACTGGTTGAACAGGCTCAGCGCTGCTCCTGCTTCCCTTGCAAGACTCCTTCCTAACATCTTGTACTTGGAAATCCTCAATCTTATCTTCATTGCACCCCCTCTTCAAGGTGACACAAACTAGTTACTCGTCTCCTTGGAAGATAAATATGCATACTTCCCATTCTGTGAACAACACAAAAGGATGAGATTATAACAAAACAACACCACGTAATGAAACGTGCCACATCCCTTGCACTTGCACACAATGAAATGAGCATTTACTATGTGTGCACTACATAAAAACTAGGCATACCTTCGAACTGGATCTCCAGGTACTCTTGGAGAGCCTACTTTAGTGTAGAGCCAAACCTTTATGTCACCTATGAGTTAGACAATCCCCCACAACAACAAACCTTAGAGTCTAAATCATGGACAAGCTCTATTAGAGTGTTAGGACAAGAACAACAAGTAGTCAAAGTAAACAATCCTAGTATGGCTGGCTGATACAAACAAGCAATTGAACAAATGTGTGAGCAAGTCTTACATATCATGAAAAGGAGCAAAGAAGGAGGCTTAAAGACCATCACTTGACTAACCAGATTTAAGGGGCATTTAAACATCATATGCAACGTATGAACTAACATAAACATTGCATATTCCAAATTCTACAATGGAATGCACATGTATTAGGTTATGCCACGTATGATGATACCTAAATGTACACTATAGCAGGCAGGAGTGATTCATCATTGCACGCACAATTGAATTGCAGGTTAACGGCCAGTTCTATTTCGCCTTTTCAGAGCTTATTGTCAAAATAAGCCATAAAAGATGTAAAGAAGTCATTTTTGAGTTATGGGCTTGGGCTTAACTTATTTCACTTTGGAGGGGGTGTTTCGGTAGAAGCTCACTAAAAATTGAAGGCAAGGGGGATAGTGAAATGACTCTGTTGTCTGCCTATATTACACTCAAAATGCCACTACTCACGCCCGCATCACACCTGACCCTCAAGTAAAAACAAACACACAAGAGTTCATTGCCCTGCCCGCTTGCATCTCCTCTCCCCTTTCCCTCTACCTCGATCCCCTGCCTGCAGCGCTAGGGTTCCTCCAGCGAGCCGTCGCCACTGGTCCCATCTGGCCTGGTCCTCGATGATGCTCTGTCCAGCTAGGCTACATGGCCGGCGGATAGGGCCAAATCTCCCCGGCTGCTCCTCCCTCTAGCGCCACCCCTCATTCTCATGGTCTCCAGCAGCTGCTCCATCGTGGTCTGTCCAACGCACTACTCCGGCGGGCGCCGCACAACTACGCTCGATGCCACACTGCGGCAGAGGGCACTTTATTCCCCTCCCCTCCTCCCAGGTCATGGCCTTGAGGTGTTGTTGAAGGATGAACTCATCCAACAAGGTGAGGATCTCCTCTGATTTTTTGCCAAATTTTCATTCTGATGCACTATACGATGAATTGCTATGAGCTACTTCTGCTGTTGCTATATGATGTGTTGCTATGAACTGCTCCTGATGCTGCTATATGATGAATTGCTATGAGCTGCTGCTACTATATGATGAATTGCTATGAGCTACTGCTGCTATATGATGAGTTGCTACAAGCTGCTCCTGTTGTTGCTATATGATGAATTGCTATGAGCTGCTCCTGCTGCTGTGATAACCCACAAGTATAGGGGATCGCAATAGTTTTTGATAAGTAAGAGTGTCGAACCCAACGAGGAGCTAAAGGTAGAACAAATATTCCCTAAAGTTCTATTGACCACCGATACAACTCTACGCACGCTTGAAGTACACTTTACCTAGAACAAGAATAAAACTAGAAGTACTTTGTAGGTGTTTTTTTGGATAGGCTTGCAGGAAAATAAAGAGAGCGTAAATAAAAGCTAGGGGCTGTTTAGATAAAGACACAACTAAAGTAAATATAGCGAGTGTGGAAAAGTGGTGGTAGGAGTTGTGGAATTGTCCCTAAGCAACTGACTATGTTACTAGACCGGTAATCACTATTGCAATTCTATTTGAGGGAGAGGCATAAGCTAACATATCGTCCCTTACTTGGAATTCTATGCACTTATGATTGGAACTCTATAACAAGCATCCGCAACTACAAAAGATTCATTAAGGTAAAACCCAACCATAGCAATAAAGCATCAAGTCCCCTTTTATCCCATACGCAAACAACCTACTTACTCGGGTTTGTGTTTCAGTCACTCACGCAACCCACTATAAGCAAATCATAAACATATTGCAAACCCTACAGCGGGAATCCCTCACGCTTGCGCGACACGGAGAGCACAATAGGACAGCACCAATAATAAAACATGCAACTCAAACCAATCATAGCAATTCATTAATCACCGATAGGATAACGAAAATCTACTCAGACATCATAGGATGGCAACACATCATTGAAAAATAATATGAAGCACAAAGCACCATCTTCAAGTAGAGGGTACAGCGGGTTGCGGGAGAGTGGACCGCTGAATATAGAAGGGAGAAGGTGATGGAGATGTTGGTGAAGATGAGGGCAGTGTTGGTGAAGATCACGGTGATGATGATGGCCCCCGGCAGTGCTCTGGCGCCACCGGAAGCAAGGGGGAGAGAGGCCCCCTTCTTCTTCTTCTTCTTCCTTGACCTCCTCCCTAGATGGGAGAAGGGTTTCCCCTCTGGTCCTTGGCTCCCATGGCTTGGGAGGGGCGAGAGCCCCACCGAGATTGGATCTATCTCCTGCTTTCTACGTTACTGCTCGCTCTGTTTCACTGCTTCGTGTATATATGGAGATCCGTAACTCGATTGGCCTGAAACCTTCGCCAGATCGTTTTCCAAAATTAGCTTTCTTGCGGCAAAGAAGGGCATCAACCGCCTTACGGGTGGCTCCACGAGATAGGCGCGCCCCCGAGGGGTAGCGTGGCCTGCTTGTGGCCACCTCGGCATCGCCTCACATTGATTCTTCCTCCCAAAAATCACAAATATTCCAAAATAATTCTCCGTCCGTTTTTATCCCGTTTGGACTCCGTTTGCTATTGGGTTTCTGCGAAACATAAAACTTGCAACAAACAGGAACTGGCACTGGGCACTGGATCAATATGTTAGTCCCAAAAAATAGTATAAAAACTTGCCAAAAGTATATAAAAGTTGTAGAATATTGGCATGAAACAATCAAACATTATAGATACGACGGAGACATATCAGCATCCCCAAGCTTAATTCCTGCTCGTCCTCGAGTAGGTAAATGATAAAAAAGATAATTTTTGATGTGGAATGCTACCTAGCATAATCTTGATCATATGTCTAATCATGGCATGAATATTAAGACATGAGTGATTTAAAGCAATAGTCTATCATTTGACATAAAAACAATAATACTTCAAGCATACCAACCAAGCAATTATGTCTTATTGAAATAACATAGCCAAAGAAAGCTCATCCCTACAAAATCATATAGTCTGGCTATGCTCCATCTTCACCACACAAAATATTCACATCATGCACAACCCCGATGACAAGCCAAGAAATTGTTTCATACTTTTGACGTTCTCAAACCTTTTCAACTTTCACGCAATACATGAGCATGAGCCATGGACATAGCACTATAGGTGGAATAGAATATGATGGTGGAGGTTGTATGGAGAAGACAAAAAGGAGAAGATAGTCTCACATCAACCAGGCGTATCAACGGGCTATGGAGATGCCCATCAATAGATATCAATGTGAGGAGTAGGGATTGCCATGCAACGGATGCACTAGAGTTATAAGTGTATGAAAGCTCAAACTGAAACTAAGTGGGTGTGCATCCAACTTGCTTGCTCATGAATACCTAGGGCATTTGAGGAAGCCCATCGTTGGAATATACAAGCCAAGTTCTATAATGAAAATCCCCACTAGTATATGAAAGTGAAAGCATAGGATACTCTCTCTATGAAGAACATGGTGCTACTCTGAAGCACAAGTGTGGTAAAAGGATAGAAACATTGCCCCTTCTCCCTTTTTCTCTCTTTTTTATATTTTTCTATTTTTATATTTTTTGGTGGGCTTCTTTGGCCTCTTTTTTTTATTTGGGCTTCTTTGGCCTCTTTTATTTTTTTGTAAAGTCCGGAGTCTCATCCCGATTTATGGGGGAATCATAGTCTACATCATCCTTTCCTCACTGGGGCAATGCTCTAATAATGATGATCATCACACTTTTATTTACTTACAACTCAATATTACAACTCGATATCTAGAACAAAGATATGACTCTATATAAATGCCTCCGGCGGTGTACCGGGATGTGCAATGATCTAGCGTAGCAATGACATCAAAAAATGGACAAGCCATGAAAACATCATGCGAGCTATCTTACGATCATGCAAAGCAATATGAAAATAAATGCTCAAGTCATGTATATGATGATGATGGAAGTTGCATGGCAATATATCTCGGAATGGCTATGGAAATGCCATGATAGGTAGGTATGGTGGCTGTTTTGAGGAAGATATAAGGAGGCTTATGTGTGACAGAGCATATCGTATCACGGGGTTTGGATGCACCGGTGAAGTTTGCACCAACTCTCGAGGTGAGAAAGGGCAATGGACGGTACCGAAGAGGCTAGCAATGATGGAAGGGTGAGAGTGCGTATAATCCATGGACTCAACATTAGTCATAAAGAACTCACATACTTATTGCAAAAATCTATTAGTCATCGAAACAAAGTACTACGCGCATGCTCCTAGGGGGATAGATTGGTAGGAAAAGACCATCGCTCATCCCCGACCGCCACTCATAAGGAAGACAATCAATAAACACCTCATGCTCCGACTTCTCACATAACGGTTCACCATATGTGCATGCTATGGGACTTGCAAACCTCAACACAAGTATTTCTCAATTTGACAATTACTCAACTAGCACGACTCTAATATCACCACCTTTATATCGCAAAACTATTGCAAGGAATCAAACATATCATATTCAGCGATCTACAAGTTTATGTATGGTTTTATGACTAACCATGTGAATGACCAGTTCCTCTCATCTCTATAAATAGATATAAGTGAAGCAAGAGAGTTTTAGTTCTTTCTACAAAAGATATGCCCACGCTCTAACAAATATAAGTGAAGCAAAAGAGCAGTCTACAAATGGCGGTTGTCTATGTAAAGAGAAACAGGCAATCCAAACTTCAAATGATATAAGTGAAGCACATGAAGCATTCTATAAAGCCATACTCAAAAGATTTAAGTGAAGTGAAATGAGCCTTCTACAAATCAACCAAGGACTATCTCATACCAGCAAGGTGCATAAAAGAAAAATGAAAACTAAATGCAAAAGACGCTCCAAGATTGCACATAATGCATGGACGAAACAAATTCGAAAACATACCGATACTTGTTGAAGAAAGAAAGGCTGCCTTCCGGGGCATCCCCAAGCTTAGATGCTTGAGTCTCCTTGAATATTTACTTGGGGTGCCTCGGGCATCCCCAAGCTTGAGCTCTTGCCTCTCTTTCTTTTCCTCATATCGAGACATCCTCGATTAGACACTACATCCACACAAAACTTCAACAGAAAACTCGGTAAGATCCGTTAGTATAATAAAGCAAATCACTACTCTAAGTACTGTAGCAAACCAATTCATATTTTGTTTTTTCATTATGTCTACTGTAATATAGCTTTTCCATGGCTTAATCCACTGATACAAATTGAAAGATTCATCAAAACAAGCAAACTATGCATTAAAACAGAATTTGTCTAAAACAGAACAGTCTGTAATAATCTGAGCATTCACCATACTTCTGATACTTGAAAAATTCTGCCAAAATTAGCAAAAATAACCAAGTCGATAGATAGACAGTGCAAAAATAATTAGAACCAGTTGACGTTCTAGTAAAAAATTAAAATTCGCGCACTACAGCCAAAGTTTCTGTCCTGCACCGTACAAACCAAGAAGCATTGTAAACATCCTAAAGGCAAACCTTGGCACATTATTTTTATAATACAATGAAATTATAAAAGGGGATAATTATTTTTGTTGAAAAGTTTCTGTAATCAAGATTCACAAAGTTGTCGTGAGCATGAACAAAGTTCAAGGAGCTCTCCCACTTCAACGATGCTCGTCTTTCTTACTTTCACTTTCCTTTTTGAAAAGTTTTTAGGTTCCCCTCTTTATTTTTTGTTTGTTTTTAAACTGTATAAAAGCACTCAACAGAAATAAATGACTCTCTAAAACTTCCGGGTTGTCTCCCTGGCAGCGCTTTCTTTAAAGCCATTAAGCTAGGCATTTAGTGCTCAAGTAATGAATCCACCCGGATCCCAAGGTATATCAAAGCCAATTTTAATTAACAATGATTTGTAATTTAGTAGTGAGCACAAAGTAACATATATCATGCAACAACGAAGTCTAACTCTCTTCCTATGCATCGGCATGTCATAAAAGAACAATTCATGCACACATAGTAAAGGCCAATGCATAGTATAAACAGTTTCTTGCAATTCTATCGTGTTGGAAACATAGAGAGGTGGAGAAATAGTTCCTCTCTCATAATAATTGCAAGTAGGAGCAGCAAGCACATGCATATTACATCTATCAAAATTATCATGTGCAATGGCAAAAGGCAACCCATCAATATAATCCTTAATAAGCACAAACTTCTCCGATATAGTGTAGTTTGGAGAATTCAAAAAGATAATAGGACTATCATGCGTGGGTGCAATAGCAACAATTTCATGTTTAACATAAGGAACTATAGCAAGTTCATCTCCATAAGGATAATTCCTATTGGCATCTTGGCCACAAGTATAGCAAGCATCATCAAAAAGGGATATTTCAAACAAATTCAAGGGATCATAGCAATCATCCTTCGGTAAGCACGAAGGGGAATTAAACAATGTATGAGTTGAAGAGTTATTCTCATTAAAAGTTGGGCACGGTTGATCAATCCGCTCTTCCTCCTTTTGTTCTTCGCTCTCCTCATCATCTTTTTCATCCAATGAGCTCACAGTTTCATCAATTCTTCTTCCGTAGCTTCCTGCAAAATATTAGTCTCTTCTTGGACAGCGTTGACTTTCTTCATAAAAGCATTAATATAGTAATTGTATTCATAATTTTCATAGCAATATCCAAGTATAGCAAGATTTTCCGGCCTATAACCATCATCATCAAAAGCTTCATACTTTTCAAACAAAGCTTCAATATCATAGGAAGCCTTAAAAGCAACAAATTCTTCTATTTGTTCCACATCATAGTAATCATATATACCATTAGCATAAGAAGCTATGGTTTCATTATCGTTAAATTTGCATGAAAAGGGGAGGTGTGGAGCCTCCATCCTAGAGCAACAAGTAATATCATGTTTCAAGCATAGATTCCAGGCATACCAACGCAACATAATAAATTGATCCCATAATAGTTTTCCTTTTTGTGTCGAGCAATAATCCCTAAAGTATTCACGTTGATCCAACATGTCTCCCACTATAAAGTTGAATGGGGTTTTCTCAGGATTATCAAAGTAGTATATAATATCTCTCGCATAATGAGAATCGAGGGTTTTAGGAGTTACCCCATCCTCATGAGTAGCAAGTACAACTATTTTTTTTGGTATTTTGTGTTCCATATCCATAACTAAAGATAGAGAACAACTTAGAACAGGAAATAAAAATTACTTAGTGATAAAGAAAACAAGCACACACGAGAAGATTCACCCCACACTATGACTCCCCGGCAACGGCGCCAGAAAAAGGTCTTGATAACCCACAAGTATAGGGGATCGCAACAGTTTTCGATAAGTAAGAGTGTCGAACCCAACGAGGAGCTAAAGGTAGAACAAATATTCCCTAAAGTTCTATCGACCACCGATACAACTCTACGGCACGCTGACGTTCACTTTACCTAGAACAAGAATAAAACTAGAAGTACTTTGTAGGTGTTTTTTTGGATAGGCTTGCAAGAAAATAAGGAGAGCGTAAATAAAAGCTAGGGGCTGTTTAGATAAAGACACAACTAAAGTAAATATAGCGAGTGTGGAAAATTGGTGGTAGGAGTTGTGGAATTGTCCCTAAGCAACTGACTATGTTACTATACCGGTAATCACTATTGCAATTCTATTTGAGGGAGAGGCATAAGCTAACATATCGTCCCTTACTTGGAATTCTATGCACTTATGATTGGAACTCTAACAAGCATTCGCAACTACTAAAGATTCATTAAGGTAAAACCCAACCATATCATTAAAGCATCAATTCCCATTTTATCCCATACGCAAACAACCTACTTACTCGGGTTTGTGTTTCAGTCACTCATGCAACCCACTATAAGCAAATCATAAACATATTGCAAACCCTACAGCGGGAATCCCTCACGCTTACGCGACACGGAGAGCACAATAGGACAGCACCAATAATAAAACATGCAACTCAAACCAATCATAGCAATTCATCAATCACCGATAGGACAACGAAAATCTACTCAGACATCATATGATGGCAACACATCATTGGTGATGATGATGGCCCCCGGCAGCGCTCCGGCGCCACCGGAAGCAAGGGGGAGAGAGGCCCCCTTCTTCTTCTTCTTCCTTGACCTCCTCCCTAGATGGGAGAAGGGTTTCCCTCTGGTCCTTGGCTCCCATGGCTTGGGAGGGGCGAGAGCCCTCCGAGATTGGATCTATCTCCCTGTTTCTGCGTTCTGTTCTAGCTCTGTTTCACCGTTTCGTGTATATATGGAGATCCGTAACTCTGATTGGCCTGAAACCTTCGCCCAGATTGTTTTCCAAAAATTAGCTTTCTTGCGGCCAAAGAAGGGCATCAACCGCCTTACGAGTAGCCCACGCAATAGGGGGGCGCCCCCCCTGGAGGGGTGGCGTGGCCCTGTCTCGTGGCCACCTCGGGCAACGTCTCGCTTTGATTCTTCCTCCCAAAAATCAAAAATATTCCAAAATAATTCTCCGTCCGTTGTTATCCCGTTTGGACTCCGTTTGATATTGGGTTTCTGCGAAACATAAAACTTGCAACAAACAGGAGCTGGCACTGGGCACTGGATCAATATGTTAGTCCCGAAAAATAGTATAAAAAGTTGCCAAAAGTATATAAAAGTTGTAGAATATTGGCATGGAACAATCAAAAATTGTAGATACGACGGAGACGTATCATGCTGCTATATGATGAATTGCCATGAGCTGCTGCTAGTATATGATGAATTGCACACTACTGCTGCTGCTATATGATACTTTCAGGTGGTGCTGCTATATGATAATAACCAGCCACTTGTACCATCGAATTTCAATAACTAATTGTTCTTCATTTAAATTTGGGTCATGCGTTCTTTGTTTAAATTAGGCAATGGGATCTCTATGGATGACATTGACCAAAGTAGATTGTGCCAAGTAGATGGTATCTTTGTATTTGCATTTTGAACAAATAGTGATGGTCTGTTTTCCTATCATATTAATTACTGCACTGGGTTCAATTTGTGATGCTTGCAAGTCAAATTAATTTTCATATGGGCAGCAAAATGACAAAATATAATGCAATCTAGACTTTTCACTGATCATACCATAGATAAGCTGGAAAGGAAGGGAATGAAAAGAACTGGTTGGCTTATTACCTGGAGCTTATATTCACGGGTGCTTATTTTCTTAGGATAACTCGTAATAACTATCCCTAAGAAACTTGGCCAATAGAACTGACATACAACTAACA
This sequence comes from Aegilops longissima, assembly GCA_021605205.1. Classification (NCBI taxonomy): domain Eukaryota; kingdom Viridiplantae; phylum Streptophyta; class Magnoliopsida; order Poales; family Poaceae; genus Aegilops; species Aegilops longissima. The sequence continues at coordinate 346,628,479 of CM038679.1, forward strand.
TGTCACGATGATTGCAATGGAGGGGTGACCTACTGTAGCACACTATATAGGCTCACAGTTATCGGTGGCAAAACCGGCGGATCTCGGGTAGGGGGTCCCGATCTGTGCGTCAAGGCTGATGGTAACAAGAAGTAAGGGACACGGGTGTTTACCCAGGTTCGGTCCCTCTCGATGGAGGTAAAACCCTACTTCCTGCTTGATTAATATTGATGATATGGGTAGTACAAGAGTAGATCTACCACGAGATCGTAGAGGCTAAACCCTAAGAGCTATATGATGGTATGATTGTAATTGCGATCGGCCTTCTAAGGACCAACCTCTCCGGTTTATATAGACACCAGAGAGGGCTAGGGTTTACACGAAGTCGGTTACAAAGGAAGGAAATATAATATCCGGATCGCCAAGCTTGCCTTCCACGCCAAGGAAAGTCCCATCCGGACACGGGCCGAAGTCTTGAGTCTTGTATCTTCACGCTTCGATAGTCCGGACGTTGTACATAGTCCGGCTGTCCGTATACCCCCTAATCCAGGACTCCCTCGGTAGCCCCTGAACCAGGCTTCAATGACGATGAGTCCGGAGCGCAGTCTTGTCTTCGGCATTGCAGGGCGGGTTCCTCCTCCGAATACTCCAAGGTAATTATCGAACACCGAAACCGTGTCCGGATCCACAAGGTGGTCTTCGTATGGCATAAACTTAATCTGTTGGCAGTCTTCACGCATCGAGGCCCGGTCCAACGCGAACCGGTGTTTCTTACCCCATGACGACTCGCATTACAAGGCGGTTTTGCTGGCACGTACCATCGGGGCAGGGATCGTATTCCACTTATTACGGGATTTTCCATCAATATGAGCACGCGTGTCCCCACGACGGCGGTTGGTATAACCCGTGCGTTTTTAGATATGCCTCAAACGGTCACACCGGGGACTCTTGATATTCACCCTCTTTATAAAGGGGTCGAGACCTACGCCTCTTTCTTCACCTTCATCGTGCCTTCTCGCACCTCGAGTTCTAACACCCAAAACCTAAGCTCCACCCCTCTAGAATCCGCCAGTATGTCCGGATCTGATCCTCAAGGCCGGTGGGTCGCCTACTCGATCGAGGAGAAGGACATTGTGAAGCTTAGGGAGGTCGGATACCTAACCGCGGATATCCAGCACAGGCTCCCCGCTCCAGGGCAGGTCATCCCTCGCCAGAGCCCAATGAGTGCGTCGTTTTGTCCCGCACTTCCTCCATGATGCTGGTTTCACCCTTGATCCCTTCGTGAGGGGGCTCATGTTCTATTATGGGTTGGATTTTCACGATCTGGCTCCCAACGCTATCCTCCATATCTCGTCGTTTATTATCGTGTGCGAGGCTTTTCTCCATGTGGCCCCACACTTCGGCTTATGGCTCAAGACCTTCAATGTGACGCCGAAGATGATCGAGGGGAGACATGGGGAGTGCGGGGGTGCCATAATAAGCAGGAACGGCGATGCCCCATGGCCAGAGGGTTCTTTCCCAGAAGTATCCGATGTATGGCAGCGGAGGTGGTTTTATGTCACGGCTCCTAGGGGCACAAAGTGGGTGGCCGCCCCCGAGTTTCGTTCGGGCCCTCCGTCATAGTTGGCGTCTTGGACAGACGTAGGGCGAAATTGGGGACCCGCCGGTGATATACCGGTACAGCAGAATCGCATCCGGGAGCTTCTTGCAAGAGACATTAATCTTGTCAACATAATGCAAGTAATGTTGATCCGGCGGATGTTGCCATGCCAACACCGACCTCTCCGGATGTGGGAGTTCAATCCGGAGGGTCCGTGGACCGTCAAGAACTTTTTCGGCCTGAAGCCCGAAGAGATGTGCAAATTATTGTTCGGACGGAAAGTAAAGTGTCCGGACACCACCGAGGATGCGGGCCTAAGCTGCAATCGCCCAGATACCCAAGTAAGTAAACTTGACACCGGACACCGTGTTTTGTATATGTTATGATTGTTTATTCTGAAAATCATCCGCGCCCAGGAATGGCTCTGCCACACCCTGATTTTCATGCCACTACACTTAAGCTAACAATCATGATAAAATGTGGTTTGACAAAAACTTTTGAGTGTTTTGGACCTTGCCTTGATTGGTTTTTGTCTGTTGTTTGCAAGTGCTCTAAAAATAAAATAAATCCTCCAACTCTTATACTCCTTATCCTTGATCCAAAAACCTTTCCCAATGATCATGCCATGTGTATAGGACATAAAAATAATTTCTTGCAAAAATAATTTGGCCAAATAGTATTTTCAAAAATTAGTTTTTCAAAACCCCCTGAATTGAGGTTTGCACTACATGTACTTGATTTGGGGCGTGAAAAATCTTTCAAAAGGTATATTTGAATCCTATTAGATGTAGGACTCCCATAAAACACAAAAATATAATTTTAAAAGTTACTTTACTATTTTATTTAAAAGCTTTTTCTTAAGGCCAGAAATGGTCTTCAATAGGGAAAAATTATTTTATGGTTTTAAAAATATTTGACAAAAATCAGGGAAACTTAGTGGGCATATATTTCCCATATATAAGAGTTTCAACACATGGTCATGTTCAAAATATTGGACAAAACCTCCCAAAACCATTTCTGCCCATTTCAAGGATTTGAAATATTTCTACAGGAAATATTTTAATAAAACTCCAAGGAAAATCCAGCAAGCCACAAATGCATATTGTGATCACCTTGCAAAGCCTCATGGCAATCAAGGTCATTTTGGTTCACCAGAATGCCCCAAAACCCTCTCTGACCAGAATCAAATTTGAACAACTTTGTACTACCAACTTTCTCTCCTTGACCCCAACTTTTGTGAGCATGTTCACATGACCAAATTAGGCCACTAAACCAAGTGGTTCATCAAGGGGAAGTGACTTGCTCAACTAGATCTACACAAGTTATTTTCTGCTAATTTCTAGGGTTTACAAAAGTTACATTGTGAACTTTGCCCAGATAAGCTCAAAACGGGTGTAAGGCCCTAATTATATGGGCCATTTCACCCTGTGAGGTCTCATGCCAAATGGAATTCATTAACTGTCCAAACCATCAACAAACACCTTCTGCCACTTTAACAAAACAACTACTTTGACCTCTTCCACTCTTCTCCATGGCCTCCACTTTTTACCACAGCCCCTCCTAGTTCCCTTATACCTCCAGTAAAAAGCTCCAACCCTGGTTCAATAATTGAGGAGGGTAAAACCCTGGTTTACCCCTCCCTTTTCACCATAGCAGCACCTCTTTTCCCTCCCCCTTCCTTCTTATGGACTTGCCTTAACTATTAAGCCTTATGTTGAATATCAGAAACTCTCAGGAGCTAGTGGACATGCTTGGCCACGCGCAGGAAGCCATTTGCATGCCATGGCATGCAATGGCCGCGCTCTGGAGCGCGCTATAGTGCACCAGGGCACTATAGCCGCCCTCTGCCCGATGCTCCTGTCGACCTTGGGCGCCGTGAATGTGTCCCCCGAGGCCGCCTCGGCGTGCGTGACACGCTACGCGGTCGGCCCCCTCCTCCTTCTCTCTCCTTTGAGCCCGTCGTCGCGTGCCCGAGCACCGCCCGACTCGGCCACTCCCTGGCCACGCGGCTGGCCCGCCTCTGACCTTGCCCCGCTCCCCCTCTCACCTCCCTCGCTCCTGGACGGACTACACGAGCGCCACTGACCCAGCCTGGCCCCTCCCAACGGTCCCCAGGACCGATTCCGCGGGCACCCGCGAGCGCGGCTGGCGATGCACCATGGCTTTGCCATATAGAGCCTCGTCGAGCCCCTCTTTGGACGCCCCTCGCTCTCAATTTCTCCCATACACCTCCCAGACCGACCCACACCTCCTCCACATGCTTGCCCTGCCCTGCCCGAGTCTCGCCCGAGCACCGTCCGCAGTGGCCGTGGCCCCACTCGCCTTCGTCCTCCGTTGGGCGTCTTGGAGGGGAGGGCGCGCAGATCCCCAAGTTCGCCGGTGCGCCGGGCACCCGCAGCAGCGCCCTGGTCGTTGGGGACGAGCTCGGCCTTGCCCCCTCTGTTCCTGCGGCACGGGAGGTCGCGCGAGGAAGAAGAAGGCCGGCCGGTGGACCGGCGACCCCACGAGTCAGCCTCTGTCGACGTGTCCAGCCGGACCCACTCGGGTTAAGTGGAGGCGGGATCCGCGGGAACTGCCTTCCCGGTAGGGAAGCGTACTCCCGCTATACGCCTTCGACGTGGCCTTTTCCCGCACGCTGCTGAGCTGCTGGGCCGGCCCACTAGCTATCTCACGCCCAGTGCGTGTTTTAGGTATAAGCCTAAACCTTTCCTTTTTCTTTTATTTTGAACTCCTAAAATCCATAATCAATTCATTTAACTTCAAATTTGCTGATTCAAATTCCTAGTGACCCCATAAATCATTCTCTACCTCAAGGAGTACCTTCCACATGTTTATAGAATACTTTCTTTCACACATATTTCACAAAACCCCATTTCCCTATTTTTGTGATGGACTTTGGAAAATCACAGAGAGATCATCTTTGATCCAAATGCCATGATTCAAATTTCTATATGCTTCTAAGTTCATAACTTATGTTATGAACATTTTTATTAATACTTTCTGTGCCACACAATATAATGATCCATTTCTTCATATTTGTCAACTTTGCAAATTCATAGGAAATTCATTTGAACTCCAAATCCAGGAAAACCAACTCCTAGATGCTTCTAAAATCATTCTTTGATAAATGGGTGTCTTTGCTCATTTTTCAAAATAATATTTCTGTACACTTCTTGCAAATCCAGAAATCCCTTGATTCCGTCATATTGAAATATTCAGAGATATCCATTGATCAAATCCCATTGAAACCACTTTGGTCATACCTCATATGACCAAAGGTATCCTAGAAAAGTCCAACTTGCATTTTTAGAGCACTTTTATTTTTGCCTTGTCGTGTTGCTTATTATGGTTGTTTTCGACGATAGTTGACGAAGTAGATGAAATGCTTGGAGTTGGACCAGAGATATTTGAAGACCTCGAAGACTTTGTTAAAACAGGCAAGCAGCCCTTTGACCATGTCTATGAAACCCTTTTTATGCATGTCATATAGCACCATATTGTTGTTGCAACGGAATCATGATGAGGTGGTAACACCTTTGATGGTTTGCCACCATACTTCATCATTGATACTTGCATTGTGCATGACCCTACCTTCTTAAGAGGGTTATGCCGGTGGGGGTAGCTAGGATGCTAAAGTAGATGCTACGCAAAAAGGGGCGGTATATGCATGGTGAAGGAGACAAAGTGTTTTCAAAAGACTTTTCGAAAACCCATCGGGTGCCACTGATGCCCTAGGGAGATGATGAGATGGGTAACCACTTGATGACGAAGTGGTGTACCGAGGCAAGTGTGTGTGGTTTTCGAAAACAGATTATACTTCAGATTTGTCTCGTATGATGTACATCGTGAGGACACGGAACAATGAGTGGACTCCTTGTTAGTGTCGTCTAGAGAAAGATAGTGATCGAGTGCTTACCCCGGGTACTTGAGGTACCGCGGGTCATGGATGACACGGAAGTTCCCCGGATCTTGTGGGTAAAGTGTGCAACCTCTGCAGAGTGTAAAACTATTCGAATAGCCGTGTCCACGGGCAAGGACAGTTGGGCGGTGCTGCTTAAACTACGTCCAGAGCTTTGCAAACCAGTGTGTGCGTTTGGATAAGTGGGAAGATCTACTTGGGTCAAGTCAAGGACTTGACATGAATGAGTTGGGTTGATGCCCTCTCTATTTATGTTGATATCTGTAACCTGCCCTCATGGTTACTTAAATTCTCCTGATGCATGTCTTACAAGTTGTTGAGCATGTCATTGCACTCAAAACTAGCTTCCTGCAAAAATTTACCTATATCATGCATTGTTGTATCTTGAACCAAAACATGGGTTGCTTGCGAGTACATTCAAAGTACTGATTGGCTTGCCACTGGTTATTTTATTGGCCAGGCATGAAAGAACATGATATAATGAAGAGTACCTTGGTGACGAACATGCGAGCTAGGACGCTTCCCAGTCAGAATGCCTATAGGGTTAAGGCAGATGGCATGGGTCCAAGTTGTTATTGAAGATTTCCGTTGTGATGATACACTCAAGACTTGACCATAATGGTCATACTTGTGTAAAACGGTATGTATGGATGTAAGACTCTTGTTATTCAGCTTCTGTGTGTTCAGTGAGCATTGATCTCTGGGATCACTGTACACGTGCATTCGGTGATCACGACCTATGAGTCGGGGTTCCCCACAGAGCTGGTATCAGAGCCATCCTGACTGTAGGAAGCCTTAGTTAGCATGGTCGTTAATTAGGGTAAAATTATTTCCAAAACTACTACTAGTTTTCAAAACTATCTATACTTCTCTTCCCTTCTCAGTTTTTCGAAAACTAAGGTATACTTCCCTTATTGATCTCTTCCCCTTCAAAACCTTTGGTCGCTAGAACCCTTATGCCCCTGACCACTGGATTCCTTGTAATCCTCGTGGATAATCTAGGAGGAATATCCCTTGCCAGACATTCACCCACATCTCCTGAACACAAGTTTGGCGACACCACGATAGGACGATACCAACAGAAGATACCGTCTCGAGGAATGAGGACATCGAGACCCAGAGGATGGTGACACCTTTGAATTTGCTCCAGGATGATGAAACCTTGTCCTATGACAATCAGGTGGTAAGATATGCAAGATCATGATATACATCGCTAATAGAGCAACCATGTCCTTACCATTGTTGTAACGGCAACCACTGGTGGATGAGAACCTCGCCATTTGGTCCGCCTCACTATAGTGAGCAGGAAAACGGTTCTCTTCATCCCCCGCTCTTGGTGTCGATGTTGTCATCAACGTAACCGACATGTTGGACCTCTACTATGCCTTGTTAATGTCATTGCATAAAGGATTACCTACTTGGTACCATCGACGTCTTAGAAGACAAAAAGGGATCATTGTGATTAAGAAGACAATAGAAGACCAAGTCAATGACAGTTATGAGGAGCCACCTTCACCCCATCACTTCAATAGGCGAGAAGTTGTTGAAGAATCTTCAGGCTCAACCCGGATTGTTTCATCGAACAACTACAAGACACATAGCAACACCTGAGGAAAACCCAGAAGACTGCATGAGGCACGAAGTAAAGCACGACTACTTAGTCCGAGAACCCCTAGGGTAGGATGAGTCATGTACCCCCTATGCGAAGTCGAGTCCGTATGATGGTTCTAATAGAACCATGACTGTGTGTTGCTTGTTTTTATTTGTTTGTGTTTTGATATAAGTCGCACTTTTGCCCTAGACAACAAGTACGCGACTATATCACCTTCCTTGTTTTCCTTTGTTTGGCCCTTTTGGCACCTGTTTGTTTGCACCTGCACTATAGAACCCCCTTTCAGCATTCCCCCCATCTATGATGCTTTTCCCTCTCATCCCTCTCTTCTCAACTGAAGACCGGCAAGACAAGGTACACCAAGGATTCTACTTTGGCAAACCAGCACTGAAGACTTTTGCTACAACCTCCTCGACCAAATGCAACCCCGTAGAATTATGTTTAACCCTCAAGATTAGAAACCCATTCCTAGACCCTTCGAGACTTCACGAGATACCCCAGCTCGAAACCTTAACCCTGAGCTTAACCTATGGAATCACAAGAGAACAAGTTAAGCTACAGTAAGCCTTGCTTATCACTGGGTTCATTATGGAACTAGTGGACGTAGTGAATGAGCACATTACCATCCTAAGGTAGCACCTGTCAGAGTAATGGGCCACGGGTAGGCAAACCCGAGCCCCTGGACCTTTCAAAACATCGGGGCAGACTGCGCCCCTCAAGACCCCAAGACGAAGATCAGCCTTCTGAGAGTCCGCGACAGAGCCGCCGACTGCCCCTCCCAGCCGAGTCCCAGAGACGGCCTCGAGACAAGCCGACTCCAAGCCAGCGATTTCCGATGAAGCCGGCTCTGACGGAGTCGGCAGGCGACTCAACCGCCTCCTCTTGGTCGACTATCGACGGGACAGGATGGGGCCGCCTCGCCCCACCCCGCCCGCTCATAAAGGACGAGCATAGCCACCGGCGCCCGTCTTGTGGAGATCTCCGTCCGGCGTGGCATTGTTGCACGCCGACCACGACGTCGAGCCGTGAGCGATTCTGTACCCACGATGGCTGTCATGCGATCCGAAGACGGCGGGACCCACACGCCGGCGGGAGTGCGAAAGACGGCGAGCGCCCCAAGACGGACCGGCGGAGTCGGCCTCAAGAGTCGGCCGCCCCTCCCACGAGCTCCATGCGCCATTAACCGGACAAGATAGGGAATGGCAACAGGATCGCCGCCAGGTAGCGGCATGCTGCCATGACCTCGACAAAGCTTCGCGTCATTAGAAGCGCGGCTACAGTAACCCGCAGCCGGCAAGACCCGCCCGCGGCGGACAAGGGCTGTCGGCCCCATGCTGGACCGTCGGCGGGGCCCACTAGTCGGCGGGCCCCAGAAGTCGGCGGAGAAGACGGCGACTTAAGAGACTGACGGCTGGGACCCGTGCCCAGCCGGATTACCATTGTACCCCCGGGGGGTAGGCCTATATAAACCCCCCGGGGCACCCATGCAAAGGGTTGGAACCTAGTAGTTTGACACACACATAGAGGAAGAGAAGAGCTAGCCGTGCCCTTCTCCTTCCTCACCCCGAACAGCTCAAGGAGCAACCTTGTACTCACTTTGCCATAGTGATCATGCGGAGACCCCGCAGAGCAGCAGTAGGGGTGTTATCTCCCCGGAGAGCCCTGAAGCTGGGTAAGATTCGCCGGCGTGCATGCCTTCGCCTCATCCCGTTTCCAGGCACCGGCGACGTTCTACTCGCCCCCTCCATGATAAGCCATCCTTTGGCATATGTCGCACCCAACCCCCGACAGCACCAGAACTGACGATGCCATAGGAAAGACCAATTTGGGGATATATGAACAGAGGACAAATGACTTGATGAGTTTATATCAATGACCTTGAGGAATTATCTGAGACTCTTTGGTAGATTATAAGGCTGCCATGTTGGTAGATGAACTTGGTGGGATCATGATTATAGAGTGGCATAACTTTCATTACCCCTGAGTAAATTGGATTTATAGGTCAACTATGTTCACAAGCTGAAACTCCTGGAAGTGCAAGGATTTGACTTGATCAGGTGATATTGATAGGAGACAGTTGATATTACGTAAATAACTTGAGGGAAACATGTAGGATTCCTCGTTGGACAAGAGATTTCGATTTAAATAGTTGATCCTAGTTGAGTATAGATGCTGAGTAAGCCTGCATGGTTCAGAGCAAATTGGATTTAGACTGATGATCTCGATCATGATGCCATGTTTCTTGGAGGACAATAAACTAGGAGATTGGATTAATTGTTGGAGTTGATTTAGGGATCTGTATAAGCTTGACGTTGGAAGTCACTTGACCCCTATAATGGAAATTGGTGGACTGACTATAGTAGATATAACCCTTTCAAGTATTTGGAGATTATAGGACTTCAGGAGATCAAGTGGAACACCATAAACATTGGGATTGTAGAATAAATCGATTATGTAGTGATTGATGGAAGTTAACGGGCTGTTGGAATTGATTCATAGGAAGGAAACAAGATCTTGCAGTAGCTTACGACGTGTTTCCTTAGGATAGAGATGCACTAACATGGACCTTGGAAGAATAGGATGAGCACTTGGATCGTCATGTTTTATTCCAGCTAGGAAGCTTGTATGCTCTACCCATGGATTTGCAGGGGTAGCCATACATATGAGTTTGGGGATCATGGACATATATGATTTTGTTAGACCTCCTCTCGAGAGTCATGAGGATATGAATCACATGAGTGATGATTGGAGTTGACCTATACAAAATGATGTTGTTGGTGATATGATGTGATTTGTTTAAAGGACTAGATAGACTATTGGCATCTCAGAAACCGTGCTTAAAGATAAGATGATAAAAGTTCACTCGCACACTAGAATCCTTGAAACCCTTAAGCCCTACTAAGACACAACATGGTCGGATCATGACCATGGGCTTTGGCTCTAGGTCAAGTAGACCCTGGCCAACACTCAACCGTGACCACCACCCATACCCCAGCCTACTTTACGTACCCCATAGACTTCATGGAGTGCTTGGACAATTTAGTTGTCATCTTTCTTTGATGACATACTTGTCTACCCGAAGACGGAAGAAGAATCATTGAGCTGGTCAAGGAACATCTGAAGATCGTCATGTCTAGGAGGAAGAACTACACCAACCACCATCATCAAGAAGTAAACCTCCACGTCGAAGACCAGGTGTATCTGCAAGCCACTTATCTCTAAGGAACCAAGCATTTCCATGACAAGGAAACCCACACCAAGATTCATCGGCCCCCTTCGAGATCACTCCAAGATTTAAGAACCCCCTCTGAGATCACTATGAGACGAAGATAAGACAGTTACCAGCTGGAGTTGCCACCCGAGTTACCTGATGTGCACAACACTTTCCATGCATCACAACCCCGGAAGTGTTTCCAACTTCCTAACTTGCCCGATCTCTACGAGGGCATTAACCACCGAGCCATCGACCCCTAGCCCAATCTAACCTACCGCGAGCTACCCATTAGCAACTTGGATCAAGAGGAGCGTCGTACGCGAAGCTACACCATCAAGTACTTCAAGCTCAATGGAGCACTACACGGAAGCGAATAAGCGTGAGGACTTGAAGACTACCCGGATCCAAGTTTACATCCCTTTCCGCGCCTAGTTTGGGAATCTCGGGGATGAGATTCTTGTAAGGGGGGTAGGTCTGTCACACCCTGATTTTCATGCCACTACACTTAAGCTAACAATCATGATAAAATGTGGTTTGACAAAAACTTTTGAGTGTTTTGGACCTTGCCTTGATTGGTTTTTGTCTGTTGTTTGCAAGTGCTCTAAAAATAAAATAAATCCTCCAACTCTTATACTCCTTATCCTTGATCCAAAAACCTTTCCCAATGATCATGCCATGTGTATAGGACATAAAAATAATTTCTTGCAAAAATAATTTGGCCAAATAGTATTTTCAAAAATTAGTTTTTCAAAAACCCCTGAATTGAGGTTTGCACTACATGTACTTGATTTGGGGTGTGAAAAATCTTTCAAAAGGTATATTTGAATCCTATTAGATGTAGGACTCCCATAAAACACAAAAATACAATTTTAAAAGTTACTTTACTATTTTATTTAAAAGCTTTTTATTAAGGCCAGAAATGGTCTTCAATAGGGAAAAAATATTTTATGGTTTTAAAAATATTTGACAAAAATCAGGGAAACTTAGTGGGCATATATTTCCCATATATAAGAGTTTCAACACATGGTCATGTTCAAAATATTGGACAAAACCTCCCAAAACCATTTCTGCCCATTTCAAGGATTTGAAATATTTCTACAGGAAATATTTTAATAAAACTCCAAGGAAAATCCAGCAAGAAACAAATGCATATTGTGATCACCTTGCAAAGCCTCATGGCAATCAAGGTCATTTTGGTTCACCAGAATGCCCCAAAACCCTCTCTGACCAGAATCAAATTTGAACAACTTTGTACTACAAACTTTCTCTCCTTGACCCCAACTTTTGTGAGCATGTTCACATGACCAAATTAGGCCACTAAACCAAGTGGTTCATCAAGGGGAAGTGACTTGCTCAACTAGATCTACACAAGTTATTTTCTGCTAATTTCTAGGGTTTACAAAAGTTACATTGTGAACTTTGCCCAGATAAGCTCAAAATGGGTGTAAGGCCCTAATTATATGGGCCATTTCACCCTGTGAGGTCTCATGCCAAATGGAATTCATTAACTGTCCAAACCATCAACAAACACCTTCTGCCACTTTAACAAAACAACTACTTTGACCTCTTCCACTCTTCTCCATGGCCTCCACTTTTTACCACAGCCCCTCCTAGTTCCCTTATACCTCCAGTAAAAAGCTCCAACCCTGGTTCAATAATTGAGGAGGGTAAAACCCTGGTTTACCCCCTCCCTTTTCACCATAGCAGCACCTCTTTTCCCTACCCCTTCCTTCTTATGGACTTGCCTTAACTATTAAGCCTTATGTTGAATATCAGAAACTCTCAGGAGCTAGTGGACATGCTTGGCCACGCGCAGGAAGCCATTTGCATGCCATGAAATGCAATGGCCACGCTCTGGAGCGCGCTATAGTGCACCAGGGCACTGTAGCCGCCCTCTGCCCAATGCTCCCGTCGACCTTGGGCGCCGTGAATGTGTCCCCCGAGGCCGCCTCAGCGTGCGTGAAACGCTACGCGGTCGGCCCCCTCCTCCTTCTCTCTCCTTTGAGCCCGTCGTCGCGTGCCCGAGCATCGCCCGACTCGGCCACTCCCTGGCCACGCGGCTGGCCCGCCTCTGACCTTGCCCCGCTCCCCCTCCCACCTCCCTCGCTCCTGGACGGACTACACGAGCGCCACTGACCCAGCCTGGCCCCTCCCAATGGTCCCCAAGACCGATTCCGCGGACACCCACGAGCACGGCTCGCGGTGCACCATGGCTTTTCCATATAGAGCCTCGTCGAGCCCCTCTTTGGATGCCCCTCGCTCTCTATCTCTCCCATACACCTCCCAGACCGACCCACACCTCCTGCCCGTGCTTGCCCTACCCTGTCCGAGTCTCGCCCGAGCACCGTCCGCAGTGGTCATGGCCCCACTCGCCTTCGTCCTCCATTGGACGTGCTGACAGGGGGAGCAGGCGTGGCGCCGGGCACCCGCAACAGCGCCCTGGTCGTCGGGGACAAGCTCGGCCTCGCCCCCTCTGTTCCTGCGGCACGGGAGGCCGCGCTAGGAAGAAGAAGGCCGGCCGGTGGACCTGCGACCCCACCAGTCAGCCTCTGTCGACGTGTCCAGCCGGACCCACTCGGGTTAAGTGGAGGCGGGATCCGCGGGAACCGCCTTCCCGGCAGGAAGCGTACTCCCACAATACGCCTTCGACGTGGCCTTTTCCCGCACGCTGCTGAGCTGGCTGGCCGGCCCACTAGCTATCTCATGCCCAGTGCGTGTTTTAGGTATAAGCCTAAACCTTTCCTTTTTCTTTTATTTTGAACTCCTAAATCCATAATCAATTCATTTAACTCCAAATTTGCTGATTCAAATTAATAGTGACCCCATAAATCATTCTCTACCTCAAGGAGTACCTTACACATTTTTCCAGAATACTTTCTTTCACACATATTTCACAAAACCCCATTTCCCTATTTTTGTGATGGACTTTGGAAAATCACAGAGAGATCATCTTTGATCCAAATGCCATGATTCAAATTTCTATATGCTTCTAAGTTCATAACTTACGTTATGAACATTTTTATTAATACTTTCTGTGCCACACAATATAATGATCCATTTCTTCATATTTGTTAACTTTGCAAATTCATAGGAAATTCATTTGAACTCCAAATCCAGTAAAACCAACTCCTAGATGCTTCTAAAATAATTCTTTGATAAATGGGTGCCTTTGCTTATTTTTCAAAATAATATTTCTGTACACTTCTTGCAAATCCACAAATCCCTTGATTCCATCATATTGAAATATTCAGAGATATCCATTGATCAAATCCCATTGAAACCACTTTGGTCATACCTCATATGACCAAAGGTATCCTAGAAAAGTCTAACTTGCATTTTTAGAGCACTTTTATTTTTGCCTTGTCGTGTTGCTTATTATGGTTGTTTTCGATGATAGTTGACGAAGTAGACGAAATGCTCGGAGTTGGACCAGAGATATTTGAAGACCTCGAAGGCTTTGTTAAAACAGGCAAGCAGCCCTTTGACCATGTCTATGAAACCCTTTTTATGCATGCCATATAGCACCATATTGTTGTTGCAACGGAATCATGATGAAGTGGTAACAACTTTGATGGTTTGCCACCATACTTCCTCGTTGATACTTGCATTGTGCATGACCCTACCTTCTTAAGAGGGTTATGCCGGTGGGGGTAGATAGGATGCTAAAGTAGATGCTACGCAAAAAGGGGCGGTATATGCATGGTGAAGGAGACAAGGTGTTTTCAAAAGACTTCTCGAAAACCCCATCGGTGCCACTGATGCCCTAGGGAGATGATGAGACGGGTAACAACTTGATGACGAAGTGGTGTACCGAGGGGGAGAGAATTAGGTGTCCAACGCCACTTCCCGAAGGCTCTCCCGCCCCCACCATGGCCAAGATGCTTGACCGAGTACTCAGCAGGATGCCCTCGGGGAAAGACAAGGGGAAGGATGAAGAACCCGAACCCCACACGCTACACATCCGAACTGGGGGTATTGTTACCTCTCCTAAGGAGGATAGTTGGGAAGGAAAGGCTAAGGCCTCCTCCCCGCGCGGGAAGAAGAGGGCCGCTTCTGAAGACTCGGAGAAGGAGATGCCCAGACCTGGGAAAAAGATAACACCAGGAGGCTCTGCCCCAATGGGCACCCTCCACCGCATCATGCCCACCAACGGGCCAGCCCTCCACCGAGCTGTAAGTTAATTTTTGATTTGAAGGTACTGCATTCCTCCAAGATTGATAACCAGGATTCATCTTTCGCAGTCCGGCTAGCAGCCCTTCTCAACAGAGTTCGTCTTCGGGGGATCTTCCTCCGGAGATGATGGAGAGCGAGACCCCACCCACCTCTCCGGCTCATGAAGCAGGCGGCAATGAGGTGTCGTCACGGAGGAGTCCGGATCTGCCGAAGGCGGAAGCCAATGCGTCAGCCCCCTGAGCCCGGAGCATTTGGCTCCTACGAGGGGCGATGGGAAGGGTCGGGCACAGTTCGATGTCCGACTGGACATACTGACGGGCCTACTGGAGCGAGTCGCACTCTCGGAGGAGCACCGCTCATTAATGAGCGAGGTGCTCAAAAAGATCTCGTCCGCTACAAGTTGTTTGAATGAAGCATTTGCAAGTCTGCTTAGAGGCTTTGAGGTATGTAACGAAAAATACACTGTTTTTGGCTATGAGGCACGTGTTAGGTGTGCTCCATATAGATAGTAGCCCCTGAGACTCTGGTTGCCCGCCCCTAGGGGGAAAACGGGGGATCATAAATCAATGATTGCGCTATAAATTTGTGCAGGTACCTGTGAGTCCGGCCGCCGACCAGTCTGTGGAATTCTTCGAACTGACCAGGCAGATTCGGTCGATTGATGTCGATATCACGCTGGTGAACGAGTGACTAGACAAGTCACAAGGTATGTGCTCCGTCTTCCTTTGTATAGGAAAATATGGAGGCGGCATGATATTAGTGTAATATGTTCGGACTGCAGATGGTGCTGCTGCTGTGGAGGCCCTAAGGGCGGAACTTGTTCAAGCCAAGGAACAAGCTCGGGTTAGCAATGCGGCTGCCCTAAAGGCGACCGAGGAACTGAGAGCCGAACAAGCAGCTCATCGCCGAAGCGAAGAAAAGATGGCCGAAATGGCTATTGAGTTAAAAAATGCGCGACGGTATGAGCTCCTTGAAAGGGAGCATAAGGATAGCTTGGCCGAGCTAGACAAGGCACGTAATGCCACCAAGGAAATACGGACCGAGCTCAGGTGTGCGCGGGAGGAGCTTCAACAGGCCGGTAAAATAGTGACTGGAGATTCCTACTTGCTGCGGACGAAGTTTTTCGATCCGAAGTATGCTCCCCTGGATGGGCGCTGGAGTCCTGCGGATGCGTATGCGGATTTGGCAAAGAGTACGGCTGACGCTGTCAAGTTCTTCGAGGGTCAGGGTGATAGGGGAGTTGAGAAGCTTTTCTGGTCGCAATTCAATGCTCCCACTCGCCCGCTGCCATTAAATGAAAAGATGGCTGATGTGGCGGAGCTTCACAGGCAGTCCGGTCTTGCAATGCGGTCTGTGATAGACCATCTTTGGCCTGAAGGGCTTAAGCCAGACAGTTACTTTGGATTGGTGCAGCAATTCCTTGGGGCCGTGCCTCGGATCAATGCCATGAGGAGGTCAGCGTGCATAGAGGGTGCACGGATGGCTCTTGCCCATGTTAAAGCCTATTGGACATATATGGAGGCCAATATTATAGCAACCCAAGATCCGGCGGGGGGCCAATATCCGGCCGAGCACTACTTGGCGCAGGTCACGAAGGTGCCCGCCTCATAGAGGCGCAGTGCTTTCAAGAATGTATTATTCGAGTGATAAATCAAATTATTGTAAAAACAATGTTATTTTGGTTATAAGGCTATATTTATACTTTTTGCCCGAAAGTATTGTTGTGTCCCCTGTGCGGCCGTTTACACACACACACACACACACACACACACACACACACACACACACACACACACACACACACACACACACACACACACACACACACACACACACACACACACACACACACACACACACACACACACATATATATATATATATATATATATATATATATATATATATATATATATATATATATATATATGTATGTATGTAATCCGAAAGATAGCAGTCGTCGGCTTCAGCCCCCACGCAAACAACGCGGGGTGTTCGCAAAAATATGCATAATCACACTTGATCCAACGTCTTGGTCCATGAAGGAGGTGATCGCATGTCTAACTAGGCAATCGGACTATATAGCTGTAACACTTTCGCTAGCCACGGAATTAATGTTGGGGCTACTATGTAGCCCCGATACATTTCAAGGGCATCCGAATCGGGCGCTGTGTACATGACCGGACAACGGTCCTTCGTTAATGCGAAAGAATCCTAAAGATTCCGATAAGTCTTCGAGTGGTTGAACAGTCTCTCGCTGTATCATGATAGTCAGTTTTCGGCTTTCTCTACTGAGGTGCTCATCCAAAATAACCAGGGCACAATCTCAGTAGTTCTCCTTTGGCCACCTTAGCCAATAGTAACGGAACGTAAGGCGGCAAACCCAGGAGCCGGGCAAACCCAACATTTGACCAAAGACATGATTCGGAGCTGCTTCATATAAGGCCAAACTCGTGACGCCGAACACTCCCGAGGGTATTCAGACTTTATAATAGTCGATGGGCTCAAGAATTCCCATTCGTTATAAACCCCGTTTTTCCAGGTACGTGCGTTAATCTTTCGTGGCGAGATGCCAAAAATGGCAGTGTCCTCTATGGGTATGGAACCCATGGGATGGTTAATCAACAAGAGGAAATAAAAAGGTTTACACATGGGCTTAATCTAAAAAGAAACCTGTTGAACGAGGCACTTCTGCATGTCTGCGCCTTTGTCTCCGTTGTGCCGTATCCTGGAAGGGTATCGCGCAAACATTGTCTGTAGAAAAAAGGAAAACTCGTAGAAGGGTACAACATGAGTACGCGGTGCATAATAAAAGTGTAGGATGTTGGCCTGTCCACAAGGTTGAGCCAACTGTGGGACTATGTTAAATATTTATAGCCCCTGGTATCCATCGTGGGATTATATATATGGTGCCCTGGTTCAATTTTATCCGGGCGACCGGACTCGTCTAGCCGAGTCTGTGGCCTTTAATGACCAGTCATGTTTTCTTATGTTGGAGGCCGCTTACAGTCGGCTGCGAGGGCCGTCGCGTGTTCCCCTGCGCATGACGAGCGCTCTGTTAGTCTGCTAACGGTGATGACGCCACGTGGACCGGGCATCTTAAGTGTGAGGTAGCCATAGTGCGGCAATGCGTTGAAGCGGGCGAAGGCCGTTCTTCCGAGCACTGCGTGATAATCGCCTTGGAAGGATGCGATGATGAAGAGTAGTTCTTCGCTCCTGGAGTTGTCTGGCAAGCCGAATGTTACCTCTAGTGTGACGGAGCCCCTGCTGTGGGCTTCAACGCCTGGTATCACCCCTTCAAAGGTGGTGTTGCTTTGGTTAATTCTGGATGGGTCTATCCCCATCCTGCGGACAGTGTCCTCATATATTAAATTGAGGCTGATGCCGTCGTCCATAAGGACGCGGGTAAGACGGTATCCATCGATTACCGGGTCAAGCACCAAGGCCTTTGATCCTCCGCGTCGAATACTAGTTTGGTCATCCGAGTTATCTAAAGTGATCGGATAAGGCATTGTAGGACCTTGAAGTATGTCTAAGGGGGGGGGGGTGATTAGACTACTTTACCAATTAAAAGCTATGCCTTTTCCCAATTTTAGACTTTGGCAAATTTTAGCTAACTTTGAACAATTCAAGCAATCATCACGCAATTCAAGCAAGCATGCAAAGAGTATATAGGCAGCGGAAAATAAAGCATGCAACTTGCAAGAATGTAAAGGGAAGGGTTTTTGGAGGATTCAAACGCAATTGGAGACACGGATGTTTTTGTTGTGGTTCCGATAGGTGGTGCTATCGTACATCCACGTTGATGGAGACTTCAACCCACGTAGGGTAACGGTTGCGCGAGTCCACAGAGGGCTCCACCCATGAAGGGTCCACGAAGAAGCAACCTTGTCTATCCCACCATGGCCGTCGCCCACGAAGGACTTGCCTCACTAGCGGTATATCTTCACGAAGTAGGCGATCTCCTTGCCCTTACAAACTCCTTGGTTCAACTCCACAATCTTGTCGGAGGCTCCCAAGTGACACCTAGCCAATCTAGGAGACACCACTCTCCAAGAAGTAAAAAATGGTGTGTTGATGATGAACTCCTTGCTCTTGTGCTTCAAATGATAGTCTCCCCAACACTCAACTCTCTCTCACAGGATTTGGATTTGGTGGAAAGAAGATTTGAGTGGAAATCAACTTGGGGAAGGCTAGAGATCAAGATTCATATGGTTGGAATGGAATATCTTGGCCTCAACACATGAGTAGGTGGTTCTCTCTCGGAACCGGTAAGTTGGAAGTGTAGGTTTGTTCGATGGCTCTCTCCACGAATGAAGAGGAGGTGGAGGGGTATATATAGCCTCCACACAAAATCTAACCATTACACACAATTTACCAAACTCGGTGGGACCGAATCATAAAACTCGGTCGGACCGATTTAGTAAACCTAGTGACCGTTAGGGTTTTCGATGGGACTGACATGCAACTCGGTAGGACCGATATGGTTAGGGTTAGGGCATAACGTAATCTCGGTGAGACCGATTACACAAACTCGGTGAGACCGATTTTGGTAATTAGCTAACCAGAGAGTTGGTCAGTAAACTCGGTGGGACCGATTCGCTCTTTTCGGTGAGACCGAAATGTTACGAAAGGGAAACAGAGAGTTTACATTGCAATCTCGGTGGGACCGATCGCTCACTTCGGTTAGACCAAAACATTACGAAGGGAAACAGAGGTATTACAATCCCATCTCGGTGAGACCGAGATCCCTATCGGTGAGACCGATTTGCCTAGGGTTTGTGGCAGTGGCTATGACATTTGAACTCGGTGGCGCCGGATAGAAAGAATCGGTAGGGCCGAGTTTGACTTTAGGTTTAGGTCATATGTGGATGTGAGGGTTTTGGAGCATATCACTAAGCACATGAAGCAAGAGGCTCATTAAGCAACACCTCATCCCTCCTTGATAGTATTGGCTTTTCCTATAGACTCAATGTGATCTTGGATCACTAAAATGTAAAATGTAGAGTCTTGAGCTTTTGAGCTTGAGCCAATCCTTTGTCCTTAATATTTTGACAGATCCACTTTCATCATCCATGCCATGCCATTCATTGAGCTTTCCTGAAATATTTGTCTTGGAATAGCATTAGCTCAATGAGCTATATGTTGTTATGAATTACCAAAACCACCTAGGGATAGTTGCACTTTCAATCTCCCCCTTTTTGGTAATTGATGACAACATATAGATCAAAGCTTCGACAAATGATAATAAAATTGAAAAACATCGTCGCTTTGAGAAGTATGTGATAAGCAAGAGCTCCCCCTAAATTTGTGCATATTTTAGGATTTGCTTTGGACTGCAAATGCACAAGGAATTAGGCTCATGGGTTACTCTTCCATGTCACATACATCTTGGTGGAGCGCTCAGAATAACGAAGATTGAATACATGCACTCATCACCAAGCACAGTGAATGATCATACAAGGATAAGTAAGATAATATCATAACAAGCATAAGTGTAGCTTATGATCAAACACATGATCATCAATGTCTCACAGGTAAAAGCATAGTATCTCAAGCAGTCAAAGCAAACGAAGTTCAACCAAGAAGACAAGAGAGAACAAAAGCAAAACTCTCTCTCTCTCTCTCTCTCTCTCGAAGCCTATGATCTATACATTTTTCTTCCCCTTTGGCAACAAGTTACCAAAAAGTTCCTAGAAAATGCATAGGACTATATCGTCTCTCAGGCTTGGTCTTACGGTGGTGGTGTAGATGGGACTCCAGGGACGAAGGCATCAGTAGATGTGGAAGGAGCTGAAGGAGTTGGTGCTGGAGCTGTAGCTGGAGCTGATGAAGTGACTCTGGTGACTGGCTCTGCAGCTGATCTCTGAGCTCGTGGCAGTCTGGCAAATGCATCAGTCCTTGTTCTGCCCTTCCTTTCCCGCATGTCATCCTGTAGCTGCTCCACAGCTGACAGAATCTCAGTTACCTTGACATCAAGATCATAGAATTTTTGTTCCATGATTCTTTCCAGGCTCTCCTGGTTTTGAGTTAGGGTGGCCAATGTCAGGACCCCGATTCCAAGTCACATCGACCTAGCCGGTAACACCTCATATCACTTTGCGGCCTCACGCACGGTATTCCCACGGGTGTCGCCTTACCATGGCCCGGGACCGTTTGCGCCTTTTGGCTCACGTATATGATAGTGTCGCTAGCATCCACATGACAAAGAACCCGGGCCTACATGGCTAGTCGTGAACCCAAAGCGGCGCTAACCCATGGGGACAGGCATACATGAATCACATCGAGCATGTCGGTCATCAACGTATGAATTCGGGCTGTAGCACTGGCTAACAGGACTCCGGTATCCCGGGCTGTAGCGAGCTAGGCAGGACTCGAATATCACCGCGTGACATTTCCTCTAAGGGATGACATAGGAGCGAAGTGAAACACATGCCGCCAGTCAAGTGTCCAAGCAGTAGTCTTTGGGCTAGCGAGACTCCGTGAACCGGGCTGTAGCGGACTACTATCGCTCGAAGCATGAGACTACATTTCCCCATATGAGAGGCTGCCAAGGATAAACAACTAGTTTGTCGGATCCCACTCATACCAAGCATTTCAATCATACACATAATATGCCCGATATGAGTACATACAACATGGCATCACAACAAAACTCTACAACTCAAAGTACTTTATTTAAGAGGCTCCGAGGAGCCATACATAACATATCCATACAGATAGGGGTCACATGACCCATCACTCAAGTCATACAAACATACAAGCACATGCGGAAGCAAACTACTCTGAGTACAGACTCTAAAAAGAAAGAAAGCTTGTTGAAGCCCTTCTATCTACAGTGGCCCTTCACAAGCCTTGGATCACCACCTGGGTGGCTAGTTCACTCGTCGATGTCAAAGTCTACATAGAACCCATCGGAGGGGGCAGTGTTGTCGTCTGAAAACATTAATTAAGCAAACATGAGTACGGACGTAATCAGCAAGTCTTACAACAGAATCCTATCATACATGCACATTCTCAAGAAGGTGGTGGAGTTATTTGCAGCAAGCCAGATTTGGCTCTTGGCTAAGCTATCCTACGTGACACCACTTGAAAATAATTTGTCGCACACGAGTCCACTAATCACCATCACAATACTCCACCGTGGATCCTCTCTCGTCACCCACGAGAGGGCCATCCGCGGCACTCACACTTATCTTGAGGCTTTTAGTAGTATCCATTTACTTGTCTATGAACTGTTATAGGTAACCCAGAAGTCCTTCTCCGTGGACACGACTATTCAATAGATCATATTAACCTGCGGGTGTACTTCTTCACACGCTCTCACCACTTACCGCCGTTTACGACATGTACTCGGCAACCTTCAAGCGGAAGCCCAGCGTGGGTGTCGGCCACGAGACTACCTAAACACTCAAGTCCCTAGTCCAGTTTATCGCCTATTCGGTTCCATCCATGAGGAGTCCGCCGAGGTTTCCCATACGGCCCCGAACGATGTGTGCAGGGTTCCCGAGATACCAAGCGGGCATTCGGTACACCGAGCCACGGTGTATCTACCGCATCATAGCCCACCCCTAGGGTCAGCGCTACGCACGGCCTCCAACACATATCCTACAAACACCAGAAATTAGTTGCAACTCCTAGACAGAGAACAAGGGTGGTTAAGAAGCCGAGAGGGTCCATTGGTTTCGGGCCCAATGCGTGGTAGTAACTGTCTCATGGATCACAAACACAGAACTCAGTTCTTAGGGACGGCTTCAATGAAACAACCCACCATGTACTCCTACATGGCCTCTTATCGATACCTTTACCAAAACGGATTCAACACTTTCACTCTCGAACCGACACAACCTTTCACTCCAGTTCATCATCCCGACGAGCCAGACCTGAGACAACTCTAAGCATAGCAAGCATAGCATGGTAGGAATCACAAACATGGCTCAATCAACTCCTACACATACTAGTGGGTTTCATCTAGTTATTGTGGCAATGACAGGTCATGCAAAGGAAGTGGGTTCAACTACCGCAGCACACAACAGTTTGAATCGCGTTGTCTTAATGCAGTAAACAAGAGCAGAAGCGAGAACATGGGTTTATATCGGAATGATCAATGGGTTGCTTGCCTGATGTAGTGGTGGTAGGATACTGCCCTTCAGACGGATATTCGGGATTATCCTCGGAGGCGGAACCTATCACGAAAGACACACCGAAAATAAACACACATGGCAATATGCAACAATATGATGCATGCTATGACATGGCAATATGAATGTGTGTTGGCCTAATGCAAGCTGGAACAAAAAGGGATGAACTCATTTGAATCAAAGATTCAAATGTTAGCTCATTTAACATAGCCATAAAGGTGTATTATCTTATTCTGCTTAAACAGCAAGGTTAACTTGTTTTATCATGCATGAAACCTGTACCAATGGATTTTTCTGATCATTTTTCATATATAAATCTTTGCATTTGGAGTTACAGATTAATTTCTATGAATTTTTGAAGTTTGAACTATTTTCTGGAATTTCCTATAATAGAATAATTCCAGTAATTCATTTACTGCGCCAGCAATGCGTCAGGGTGATGTCATAGGTCAACGGGGACGTCCAGGTCAAATCTGACTGGTGGGTCCCGCATGTCAGCATAATTAGTTTAGCTAAATATTAATTAAAACTAATCCTGATTAGTTAACAGGGCTGGGCCCCACCTGTCATGGACTCAGGAGAGTCAACCAGGGCCCACCCATGGTCAAAGTCAGCGCTAACTACACCGGCGTTTAGCCGCCGGCGAGCCAGACGCGGCGGCGAGAGTGGATTTGGTCGTTTCGGCAACCAAATGAACCGCGGAGGGTGTCTACGGGTGGCTGGGGGCAAGCCGCAACACTTGGTGATGTTAGTTGAGCTCGGGGCGGCCGGAAACGGCGCCAGCGACGACCTAGGCGGCCGCCGGAGTTCGGGTGACGACGAACTCGGGGCTACGGTGTGCGGTGAGGTGCGTGTAGTGGTGGGTTAGATGCTACACGGTGCGGTGAGCATGATGGACACCGAGAGGTGACCGGTGGATGGCCGGGAGCACGTCGGCGACGAGCTCCGTGGCAGCGAGTGCGGTTGAGCTCCGTGCGGTCGCTACACGGCTCGGGAGCGAGAGAGGAAAGGAGGGGGAGGTAGCTAAGCTCACGGGGAACTCGAGGAAGCACTCGGTGCGGTCGGGGACGGGCTGGTGCGGCGGCGACGTCGAAGGGGATCTCCGGCGACGGCGGGGTCGGGCGAGGTTGGTGCAGAGGTCTCGGGCTACGTGAGCGCTCGGGGCTCGGCTAGCTCGACGAAGAGGAGGGCGGCGGAACTCCTAGACACGACGGGGAGGCGCGAAGACGACGGGAGCGCGACTACGGCGAGGGTGCGGCTGCGGTGGCGTCGGCCATGGCGGGGGAGCGCGAGGGGGAGGAGCTGGGGAGGAAGAGAGGTGTCTGAGGGTTCGGGGGGGAGAGAATGGGAGCGCTTCGCGTCGCAGCTCGGTGAGGGAAGCGGCGAGGCGGCGGCCAGCTGCGTGGCACGCATGCGGTGCTCGCCGCCGAGCACCTACCTGCCTGCCTGGCCAAGCCAAGCAGCTCGCTGGCGCGGCGGCTGGGCTGGGCCGGCAGGTCGGCCGGTTGGGTGGCGCCAGGTAAGTTTTTCCATTATGTTTCCTTTTTCTATTTTCTGTAACTTTGTGGACTTTCTAAAAATACTTAAACAACTCCAAAATTCACCAAACTGCTCCTGGTCCTTAGTTGGAATAATTCCAACATGGAACATTTTAGTTTGGGATTATTTGGGCATTTGCAATAGTTTATATAATTTTAAATGCCCAAACTCAAATACTTATGATTTAATTCAAAGACCTTAGGATGACCTAGAAAATTGTGCACCACTTTTGGCAGAGGCTCTGAACCAAAGAAAAGGTGATGAGCATTTTAGAAGGGCATTTCAGGTTCATTGAAAATAATTTTAGTAAACCCTAGTTGGATTCAAAAGGGGTTCTGGGGGTTCTGTCCTTCCCATTTCAAATTTCAGATGAAAGTTAAACATGATGCACACACTAATGCATGGACTAGCTAGGATGTGACAACTCACCCCCACTCAAAAAGAATCTCGTCCCGAGATTTAGGATCCGTTGAGAAAAAGGTGGGATACTCAAGTCGAAGACGATCCTCCCTTTCCCAAGTTGCTTCTTGCTCGGAATGGTTTGACCATTGAACCTTTAGAAACTTGATATTCTGACATCGAGTGGTACGCTCGGCTTGATCAAGGATACGAATGGGATATTCTCGATAGGTGAGGTTACCTTGGAGATCAAGCGTTTCGTGGTCCACTCCACGGATAGGATCCGAGAAGCAACGCCTGCGTTGGGAAACGTGGAAGACATCATGGACTCTGGAAAGATGCAGAGGTAGTTCCAATTGGTAGGCAACTTCTCCTCATTTGGCAAGAATCCGAAAGGGTCCAATGTAACGAGGAGCCAACTTGCCTTTGATACCGAATCGATGGGTTCCCTTCAAAGGAGTAACCCGAAGGTAAGTCTTCTCGCCAATTTCATAAGCCATAGGCTTATGCTTGCGGTCATATTGGCTCTTTTGACGATATTGGGCTGTTTTCAATTTCTCACGAATAACGCGAACCTGCTCTTCTGCTTCCTGGATCATATCCGGGCCAAAGAGTTGTCTCTCCCCGGTTTCTGACCAGTTAAGAGGCGTTCGACATTTCCGTCCATAAAGAACTTGGAAAGGAGCTTTGCCCAAGCTAGCTTGATAGCTATTGTTATAAGCGAACTCGGCGAATGGAAGGCATTTCTCCCAATTCATGCCGAAAGAGATGAAAGAAGCTCGAAGCATATCCTCTAGGATTTGATTGACTCGTTCTACTTGACAACTTGATTGAGGATGGAATGCGGTGCTAAAGGAGAGACGAGTTCCCATAGCATTTTGGAAACTTCCCCAAAATCGAGAGGTGAAGAGACTCCCATGGTCTGAGTTAATCTCCAATGGAACACCATGAAGAAACACTATTCGAGAGATGTACAAATCAGCTAGCTGGCTAGCGGTTATACTCTCACGAACGGGTAGGAAGTGGGCTACTTTGGAAAGACGATCGACGACAACGAAGATAGCATTATTCCCTCTCTTGGTCCTGGGAAACCCGGTAATGAAATCCATACCGATTTTATCCCATTTCCATTCAGGAATAGCCAAAGGTTGAAGGGTACCAGCAGGCCGTTGATGCTCTGCTTTAACTCGACGACAGACGTCGCAATTAGCAATGTATTGAGCGATTTCTCTCTTCATCCTAGTCCACCAAAACCTCTGGCGTAGGTCTTGATACATTTTAGTACTACCGGGATGAATGGTGAGAGGAGATTCATGAGCTTCCTTAAGGATCAATCGCCTCACGTTGCGCACCTTGGGAACCACTAGACGGTCTCCAAAGAACACAACACCTTGTTCATCAATGGAGAAACAATCTGCGACTCCTTTCTTGATGTTTCTCTTGATGCGGAAAATTCCCGGATCTACCTTCTGTGCCTTGATGATCTGATCCGTAAGGGTAGGTTTCGCCACCAGGGTGGAAAGGAATCCTCGAGGAACAATGTGAAGGTTAAGCTTACAAAATTCCTCGTGGAGAAAAGGTTGACTTTGTTGTAACATCAGATTGTTACAATAAGATTTTTGACTTAGTGCGTCAGCCATGACATTGGCTTTGCCTGGGGTGTAAGATATTCCTAAGTCATAATCTGTAATCAACTCGACCGAACGTCTTTGCCTGAGATTCAAATCCGGTTGGGTGAAGATATATTTCAGACTTTGGTGATCAGTATAAATTTCAGAACGATTACCAAGAAGGTAATGTCGCCAGGTTTTGAGTGCATGGACCACTGCTGCAAGCTCTAGATCGTGTGTGGGATAGTTATCCTCATGTGGACGCAACTGTCGAGAAGCATAGGCAATCACATGACGGTCTTGCATGAGTATGCAACCTAGTCCTTGTCGCGAGGCGTCGCAATAGATAATAAAGTCCTTAGAAAAATCTGGTGGAACAAATGCGGAGCAGATGTCGACGTCTTTTCAGTTCTGAAAGCTGAACTTCGCCTTTGTGGCGTCCATTCGAACTTCTTATATTTCTTGAGGAGTTCGGTTAGAGGTTTAGCAACTTTAGAGAAATTCTCGACGAAGCGGCGGCAATAGCTCGCTAAACCGAGGAAACTCCGAACTTGCTTGACCGATTTAGGTGGAGTCCAGTCAAGGACGGCTTGAACTCACAAGGGATTGACAGCAATGCCCTTGCCAGAGATTACATGGCCTAGATAGGTCACTTCTGGTAACCAAAATTCACACTTAGAGAATTTGGCATAAAGGCGGTGCTCTCGAAGTTTCATCAATACTAGCCTTAGATGTTCGGCATGTTCTTCCTCATTCTTGGAGTAGATGAGTATATCATCGAGGTATACCACGACGAACTTATCAAAATACTCCATGAAGATTGAGTTCATTAACCGAGAGAAGGTGGCTGGAACATTGGTTAATCCGAAGGACATGACGGTGTACTCGTATTGGCCATAACGAGTAACAAAGGCCGTTTTAGGAATGTCCCCGTTCTTGATTTTGATTTGATGGTAGCCTAACCTCAAATCCATCTTGGAAAAGACTGAGGATCCAGCGAGCTGATCATACAGGTCGTTGATCCTGGGGAGCGGATACTTGTTCTTGATAGTGACCAAATTGACAGGTCGGTAATCCACAACCATCCGATCCGTTCCATCCTTCTTCTTGACGAAGAGGACGGGGCAAGCCCATGGGGATGAACTAGGACGGATGAAACCCTTTTGCAAGGACTCATCGAGTTGTTTCTTAAGCTCGGCTAGTTCTAGGGGTGCCATCTCATAAGGTCTTCTAGAAATTGGGATGGTTCCGGGAACAAGATCTATCACGAACTCGACATCCCTGTCAGGTGGAACACCTGGCAGTTCTTCTGGAAAGACATCCGGAAAATCACGGACTACCGGAATATCTTCGAGGTCTGGAAGGGGGTTGGCATTTAAGGAGTAAAGCTAGCGCTTCGACACTCGGGTTAAAACATTAACTGTCTTTGCCCGAAGGATGGGTGAGTTGAACATTTCTAGTAGAGCAATCAATCTTAGCATAATGGGCTGACATCCAGTCCATACCCAAGATGATGTTTATGTCCGAGGACTTGAGAGCTATTAGAGATGCAAGAAAGACTAATTTGTCGACAAGAATTTCATTCCCATGACTTATTCTAGAGGTTTGCCATCTAGAGCCAGGAGTTTGAATTTCCATGGAGGTGTGCATGTCACAGAATGTGGTGTTGTGCAATCGAGCATAGCTCTCAGAAATAAATGAATGAGATGCTCCAGTATCAAAAAGAACAGTTGCCGGATGACAATTAACAAGGAGCGTACCGAGAACGACGTTGGGATCCTCATAGGTTTCCTCAGCTGAAACATAGTTGACATGGCCACGAGCAGTGGAAGCTGGTTTAGCATACAGCACCTTTCCTGCTGGCCTACCACGGCCAACAGACTTTCCGATCTGACTGGGGTTGTTCTGGGGACACTCACGGATGTAGTGGCCCGTCTCTCCACACTTGAAACAAGTTATCATATTAGGGCGTGGAGCAGCATTAGCAGCGGGGCCACCATAAGTCTTGGGCGGTACATACTACTGGTTGGGGCGAGGCGCCTCAAAGGATGGCCTTGGAGTGAACCTAGGTGGCAGAGCAGTGTTTGGAATCCAAACCCGGTGCTTCTGAGATCCAGAGCCGGATGAAGAACCAAAGTCACGGGAGTGCTTGCGTGAAGCTTCAAAGTCAGACTGTCCAGTTTCAGCACTGATAGCCTTGTTGACTAACTTCTGGAAAGAAGTGCACTCATGCAAAGCGAAGATCACGGCGGCTTCGGGCTAAGTCCCTTGCGGAACCTTGCTCGCTTCTTGGCGTCGGTAGAAACCTCTTGAGAGCATAACGTGCTAAATTTCCAAACTCACGGTACGTAGTATCCACAGTCAGCCTACCCAGGTGAAGTTGCGAACTCCTCCCTCTTACGATCCATGAGACCTTCCGGATGTGATGCTCACGGAAGCGGCACTGAATTCAGCCCAAGTAGTAATTTGTCCAACCGGGCGCATAGCCTCATAATTCTCCCACCAAAGGCTAGCAGGGCCTTCGAGGTGATAGGCGGCATAGGTAACTTTATCAGCTTCAGCCACGTTGGCAGATCGTAGCTTGTGGGTGATGCTGCAAAGCCAGTCATCCGCATCGAGAGGCTCAACGGAATATTTGAACTTCGGTGGATACAGCTTGACAAAGTCATTGAGTGACACCAGATCATTTCTTGGCTGGCGTGCGGTGTTTTGCTCAATCCGCTCCAGCAAGCAATTGGTCTCACGCTTGTTGCGTTCTGCCTCCAACATAACCTCGGCCAAAGATGGCGGTTGAGGCAGATTTACATTCCTAGCTGCGCTGGCTTCTCCTTGCTCCGGAGCAGCAGGATTTTTGCAGGTGTTGACCATCCTAGGAAGCAAAACAACGGTTTAAACCAGGATGGCAGAATTTAGCAAGGAAGTGCGGAATGTAATGGATAACACGGAATGCAGAGATGTTCATCCGTATGACATGGTAATATAAAAACTGCCATATATATACCAACGGTCATACACACCATTCATAGTTTAGTACAAGCCCGACGGAGTACAACTATAGTGAAAGGCGTTACATCTCATCGGAAGCATTCCAGCTCCTATACATTATTTTTCTATACTTCCGGAATGATACACACTAATTCATATTCCACGGGTCACGCAGGACGGTGGAAATACAGCTATTACAATACTAGGGATACTACTACTAACTCAGACAGCTCCGTAGTAGTCCTCATAGAAGTCACCACCCAAGCCTGGAAGTGGAACATGATCATCCGGAAGCAGACGATCTGTGGAGCTTGCGGACCATAGGGACTCGGATGTGGCCGTGGTCCAACAAGCGGCGGCGAGCGAGGTCCACGAGGAGGGTGATGCCTCCTACCTCACGCCACTCCATAAAGTCGGCACACCAGCCCGCACAGGTACAAGTCCCTCATGTCCATGTATCCGGCTTGCACGCGAGTGCAAACCGAGTCGAGTGGCCCAAAGATCGAGCGGGCATTAAAGAGCTCCATACGCAAGGCTCGGTTTTCACGGTCCTTGTCTTCCAAAGATCTCAATGAGTGGTGCGAAGAAGTGAGTCCTCATGGGATGCATCGCTGTACATACCTCAAGGTAACCATGCGCCCGTGGAGGGATCTTGGCATGTAGCGGAAATCGGTGTTGCACAAAGAAGGCGGTTCGCTCGAATAATAGTCATCATTGAGTAGGCTGCATCCTGCACGGACATCCCAATAGTGATCCCAAGTCCATAAGAACAAGTGGGCGGTTCAAGTAGCTCGAGGATAAGATGGATATATCCCGACCGTGCACGATATTGGCTTTGATTAAAATCTCTATCTTGCTCCTCGGCGGTATATTCGGGATACCATCGGTAACGGTCTCGACCATCACCGAACCAACATTGCCGTGTGACCACACACATCAATGCAATGGGTCGACGAACCACTTGGTTACGGGGACGGTGGCCATCTGAAAGCATAGCCACAATGCAAAGACATTAGAATTTCTAGGGAAAATCGGGCAGCATAACATCTGTAAATGCTCAAAACAGATTTGAGACATTCATAATCAGATTGCAAAACCACTCAACAACATCATATCAAGGTTCGGTTCTCCGATAGCATACTAAAAGTGGTAGAAACTGAATCGAGGCTGTAACCAACAATCCTATAAGTTACTACGGATTAGTAACACGTGAACACGATAGAGAGAAGAGAGCCTAGTCCTATACCCACGTAGAATGAGAAGAGGATGACTCGGATCGGAGGGCATAAGGTAAAGGAGTAAAAAGAGCCTTACGTTCCTCCACAATCAATTCCCTACATATAACTAAAGCATTTCTAGACTCAACATCGACCAGTTTGGCTTAGCGAACCTACATGCAGCGCTGCTCTGATGCCAATGCTGTCAGGACCCCGATTCCAAGTCACATCGACCTAGCCGGTAACACCTCATATCACTTTGCGGCCTCACGCACGGTATTCCCACGGTGTCGCCTTACCATGGCCGGGACCGTTTATGCCTTTTGGCTCACGTATATGATAGTGTCGCTAGCATCCACATGACAAAGAACCCGGGTCGACATGGCTAGTCGTGAACCCAAAGCGGCGCTAACCCATGGGGACAGGCATACATGAATCACATCGAGCATGTCGGTCATCAACGTATGAATTCGGGCTGTAGCACTGGGCTAACAGGACTCCGGTATCCCGAGCTGTAGCAGGCTAGGCAGGACTCCGAATATCACCGCATGACATTTCCCCGAAGGGACAGACATAGGAACGAAGTGAAACACATGCCGGCCAGTCAAGTGTCCAAGCAGTAGTGCTGGGCTAGCAGGCTCCGGTGAACCGGGCTGTAGCGGACTACTATCGCTCAGAAGCACGAGACTACATTTCCCCATATGAGAGGCTGCCAAGGATAAACAACTAGTTTGTCGGATCCCACTCATACCAAGCATTTCAATCATACACGCAATATGCCCGATATGAGTACATACAACATGGCATCACAACAAAACTCTACAACTCAAAGTACTTTATTTAAGAGGATCCGAGGAGCCATACATAACATATCCATACGGATAGGGGTCACATGACCCATCACTCAAGTCATACAAACATACAAGCACATGCGGAAGCAAACTAGTCTGAGTAGACTCTAAAAAGAAAGAAAGCTTGTTGAAGCCCTTCTATCTCAAAGGGCCCTTCACAAGCCTTGGATCACCACACAGGTGGCTAGTTCACTGCCGATGTCAAAGTCTACATAGAACCCATCGGAGGGGGTGTTGTCGTCTGAAAACATTAATTAAGCAAACATGAGTATGGAGGTACTCAGCAAGTCTTACAACAGAATCCTATAATACATGCACATTCTCAAGAAGGTGGTGGAGTTATTTGCAAGCCAGCTTTGACTCTTGGCTAAGCTATCCCACGTGACACCATTTGAAAAGCATTTGTCGCTTTACGAGTCCACTAATCACCATCACAATACTCCACTGTGGATCCTCTCTCGTCACCCACGAGAGGGCCATCCGCTGACACTCACACTATCTTGAGGCTTTTAGTAGTATCCATTTACATGTCTATGAACTGTTATAGGTAACCCAGAAGTCCTTCTCCGTGGACACGGCTATTCAATAGATCATATTAACCTGCGGGGTGTACTTCTTCACACACGCTCTCACCACTTACCGCCGTTTACCCGACATGTACTCGGCAACCTTCAAGCGAAAGCCCAACGTGGGTGTCGGCCACAGCCTACCTAAACACTCAAGTCCCTAGTCCAGGTTTATCGCCTATTCAGGTTCCATCCAGGAGTCCGCCGAGGTTTCCCATACGGCCCCGAACGATGTGTGCAGGGTTCCCGAGATACCAAACGGGCATTCGGTACACCGGGCCACGGAGTATCTACCGCATCATAGCCCACCCCTAGGGCCAGCGCTACGCATGGCCTCCAACACATATCCTACAAACACCAGAAACTAGTTGCAACTCCTAGACAGAGAACAAGGGTGGTTAAGAAGCCGAGAGGGTCCATTGGTTTCGGGCCCAATGCGTGGTAGTAACTGTCTCATGGATCACAAACACAGAACTCAGTTCTTAGGGACGGCTTCAATGAAACAACCCACCATGTACTCCTACATGGCCTCTCATCGATACCTTTACCAAAACGTGTTCAACACTTTCACTCTCGAACCGACACAACCTTTCACTCCAGTTCATCATCCCGATGAGCCGCACACGACACAACTCTAAGCATAGCAAGCATAGCATGGTAGGAATCATAAACATGGCTCAATCAACTCCTACACATACTAGTGCGTTTCATCTAGTTCTTGTGGCAATGACAGTCATGCAAAGGAAGTGGGTTCAACTACCGCAGCACACAACAGTTTGAATCGTGTTGTCTTAATGCAGTAAACAAGAGCAGAAGCGAGAACATGGGTTTGTATCGGAATGATCAATGGGTTGCTTGCCTGATGTAGTGGTGGTAGGATACTGCCCTTCAGACGGATATTCGGGATTATCCTCGGAGGCAGAACCTATCACGAAAGACACACCGAAAATAAACACACATGGCAATGTGCAACAATATGATGCATGCTATGACATGGCAATATGAATGTGTGTTGGCCTAATGCAAGCTGGAACAAAAAGGGACGAACTCATTTGAATCAAAGATTCAAATGTTAGCTCATTTAACATAGCCATAAAGGTGTATTATCTTATTCTGCTTAAACAACAAGGTTAACTTGTTTTATCATGCATGAAACCTGTACCAATGGATTTTTCTGATCATTTTTCATATATAAATCTTTGCATTTGGAGTTACAGATTAATTTCTATGAATTTTTGAAGTTTGAACTATATTCTGGAATTTCCTATAATAGAATAATTCAAGTAATTCATTTACTGCATCAGCAATGCGTGAGGGTGATGTCATAGGTCAACGGGGACGTCCAGGTCAAACCTGACTGGTGGGTCCCGCATGTCAGCATAATTAGTTTAGCTAAATATTAATTAAAACTAATCCTGATTAGTTAACAGGGCTGGGCCCCACCTGTCATGGACTCAGGAGAGTCGACCAGGGCCCACCCGTGGTCAAAGTCAGCGCTAACTACACCGGCGTTTAGCCACCGGCGAGCCAGACGCGGCGGCGAGAGTGGATTTGGTCGTTTCGGCAACCAAATGAACCGCGGAGGGTGTCTACGGGTGGCTGGGGGCAAGCCGCAGCTCTTGGTGATGTTAGTTGAGCTCGGGGCGGCCGGAAACGGCGCCGGCGACGACCTAGGCGGCTGCCGGAGTTCGGTTGACGACGAACTCGGGGCTACGGTGTGTGGTGAGGTGCGTGTAGTGGTGGGTTAGATGCTACACGGTGCGGTGAGCATGATGGACACCGAGAGGTGACCGGTGGATGGCCGGGAGCACGTCGGCGACGAGCTCCGCGGCGGCGAGTGCGGTTGAGCTCCGTGCGGTCGCTACACGGCTCGGGAGCGAGAGAGGAAAGGAGGGGGAGGTAGCTAAGCTCACGGGGAACTCGAGGAAGCACTCGGTGCGGTCGGAGACGGGCTGGTGCGGCGGCGACGTCGAAGGGGATCTCCGGCGACGGCGGGGTCGGGCGAGGTTGGTGCAGAGGCCTCGGGCTATACTAGCGCTCGGGGCTCGGCTAGCTCGACGAAGAGGAGGACGGCGGAGCTCATAGACACGACGGGGAGGCGCGAGGACAACGGGGAGCGCGACTACGGCGAGGGTGCGGCTGCGGTGGCGTCGGCCATGGCGGGGAGCGCGAGGGGGAGGAGCTGGGGAGGAAGACAGGTGTCCGAGGGTTCGGGAGAGAATGGGAGCGCTTCGCGTCGCAGCTCGGTGAGGGAAGCGGCGAGGTGGCGGCCAGCTGCGTGGCACGCATGCGGTGCTCGCTGCCGAGCACTGCTCACTGCTGGCCAAGCCAAGCTTCATTGGCCTTGCGCCTTGGCTGGGCTGGGCAGCAGGTGGGCAGTTGGGTGGCGCCAGGTAAGTTTTTCCATTCTGTTTCCTTTTTCTATTTTCTGTAACTTTGTGGACTTTCTAAAAATACTTAAACAACTCCAAAATTCACCAAACTGCTCCTGGTCCTTAGTTGGAATAATTCCAACATGGAACATTTTAGTTTGGGATTATTTGGGCATTTGCAATATTTTATATAATTTTAAATGCCCAAACTCAAATACTTATGATTTAATTCAAAGACCTTTGGCAGAGGCTCTGAACCAAAGCAAAGGTGATGAGAATTTTAGAAGGGCATTTCAGGTTTAGTAAACCCTAGTTGGATTCAAAAGGGGTTCTGGGGGTTCTATCCTTCCCATTTCAAATTTCAGATGAAAGTTAAACATGATTCACACAATAATGCATGGACTAGCTAGGATGTGACAGCCAACCCCTTCTCAATCCGCAGAGTTGATGCTATCAAGTAACCAAGCTGCTCCTGCTTGTTCTTCAGAAAGTAATCAGATGCCTCTGCTTGAGTTGGCATCTTGGCAGCCTTCTCTTTCCTTACTTTCTCCTTCTTCTCTTGCGCTTGCACTGATGATGGTTCATTCTCAGTCATGACAACTTGATTGTCCTCAAAGTCAGGATAGAGAACCATGTGTTCCTTATCCAATGATACTTCCTGTGCCCATCTTTGAGTTTATCAACTCCACGAATCGTGGGGCATATCCACAGCTCCTCTTCTGATCTGCTGCTGTCCTCTTGATTGTTTCAACTATGAGGCTCATGACTTTGAATTTCTGAGGCACATCAAATATGTGAAGCAAATTGATTGCATGCCCTCTAATCATGTTGTGGTCACCTGATTTGGGCAATAGAGTGTGCCTTAGAATCTAGTTGATCGTAGGCAGCCTTGACAGAAGATAATGAACTGATCCAAACTTGAAAGTCTCAAGTGCATCATCTGGGATTTCCTTGTACATGTGTGACATTGAGTTGTGACCCATCTTCTTCTTGGCATAAATGTCCAAGTCATCTTCACTTTCCTTGGGGGCATTGATCAGACTTGCCCATTCCTCTATGGTTGACTGATATCTCATTCCTTCAAACATCCAAACTATCCTGCCATCTGGATAGAAATGTGCTGTGGAGTAGAATTGCATAATGAGCTCGTCATTCCAGTTTGTGAGCTTCTGCCCAACAAAATATGCAACTCCACACGCACTGAAGCTGTCATACACTCCAGGATAGTGTTCTGCGTTCTCCTGAATGTAGGTCCAGTCGACCCACCTCATATCACAAACTATGGGCTTCTTATCCAATAAGATGGTCTCATAGAAGTCCTGCTGCTCCTTGGTGTGGAACCTGTAATCTACAGCAGTCCTTCTCCTGGTGGCATATGGATCTGACTCTCTCCATAGCCTCAACCCTTGATCTCTCCTGATCTTCATGTTCTCAGCCATAGGATGAGCATCATTGTGGTCTAGAATCTTGGGCATGAGCTTCCTTAGGACATGCCCTTCTTCATCTTCCTCAGCATCAACTTCAGGCATTGGAGCCTTGTTCTTCTCAGCTGCTGGTATACTCCTGGTGTTCCTCTTTGGTGCACTCTTCGGCTTATGGCGTCACACATCAGCTTTTGTGCCTTGTGTGCTGGCTCAGCAACCTCTTCTTTCTTCCTCTTCCTCCATCATAGAAGGTTTCCCAATCACTCTGGCCATGGTCTTCTTGACCCTTTCTTTCCTTTTCTTTCCTTCAGCAGCAGCAGGTTCTTTGGGTTGGGATTCCAAAGAAGCTTGAGTGGAGATTCTGGCTTTGGACATTGGTTGTCTTCCTGCTGGCCTTTTGATCTTCATTCCAGGCTTAACTGCTGTTGAGTTGTACTCCTTCTTGAGCACTTTCTTCTTTGAACTGGCGTCATCCTCAACTGCCAAATAATCCTCATCCTCAGACTCTGAGGTCTTCTTCTTCCTGGTCCTTATGGCAGCCTTGGGCAAATTACTGGGAGTGCTTCTGCTCCCCTCATCTGAGCTGCTTGAGGGACTAGTGCCCTCACTCATGTG
This sequence comes from Aegilops longissima, assembly GCA_021605205.1. Lineage (NCBI taxonomy): Eukaryota > Viridiplantae > Streptophyta > Magnoliopsida > Poales > Poaceae > Aegilops > Aegilops longissima. Next base: position 346,664,695 of record CM038679.1, read on the forward strand.
AATCTGCTCTTGACCTATTCGGCTGTCACTTTGGTGCGACATGATGCACTCACTTGTCGCTGACCACATGAATGGTTATAGATGAGGTAGAGTGGATGAGCATCACAAAATGCAGAGATTTTTGCAAATGAATGATTCAAAAAACTTAGTTTTAGTTTCCACAGAAAGCATTTCAGATCTACCGATATTCAAACTCGGTGATACCGAAGCAGTTTTGGAACCTAAACTAGTGAACTCGGTTAGACCGAGTCACAGTTTGGTGGCACCGAGTCTGCTTGGGTTTCACAAAGTTCTAAAATCGGTCACGCCGATTTGTAATTCTCGGTCAGACCGAGACTTACTAGTGCAATGGCGTTAGCCAAATCGGTGGGACCGAGTTTTTCAACTCGGTGGGTCCGAGATGGTTTCGGCGGAAACCTAACCCTAAATTTTCGAATCTCAACTATTCTAAGGATTGTTTTGACTGGATAGAAGTGTTTCAATCATGGCAAGATGCATTACAAACACAATGTGCTGAGAATCATACGAGGATAGCACTGTGATCGAGTTCATACCCTAGTTCAGCGGTGAACTTGCTACGGTGGCAACGGCGGAGGAGAATTCCGTGGACGGCGGCGGAGACCAGCGGCTGGAGGCGGCTAGCGACGAAGTCGACGATCCGTAGACCTAGTAGGGAGAGTGATCTATGCGCGGGCGAGGAGTTTTGGAGAAAGTTTTCCAAAATTTGCCCGTGTGAATATATAGCCCGACACTGTCGGTGTGACCGAGTTGAACAACTCGGTGGCACCGAGATGCATAATGATATGATTACAGCAACTCGGTGTGACCGAAAAGTTAAAATCGTTTGCACCGAGATTGAAAACCTAGACCGACTTAGTGATCTCGGTATGACCGAAATGGAGGAATCGGTCAGACCGAAAATAACAAAGAAGTTTTGGAAGTTTAAGTCTATGACGAATCGGGGACTCCAAGTGCTCCTCACACAGAGTGGTTCGAATCTGACTTGATCAAATTTTGTGATGTAGCATGAATAGAGTTTGAGACGAGAAAAGCATAGATAGCTAGGTAAGGTTCTTAGGCATTCTTGTCCATCCACTTGGCCAAAGAAAGAGAATCCAAACAATCAAAACAACAACTGGATGTCCTTGAATGAGTAAAATATGCAACCAACATGCTCACACAATAAAATGACAAATGAAGTATGTGACAAAACATGCACAACCAATTCTAGCATCTATCAAACAATTGGCGATGGCTAGGTCATCTATATATGAGTATATTGACTTAGGAGTCAAATGAGAACAACTGATCATAGGTCATACTCATCGTTTAAGCTCAAGTGGGGTTACCACTTTTACATAAAGCATTTATGTGTTCACATCATTAGAGTTGCTTTGACTCAATTTTTAGAGTTAAGCTCCCCCTATATGTGAGATCCCCCCATAGAGGGATAAACTAACCCTGGGTTTTGTCGATGATGACTTCATGTAGGTGTTGAAGATGTGGATGCTCAATGTTGATGTAGATCTTTTGGAGCAATCCTTTGGAGTGAGTTGCACTTTCAATACCTACATGGGTTAGTCCCACAAGGAACAAACAAGAATATCCATAGACATAGAGTGATGCACACACAAAATGATGTCCATGTAAAATTTAGGTTACCTTGTCACTTGCCTTACCAACATGAGGGTTTTTTGACTCCTTGAACTAGTGCAAGATATGGAAGTTGATTGCACTTGTCTTTGCCATAATGATATGAGTGAAAAATGTTGGCGGAGTCACCATCAAGAACTCTCTAATTCTTCTTCTTCGGGATCCACATCATCTTGATGGGATTCCTTGGTGTAGTAGTTGTGCTTGATGAAGTAGAACTTGATGTAGTCTTGGGAGCCCACTTGACCAAGGCCTTAGGTGCTTCTTCAAATGCATCAATCTCCTCTTGAAGCTTGTCCTTGCCTTTGTTCTTGTGGTCTTGTGGTGGAAGATCATCTTGTGTTTGTGTTCCCTTGAAGGAAGTAGGATCATACTTCTCTTGTTGAGGAACAAACTTCGTCTTGGGGTATTGATCTTCTTCCCACTCAACTCCATTGGCATTGAACTTTCGCTCAAAACCAACACCTTGATTCTTCCGGTGCCTTCCTTGCTTGCGTACAATTTCCTCAAATTGCTTACTCCCGGCAAGGCTCTTGTATACACCTTTCTCTATAATTCCCTTCAGTAAGTTGTTCTCTTGCTCAAGTGTAACTTGGCTAAGAGAATCATTAGTGGAATCAAGAGAGCTACTAGAGGCAACAATATTGGATTTAGCATTGTTATTGTTACTATTAGAAGAAGAATCTTTCTTGTTCTTGTTGCTAGACTTGACTTGAGGCATGTAAGTAGATAAGAGTAAACGCTTGGCAATATAAGAAGAACTTTTCTTACGGAGATCATCATTGATCGCTTTTAGGAACTCATGCTCTTGCTCAAGATTGAGCTTTTCAAAGCGTAACTTTTCATGAGCCCTTAAAAGTTCTCGATGATCTTCGAAGATAGTTTCATGAGCTAACTTAAGAGTGTTTAGTTCTTTAGTTAGACGCTCAATCTTCTCCTTATCATTGTCATTCGTTTCATCTTGATTAGCATGATTAATTGACGTTTCATCATAGTATTCATCACTAGAGTTATCAATAAGTAAATCATCATCACCTAGCAAGTCATCTTCATCACTATTAAAATCAACATACTCGGGGTGTGTTACCTTAGGACCTTTGGCCATGAAGCATCTTCCAATTCCTTCATTTGGTGATTCAAATATGTCGTAGGAGTTGGTTGACACAAGTGCTAAACCGGCAAAACCTTCATCTTGAGTGTATTCGGAGTCGGAGTGATAGCTTCTCTCGGAGTGATTGTCGGAGTCGGAGTCGGATACCCATTCACCAACATGAGCTTGATGTCTTCGTTTTGTGTAGCTCTTTGATGACTTATCCTTCCTTTCCGAATCCTTGCTTCTCCGTGAGGGTCTTCGTTCATAACGATCATCTCTACTCCTTCTCTCTCTTGGTGGTGATTCTTCTCTTCTACTTCTTCTCTTGGGAGAAACTTCTCTTCTTTTGTAGGGTGCCGTACACTCACTGGAATAGTGTCCGGGTCTTCCACAATTGTAGCAATTGCGCTCTCTACTAGAAGATCTTTTGTCATTGTAGGACCTTGACTTGGAGCTTCTTTCTTTGCTTCTACTCTTGTAGAATTTGTTGAAGTTTTTCACCATTAAGCTCAATTCTTCATTGAAGGTTTGTTTCTCACTTGATGATGTGGGGGCTTCACATGAGGCTTTGTAAGCACCACTTGACTTGTTGTGAAGTTCCTCCTTATCCTTGAGTGACATCTCATGAGCAACAATTCTTCCAATGACTTCCGTTGGCTTGAGATCTTTGTAATTTGGCATCATTTGGATCAATGTGCACATGGTATCATATTTTCCATCCAATGCTCTTAGGATCTTCTTGATGATGAATCTGTCAGTCATTTCTTCACTTCCTAAGCCGGCAATCTCATTTGTGATAAGAGCAAGCCTAGAGTACATTTCAGCGACACCTTCACCATCCTTCATTTTGAACTTGTCAAGCTGACTTTGGAGAACATCCAACTTAGATTCCTTGACGGAGTCGGTACCTTAATGCATATCAATCAAAGTATCCCAAATTTCCTTTGCATTCTCAAGACGGTTGATTTTGTTGAATTCTTCGGGGCACAAGCCATTCAAGAGGATATCACAAGCTTGAGCGTTGTATTGCAACATCTTCAACTCTTTCGCACTAGCTTCACGGTTCAGTTCTCTCCCATCAAAGAATTCACCTTGCAAACCAATACACACAATAGCCCAAACGGCGGGGTTATGTCCGAGAATATGCATTTTCATCTTATGCTTCCAACTAGCAAAATTAGTGCCATCAAAGTAAGGACCTCTACGGTGATAGTTTCCCTCGCTAGACGCCATACTCTCCTAGGTTGTGAAACCAAGGCTATGACCACCAAAAGCTATGGAAATCAAAGCAAATGGAGACCGAAGCTCTGATACCACTTGTAGGACCTTGAAGTATGTCTAGAGGGGGGTGATCAGACTACTTGACCAATTAAAAGCTATGCATTTTCCCAATTTTAGACTTTGGCAGATTTTAGCTAACTTTGAACAATTCAAGCAATCGTCACGCAATTCAAGCAAGCATGCAAAGAGTATATAGGCAGCGGAAAATAAATCATGCAACTTGCAAGAATGTAAAGGGAAGGGTTTGGAGGATTCAAACGCAATTGGAGACACGAATGTTTTTGTCGTGGTTCCGATAGGTGGTGCTATCATACATCCACGTTGATGGAGACTTCAACCCACGAGGGTAGCAGTTCTTGAGTCCACGGAGGGCTCCACCCACGAAGGGTACACGAAGAAGCAACCTTGTCTATCCCACCATGGCCGTCGCCCACGAAGGACTTGCCTCACTAGCGGAAGATCTTCACGAAGTAGGCGATCTTCTTGCCCTTACAAACTCCTTGGTTCAACTCCACAATCTTGTCGGAGGCTCCCAAGTGACACTTAGCCAATCTAGGAGACACCACTCTCCCAGAAGTAACAAATGGTGTGTTGATGATGAACTCCTTGCTCTTGTGCTTCAAATGATAGTCTCCCCAACACTCAACTCTCTCTCACAGGATTTGGATTTGGAGGAAAGAAGATTTGAGTGGAAAGCAACTTGGGGAAGGCTAGAGATCAAGATTCATATGGTTGGAATGGAATATCTTGGCCTCAACACATGAGTAGGTGGTTCTCTCTCAGAACTGGTGAGTTGGAAGTGTAGGTTTGTTCTGATGGCTCTCTCCACGAATGAAGAGGAGGTGGAGGGGTATATATAGCCTCCACACAAAATCTAACCGTTACACACAATTTACCAAACTCGGTGGGACCAAATCATAAAACTCGGTCAGACCGATTTAGTAAACCTAGTGACCATTAGGGTTTTCTGTGGGACTGACATGCAACTCGGTAGAACCGATATGGTTAGGGTTAGGACATAACGTAATCTCGGTGAGACCGGTTACACAAACTCGGTGAGACCGATTTTGGTAATTAGCTAACCAGAGAGATGGTCAGGTAAACTCGGTGGGACCGATTCGCTCTTTTCGGTGAGACCGAAATGTTACGAAAGGGAAACAGAGAGTTTACATTGCAATCTCAGTGGGACCGATCGCTCACTTTGGTTAGACCGAAACATTACGAAGGGAAACAGAGAGATTACAATCCCATGTCGATGAGACCAAGATCCCTATCGGTGAGACCGATTTGCCTAGGGTTTGTGGCAGTGGCTATTACATTTGAACTCGGTGGCGCCGGATAGAAAGAATCGGTAGGGCCGAGTTTGACTTTAGGTTTAGGTCATATGTGGATGTGAGAAAGTAGTTGAGGGTTTTGGAGCATATCACTAAGCACATGAAGCAAGAGGCTCATTAAGCAACACCTCATCCCTCCTTGATAGTATTGGCTTTTCCTATAGACTCAATGTGATCTTGGATCACTAAAATGTAAAATGTAGATTCTTGAGATTTTGAGCTTGAGCCAATCCTTTGTCCTTAATATTTTGAGGGATCCACTTTCATCATCCATGCCATGCCATTCATTGAGCTTTCTTGAAATATTTGTCTTGGAATAGCATTAGCTCAATGAGCTATATGTTGTTATGAATTACCAAAACCACCTAGGGATAGTTGCACTTTCAGGCATCCAGTGGTTAGGCATGAGTATGATGGGCTCGCGTTTCTATGTGCGCGTTCGTGCCGCCTCATGGATGTGTGAGTCGCGTGGATCATGTTCACTTTTTTAACCTCTGGCGTTAATTTTTTCTGTCCTTCAGTGTTCGGCTGGAGGGGTTCGTCCTCGTCTTCACTTGGTGTTTCCCTTTTCTTGTGTTCGACATTTAATTTGTCGGCCTGCTTGAAGACCTAGCACTCTATGTGCGTGTGGTTTGCAGGCTTGTCAGGGGTGCCATGAATTTGGCATAGTCTATCTAGGACTCTATTCAGACCGGACAGTCCCTCTTTGCTGCCTTTAGGTGGCTTGTTTTGCTGATTAAGTTGAGAGCCCCTGAATTCGGCATTAACCGTCGTGTTATCCGGGCTCTCTTCCTTGTTTTGGCATTTGTTTTTATGACACCGTGGCTTCCCGTTGCCATCCCTTATTTCGGATGTGCTGGGGTCCCTGGTGCCTTTACGGGCTAGCCAGCTATCTTCTCCCACGCAAAAGCGGGTCATAAGGCTTGTTAGGGCTGCCATTGTCCTTGGTTTTTCTTGGCCAAGGTGTCTGGCGAGCCACTCGTCATGGATGCTGTGTTTGAATGCCGCTAAGGCTTCGGCATCCAGACAATCAACAATTTGATTCTTTTTAGTGAGGAATCTGTTCCAAAACTTACGGGCGGATTCTCCGGGTTATTGGACTATGTGACTTAAGTCGTCAGCATCCGGAGGCCGGACATAGGTCCCTTGAAAGTTGGCCCTGAAGGCATCCTCGAGTTCCTCCCAGCTCCCAATTGAATTTTCGGGGAGGCCTTCCAACCAGTGACGAGCTGGTCCCTTTAGTTTGAGGGGGAGGTATTTGATGGCGTGAAGGTCATCCCCGCGAGCCATATGTATGTGCAGGATATAGTCCTCGATCCGCATCATTGGAGTGCTGCTGTGCCGTCAGATGCCTCTATGTTCACAGGTTTAAAGCCCTGTGGAAATTCATGGTCCAGTACTTCGTCGGTAAAGCACAGGGGGTGAGCAGCCCCTCTGTATCTGGACGTGGTGTGGCATGTCGTCGGCTGTTGTGTGTCCGGTCTTTATTCCGGACTGTTAGTCGATTGGCGTAATCGTTTTGGCGACCATAGTCCTTCTCCTAGGTGCGTCCTTTGGATCCATAAATGGACCTGGCCGCTCCCGCTTTCTTATTCAGGTGTTCCTGTGAATCGGTGGCCACTTTGTTGCGGTTATGAAGTGGTACAGCTTCGTCGTCAAATTCCGGCAGTAGCTTGCGTTTTGGATAGCTCTTTGTATGGCGATCATCGCCGTATCTTCCTTCAGTGTCTAGCACTTTATTCCATCTGCAGTTGAGCGTTTCCTGTGCGGCCTTGAGCTGTTGTTTCTGCTTCTTTAGACTTCTTGCGGTGGCCATAAGCTTTCTGTGGAGGTTATCTCGTTCCAAGTGTTTTTCCGGGATTGCATCATTGTCCGGACTGTTTTCCCGTGCTGGTTCATTTTGGTGACCTCGTTCGTCGGGACTATTGTCCTCGGGCGTCTGCTCCGAACTATGTTCTGGGTGACCTGGTTCGTCCTGCTCCATCGCTGGGTCCGTATGGTCGTTGTTGCCTTTGGAATTGGTTGTAGTATCGATCTTTCTGGCGCTCTTGTCACTATTTTTAATGTTGCTGGACTTAGAACGGCGTCTGCGCCATCGTTTTGGCTTTTGTCCGGGGGGTTTTATCGTCCGGATTGTCGCCTTTGTCCTCTTTGGGCGTATCCACCATGTATACATCATGTGATGATGGGGAAGTCTGACGCCCCGTAGATTCCGCATCTTCTCCTGCATCGTTGTCCATATCGTCGATGTCTTCCGAGCCGAAGTCAGGCACGTCGGTTAAATCATCGACCGTGGCTATGAAGTGGGTGGTGGGTGGGGGACGAATTTCTTCATCGCCTGCTTCCCACTCGAACAGGACGTAGTTTGGCCCAGAAATTTCCGTCAAAGAGAGAGTTTTCAACGAGTTCAGCATGTCGCCAAAGAGCGAGTGCCGAAAAATGTCTGCGGCGGTGAACCCCATCACCGGAGCCCAACCTGGCTCGACCGGCTCGGGAGTGTGCGGACCAGACTCAGCATCCGGATACGAATCCGGGGGTCCATAGTAATAGGCCACCACAGAGGTAAGGCCCATGTTTGTCTCCAACGCCGATGAGTGCGTGACCTGCGGGGCGGGGTCCAGCCCTCCATCCTTAGGCAACGCAGCCTGCTCCAGATTTAGGTCCGAGGCTAATGCGGGGGTGACACCCCGAGTTTTGTCCGACAGCAGGTCTAAGCCATGCTCGTCATGACTGTCTGGTATCGTGTTATTGGCGACGGTTGAAGGAGCCATCGAGCCCAGCAGCGACAACATAGAGGAACTCTCAATGAAAGCACCAATATCGGTGTCAAAACCGGCGGATCTCGGGTAGGGGGTCCCGATCTGTGCGTCCAAGCTGACGGTTACAAGAAGTAAGGGACACGGGTGTTTACCCAGGTTCGGGCCCTCTCGATGGAGGTAAAACCCTACTTCCTGCTTGATTAATATTGATGATATGGGTAGTACAAGAGTAGATCTACCACGAGATCGTAGAGGCTAAACCCTAAGAGCTAGCCTATGATGGTATGATTGTAATTGTGATTGGCCTTCTAAGGACCAACCTCTCCGGTTTATATAGACACCGGAGAGGGCTAGGGTTTACACGGAGTCGGTTACAAGGAAGGAAATATAATATCCGGATCGCCAAGCTTGCCTTCCACGCCAAGGAAAGTCCCATCCGGACACAGGCCGAAGTCTTGAGTCTTGTATCTTCACGCTTCAATAGTCCGGACGTTGTACACAGTCCGGCTGTCCGGATATCCCCTAATCCAGGACTCCCTCAACCGTTGCCTCTCCTTTTTTGTGATGTTCCATGAAATTGCCACATACATCTTGTACTTTTTCATTGTGTAACCCTATCTGCAAGTTGACACAGCTAATTTTAGACATCTCTACATGATAATACATTGCATATCCCTTGCGCATATTTAAACCACCAATGAATGATTGTGTGCCTAGCATAAACTAGCCATGACTCTGTGTGCTGGACTAGCAGGCACTCTAAGGGAGCCTAATGTAGTGCACTGGAATTCGTACATGCCACCTATGATTTTATGTAATGTACTACCTCTGTTAATAAATATATGTCTTTGTAGAGATTCCAGTATGGACCACATACAGATGTATATAGATGCATTTTCGAGTGTAGATTCACTCATTTTGCTCTGTATGTAGCCTATAGTGGAATCTCTAGGAAGACTTATATTTAGGAGGTAGTATCATGTATGACATCTACATATCTAATTTAGCAGCCAGTAGTACAAATAATTGTCTGCACAAAGGGATTAGTGGTCGAAAATCCTGGCAAAGCACGCTGGCAGGCACAAAACAATACAAGAGAGAGAGACGCACTTACAAGATCATAGCAATACCTCAGTCCAGGATCTTGGTTGGCCAAGCTGTTAGATCCAGAAGAAACATCGTCCTTGTAGTTTTTACCAGCTGCATAACATGTAACAGCGACCTGTTAGTATATTTTAAATACATCGGGGCAGGTGATGCTGGACGGGTTTAAAGGTGACAAGTACCTAGGCCGTGGCGGGTGCTTGGCATCTTGCCAGACAGTGGGAATCAGGTTAGAAACATCAAGGGTGATGACGCTGCTCTAGCTGTCGGGGTCCCGTAAGGAGATCTAGAACCTGCGAGTAGGGTGTTTGTGGAGCGGCTCCGGCAGGGTGGACTATGGTGTGGGCTAAGCGGATCTGAGGCCGTGGACGAGGGCGTCAGTGAAGCTGCTCCGGTGGTTGGGTTCAGGATGTTGTCAACGATGCGGATCTGCGGCCATGGACGATGCGTCAAAAGCTGCTCCGATAGGTTGGACGAGGGTGTGATGAAGCAGATCTGAGGCCATGGACTTGTGAGTTGGCAAAGCGGCCCCGGTAGGGTTGTGAATGGCATAGGCGAAGCTACTCCGGTAGGGTTGACGATGGTGTCGACAAGCGGCTCCGGTAGGGTTGAGGAAGGTGTCGGCGAAGAGGATCAGAGCTCATCGACGGGGCGTCGGTGGGACGGCTCCGGGTGGTGTGTGATACGTCTCCAACGTATCTATACTTTTTTATTGTTCCATGCTATTATATTATCCATCTAGGATGTTTTATATGCATTTATATGTTATTTTATATGATTTTTGGGACTAACCTATTAACCTAGAGCCCAGTGCCAGTTTCTATTTTTTCCTTGTTTTTTGAGTTTTACAGAAACGGAATACCAAACGGAGTCCAATTGACCTGCCAATTTTTGTGGATTTTTTTATGGACCAAAAGAAGCCCCCGAAGTAAAAGAGTTGGGCCAGAAGAATCCCGAGCCGTCCAAGAGGGTGGAGGGCGCGCCCTACCCCCCTGGGCGCGTCCCCCTATCTCGTCGACGACTCGGAGACCCCCCCCCCCTGACGTGAGACCGACGCCAAAAATTCATGTAAATACAGAAACCCCCAGAAAGAAACCTAGATCGGGAGTTCCACCGCCGCAAGCCTCTGTAGCCACCAAAAACCAATCGAGACCCTGTTCCAGCACCCTACCGGAGGGGGATCCATCACCGGTGGCCATCTTGATCATCCCGGCGCTCTCCATGACAAGGAGGGAGTAGTTCACCCTCGGGGCTGAGGGTATGTACCAGTAGCTATGTGTTCGATCTCTCTCTCTCTCTCGTGTTCTTGATTTGGCATGATCTTTATGTATCGCGCGCTTTGCCATTATAGTTGGATCTTATGATGTTTCTCCCCCTCAATCTCTTGTAATGGATTGAGTTTTCCCTTTGAAGTTATCTTATCGGATTGAGTCTTTAAGGATTTGAGAACACTTGATGTATATCTTGCATGTACTTATCTGTCGTGACAACGTGATATTCACGTGATCTACTTGATGTATGTTTTGGTGATCAACTTCCGGGTTAAGTGACCTTGTGAACCTATGCATAATGGTTGGCACATGTTTTTGTCTTGACACTCCGGTAGAAACTTTGGGGCACTCTTTGAAGTTCTTTGTGTTGGTTGAATAGATGAATCTGAGATTGTGTGATGCATATCGTATAATCATACCCGCAGATACTTGTGGTGACATTGGAGTATCTAGGTGACATTAGGGTTTTGGGTATTTGTGTCGTAAGGTGTTATTCTAGTATGAACTCTAGGATAGATTGAACGGAAAGAATAGCTTCGTGTTATTTTACTACAGACTCTTCAATAGATTGATCAGAAAGGATAACTTTGAGGTGGTTTCGTACCCTACAATAATCTCTTTGTTTGTTCTCCGCTATTAGTGACTTTGGAGTCACTCTTTGTTGCATGTTGAGGGATAGTTGTATGATCCAATTATGTTATCCTTGTTGAGAGAACTTGCACTAGTGAAAGTATGAACCCTAGGCCTTGTTTCAACGCATTGCAATACTGTTTTCGCTCACTTTTATCATTGGTTACCTTTCTATTTTTATAATTTCAGATTATAAAAACCTATATATACTATCCATATTGCACTTCTATCACCATCTCTTTGCCTAACTAGTGCACCTATACAATTTACCATTTTATTGAGTGTGTTGGGGACACAAGAGACTCTTTGTTATTTGGTTGCAGGGTTGTTTGAGAGAGACCATCTTCATCCTACGCCTCCCACGGATTGATAAACCTTTTGTCATCCACTTGAGGGAAATTTGCTACTGTCGTACAATTTGCTACTGTCGTACAAACCTCTGCACTTCGAGGCCCAACAATGTCTACAAGACGAAGGTTGTGTAGTAGACATCAAGCTCTTTTCTGGCGCCATTGCCGGGGAGGCTAGGTAAGCGGCATTAACACCCCGTCAAGTAAGCTCTTTTCTGGCGTCGTTGCCGGGGAGGTTAGTGCTTGAAGGTATATCTTTATATCTTGCAATCGAATCTTTTTGTTTCTTGTTTTATCACTAGTTTAGTTTATAAAAGAAAATTTCAAAAAAATGGAATTGAGAGTGCCTCATATGCTTCATCTTTTAATATCTTTCGTGAAAATGATGGAAAGGAAAATTGTGCTCAAGTGTTAGAAGAAGAATGCATTAAACTTACTAAATATTTGAATGATGAGCATGATTGCAATGTTGTTAGTATGAATTCTATGAATATCCATGATACTAATAATTTGCAAAGCCCCAAGCTTGGGGATGCTATGTTTGATGAAGATGATATTTTTTTGTCCAACAAGTTTTGATGAGCAAATTTACTATGATGAAAGCATGCCTCCTATCTATGATGATTATTGTGATGACATGTATGCTATAAAGAATAATGATAACCATGAAACTTGTCATCTTGATTTTAATTTTCAATCACATCATAGTTATTTTGTTGAGTTTGCTCCCACAACCATTCATGAGAATAAATTTGCTTATGTGGAGAGTAATAAAATTTCTATGCTTGTGCATCATGAGAATAATACTTTATGTGATGGTTATATTTTTGAATTCATTCATGATGCTACTGAAAATTATTATGAGGGAGGAATATATGCTTGTAGGAATTGCAATAATATCAAGTTTCCTCTCTATGTGCTTAAAATCTTGAAGTTATGCTTGTTTTGCTTTCCTATGCTAGTTGATTCTTGTTCCCATAAATTGTTTGCTCATAAAATCCCTATGCATAGGAAGTGGGTTAGACTTAAATGTGCTAGTCATATTCTTCATGATGCTCTCTTTATGTTTCGATTCTTATCTTTTATGTGAGCATCATTGAAATCATCATGCCTAGCTAGGGGCGTTAAACGTTAGCGCTTGTTGGGAGGCAACCCAATTTTATTTTTGTTCTTTGCCTTTTGCTCCGGTTTAGTAATAAATAATCTATCTAGCCTCTGGTTAGATGTGATTTTATATTTTAATTAGTGTTTGTGCCAAGTAGAACCAATAGGATCCTCTTGGGTGATAGTTGTTTGATCTTGCTGAAAAAGACAGAAACTTTGTGCTCACAAAAATAATTGTTAAAATTCACCAAAACATGATAAAATGCTAATTATTTTTGCAGAAGATCAATACACAAACTATCCAGTTTTTCCTAGTTTTTCAGTATTTTTGGAGTTCCATAAGTATTCTAACAAATCAGATTACTACAGACTGTTCTGTTTTTGACAGTGTTTTCTGTGTGTTGTTTGCTTATTCTGATGAATCTATGAGTAGTATCGGAGGGTATGAACCATAGAGAAGTTAGAATACAGTAGATATTACACCATTACGAGTTTAGAATGAGTTCACAACAATACCTAAGTGGTGGTCTTATTTTCTTATACTAAGGGAGCTTACGAGTTTTCTCTTGAGTTTTGTGTTGTGAAGTTTTCAAGTTTTGGGTAAAGATTCGGTGGACTATGGAATAAGGAGTGGCAAGAGCCTAAGCTTGGAGATTCCCAAGGCACCCCAAGGTAATATTCAACCTCTTTCGTCTTCGTTCATCGGTAACCTTACTTGGAGCTATATTTTTATTCACTAGAAGACATGTGTTTTGCTTGGAGCGTCATTTTATTTTCTTTTATTTTTCTTGCTGTTTGAATAAAATACCAATATCTGAAATTCTTAATTGTTAGAGACTCTTCACATAGTTACATAATTATTCAACTACTCATTGATCTTCACTTATATCTTTCAGAGTAGTTTGTCGTTTGCTCTAGTGCTTCACTTATAGCTTTTAGAGCATGGTGGTGGTTTTATTTTGAAGAAATTGATGAACTCTCATGCTTCACTTATATTATTTTGAGAGTCTTAAACAACATGGTAATTTTCTTTGGTTACAAATTTAGTCCTAATATGATGGGCATCCAAGAGGGATATATAAAGACTTTCATATAAAATGCATTGCATCTTATGTGAAGTTTGATTCCTTATGATTGTTTTGAGACATGAGGATGGTGATATTAGAGTCATGCTAGTGAGTAGTTGTGAATTTGAGAAATACTTGTGTTAAGGTTTGTAAGTCCCGTAGCATGCACGTATGGTGAATCGTTATGTAACGAAGTTGGAGCATGAGATATTTTTTTTATTGTCTTCCTTATGAGTGGCGGTCGGGGACGAGCGATGGTCTTTTCCTACCAATCTATACCCCTAGGAGCATGCGCGTAGTACTTTGTTTTGATGACTAATAAATTTTTGCAATAAGTATGTGCGTTTTTTTATGACTAATGTTGAGTCCATGGATTATACGCACTCTCACCTTTCCGCCATTGCTAGCCTCCCTAGTACCGCGCAACTTTCACGGTACCATAAACCCACCACATATCCTTCCTCAAAACAGCCACCATACCTACCTATCATGGCATTTCCATAGCCATTCCGAGATATATTGCGATGCAACTTTCCACCGTTCCGTTTATTATGACACGTTCCATCATTGTCATATTGCTTTGCACGATCATGTAGTTGACATCGTATTTGTGGCAAAGCCACCATTAATAATTCTTTCATACATGTCACTCATGAGTCATTGCACATCCCGGTACACCGCCGGAGGCATTCATATAGAGTCATATTTTTGTTCTAGTATCGAGTTGTAATTTTTTGAGTTGTAAGTAAATAGAAGTGTGATGATCTTCATTATTAGAGCATTGTCCCATATGAGGAAATAAAAAAAGGGGGGAGAAATGCCAAATAAAAAAAGAGAGAAGGCCAAAAAAGAAAAAAAAAGAGAGAAGGGCCAATGCTACTATCCTTTTACCACACTTGTGCTTCAAAGTAGCACCATAAACTTCATGATAGAGAGTCTCCTATGTTGTCACTTCCATATACTAGTGGGAATTTTACATTATAGAACTTGGCTTGTATATTCCAACGATGGGCTTCCTCAAATGCCCTAGGTCTTCATGAGAAGCAAGTTGGATGCACACCCACTTAGTTTATTTTTGAGCTTTCATACACTTATAGCTCTAGTGCATCCGTTGCATGGCATTCCCTACTCGCTCACATTGATATCTATTGATGGGCATCTTCATAGCCTGTTGATATGCCTAGTTGATGTGAGACTATCTCCCTCTTTTTCTCTTCTCCACAACCACCTTCTATTCCACCTATAGTGCTATGTCCATGGCTCACGCTCATGTATTGCGTAAAAGTTGAAAAGTTTTGAGAATGTCTAAAGTATGAAACAATTGCTTGGCTTGTCATCGGGGTTGTGCATGATTTGAGTATTTTGTGTGATGAAGATGGAGCATAGCCAGACTATATGATTTTGTAGTGATAAGCTTTCTTTGGCCATGTTATTTTGAGAAGACATAATTGCCTTGTTAGTATCCTTGAAGTATTATTATTTTTATGTCAATATTAAACTTTTGTTTTGAATCTTATGGATGTGAATATTCTTGCCACAATAAAGAGAATTACATGGATATATATGTTAGGTAGCATTCCACATCAAAAATTCTGTTTTTATCATTTACCTACTCGAGGACGAGCAGGAATTAAGCCTAGGGATGCTTGATACGTCTCCAACGTATCTATAATTTTTGATTGTTCCCTGCAATTATATTATCCATCTAGGATGTTTTATATGCATTTATATGCTATTTTATATGATGTTTGGGACTAACCTATTAACCTAGAGCCCAGTGCCAGTTTCTGTTTTTTCCTTGTTTTTGAGTTTTACAGAAAAGGAATACCAAACGGAGTCCAATTGACCTGCCAATTTTTGTGGATTTTTTATTGACCAAAAGAAGCCCCTGGAGTAAAAGAGTTGGGGCAGAAGTATCCCGAGTCGTCCACGAGGGTGGAGGGCGCGCCCTACCCCCTGGGCGCGTCCCCCAATCTCGTGAACAACTCAGAGACCCCCTGGCGTGCGACCGACGCCAAAAATTCCTATAAATACAGAAACCACCAGACAGAAACCTATATCGGGAGTTCAGCCGCCGCAAGCCTCTGTAGCCACCAAAAACTAATCGGGGCCCTATTCCGGCACCAAGCCGGAGGGGGGATCCATCACTGTTGGCCATCTTCATCCTCCCGGCGCTCTCCATGACGAGGAGGGAGTAGTTCACCCTCGGGGCTGAGGGTATGTACCAGTAGCTATGTGTTTGATCTCTCTCTCTCTCTCTCTCTCTCTCTCTCTCTCTCTCTCTCTCTCTCTCTCTCTCGTGTTGTTGATTTGGCACGACCTTGACGTATCGCGAGCTTTCCCATTATAGTTGGATCTTATGATGTTTCTCCCCCTCTATCTCTTGTAATGGATTGAGTTTTCCCTTTGAATTTATCTTATCGGATTGAGTCTTTAAGGATTTGAGAACACTTGATGTATGTCTTGCATGTGCTTATCTGTGGTGACAATGGGATATTCACGTCATCTACTTGATGTATGTTTTGGTGATCAACTTGCGAGTTCCGTAAACTCGTGAACTTATGCATAGGGGTTGGCACACGTTTTTGTCTTGACTCTGCGGTAGAAACTTTGGGGCACTCTTTGAAGTTCTTTGTGTTGGTTGAATAGATGAATCTGAGATTGTGTGATGCATATCGTACAATCATACCCATGGATACTTGTGGTGACATTGGAGTATCTAGGTGACATTAGGGTTTTGGTTGATTTGTATCTGAAGGTTTTATTCTAGTACGAACTCTAGGATAGATAGAACGGAATGAATAGATTCGTGTTATTTTACTACAGACTCTTGAATAGATCGATCAGAAAGGATTACTTTGAGGTGGTTTCATACCCTACAATAATCTCTTCGTTTGTTCTCCGCTATTAGTGACTTTGGAGTGACACTTTCTTGCATGTTGAGTGATAGTTGTATGATCCAATTATGTTTTCCTTGTTGAGAGAACTTGCACTAGTGAAAGTATGAACCCTAGGCCTTGTTTCAACGCATTGCAATACCATTTTCGCTCACTTTTATCATTATTTACCTTTCTGTTTTTATAATTTCAGATTATAAAAACCTATATCTACCATTTATATTGCACTTGTATCACCATCTCTTCGCTGAACTAGTGCACCTATACAATTTACCAATGTATTGGGTGTGTTGGGGACACAAGAGGCTCTTTGTTATTTGGTTGTAGGGTTGTTTGAGAGGGACCATCTTCATCCTACGCCTCCCACGGATTGATTATCCTTAGGTCATCCACTTGGGGGAAATTTTCTACTGTCCTACAAACCTCTGCACTTGGAGTCCCAGCAACGTCTACAAGAAGAAGGTTGTGTAGTAGACATCAGTGTGGACGAAGCGTCTCCGGTGGGGAGTACGAAGGAGCCGCTGCAGATGCGCTGCGGTTGACGAGAGTACCGATGAAGCAGATCCGGCGCCATGCAGAAGGCCGACACTGAATGGGTTGTGCTACAGTGGTGGATCAGCAGTCTACTTGTTTCTAGGGGTGGGAGGGGTAGCTGCGGCCGTAGAAGCAGATCCGGCGAGGTGGACGCCGCTGGCAGTGAATGGGCTCTGGTACGCTGGTGGATGAGCAGTCTAGGGTTTTGAGAGGGGAGGGTGTCGGTGTACTAGAGTAGGGGTACCCTAGTATCCCGAACTTGTGCACGGGCAGTTGCAGCACCCCGCGGCAAGGCTTGCCGGGTGACCGCCAAGGTCCTCCGTGGTTCCTTTGGAGCCATTCAAGAACAAAGTATTCAAGACAAGGAGACAAGGCCCCGGCAAGAGGAGCCTGCCGGGAAGGCCAACCAAGGCCCCTAGGAGACAAGGCCCCGGCAAGAGGAGCTTGCCGGGAAGGCCCGGTGAGCGACAAGCTTCCGGACGCGACAAGGCAACGACCGCGGCAAGGCGCTTCCCGTGGCAGACTACCACTCTGTTCATGCGCTCCAGCACATCCACCAACGATGTCGCTCGACCTTTCGGTAGCGCCGCTGGCGAGAGAGGTCAGGCCAACGGAGCGCGGTGGCAAGCGGCGCTTACAAGATTGCCATCGTGGCAAGCGGTGGCGTCCCTGACGGTCCCTGTTTGCACTGTTTGGGCGACGTAGACGGGCATTTAATGCCTTTGTCCCCGCCGTCGTGGTTAGGTATGATACATCTGTACAAGTAGTTGTACCAACCGCACTTCCTTTTCCATTTTTCCCTTGTCTCGTTGCCACCTGTCGGAGACCCTTGAGCATATAAAAGGAGGCCCATGCTAGCGTAGGGAAGGGTTCAAAGGTTGAAGCCGAAAACACTCACGCTAGGTCTCGTTAGCAGCTGGAGTGTCTTTGAGCACTCAGCGCCCCTAGCAAGAACTCAATACACTCAAACATGCAGCAGTAGGAGTGTTATCTCTCGGAGAGCTCTGAAGCTGGGTAAACTGCTCGTGTGCTTCGCCCGATCTGCTCTTCGGCGACCTCCGCCCCCGCCAACCGGAAGGGGCTCGGTCCGCCGTCCCATAGGTGTTTGTGGGTCAGATCAGCTTCCCCGACATCTTTGGCGCGCCAGGTAGGGGGCGTCGAGATTGTGTGAACCTGATCCGGCGTTCACACGAGCTAGATCTTCATCGTCTTCATCGACATGCCACCGAAGAAGAAGGCTTCAGCGGCAGCGGAGCCGTCCACGTCGATCCCACCACCACCGGAGCAAACGGGTGGTGGGGTAGACGCCAGCGGAAGAACGGGCGTCGACGAGGGAGCCCACGGTGCTGCCAGGTCCAAGGACAAGGCTGCGCACCTCGGCATCCAGACACGCACCGCGCCCATCTCGGAGGCGCGGGACCGGCACAGCGTCATGGTATTCACAGTACCATACGCCGTTGGATCAAGATCGAGCTGGTGGATCTCGGGTCCTCAAGACCAGCATGCACGCCAACATGCTTTGCACGAAGCGAGGCACGGTCGCTGGGCGGGATATGCTCCTTCTAACATCGTTAGAAGTCCGAGCATATCCCGCTCCTCGCGTCGTTCGCCACTGCCGCCCACCACTCCAGCAGAAGCTTTGGTGAGAGCTCAACTGCTCCTAGATTACCCTCCAACAGCCGACAAGGTCGATGAATGGAGGGCCACCATTCAGAGTCTCATCGGCTTTGCCAACGGCGACACTCCACGGCAGCCGAATACATCGCTGCCGCGGCAGGACTACCAACCACAAGCCGGTGGTGACGAAACCGGTGGGGGTGCAACCACCATGCACTCTCCACCCCGAAGGCCAAGATCGCCGACTCGCCGGATCCACCTCGACAGCGACTCCACCTCGTTATCGGATCCACGAGCTCGTCGCGATCAGCGCCAAGTTCTTCACGAACGACAACAAGAAGACGCTCGAACTCGCATCGAGCGCCGAAGAGAAGCGCGGCGTCAATCAGACCAGCGCACTGGGCGCTCTGTCGACATGCATGCGCCAGGGGAACCAGGCGACTTGCCGTACGCGGTAGGTTGCCCTGCGTTCACTCGTGAGTTGCGGCAAGTCCAGTGGCCCAGCAAGAAGAATTTCAAGCCAGACATACCGAGAAAATACGACGGCAAGACGCATCCGTCGGAGTTCCTCAAAGATCTACACCATCGCGGTGCAAGATGCGGGGCGGGACGACAAGATCTGGCCAACTACTTCCCGCTGGTACTCAAACCCAATGTCGATCTGGCTCATGCACTTGCCGGACAACTCCATATCTTCCTGGCGGATCTATGCCATCAGTTTGTCGGCGCCTTCACAAAGCGCCACAAACCTCATGGCTAAGAGAGCGACCTTCATCTGCTTCGCCGAAGGAAGGAGAGCCCCTATGCAAGTACATTCAGAGATTCAGCGCCGCAGTACAACACAACATCCCAGATGTCCACCCTGCGCTGTAATCAGCCCGTTCCATCGAGCGTCGCGGAACCGCAGGATGCGGAGGAGATGGCGATGTGCAAGATCAAGGACGTCGATGAGCTATATGCCCCGGCCGACAAGTGTGCGTCTTTGAGGAAGGGAGGAGACTCCCCGGAGAGAATGTAGAAGCAGGAGGATCTGATAGTGAGGAGGCTGCCCTGGCAAAGAAAAGTCAGCGGCGGAACAACAGAAAGAAGAAAGGCAAAGATGTGCTAGTCGTTGAGCAGTTCGGCAACGGAGGTGGTGCCAAGAAAGCCAAAGTTGGTAGCTCCGGCAAAGAGATTGCCGCTGGCATCAACTGCCAGGCTGTGGCGGTCGTCGACAAGCAGGACGGCACCAACAAGCAGTACTGCAAGATCCACCGCACCAAGGGCCATGACCTCCAAAGCTGCAAGAAGGTCGAGCAGCTTGTCGAGCAGCAAAAGGCTGAATACGAGCGACGCGACAAGGAGAAGGCCCAGGAAGGTGCTGGAGGAGCTAGCAAGAAACGCCCCGGCGGAGGAGGACGCCGTGGCAAGGCCAAGCAGCGGCAAGGAGACAGACCTCCCCGCGGCCGCGATAAGGATGAAGATGACGACGACGATGAAGACATGGATGATGAAGAGGCCGATGAGAAGGAGTTCCAGAAAGCCACAGAGGTCTTGTGCGTTGACGGCGGTGCTTCTCTGCATACTTCACACCGCCAACTCAAGCAGTGGATGCGGGAAGTCAATGCGGCAGAACCATCCGTCGAGTCACGCAAGCCTCTGAAATGGTCCAGCACGCCTATCATCTTTGATATTGAGGACCACCCCGATCGCATCACTGCGGTCGGGTGCTTGCCGATGTTGGTTTCACCAAATATCCGCAACCTCAAGGTCACTAAGATGCTAGTTGACGGCGGGGCCGGCTTGAACCTGATCTCCTCCGCGGTACTCCGAAACTCCAGATCCTCGATGGCGAGCTCAAGAGACCGCACATTCAAGGAATCAATCCGGGAAGGAGCAAGCCGAAGGGAAAGATCACGTTGCCGGTGACGTTTGGCAGCGAGTTGAACTTCAGGACTGAGAGGGTCACTTTTGACGTTGCCGACTTTCCATTGCCTTACAATGGGATACTTGGCCGTCCAGCACTCGCCAAGTTCATGGCAGCCTCTCATTATGCATACAACATGCTGAAGATGCCAGGCCCGATAAGTGTCATCTCCGTCCCTGGCGACAAGAAGGATGCTCTTATCTGCGCCGAGAAGATTTACCGGGAAGCAGCAGCCGCAACAGATCGCAAATCACTTGCCGCTGAAGCTCCCGGGGCGAAGAAGAAGATCAAGTCCGGTAAGAGTTCTGATGCCCACTCCGGCAAGCGCACCTCTTCGGAGTGCTGCACTACCGTCGAGGACGCACCATCGAGCTCCACCGGCAAGTGCAAGAAGAAGACGATGGCAGCTCCACCAGAGACCAAGAAGGTGTCCGCCAAGGAGGACGGCACTGGTGGTACCTTCACCATCGATGCCACTCTCGACCCTAAATAGGAAAGCGCTTCGTTGCTTTCCTGCGGTAACGTCGGCGTGTTTGTGTGGCAACCGTCGACATCCCCGTGTTCCTGTGAAAGTAATCTAGCACCATCTTGCCGCTCTGTCCTCATCGCGCGCCCGTCAAGCGTAAAGTCGAAGAAGCGCAAGTGGAGCGCCAAGAATTCATCGCAGAAGAAATCAAGAAATTGGAAGCAGCAGGCCTTGTCGAGAGTGCTCCATCCTACGTGGTTGGCCAATCCTGTAGTCGTATGCGAAGGCAAGCGGAAATGGAGGCTTTGTATCGACTTTACCGATGTTAATAAAGCTTGTCCCAAAGACCCATTTCCTTGCCGCGCATAGATCAGATTGTTGACTCCACGGCGGATGTGATTTGCTTTCATTTCTTGATGCATACTCGTGTACCATCAGATCTTCATGGCGTAAGAGGATGAGGAGAAGACCGCATTCATCACCCCATGTGGCACATACTGTTTTGTACGGATGCCTTTCGGTTTAAAGAATGCTGGTTCAACATTTGCAAGAGTAGTCCATGACGCTTTTGAGCCGCAAATACACAGAAATGTTGAAGCCTACATGGATGACATAGTTGTCAAGAGCAAGGACAAGGCGACTCTGATTCAAGATTTAGACGAGACCTTTGCAAATCTGCGCAAGATCAACCTCAAGCTTAACCCCGAGAAGTGTGTGTTTGGAGTCCCCTCCGGCAAGCTTCTCGGGTTCTTCGTGTCTCAGCGGGGAATTGAAGCCAATCCCGACAAGATCAAGGCCATTGAGCAGATTGAAGCACCAAGGCGCGTCAAGGATGTACGAAAACTTGCCGGTTGCGTAGCTGTTCTCAGCAGGTTTATCTCTAGGTCTGCTGAGCGCGCCCTGCCATTTTTCAAAAATATTGAAAAAGGCAGGTCCAATGAAATGGACTCCGGAAGCGGAGGCTGCGCTGCAGGACTTAAAGAGATACCTGTCCTCCACTCCAACACTTGTCGCACCTAAGCCACAAGAGAAGTTCCTGCTATATATAGCGGTAACCAATCAAGTGGTTAGTGCTGCGTTAGTAGCGGAGAGGGAGGCGGATGATGAGCCAGAAACCATGGCAGATGCATCCAGCGACAAGCAAGGGACTTCACCGGCAAGCTCTGGTCCTGACAAAGATGGATCTGCGCAGGCGCAAGAGAAGATGCAGAAGAGAATGGTGCAGCGCCCAGTTTACTTTGTCAGTTCCCTTCTGCAGGGGGCTAGGTCAAGGTACTCTGGTGTGCAGAAATTGCTTTTCGGCCTTCTCATGGCCTCGAGAAAGCTGCGCCATTACTTCCAAGCACGTGACATCACAGTCGTCACTCATTTTCTGCTGAAAAGGATACTGCAAAATCCAGAAGCAACAGGCAGGATTGTCGAGTGGGCACTGGAACTGTCAAGCTTTGGCCTCAAGTTTGAGAGCACTTCAACTATCCAAAGCAGAGCATTGGCAGAGTTCATAGCAGAATGGACGCCAACACAAGACAAAGAAATTCCAGAAACGAGCATCCCCGTCAAGGAAGCAAGCAAAGAGTGGCTGATGTACTTTGATGGTGCCTTCTCGCTGCAAGGCGCCGGTGCCGGCGTGCTACTTGTTGCACCCACCGGAGAGCACCTCAAGTATGTAGGCCAGATGCACTTTCCCAAGGAGCAAGCAACAAACAATACTGCTGAGTATGAAGGTTTGCTTGCCGGTCTCAGGATCGCAGCAGACCTTGGGATTAAGAAGCTCATTGTCAGGGGTGACTCACAGCTTGTCGTCCACCAAGTAAACAAGAGTTATCAGAGTCCGTTGATGGAAGCTTATGTTGATGAAGTAAGAAAGCTAGAAGAGCACTTTGACGGCCTACAGATGGAATATGTTCCAAGAGCTCAGAACGACATTGCTGATGGCCTGTCGAAGTGCGCCGCACTTAAGTTACCTGTGGAACCAGGGATCTTTGTGCTCAAACTGACTCAACCATCTGTAACACCATCAACTGGACAGAACAAGAAGAGGAAGTTGATTTCTGGTGACTATTTTCCGGCGGAACTCCCCGAAGCCGCCGCCAAGAAGGTCCCCAAGATCAACACCAAGAGTGCTGAGGAGCAGTCTGCTCCGACAAGCCCTAGGGTTTGTTTCATTAAAGCAGACGCTCCCGACAAGTTTTGCTCCGGCAAGCTTGCCGGGGAACGTCAAGCTCCGGCTGAGCCGCAGATTCTAGCCGTAGAAGTGGATGTTCCCGCAGCAGCGGATGTGCCTTTAGTCCTTGTTGTCGAGCCGCAAGCTCCAGCATGGGCATAGCAGATTGTCCATTTCCTTCAGACAGGAGAACTTCGCGAAGAGCAAGAAGAAGCGGAAAGAGTAGCCCGGCAGTCAAGTATGTACCAGTTTGTCGACAACACACTGTACAGAAGAAGACTCAACGGTGTGAAATTGAAGTGTATTCACCGGGAAGATGGACAAAAGCTGTTGGCAGAGCTACATGGAGGCATATGTGCTCACCACATTGGCGCAAGAGCACTTGCCGGCAAAGCGTTCCGGCAAGGTTTCTTTTGGCCGACAGCCCTCCAGGATGCAACTGCACAAGTAACCAAGTGTGAACCGTGCCAGTTTCATTCCAAGCAGATACACCAGCCAGCTCAAACTCTCCAGACGATCCCTTTATCCTGGCCATTTTCGGTCTGGGGGCTCGACATCCTCGGACCCTTTCCCCGAGCTGTCGGGGGCTTTGAGTACTTGTACGTTGCAATCGACAAGTTCACAAAGTGGCCGGAAGTGGAAGCAGTGAGGAAGGTGACAGCATAGTCAGCAGTCAAGTTCTTCAGGTCGATTGTTTGCCGTTTCGGGATTCCTAACAGGATCATCACCGACAACGGCATGCAATTCACGAGCCGCACCTTCATGCAGTACGTCCAAGATCTTGGCGCCAAGGTCTGCTTCGCTTCTGTTGCTCATCCGAGAAGTAACGGTCAAGCGGAGAGGGCGAATGCTGAAGTGCTGCGCGGGCTCAAGACCAGGACTTTCGACAGGCTGCACAAGTGCGGAAGAAACTAGATTGAGGAGCTGCCGGTGGTTCTTTGGTTGATCAGAACGACGCCAAATCGAGCCACTGGCCAGACACCTTTCGCTCTAGTCCACGGAGCAGAGGCAGTTCTCCCCACGGAACTCGTATACGGGTCACCTCGAGTGCTCGCTTATGATGAGCTTGAGCAAGAGCAGCTTCGCGACAAGATGACGGACTGCTCCTTGAGGAGGACCGTCTTCAGCCGCAGTCGAGCTGCTCGATATCAGCAAGCTTTGCGCCGCTACCATAGCCGCAGTTAATGCCACAAGTCTCGAGGAAGGCGACCTTGTTCTTCGCGCGTTCAGTCCGCCAAGAATTCCAACAAGTTGACGCCAAGTGGGAGGGCCCTTACGGGTGAAACGAGTCAAGAGGGCTGGCGCTGTCCGCTTTGAGACCAAAGATGGCATTCCGTGAGAAACTCTGGAACATTGAGCATCTTCGTAAGTTTTACCCGTAGAGATGGGTTGCCGGAACCTGTTCCGGCAACCACCTTTTGTACAAGTCTTGCCGATGTTGCATGTAATCCTTTGTACAAAGCCGGGCGCAGACCCTGTGCATAAGTAAAGTTCATGTGTTCCGCACATCTTGTCAATTTCATGCTTTCTACATTTTATTGCATGTGTTATCTGACACTTTGTGCAGCACCTACCCCCGGTAAGCAATAACGAGCCGCAAAGCTCCATATCTTTATTTTCTCTTCTTTCTCTTTCTCAAAGAAAGGAAGGTTCCCTCGCCCACAAGTTTGCCGGGGGGAAAGGAGAAGATGACGGTGTGGACCAAGCGTCGCTCGAGGAAGTTTCGCCTACCGGAAGCAAGCGACGTAAAAGCTAAGTTGCTAAAATTTGAGCAATCAGCTTTTAAATTTTTAAGTTATCTTCCTCGAACGACCGTACTTTGTATGGAAAACCTGTGCGCAGAGGAACCAACTCGTAGCTAGTTGCGCCCTTACTTTGTTTCGAGTCCGCTCAACAACTTAAGTGGGCTGCGACTAGTTGCGACAAGGTTTCTTGTCGGTAGCGGCACCGCCAGCAGGATGCTGACGTCGCGCACTCAGCGCTCGCGGCAAAGGTGCCCGCGCCGACAAGTTCCCTAAAAGTGTAGGGCAAAAACATACAAAGGAAGGAATCAAGTAAAGGAAATAACATAGAAATCACTACCCGAAATAGAGTTATATTACAAGATAGCTTGTCGCAGCTCTAATAGATTGTTCTCATGACATGACCAGCAGCGACAAGGAAAAGAGAAAACGGGCGGCTTAATCTACGCGATCGCCCTCAACCTTCTTGATCCCGCTCACCCTGTCCACGATGGGTGCGACAAGGGTCTTGAGCGCTTCCACATCAGCATCCGGCGGCAAGGACTTGAGGACGTTGGTGAGGTTGAGGCCTGGATTGCGGAAGGCCACCTTCATCAGCACCTTTTGAAGAGCTCCCGCACAGATCTGGCGCGACTCGTCGGCCAGCTGCTTTCGGATCTCTTCCCGGAGTCGCCGGGAGGGCCGTCCACGCCTTTGAAGAACAAGCTGAGCTTGGCTGGGGTGGAGGTGCTCATCGGAGGAATACCCAAGGTCCTCCATCCCAGCTGCGCCAGCTCCTCGTCGATGGCTGCAGAACATCCACAAGACCCTCGGTCCAGTGCTCCACATTCTCCCTAAAGGTGTTACAGGCGGCAGCAGACTCGCCAAAGAACGCCTCGTCGGCCTTGATCTTCTCCTTCAAGGCCACCTCCTGCTCCCTGGCGCCGTCCAGCGTCTGAGTCAAGGTGGTCAGCTTCAACTCGAGATCTGCGTTGGAGTCCTTGGCGGCGCTGAGCTCCTTGCTCCTCTCGGCGAGACGGCCCTGCAGCTCGCCAAGAGTGTAGGCGTCCTTCTCGTGCTCATGCTTGAGTGCAGCAAGCTCCTCGCCGCTCTCCTTCAGATTGGCCTCCAGCTGCATCACCTTCGTCTCCAGCTCCTTCTTGGCGGCCTCGGCAGCTGCGGCAGCATCCTTTGCTTCCTTGAGAGCCCCGCCAAATGTCTGCTCGCGCATGGCAAGATCCTCCTCGTGGCTGTCAAGGTTAACCTTCCGCTACGCCAACTCGCCATCCTGCGCAGACAGCTTCTCGGCAGCAAGCATTGTTGCTCTTCACCGCCTTCTCGAGGAGGAAGGCTTTGCGCCTCGGCGATTGCTCCGCTCCGCTGCCGGGGACCGGAGAGCTTCCTGGTTGAGGCCTCGGAGCTCCTCCGCGCTTCGATGTCTGCTCCGCCTTCGCGACAAGCGCCTCGATTCCAGCTTGGCTTGTCGGGCGTGGTAGAGCGACAAAGAGCTTCCGCAGCAGCTGCTCCTCCTCGGACTTCGCCGCTGCTGCTTGCTTGCCGACCAGCGCCAGCGTCAGCCAGAGGCGAGCAACTCTTCGTCAAGGTCTCTCCTTCGACGGCGCCACAGAGCTCGACGCCTGTGGGAGTTTGATGAAGACGCCGCCGCCGGCCTTCAAATAGGCGCCGGATCGGGCTCTTCGAGCTCGACGCTGCAAGCAGCGGGCGAGGGATCGGCGGTCGGCGTGGCGCTGGCGCCCGGGCGGCCTCAGGTCGGTCTGCGATCGCTGACCCTCGCCAGCTTCTGCGGCGGCAGCTTTGGCGGCCTCTCCGCCAGCGGGCTCGTCAGCGCCGACTTCCTCTTCGGCAACGGCGGCGTCGTCAGTATTGCCGCGCGCGTCCTCCTCGCCGGCGACCTCGATCTCCATTGGCTCTGTGGCAGATGGATCTGGCGACCGGAAAAGAAAGAAAAGTCAAGCAAATATTCAAAAAGAAGATCAGAAGAAGAAGAACACAAGGGAAGTTTTCAAGCAAGGGGATTACCTGTGCTAGGGTCTACAGTCATGGTCTCCGCCACCGGAGGATCGCTGGTGCTATCCTTTGCCGGAGAGCTGTCCCTTGCCGGAGAAACCTCCCTTGCCGGAGAACGCTCCCTTGCCGGGGAATCCTCCCATGGCGGTGTAGTCGAAGCAGACGACATGTCAGGAGCGGCTTCAGGGCACTCCTGGTGAGGCTGCTCTGCTCCTACACAAATCAACAGTCAGATATCAGCAAAGAAAGAGCACCCATGCACGCCTAACAACAGGAAGTAAACCATATACTTACGCTGGGGGCTGCGCTGGGGGCTGCTTTGAGGAAGAGTTGCCGGGTCCGGCAAGGTGGTCCCGACACGCCTCCTGCTGCTGCGGTGGGTTCGCCCTCGATGACAATCACTGACCTTGGCTCTCTTCGACGCCTCTCGGGCCAGCGTCACGAAAAGGAATGAGTTCAGAGTGAAGCAAATCAGATACAAGACAAAGCAACAAATCAAAGAACTACAAGTACAACAAAGAATCTTACTCTTCTTCTTCCTCGTCGGAGCTGAGCGCGGAGAGATCAAATTCTGGCTCGCCTCCAGTGCGACGAGGCGGAGGAGTGGGTTCCCTAGGCCGCTTGGCGGGAGCAGTAGCGGTGGTCTGGGAGGGCCCCGCTCCGGTTGCTGCAGCGACGTGAGGTGCTCCCGCGGCAACAGTGCTTGCCGCGGTGGAGCGCGTCGCGCGGCGCGGCGGCTGTTGGCCCGTCTGTCGCCCCGCTACATCCCCAGCCTTGCGAAGACGCCTTCTTGGTGGAGCCGGGGGCTCCGCTCGCGGCAAGCTATTTGAAGGTGGGGAGGAGGCGCCCTCGGCAGGCTCGCTCGACTCAGCTTCAGGCTCGGCAAGCTCCTCCTCGCCGGCAAACTCCCTTCGCTCGACAAGGCTTGCCGCCTCTGCTGCCTCTGCCTCCTCCACGGTGAATCCGAACTCGCCCGCGGCAGCGGCTGCTGCTGCCTCTTCCAGCCTGGTGGCGATGCGCTGCATCTCATCATCGGTGGTGTCGCGGGTGAGGCTCTTACATCATCGGGCGGACCGCACTTCTACCAGTTGTCAAAGAACTGCCGCACGACGCCATCTCGCAGACTCTTGCCAGGTTGGGACGATTCCATGCGAGTCGCACAGCGGCATCATTGCACGGATGCGGTCAAGCGAGGAATTGTTGCACAGCGGAACGACGCCCCTCGACAACCTGAACATCTCGAGATGATCAGGATCGGGCTTGAACAGCTCCAAGAGCATCGCGTCCAGTTCCAGGACAGTGAAGTTGAAGTTGAGGCCCGGCGCAGCCTCATGATGTCCGCCGCGCTTACGAACTCCCAGCGGGTCTCCTCTCTCTGCAAGATGGCGCGGCGGCGAAGAAAGTCTGCGCCAACGGTGCCTCTGATGAGCCCGGCAAGCCTGAGGCGCAAGATCCGGGTGACGGCAATTTTCAGCCTAGCGTCTTCCGGAGCTACGTTGCTCCAATCGTTGCCGCACACTATTGGGGTTTGGCGCTGGGCGGTATAGGGCTGCGGGTTCTCCTCAACAATCCAACACCAATCTGCCCTCCATTCCTCCCACTTGCTGCGGAGCTCTCCCTCCAGATAAGCTTCCTTCTTGCCAATCCTCGAGATCCAAGCGATTTACGGACAAGGGGCTCCCCTCTCTCAACTCGGGGCATAAAGAAGTGGCGGAAAAGAGCTACGTTGGGATGGACTCCGACAAAGTTTTCGCAGAGATGTGCGAAAACTGCCATGGTCAGAATAGCATTGGGGGTGAAGTCAAGGAGGCGGAACCCGTAGGTGTTCATGATATCACAGAAAAATTCAGAGAAGGGCGGGCAGAGCCCGCAGTAGAAGAACAACGCGAAGAAAGGGTACCCATTTGGAGCTAGTTCCGAGGCGGCAGCCGGGAGTACCTTCGTCTTGCGGATCTGCGCCGCGTCTCCGTCGACGAAGAGGTAGTAGTACTCCCTCGGATCCTTCGCAAGCGAGCTGAGGGGGAAGATTGCCGCTCCTTTCGCGGCGCCATGAGCCGCTGCGCCTCGGCGACTTCACGGCCTTCCCTTGTCGGCTTTCGAGCCATGGCGGAGGTGGTGGGGAGATCGACGGCGCTGGTAGTGCTGGTGGCGATGGGTGAGCGCTGCTCTCTTTTCAGCCTTGGGAAGAGGGGAGAGCAGCGGAGGTTTTTCGAGATTGGACAGAATCGGCGAGCTGGGCGAACTGCCCTGCTTCCCCGCTTATAAAGAGGAGGCGGATGTTCCGCTTTTCGAATAAAGAAACCACCCACGATCTCTCCCACAATGCCGCATTCGACGCGGCTGCTCGTGGAGGGCGTGGGGTCCGGAGTGAGTTACTACAGAACCCGTGCTGCGGCGTGCTGCGTGCCTGTTTTGGGCTGGCCCAACAGCGCCTGCATCGTGTGTGGCCCAGGCCCGGGGGCTCCTGTCGGTGTACTAGAGTAGGGGTACCCTAGTATCCCGAACTTGTGCACGGGCAGTTGCAGCACCCCGCGGCAAGGCTTGCCGGGTGACCGCCAAGGTCCTCCGTGGTTCCTTTGGAGCCATTCAAGAACAAAGTATTCAAGCCAAGGAGACAAGGCCTCGGTAAGAGGAGCTTGCCGGGAAGGCCAACCAAGGCCCCTAGGAGACAAGGCCCCGGCAAGAGGAGCTTGCCGGGAAGGCCCGTCGAGCGACAAGCTTCCGGACGTGACAAGGCAACGATCAAGGCAAGGCGCTTGCGCGCGGACTACCACTCTGTTCCTGCGCTTCCAAAGACATCCACCAACGTGTCGCCTCGACCTTTCCAGCGCGCGTGGCGAGAGGCTGGCGCCAACGGAGCGCCAGTGGCAAGCGGTGTCGACAAGATTGCCATCGTGGCAAGCGGTGGCGTCCCGACGGTCCTGTTTGCACTTGTTTGGGCGACGAGAGCGGGCATTTAATGCCTTTGTCCCCTGCCGTCGTGGTTAGGTATGATACATTTGTACAAGTAGCTGTACCAACCGCACTTCCTTTTTCCATTTTTGCCCTTGTCTACGTTGCCACCTGTCGGAGACCCCTTGAGCATATAAAAGGAGGCCCATGCTAACGTAGGGAAGGGTTCAAAGGTTCAAGCCGAAAACACTCACGCTTAGGTCTCGTTAGCAGCTGGAGTGTAATCAGAGCAATCAGCGCCCCTAGCAAGAACTCAATACACTCAAACATGCAGCAAGAGGAGTGTTATCTCTCGAGAGCTCCGGCTGGGTAAACTGCTCGTGTGCTTCGCCCCGATCTGCTCTTCGTGCGACGTCCGCCCCCCGCCGAACCGAAAGGGGCTCGGTCCGCCGGTCCCATAGGTGTTCGTGGGTCAGATCAGCTTCCCCGACAGAGGGGTAGAAAGGCCGATGAAGTACGGACGACATCATGTAAGATGCTCTGGTGCTGTGGAGTTAGTCGTTTTTGCGGGAGGGGGAGAGGAAATGGGGGTGCCGTGTGTTGGGGGGAACCGCAAGTTACCAAAGCAGCCCCGACCAATTATGTAGATGAGGGTGGTATTGTAACTGTTGTTCTCCGTGAACCAAGGACAAA
The DNA here is from genome assembly GCA_021605205.1 of Aegilops longissima. Taxonomy (NCBI): domain Eukaryota; kingdom Viridiplantae; phylum Streptophyta; class Magnoliopsida; order Poales; family Poaceae; genus Aegilops; species Aegilops longissima. The sequence goes on from CM038679.1 coordinate 346,695,259, forward strand.
AGGGGAATTTCGCATGCTAAAGACTAGGTGGCGGAAATTTTAGAAGGAGGCGGGAGATTTTGCCGCCCGTGGGATCGTTCGTATCCAGTTTCAACTAATTTTGGACCGTGTTAGCGGGAAGGTCATGTGAGACTGTGTACACGCGGCACGCGTCAGCAGTTAATAATTGGTGTGAAGTCCACCCCAGAAAAAAATACAATAACTCACGATGATGCACCGATAACTCGGACGTTCACACGGGCGCGGCCAATCGTACGGGTGTAGAGGCGTGTTCACAAAAAAAGGGATCACATGCTCAGCCTATGTATTTCTCGTGTAAATAGATAATTTAGTGCCACTGGTTATTTACTTTAAACATAATGCATTGACGTTTTATTATAGAGGCGCACAAAAAGAAATGGATATTGTAGTCCCAAAATAAATGGATATTGTAGTCCGCTACTTAAAAGTGTTACCTGATATGATTACATATCCTCCATTTCTTAAATTGCGTGCCCATTGAATTCATATATGAATATATATATATATATATATATATATATATATATATATATATATATATATATATATATATATATATATATATTACTTCATAATAGAACCTTAAATCATCCAACACTAATGAATTTGAATGCAAAACTAACAATGGTCCATGTACATGATAGCTACATTAGTTGCTTGAAGAAAAATCACTGTAACTTTGGCATGCACAATTGAAAAGGATTATTTAGAAAGAAAAAAAATGTGATATGTAAGTGTCCAATCTTTATAGCATTGAATCGATATTGTACCTTTGGCCACGATACAAAGTAGATATTGATTTATGTTCAAGTGATGCACGTCCACGATCGCTAGATAGTGATACGTGAATGAATTGTGCAATCTCTCTCACAAGCATACATATCTCATTTCCCCGTGGGCATTGGAATCACACACGTGCACTTCGTGTATTTCTGTCCCTCCGTCAAGGTTAGAATCCGTCTTTCTACCCCGCCCTACAAGTCTCTCACATAGAAACACACACGCTTTCTCTATCGAACATGCCCACCCCTTTAATTCCGCCCACCCACCGCCACTAATGTCTCAAAGTATAATTATATCTCTCACACATATCCGTAAGGTTAACTCGAGTTCTAGAACCATATGAATACATACAATGGGATTCCAGTAGAGAACCTTTTGTTTTGAGATTTCTCTCTCTCTCTCTCACACACACATACATATGCGTACACATTGTTTATCGCTTCATTTTTTCTGGCACTTGCATGCACAATGTTTGTTTATCTCCGTGATGCTTTAAGTATGCCTGGCACACATGCTATCTACCTATCCCTTAATATAGATATGTTTCACACAAACTCCTTCTCCCTACTAGCAAGATGCACATGCGTTGCACGGAACATCAAGATACATTTGTATGAGTAGTTTATCTTGTGGGAGAAAAGGATGAACGAGGGAAGGCCTAATTTGCAAATGTGGAGAGGGGTGTGGGTATCTTTTTGCAAAATTGCCATAGTTTCCTTCCTATCCGTCGGATATAAATCGGACGGCCTATATTGCAGGATGGCAGGCACACCATCATCACCAACTCTGTTTTTATAAGAGAAGAGATATCTAAGTGTCACTGCCCCCCTCCCACACCCCCACACACACACACACTTCCCGACACCGAAGGAGTAGGGTGACACCTCGATCTTGATACTAATCTATCTACTGGCTTCTCTCTCAAACACACACACATGCACACTACCCGACACCGAAGGAGTAGGGTGGCACCTCGATCTTGATAGTAATCTATCTACTGCTTCTCTTTCAAACACACACACATACACACACACTTGCTAGTTGTGCCTTTGTGCCTACTGCGCACACTCTCGATACGTCTTTATCTCCTCCCGTCCCCCCCCCCCAACAATGACATCAGAAGGGTGACAACTCGATCTGATCTTAATATGTCAATTGGTTTCTCTCTCAAACATTGTGTCTCTGTGCCTCACTCAGACACACTCGATACGTCTTTCTCTCCGTAGCCCCCCTCGATATGTAGAATTCTTATGCGTGCACAGCTGTAGTGACGATGATACTGAACCCAGTGTGCCTTGTTTTACCGACCTCATGTGATAGTTTTCACCCTGTTTTCTGTTAATTAACAAGGCAACCTTTTCTTTGTTACTACTAGTGAATCTGAAAAGATTCGGGGCAGACATAAAATATATCACTTCAACCTAATTATCGCAGTAACTATTTTAAAAGAAACTAGCTAGATGCCTGTGCGTTGTACGGAACATCAAGATGCATTTGTATGTGTAGTTTATCTTGTGAGAGAAATGGTTGAACGAGGGAAGGCCTTATTTGCAAACATGGAGAGCGGTATGGGTATCTTTCTGCAAAATTGCCATAGTTTCCTTCCTATGTGTTAGATATAGATCCGACAGCCTATATTGCAGGATGGCACGCACACCATCATCACCAACTCTGTTTTCTACTCCCTCCGTTCCTAAATATTTGTCTTTTTAGAGATTTCAACAAGTGGCTACATACGGAGAAAAATGAATGAATCTACACTCTAAAATATGTCTACATACACATCCGTATGTGGTAGTCCATTTGAAACTGAAAAGACAAATATTTAGGAACAGAGGGAGTATAAGAGTAGACATGGAGATATATCTCCAGTATGGTCCACAACAAAAATGATGGACTGGTTAGCGTCGGATGCTTGCAAAGCGATTACCTGAGTTTGAATTATGGCCCTATTTGGATACTCTAACACAGTTAGAGTTAGAGTTATTTTCTAACCCACTCTAACCCAAATAAGCACCTCTCCACTGGGATAGTTGGGTTAGATGGAACTAACCCACTCTAACCCTCCCTGTTTGGATACTTTCGGGTTATTTGAGCCCCCAACTAACCCAAACTAGTTCTAACCCCATGATCCAAACAGGGCCTATGTCTTTAACTTTTGATTTTTATATTATATTATTTAATATATACTTCTTTTCCTACTGTACTGACAGTGGAACCCACACAGTACTTAGAATACAAGATTAAGGATGGACTTGTTTCTTTTTAACTTTTTGTACAAAGTTGTAGCCACCCTGCAAGTCACGTGTACACTGTACATGCAATTGACTTTTTATAGAGGGAGAATCATACATGCAATTAACTCAAATGGTTTGGATGTGACTCTATTATTTCTAGCATAAGAGCATCTCCAACGGCAGCCAGCAAATTTCCTCCCGCTTCCTTTCGCGGAGGACGACATCAAACACCAGTGGCATACATTTTCACAACTCTAACCAAGCAGATGAAATTCGTGCAAAAATGAACTGATTTCATATAAGCATGAAGGATTTCGTATAAAAAAGCCGGATCTTCATATAAACATGATGGATTTCATTACATTTAAATGAACTAAGCAATGCTAATCCGGCTCTCTTGGTATAATTAATACTCCCTCCGGCCGGAAATACCTGTCCTAGAAATGGATGTATCTAGACTTATTTTAGGTATAGATACATCCAATTTATCCATTCTTAGAACAAATATTTCCCGAAGGAGAGGGAGTACCTAATCTAAATGGCCGCCCGCGGATCCCTTTTTCTTCCTCATGTCTAGCAGACACTTGCGGGGTCGATGAAGGTTCTCAGAAGAGACGAAGCAGCAAAGAAACCACCTCAATACGCAGTCGTCGCCTCGGCGGTGGCCTTCATGGGACCCAACTGGCGGCGGCCACCCGTGTTCTACTTCTCCTCGATGATGGCGGCGGACATGGGGAAGCGGGCCACCTACTTGTTGCTCTCCACGCAACCGGCTTCTGTCTCTACCTACATGGCGCTGTCGTAGGCACAGGAGGTGCGCCCGCAGGCACGGGAGACGCGCCCGCAGACACGGGAGGCGCAGCCACCGCAGACACTGCTCACGCGGTACGACGCGGCAGCAACGACGCATGTATCGCCGTGCTCATCGCCGCGCCGGCGTGCAGCAACTCGCCACTCTTGATTGAGCTGAACTGGAGCAGCGAGTTGCTGAACCATGCGTCGGCTTGGGGCGGCAACTGGCTCCATCAGGCTAAGCGAGGTTGGTGAAGCATCGACGGCCTCGCCTGTATCCAGAGGGCTCGGCGGGCCACCCAGCCGGGTAGTATGCCGGAGAACGGCTCCTCAGAAGCCATCGGAAGAGTGGAGAAAATGGCGAAGGAGGAGATGGGGGAGCGGCGGAGGGGTGTGATTCTTGCCCGCTGTCTGTCTGACCTCGTTTAAATAGAGGGCGGACGGTAGGAGCTTGGCCGGCGTCGGGCCTCGTTTAAACTGAGGGTCGACGGGAGGAGCTCGGCCGGTGTTGCATTTAATTCCGGCCCGCTCATGAACGGATGTGTGGCTGGAGTAGATTTCTCGTTTTGCATGCGGGTTTAACGGAGGCGTTTGATGGAGGCGAGGAGGCGTGTTCAACCGGGCATGCAGCAGGCGGCGTAGTACTACTCGATTTGACAGCGGGTGGCGTAGTTCCCGATACGGCTTTAATGCAGATACGGCTTTAATGCAGACGAGGGAGAGGGTAGCGGTTCCTGAAATGTTGAATGGCCAATGATGCATCCTCCTTGAATTAGCATTGTGAATGCATGAGGGAAGTAATGGGAGGAGGAACGGGAAAAGAGGTAGCACGATGTTAATGCAACACAGTTTGCACTCATATAAAGGCGCCCCTCCATTCCAATGCATCTGCCACATCATACACACCAATGCATTTACCTAAGCACCTACCCTAAGCGCAAAAGTGCTCACTCCAGACCCATGGCGGCGATGCGCGCGAGCGGCCAGCGGCTATGCCAGATGGTCCACGATGCCGTCCTGCGGCATGGCACCGAGGATCGTCTCGAGACGGTGTTGGCGACCGGCTAGTGGATGGCCGCCATCAACGCCAACTACGACTCTCAGTTGGACCAGATGATTGTTGCCACCACCAACAAGTTCATCGTCGTCAAGAAGCTCGCGGACGACATCGTCGTACTCCTCCAGCCCACATGCTCGGGCTTGTCATTGCCTGCCACCCTAATCGGCCTCCATGGCCGGAACCTCTTTCAAGCACTGGTGGCCCAGCGACTGCCCGCCGACACCATGAAGAATGTCCACCTGGAGGTCGCGTTCGACACGAGCCGCCTCTCCCTGCAATAATTCGTCGACCTACACATCCACGTGTACGAGAAAATTGTGTACATAGGTATCTAGGAGGCTAGTGAGGACATGATACGTCTCCAACGTATCTACTTTTCCTAACGCTTTTCCTCTTGTTTTGGACTCTAATGTGCATGATTTGAATGAAACTAACACCAGACTGGCGATGTTTTCAGCAGAACTACCATGGTGTTGTTTTTTTGCAGAAATAAAAGTTCTTGGAATGGAACGAAACTTTGCAAGGAATTTTTATATAATAAATAAGAATTTCTGGAGACAAGACCTGCCGGAGAGGGGCACCTGGGTGGGCACAACGCACCAGGGTGCGCCCCCCTCTGCCAGTGATGACCATAGTTTGAGGAGTTCATGTATTCACTATGTGTTAATGCTTTGTTCCGGTTATCAATTAAAAGGAGGCCTTAATATCCCTTAGTTTCCAATAGGACCCCGCTGCCACGGGAGGGTAGGACAAAAGATGTCATGCAAGTTCTTTCCATAAGCATGTATGACTATTTACGGAATACATGCCTACATTATATTGAAGAACTAGAGCTAGTGTTGTATCGCCCTAGGTTATAACTGTCTCATGATGAATATCATCCAACAAGTCACCGATCCAATGCCTACGAATTTACCTTATATTGTTCTTTCTAAGCTACTGATACGTCTCCAACATATCTACTTTGTGTCACGCTTTTCCTCTTGTTGTGGACTCTAATTTGCATGATTTGAATGGAACTAACCCCGGACTGATGCTGTTTTCAGCAGAACTACCATGGAGTTCTTTTTGTGCAGAAATAAAAGTTCTCGGAATGGAACGAAACTTTGTGAGGATTTTTTATATCAATAATAAGAATTTCTAGAGCCAAGACCTACCGGAGAGTGGCACTTGGGTAGGCACAACCCACCAGGGCACGCCCCCCTCTCCTGGCGCGCCAAGGTGGGTTGTACCCACCGTGGCCCTCTTGGCCGCCCGATACTATAAAATCACATAGTTCCAGAAAAAAATAAGGGAGAAAGAATTATCGGGATCCACGAGACGGAGCCGCCACCAAGCCCGGTTCTTCCTCGGGAGGGCAGATCTGGAGTCCGTTTGGGGCTCCGGAGAGGGGGATCTTCGTTCTTCGTAATTACCAACCCATCTCCATCTCCAATTCCATGATGCTCCCCATCGGGAGTGAGTAATTCCTTCGTAGGCTCGCTGGTCAGTGAGGAGTTGGATGAGATTCATCATGTAATCGAGTTAGTTTTGTTAGGGCCTGATCCCTAGTATCCACTATGTTCTTAGATTGATGTTGCTATGACTTTGCTAATCTTAATGCTTGTCACTTTGGGCCCGGGTGCCTTGAACTCAGATCTAAACTGTTTATGAATTCATCATTATATCCATGTTTTATATCCGATCTTGCAAGTTGTAGTCATCTACTACGGTTATGATCCGACAACCCCGTAGTGACAACAACCGAGCCCACTCTCGGTGATGACTGTAGTTTGAGGAGTTCATGCATTCACTATGTGTTAAAAGGAGGCCTTAATATCCCTTAATTTCCAATATGGACCCCGCTACCATGGGAGGGTAGGACAAAAGATGTCATGCAAGTTCTTTTAATAAAGCATGTAAGACTATTTATGGAATACATGCCTACATTATATCGATGAACTGGAGCTAGTGCTGTATCGCCCTAGGCTATAACTGTTACATGATGAATATCATCCAACAAGTCATCGATCCAATGCCTACGAATTTATTTATATTGATCTTGCTGCGTTACTACTACTATCATCACTCTTACACTTGCTACAAAATTACTGCTATCACTGTTACTGTTACCGTTGCTGCTGTCACTACTATCAAAACTATCATATTACTTTGCTACTGATTACTTGCTGCAAATAATTAATCTTCAGGTGTGGTTGAAAATACAACTCAGCTGCTAATACCTTCAAATATTCTTTGGCTCCCCTTGTGTCAAATCTATAAATTTGGGTTAAATACTTTACCCTCGAAAACTGTTGCGATCCCCTATACTTGTGGGTTATTAGTTACTACTGCTATCATTACTATTGCACTTGCTACAAAATTACTGCTATCACTGTTACCGTTGTCGTTGCTGCTGTCACTACTATCAAAACTATCATATTACTTTGCTACTGATCACGTTGCTGCAGATAATTAATCTCCAGGTGTGGTTGAATTGAAAACTCAGCTGCTAATACCTTCAAATATTCTTTGTCTCCCCTAGTGTCGAATCTATAAATTTGGGTTGAATACTCTACCCTGAAAAATTGTTGCGATCCCCTATAATACGGGCATGGGCGTGGAGGGTGGCGCCAAACGCACGGGGACCAGCGTCGTGGTGGGTGGAGGGGCGCGCACATGCACGGGCACGGGCACGGCGGGTGCAGCCAAACGCACGGGGACCAGCGCCGCGGTGGGTGGAGGGGCGCCCATGGGCAGGGGCACGGGCGCGGCGGGTGCAGCCAAACGCACGGGGGCCGGTGCCATGATGGGTGGAGGGGCGCGCACGGGCATGGGCACGGGCGCGGTGGGTGCATCCAAACGCACGAGGGCCGGCGCCACGATGGGTGGAGGGGCGCGCACGGGCAGCGGCACGGGCGCGGTGGGTGCAGTCAAATGCACGGGGGATGGCGCCACGATGGGTGGAGGGGCGTGCACGGGCATGGGCACTAGTTCTGGCATGTACACGAGCTCGCGTGGGTCCATGGAGACCTCGCTGACGCCCGCGGCTTCCAGCTCTGTGATAGTGCTCGGCGAGCATCTTGTCAATGCTACGGGGATGGCCGCTGGCGCGGGCGCAGGGATGGGAGCTGGGACGGGAGCGGGGGCAGCAACCGCTGCGGCCATCTCGTTCTAGGCCATGTCCATGAGGCCACATTCCTCCTTATTTTCTATCTCCTCTGGCTCGGAGTCAACTCACCAAACTTGAAGACTAGTGGCAGATGATAATTCTGCGCCATGGCGTTGGTGGAGGTCTGCGGGGATGGGATGCGAATAGTAAGGCCGCCCGTATTAAACAGCGGATCGGGCGCCATTAATGGACAGGAAGGCGGGAGGCCATGGAATGTTGGAAATATGCCCTAGAGGCAATAATAAAAGTGTTATTATTATATTTCTTTGTTCATGATGATTGTCTTTTGTTCATGCTATAACTGTATTATCCGGAAATCGTGATACACATGTGAATACATAGACCATAACATGTCCCTAGGGAGCCTCTAGTTGACTAGCTCGTTGGTCAACAGATAGTCATGGTTTCCTGACTATGGACATTGGATGTCACATCCCAGTTAGACCAATGCATTAGGGTGTGCATCATGTTTAAATTTCATCTGAATTTGAAATGGGAAGGCGAAACCCCGAACACCCCCCTTAATTCAACTAGGGTTTACTAAAAATTATTTCAATGAACCCGAAATGCCCTTCAAAATGCTCATCCTCTTTGCTTTGGTTCAGAACCTATGTCAAAGGAGGTGTATCATTTTCTAGGTCAACCAAAGGTCCTTGGATTAATTCACAAGTTTTGAACTTGAGCATTTTAAATTATACAAAATATTTTAAATGTTCAAAAATTGCCAAACCAAAATGTTTCATGTTGGAAATATTCCAACAAGGGACCAGGAGCATTTTGGTGATTTTTAAAACAGTTTTGGTATTTTAGAAAACCCCACAAAGTTGCAGGAAATTAGAAAAAGATTAAAAAGCGAAAACCCACTCGACGCCTCTGCCTGCCCACCTGCCCGGCCCAGCCAGCAGCAGCCCAATGGAGCTGCTTGGCTCGGCCAGCGAGCAGCCAGTGCTTTCGGCGGCGGGCACCGCTCAGTGCCACGCACCTGGTCGCCGCCTCGCCGCTCCTCTCGCCACCGTCGACGAGGACCGACCCTCTCTCCTCCCGAACCCCTGGACCTCCCTCTCCTCCCGGATCATCTCCTCGCTCTCCCCATCTTGGCCGACGCCACCGCCGCCCTTTCCACCGCCGTGGTCGTGCTCCCGCCGTCCGTGCTCCTCCGCACCATGTCCGGGAGCTCCGCCAGCCTCCACTACCCCTAGCCAGCCGAGTCCCGCCGCTCTAGTGCCCGAACCCATCTCACCGACCTCGACCGAGCTCGCCGTCGCCGGAGATCCCTTTCGTCGCCGCCGTCGCTCCGGTTCATCCCCGACCTCGACGAGGCTTCCTACACGTCGCCCGTGAGCCTACCTAACTCCCCTTCCCTCTCTCTCGCGCCCTCGAGCAACGTAGCAACCGAGCCACGTTCACCCGCACCCGTCGCCGTGGAGCTCGTCGCCGACGTGCCCCCGGTCACTCTCCGGCCACCCCATGGTGTCCGTTGCACTCACCGCACCCCAACGGGTCTGCCCATGTACCTCCCGCACCTCACCGAGCCCTCTAACCCCAAGCCCGTCGTTGGCCGAACCCCGGCGGCCGCCTAGCTCGTCGCCGGCGCCAACTCCGGCCACCCCGACCCCAACTAACTCCACCGATGAGACGCGGTTTGCTCCTAGCTACCCGTAGCTACCTTCCGCGACTCGTTTGGTCGCCGGAATCGCCAAACACACTCCCTCCGCCGCGTCGGGCTCGCCGGCGGCTAGTCGCCGGTGCAGCCGACATGGACATTGACCACCGTGGGCCCGCGTTGACCCCGACAGGTCACTGACAAATGGGGCCCAGCCCTGCTAACTAAATAGGTTAGTTTTAATTAAACTTTAGTTAAGTTAATTACCCTGACATGCGGGACCCACTGTCAGGTTTGACCTAGACGTCACCGTTGACTCTGACGTCATGCTGACGCATGGCTGACGCATTAATTCAAATTCTGGATTTATTTTGATATAGTAAATTCCAGAATATAATTCAAATTTCAAATGCCTATAACTTTTAATCTATAACTCCAAATGCAAAGATTTATATATGAAAAATTATCAGAAAAATCCACCTATCCATTGGTACAGGTTTCATGCATGTTAAAGCAAGTTAACTATGCTGTTTAACCAGAATAAGATATTGCACCATTAGGACTAACTCAAATGAGCTATCATTTGAATCCTTGATTCAAATGAGTTCATTCCTATTATTTCAGCTTGCATTAGGCCAACACACATCCATATTGCCATGTCATAGCATGCATCATATTGTTGCATATTGTCATGTGTGTTTATTTCGGTGTGCTTTCATGATAGGTTACGCTTCGAGGATAACCTCGACTATCCATCTGAAGGCGATACTCTACCCCAGCCCATCGGGCAAGCAACCCGTTGATCATTCGATACAACCCATGTTCTCGCTTCTTCTCTCGTTTCTGCATTAAGACAACGCGATTCAAATTGTTGTGTGCTGCGGTAGTTGAACCCACTTCCTTTGCATGACTGTCATTGCCACGGTAACTAGATGAAACCCACTAGTATGTGTAGGAGTTGATTGAGCCATGTTTGTGATTCCTACCATGCTATGCTTGCTATGCTTAGAGTTGTGTCGTCGGCTCATCGGGATGATGAACTGGAGTGAAAGGTTGTGTTGGTTCGAGAGTGAAAGTGTTGAACACGATTTGGTAAAGGTATCGATGAGAGGCCATGTAGGAGTACATGGTGGGTTGTTTCATTGAAGCCGAACTTAAGAACTGAGATCTGTGTTTGTGATCCATGAAACAGTTACTACCACACATTGGGATCCTTAATTGACCCTCTCGGCTTCTTAACCACCCTTGTTCTTGGTCCGGGAGTTGCAAGTAGTTTCTGGTGTTTGTAGCATCTTTGGGGCCGCATAACGCTGACCTTAGGGGTGGGTTGTGTTGCGGTAGGCACGTGGCCCGGTGTCCGAAAGTGCCGTTTGGTATCTCGGGAACCCTGCACACATCGTTCGGGGCTGTATGGGAAACCTCGGCCGGACTCCCTACGGATGGAACCCGAATAGGCGATAAACCTGGACTAGGGACCTGAGTGTTTAGGTAGGCTGTGGCCGACACCCACGTTGGGCTTCCGCTTGAAGGTTGCTGAGTACATGTCGTGTAACGGCGATAAGTGGTGAGAGTGTGTGAAGAAGTACACCCTGCAGGGTTAAATATGATCTATTGAATAGCCGTGTCCACGGAGAAGGACTTCGGGTTACCTATATCAGTTCATAGACAAGTAAATGGATACTACTAAAAGCCTCAAGATAAGTGTGAGTATCGTGGATGGCCCTCTCGTGGGATGACGAGAGAGGATCCACGGTGGAGTATTGTGATGGTGATTAGTGGACTCGTATGCGACAAATGCTTTACAAAGTGGTGTCACGTGGGATAGCTTAGCCAAGAGTCAAAGCTGGCTTGCTGCAAATAACTCCACTTCCTTCCTTGAGAATGTGCATGTATGATAGGATTACGTGGTAAGACTTCTTTGAGTACCTTTGTACTCATGTTTGTAATTATTGTTTTTCAGAGGACAATACTACCCCTCCGGTGGATTCTATGTAGATATTGACTTGACGAGTGAACTAGCCACCGGTGGCGATCTAAGACTTGTGAAGGGCCATTGTAGATAGAAAGGCTCCAACAAGCTTTCTTTCTTTCTAGAGTCGTACTCGAGACTAGTTTGCTTCCGCATGTGCTTGTATGATTGTATGACTTGAGTGTTGGGTCATGTGACCCCTACCTGTATGACTATGTTATGTATGGCTCCTCGGGCCTCTTAAATAAAGTACTTGAGTTGTAGAGTTTTGTTGTGATGCCTTGTTGTATTTACTCATATCGGGCATATTATGTATGATTGAAATGCTTGGTATGAGTGGGATCCGACAAACTAGTTGTTTATCCTTGGCAGCCTCTCATATGGGGAAATGTAGTCTCGTGCTTCCGGCGATAGTAGTCCGCTACAGCCCGGTTCACGAGTCCTGCTAGCCCAGACTACTGCTTGGACACTTGACTGGCGGCATGTGATTCATTTCGTTCCTATATCTGTCCCTTGGGAAATGTCACGCGGTGGTATTCGAGTCCTGCCTAGCCTGCTACAGCCCGGATACCGGAGTCCTGTTAGCCAGTGCTACAGCCCGAATTCATCGTTGATGACCGACATGCTCGAGGTGATTCATGTATGCTGTCCCCATAGGTTAGTGCCGCTTTGGGTTCACGACTAGCCATGTCGGCCGGGTTCTTTGTCATGTGGATGCTAGCGACACTATCATATCGTGAGCCAAAAGGCTAAACGGTCCCGGGCCAGGTAAGGCGACACCGTGGGAATACCGTGCGTGAGGCCGCAAAGTGATATGAGGTGTTACCGGCTAGATCGATGTGACTTGGAATCGGGGTCTGACAGCGTTGGCATCGAGCAAGGCTGCACAGTGGGTTCGCTAAGCCAAACTGGTGAAGTTGAGTCTAGAAATGCTTTAGTTATATGTAGGGAATTGATTGTGGGAGGGAGCGTAAGGCTCTTTTTACTCCTTTACCTTATGCCCTCGATCTGAGTCATCCTCTTCTCATTCGACATGGGTTTAGGACTAGGCTCTCTTCTCTATCGAGTTCACGTGTTACTAATCCGTAGTAACTTATAGGATTGTTGGTTACATCCTCGATTCGAGTGCTACTAAATTTTAGTATGCTATCAATTGAACGAGAACCTTGTTATGATGTTGTTGAGTGGTTTTGCAATCTGTTTTGAATGTCTCAAATCTGATTTTGAGCATTTACAGATGTTATGCTGCCCGATTTTCCTAGAAATTCTAATGCCTTTGCATTGTGGCTGTGCTTTCAGATGGCCACCGTCCCCGAACCAAGTGGTTACGCTGACCCGTTGCATTGATGTGTGTGGTCACACGGCAATGCTGGTTAGTGATGATTGAGTCTGGTTATCGATGGTATCCTGAATATACCGTCGAGGAGCAGTTTAGGATTTCAATCAAAGCCAATACCTATGCACGGTCGGATTTATCCATCTTATCCGAGCTCTTGAGCCACTTCACTTTGTTCCTATGGGCTCGGAATCACTATTGGAATGTCCGTGCAAGATGCAGCCTATTCCATGATGACTATTATTCGAGCGAACTGCCTTCTTTGGGCAACACTGATTTTCGCTACATGCCAAGATGCCTCCACAGGCGCATGGCTACCTTCGAGGTTTGTACAGCGATGCATCCCATGAGGACTCACTCCTTCGCACTACTCTTGAGATCTTTGGAGGACAAGGACCGTGAGAACCGGGCCTTGCGTATGGAGCTTTTTAATGCCCGTTCTGACCACTGGGCTACTCTGACTAGGTTTGCACCTGCCGTGCAAGCCGGATATATGGACATGAGGGACTTGTACCCTGTGCGGGCGAGTCTGCCAGACTTTATGGAGTGGCGTGAGGTTGGAGGCATCACTCCTCCTCGTGGGCCTCGTCTGCCACCGTTTGTTGGACCACGGCCACATCCGAGTCCTTATGGTCCACAGGCTCCACAGGATTGTCTGTTTCTGGACGATCATGTTCCACTTCCAGGCTTGGGTGGTGATTTCTATGAGGACTACTATGGAGCTGCCTGAGATAGTAGTAGTATTCCTAGTATGGTAATAGTTGTGTTTCCACCGTCCTGCGTGACTCGTGGAATACGACTTAGTGTGTATCGTTCCGGAAGTGTAGAAAAATAATGTATAGGAGTTGGAATGCTTCCGATGAGATGTAACGCCTTTCCTTATAGTTGTACTCCGTCAGGCTTGTACTAAACTATGAATGGTGTGTATGACCGTTGGTATATATATATATGGCAGTTTTGTAATACCATGTCATACGAATGAACATCTTTGCATTCCATGCTATCCATTACCTTCCGCACTTCCTTGTTAAATTCTGCCATCCTGGTTTAAACCTTTGCTTTGTCTCCCAGGATGGTCAACACTCGCAACACTCCTGCTGCTCCGGGCAGGGGAGAAGCCGTGCAGCCGAAATGTGAATCTGCCGCAACCGCCATCTTTGGCGAGGTGATCTTTGAAGCGAGCGCAATAAGCGTGAAACCAACCGCTTACTGGAGCGGATTGAACAAAACACCGCACGCCAGCCAAGAAACGATGTGGTTTCACTCAACGACTTCGTCAAGCTGTATCCCCCAAAATTCAAATATTCCGTCGAGCCTCTCGGCGCGATGATTGGCTCGCGGCATCCACCACAAGCTGCGTTCCGCTAACGTGGCTGAGGCTGACAAGGTTACCTTTGCCGCTTATCATCTTGAAGGCCCCGCTAGCCTCGGTGGGAGAATTATGAGGCTATCGTCCGGTTGGACAAGTTACAACTTGGGCTGAATTCAGTGCCGCCTTCGTGAGCATCATATTCTAGAAGGTCTTATGGACCGCATAACGTGAGGAATTCTGCAGTTTCACCCAAGGTAGGCTGACGGTGGATGCCTACACCGTGAATTTGGGAGGTTAGCACGTTATGCTCGAAGAAGTTTCCACCGATGCCAAGAAGGTGCAAGGTTCCGCAAGGGACTTAGCCCCGAGCTACGCCGAGACCTTCGTCTGCATGAGTGTACCTCATTTCCGAAGCTAGTCAATAAGGCTATCAGCGCCGAAACCGGACAGTCTGATTTTGAGGCTTCACGCAAGCACATCCGTGACTCTGGATCGTCATCCGGCTCTGGATCCCAGAAGCGCCGGGTTTGGGTTCCAAATACTGCTCTACCACCCAGGTTCACCCCGAGGCCATCCTTCGAGGCGCCTCGCCCCAACCAGCAGTATTTTCCACCCAAGACTTATGGAGGCCCCACTGCTAATGCTGCTCCACGTCCAAATGTGATAACTTGCTTCAAGTGTGGAGAGACGGGCCACTATATCCGAGAGTGTCCCCAGAACAACCCCAATCAAGTTGGAAAGTCTGTTGGCCGCGGCAAGCCAGCAGGAAAGGTGCCCTATGCTAAACCAGTTGCCACCGCTCGTGGCCATGTCAATTATGTTTCTGCTGAAGAGACCTATGAGGATCCCAACGTCGTCCTCGGTACGCTTCTTGTTAATTGCCATCCGGCAACCGTTCTTTTTGATACTGGAGCATCTCATTCATTTATTTCTGAGAGCTATGCTCGATTGCACAACACCACATTCTGTGACATGCCTACCTCCATGGAAATTCAAACTCCTGGTTCTAGATGGCAAACCTCTAGAATAAGTCATGGGAATGAAATTCTTGTCGACAGATTAGTCTTTCTTGCATCTCTAATAGCTCTTAAGTCCTCGGACATAAACATCATCTTGGGTATGGACTGGATGTCACCCATTATGCTAAGATTGATTGCTCTACTAGAACTGTTCAACTTACCCATCCTTGGGCAAGACGGTGAATGTTTTAACCCGAGTGTCTAAGCGCCACTTTACTCCTTAAATGCCAACCCCTTCCGGACCTCGAAGATATTCCGGTAGTCCGTGATTTCCGGATGTTTTTCGGAGGAACTGCCAGTGTTCCACCCGCGGGGATGTCGAGTTCGTGATAGATCTTGTTCCCGGAACCGTCCCAATCTCTAGAAGACCTTATAAGATGGCACCCCTAGAACTAGCTGAACTTAAGAAACAACTCGATGAGTCCTTGCAAAAAGGTTTCATCCGTCCTAGTTCATCTCCATGGGCTTGCCCGTCCTCTTCGTCAAGAAGAAGGATGGTGCGGATCGGATGGTTGTAGATTACCGACCTGTCAATTTGGTCACTATCAAGAACAAGTATCCGCTCCCCAGGATCAACGATCTGTATGATCAGCTCGCTGGGTCCTCAGTCTTCTCCAAGATGGATTTGAGGTTGGGCTACCATCAAATCAAAATCAAGAACGGGGACATTCCCAAAACGGCCTTTGTTACTCGTTATGGCCATCTGAGTACACCGTCATGTCCTTCGGATTAACCAATGCTCCAGCCACCTTCTCTCGGTTAATGAACTCAATCTTCATGGAGTATTTGGATAAATTAGTCGTGGTATACCTCGATGATATACTCATCTACTCCAAGAATGAGGAAGAACATGCGAACATCTAAGGCTAGTATTGATGAAACTTGAGAGCACCGCCTTTATGCCAAATTCTCTAAGTGTGAATTCTGGTTACCGTAAGTGACCTATCTAGGACATGTAATCTCTGGTAAGGGCATTGCTGTCAATCCCGGCGAGTTCAAGCCATCCTTGATTGGACTCCACCTGAATCGGTCAAGCAAGTTCGGAGTTTCCTCGGTTTAGCGAGCTATTGCCGCCGCTTCGAGAATTTCTCTAAAGTTGCTAAACCTCTAACCGAACTCCTCAAGAAAGATAAAAGGTTCAATGGGCGCCACAAGTCGAGTTCAGTTTTCAGGAACTGAAAAGGCGCTGACATCTGCTCCGTACTTGTTCCACCATTTCTCTAAGGACTTTATTATCTATTGCGAGGCCTCACGACAAGGACTAGGTTGCATACTCATGCAAGATCGTCATGTGATTGCCTCGCTTCTCGACGATTCGTCCACATGAGGATAACTACCCCACACGATCTAGAGCTTGCAGCGATGGTTCATGCACTCAAAACCTAGCGACATTACCTTACGGGTAATCGTTGCGAAATCTACACTGATCACCAAAGTCTGAAATATATCTTCACCCAACCGGATTTGAATCTCGTGCAAAGGCGTTGGGTCGAGTTGATTACAGATTTCGACTTAGGAATATCCTACACCCTGTGCAAAGCCAATGTCATGGCTGACGACTAAGTCGCAAATCTTATTGTAACAATTTGATGTTACAACAAAGTCAACCATTTCTCCACGAGGAATTTCGTAAGCTTAATCTTCACATTGTTCCTCGAGGATTCCTTTCCACCACAGGTGGCGAAACCTGACCTCACGGATCGAATCATAGCTGCTCAAAGCGATATGATAGAGGATATCTCGGATCAAGGAGAACATTGCTAGCGGAGCTGCTAAATGTTTCTCCATAGATGAACAGTGTTGTCTTCTTTGAAAACCGCTTGGTGGTTCCCAAGAAACAACAGCTACTGACAATTGATCCTTAAGGAAGCTCATGACTCTCCTCTCACCATTCATCCCGGTAGTACTAAAATGTATCAAGACCTCGCCAGAGGTTTTGGTGGACTAGGATGAAGAGAGAAATCGCCAATACATTGCTAATTGCGGCGTCTGTTGTATAGTTAAGCGAGCATCAACGACCTCTGGTACCCTTCAACCTTTGGAAATTCCTGAATGGAAATGGGATAAAATCGGTATGGATTTCATTACCGGGTTTCCCAGGACCAAGAGAGGGAATAATGCTATCTTCATTGTCATCGATCGTCTTTCCAAAGTAGCCCATTTCCTACCCGTTCGTGAGAGTATAACCGCTAGCCAGCTAGCCGATTTGTACATCTCTCGAATAGTGTCTCTTCATGGTGTTCCATTAGAGATTAACTCAGACCGTGGAAGTCTCTTCACCTCACGATTTTGGGAAAGTTTCCAAACGCTATGGGAACTCGTCTCTCCTTTAGCACCGCTTTCCATCCCCAATCAAGTGGACAAGTAGAACGAGTCAATCAAATCCTAGAGGATATGCTTCGAGCTTCAGTCATCTCTTTCGGCATGAATTGGGAGAGGTGCCTCCCATTCGCCGAGTTAAACTTATAACAATAATTATCAAGCCAGCCTAGGCAAAGCCCTTTCAAGTTCTTTATGGACGGAAATGTTGAACGCCTCTTAATCGGTCGAAACCGGGAGAGACAACTCTTTGGCGGATATGATTCAGAAGCGTAAGAGCAGGTTCGCATTATTCGTGAGAAATTGAAAACAGCCCAATCTCGTCAAAAGAGCCAATATGACGCAAGCATAAGCCTATGGCTTATGAAATTGGCGAAAGGCTTACCTTCGGTTACTCCTTTGAAGGAACCCATCGATTCGGTATCAAAGGCAAGTTGGCTCCTCGTTACATTGGACCCTTTCGCATTCTTGCCAAGCGAGGGAAGTTGCCTACCAATTGGAACTACCTCCGCATCTTTCGAGTCCATGATGTCTTCCACGTTTCCCAACTCAGGCGTTGCTTCTCGGATCCTATCCGTGGAGTGGACCACGGCACGCTTGATCTCCAAGATAACCTCACCTATCAAGAATATCCCGTTCAGATCCTCGATCAAGCCGAGCGTACCACTCGACGTCGGAATATCAAGTTTCTAAAGGTTCAATGGTCAAACCATTCCGAGCAAGAAGCAACTTGGGAAAGGGAGGATCGTCTTCGACTTGAGTATCCCACCTTTTTCGCAACAGATCCTAAATCTCGGGACGAGATTCTTTTGAGTGGGGGTGAGTTGTCACATCCCAGTTAGACCAATGCATTAGGGTGTGCATCATGTTTAAATTTCATCTGAATTTGAAATGGGGAAGGCAGGAAACCCCAGAACACCCCCCTTAATTCAACTAGGGTTTACTAAAAATTATTTCAATGAACCCGAAATGCCCTTCAAAATGCTCATCCTCTTTGCTTTGGTTCAGAACCTATGTCAAAGGAGGTGTATCATTTTCTAGGTCAACCAAAGGTCCTTGGATTAATTCACAAGTTTTGAACTTGAGCATTTTAAATTATACAAAATATTTTAAATGTTCAAAAATTGCCAAACCAAAATGTTTCATGTTGGAAATATTCCAACAAGGGACCAGGAGCATTTTGGTGATTTTAAAACAGTTTTGGTATTTTAGAAAACCCCACAAAGTTGCAGGAAATTAGAAAAGATTAAAAAGCAGAAAACCTTACAGCGCCGCCTGCCCCCCACTGCCCAGCCCAGCCAAGAGCCAAGCCAATGAGCTGCTTGGCTCGGCCAGCAGCAGCCAGTGCTCGGCGGGCGGCACCGCCAGGTGCCACGCACTGTCGCCGCCTCGCCGCTCCTCTCGCCACTTGTCGGCGAGGACCGACCCCTCTCTCCTCCGAACCCCTGGACCTCCCTCTCCTCCCGGATCATCTCCTCGCTCTCCCCATCTTGGCCGCGCCACGCCGCCCTGACCACCGCCAGTAGTCGTGCTCCCGCCGTCCGTGCTCCTCCGCACCATGTCCAGAGCTCCGCCGCCTCCACTACCCCTAGCCAGCCGAGTCCCGCCGCTCTAGTGCCCCGAACCCATCTCACCGACCTCGACCGAGCTCGCCGTCGCGGAGATCCCTTTCGTCGCCGCCGTCGCTCCGGTTCATCCCGACCTCGGAGGCTTCCTACACGTCGCCCGTGAGCCTACCTAACTCCCTTCCCTCTCTCGCGCCCTCGAGCAGCGTAGCAACCGAGCCACGTTCACCCGCACTTTGCGTCGCCGTGGAGCTCGTCGCCGACGCGTGCCCCGGTCACTCTCCGCCACCCCATGGTGTCCGTTGCACTCACCGCACCCCAACGGGTCTGCCCATGTACCTCCCGCACCTCACCGAGCCCTCTAACCCCAAGCCCGTCGTTGGCCGAACCCCGGCGGCCGCCTAGCTCGTCGCCGGCGCCAACTCCGGCCACCCCGACCCCAACTAACTCCACCAGTAGACGCGGTTTGCTCCTAGCTACCCGTAGCTACCTTCCACGACTCGTTTGGTCGCCGGAATCACCAAACACACTCCCTCCGCCGCGTCGGGCTCGCCGGCGGCTAGTCGCCGGTGCAGCCGACGTGGACATTGACCACCGTGGGCCCGCGTTGACCCCGACAGGTCACTGACAAATGGGGCCCAGCCCTGCTAACTAAATAGGTTAGTTTTAATTAAACTTTAGTTAAGTTAATTACCCTGACATGCGGGACCCACTGTCAGGTTTGACCTGGACGTCCCCGTTGACTCTGACGTCATGCTGACGCATGGCTGACGCATTAATTCAAATTCTGGATTTATTTTGATATAGTAAATTCCAGAATATAATTCAAATTTCAAATGCCTATAACTTTTAATCTATAACTCCAAATGCAAAGATTTATATATGAAAAATTATCAGAAAAATCCACCCTATCCATTGGTACAGGTTTCATGCATGTTAAAGCAAGTTAACTATGCTGTTTAACCAGAATAAGATATTGCACCATTAGGACTAACCCAAATGAGCTATCATTTGAATCCTTGATTCAAATGAGTTCATTCCTATTATTTCAGCTTGCATTAGGCCAACACACATCCATATTGCCATGTCATAGCATGCATCATATTGTTGCATATTGTCATGTGTGTTTATTTCGGTGTGCTTTCATGATAGGTTACGCCCGAGGATAACCTCGACTATCCATCTGAAGGCGCAACTCTACCCCGATTCCATCGGGCAAGCAACCCGTTGATCATTTCGATACAACCCATGTTCTCGCTTCGCTCGCGTTTACTGCATTAAGACAACGCGATTCAAATTGTTGTGTGCTGCGGTAGTTGAACCCACTTCCTTTGCATGACTGTCATTGCCACAAGAACTAGATGAAACCCACTAGTATGTGTAGGAGTTGATTGAGCCATGTTTGTGATTCCTACCATGCTATGCTTGCTATGCTTAGAGTTGTGTCGTCGGCTCATCGGGATGATGAACTGGAGTGAAAGGTTGTGTTGGTTCGAGAGTGAAAGTGTTGAACACGATTTGGTAAAGGTATCGATGAGAGGCCATGTAGGAGTACATGGTGGGTTGTTTCATTGAAGCGAACTTAGAACTGAGATCTGTGTTTGTGATCCATGAAACAGTTACTACCACACATTGGGATCCTTAATTGACCCTCTTGGCTTCTTAACCACCCTTGTTCTTGGTCCGGGAGTTGCAAGTAGTTTACGGTGTTTGTAGCATCTTTGGGGCACGCAACGCGCTGACCTTAGGGGTGGGTTGTGTTGCGGTAGGCACGTGGCCCGTGTACCGAAAGTGCCCGTTTGGTATCTCGGAACCCTGCACACATCGTTCGGGGCTGTATGGGAAACCTCGGCGGACTCCTGCGGATGGAACCGAATAGGCGATAAACTGGACTAGGGACTTGAGTGTTTAGGTAGGCTGTGGCCGACACCCACGTTGGGCTTCCGCTTGAAGGTTGCCGAGTACATGTCGTGTAGAGCGGCGATAAGTGGTGAGAGCGTGTGAAGAAGTACACCCTGCAGGGTTAAATATGATCTATTGAATAGCCGTGTCCACGGAGAAGGACTTCGGGTTACCTATATCAGTTCATAGACAAGTAAATGGATACTACTAAAAGCCTCAAGATAAGTGTGAGTATCGTGGATGGCCCTCTCGTGGGATGACGAGAGGATCCACAGTGGAGTATTGTGATGGTGATTAGTGGACTCGTGTGCGACAAATGCTTTACAAAGTGGTGTCACGTGGGATAGCTTAGCCAAGAGTCAAAGCTGGCTTGCTGCAAATAACTCCACTTCCTTCCTTGAGAATGTGCATGTATGATAGGATTACGTGGTAAGACTTGCTGAGTACCTTTGTACTCATGTTTGCTAATTATTGTTTTTCGAGAGGACAATACTACCCTCCGTGGATTCTATGTAGATATTGACTTGACGAGTGAACTAGCCACCCGGTGGCGATCTAAGACTTGTGAAGGGCCATTGTAGATAGAAAGGCTCCAACAAGCTTTCTTTCTTTCTAGAGTCGTACTCGAGACTAGTTTGCTTCCGCATGTGCTTGTATGATTGTATGA
Source organism: Aegilops longissima (assembly GCA_021605205.1). Lineage (NCBI taxonomy): Eukaryota > Viridiplantae > Streptophyta > Magnoliopsida > Poales > Poaceae > Aegilops > Aegilops longissima. The sequence continues at coordinate 346,716,995 of CM038679.1, forward strand.
CTTGAGTGTTGGGTCCTGTGACCCCTACCTGTAAGACTATGTTATGTATGGCTCCTGGGCCTCTTAAATAAAGTACTTGAGTTGTAGAGTTTTGTTGTGATGCCTTGTTGTATTTACTCATATCGGGCATATTATGTGTATGATTGAAATGCTTGGTATGAGTGGGATCCGACAAACTAGTTGTTTATCCTTGGCAGCCTCTCATATGGGGAAATGTAGTCTCGTGCTTACGGCGATAGTAGTCCGCTTCTGCCCGGTTCACCGAGTCCTGCTAGCCCAAAGACTACTGCTTGGACACTTGACTGGCGGCATGTGATTCATTTCGTTCCTATGTCTGTCCTTCGGGAAATGTCACGCGGTGGTATTCGAGTCCTGCCTAGCTCACTACAGCCCGGGATACGGAGTCCTGTTAGCCCATGCTACAGCCCGAATTCATACGTTGATGACCGACATGCTCGAGGTGATTCATGTATGCTGTCCCCATAGGTTAGTGCCGCTTTGGGTTCACGACTAGCCATGTCGGCCCGGGTTCTTTGTCATGTGGATGCTAGCGACACTATCATATCGTGAGCCAAAAGGCGCAAACGGTCCCGGCCAGGTAAGGCGACACCGTGGGAATACCGTGCGTGAGGCCGCAAAGTGATATGAGGTGTTACCGGCTAGATCGATGTGACTTGGAATCGGGGTCCTGACATTGGATGTCATTGACAACGGGATCACATCATTAGGAGAATGATGTGATGGACAAGACCCAATCCTAAGCATAGCACAAGATCGTGTAGTTCGTTTTGCTAGAGCTTTTCCAATGTCAAGTATCTCTTCCTTAGACCATGAGATCGTGTAACTCCGGATACCGTAAGAGTGCTTTGGGTGTACCAAACGCCACAACGTAATCTGGGTGACTATAAAGGTGCACTACGGTATCTTGAAAGTGTCATTGGGTTGACACGGATCGAGGCCAGGATTTGTCACTCCGTATGACGGAGAGGTATCTCTGGGCCCACTCGATAATGCATCATCATAATGAGCTCAAAGTGACTAAGTGGTTAGTCACGGGATCATGCATTATGGTGCGAGTAAAGTGACTTGCCGGTAACGAGACTGAACAAGGTATTGGGATACCGACGATCGAGTCTCGGGCAAGTAACGCATCGATTGACAAAGGGAATTGTATCTGGGTTTGATTGAATCCTCGACATCGTGGTTCATCCGATGAGATCATCGATGAGTATGTGGAGCCAACATGGGTATCCAGATCCGCTGTTGGTTATTGACCGGAGAGGCATCTCGGTCATGTCGCATATCTCCCGAACCCGTAGGGTCTACACACTTAAGGTTCGGTGGCGCTAGGGTTGTAGAGATATTAGTATGCAGTAACCGAAAGTTGTTGAGTCCGGATGAGATCCCGGACGTCACGAGGAGTTCGGAATGGTCCGGAGGTAAAGATTTATATATAGGAAGTCCAGCCGCCACCGGATAGTTTTGGGGTCACCGGTATTGTCTGGGACCACCGAAAGGTCCCGGGGTCCACCGGTGGGGCCACCTATCCCGGAGGGCGTCATGGGCTGAAGTGGCATGGGAACCAGCCTGGTGGGCTGGTGCGCCCCACCCAAGGGCCCAAGGCGCCTAGGGTTGGGGACCGTTGCCCCAGGGGCATGCCCCCAGGTTGAAACCCTAGGGGCCGTTGCCCCAGGGGCATGCCCCTGGTTGGAAACCCTAAGGGCCGTTGCCCGGGGCCGCCGCCCCCATCTAGATGGGATCTCCAAGGGGCATGCCCCTAGCCCCTATATATAGTGGAGGGAGGAAGGCAGCAAGATCCGCATCTTGGCAACTCCCTTCCCCTTGCTACACCTCCTCCTCCCAGACGCTTGGCGAAGCCTGCCGGATCCTGCTGCATCCACCACCACGCCGTCGTGCTGCTGGATCTTCATCAACCTCTCCTTCCCCTTGCTGGATCAAGAAGGAGGAGACGTCCACGCTGACCGTCACGTGTGTTGAACGCGGAGGTGCCGTTCGCTTCGGCGCTAGGATCTCCGGTGATTGGATCACGGCGTGTACAACTACCTCAACCCCGTTTTTGAACGCTTCCGCCGCGATCTACAAAGTGGTATGTAGATGCATCTCCCATGACTCGTTGCTTAGATGAACTCATAGATGGATCTTGGTGAAACCGTAGGAAAAATTTTAATTTTCTGCAACGCTCCCCAACAAAGGCATCATGAGCTAGGTCTATCGTAGTTCTCTATTGCACGAGTAGAACACAATATAGTTGTGGGCGTGGATCTTGTCAACTTACTTGCCGTTACTAATCTTATCTTGCTTCCGCGGTATTGTGGGATGAAGCGGCCGGACCAACCTTACACGTGCGCTTACGTGAGACCGGTTCCACCGACTAACATGCACTAGTTGCATAAGGTGGCTGGCGGGTGTCTGCTCTCCTACTTTAGTTGGAGAGGATTCGATGAAAAGGGTCCTTATGAAGGGTAAATAGAAGTTGACAAGATCACGTTGTGGTTATTCGTAGGTAAGAAAACGTTCTTGCTAGAACCCAATTGCAGCCACGTAAAAGATGCAACAACAATTAGAGGACGTCTAACTTGTTTTTGCAGCAATTGTCATGTGATGTGATATGGCCAAATTGTGATGAATGATGAATGACATATTGTGATGTATGAGATCATGTTCTTGTAATAGGAATCACGACTTGCATGTCGATGAGTATGACAACCGGCAGGAGCCATAGGAGTTGTCTTTATTTTTGTATGACCTGCGTGTCATTCAAGAACGCCATGTAATTTACTTTACTTTATTGCTAAACGCGTTAGCCATAGAAGTAGAAGTAGTCGTTGGCGTGACAACTTCATGGAGGCACAATGATGGAGATCATGATGATGGAGATCATGGTGTCATGCCGGTGACAAGATGATCATGGAGCCCCGAAGATGGAGATCAATGGAGTTTTATGATATTGGCCATATCATGTCACTACTATATAATTGCATGTGATGTTTATTATGTTTATACATCTTGTTTACTTAGAACGACGGTAGTAAATAAGATGATCCCTTACAGCAATTTCAAGAAGTGTTCTCCCCTAATTGTGCACCGTTGCTAAAGTTCGTCGCTTCTAAGCACCACGTGATGATCGGGTGTGATGGATTCTTACGTTCACATACAACGGGTGTAAGACAGATTTACACACGCAAAACACTTAGGGTTAACTTGACGAGCCTAGCATGTACAAACATGGCCTCGGAACACGGAGACCGAAAGGTCGAACACGAGTCGTATAGAAGATACGATCAACATGAGAATGTTCACCGACGATGACTAGTCCGTCTCACGTGATGATCGGACACGCCTAGTCGACTCGGATCGTGTATCACTTAGATGACTAGAGGGATGTCTAATCTGGTGGGAGTTCATTGTAATAATTTGATTAGATGAACTTAATTATCATGAACTTAGTCTAAAACTTTTGAATGATATGTCTTGTAGATCAAATGGCCAACGCTCATGTCAACTTGAACTTCAACGCTCCCTAGAGAAACCAAGCTGAAAGATGACGGCAGAACTATACTGATCGGGTCCGAACTTGAGGATCATCCTCATAGCTGCCAGAAACAATATGTCCTAGAAGGACCGCTAGGTGACGCTCCCGTCCCTGAGAACGAAGACATTATGAATGCTTGGCAGTCTCGTGCTGATGATTACTCCCTCGTTCAGTGCGGCATGCTTTACAGCTTAGAACCGGGGCTCCAAAAGCGTTTTGAGCATCACGGAGCATATGAGATGTTCGAGGAGCTGAAACTTCTTTTCCAAGCTCATGCCCGGGTCGAGAGATATGACATCTCCGACAAGTTCTACAGTTTTAAGATGGAGGAAAATAGTTCTGTCAGTGAGCACATTCTCAAGATGTCTGGGTTGCACAACCGTATGACCCAGCTGAATATTAACCTCCCCGATGAGGCGGTCATTGATGAATCCTCCATCCGCTTCCACCAAGCTACAAGAGCTTTGTGATGAACTACAATATGCAGGGGATGGTAAAGACCATTCTGAAGTATTCTCTATCTGAAGTCACCGAGGTTGAAATCAAGAAAGAACATCAAGTGTTGATGGTCAATAAGACCACTAAGTTTAAGAAGGGCAAGGGCAAGAAGAACTTCAAGAAGGACGGCAAGGAGGTTGCCGCGCCCGTAAGCAAGTTGCCGGAAGAAGTTAAAGAATGGACCCAAGCCCGAGACCGAGTGCTTTTATTGCAAGGGAAGGGTCATCGAAGCGGAACTGCCCCAAATACTTAGAGGACAAGAAGGCCGGCAACACCAAAGGTATATTTGATATACATGTAATTGATGTGTACCTTACCGATTACTCGTAGTAACTCCCGGTATTTGATACCGTGCCGTTGCTCATATTTGTAACTCACAGCAGGAGCTGCGGAATAAGCGGAGATCGGCGAAGATGAGGTGACGATGCGCGTCGGGAATGGTTCCAGTCGATGTGATCGCCGTCGGCACGCTACCTCTTCATTTACCCACGGATTAGTTATAAACCTTAATAATTGTTATTTGGTGCCAAGTTTGAGCATGAATATTGTATCCGGATCTCGTTTAATGCGAGATGGCTACTCATTTAAATCCGAGAATAATGGTTGTTCTATTTATATGAGAGATATGTTTTATGGTCATGCTCCGATGGTCAATGGTTTATTCTTAATGAATCTCGGCGTAGTATTACACATGTTCATAGCGTGAATACCAAAAGATGTAAAGTTGATAACGATAGTCCCACATACTTGTGGCATCGCCGCCTTGGTCACATTGGTGTCAAGCGCATGAAGAAGCTCCATGCTGATGGACTTTTGGAGTCTCTTGATTATGAATCATTTGACACATGCGAACCATGCCTCATGGGCAAGATGACCAAGACTCCATTCTCGGAACAATGGAGCGAGCAACCAACTTGTTGGAAATCATACATACCGATGTGTGCGGTCCAATGAGCGTTGAGGCTCGCGGAGGATATCGTTATGTTCTCACTCTCACAGATGACTTGAGTAGATATGGGTATGTCTACTTGATGAAACACAAGTCTGAGACCTTTGAAAAGTTCAAGGAATTTCAGAATGAAGTAGAGAATCAACGTGACCAAAAGATAAAATTCTTGCGATCGGATCGTGGAGGAGAATATTTAAGTCACGAATTTGGTACACACTTAAGAAAATGTGGAATCGTTTCACAACTAACGCCGCCTGGAACACCTCAGCAGAACGGTGTGTCCGAACGTCGTGTCGCACTCTATTGGATATGGTGCGGTCTATGATATCTCTTACTGATTTACCGCTATCATTTTGGGGATACGCTCTAGAGACAGCTACATTCACTTTAAATAGGGCACCGTCTAAGTCCGTTGAGACGACACCATATGAATTATGGTTTGGGAAGAAACCTAAGCTGTCGTTTCTAAAAGTTTGGGGATGCGATGCTTATGTCAAGAAACTTCAACCCAAAAGCTCGAACCCAAGTCGGAAAAATCGTCTTCATAGGATACCCTAAGGAAACCGTAGGGTATACCTTCTACTTAAGATCCGAGGGCAAGATCTTTGTTGCCAAGAACGGATCCTTTCGGAAAAGAGTTTCTCTCGAAAGAAGTAAGTGGGAGGAAAGTAGAACTCGATGAAGTACTACCTCTTGAACAGGATAGTAGTGCAGCTCGGAAAATGTTCTGTGATGCCTACACCAACTTAGGAGGAAATTCATGATGATGATCAAGGTACTTCGGATCAAGTTGCTCTGAACTTCAGAGGTCCACTAGGACACGCCCGCACTGCAGTGGTACGGCAACCCTGTCTTGGAAATCATGTTGTTAGACAACAATGAACCTTCGAACTATGAAGAAGCGATGGCGGGCCCAGATTCCAACAAATGGCTAGAAGCCATGAAGTCCGAGATAGAATCCATGTATGAAAACAAAGTGTGGACTTTGACTGACTTGCCCGATGATCGGCGTAGAAAACAAATGGATCTTTAAGAGGAAGACGGACGCGGATGGTAATGTCACCATCTATAAAGCTCGACTTGTCGCTAAGGGTTATCGGCAAGTTCAAGGGATTGACTACGATGAGACTTTCTCTCCGCAGCGAAGCTTAAGTCCGTCCAATCATGTTAGCAATTGCCGCATACTATGATTATGAGATATGGCAGATGGACGCCAAAACAGCGTTCCTTAACGGATATCTTAAGGAAGAGCTGTATATGATGCAGCCGAGGGTTTTGTCGATCCTAAGAACGCTAACAAAGTATGCAAGCTCCAACGATCCATTTATGGGCTGGTGCAAGCATCTCGGAGTTGGAACATTCGCTTTGATGAGATGATCAAAGCGTTTGGTTTATGCAGACTTATGGAGAAGCCTGCGTTTACAAGAAAGTGAGTGGGAGCTCTGAGCATTTCTCATATTATATGTAGATGACATACTTCGATGGGAAATGATATAGAATTCTTGGACAGCATTAAGGCCTACTTGAATAAGTGTTTTCAATGAAGGACCTTGGAGAAGCTGCTTATATATTAGGCATCAAGATCTATAGAGATAGATCGAGACGCCTCATAGGTCTTTCACAAAGCACATACCTTGATAAGATTTTGAAGAAGTTCAAAATGGATCAGTCCAAGAAGGGTTCTTGCACAGATTGCAAGGTGTGAGATTGAGCTCAGCTCAATGCCCGACCACGACAAAAGATAAAGAAGAGATGAGTGTCATCCCTATGCCTCAGCCATAGGATCTATTATGTATGCCATGCTGTGTACCGGACCTGATGTAAACCTTGCCGTAAGTTTGGTAGGAAGGTACCAAAGTAATCCCGCAAGGAACACCGGACAGCGGTCAAGAATATCCTGAAGTACCGAAAAGGACAAAGGACATGTTTCGCTTATGGAGGTGACGAAGAGCTCGTCAGAACGGGTTACATCGACGCTAGCTTCGACACAGATCTGATGACTCTAAGTCACAAACCGGATCGTGTATATGTTGAATGGTGGAGCGATGGCTGGTGCAGCTGCAAGCGAAGCGTCGTGGCGGGATCTACATGTGAAGCGGAGTACATGGCAGCCTCGGAGGCAGAGCATGAAGCAATTTGGGTGAAGGAGTTCATCACCGACCTAGGAGTCATACCCAATGCGTCGGGGCCGATCAAACTCTTCGTGACAACACCGAGCTATTGCACTTGCCAAGGAGCCCAGGTTTCACAAGAAGACCAGGCACATCAAGCGTCGCTTCAACTCCATCCGTGAAAACGTTCAGGATGGAGACATAGAAATTTGCAAAGTACATACGGATCTGAATGTCGCAGATCCGCTGACTAAACCTCTCATGAGCAAAACATGATCAACACCGTAACTCTATGGGTGTTCGATTCATCACAATGTAACTAGATTATTGACTCTAGTGCAAGTGGGAGACTGTTGGAAATATGCCCTAGAGGCAATAATAAAAGTGTTATTATTATATTTCTTTGTTCATGATGATTGTCTTTTATTCATGCTATAACTGTATTATCCGGAAATCGTGATACACGTGTGAATACATAGACCATAACATGTCCCTAGTGAGCCTCTAGTTGACTAGCTCGTTGGTCAACAGATAGTCATGGTTTCGACTATGGACATTGGATGTCATTGATAACGGGATCACATCATTAGGAGAATGATGTGATGGACAAGACCCAATCCTAAGCATAGCACAAGATCGTGTAGTTCGTTTTGCTAGAGCTTTTCCAATGTCAAGTATCTCTTCCTTAGACCATGAGATCGTAACTCCGGATACCGTAAGAGTGCTTTGGGTGTACCAAACGTCACAACGTAATCGGGTGACTATAAAGGTGCACTACGGTATCTTCGAAAGTGTCTGCTGGGTTGACACGGATCGAGATGGATTTGTCACTCCGTATGACGGAGAGGTATCTCTGGGCCCACTCGGTAATGCATCATCATAATGAGCTCAAAGTGACTAAGTGGTTAGTCACGGGATCATGCATTACTGACGAGTAAAGTGACTTGCCGGTAACGAGACTGAACAAGGTATTGGGATAGCGACGATCGAGTCTCGGGCAAGTAACGCACCGATTGACAAAGGGAATTGTATACGGGTTTGATTGAATCTCGACATCGTGGTTCATCCGATGAGATCATCGATGAGTATGTAGGAGCCAACATGGGTATCCAGATCCGCTGTTGGTTATTGACCGAGAGGCATCTCGGTCATGTTCAGATATCTCCCGAACCCGTAGGGTCTACACACTAAGGTTCGGTGACGCTAGGGTTGTAGAGATATTAGTATGCAGTAAACCAAAAGTTGTTCGAGTCCGGATGAGATCCCTGACGTCACGAGGAGTTCCGGAATGGTCCGGAGGTAAAGATTTATATATAGGAAGTCCAGTTTGCCACCGGAAAGTTTTGGGGTCACGGTATTGTACCGGACCACCGAAAGGGTCTCGAGGTCCACCGGTGGGGCCACCTATCCCGGAGGGCCCCATGGGCTGAAGTGGCATGGGAACCAGCCTGGTGGGCTGGTGCGCCCACCCAAGGGCCCAAAGGCGCCTAGGGTTGGGGGACCGTTGCCCAGGGGCATGCGCCCCCTCGGTTGAAACCCTAGGGGCCGTTGCCCCAGGGGCATGCGCCCCCTGGTTGAAACCCTAAGGGGCCGTTGCCCGGGGCCGCCGCCCCCCATCTAGATGGGATCTCCAAGGGGCATCGCCCCCTAGCACCTATATATAGTGGAGGGAGGAAGGGCAGCAAGACCCGCATCTTGGCAACTCCTTCCCCTTGCTACACCTCCTCCTCCCGCAGACGCTTGGCGAAGCCTGCCGGATCCTGCTGCATCCACCACCACGCCGTCGTCTTGCTGGATCTTCATCAACCTCTCCTTCCCCTTGCTGGATCAAGAAGGAGGAGACGCCACGCTGACCGTGCGTGTGTTGAACGCGGAGGTGCCGTTAGCTCGGCGCTAGGATCTCCGGTGATTGGATCACGACGTGTACAACTACCTCAACCCCGTTTTTTGAACGCTTCCGCTCGCGATCTACAAAGTGGTATGTAGATGCATCTCCCATGACTCGTTGCTTAGATGAACTCATAGATGGATCTTGGTGAAACCGTAGGAAAAATTTTAATTTTCTGCAACGTTCCCCAACATGGAAGTCAAGGGCTCGCTTCCCAGTGAGCCTGCGCAGCGTACAGCTCGCACGCTTCCCACTGAGCCTACGCATTGGAGGACAGCTTGCATGCCTCTCGGTCAACCTGTGCACCGGACTGCGCTCGCACGCCTCCCGTTCAGTCAAGGTCAAGCAATTGTCCGCACGGCATCTCCTACAGCCATTAAAACCAAGACACGTAGTGTCACATGAATGGTTAATAGAACGCACACGGTTTGAATTATACAAACGTTTGAGATATTATAGTGGCATCACTTTTTTCAAAATGCCTTTGTTGGCTGTCATTATTCGAGTGCGCCTTCTCTCAAAATGGACACAAAAAATGCCACACCATGTTGGGTTCCATTCTATGATAGCATGCCAAGTTTCATGAATTTCAGACGAGTTTTGGATTTACTAGAATTTAAAAACCAGGCATCTCAAAGTTTTGCCGGCAATCAACGGTGCTCTGGTGTTTGAAATGCATTCCCATTTCTTGCATGGGACTTAAGAATGCACCCAAGGACACAAATTTGATTTTTCAACCAATTTATATGCACTAGAGCATGTGCATGTAGTTCAAATTTGAATTATGCACATAAATGCATTGAAAACTCAGTTAATGTATAAAAATGTCCAAACGAACCCCGAAAAATCCCAAAAATTGACACAACACTCCTGTTGTTCTATGTTGACACGAGAAATATTTTAAAAGCAATAAGAGGCAATGGATATCGTTTCGTCCCCAAAGGTGGGACGTTCCTTATCGAAACCATCATGCTTGTTGTGAGAAGCTCTGGTTTGTGAGAAGCATGTACCCGAACCTGCCCCAAATGGGACAAATTTTCTACCACGGCATGTTGATGCCGCTCCATGATAGCATGCCAAGTTACATGAATTTCAGATGAGTTTTGGATTTACTAGAATTTAAAAACCAGGCATCTCAACGTTTTGCCGGCAATCAACAAAGGCTCACGGTGTTTGAATTTAATTGCCATCTCTTGCATGGGACCTAGAAATTCACCCAAGGACACAGATTAGATTATTCAACCAACTTTAGTGCATTGGAGCATGTCCTTGTAGTTCAAATTTGAATTATGCACATAAAATGCCTAGAAAACCCAGTTAATGCATAAAAATGTCCAAACGAACACCGAAAAAACACAAAAATTGACACAACACTCCTCTTGTTCTATGTTGACACTAGAAAATTTTTGAAAGCAATAGGAGGCAATGGATATTGTTTCGTACCCAAAGGTGGGACGTTCCCTATCGAAACAATCATGCTTGTTGTGAGAAGCTCTGGTTTGTGAGAAGCTTATACCCGAACCTGCCCCAAATGGGACAATATTTTACCATGGCATGTTGATGCCGCTCCATGATAGCATGCCAAGTTTCATGAATTTCAGATGAGTTTTGGATTTACTAGAATTTTAAAACCAGGCATCTCAGCGTTTTGCCGGCAATCATCAGTGCCCTCGTGTTTGAATTTCATTCCCATCTCTTGCATGGGACCTAGAAATTCACCCAAGGACACACATGTGATTTTTCAACCAACTTTAGTGCATTGGAGCATGTGCTTGTACTTCAAATTTGAATTATGCACATAAATGCATTGAAAACTCAGTTAATGCATAAAAATTTCCAAACGAACCCCGAAAAATCCCAAAAATTGACACAACACTCCTGTCGTTCTATGTTGACACGAGAAATGTTTTCAAAGCAATAAGAGGCAATGGATATCGTTTCTTCCCCAAAGGTGGGACGTACGTTCCCTACCGAAACCATCAGGCTTGTTGTGAGAAGCTCTGGTTTGTGAGAAGCATATACCCAAACCTGCCCCAAATGGGACAATTTTTTTACCACGGCATGTTTATGCCGCTCCATTATAGCATGCCAAGTTTCATGAATTTCAGATGAGTTTTGGATTTACTAGAATTTAAAAACCGGGCATCTCAATGTTTTTTTGGCAATCAACGGTGCCCTGGTGTTTGAATTTCGTTCTTGTTTCTTGCATGGGGCCTAAGCATGCACCCAAGGACACAAATTTGATTTTTCAACCAACTTTGGTGCATTGGAGCATGTGCATGTAGTTCAAATTTGAATTACGCACATAAATGCATTGAAAACTCAGTTAATGCATAAAAATGTCCAAACGAACCTCGAAAAATCACAAAAATTGACACAACACTCATGTTGTTCTATGTTGACACGAGAAAAAAATTGAAAGCAATAAGAGGCAATTGATATCGTTTCGTCCCCAAAGGCAGGATGTTCCCTATTGAAACCATCATGCTTGTTGTGAGAAGCTCAGGTTTGTGAGAAGCTTATACCTGAACCTGCCCCAAATGGGACAATTTTTTTACCATGGCATGTTGATGCCGCTCCATGATAGCATGCCGAGTTTCATGAATTTCAGACGGGTTTTGGATTTACTAGAATTTAAAAACTAGGCATCTCAACATTTTGCCGGCAATCAACAGTACCCTGGTGTTCGAATTTCATTCCCATCTCTTGCATGTGACCTAGAAATTCACCCAAGGACACACATGTGATTTTTCAACCAACTTTAGTGCATTGGAGCATGTGCTTGTAGTTCAAATTTGAATTTTACACATAAAATGCCTAGAAAACCCAGTTAATGTATAAAAAAGGCCAAACGAACCCCGAAAAATTCCAGGATTAAACACAACACTCCTGTTGTTCTATGTTGACACTAGAATTTTTTTGAAAGCAATAAGAGGCAACGGATATCGTCCCGTCCCCAAAGGTGGTACGTTCCCTATCGAAACCATCATGCTTGTTGTGAGAAGCTCTGGTTTATGAAAAGCTTATACCCAAAACTGCCCCAAATGGGAAAAAAATTCACCACGGCATGTTGATGCCGCTCATGATAGCATGCCAAGTTTCATGAATTGCAGACGAGTTTTGGATCTACTAGAATTTAAAAACCAGGTATCTCAATGTTTTGCTGGCAATAAATAGTGCCCTGGTGTTTGAAATTCATTCCCATCTCTTGCGTGGGACCTAGAAATTCACCCAAGGACACACATGAGATTTTTCAACCAACTTTGGTTCATTGGAGCATGTGCTTGTAGTTCAAATTTGAATTATGCACATAAAATGCCTAAAAAATCCAGTTAATGTATAAAAAAGGCCAAACGAAACCCCCAAAAATTCATTCCCATTTCCTGCATGGGACCTAAGCATGCACTCAAGGACACAAATTTTATTTTTCAACCAATTTGTATGCACCGGAGCATGTGCATGTAGTTTAATTTTGAATTGTGCACCTGAAATGGCTAGAAAACCAGTTTAATGTATAAAATGTCCAAACGAACCCTGAATAATTCAATTCTTTTACGGCACACATATAGTTGCATGTTCACTGCAGATAAAAGTTCTAGCAATTCAAACAGCGTCCACTGCCGCTGTGATCACATTATGTAATTCAAATCAAGTAGATCCCAAACAGTTTATTATCACCAACCGTGTGAGAAGTAGTACAAAATATCTTGGAGCACCGTCGGTGTATAGTATGCCTACGGCTTACGCGAGAAGGTGCGTCGGCTACAGTCCACAGCCGGCGTGTCAAGCACACTAGCTCGCTCCCCAAAAACTCCCGCCTCTGCATCCCTCGCAATCTCGAAAATATCTACCGCCTGGAAGGTTTTAATGTTTGATAGCACGTGATTAGTATGTGTGGACCGTGTGTGATGTCTGTTACTCCCGCTCTGCTTTAGTCCCTCGATTTAAATTTTCAGTAGCCCCGGTATTTTACTCCCGCCTCCACATCCCTCGCAATCTCAAAAATATCTACTCGCCCTTTATCCAAATTTTCAGTAGCCCCGCCTTGTTACTCCCGCCTAGTAAAATTTTCAGTTGCCGCAGTATTTCCTCAAACACAACCTTGCCCCCCCACACACACCCCAAAACCTACGCTCACATAGACACACACAACCCTCGAAACCATTGGTAGGTCGCCGCCATCGCCAGCGCCTCCATCCTCAACCTCTGCTTGTGTGTCAGGGAGCTCGAGGAGCAAATGGCCAAAAGGAGGTTTATCGCGGCCTTTTCACCCGACACCGGCGAGGTGGCCGCCGAGGTGTCCCCGTCCTCCTCCTAGGGATCGATCCACCGTTGTCGGACCCCTGATCCGCCCGCCGCTACGCCCCTACGCCGGTTCCAGGACTTCCCCGTCCTCCGTCGGACCCGGCAGACGATGAAGTCCTACCTCGGGGTTTGGCAGCGGCAGTGGGGGACGTGGGTCGCCGAGATTATAGATCAAGAGACCCACACCCGCCGGTGGCTCGGTAGCTTCCACACGGCCGAGAACACGGCCATGGAGTATGACCGCTGGAAGGTCCGCTACCACGGCATAGCGGATAGGCTCAATTTCCCCTTTGGCACACGTCTGGTCGACCTCGTTCCGCCGAAGCCAGGGGTGGTGAGCTCGGCTATGGCGCGGGAGGACCGCGAGGCATGGGAGCGCCTCGAGGCCGAGGCCGGCGACGAGGCCTACATGCTAGAGCTCCGCCGGTAGCACCCGGAGCTCGTGGAAGCGGAGCGGGCGATCTTTGCCAACGCGGAGGGCGGCGAGGTTATCGTGCTCTCCTTCGATGACGAGGTTGAAGGTGATGAGGACGGCGACATGGAGGGGGGCGAGGTTATCGCGCTCTCCTCTGATGACGAGGTCGAAGGCGGCGGCGATGGCGGTGTGGAGGGAGTCAAGGTGGGCCCCGAGGACGAGGAGATCAACGTCGACAAGTGGAGGAGTGCCGTCCCAACGACCCCAACAACGGTACTGGCCCGGACCCGGCTTGCGGTACACCGTACATGACGAGGAAGGATTGGCTCATCCTCTACTTCAACCGAAAGTAGTTTATCTTAGTTTAAATTTATGTTTTATGTTCGGTTATGCAAAACTATCTATGTTTATGTTTGAATGCATGCTACTTTCGGTTGAACCTGCTTTGAACTTGATCAAATTGAAGTTTACAACCTTAAGTTTAGGGGTTCGAGTAGAAAAGGCCCAAAATTGCTAGAATATATATATATATATATCCACTAAGGGTTTTAGTCCTTTAACTTTTTAAGGATCGCCTAGAGATGTCCTTATGACTTGTTTATTTCAGTTTCACAATGTGATGCTCTATATGTGCAACTATTTGCCGTGCAGTTCAATTTCATCAATAACAGTTTCAACAATACCACTATGAATTATGATATTTTCTTGTTGTTAAGGATATTGCAGTGAACATGCCTCTTCGTTTTTCAATTGTTTTTTAGCAACATGCATTGTACTGAATGACTAAATATGCAATCCCAGGCTACATAGCAACAAGGAAGAGTGTTACCTTAATGTTCTGATGATGTCTAGATATACATGTAATAAAATCTTATATAATGGGATGGATGGAGTGTTGTACTACATCATATTTCAATTGTTGTTTAGCTTCTAATATTAACTTGGTGCTTTTAGGTACATATATCATTGCCAAAGATCCACACTTCGACCATTTCTGCGTATGGGGCAATGAGATAGTCATGAACCAGCATCAAGTGAGGAAACTGATAAAGATTGTTTTTAAAATGGGTCAAAAGATGCCAATCAAACTATTTGTTTACACTTTATGCAAGATAACAGTGAACTGTAGGATGGTAAGTAAGAACCCTGTAGCCTTCTTTTTACTTCCCGTAATGAGTTGTGTTAGATGACAATATCTGAATCTTTTTGCTTTTGCAGTGGATCCTGAAGCAGTTTACTCAAGATTACCTCTCAAACTACATGATTGGCGGCCGGCCATCACAAGGGGTCGGACTAGAGTCCTGCATGCCTTCTGCATCCAGGAGAGCAAAATAGGGCCATTCTGCTTCACCTTGTTCAAACTGGAATGTCTGTCGCCTCTTTCTTTACCATCTGTAATAGTACAAGTATAGAACCCTGGTACATCATTCTTTATTTGGTGCTTATGTAATTTTATGTACCTGTGAACCTGATGGATATTAATAAAGCTATTGCCTACTTTCAAGTTTAAATTAGGTACAATTTTGTATAGCAGCAATTAAATTAGGGCGAAATTACTTTGTGCAGGTCATTACGGCACACACGGTTGGTAAAACACAAACGTTTGCGATATACACCATAATCTGAGACGGCTCACTGAGAGGAAACGTGTGCAAACATGCACACAGTTGCCGTTTGCAAAGCTTGTGTGATGTCAGACGCTATCACATACGGTGTGGGAAAACTAAATGTGTGTGATTTTCTACCTATTGTACATGGTTTATAATCATGAACTATTTGTGATGTGCCAGGCATCGTAAAACTCCCGTGCCTAGAATCTGCCTGAAAAACTCCCGTGCCTGGAATCTGCCTGGTTTTAGGCAGAACCACAGAACTCTGGTTGCGATGGCAATGCAAGCACAAACGAGTAGCAAGGATGAAGCGTTTAGAGATACCAAAAACGGTTATATAGGGACAACTGTATGCATCAAGGCTCCCTATCCCCGACGGTTTCTGGGTCGTGTGGGAAGGACCCCCCTATCGCCCACACACACTTGGCGACGGATCCAAATGCCGTCACAGAAAGGGGTTAAAAAACCGTTTGTTTAGGACCAACGCTCACCAGTGAAAATGGCGTAGAATGCTCTTTCCGGCATTTATAACATACTCTATATTTCCTATATTATAGCACAAGCCATGCCAAAATTCACAGAAAAATCCGGCATCACCTTTCCTAAAAATGGACATATCGAGCGCCTGAAATTTGCCGAAACAGAAATTAATCAACACTCCGGCGAAACATAGGCCACTTATCGATGGTCATTGCATTTCAATGGTTGAAAATATGAACAAAAACATTTCAAAATATCTTATATATAATCCTAACATAACTAAATTTGCCAATATAGGTCTCTCTCTAAACTAGTTTTATTAAGCACTTACTAAATAAACTAGTTTTATTAAATACTTACTAAATAAACTAGTTATATTAAGCACTTACTATAAATAAACTAGTTCTATTAAGCACTTACTATAAATAAACTAGTTATATTAACCACTTAGTAAATAAACTAGTTCTATTAAGCACTTAATATAAATAAACTAGTTATATTAATCGCTACTAAATAAACTATTTCTATTAAACACTTGCTAAAATTCTACTACCCTAGTTCTACCTAAATATTCCTACTTCTATTTTATTCAAAACACCTAAAATAGTCAAAAAATTCTATTAAAAACCTACATTCTACAATATCTACATTCTAAAATCTACATTTAAATTACCTACAATTTGCAAGAACAGAGACAAGGGAGGGAGGGAGGGTATGAACAAGGGAGGAAGGAGGGTAGGAAGGAGGGAGGAGGAGGGGAGGAAGGAGGAGGAGGCGGAAGGAGGGGAGGGAGGTAGGAGGAGCTACCTCGGTGGCGGTGACGGGAGGGGGCGGCGACGGGGGATGGAGGAGGGAGGGGCGATGGCGGCAGGATGGAGGAGGGAGGGGATGTAGGTGGGAGGGAGGGGGCGATGGCAGCGGGATGGAGGAGGGAGGGGATGTAGGAGGGAGGGAGGGGCGACGACGGCAACAACTGGCGGCAATGCGGTGGCGGCGGACAACGGGGTGCGGGGGAGAGTGAGTGGAGTGGAGAGGGGAGAGAGAAGGGCTGCTGGGCCGGGTGGAGAAGATAGGGTGGCTTTTACTAAACAGGCGCTACTGCTATAATTACTTTGGCGGCAAGGTTGTGGCAATTATAGTAGTAGTGATGTTTACTACTGACGCGCTACTACTATGTGTATGTCAGTAGAACGTTCTATCGACGCGCGCTACTGCTATGTAGCAGCAGCGCCTTATTTTATACTGCGATACTGGTAAGACTCTATGTATAAGGTTTTCCCTAGTAGTGATAGTAAAAGGAAAAGGCCTGCCGCGTTCGCATCGCACCCCCACACGCCCTGGAATCGAGAGTACTCCACGGCCTATCTGGCACGCCACATAGCTAGGGAAGGCGTGTTTCCTAGCATTTTCACTTTCATGTGGGACCATTGTTGAGAAAACTGACTATTGGCAAACAGCTCCTCGCCCGCTGCGTTGGAAAACAGAAACGAGGGGAAGATCTAGCTGTAGCACGGAAGCCAAGAAATTTGGTGTCAGATGGGGCTCGTTGATAGAGTAGGAGCATTGCATACTACTACTCGTACTAGTACGAAGTTTGTACTACAACAAGTACTACCACTATACAACTAGGTACGTGCATGGCACAGCGTCGTAGGAACAAAAAACGGGAAGATCTTGTTTTGGGTGATTTATCTTTTTTCTAGTCAACGTAGTATGAATAATATGATGTGGGGGCACCCATGAAGCTTATGTGGCTTGGTTGCATGGCTAGGAAAGGTTAGAGAAAAATAAATAGATAATGTGTTTAGAGTGCACTCCACTAAATAGATATACTTTGGATCCATTGCAACGCACGTGCCGGCACATTGGTAGTAGTAAGAAACAAATTCCGGGTTTGGCACGAGCTCGTATTGCGGGAGCACTACAAGGCCTGCCGCAGGAGTTACATTTCCCTCTCGGGGCCCATGGGACCGAGCTTTAGTGGCTTACTGCACCGGCCTATGAGTCAATGAGATGGGAACCATAAATCCGACTGGCCCACATGTCATTCTCATGGTGGTGGTGTGGTTCGCGACTCACTCGTTCAAGATGAACCGGCCGGTGGTGGCGTGGCCGTGGTGAGGGTACCACAGCTGGGCGTCGGGGCGTTACAAGGTGTAGATGGCCACACCGACAGGTACTACCTGTAGTATAGAAGTACTCCAACTGAGGATTGATGCCCGGGATGAAATGTTTCACGGCCGCTGGATGAAAATTCGATGGTGCTGGAGTACGGATCGGGTTGTAGACTCATGTTGGGCCTCCAAGAGCAGAGTTTTGTAGGACAGTGGCAAATTTCTCTCAAGTGGATGACCTAAATTTTATCAATCCGTGGGAGGCGTAGGATGAAGATGGTCTCTCTCAAACAACCCTGCAACCAAATAACAAAGAGTCTCTTATGTCCCCAACACACCCAATACAATGGTACATTGTATAGGTGCACTAGTTTGGCGAAGAGATGGTGATACAAGTGTAATATGGATGGTAGATATGGATTTTTATAATCTAAAAATATAAAAACAGCAAGGTAGCAAGTAACAGAAGTGAGCGAAAACGGTATTGCAATGCTTCGAAACAAGGCCTAGGGTTCATACTTTCACTAGTGCAAGTTCTCTCGACAATGATAACATAATTAGATCATATAACAATCCCTCAACATGCAACAAAGAGTCACTCCAAAGTCACTAATAGCGGAGAACAAACGAAGAGATTATTGTAGGGTACGAAACCACCTCAAAGTTATTCTTTTCAGATTGATCTATTGGGCTATTCCTATAAATGTCACAAACAACCCTAGAGTTCGTACTAAAATAACACCTTAAGATACACATCAACCAAAACCCTAATGTCACCTAGATACTCCAATGTCACCACAAGTATCCGCGGGTTTGATTATACGATATGCATCACACAATCTCAGATTCATCTATTCAAACCAACACAAAGAACTTCAAAGAGTGCCCCAAAGTTTCTACCAGAGAGTCAAGATGAAAACGTGTGCCAACCCCTATGCATAAGTTTACGAGGTCACAGAACCTGCAAGTTGATCACCAAAACATATATCAAGTGGATCACGTGAATATCCCATTGTCACCACAGATAAACACATGCAAGGCTTACATCAAGTGTTCTCAAATCCTTAAAGACTCAATCCGATAAGATAACTTCAAAGGGAAAACTCAATCCATTACAAGAAGGTAGAGGGGGAGAAATATAATGAGATCCTACTATAATAGCAAAGCTCGTGGTACATCAAGATCGTGCCAAATCATGAACATGAGGGTGAGACAAAGATCAAACACATAGCTACTGGTACATACCCTCAGCCCCGAGGGTGAACTACTCCCTCCTCGTCATGGAGAGCATCGGGATGATGAAGATGGCCACTAGTGATGATTTCCCCCTCCAGCAGGGTGCCGGAATAGGGTCCCGACTGGTTTTTCGTTGCTACAGAGGCTTGCGGCGGAGGAACTCCTGATATAGGTTTATTTCTGGGGGTTTTCGTATTTATAAGAATTTTTGGCGTCAATTTCAAGTCAGGGGGTCCAGAAGTATCCCACAAGGTCGGAGGGCGCGCCCGGGGGGTAGGGAGTGCCCTCCACCCTTGTGGAGGCCTCGTGGCTCTTCTGGGCCAACTCTTTTGCTTCGGGGGCTTCTTCTGGTCCATAAAAAATCAATGTAAATTTTTAGCTCATTTAGACTCTCTTTGATACCCTTTTCTGCAAAACTCAAAAACAAGGGGAAAACCGAAACTGGCACTGGGCTCTAGGTTAATAGGTTAGTCCCAAAAATAATATAAAATAGCATATAAATGCATATAAACATCCAAGATAGATAATATAATAGCATGGAATAATAAAAAATTATAGATACGTGGGAGACGTATCAAGCATCCCCAAGCTTAATTCCTGCTCGTCCTCGAGTAGGTAAATGATAAAAACAGAATTTTTGATGTGGAATGCTACCTAACATATTTATCCATGTAATTTATTTATTGTGGCATTAATGATCAGATCTGTATGATTCAAAACAAAAGTTTAATATTGACATAAAAACAATAATGCTTCAAGCATACTAACAAGGCAATTATGTCTTCTCAAAATAGCATGGCCAAAGAAAGCTTATCCCTACAAAATCATATAGTCTGTCTATGCTCCATCTTCATCTCACAAAATACTCAATGCACAACCCCGATGACAAGACAAGCAATTGTTTCATACTTTTAATATTCTCAAACCTTTTCAACTTTCACGCAATACATGAGCGTGAACCATGGATATAGCACTATAGGTGGAATGGAAGGTGGTTGTGAAGAAGACAAAAAGAAGGAGATGGTCTCGCATCAACTAGGCGTATCAACGGGCTATGGAGATTCCCGTCAATAGATATCAATGTGAGTGCATCCAACTCGCTTGCTCACGAGGACTTAGGGCAATTTGAGGAAGCCCATCATTGGAATATACAAGCCAAGTTCTATAATGAAAAATTCCCACTATTATAAGAAAGTTATATCATAGGAGACTCTCTATCATGAAAATCATGGTGCTAGTTTGAAGCACAAGTGTGGTAAAAGGATAGTAGCATTGCCCCTTCTCTCTTTTTCTCTCATTTCTTTTGTTTTTTTGGGCCCTCTCTTTTTTTGGCCTATTTTTTATTTTATTTATATTTTTCGTCTGGAGTCTCATCCCGACTTGTGGGGGAATCATAGTCTCCATCATCCTTTCCTCTCATGGGACAATGCTCTAATATTGAAGATCATCACACTTTTATTTACTTACAACTCAAAAATTACAACTCGATGCTAGAGAAAGATATGGCTCTATGTTTATGCCTCCGACGGTGTACCAGGATGTGCAAAGAATCAAGAGTGACCTGTATGAAAAATATGGTGAACCGTGGGTTTGCCAAAAATATGATGTCAACTACATGATCATGCAAAGCAATATGACAATGATGGAACGTGTCATAATAAACGGAACGGCGGAAAGTTGCATGGCAATATATTTCGGAATGGCTATGGAAATGCCATAATAGGTAGGTATGGTGGCTTTTTTGAGGAAGGTATACGATGGGTGTATGTTACCGGAGAAAGTTGTGCGGTACTAGAGAGGCTAGCAATGGTGGAAGGGTGGGAGTGCGTATAATCCATGGACTCAACATTAGTAATAAAGAACTCACATACTTATTGCAAAAATCTATTAGTTATCGAAACGAAGTACTACACGCATGCTTCTAGGGGTATAGATTGGTAGGAAAAGACCATCACTCGTCCCCGACCGCCACTCATAAGGAAGACAATCAATAAATAAATCATGCTCCGACTTTATCACATAACGGTTCACCATACGCGCATGCTACGGAAATCACAAACTTTAACACAAGTATTTATCAAATTCGCAACTACTCACTAGCATGACTCTGATATCACCATCTTTAAATCTCAAAACAATCATAAGGAATCAAACTTCTCATAGTATTCACCGCACTTTATATGAAAGTTTTTATTATACCCCTCTTGGATGCCCATCATATTAGGACAAAATTTATAACCAAAGCAAATTACCATGTTGTTTAGAGACTCTCAAAATAATATAAGTGAAGCATGAGAGTTGAACAATTTCTTCAAAATAAAACTACCGTTGTGCTCTAAAAATATATAAGTGAAGCACTAGAGCAAATGACAAACTACTCCAAAAGATATAAGTGAAGATCAATGAGTAGTCGAATAACTATGTGACTATGTGAAGAAAACTTCTCATAAATAAAATTTCAGATCTTAAGTACTTTATTCAAACAGCAAGCAAAACAAAATAAAATGACATTGCAAGGATAGCACATATCATGTGAAGAAGGAAAAACTTAGGCTCGACCAAAACTAACAGATGGTTGTTGAAGATGAAAGGTGGGATGCCAACCGGGGCATCCCCAAGCTTAGATGCTTGAGACTTCTGGAAATATTAACTAGGGATGCCTTGGGCGTCCCCGAACTTGAGCTTTTGTCTCTCCTTAATCCATTTCATATCGCGGTTTCCCTAAATCCTAAAAACTTCATCCACACAAAACTCAACAAGAACTCGTTAGATAAGTTAGTATAAATCAACGCATAAACCTTATCATTCTCTATTGTAGAAAATCACTAAAATTATTATTTAACATTGCATACTAAATGCCTCTGCATATTTAATAGTCATATCCTTAAATAGAATCATTAAACAAGCAAACATATGCAAACAATGCAATCATAACAGCAATCTGTCTAAACAGAACAGTTTGTAAAGAATGCAAGAAAATTCAAACTTCTCTAACTCCAAAAATTCTGAAAAATTACCATGCTGTAGATAATTTGTTGTTACTCGTTGTGTAAAAATTTCAAGATTTTATCTCATTCCGACTTTCCAGAAGAATTCACACAATGATAGAAAACTTTCTGTTTTCAAAACAGCAACATATAGACTTGCAAAATAAGCATGGTAAAGGCTACACTTGACTTTTTACTGAGCTAAAAGATGCAAAACATTAATCTAAATGACAGCAATAAAATCCTAATAAAAGAAAATTGATGCTCCAAGCAAAACACATATCATGTGGTGAATAAAAATATAGCTCCAAGTAAAGTTACCGATGAACGAAGACGAAAGAGGGGATGCCATCTGGGGCATCCCCAAGCTTAGACTCTTGGTTGTCCTTGAATATTACTTGGGGTTCCTTGGGCATTTCCAAGATTAGTCTCTTGCCACTCCTTATTCCCAAGTCCATCGAAACTTCACCCAAAACTTGAAAACTTCACAACACAAAACTTAACGGAACTTTGAGAGATAGGTTAGTATGATAAAGACAAATCATTCACTTTGGTACTGTCAAGACAAGATTCAAAATTGTTCTCACACGATTCCTACTATACCATATAATTTCTACAATTTATATTGACCAATATAAGCTATAGAAACTAGAAAACAAGCAAACTATGCATTGAAAACAGAACTTGTCAAAAACAGAACAGTCTGTAATGATCTGAACAACAACCATACTTCTGTAACTCCAAAATTCCTGAGAAATTAGGAAGTCCTAGGCAATTTGTTTATTAATCTTGTGTAAAAAAATTCAGATCAAAATCACTTTCCAGTGAATTTTCAAAATTCCTGGATTGGGAGCAAAAGTTTCTGTTTTTTGCACAGAATCAAGTCTACTATCATCCATACTATGCCAAAGGCTTACTTGGAACTTTATTGAAACAAAAGCTCTAAAACATGATTATTACAGTATCATAATCATGTGAACACACAAAAACAGTAGGGGTAAATGTTGGGTTGTCTCCCAACAAGCGCTTTTCTTTAATGCCTTTTTAGCTAGGCATGATGATTTCAATGATGCTCACATAAAAGATAAGAATTGAAACATAATGGGAGCATCATAAAGCATATGTGGCAAGCACATTTAAGTCCAACCCACTTACTATGCATAGGGATTTTGTGAGAAAACAACTTATGCGAGCAAGAATCAACTAGCATAGGAAGGTAAAGCAAGCAAAACTTCAAGATTTTAAACACATAGAGAGGAAACTTGATATTATTGCAATTCCAAAAAGCATATACTCCTCCCTCATAATAATTTTCAGTAGCATCATGAATGAATTCAACAATATAACCATCACATAAAGCATTGTTTTCATGATGCACAAGCATAGAAATTTTATTACTCTCCACATAACCAAATTTGTTCTGATGGATAGTAGTGGGAGCAAACTCAACAGAATAACTATCACGTGAGGCATAATCCAATTGAAAATTAAAATCATGATGAAAAGTTCTATGGTTATCATTATTCTTTGTAGCATACATGTCATCACAATAATCATCATAGATAGCAACTTTGTTCTCATAATCAATTGGAACATCTTCGGAAATAGTGGATTCATCACTAAATAAAGTCATGACCACTCCAAATCCACTTTTTTCAATATTATGAAAAGATTAAACACCCTTCAAAATAGTGCGATCATTAGTACCTAGAGTTGACACTCTTCCAAACCCACTTTCATCAATATAATCATCATAAATAGGAGGCATGTTATCATCATAATAAATTTGCTCATCAAAACTTGGGGGACAAAAAATTATCATCTTCGTCAAACATAGCATCCCCAACCTTATTGCTTTGCATATCATTAGCATCATGGGTATTCAAAGAATTCATACTAACAACATTGCAAGCATGCTCATCATTCAAAGATTTAGTGCCAAACATTTTATAAACTTCTTCTTCTAACACTTGAGCACAATTTTCCTTTCCATCATTTTCACGAAAGATATTAAAAAGATGAAGCATATGAGGCAACCTCAATTCCATTTTTTTGTAGTTTTCTTTTATAGACTAAACTAGTGATAAAAACAAGAAACTAAAAGATTCAATTGGAAGATCTAAAGATATACCTTCAAGCGCGGCAACGGCGCCAGAAAAGAGCCAGATGTCTACTACACAACCTTCTTCTTGTAGACTCGTGTTGGGCCTCCAAGCGCAGAGTTTTGTAGGATAGTAGCAAATTTCCCTCAAGTGGATGACCTAAGGTTTATCAATCCATGGGAGGCGTAGGTTGAAGATGGTCTCTCTCAAACAACCCTGCAACCAAATAAAAAAGAGTCTCTTGTGTCCCCAACACACCCAATACAATGGTACATTGTATAGGTGCACTAGTTCGGTGAAGAGATGGTGATACAAGTGCAATATGGATGGTAGATATGGATTTTTGTAATCTGAAAATATAAAAACATCAAGGTAGCAAGTAACAAATGTGAGAAAAACGGTATTGCAATGCTTCGAAACAAGTCCTAGGGTTCATACTTTCACTAATGCAAGTTCTCTCAACAATGATAACATAAATAGATCATATAACAATCCCTCAACGTGCAACAAAGAGTCACTTTATGACGCCCCCAAATCAATCGTACACTAATCATACACGCAAACGTGTACGATGAAGATCAGGGACTCACGGGAAGATATCACAACACAACTCTAAAAATAAAATAGGTCATACAAGCATCATAATACAAGCCAGGGGCCTCGAGGGATCGAATACAAGTGCTCGATCATAGACGAGTTAGCGGAAGCAACAATATCTGAGTACAGACATAAGTTAAACAAGTTTTCCTTAAGAAGGCTAGCAAAAACTCGGATACAGATCGAAAGAGGCGCAGGCCTCCTTCCTGGGATCCTCCTAAACTACTCCTGGTCGTCGGTGGCCTGAACATAGTAGTAGGCACCTCCGGTGTAGTATGGGTCGTCGTCGACGGTGGCGTCTGGCTCCTGGGCTCCAACATCTGGTAGCGACGACGAGAAGAAATGGGAAGGGGGAAAAGAGGGAGAAAAGCAATATGCATGGGTATCAGTGTAAAGGGGCAATATGGGCGGACTGAACTGCAGAATGCCAGAATAAGAGGGGGATAGCTAGTCTTGTCGAAGACTACGCTTCTGGCAGCCTCCATCTTGCAACATATAGAAGGGAGTAGATGGTAAGTTCACCAAGTATCATCGCGTAGCATAAACCTACCCGGCAATCCCCTCCTCGTCGCCCTGTGAGAGAGTAATCACTGGGTTGTATCTGGCACTTGAAAGGGTGTGTTTTATTAAGTATCTGGTTCTAGTTGTCATAAGGTCAAGGTACAACTCTGGGTCGTCCTGTTACCGAGGATCACGGCTATTCGAATAGATAAACTTCCCTGCAGGGGTGCACCACATTAACCAACACGCTCGATCCCTCATGCCCAGCCTCGGAAGATCAACACATCACAGCCCCACCTAGGCACAACAGAAAGGTCAGCACACCGGTCTAAATCCTATGCGTGCAGGGGTCTGGGCCCATCGCCCATTGAACACCTGCACGTTGCGAGGGCGGCCGGAAGTAGACCTAGCCCCTTAATACAAGCGCAGGCTTATGGTCCAATCCGGCGCGCGCCGGTCAGTCGCTAACGTCAAGAAGGCTTCGGCTGATACCACGATGTCGAGCGCCCATAACTGTTCCCGCGTAGCTGGTTAGTGCATATAGGCCAGTGGCCAGACTCAGATCAAATACCAAGATCTCGTTAAGCGTGTTATTTTAAAGTAACCGCGGACGCCGACCAGGGCCAGGCCCACCTCTCACCTAGGTGGTCTTAACCTGCCCTGTCGCTCCGCCACAAAGTAACAGTCGGGGGCCTTCGGGAACCCAGGCCAACCTCTATCGGGATGGAGCCACCTAGCCTTCCAGCCCCCCACATCGGAATCACTTGCGGGTACTCTACGAGCCGACCCGACTTTAGTGACCACATGTATCATATAATATGTATGTAAGTATATACCCGTGATCACCTCCCGGGTGATCATGGCCCGGTAGTATAGCATGGCAGACGGACAAGAAGGTAGGGCCACTGATGGAATACTAGCATCCTATACTGAGCATTTAGGATTGCAGGTAAGGGTAACAGCTGTAGGAACAATGACAGGCTATGCAGCATAATAGGATTAACCAAAAGCAGTAACTTGCTACACTACTCTAATGCAAGCAGCAGAGAAAAGGAATAGGCGATATCGGGTTGATCAAGGGGGAGGGCTTGCCTGGAAGCTCAGTCGAGAAGGAGGGGTCGTCAACACCGTAGGCGTACTGGGTAGCAGCGGCGTCGGTCTCGGTGTCTAAAGAGAGAAGA
Source organism: Aegilops longissima (assembly GCA_021605205.1). Lineage (NCBI taxonomy): Eukaryota > Viridiplantae > Streptophyta > Magnoliopsida > Poales > Poaceae > Aegilops > Aegilops longissima. The sequence goes on from CM038679.1 coordinate 346,743,522, forward strand.
GGGGGAAGAAACAATAAATATAATGCGAACATAAGCATGACGATGCATGACATTACTATGAGCGGTGCTAGGTGTGCCCTAACGCGGTAGGATGTGATACCGACGAAGGGGGAAAACATCCGGGAAAGTATCCCCGATGTTTCGCGTTTTCGGACAGATGAACCGGAGGGGGGAATGTTGCATGTTCGCTATGCAAGGGATGTGTGGCGGACGAACGGGCTATGTATCCGGATTCGTCTCGTCGTTCTGAGCAACTTTCATGTACAAAGTATTTCCATCCGAGTTACAGATTATTTTATATTAATTTTCAAAGTTTTAATTCGTTTTCCAATTTATTTTAATTTAGAAAAATCAGTGAAATTGCTACGGGTACACAAAGAGTGTACCTAGATATTTGTGTGTGAGGCTGACACAGGGTCCTAGTTGACTGCCAGTCAGCAGTCAACTATGGACGTTGACTAGTCAAACTGACAAGGGGGCCCACCTTTCATTGACAGAGCCTGTTTTAACAGAGTTTAACCTTTTAAATTAACTTAAACAAGTGGTGGGGCCCGACTGTCAATGACAGATAAATTAAAAGAGGTTTATTTAGCCAACTAATTAATTAGTGGGGGTGGCCCCATGTGTTAGTGGCTCATCAGGAGGGTTAATAGTGCAATTAGCGCTAATGGCCTTTAGGCCGGCGATTAAACACCGGTGGCTTCGAGCCACGGCGGAGGTAGGCCAGATCGCCGCTATGGGCAGCGACTCGAGTCACGGAGGCTACCGGGGGCGAGCTCGCGCTTGCGCGCTTCCAGAGGAAGCAGAGGGAGGCCGTGGGGTGAAGGGAGGAGGGCCATGGCGGAGCTAGGCAACGCTGGCGCGGCAGATGCGTGCGAGGAGGCAAGGGAGGGTGCGGGCGAGCAGAGGTAGGCGTGGCAGACAGGGCAGCGGTGCGGCAGGTGCAGCTGGGAACCAGCAGGGGAGGGGAGGGTACGTGCGGGCGGCGCGGCTAGGAAGCACACCGGTGGGCCGCGGCGGCTAGAGGCGGCGGGAGAAGGCAACTGTGGCAGCAGCAGCAGCAGATGAGCAGGCGTGTAGTAGCGGTGCTAGTAGCGGGCAGGGGAATGCAGCGAGCGGCGACAAGCGGGGGGCGTGGTCGCGGAGCGACGGACGCGAGTAGCAAAGGAGAGCAGTAGCAGGCGGCACGGGCGGCTGTAGGCGGGCGACGATGGGAGCAAGCGTGCGCGGGCGCCAAGGCGCAACTGTGGGCAGTCAGGTGTATGCGGTCGTGCACGCGGACCCGAAGCTCCGACGATGGTGGCCTGTGTTTGTGGGCTGACGGCTACGGCGATAGATCGAGGGAAAAATTGAAGGGTAATCGGGGGAGGAGCTCACTGTGCGTCGAAAGGAGGGCTCGGCGGGCTCGGGGAAAGTCTGCAGTCGACGGAGCGGCGATGGTGATCTCCGGCGCCCAAGGTCGATGACGACGATGAAGAGCTCGTTGCAGAGGCGCCTAGCTCCAGCTAGTGACCACAGATGGCTTAGTAGACGACGGCGCTTATCCGTGACACTGGTGTGGCGACCAAAGTGCGGTGGCTACGCGGGCGACATGGCCATTGCGGCGACAGAGGCATACGAGCGATATGGAGATGATGGCGGCATGAGGAGGGGGAATTGGGGCTAGGGCTTTGTCGATGGGGTCGAGGGCGACCTAGTAGGCGCCTGGGATGCGGCGGATTGCCAGCACGTGGCCGATCCGCGACGTGGTCGGGCACAGGGCGACCACCCAGCCCCTGGTGAGCAGTAGGAAGAAGGAGGTGGGGACGGTGGGCTGGGCCGGCCTGGACCAGTTGGGTTGGTCGGCTGGGCCGGTTGGCCCTGGGGGGGGGGCGGTTGTTCTCTTTTTGTTTGTTTTGTTTTTCCTTTTCTTTTATTTATTCTTTTCTATTTTCATTTATAGTTTCTTTTATTTTTGTTTTATGAAATACCAAGTTAGCACATAAATTAGTATCATCAATATAGGCCACTGCCAAACCTAGTTTGTAGCCAAAATATATCAGTTTAACATTTCCCTAATTTCGAAAGTAATTAAATTATTATTTTAGCCACTATTTTTAATTAGTCTAGGGCAGTCAAACATTTTACAAAAATGTTGTTTCTCCACCAATATTAATAACGAATTATTTGTCACATCCAGAACATTTTGGTTTTAATATTTGAAAACTTTTATTGTTTAACTTGAATTTGAATTTTGAATCCGAACGGGATTGGAATCATCGCGAGATTAGCAACAATAATCGTGGTGACGTGGCATCATAAGTAGAGGGTCACTGTAGCTTAATTATCTGGGCATCACAATTCTCCTCCATTACAAGAAATCTCGTCCGGAGATTTAAGAGGTGGAATGAAGGGGGGAGGTTCTGGTTACGAAATTCTAGTGAGTGTTCTCGGTCTTGGTTGCTCTTCTCGAAGAAGTTTACTCTTCCATTGATGTCTTCATTCCTATGCATCAATGCCTCGTGATGAAGTTGTCGTCCTTTCTTCGGGAACTCCATCATACTTACGAATAGGTGGCAGCTCGACAATGATAGAATGCTATAAGGGTACTCATCTGGGGGTTAATCCATGAATGAACATATGAGTATCTCTCGAGTTGGAACTCACGGAATACATCGAGAGAAATAAAAGTAGGCATGAAAATTTTCAAGCGGGTAGGCAAACGTTCGTTGCCTGAAATAGAGTGTGAGAGGGGTTTCGAGCAACGGGAATAAGTATTGTGTCTAACACCAGGATAGATCACTAGGGAGGTGGCTCCTGAATCTCATATGAAGCCAAGCGTGAGGAATAACCTTAGAAACGGGGTTGTACAGAAGAGTCAGGTTTCAATCCTGTGGAACTGTGGGTTATAGGCCCACCATGTGGGTTAAAAGTAGGAAGGGCGGTGATGTCTTGCATGATCATGTAAGACAGGCATGTCAGAGGATAGTTTGTCGGTTATGCCGGCAACAACATCGGTACCAAGGGCGAGGGACAAAGAGAACCATTTTCCTGCTCGTTGAACGAGGCGGACCAATAGGCAAAGTTTTCGTCCATCGGTGGTTACCAGAATGTCATCAACAATAGTAACAGGGTCTTACTGATCCACTACAAAAAAATTACACTTCCGTGATGATACGTGTTTGTCACAGTAGGTCGCATTTTTTTTCATGCATGTACATCCATGACAATTTTATGACAGAATCAAGATAGTCATACCTGTGCTGTCGTAGAAGTGTTCCATGACATTACCAAAAATATCATCACGGAAGTGTCCACTTCCATGACGATAAATCGCGCGTCAAAGAAGTGCTTTCGTCAAGGTTGACCGACACGTGGCATCCACTGTAGCGGAACACCGTTAAGCTATCGAGTCCGGTTTTGGATCCGATAACCCGTTAACAGCCTGGACCAATGGGGATTTTCCACATGTAAAATTCTGATTTGCTGACGGAACACGTGCCAGCTCCGCGTTGGCACAGGTGTCAATCATCCAATGGGCGAGATGCGCCTATGATATGCTGACACGTGGACCAGCCCAAAAGTGGCCCATAAAGTTTAAATGGGCCGGCCCAACTAACGGCCCACAAGATATTGTGGTCCATCATGGGCCAGCCCAGCAAAAGGCCCAGGAGATTTTTCATATGATAATGGGCCGGCCCAGCTAAAGGCCCACGAGATTTTGCGGGCCATAATGGGTCGGCCCAGCTAAAGGCCTGCGAGATTTTGCGGTCCATAATGGGCCGGCCCAGATAAAGGCCCAACATTCTCAGTTAAGACCCGTACGGCTAATGTCAAATCGGCCCGTCAACGGCCTGTCCTAAACTTGTCATCATCGCGGCCCATGATCACTTCTGGCTCGTTAACAGTACGCTAAGTATATGGGCCGAATTACGGCCTGGTGTATTTCCGTCCTGTTAAAGGTCTTGCTTCATTTGGGCCCATTCACAGGCCTTTGAAACTTTCGGCCAATAAACGACCGTGAAGGATTTGGGTCATATTCGGCCATGTATGACATTCGGCCTATTAGCGGCCCACCATAGATTTGGGCCACTTTCGGCCTGTTGTGATTTTCGGCCTGTTAACGTCAGACGAAATCTGTCGTGGAATTAACACGTCAGATATCCTCACGAAAGGACTTAGTCGTGGAGCCATCGCAACGGGTTAGCTTGAAGGGGTTAAACCGGACAAGGGAAACGGGAGTTTATACTAGTTCGGCCCCTTCGATGAAGGTAAAAGCCTACGTCTACTTGTGATGGGATTGATTGGGTTTCGATGACCAGGGAGCGAAATACGCTTGCCTGAGTCTCGAGTTGTCAGTTGTCCCTGAACCGCCGCCAGGTCGTCCCTTTATATACACAGGTTGACGCCCGGCCGGTCTACAGAGCCCCGAGGCCGACTCATACAAAGTGTCCGGCTCGGTCTCTCCTTTCCTAACTTATATTACAAGTTTACATAGTCATGGCGGTTTACCACTATGGGCCCTAATCCGCCTTTGGGCTGCGGGCTTCTAAGCTTCGTTAGTAAAACACCATCTTCAGGATCTTCATGGGCTTCAGCATAGTCGAGGGTGAACCGGGCCCTCCTCGCCGGTTTACACTCAGTAGCTATATCCTCAACATTAGGCCCCAGATTGATTTGAATTTGTTCATGTCAATCTTCAATACTTCAAAGATATCTTGTAGGCGTCCTCTTGTATTTTCGTAAACCGCCATATTGTCTTCTCCTGTAAATTTTGTAAACCGTCGTGACATCATCTTCTGAACACATCAACGGTCCATCATGACATCATCTCTATAAAAAGATTAAAAAGATTCCCTTCACTTAATGGCTATCCCGAAAATCAAGGCGAGAGGCGCACCCATTCTGCCGCTTCAGGCTCCTTGATTCTCGCGCCTGTCATTTATTCTTTCCTCTATAAATAAGGCCCGAGGGCCCTTCTCTCTTCCCTTCAGACCTTCTTCTTCCTCGCGACGCCTAAGCTCAAGCTCCGCCGTCTCATGACCCTTGAGAACTGCATCGACAAAGGCCGCTGCATCAACCTGAAACAGATCAGAAACTCGTCGCACCCCTCCACAGTAAATCTGCAGTGGTAAGAGCATTACTAGTAGAACCCTCAAACCCTCAAACCCTCATAGCAGTTTTAAGGGTTGAGAAGTGCCAGTTTTTGACACTTTTAAGGGTTGAAAACAGGGCAAAGACTAGAACCCTCAAACCCAACTCAGAAACTGCTTTAAAGGTTGGATTTGAGGGTTCTAGTCTTTGCCTCAACCCCAACCTTTAAAACTGCTATTTCATATATCACACATTTCATCACATTTCATCATATGACATATCCCAAATTCCATCACATTTGACATAAAACAATAATCATTCTAGTTATTATTACAACACCAATAAAACAATAATCATTCAAATTATTACAACAATGTTTGAGCAAATTACACTAATTGTTCGAATCAAATTGGACATAGAAAAGTAAAACAAAGATACATCATGGGCCAATGCGCCGCCCATCCAACTGCCAAGTGGTGCTCTATTAGATCATCCCGAGCCGACCATGAGTGGTTGCATCCTCAATCTCACGATGTGCTTGAAGAAAAGAGTGTATGCGAGAAGGGTTTCTTTCCGGTTGCACACGGGTACCAACATTGTCATAGAAACAAGGAGGTTTAACCTCTTTCATCCTCTAGGATCATGTTGTGTAGAATCACACAACATTTCATGATGTTCATCAAGGTTTTTGTCCCAAAACCGAGCTGGACCACTTAACTATGGCAAACCTTGCTTGCAAAACACCAAAGCTCTCTCAATATCCTTGCGGGCTGCCTCTTGTGCCTTGGTGAAATGAGCCTCTTTTCTTGTTAAGGGCACCCCATTTTTCTCCTTGATGGACTTCACAAGAGTTGCCCATTCGGGATAGATGCCATCGGTGAGATAGTATCCCATTGAGTACTCATTGTCCATGATTTTGTAGTTGCAAGTGGAGCATCCCCTGAAATTAATCTTTTGAACAAAGGAGATCTATTGAGGATATTGATATCATTGAGTGTTCCCGCAACCCAAAGAATGCATGCCAAATCCATGTGTCCTAAGATGCTACGGCCTCAAGCACAATGGTAGCATCACGGCTTTTACCGCAATACATTCCGTGCCATGCCTTTGGGCAATTTTTCCACCTCCAATGCATGCAATCAAGACTACCTGGCATCCCCGGCCATCCCTTTTTTCATTCATTTCCATTAATCTCTTTGTATCTTCCTCGCTTGGTGCCCAAGATACTGCTCACCGCACAACCGAATGACTAACTTGGCAAACCTACGGACTGACTCCGTGGTTGTATCTTGCTTAATGCGAAGATACTCGTCGGTATAATCCGCTGGTATGCCATAGCGAGTACCCGCATTGTCGCCGATATCTTTTGATATGCACTAAACCCCATGATACCGGGCGGCGGATCTATGACGCTTAAAGTAATATGAGGCAGCCTCACAATCGGTGAAAATCTTCACAAACAAACCACGCCGCATTCGTACCTTCTGCGGAAGAGACGAGGAGGGCGTAGGTACCTCGAGAAGTAGTCTTCCATCAAATGTTCGTGTCCGAGAGCGCGGTTCCGTAGATGGTGACTCGCCCCATCTTCACCCTCTCCCCGATCCATCAGCTTCACGCGGTTTTCAAAGGATTGCACGCCGATGAGGAGGCTCATCATCTCGACGCCATCGCCTTGCAACAACTCATCGATGTCCGAATCGTCGGATGACGACCAACCCGACGAATCGGACAACGAGTCCATGTCGCTGTTGTTCACCTCCATCTACACAATACAACAAACAATAAATTGTGAGTGCCAACAATGAAACAAAAAGGAAAAAATAAAACAAAAAGAAAGAAAGGAAAGCATACCTACGGGAGCTCGGGCGGCGGCGCTGCTGCTCTTCGCCTGCCTCGGCTCCGCGCGGCGGCTCGAGGAGGCCCGAGGCGGAGGCGGCCGGGGTGGAGGCGGCTGGGGGGGGAGGCGATCGGGGCGGGCGGGCGCGGCCGGGGCGGAGGCGGCGGGCAGGAGGCGGGCGCGCCGGGGCGGAGGCGGCGGGCGGGCGGCCGGGCGCGGGAGGCGGCGGGCAGGAGGCGGGCGCGCCTGGGCGGAGGTGGCGGGCGGGCGGCCGGGGCGGAGGCGGCGGGCGGGCGGCCGGGGCGGAGGCGGCGGGCGGGCGGCCGGGCGGAGGCGGCGGGCGGGCCGGAGGCGGGGGCAACGGGCGGCGGCCGAGGGGAGGCGGGGCCGGATTTGGGGCAGCGACGGCCAAGCGTGGGAGGAGGAAGCGGAGGTTGGGAGGGAACTCCCTCCCGCGCGACGGGGGAAGGGAGTGCGGGCTGGGGTCGAGCGCCCCCCTCCAACCCTCACTTCTACGGTTTGAAATTGGGTTTGAGGGTTGGACCCTTACTTTTTTTTGAGGGTTTGAGGGTTTAGGGGTTCTAGTCTTTGCGTTTTTTTTTTGTTGCAACCCGTAAAAAAGCGGTTATTTTTTAGGGTTTGAGGGTTTAGGGATACTACTAGTAATGCTCTAAGTTTCCTCTTTCCTTCATCTTTAGATCTGTGTTTAGGGTTCACGAGCTCATCTGTACAGTTCTTCATTCTTCCTCTTCGTCCTTCCTTCTACCGCGGTAGTTTTGATCCAATAGCAGTGTAGACCTCATGCGGTAGTTATTCTGCATCCGTTTTTAATGCTAGCAGATCTTCCTTTTCTTCTGTAGAATATACGACCTTCCCTATTCTGCTTAACGCCTTTAGAGATGTGCAGTAGATCCAAATAAATTTGAGCATTGTGTGAAACCTGTTTCTGTCAACACTTAGTAGAAATTTTGAATCTTGGCCCTTCTGCCTATGGGCGGTTTAACCTTTGATAGCCAATCCGCCATATATCATTAGCCCTCTCTTAAACCGCCAACTAAACCTTGCATAGTATTTTTCTCCGATTTAACACTGAATTGTACACCTTAAACCGTAAATTGTAAAACCGGCACTTGTTTTTCCTTTCAGTTCCCCCCTTCCGGAATGGCGAAACAATTCGCTGCTTGCAATTGGGTTCCGTCCCGGATCACGGAAACACAAATCAACGGTTATGTCACCACTGGTGTTTTAGCCTCCAAAAGGGTTCTCCACTAGCGAAGTTCCGAATCGAATGTCCACCGAACCTCAAGAAGGAGAGGTGATTGTTTTATGCAACACTTAGACCGGGATTCAGTCCGCTGGATCAAAAAATTCGGGATGTCCTCGCAAGCTTCCAACTCCATCCGCAAGATATTGGTCCGAAATCTGTGTCCAATATATGCAACTTTCAAGTATTCTGCGAAGTCTATCTTCAAGAAGAGCCAACCGTGGAGCTATTTCGGGACTTCTTTCATTTGAACCGCCGTACGGAATTCTCAGATGGTCCCAACACAGAGCTTGGCTGCGTTTCAATTCAGAAAAGGAAAGAAGTTGACTTCCCTCATGCAAAACATCATAGCCATCCTAAAGATTGGAATCAGACCTGGTTTTACTGCCGGAACACTGCCCCTGATGGAGAAAATCCTTTGCCGGGTTATCGCCCTCACCGGCTTAGCAACGGCCACCCATTACCTTTACGCTTGACCGCCGCAGAACGGAAGAATTTTGCACCTCAACTCGCCAAGCTCCGGGCTCTGATGGCCAACGGTTTAACTAGCATTGATCTTGTCCGCTGATGGGTTTCTTGGGGCATTTTACCTTTAAGCCGCCGCCCCGGATTGATGCATGAATATACTGGTGATGTCAAAGACCCTCAACGATATCACGAAATAGTAATAACCGATCTTGAAGTTACTGAATCGGTGAAGAAAATGCTTGATGAACCGATCTCTGCATGTAGCCAAACCGGGTTGGCTCCGTTTTGCGTCTCCAATAAACCGCCAGCGGTAAAGTTCATCTAAATACTTTACTGATTTGCTTCCGTATTGACTGTGTACTAACTTTTCCTTGTCTTAATTTCAAGCTAACAGCTCCTTTTGGAAACAGACTAAACCGGCCCGGGCTCCTCGTGCAAAGACCAAGGCCACCAAGAAAGCTGGCAAGAAGAAAACCACCGAGTCTTCTGATCCGCCCGAAGATGAAGAATCAGACGCTGAGGTAGAACTTGACTCACTTGGTTCCTTTTTCGTTCATATTATTGACAATTACTATTCCCAGGATGATGCTGAGGCCAGCCATGCAGAACATGTTGAGGTAATCCTTCTTTCTTCCGATTCAGATCTTGCACCTGTTCAAAGAATTCGCCGCACAGTACGGAAAGTAAAACAATCTCACCCCCTTGCTCATTTGGATCCAAAATTTTCTTTGGAGACACGGCAAGTTGAAGAACGTCGCACAAGCCGGCATAGCAGTCAACAAATCACGTCGTCTGGTTTAGCTGATACGCCAACCCGGAAACATCGTCCAGTGGTGACTTGTTCTCCTGAAAAACGTTATCCTTTGAGAGGTTTCTTCCGATGCCCTCTCAATCCGCCTGACCCGAATTACCAGGCTTCTTCCAACTCGTCTGGCGGTTCATCAACCACTCAGCTGCCTCCTCTCAAAGTCGTTGATGGGTAAGTATATTACTCCTTAATTTGTTTCTTTTATTTGTCGGTTTACCATATTCTAACCTTTGATGTTGTAGTGCCAAGGCTCGATTAAGTAAGGAAGCCAAGACCAGCGAACCTACTGCTGATGTTGATCCAGAGAAGACTCCAGAGCATCATGGCGAAGACCCTGAAGTTGCTATAGACAACTCTGCTGGGAAAAACCAAGATGTTGATGCTAACCCGCCAAAAGTTGAGCCGAATGTAGAGGTTGATACTTCACATCCTCCTGCTCCTCCAAGTCCAACAGTGGAACAATCGGGCTCAACTGCTGATCCGCCAAGCCCGGCTAGCAAACCGCCAAGCCCTGCTACCAAGGCGCCAAGCCCTGTTAAGAATGTCAATTCATCCAGCCCGGCCAAAGATGATGACGTTGTTGTTACTGGTACTGCATATACCGCCCCTGGTAATCCGGTTGCTCTATCAAAGCACACTGCCAAGGATGAATTTGCTGCTATGAGCAAGGGGAAGGAGAAAACTGATTTGTCAGCTTATGTCGTTCTTTCAGCTCAAGACCTTCACTCCGGCTTCTTGAACCAGCTTTACACAAGCCATGATTATGAAGCCGGTTTAGTAAATCTGATGAAGGAGCGCTATGAGGTAAACAGTTTTGCTCTTTGCTCTGTACCTTCATTGCATTGTAGTTCTAAGGGCCGGTTTGTCTTTAGAAAGTCAAACCGACTTCAGATATTCCATACTGTATTTTATGAAATTTCCTTGTGTATTTCTGATCAAACACACATTAGCCCCCAAGTGCCATGATTAAAACTTGTGTTAATCCTTGGAACTTCAATAATCAGCATAAAAATGATCCGCATTAGCCCCCAAGTGCCAAGTGTATAACTGGTTAGATGCTTGGGACTTTAACAAAGATATTAACATGCTCTCTTACTGTTGCAGAGTGAGATAAGACAACAAGTCTCACAAATTGCTGACCTTCAAGAAAATCTGAAATCCCAACAAGAAGAAACCACCAAGGCCAAGGATGAGTTGAAAACCGCCTTAACCACCATGGAGCAGCTCAAGGAATGGTTCAAGTCTGAGCAGGCCAATTGGGATACTGAAAAGGCTGGATTGCGGAAGCGGGCGGAAGACGCTGAATCAGCTCTTAAACCGTGATAGAAGAGCTTATCGGATTAAAGCGCCAAGTCAATGCCATGACCTCTCGCAATATTTGGTAAGCATCGCTACCAAGGCTTTATGAATATTCCGCTTTGAAATTTTCTCCGTTTAACATGAACTTCTTAAACCGCTATAGGTAGGCGCATTGCTCATCTGGGTTCTGATATGCAGAAGAAACTCAAGGCCACGTATACGCTGATTGAACAGCTGTATACCGGCGTCCAACGGGTTATCTGCGCCACTTCTTATGACAATGCGGCTCCAACACTGATCAAGGACACGCTGGACCGACTATCTATGACGCCAGCGTAGATAGAAGAGTTGAAGCGATCCGCTGCCCGGGCTGGCGCTTTACTAGCACTGACTTGAGCCAAGGCATGGATAGCTGATCTTGATCCGGCTGATATAGCCAAGGGCTTCCCCAGGGCACAAGAAAACGGCGAAGTATTTGACAATGACGCCCTCAAACGGGTAACAAGGGAGATGCGTCCTCTGGCGAGTCAGTTGGCAGAAGAGGCTAACCTGACGGTTCACCGATCCTTCTACGACGCAGACAACAAATGGGTTGAAGCTGTTATTCCTGAAGTGCAGAACCTTGTTCCACCAATCCGTAAGCACACTTACGCCCCTGACGTTGATCCGGCTGAGCTTATAAGTGAAGAGGCTGTCTTTCAGGCTTTAACCCGGATTGACTGGACCACCAATGACTTCCGGCCATTGGATGGGGAGGAGGAGGCTGAACCGACGCCAGATGACCCAGCTACTTCACATCAACCCGGCGATGAAGCTTAATCCGTCAAGTCGGTTGATACGTCCAAATTGTCCGCTAGAAACAATTCCATATTTTGGGCCATCAATGCCTTGTAATAGGGTAGCAAAACTATTTTGATCTGCTGCCATCGTGCAGGAGGAGATACTTTACGTGATCCGCTATGTCAATGCCAATTTTGGTTCAGATATCATAATATGCAACTCCTGTGTGTGCATAAAAAGAAACAGGGTCCTGGCGGTTTAACGCCGGACGGGTCATAATGCCCAAGAAAAGGGCTGATTGATAATCAAACCGTAAAAATATGAAATGATTCATACCTGTGATGTAATATCGCTGTTTAGTTGGCTGGTTAACTTTGATTGTAATAAGGGTGAAAACCCAAATCTGAAATTCTTTGTATAATCCCATCATGTACTGATGTTGTATAGTAAGTCATACCAGGTGATGATGCACACCAGATGATCAAAGCTGGTGACTGGTAGTCAACGCCAGGCCGGTTTAACAAACTCTGGTTTAAGAATAAGGTCTGTCAACGTGTAGTTGCAAACCAAGCCTGTTTAAAGAATACCGGGCTAATAAAATGACTGACCAGACCAAGAAAATCGGTTTAACATAAAATTCAGCAAAACGCAAATAAAACCGTGTAGTCGAGGCTTTTTGAGGGCTGCCAGCCCAAATTCAAGGCTTTTTGTGGGCTGCCAGGCACTGAGTTGAACCATTTAACAAAGCCTTTTAAGATGGACCTCCAACTAACCAATCACCGCTTTTAACTTTGACAAGTGCAGGATCTCAATGAGAGTAATCACAAACGCTCGAGGGCCGTGCTGTGATGACCTGGATAGGAGTGTCTTACTTGATGAAGGCAGGTTAACCCGGGTTTTAGGTAAATATACCAAAGCTTACAAGCCGTGGGTCGATAACCAGCTACAAGGGTCCATTCAAACTCCTTGGTATTTGACACAAGAAGCCCCTCATAACGTGATGAGCTGTGCTCATTGGGTGCCTATGTTTGAGTTGTGCATAGCATCCGCACTCTCTTTGGCCCCTTGGGTGTGAAGCTCCCAAGCTTTGTGGCTTGATAGCCGGTTTAACAGTAGTACTCGCTTTGTCACCAAGCCCCATGTAGCTCAAAGGATATTTGAGAAAAAATAGCAGAGGCCCCGCTTAGAGCAAGGATGCTAATTTATTTATTGATCATAATATATACGTTGTCGAAATATGTACATAAGAAGAGCCTATGGCTCAAGTGTAATAAAGCCGGAGGAGAGCTATGTTCCATGGCCGCCGGGTCTCCTCCTCAAAGTTGTGTGAGTTGTCTCAAACATCAATGAGGTAATACGATTCGTTGTGCAGGTTCTTGCTGACCACAAAGGGTCCTTCCCAAGGCGGGGATAACTTGTGCATGTCGGTCTGATCCTGGATGAGCCGGAGCACCAAGTCACCTTCTTGAAAGGTTCTTGTCCTAACCCGGCGGCTATGATAACACCATAGATCTTGTTGATAAACCGCCGATCGAGCCAGAGCCATATCCCGTTTTTCATCTAACAGGTCCAGTGCCTCTTGGCGAGCTTGCTTGTTGTCCGCTTCAACATAATTAGCAACCCGAGGCGAGTCATGACGTATATCACTTGGGAGAACCGCCTCTGCCCCGTATACCATAAAGAAAGGCATGAAACCTGTTGATCGATTGGGGGTGGTGTTGATACTCCACAACACAGAAAGTAATTCTTCCACCCAACGACCCGACGTCCGCTTCAAGGGAATCATGAGCCGGGGTTTAAGACCCTTTAAAATTTCTTGATTAGCTCACTCCGCTTGCCCGTTGGATTGAAGGTGTGCCACAGATGCTAGGTCAAGACAGATGTGCTCTCTCTGACAGAAATCCTCCATCTCACCTTTGGAAAGGTTGGTACCATTATCCGTGATGATACTGTGTGGAAAGCCAAAATGGAAGATAATCTTTTTGAGAAATTGAACCGCCGTAGCAGCATCACACTTGCTAACAGGCTCCGCTTCAACCCACTTGGTGAATTTATCAACTGCCACCAACAGGTGGGTCTTCTTGTCCTGGGAACGTTTAAAGGGTCCCACCATATCAAGCCCCCAAGTAGCAAAAGGCCAAGTAATAGGAATCATCCGTAGTTCCCGAGCCGGAATATGAGCTCAAGGTGAATTTTTTGACAAGCATCACATCGCTTACGGATCCTCCGCATCAGCATGAGCTGTCAACCAAGAAACCCATGACAAAAGCTTTTGCATCAGGGACTTTGAACCGCATGATGACCACAATCCCTTCATGAATTTCCCAGAGGATCTCTTGGCCTTCTTCCGAGAAACACAACGCTGAAATACGCCTCAAACGCTACAGCGTGTAACTCACCATTGTGAATAACCATTGACTTGGACCGCGGACTATCTGTCGAGCCAGACTTTATCATTTGGTAGCTCGCCTGCTCATATACGCCAGATATGGAACCGCCCAATCTGGTATAACGTGTAAAGCGGCCACCAACTGAGCCTCCGGATCCGGAACAGCCAAATCCTCTTCTGTAGGCACCTTAACAGACGGGTTATGCAAGATATCTAAAAAGGTGTTAGGAGGTACCGGTTTACGCTGAGATCCAAGCCGGCTCAAAGCGTCTGCTGCTTTGTATTTGCGCCGATCGATATGCTCAACCTGATACCCTTTGAAATGACCCGCCACAATATCCACCTCACGCCTATAAGCCGCCATGAGTGGATCCTTAGAATCCCAAGTACCAGAAATTTGCTGAGCCACCAGATTAGAATCTCTGAAAAAACGAACTCGACTTAAGTTCATCTCTTTGGCCACACGGAGACCATGGAGTAAAGCTTCGTACTCAGCTGCGTTGTTAGTACAAGGAAACATCAAGCGGAGGACATAGCAAATTTTATCCCTCGAGGGGAAGTAAGGACAACTCCAACCCCCGAGCCTTCCAACTGCCTGGATCCATCAAAATGAATGGTCCGGTACGTATTATCCGGTTTATCTTCCGGTGCTTGCAGCTCGGTCCAGTCATTGATAAAATCCACAAGAGCCTGAGACTTGATGGTTGTTCGAGGTACATACTTTAAACCGTGTGGTCCAAGCTCGATTGCCCACTTTGCAACCCGGCCAGTTGCTTCCCTGTTTTGAATTATATCGCCCAACGGAGCAGAACTAACCATCGTGATTGGATGGCCTTGAAAATATTGCTTGAGTTTTCGACCGCCATAAAACCCCTGACACCAACTTCTCGCCAATGTGGATAGCGTTGTTTTGACTCGATCAGGACTTCGCTGATGTAGTATACAGGTTGTTGAACCGGATATTCCTTCCCAGCTTCTTTACGCTCAACCACAATTGCCACACTGACCGCTCGGGCATTGGCAGCCACGTTTAGCAGCAAAGGCTCATGATCAACTGGGGCTGCAAGAACCGGTGGTTCAACCAACTGCCGCTTTAGCTCCTCAAAGGCCGCATTGGCTGCGTCACTCTAGACGAAGTCATCCGTCTTTTTCAACATCTGATACAAAGGAATTGCCTTCTCTCCCAAACGATCGATAAACCGCTAAGGGCTGCAATCCGACCATGACGCTGAACATCATTGATACACTTCGTTTAGCCAGGGATGTGATTGCCTTAATTTTTTCTGGGTTAGCCTCAATGCCCCTGTTGGATACCAGAAACCCGAGAAGCTTGCCTGCCGGAACACCAAAAACACATTTATCCGTATTAAGCATTATCTTGTAAATCCAAAGATTGTCAAACGTCTCCTTGAGGTCATCGATCAGTGTTTCCTTCCTCCTGGATTTTACCACAATGTCATCCACATAAGCATGAACATTACGCCCAATCTGCGTGTGAAGACAATTTTGCACACAACGTTGATAAGTTGCATGAGCACTCTTGAGCCCAAAGGGCATAGAAACATAGCAGAAGACTCCAAAAGGAGTGCTGAAGGCTGTCTTCTCCTGGTCTTTAACTGCCATCTTGATCTGATGATATCCTGAATAAGCATCCAAAAAACTCAGGCGCTCACAACCCGCCGTCGCATCAATGTTCGATCAATACGCTGGAGAGCAAAAGGATCAGCCGGGCAAGCCTTATTCAAGTCCGTAGTCCACACATATACGCCAAGTGCCGCTTTTTCTTAAGAACCAGCACCGGATTAGCCAACCATTCAGGATGAAACACTTCGACGATAAAACCAGCAGCCAACAGCCGGGCTACCTCTTCACCAATTGCCTTGCGTCTTTCTTCATTAAAGCGACGAAGAAATTGCTTGACTAGTTTAAACTTCGGATAAATATTAAGAGTGTGCTCAGCGAGTTCCCTCGGTACACCTGGCATGTCAGAAGGCTTCCATGCAAAAATGTCCCGGTTCTCACGGATGAACTCGATGAGTGCGCTTTCCTATTTTGGATCCAGATTGGTGCTGATGCTGAACTGCTTGGACGAATCGCCAGGTACGAAGTCAACAAGCTTAGTCTCGTCAGCCGGTTTGAAATGCAGGGTTGGGTCATGCTCAGTGGTGGGCTTCTTCATATCTGTCGGATCAACATTCTCCTTATAAAACTCTAGCTCTTCTGTAGCACAAACCGCCTCAGCATAAGCCGCATCACCTTCCTCGCAATCCAACGCGATTTTTCGAGTTCCATGAACCGTGATAGTCACTTTATGACCCGGCATCTTGAGCTGCAAATAAATATAACAAGGCCTTGCCATGAATTTTGCATAAGCCGCCACCCAAACAGCGCGATGATACGGGCTCGATTCTTACTACCTCAAAGGTCAATGTCTCGCACCTAGAGTCATGCTCATCACCAAACACAACTTCCAAAGCGATCTTACCTACGGGATACGCCGATTTACCTGGTACCACACCATGAAAAACAGTGTTGGACGGTTTAAGATTCTTATCTGTCAACCCCATGCGACGGAATGTCTCATAATACAGAATATTGATACTGCTTCCTCCATCCATGAGTACTTTGGTGAACTTATAACCTCCCACCTGAGGCGCCACCACCAGAGCTAGTTGACCCGGATTGTCAACCCGGGGCGGATGATCCTCCCTACTCCACACAATAGGCTGTTCCGACCACCGCAGATAACGTGGAACTGCCGGTTCAACAGCATTGACTGCCCTCTTGTGAAGCTTCTGATCACGCTTGCACAGACTAGTGGTGAACACATGATACTGCCCACCATTCAACTGCTTTGGGTGACTCTGGTAACCCGACTGCTGCTGATTCCCTTGATTATTCTGCTGGTTATTTCCACCTTGGTTGTTCTGGTTGCCATGATTACTCTGAAACCCAGAGTTTGAACCGCCACACACCATGGAAACCTGGACCTGAACCGCCCGACGGACCCTGATCATACCGGAAAAGATCAGAGTTTTTGAACTCCTTCATAATGTTACAATCCTTCCAGAGATGCGCTGCGAGCCTCCTTGGTCCCATGCTTCGGACAGGGCTGATTCAACAAACGCCCAGATTCATCGCCTGCTTGCCACTGGGCGGTTTACCTTTTCGGCGCTGCACATTAGCGCTAGCCACAAAATCTGAATCCGCTTTACGCTACCATTATTCCCATGGCCTCCTTGGTTGTGCTGCTGTCCCATTGCACCGCCATTCTTCTTTCCTTCTCCGTTTCTCATTATCGTAATCGGGATCCTTGGTATTATCGAATCGCATACTTTGCCAAGGCTGCCATGAGGGATCCCATGTCGCTGCAAAGGGCGCTTGAGCCGCCCCAACTTCATCTTCAAAGGACTTAAACCGCAATTGCGCCCAGGTGATAATCGCTGACCAGCGTTAATCCGGTCGAACGAGTGTAAAACTTCTGAAATCCGGCGTACCCAATGAGTTGTGGACTCGTTCTCTCCTTGAACATAAGCATCCAGATCCACAATGGACATGGGCTGCTTGCACGTGTCCTTGAAATTGGCTATAAACAGGGCCTTCAACTGATCCCATGACTCGATGGAATTAGCTGGCAGATTTTTCAACCAAGTACGGGCTGTTCCCTCCAACATCATCGTGAAGTACTTTGCACAAGCTGCGTCATCTACATCTAGCATCTCCATTGCCATCTCATAACTCTCGACCCACGCCTCAGGTGGCTGATCCGCCGTGTAGTTAGGCACTTTGCGTGGACCCTTGAAATCTTTGGGCAAACGCACATTACGGAGAGAAGGAATAAGGCACGACACTCCCCAGGAACTGAAGACAAGCCCGGTGCCTCGGTCAACTGATGCTGCTGGCTGAACCGGGGCGGTTTGATAACGACCCAAAGCGGCATCCCTTCGTGCCTTGCCATGATCCACCACATCTTGAGCATTGCGATGCCGCGCGCTGCTAGACACCTCCGGTTCATCCATACGCCTGCTATAACTTGGGCTCGGACGAGGGGTTGAATGAATTCTATCCCGACTATATGAATAAGCCTGCTGCTGCACCATGACGGTTTGGAGAAGATCTCTCGCCCGCCGCGTTTCAATTGCTGCTATTGAATCACCTTCCATCGGAATGGCCGCCAGGCGTGAAGCTGCGGCAATCATGTTATCCAGAGGGCTCGAGAAGTGACCCGGTGGTGTAGACAGGTATTGCGGCGGGTTATCTGTTCGTCGGGGTGGCTCCGTTATCCGTAGTTGATCCGGAGCCGTCCTAGGCGCCTCCGTCCGGTTTGCAGCTGCCGGATTGCTCGGCCCAGCGCCTGGCGTCTGAAAGAGATTTAACCCTTCATAAACCGGCGCAGACGTGACCGGTACTTCCTTCGCATTACATCCTCTGATGCGGTCCGATCCAGCATGAGCTGGTAATTTTGTGCCTATATCCGCTGTGATTGAGCATCCAAAGCGGCCCGTTCTTCAGCCATCCTAACATCCTCAGTTGCCAGGTCCTCCTTAGCCTGTGCTATTTGGTCCTTCAGTTTCGCAACGTCCGCATTGTGCTGATCCCGCGTCTCCGGGGTGACTGTTGAGGTCAACAAGGTCGCCCAGGCGTCCATCGAACCTGAGAGGACTTGCGCCGGATGGCGCGCCGGGACTCCTGCCGCGGCTGCTGATCCGGTGTTCGTCGCTGCGGTGGATGAAGACTGCAACGTGGGCTGTGTTCCGGCCATGTAAACAGCAACCCGACTTGGCGGTTCAAGGAGGTCCGGAATACTATTGCCATCGGAATATCCTTCGAACACACCGCTATGAATCTGGTACAAGGACTCAGTTTCGCCAGTGGATGACTCGCCGTCGGAGTATACGGCCGTCTCGCCTTCAGACACCGGTTCAGATCCGATCCCATGGACACATCCTACGAACGCATGCTTCACGGTGGGCTTAACCCGGGCTGGACTCGCACGTTGAGCCGTCTCGACGAAGTCGGTGCAGATGTCCGGCTCAGGGCCCGGTTCGCCGATCTTGCCGATGAAGACATGAATTCGCCAAGGGGACCCGTACCAGACTAATCGAGCCGCCTCGGGACCCATCCTTCGTCGTCGATGTAGAGCTTGCCGCGACGTAATTTTGGTCATCCGCCGATCACGCACTTTTAAGTCCTTCGAGCAGCCCTTCAAGAACTCGACACCATCGTGCGATAGCCCCACGGTGGGCGCCAACTGTCGTGGAATTTACACGTTAGATGTCCTCATGAAAGGACTTAGTCGTGGAGCCATCGCAACGGGTTAGCTTGAAGGGGTTAAACCGACAAGGGACACGGAGTTTATACTAGTTCGCCCCTTCGATGAAGGTAAAATCCACGCCTAGTTGTGATGGGATTGATTGGGTTTCATGACCAGGAGCGAAATACACTTGCCTCGAGTCTCGAGTTGTTGTCTATTGTCTTGAACCGCCGCCGGTCGCCCCTTTATATACACAAAGTTGACGCCTCGGCGGTCTCATGAGAGCCCCGAGGCCGACTCATACAAAGTGTCCGGCTCGGCTCTCCTTTCCTAACTTATATTACAAGTTTACATAGTCATGGTGGTTTACCACTATGGGCCCTAATCCGCCTTTGGGCTGCGGGCTTATAAGCTTCGTTAGTAAAACGCCATCTTCTGGATCTTCATGGGCTTCAGCATAGTCGAGGGTGAACCGGGCCCTCCTGGCCGGTTTACACTCACTAGCTATATCCTCAACAAAATCCATGGGCCATATGTGGCCCAACGTCACATTGGGCCCATAACGGCCCATATAAAAATGACGATAATCTAGCCTGACCGAACTTCCGGCCTATTAAAGGCCCGTGATTAGGTCGGCGCATTTACAGCCCGTCCGAATTTCGGCCTGTGAAAGATCCGCATCGTAAATGGGCCCAATCTCACTTTCGATCTTTTGAAAGTCCATGTTTTTTATGGGCTCGAGATATTTACACCCGTAAACGGCCTATTTTTACTGAGGGCCCAAATTATGTTTAGGCCTGTTAAAGGCCCACTATGGGCACATGCCTACCAGAAAAATATGAAATCTTATGCTGATTTAGGCCCAGATATTTTTAGTGGGTTACATGCAAATTTTGGCCATAATCCTTTTTAGCCCAATTGGAATGGGCCCGATGAATGTTGGCATGTTGGGCTCCTACGAAGCATTCGGCCGAATACATTACTAAGATAAACCTACACTATACAAAAATAGCGTCGTAATTATTGCAGCATTTGGCAGCAGCATAAATGTTGTATCACAACAAAAGGCCTGCTGGCGTAAAGTTTACGGTCCTTGCAGATAAAAGCACCATCATTGTATAGAAGCACAGATCATTTGACCTGACTGCTAATGTTTCAGGCTGTAGAATCTGATGGAGCAGCACGATCTTCACCTTTTTTCCGCCATTGCTCTTGAACAACGAAGTGAATGTCTGATAGTCTAGTTTCAAAACCATTCATATCTTGACGACATTTGTCAACCACTATTCTTGTTTCCGAAATGACGTCCATTAGGGATTGGGCTTGTGTCTGGAGCACAGATATATCACTCTGTCTAGCAGGAAGATTTTGTTCAGTAGGTGACTTGGACGAGGTTACCCTGACAACCAACCCAGAATTACGCAGAAGGTGCTTTTGTAATTGTTAGTGGAGAGATATCGACGACCGCAGCAAGAGGTGACATTGTGCCTGTGGTAGCCTCGTCACCTTCAGGTGGTTGTGTCTGTTCAATCATTTTTTCCATAGCTTCCTGAAAGTTTGAACTTGTAGATTAGTGTACCGGATAAGTTAATAATGAGATAAAAACAAACAAAGTAGGTTGCATGTTTATACATAACTTATTTTGGTGAACTATTGTAATACATTAGCATGTATTTTAGTGCCAACTACATAACAAAATCACTTTCGGAACATATGTCCATGTAGCATTGCCTACTGTATTGTCTATTTCCTCACATTCGTTGACATCTAAGGATAAAGAGACATGGTTTAAAGTAGGATGAACATAGTATGACATCATTCATATCATGGGCAAACAGATATAAAACAAACAGGCTATTTTATCATTGTGTGTGCACATGAACATAACAAGTAGAATACAGATCAAGACCAAAAGAATATCCTTCATCTCTTTTAAACCATGTAAGGTGAAATGATACGTTAAGACAACTGTGTATAAAAGTGAACAGAGTAACTGACATAGGCTGCAAACCAAGTAGTTAAATGAACACATCATAGTACCAATCAGTTCAAAGGCAGGAGGAGTAAGGACTTACAACAACGGCTTGAACTGGTGTGCTCATGCCCTTCATCTTGCTGGTGTGGCAATCCTTGAAGATTTGCACTACATTCGTTCAGGTTCTTTTGGTCCGCATGTGCTTTCCTCTCAGATTTGGAACAAGTCAATATAGATATGATAATATAGCACATAAAAAAGAAGGAAGTAGCAGCTATTTACAGGAGCCTCGCAGTGTGCAATATAGCTACGAGATCCTGTTGTTTGTTGGAATTTCACTTTAGAACGGTTGGTCTTGTTCTTCAAACAGTTAGCCTAGAAGAAGATACACTTGTAAGGCACATCCATAAATACAAGTTCAATATGTGGTCTGATCAAATACATATAGCCTACCTGATACTTTGGATCAGACCAGTGTTTAACGAGGGTTCTCCAGTCTTCATCTGTAATATATTCCACTAGAGATGTTTGAGCGATTTCATTGTTAGCCATGCCTTCAAAGTGAGATTTTCTAAGGTGGTACCGACATCGTCGCAGAGCGCATCGAAAACATGAGTGCATGCTTGTTTTGTTGCATCATCTTTCGGATCCAACTTGAACCTCATCTGTTGAAAAAAAGAATGTGAGTCTTATTAGGAGGAAGCTAGAAAGAATGGGACAGAGTAGGACAATATTACTAATTGTGATGAATAACATTACTTACGGATAAATGGTCAAGGAAGGTGTTAAACTGGGTATTGTCTTTCTCATTCCTGTACTGGATCCATGTTGGGAGGATACGTGCATGACACCTAACGGCAACGGCTGCCTCTGTTACTAACTTGGCTGACTCTGTAGCATCACGTGGCCTTTTTAAACCTGCCTCAAAATAGATCTCCATTCTTCCTCCTTTAGATTTTGTTAATCTATCAAGCATTATCCCTGATGTCTGTTTCCGCTTGCGTCGTGGTGCTAGTTCAACAACGAATATGGGAAGTGTTAGTGTACATCAAACTGTGAGAGTACATATAAAGGAGCATGCAACTTCAACTTGACTCGGTCAGGTACCGTCTTGGTGTTGATGCTCATGAGGTTCATCTGATCTTGCCAAGTCCTGTTGTGTCGCTAGTGCTTCGAAGTAGTGTTAGGTGTGAAGGCAGCTTGGGAACCGCCGCCCGAGCAAACGAACGAGTAACTCGTTGAGATGTCTGGTACAGCTTGAAGCGGATGTCGAGGTGGTGGAGCAGGTGATACCGTGTTTGTAGATTTAGCCGTGGACTTGGACCTTCTATCGCACTATAAGTACCAGAGAAACTGGACGGCCGATCCTTTTCCGTTTCACCCGACGAGTAACACCACTCCCTACTATATTATTTTCCTTGCTCTTTTTTGACTTTGCCATGTCAAGCCGTACCCACAACACAAAAGAATAAAATCGATGTTCAGAACTCATTGATGCATGATACAAACAAGCAATACTTTGATGTAAGACAACCGTATGAGGATGGAATATGTAAGGAAAACAGGACGGCATGACATATTCACAGCTACGATGTCTAAACTAAGCAGAAGGATTTTCAAGAAAATAGAAGAGATGCAAGCTAGACACCATATGAAAGATGCAACCAATATTACTCTGCCAAGTTAAAAGTGTCTTGTCATAAGTGGCAATTCGAAAAATTAGAAGCAGTACAACGTAGAAATCAATGCAAGATGCAACCACTATCAAACTGCCATGTTAAAAGTGTCCAATCATGAGTGACTGATGCGGGATACACAACAACAGTACTTTGATGTAAGAACATGGTATGATAAATAGATGGTGTATTCTAGACACAAAACGCCATGTCATATGCACATGTATAACGTATGAACTCAGCAGGTGCAATTTAATCAAAATAGAAGAAATACAGGCTAGACAACATATGCAACATGAAACCAATTATCACACAGTCAACTTAGAGCAAGCACATGCACTGGAGTACGGGAGATGAACTCATCATGTAGACTTGGGACTTGAACTTCATTAGCAGTAGCAGTGGCAAATCTACAAGTGTCTCATCGTAAGTGCCATTTCAAGAAATTAGAGGCAGTACAAGCTAGAAGACAATGCAAGATGCAACCTACATCATAGTCCCAAGTTAAATGTGTCTTATGGGTAAGTGATCGTTGCAGGTATAAGTTGTAAGCTACGCAAATGCAATTCAACATAATCAAAAACAATACAAACTAGACATCATACGGAAAACGCAACCACATATAACAGTTCCAAGTTAGAGCAAGCACATGTGATGGTGGAGTAGGGGAGATGTGCTCATCATGTACATGTATGTTCTAGAAACAGGAACATGTGTCATATTCACAGGCATTATGTGTAAAGTAAGCAGATGCAATTCAGCAAAGTTAGAAGCAATACAATCTAGACATCATACGCAACATGCAACCACATATAATAGTGCCAAGTTAGAGCAAGCACCTGTAATGGCGGAGTAGGGGAGATGTGCTCATCATCTACACAACTACGTTGACTGTCTAGCCTTGCGTTGTCTTGCGAATCTTGTTGGGAGGATGGCGGAGTAGAATCTGTAGAGAACCTCCGTTTCAGTTGCTCGGAAGGACCACCATCATCCAATGCCTTGCCAATTTCCTTCAGCTTTGTTGATTTTGCATTGTGAGGTCAAACCGACAAGAAAAAGGAATATAATTCGCTCTTCAGAACTCATTCATGCATGATACTGACGAACACTACTCTGATGAAAGGCAAAGTCATGATACGAGCATGGAATATGTACGAAAAATGGACGGCTTGACATATTCAAACCTATGATGTGGTAATTAAGCGAAGGCACTTCAACAAATTAGAAGCACTGCAAACTAGACACCATATGAAAGGTGCAATCAATATCACTCTGCCGAGTTAAAACTGTCTCGTCATAGGTGTGTTCATCAAACTAGAAGCAATACATGCTAGAAATCATATTCAAGACGCAAACCAATATCACACTGCCAACTTAAATGTGTTCCATCATAAGTGACTGATGCAGGATACACAATAAGAGTAGTTTCATGTAAGAACATGGTGTGATAGACAGATATAGTATGTACCAAAAATAGGAAAGCGTGTCATATTCACACGTATCATGTGTAAGCTAAGCAGATGCAGTTTACACTAATTAGGAGCAATACAAGATAGACACCATATGCAACATGCAACCAGATATCACACTGCCAAGTTAGAGCAAGCACCTTGGATGGTGGAGTAGGGGAGCGGAGACTTGGACCTTGTAATGCACTATCAGTACAAGGAGAATCAGTACAAATGCTCCGTTTATGTTGCTGTAGAGGACCACTGAGGGAGTCCCGGATTAGGGGGTGTCTGGATAGCCGAACTATCACCGGTGGCCGGACTCCTGGACTATGAAGATACAAGATTGAAGACTTCGTACCGCGTCCGGATTTTCCTTGGCGTGGAAGGCAAGCTTGGCGATACGGATATGTAGATCCCCTACCATTGTAACCGACTCTGTGTAACCCTAACTTATCCGGTGTCTATATAAACCGGAGGGTTTTAGTCCGTAGGACGAACAACAATCATACCATAGGCTAGCTTCTAGGGTTTAGCCTCCTTGATCTCGTGGTAGATCTACTCTTGTACTACCCATATCATCAATATTAATCAAGAAGGAGTAGGGTATTACCTCCATCGAGAGGGCCCGAACTCGGTAAAACATCGTGTCCCTTGTCTCCTGTTACCATCCGCCTAGACGCACAGTTCGGGACCCCCTACCCTAGATCCGCCGGTTTTGACACCGACATTAGTGCTTTCATTGAGAGTTCCTCTGTGTCGTCGCCATCAGGTAGGATGCCTCATCTCGTCTTTAAAGACGATACCATCGCCAAAGGAGCCTTGGCTGCTGGCCAGACTCTTCGGCTAGGTAGTTTTCTTATGACCGCCAGTCCGGCCACCGCGCCGATGATGACCTCTCGAGTCATCGAAACCAATCTCCATGTCAATTCGGAACTTGCCGAACAATTAGATCCGATCGAGCTCTCCTCCGTAAACGAGCTCTTGGATCGAATCGCCGCCCTGGGAGTCGCCACAGACTACGACCGGATCGGGCCTAAAACCGATCTGAGAGAGATCAACTTTCCCCAGGCTACACATCATGTAGCTGTGATAGAGGAGCAATGCGGCGATTCTTCTTCTATCTTAAGGACTAGCTACGTCCGGATTCCCGATCCCTCCATGCCGGATTCTCGCGGAGGGACGGATTTCGATCAAGCCCTCAACTTAAAGTCAGCGCGGGTCGGACTCATTGATAACACTCAAAATCCAAACTTCCGAAGTTCGGAAACTTCTCGACCCCTGAGTCCTAAATTGGACGGGGTTCCGGATCTAGTTCCACCCGCCCAGCCAAACATTAGCAATCTATCCCGAATTCGGCAAGAGCCGCTGAAACAAGACATCATTATCGGGCGATTCTCCCGGTTATGGACAGGATAAAGGACTGCCGAGAGGAGGACGAATCCCAATTTTCTGCAATAATTGCACGCATAAGGGAATCCTAAACGCCATAAGTCGTCATAAATTACACGCTTATGGACTTGGAAACCATAGTACAAAAGTATTGTGCGATGGAGAGCGCTTTGAAAACCGAAGTAAATTTTGGGATAATCCGGCCCCGAATACATCCCTAGTCCGAAATAAAAGGGTGCATCATTATCAAGCACCTGGGTTAAATACCAAAACACCAAAACCCCCTAAAGGGTACGGAACCGTACTAGAGGGTTGGCTAAACGGACCCTGCAAAATTCACAGTACAGAGGGCGCCACTCCAACTCATAGCCTTCGAGCATGTTGGATACTACGGCAGGTGGCCAAAAGTGGCGAAGAGCTTCTAGCTTCGTAACCCCAGCCCAAAGAACACCAAGACGGTGTTAATAGCTTTCAAGACTTTCGCATCAAATAACATGCGAAAACGAACACTCCGCAACCTTGCCGAAGTCTACAAGTAGCAACAATAAATCCATGGAGTGACACGGCTATCACCTTCAATGCCAAAGTGACAAACCTAAATTCGAACAGCCCAAGCACCACCGCATTGGTCCTCCTCAGACGATAGTAGACGGCCGCTTTACTAAGGTACTCATGGATGGCGGCAGCGGACTAAACCTCATCTATGAGGAAACCTCCAAAAATGGAAATAGACTCGAACCGCATTGAGCGAAGCAGCACAACCTTCAGAGGAATAATCCCTAGCCGGAAGCATGCTGCACAGAAAAATTACATCGATGTAGTGTTCGCTCACGGACAATTACAGGTCCGAGGAGGTCACCTTTCAAGTGGCCCTGCTCAACAGCGGATATCATGCTTTATTAGGACGAGAGGCATTCACAATTTTTCAAGCTATACCACATTATGGGTACATGAAGCTTATAATGCCCGGACCTAATGGAATAATCACTCTAGCTAGTGATCTGAACATAGCACTCCGCACCGAAAACAAGACAGCCGCACTAGCCCTCGAGGCACTGTCTGAAGCCCTAGCGGCCGAGGAACTCACTGCGATGCGCCCACGGTGAACAGGACGATGTGATACTTGATAAAAGATCCAAGTCCACCTCTTTAAACCAGCGGATGAAATAGTCAAATTCCAAGTCCACCCAACGGACCCTCGCAAAGACGGCCTCCATAGGGGCACAATTAAACCCCGATGTAGACGCCAGACTACGAGAATTTCTACAAGAAAACGGGACATATTTGCCTAGCACCCTTCGACATGCCAGAATCCCACGCCACCGGCCGAGCACAGCCTAAATATCCTAAAAGGATTCAAGCCACCAAACAGTTCTTCGGCGCTTTTCCAACCCAAGAGACAAAGCCATGGGAGAGGAGCTAGCCAAACTTTTGGAAGCCGGATTCATTAGAGATATAAAACATCCGGACTGGCTAGCAAACCTGGTGATGGTACCAAAGAAGGATAAATCATGGCGCCTATGTGTTGATTTTAAAGACCTTAATAAGGCTTGCCCAAAGGATCCCTTCCCCCTCCCTCGAATTGATCAAATTATTGACGCTACAGCAGGACACGACTCATTCTGCTTCCTCGACGCTGCATCTGCTACCACCAAATCAAGATGGCGGAGCTGCACCAAGCTGCAACAGCATTCATCACCCCATATGGCCCGCTCGCTTCAATACAATGCCCTTTGGGCTCAAAAACGCCGCGCAACATATCAGCGCATGATTCGTACATGTCCGCAAACCAGATCGGAAAACAAAGGAAGATATGTAGATGACGGGTCGCCAAAACCAAGCACGCCGAAACTCTAGTAGACGAATTGAGGCTCACATTCAACAATCTTCAAGATATGACATCAAGCTCAATCCGAAAAATGCGTCTTGCTCCAAATGAAAGCTCCCGGCTTCATTGTGTCCGTAGAGGAATTGAAGCAAACCCAACCAAGATCCGAGCTCACACAATTGATATTCCAAAAGACCTCAAACAAATACAAAATTGACAGATGTGTAGCGGCTCTAAGCCGCTTTATTTCCGCTTGGGGAAAAGGCGCACCCTTTACCGCCAAGACCAACACTTCGAGTGGATTTGATGCCGCCACGGCCGACTCAAGAAATAAAGGCCATTTTGGCAACGAATCCGTCTCCGGCCGCCTAACGTATGCAACCAATGCTATTATATATCGCCGCAACACATCAAGTTGTCGCCGGTGCTCGTTGTCGAACGAGAAACGGACGGACACCGTTCCTCTTCAAAACCGCTTTATTATGTGTCCACCGCCCTAACTCCATGCAAGTCCCTGTACCCACACTATCAAAAGATAGCATATGTGGTGTTCATGGCATCCCGAAAGCTGCGACACTAGTTTCAAGAGTGTTCGATAACGGTAGCCTCGGAAGTACCTCTTAACGACATTATAAACAACCGCGACGCGACGGGCCGGATTGCTAAATGGGCCATAGAGCTCCTTCCATTCGATATAACTTATAAGCCACGACGAGCTATTAAGTCGCAGGTTTTGGCCGACTTCGCGGGTCGAATGGACTGAAGTCGAACTCCCTAAAGAGTACGGCGATACTCCAATTGATCATGCACTTTGACGGCTCCAAAATGTTGGCCGCCTGGGGCTAGAGTCGCCCCGACGCCCCCAACCGGGACACAGTCCAATACGCCCTTCAGATAATGTATACGGACTCCAACAACGCAGCCGAATACGAGGCCCTTCGCACGGCCTCCGGATGGCGCCTCCATGGGCATTCAACGCCTAGAGGTGCGCGATTCAACCTCGCAATATCTCAAATAAACGGAGACTTTGATGCCAAAGATCAAAAATGGCAGCATACCGCAATGCGGTCCTAAAATGTCGCGACGGTTCAAGGGCTCAATTTCATCATATAGCCCGGATAATAACCAGGCTGCGGATATATTGGCACGCATCGGTGCAAAACATGATGCCGCCCCGCCCAACATCTTCCTCGAACGGCTGTTCAAGCCATCCGCATTATGGAAGGGAGTCCGCACAATAACAATCCGACCCAACCGCATTGCTCGACGCCAACACTCGACACAACCGGAGGCTCGCCCCGAGATAACACCTCCGCCACGAAATAATGGCGGTTATCACCCCGTGGACGGAACCATTCCTAGCCTACCTAACTAGGCAGGAACTCCCCGAAGACCAAAACGAGGCTCGTTGCATAGTACGGCGATCTAAAGCCTACAAAGTCCATGAGGGAGAGCTTTATAAGAAAAGCACTACCGGAGTCCTTGAAAGGTGTATCTCCGAAGAGGAAGGGCGAAACCTCCTGGCTAAAATTCATGCCGGACTGGGTTGGCACCACGCCGCAGCCCGGGCCCTTGTAGGCAAGGCCTTCCGTACAGGATTTTATTGGCCGACGACCCGGGCAGATGTGCAGGACTTAGTCCAACGATGCGTCGGTTGCCAGCTTTTTGCTAACCAAAGCCACATGCCACCCACCGCCCTTAAAACTATACCCATCACCTGGCCGTTCACGGTCTGGGGGCTTGACATGGTTGGACCCCTTAAGGGAGGAACCCACAAGCAAAAATACCTATTGGTCATGGTGGATAAATTCACCAAATGGATAGAGGCCAAGCCTATTAAAACGGCCGAATCCGGACCGGTGATAGACTTCATATCAGGGGTAGTGCACCGTTACGGTGTCCCCACAAGATCATCATCGATAATGGCACCAACTTCACGGCCGATGAGGTCAAATTATGGTGCAAAAACATGGGAATCAAGCTAGATTACGCCTCAGTCTATCACCCTCAAACCAAGGGCCAAGTCGAACAAGCAAATGGTCTAATCATGAGCGGCATTAAACCCAGCACTAGTGCGGTCCTCAAGGAATCTAACACGACCGGGTTGAGGAGCTCGACCAGACTGGGGCTGCGGACCACGCCGAATCGTACTACCGGATTCACACCATTCTTTATGGTGTACGGCGCAGAGGCAGTCTTGCCCTGCGATATAATACATGACTCACCTCGCGTGCGCATGTATGAAGAAAGAGAAGCCGAGCTTGATCAGCAGGACAGTTTGGACACATTGGAGGAGGAGCGCGACGTGGCAAAAGCTCGTTCCGCATTCTATCAACAGCAGGCTTGAAGATATCAAAGCAGGAAAGTACGGGCCAAAGCTTACAACGTTGGCGAACTAGTTCTACGCCTGCCGGACAAGAAAAAGGACAAACTCAAGCCCAAATGGGAAGGTCCCTTCATCATCGACCAGGTCCTGATCGGCGGAGCATACCGTCTGCGAAACGCATCGGATAACCGACTCGAGCCGAACCCATGGAACGCAGCCCGTCTACGAAGATTCTACGCCTAAGTGCCGGACTCCAAGTTCGTCTCCTTCCTCCGTCCACATTTTCTATTTTTGTTGTTGTTTTATTTCTCTCCTTCCTCCTTCTTCTTCTTGAAGCCTCTAGAGGCTCGTTTGCGCTTTTTTCGCACACACTTGACGCGCTGTCCGCGCTCATTATACCTGGGGGCTTCTTTAATGTGCTTATTTATACGGGCTTCATGCCCAACACATGCTAAACTTCCGCATCTACCTTTTATTCACCATTATATGCATCGATATGACTTAAGTTTTGGCCAAGCTGGGTTGCTCGCTCATGTGCTTACCCCCACGCTCCCGATTGTTCGGCTAGGTGGTAAAGGAGCACCTCTGAGATTGTTATCGCGGGTCACCGGATGTGTACCTCGACTGGGTGAAGCCGAAAGCTAGCGTTCTTAAGGGAATATTCGGTCGGTGAACTGAAAGATGATTTTAATTATTTACCCATCTGCCCCGGATGATTTTCTGCTTTCATAGCAGCTTTGACATGCACTTTAGGGCATGCATCCCAAATAAAGGAACCCTTAACGGAACTATTCTCCCGAAGATGTTTCTTACTATCCATGTAATATAACATAACTAGTTGGGCACTTGTCCGATACAGCAACAATGACCCCTATGCCTTGTCTCCATGCATACCCCAGTTCTTATATAACCACGAAGGTATTCGGACACTCTGACTATTGGGTCCCGAGGTCGGGTTAAAAGGTCCGCTATGACAAACGATCTACAATCCGCTAGAAGACATTTTTTCATGTCACATTTTACATAGTCAACTCGACTCATTGTATTCCTCCTCAATGCCATCTAATAGGCTATCTAATTTACAATCTTGTTGGAATACTTACGCCAATTCTACTTGGTCGTACACTAAGATTACAGGATCTCCATCCCATCAGCCCCACAGTCCCGACCTCGCCATGTGGTTTGGGTCAGCCTTCGTGTACCGCTGCCTTTACCATGGCCCAGCCTCCTCGGCGCCTTTGACGGAAGGCCGATATCTTCCATAGTCGGAAGCGCCGCGCGCTCCTTGAAGCCGCCCCGCCAACTCCCCAATGCCTTCGGCAGGGAGATAGATGGCCACAAGGCCTGGCCGATGCCTTTCATCACCGTCGGACTCTGCTCGCAGTACCGACGCAGTTCGGGAAGAAGATCACCAAGAACTGGGCATCTCCTCCTCGGACGACCTGTGAGCAAACCTACATACATGTTTATGTTAGTCGCCTTCCTCGCCGAACTCTTTTAAAGTTCGCCAAGCACTTATCGAAAATGCCGCGACGAAGCCGCCGATTCTCCTTACGGAGTCGCATAACCGGGCACGAACATCCTTCGTTCCTCACCCAGCTTGGTGTTGGCGCCTTGCAGGTTATTTTTCTCCGCCGCACCCTCGTAAGCACGCCTCGCCGCCTTTAGCTGGTGCAAGAGCTGCTGCTTGTACGGATCTAGTCCAGCGCCATCTGCAATATTTTTGTCAGATTTACAAACCCGCCGCACTTTATAAACTATTTTTTAAAAGCATATATTACCGGGGGTCTCGGCTCCCCTCAGAAGCGGCTAGTGAGGCCTCAAGTTGGGCCTTGCACTCTTTAAGCTCTTGGGACAGTCGGGTATTCTTTTCAGAAGATCCTCGAGATAACAGATGATCCTTGAATCAGTTATTCTAACTATTTTAAGTCTCGGGGCTACCGCATATATAATCACAAATTTCTTACCAGATGTCCTTTACATACTGCTCCGTGGCTCGCTAGACCATCTTGAGCGGCACGGAGGTGCGATCTCCCAATCAAGGCATTCAAGGCCTCCTGGGAGAAACATGTGTCACGAAGAACTGTCCGGCGGCGCCTGTGATTCAAGGCGCTCTCCACCTCGGAGTTGGTGGCGAACAACCTGTCGGCATCCTCTGCCGGAGGAGCATCCAACGCACGTCTCGTGCTCGCCTCAGCCTCCGGACCCGGCTTTGAAGCCTGGCCGGTGAAGGTTCGATTGGCAACCTCTCCAGACTCAGTCCGGCGAGCGCTCTTTTTCCTGAAAAGAGCACCAGCGTTAGTACACATTCCGGGAATCAATCCTGGGAGTACGGTGACACGCCATACCGTTGCGGCGGAGTTTCGATCCAGACCGCACTTCTTTTTAGCCTGCGGGGCCGCACTACCTTTGTTGGCCAGCCATGGCTCAGCTTTCCTGCCTCAAGGTACCCCTGCGAAGCATCATTGGTATACGGTGATCAAAATAAGCATGGATGGGTCATTATCAAGGCTTTGGGATTTCGGTCTCGCCATTGTGAGGCTTGAAGTATTCGGAGTAATCAGCAGTAATGGCAACCAAGGCATCGTCGATGCTAAGTTGGTAGAACACCCGTCCGATCAACTCCACCTTTATATCCGGATCCTCTTCGAGGATCGGATCGAGGAACCGCCCGATCCTCGGTTGTGGGGGCGGGCTGTGTATCTTCTCCACATCCGACGCAGCTTCCTCGCAAAAACCATGAAATGAGATATTTAACCACGGGAACATGGATCGTGACAGGTCACAAAGATGTTTGCTTACCCAGCTTCGAGGATTATTCAAGAAAACTCCTTCTGGATTGACGCGAGGAAATCCTCCTCCTCTCCTTTATACATGGCAGACAAGATCTTCACCAGTTCGGTGACCGATCCCGCCCTTTGCGGCCGTGGCGGGTGGCATCTTCCTCCCGCTGAAGTCCCACATGGGTGGCCCCTATATTGAGCGGCTGCACTCCTCATAATACGATTGCCATGACTCCAATCATGGTCAATCCGCATGAGCCAAGAACTTTATTCGCTCATCGACAGAGGACATCCTGGTCATTTTCCCTCCGGGGCTCCGAGGGCGCCAGCTTAGGCGCTTTCTTCAAGGAGCATTGCTGAACTCCGGAAGGCCGATCCAACAGGATCCGCAGCGGACGCCCTCCATGTAAAACCATTCCGAAGGCCAGTCTTCGGACGCCTTCTTTGGGGTTCCGTATAGGTATCCGGTCCCTGCGATGCGCCATAACTCGGCTCCGCCCACTTGATATATTGACCCCTCACGAGAACGGGGTACTAGGCAGAATATTCTCTTCCACAGCCCGAAATGAGACTCGACGCCCAAGAACAGTTCGCAAAGGGCCACGAAGCCCGCGATGTGCATGATGGAGGCAGGAGTAAGATGGTGCAATTGGAGGCCGTAGAACTCCAATAGCCCCCGGAGAAACGGATGGATTGGAAATCCGAGTCCTCTTACTAGATAAGATATGAAGCATACCCGCTCTCCTTTAGAGGGATCGGGGATGCTTCCACTTGCTTTCCGCCCTTGTAGGTGGCAAGTCCGGCTCGAACCGGAACCATGAAGGCCGGGGGAAGAAATCCTTTGGCTTGGAGTATAACTAGCTCGCTATGCGGGACCGAGCATCTCTCCCACTTTCGGGCTGAGGGCTGGGAGCGAGAGGAGGAGCCGCGTCGATTGTCCATGATGGAATGGGCGTTGGTCAGAAGCGCTCCAATGAAAGCTCGCAAAGGAGGGATGGTGTGACTCAGATCTAGATCCTTGCCCATTTTATAGGCGGCTCATTTGCGCGGGTAGGGGGGTAATTGTAAAAATACCTGGCTTTTCGATTCATTCAAACACGTGAAGATTGCCATTATTGGGCGAGAAGCCAAGGAGTGCAGCATTTATCAAGAAATGGACACTATTCGACAAGTATATGGAATTTGGAGAAGAACCCGCCTCGCAATGCCGAAGACAATCAACGCGCCGGACTCATCGTCATTGAAGCCTGGTTCGGGGGCTACTGAGGGAGTCCCGGATTAGGGGGTGTCCGGATAGCTGAACTATCACCGATGGCCGGACTCCTGGACTATGAAGATACAAGATTGAAGACTTTGTCCCGTGTCCGGATGGGACTTTCCTTGGCGTGGAAGGCAAGCTTGGCGATACGGATATGTAGATCTCCTACCATTGTAACCGACTCTGTGTAACCCTAACCCATCCGGTGTCTATATAAACCGGAGGGTTTTAGTCCGTAGGACGAACAACAATCATACCATAGGCTAGCTTCTAGGGATTAGCCTCCTTGATCTCGTGGTAGATCTACTCTTGTACTACCCATATCATCAATATTAATCAAGCAGGAGTAGGGTATTACCTCCATCGAGAGGGCCCGAACCTGGGTAAAAACATCGTGTCCCTTGTCTCCTGTTACCATCCACCTAGACGCACAGTTCGGGACCCCCTACCCGACATCCGCCGGTTTTGACACCGACAACCACCATCATCGCCTTCCTTACTCTTTTCCTTCCTCTTTCTTCATTTTGCCTTGTCAAGTCAAACCCACAAGAAAAGGGAATAAAATTTGCTCTTCAGAACTCATTGATGCATGATACTGACGAACACTACTTTCATGTAAGGCAGCCGCATGATAGGAGGATGGAATATGTATCAAAAACAGGACGGCGTGACATATTGACATGTATGATGTATAAAGTGTAAACTAAGCACAAGGTGCTTGAACTTGTTAGAATCCATGAAAGATAGAAACCATATGAAAGATGAAACCAATATCACTTTGCCAAATTAAAAGGGTGCCCTAACAAATGTATTTGACCAAATTAGAAGCAATACATGGCAACAGGCTAGAAATAATATGCAATATGCAACGAATAAAGGTGACTCATCGTAAGTGATTGATGCGGGATACAGAAGAGAGGTAGTTTCATGTAAGAACAAGGTTAACACATAGATGTAGTGTGTAACAAAAATAGGAAGGCATGTCATATTCACAGGTATAATGTGTAAACTAAGCAGATGCAATTTACCCCAATTAGAAGCATTACAAGCTAGACACCGTATGCAACATGCAACTACATATCACACTGCTGGTTAGAGCAAGCACTGTGATGGTGGTGTGTGGAATTGCGGTCATCAACTAGAGAGCTACGTTGACTATCTTCATTTAGCCTTGCTGTTTCTTGAGAATCATGTGGGAGGATGACACCGCACTCTTTAAACGAGTATGGCGTCTCACAAAGAACCCACCCGGTGACTGTCTCATCATAAGTGATTGACGAGGGATACAAAAGAGCATTACTTTGATGTACTAACATGGTTAATAGACATATGTAGTATGTATCAAAACAGGAAGGCATGTCATTATCAAAGGTATAATGTGTAAAGTAAGCAGATGTGATTTAACCAAATTGGAAGCAATACAAGCTAGACACCATATGCAACATGCAACCACATTTGACAGCTGGGTTAAAGCAAGCACTGGGATGGTTGTGTGTGGCAATTGAGATCATCAACTGCAGAGCTACGTTATAGCTCCAATCACGACATCGCATCCTTTAGAGCGCTGAAATGCTTAGTGCTTATCTTCAAATTACACTGGAGCGACTTCTGTCTTTTCATTTCAGCATTCATCAACACTGCGTCAGAGTCTGAAATACCCATGCATAAAAATACAATAGTTTGAGTATGGGTGAAGTGTGTGCACAATTAGTATAGTGTAAAGGTAGCAGATAGCAGGTCGGTGAGAAATAAATGACGGGAGACATATGATAGCTCTACAACATGCATGGCACACTAAATTACTACAGGATTCTATGAAAATAACATTCGACTGAAAACAAATAGGCCAGTCCATTTTTTCTGCACCGTCCGATGTACAAAGAACGGGTAGATCGCCTTCATCTACCTCCAGCCAGTCACTGTTGACGATCTTCCTCGAAACGGCAGCGACCACCGGCCTAGTCCCCTGCCTGCGCCCTCCCCTCGACCTCACCGCACCGCCGTGCTTGGCACCGCCCCCGACAATCCATTCAAGCCCCTCCGACCTCCAGATCGGGCGCAAGCAGCTCATGTGCCCCACACCCCTATGATAGACACCGATGCGCCGCTTCCCCAGTGAACAGGCGGACTAGGTGCTCCGCACGCCTAAGCGGGTGCTGCTTCTTTTAATTGCGGTTCGACTGGCCCTGAATTGAAATCCATGCGGGCTACTGACCTCTAGCAAAGCTGAAATAGTAAAGGTTGGAAACCTTGTGCATTTAGTATCACGAAGAAGATGCAGTAAGAAGCGCTCAACTAGTTTCTTTCGTGGGATGAATACGATGTGAGCAGAGACGTAAGGTTTGCACGAATAAGGGAAGAGGAGTACCTCTTTCTGCTGGCAGTGCTATGTCCTCCTTCTGTTTTTCCAACGATTTTCTTGTCGTTCGCTAGAAATGAGAAGTTGTGGAGGATGGTGTAGCCTTGGACGAACCCATGGCCAAGTTGTTGAGTGTGGTATGGTGGCCGTGTGTCGGCGGCGGGGAAGCAGAACCGAGGCGGCGAATGCCGGTGTAGCGGGAACAACTCTGGTGCGGTGGACGGTTGCGACAGTGGAGCGGCAGCAGTGAGGTGCAGGACGGCATGGTCGGAGTAGTTCTAGTACGGCGCACGTCGTCGTCGTGGAGGCAGCTCTACATCGGTTTCAGCTGCTAAGTACTTGAGTGTGTTGCGGTTGTGGTTGCGTTGGACGACGACGTCGAAGTACCGGCTCCAGCGTGATGGATGAGGGCGGTGGTGGATTGGGCGCTATGGGGTGGAGGACGGAGGAGACTGGGGTTTCGCGGCTGGTGGGGAGGGCGTTTTGGCGCCCACGGAGTACGAATGGGGAAACGGAGGGAGGCGGGGAACTAAGGGGGAACAATGTTTCGGTTTGGGACGCTTTGTTTGAAATTGGGGAAAGCTACAAACTTTGCCCCATCTAAAATTTCAGACATATTATGGGTTGGGGTAGGACAATAATCTCAGTGTGTCCCAAATGTGGGCGGATAGATTTCGCCGAGCACATGGGTGTTTAGGTGCCCACGGCGTATGAATGCTTCTCGAGGCGGTTGAGACTGGCGCCTTGGTGAAGTTACAAACCTACCCCTGTTTAGACCTTTGGACATCGGGCGATAGGCTACACGGGCCGAGTCAGACAGTAATTTCCTACCACCAAACATTAGTCTCAAGGGTTTCGGGTGACCAGAGGCCTATTTGGCACTTCGTTCAATATTTGGGAGCAGAAGCATTAACGTTTTTGGTTCTC
Organism: Aegilops longissima; assembly: GCA_021605205.1. Classification (NCBI taxonomy): domain Eukaryota; kingdom Viridiplantae; phylum Streptophyta; class Magnoliopsida; order Poales; family Poaceae; genus Aegilops; species Aegilops longissima. The sequence goes on from CM038679.1 coordinate 346,780,666, forward strand.
TTAAATTGAACATTCAAGAATTGTCAAACTACACAAATCTTTACTCTTGAAAATCCTAAAGCTACGATTATTTTGGAAGGGAGGTGGTACATTTGAATATATATTGTACACGAGTATATATTAAAAAATATGCAACTTACCTCAGTTCGTGTATGGTTGCAGATATAATCTCCTTGGTTGCAAAAAAAAGTTAGACATGCGTATGAATATATATAGCATGTTCAAACGCACAACAATGATTGATGCCCCCTTTTACATCTGATTTACAAATGCCATTATCTCGGTTCAAATAGATGAATGCACTTCCTATGAATTCAATCTTCAAACCCCTTTATGTTGAATTCACATGTATTCTATTTCGTAGCTAGCAATTTGGAATGTATCCATGCAAGTGACAAATGTATAAAGTGCTTCACACTAACAACATGGAGTGCACTAATTAATGTTTATATATGAACTGCAAAAGCATCCATTGCCTGTATTTCAAACCGCTCTCACTCTATGTATCGATAATATGAAATAAACACATGCACATGCTAGAATTCAATAGAGTATGGGTGTCGATAGACCGATTTTCGTCCATACTAATTTGCAAAATTTATGATCTCATCCAAAATAATAATGCCATTTATATTTTAATTTAATGCGAGAACTGCCTTTTACACGTAGATGCACTATGCCTCGCCCGTTCTCACAAACGCTTATATCTCTCTATCTACCGCATAAGTCCACACACTTTATATGCATCGGCATTTCTCTTTCACACATGCTCACAATCTCTCTCGGGTGTCGGGAGTCTCACGATGCTCTGCTCTCTCTCTCTCTCTCTCTCTCTCTCTCTCTCTCTCTCTCTCTCTCTCTCTCTCTCTTCGACTACTATGTACCACTCTTTTCACTTATCTCAGTTGGAAAACACTATTTCTCTCACATGCATATATACACACGCACGGTCTCTACTAGCCCTCTATACGCACATATATGTGCCTACGTGTCTCCCGCACGCACATTATCTTTAGGCCTCTCTCGCACACATTACCCCCCCCCCCCCAGACACACCTCTCTCTTAGTAGTTAGCAGATATGATTCCATCATATCATTCGATAGGATATCCCTAACTGTTAGGCTGGATGGTAATACGAGGCAAAGTTTTACCCTAGTTCGGACCCTTGCAATTGAGGAAAAATCCTACTCCTGGTACCAGTATATTAGTGATAGGGTGTGTACAAAGTACACATGAATACCGTGCATTGTGCGTGTGTGTATACTATCGATTTAACTAGCCCCCAAGCTTCTATAACATACTGGGGGCCTAGGGTTACAAATCATATATAGTCGGCTTATCACCAGTGGGGATAGAGTCCTCCGCGACTTTGGTAGCTAGCTTCATGTTGTACGCCGAGTCCTCCACATGGGTCTTCGTATAACGCGTCTCGATCCAACCTATGTGGCGCAGGATGGAACCGACCGATGAGTCCTCATGTTGACCCACCACAACTATAAATGATGTGCCTACCACACCACACACGAAATCGGCCACTATTATACATGAAAGTTAATTGCATGGTGCATCCAAAAATATTTGTTCTGCATTGTGAATGTTTATATATTCTCCTAAAATATTAGTCACGAAAAAGAGAAACGAAGGGCATATCTCTCCTTGTCTCCACTGGACATCCCCTCTTTCTACACCACTTTCACGTACGCACACAAACTATCTCTCGGCCCTCTAAAAGTATGCATGCCCACGACACATTCACGCATGACGGTCACTGTATTTCAAGTTAAAGCACTATAGAATACTAGGAAAAGGCTTATTAGTGGCGCACCTGTTTTGGCCATTAATGGCGCACTACAGGTGCGCCACTATCATCACGCCACTAGTAACATATACTAATGGCGCAACCCTGGTGCGCCATTAGTATACCAGACTATAGTGGCGCACCAGGCAGTGCGCCATTAGTAAGTCACATGGTGCGCCATTAGTATGCCTCCCAGGGGGGCATATTTACCCTGTGCTCTGGGTTACTAATGGCGCACTAACAGATAATGCGCCACTAATGTGCTCTATGGTGCGCCACTAGTATGAATATTAGGAATTTTTTTCTTTTCTGATATTTGCACAGGTTACAAAATATATTACTGCACAGAATATAGACAGCACTACATATAAACAGCAGATTCATCAAATACAATAGAAGATTAGTCTTCGAATACAATTCATCATATTAGTCTCCGAATTCAAAAGACCGAACAAAGTTAGAACATTAGAAGTCTCGAGACCCGAGTAGCGAGTTTGTCGAAAGTAATACTGCATTCGGAGATAATTGAGAGATGTGTCCTCTCTTATCTCCGTGCTACTGCCACTGCTATGCCTAAACATGACTTAGATTGAACTGAGGCAACATGTGGTGCATGTCGAGAGAAATACTAATCCTAACATAATCAAGTTTGGATTGTACTACTTTCGACATGCACCACATGCATGTTGCCTTCACTTCAATCCAATCCATGTTCATTTCACCCACAGATATATAACAACTCTTCATGCTCGTATCATGCATCATCATAATAACAAGTCCTACTAATCATCATCATACAACTTCTACTCGTTATTAATAACAAGTCATACGATCATCATCCTGATAGTCATCGAACCAACCCTACTTAATTGTTCTTAGCACATGATGATCAGTATTAGGCAGGACCTAAATACCCTATTTAAGGTAAAATAGCATAAAACAATATAGACCCGGACTCTCCATTATGGAGAATGGAGATCATCCTGTCTCCAATTCTTGCGCCGGGCGCTTCCTTTTGCTTCCAAGAACCTCCTTACGATCGACCATACATTTTTCCATTCTCTCGATTAGCATGTCTCCACTTCTTTTATAAATCCGGTATGGACAGTTGAGATTCAGAGGATGACCGTGATATATGTTCAAAACACGAAGGCTGCCATTCTGATACATCAAATGAGGCACACAATCCTCTGGGATTCTCTGTTGAAAAACATAGTAATAACTTCATAGTTAGAAATGATGTACTAGTTTTAGAAGTATGCAAAAGATGCATGGATGTCGTAATTGTAAAAAATCTTACCAGGGTATATCCATGGTAGTTACCGTAGTTCAACACGTGCACTAGTGGCATGTACTGACCATAATGTTGTGGAGTTTGATTGTAGATATTGTAATTCTCAAGATCAGTACAAAATCCGACCAGATCATTTTTCTCCTGATAAGTTAACTCGGAGCCATCGGTGTAGTGGGTTTTGTCTACCATGTTCCGCACATTGCTTGAACAATCAAAATAAGCTGTCAATGGAAATAAGTTGTCAACTATTTTGAAATGAACAATATAAATTAGTTAATAATTAACTATGTTTGAGAAACTCACATAGCGGTAGAACTGAGGCGATCAACAAGGACCCAAATGTCCATATTGTCTTGGTCGATGTCGATCACCAAGATCCATGGTGACAAGCATACCTCATCAAAACCATACATCTTGCAAAATGCTTCCCAATTTTTGCAACCAAAATGGGTTACGCTCCCAGAATTATACATATTTACTTCAAAATCCACATCATGATGAGTCCTTAGGTGAATTTTCTTTGTTTCATAATTTTCATGGTCTTCAAAATCCATCCTCTCTAAGACATAGCGTCTTGCATGGCATGGGATAACCTATACTCGAATTGTAAAAGATGAAAATTACACGCTGAAATAGTTGAAGTCATGCTTAATTATGAAAAAACTTGTCATCATTATGCACCATTTCAACTTCAAGGTCTCCTCGAGCTTAATGTGAAGCGCCGATCATCGTCCGGTGAGGCTCACGCACAGCACCTCGATCGTCGTGGCACCACCGCACTTCGGAGACTTTCGTCGTCCGATGACGACATTTCCTACATTCATAATTCAAAACTACATCATCTCTTGCGTCCGTACATCGTCGAATATTATCACTAATACACCTCGAAAACTATCATACATATAGCATCGCTAGTACGGCTAGAACCGTAGCGCCCGACGGGTATCTAATTAGAAATGGAGGGTGGAGAAATGGAGAAATGGAACTGGTTAAGAGTTGAAAGAAAGGTATCTAATTAGAAACATAGGTGGAGGGTCTTGTCGAGGATAGGTAGGTAGCAGAATCCATTCAGATGGAAAGCTTTAATGAGGATGAATCAAGATTTGGATAATTCATGCCTTTAGGTGAATAGGAAGTTACTTCTGCAAATATCTGTTGGGTCCAATAAGATAATCCACAGTGTGGTGAAAACACGCCCTTCGAATTGGTTTGAGCTATTGGTGAACGGAGATGGTCTAAGATTTTCAGTATTAAGAAGTGAAGTGGTAATTTTGAGAGAAAATGGTTAGGATGAGTGGTTCCTCTTTCATGTTTAGCTTTACAATAGAATATTGTTAGTCATGCACACTTGTGCATTTTCAGCCAGGCCCATGGAGTAGGCCTAAAAACATTTCTTTCTTTAAGCCTGCTACATCCATCTCAAGTATTTATGGTCAAGGGTTAGCAGGGCCATCCAAATAGAATATGTGGTATGGGCTTTTTTAGTAGGTCATCCTACCAGATTAGGGTTTATCGATGACGAGCAACTGACATTAGTAATAACTATGAGTTGATATCACACTTCTATATGTATAACACAAGAGGCAGTTAATCCTACTTAATTAAGTACTGAGATACCTGCCCATGCATTAGTCGTAGTATTTATATGTCCTATTTTTAGCAAAGTCATGCTAAAATTCACGGAAAATTTCAGCATGACCTTTGCTGAAAATAGGACATATGGAGTACCTGAATTTGCCGAACGGAAGTTAATCGACATTCGCAAACTCAAGGGCCTCTCGTGGTACCTGCAAAATCATTATCCCCGCGTAATGCAAATGCCAATGGGTCATTTCGAAGATCACAAGTAGCATCATCACAAGTACAACATCATCACAAGTACATCAGCAAAGAAGAAGTGAATACAGTATAACAAAGAAGATCACCGTGTTTATTCTTCTTCTTCATAAACACTAATTGTTGCCAACATCATCACAAGTAGGATCATCACAAGTAGCATCATCACAACTACAACATCATCAAAAGTTTATTTTTATATATACTAGGTATATACTGTACATACCAGCCCATCCAAAAACTTTGCTAGCCGTGTGTGTGACAATAATAATAATAATAATAATAATAATAATAATAATAAAAAAAAAATAATAATAATAATAATAATAATAAAGAGATAAAAAACCAAAGTCAGTCAGCCGTGTGTACATCTTTCCCATCCTTTTCTTCCCTCAAAAAACTTTCCCGGCCCAATCAACCTGCTGCGTGGGTGCCGACCTCCCACAACATATAGCCATTCAGGATTCTCTCGAAAAAAACTGACAATCCAGCGATGCTATGTATGATTTGATTTACTGAAGCAGAACCCACCCAGGTGCTGAACATATATGAGATGCTTGTCTCAACAAATAAAAACGAAGGATCATCTTTTATTTCGTTCTTGGTAAGCACACCAAAGATCTAACAAAATGTTCTGACAATAGATCACACATCTTGTACCTTCGCATAATACTCTAAAGCTAGAGTTAAAAAATCTAAAGATAAACAGCAACCAGTGTAACATTTCGAGTACTCAATCAAGACACACCGATCCTTCCAATTATCCGCCCAAATATGAGCTGAAAAGAGTTTTTTGATTCGTAACTTCATGTGTTTTGTTTCAGTTTTGGCTAGGAGAGACTATAACGATTAGCGATGCCTTAGAAAATTAAGTGTGTTCACTTGGTGTAAATGATGGTGTTAATGCAGACAGCGTAGCAATCCCTTAGTACTTGGAACTAGTGGCGAGCAGAGTGAGCTTGGACCAGTATGTAACTTATGCAACTCTGCACTTTTCTCTCAAAAGAACACATTCCATCCATTCAGATGCTCACCATGGAGGAGTGGATGACTGGATGATCTGCAGCTTCGGGACGGAAGCGCCGTGGGCAGCTGGTGCAGAGGGGCTCGATCTGCTGCTTCGGGGGCTTCTGGAGGAGGCGGACCCGTGCTCGGTGAAGCCTGCTCGAGGAGGAAACGCACGATTCGGGGCGACGACGGCAGTGGCTTGCGGTCCAAAGGGAGGGTGGTGGATGGTTGGGAGGAGGGGAGGCGGCGCCAAGGATGGTTGGTTGGGGCGGCGGCGTTGGTGGTGGATGCTTGGGAGCGGCGGCGGCGGTGGATGCTCGGGGGTGGCTGCGGCTTGCGGTGGTGAGGGGTGGAAGAGCTGCGGTGGTGATGGGTGGAGGAGCGCTGGAGGTGGGGGCGGGGCGCGCTGGAAAGGGGTCGTCGGCGGCGAGGGGGAAAGGGATCTCAAGAGCGGGGGCGAGGGGCTAGGATTTGATCTGCCCGGGCGAGGGGAAAGGATAGCAATGGCGCACCTGCCAGGGGTGCGCCATAAGTAACTTTTTTTATTGATAACAATGGCGCACCCTCTCCTGGTGCGCCATTAGTAACTTTATTTATTATTATTTTTTATTGATAAAAACTATTACACTATATAGATGAGAAGAGTAGAGGAGGGAGGGAGGGAGGGAGCATTTACATTCGTTGACGAGGCGGTGGTTGGCGTCGCATCGGAGATGCAGACCATAGAAGGAGGAGGACGCCGGTCGTGGTCGTGGTCGTGGGCCGGCCTCGTAGCGTCGCGTCGGCGTTCGTTGTTAGCCGTCGATGGACTGCGAGTAGCCCCGCCGAAGTCTCCACCTCCGGGCTCCGGCTTCCTCGTCACGGCGGCGGAACGAGGTGCAGCTGCCGGTGGGGTTGGGGGGCGGCTGCGGCGAATGGGGTTGGGGCGCGACGCGACCTAGCCTAACCTAGGTTGGAGCGGGAGGTGCGGGGTCGTCGGCGGTGGTGGAGCGGGGGTGCAGGGGGCCATCGGCGCCGAGGGGATCTCGCGAGGGGATCGAGATGGAGGGGATCTCGCTGGGACGAGGGAAAAGGGATAGAGGGGAATATAGCAATGGCGCACTCACCCAGTGCGCCATAAGTACATCTGATAGCAATGGCGCACCACCGAGGGTGCGCCATTCAGAATTTTTTTTATTTTTGAAAATATCATCAAATTTGTTATTTGAAAATATCATCAAATTTGTTTTTTTATTTTTAATTGCATTCATTTGTGAATTGGTAAAACATTTATGAATATGAAAAATATCATCAAATTTGAGAAAGTATTCATGAATTCAAAAAGTGCCCATGAAATTTAAAAATATTCATGAGTTCAAAAAATATTAACAAATTCAATACATTTTGTGAGTTAGAAATTCAATACCAGAATAAACACATAAATAAATATTCATGAGGACTAGAACAGAAGAAATATCATTACTAGTTTTGCAAAACAAAAAAAATATAATTGTTAGTAGTGGCGCACCTTGGTTGTGGTGCGCCATTACTAGTTTTGGAAAAAAATAATTGTTAGTAATGGCGCACCGAGTGTGTGGCGCGCCATTACTAGTTAAAACTATTAATGGCGCACTATGCCCTGGTGCGCCATTAGTAGTTTTGGAAAAAAATTGCTAGTAATGGCGCACCGTGTGTCTGGTGCGCCATTAGTAATGAGGACACTAATGGCGCACATGTATCTGGTGCGCCACTGCTGTATAGCAGTGGCGCACCACATACATGGTGCGCCATTAATGTCCATATGAGCTATAGCCCTTTTCCTAGTAGTGATATGGTCACTGGAGTTCAGAATATGCTCATTACGGTCACCGTATACATTCTCGTGGTGATCATATGGTATCTAGCTCACGATACGCCTCCGTATTTTCTTGAAGACACCGACGGACTTTGCATTTGATGCGTGTTCAGATTTTGTTGATTTACACTTACGGTCATTATATTTGAAGCGAAAGCACGATATGGTCACCGGACTTCGAATAAGCTCATCACGGTCACCACATACATTTTGTCGTGCTAACCAACATGTGGTTGGATGGTTAGGAGGACAGGTGGTTTCTCGAGCCCACCGGGTTAAAGTCCGTGCTCGTGATTTATCCCGGGTTAATTTTAGTATTTTCCGCGATGTGCGCTCAAAGGGAGGATACGCCCACTCGACTACAAGGCACCTATGGTGACTTCGTAAAATCTCAAGACAATATGTTGGCCCACTCTCTCAAGGTGCTCATAGGGGTAGGGTTTGCGTGTGTGTGCTTATAGCGGTGAGTGCTTGCGCGTATATATGAGCCCTTGCGTCTGTACCGTGTTAAAAAAATACATGTCATGATTATATGGTCACTGGCTCACCATACAACTCCGTATTTTGTTGATGACACAATCAATTGACCAGTCAAACGTTCCACGTGGCGCAACTAGTGTTGCACCATCGGGCGCCAGAACTCGGGGGCCCACCTGTCCAGCCCGTGATATGAAAGAAAGAAATGGTAGTTTGAGTCTGTAATGTGTTAATAAAATACGGAGTACATTTTAGGGTGATCATACGCCACCGCTCACCATACAGCCCGTAATTTGTTGATGACACGATCAATCGACCACCAAACGGTCCACATTCAGCAGCGACGTTACCATAGGGCCCACCCGTCAACACAGATATGAAGGACATAAATGATAATAAATTAGTGGTCGGTTGGTACTCGAAGTTGTGAGACCTCTGGTTGGCAGTCGCCAGCGGTGGGGGGTGCATTGATTGGGCGGTGGGGTGGGGATCGTCGGAGAAAAAGCTCGGCGCGGGGGCTAGAGGATGGCTGGTGCGGCGGCGGACCGGCGGTGAGGAGTGGTTTTGGGGCGGGCGTGGCGGCGCGGGCCGGCCGGGGGCCGGCGGTTCGTCCGGTGGTGGCTGGCGGCTCAGGGGGTGGAGTTCGATGATAAACTGCAGGCCCTTGATTTCGTATCCAACAGCTGGAAAATCTAATGACCAGCGATGAAGAAGTCAATCAACTGATGTGTAGCCTCGCCCCGCACATACACATGCACGCACGCATGCAGGCGTGCAACACTAACACGTACACATAACGAACACATGCACGCATGCAGGCGTGCAACACTGACGCGTACACACGCACTCACGAACACACGCACGTACACACACATGCATGCAACACTGAAACGTACCCTTGCACGCATGCAACACTCGCACGCCTGCATGCACACAACACACGACGCAAGACACACGCTCAACCTATACGTGCATGCACCCTTTGTTAAGGACATGGATTGTTATAGGTATTATTCAATCTTATCTATTATAAGCAGAACATTGATGTTTGTAGCGGTCTTTATGTCTAGGTTTGTATCTCTATAGTCCCTCTCACACACACCCACGTAGGTGGGGGACGTGCACATAGAGAAGAGGTGCATGCACGGCGCACGTACTCCCGTCTCTTTCCCAACCACACCCGCGCGGGTACACGGTGGAGCTCATTTTTGTACGAAAAGGCAGCCCACGTGGTAACTTGACACGTGTACTGGTTGTCCACTAGATGGAGGGAGGATCGTCTACCACGGGTGAACAAACAAATTGCGACTTGACGCTTATGTTAAAAAGAGGCAAACCATGTGGGCCTACCTTAGAGGCAAGGCTCTATACACCGGAGTACTTTTGATGTGTCCCGTCAACTCATGAACGAGGAGAAGCTTGCTTAGTACGCCGCCTCTCGCGCCCACGGGCGCGGTGGCTCGCAGGATGAGGTGAAGCTTGCTTACTACGCCTTTTGCTCCCTCGCCCACGCCACAAGTGGCTCGCAGGACGAGGAGAAAATTTTACTAGTACTCCTCCGCTTACTCCTCGTCCCTACTACCTTGGTTAGAGAGATTATCATATTGTTTGGAATATATATGTCTTTTAGTACTCCCTCCATTTACTTATACAAGGCCACTATAAAAAAATACATTTTGCATCTATACAAGGCCACAAATAGTAATCGAGACAAAAGTTACTACTCCCTCCTTTCCAGTTTATGGCTCAATTTCAAAATCTCTCCAACCAAGGTAGACGGTGAGTGGTCGAATTAATTTCGTACTCCCAGTTTGCACAAGTAATTAGTACGCTCGTTTTTCTCAAGAAGTTATGTTTACCGAGGCATTAATTAGAATGAATGCAGGAATGACCACTAAATTTCCATGAACTTCTACATGCATTGGTGAGTTTTCTCTTGACACTGCTTGCATCGGGTGATCTAACACACCTCGAAATCCAACATGTGATGGTACTACTACTAGTAGTACAATTGAGACTTATAAAATGGAAAAATGAATGTTTTGTAGATGAGCCCTATAAACCCTAGTGGGTACGAACTCCGTAAAATCAGATTTTCCCAAAACTAAGTCGCTCAACCTTTATTTGCTTGTTTCCCTTCTTGCCTCCTTGCCTCGAACAGACTATGCCAAACTCCCATGCCTGCCACACAGGAAAAGACCCGCCCTCGCCTTTTTTTAGTCCGGGTTTGTATCGATGGATCGCACGAAGCAGCAAAAACCCAAGTCGTTTCTTGTACTCCTCCGTCGACGCTCGCTTTCATGAATTCTGTACTTCCTGTCGCCGACATATGGGACATATAGCAACCGGGTCGACGTGTCAAGCACCAAATAACAGTCAGAACAGCAGGGGACGACTCAATCGCATCGCCTTGAAAGAGTAGTAGTACTGAGCAATGAGACATCAACTCACAATGTCGCACCTTTCTAGACGGACGAAGCAACCATTATTTCACACTTCAGTTCACCATCATCTCAAACCACGTAGTATTGCTTATGCCTCAAGAGGGACACACGCAGCGCCTTGGTACAGCATGACACGTGGGACCGCATGACATGCCATGCTCCCCCGCCGATCGCTTGGTAAAATCACCTCATTTTTACTACTATACTTCCTTTGTATCGGTTTACATGGCATGCGCGTCGTTCTAGGTTGAGAATTTAACTGGCTATATATGTGATGAACAGTATATGTTTAGAAACTACATCCGCTTAATAATCTAATGATATACTTTCTGTGTCATAGTAACTCAGATTTAGTTAGTCAAATGGATGACCTAGAACTACGTGCACGCCCTATAAACCGAGACGTCTAAAAACGAGACTGAGAGGGTAGTTTAGTACGTATCTTTTTAGATCAATATAGTCGGGATTCACCAAGGAGCAATACCAAATGGTAGGTTGCACTTGTCGTGTTGGCGTAGCGACTCAAGCAGGGTCAGTCCGCACACGAAATGGCGACACACTTAATAGGACCCCTTTGGCCAACATGTGGCTCATCCACCGTCTTGTTCCACGTGAGATGCACCAAATTACAGTTCGGAGTAGCGGTTGGAATTGGAGGCACCCCGGTCGTAGCGCCGCAGTAGTAGAAAATGAGCGATGAGGGGTCAAATCACAAAGCCCCACCTTTCCCGCATTAAGCTGGACGGACGAAGCAACCACCATTTCACTCTAGGGCGCAAGAGCACAAAAAAAACCAATGATGCGTGCGGCAGCTACCTAGGGCACCCTAGGGTAGGGGTCTCCACTACAGATCATTTTTTTAAATCGCCTCCACTACAAATCGGCTTCTCCCTCGTCCTCTTGAAGAAAACCGATGATGCGTGCGGCGGTAGGGTTTGTAGGAGTGCTACTAGGGTGTGCGGGGCCATGTCGTAGTAAACGGGAGAGGGATTGAGTTCGAGTCGACGCCTTAAATATGTGTGGGCCGCTTTGTTTTAGGGGAACGAGGCAGCATTTTCGGTTCGGGGACCAGTGGAGATATAGTACGTACGAAAAATTGTGGACGTAGGTTCGACCAAAAGGCAATGATGCATGGGCCCTGCATTTTGATATACCCGGGGCCGCGTGAAATTTGCTACTCTACTAAAACTAGTAAGGTACACATGCATTGAACGCATGAGATTTTGAAACCAAATTATGAATAGATACACACTATAGCATGTAAAGCTTTGAGTCATATATGCATGATGTAGATCTTCGTTTAGTTCTTATAGTTCATCTCATTCAAAATCAGTTAGTTTTATAAAAAATGTTAAGATTCATGGGGTTGCGCATTGTAAAGCATAAAGTAAAAAAAAAATAATGGCATTTCATTTAGAAAAAAAATCAATTATGATACGGAAGATTCTAGAACAAAGGAGAAGTGCATGTGTTTTGAGGTTTGTGCATTATGCTTAAGTTCAACCATGGAGTCTTCTAAATTGTACATGTGGCAGATCTGGTGGAATGTTGATGATATCCAACGGCCAGTAGTGGTCGGATTTGCCATCTCTGCACTATCGGATTAGCTTCATCGAGCGACCATCTTTCAAGTTATTCACACTATATAGTTCTTGTGCCATAGTTGCATGTCTTGGAAAAAAGCTACTAGTGGGTTGTACTAGCTATTTAGGAATATAAGATGTATACATGGAAGTTGTAGGCATGGAGTATCTCAATTCCTATGAGTAGGGATTGGAAAAGAGATGTCATTTGGTTGACATCATAGGAACTTTTCTATTGAATCTAGAGATGACATGTATCTCAATTCCTATGAGGAGGGATTAGAAAAGAGATGTAATTTGGTTCATATCATAGGAACTTTTCTATTGAATATACGCTAATGTTTATTTTCCTTTGAAATTATGGGAGTATAGGAATCCATTCATATGAACCAAGTGGCTCTAAAGCTATAGAAATGATATCATGTTTATTTCCTTTGAAATGTGGAGTATATGAATCTATTCCTATGAACCAATTGGCTCTAAAGGAAAAAATCCTATAAAAATCATATCGTATAGAGTTCCTATGATATTCCTCCACACCAAAGGATGGTAGAAATTGCTGCAGGTAATACGATGGTCTTTCTTTGTAGACTCCTCCCCCATCTTTATAGTTACCTCTCGAAGATTAATGAAATGATATATACAGGGTATTCTACATGTGCAATTTGGTACACGAAAACTCGGTAAAAGTTTGCGAGGTTCGAATTTTCAATAAAGCTATATGCACTGCATTTTGGAACGGAGGGAGCATACGGCAGTTGCTAACACTCATGTGGAAGATTTGTGTGTAGGAGGAGTGGCTGTTCTGTTAAATGACATGGCAAAACTGACACTGTCGGATGCCGATCTAACGGTTCTTACGGTGTTCGTCAGGAAAAGACTTGTGGCGAACGTTTGTCGGATAATAATTTACGGACACATGCATTGCATTGATACGTGCCCCCTCTCTCTCATGCACACGCACCCTCCCGAGTCCTCTCGCACCCATCGTCTATCTGCAGATAGACGTCACACACATATGTGCTCTTCACACCCTACCCTCAGAACTTCTAAAAAACAAAAGACGTCGCGCACATTTTATTTTAGCTCACACGTCACGCACTTATACTATTACTCTTGTGGCGAACGTTCTTTGGGCATAGTATATTGTACTCTCATGAAGAGAAGCGATGCACGCACGCACTAGTTCTCTCACACCCACTAGCGGGTACACGTAGGAGCGCATTTTTTTGAAGCTGGTACAACAAAATCACTCCACTACATATATAAGCAGGAGCCTTAGCTCTTGCTTTACTAGGGTTCCTCTCGTTCACTCCCTCATGCTCTCTAGATCTGAGCAAGACATAGGTGGCCACACTCTCTCTCAGCTCACGGCTGGTCACAAATCCGGCCGGACAACCTCGAGCGGGGCAGGCGTGTAGGTGCAACGTTCACGCTGTCATCGGCAGCGAGGGAGGAGACCAACGGCTGCCCGCGCGTCCCGATCGGAGGCCGTGCCGTTATCTCCGAGAGAGCGCCGGCTCCGGAGGGCCTCCAACCCCGTCTTCCTCCCTGCGGTATTGTGGCCAAGATGCGGCCTACCGACGCCGTCTTTGCCACATGCCGACGACCCTCAAGTATATATTCCTTCAAAACCAGCCTTGCTCTACTGCCCCAGCTCCCCACTTGGCTTCGTGTGGATCTTTTTCTACTTCCGTCCGCTGTTCCAAAGCCACCTAGACTTTTACTATTATTAGAGGTAAGCTAGTTCATACAGTCGACTATAAGAGTTGGTTCAAACAGGGAAGAAAGTGAGAAAGCTGTAGCATGAATCTAGGACTTGGTTCTAAGAGGAAACGGGGGAAAGTAGTAGATACTGGCTACCCAACTGGTCTCTTGGTTGAAAAGACGAAGAAAGCATGGTGGATGGCGAAGGGTGGGGGGAAGTGGACCTATCTCTTGGTTGAAAAAGTAAAGGAAGTGACGGGTGTTGGGGGACAAGGCAAATGAGAATGAGCAGGTTTGGATTTCCTGTGCTCACATAGGAAAATGTCGCCGACGAGATAAAAAATGGGACAAATGCAGACATGCTGCCTGAGTGTTTGCCGCTCTCGGCAACCACATCTGCCTCACCACTTTATGCCTCTGCTGTCTCTATGCCCATATCGCTACCGTTAATGTAAAATCACATGAAGCATTAAGCAATGCCACCTAATGTCACTATAAGTAATGGTCTAGTGCCGTCGATAAATTGAAGCAATGCCACCACCATTTTATGAAGTGCTTCCGTCTTGCTTTATTTCCCATGAATTGTGTTTTTGCAGTTACACTTAAATCTCACACCGCTAACATTGCTTCATTCCAATGGAACTGCATTTGATTGCACATTTACTGACCATGTGCTACTCACATGACAGTAATACTAATGCTATTGTTCTGCATGTTAATCTAGTGGCAGTGTTGATGTGATGTGATGCTACTTACTTAAGGACACTTTCATACTGTCAATCTAGTGCCAATTATAACACAATAGATGTTGCAGTTAATCATATGCCACTGCAAATATCTGTCACTATTTAAATACCTGTATTTCGTATTTGCGCAAACAGGGATGTATGTATCCATATCGTTTCGGGATGTCTGTCTCTGTATCGTTTCTATCCGCGCAATCAAAAGCACACACCTCGGTTTTAGTAGAACTGTGCAAAATGAGATTGCCTTCCCTCGTTGTCGTCATCTAACCACCCGTCATCCAAGTATTCCTACATTGGTAGTTACTAGGTAGAATGACCAACGCAATCTAAAAGAAGCTGATTCATACGTTTTACTTCCTGATTGGGGACGAGTGAAAACATCTGCATCCTAGTCTGGAATGCACTTTCCTCCAGTTCATCCATGGACTGAGGACAAGCTGGCACGGCTGCACGGAGGTTTTTGGGACAGGTGCGTGGACAAGAGGCATTGTGGTCTGCCTATTTCTGCAAATAGCGGCGCTTATTTAGTGGAATGCACAAGACTTTCAACTGGTCAGTACACTGCATGGTTCAGTTCAGCATTCCAGCTGAGAACACAATTATAATTGGTTATTCTGGAATGAGAGAACCTAACCCTGGATGGTGGCAACAAGAAAAAACTAGAGTGAACTCCAGGAAATTTAAGCCTGCCGGGAGGCCCTTTGCTCAGAGAAGCCTTGCTTGTTTTTTCCCTATTTGTAGACCTTCTCACAACTTTGTCTTTTGCTATTAACTAGTATATGTTTGTTATGTTCTATGAATCATTGAGATGTATAAAATTGCTTAACTTATGCTTTTCAAGTTTTTTATGAAGCCGAGTTTAATGTGAGTGTTCCACATGAACGCTGAACTAGCGTGTGAACGTTTGGAATTTACATTGTGGCCTCAGTTAACTGCATAACCACTGTAACAAGATACATAGTTGCTTATATGTCAAACAACAGATTGTTGATTGTTTGCTGGTCGATAGCCGAGTGTTGAAGCGAGCTGAGCCAATGTGCCGTGTTTTGCACAACTGCTTACAAGTGGGGTAGCACCAACAATGTTTACAAGTACTTATGTATATGTCGGTGCATAGTTCTCAAATGAGTACTCTATTTCATCAAAACACACACTGCTCATATGATAAAACTAGGGAGGACGCATCTGTTTCGGCAACAATTATGATGATTCACGGGCACACAAAAGTAGCAGCAGTTCCCATAGACGGATTCAAAAAGAGTACTAGCCCCAGAGGGCTCGATAACAGGCAAAGTTCGGATAATTCAACAGAATCCAAACTACTATTAAACACTAGATGAGGCAAGTATTTCATGCCTATATCTAATTTGGGCTGGACACAAGACGGACCTTGCCATGAACATCACCGAGGACGTCCGGTAGCAGCTCAATCCTGTGAACCTTCATGAAGAAAACCTTGTGGCCTTGCCACTCATAAACTTGTTTGTGGAGGCATGCCACGTCATCTTCCTGCGTAAGCTTGACAAGAACAGTATGCCTCACAAACGAAGGAGTAGCTTTGAACTTCTTGTGCTTCAGTACAGCCTGGACAACACGCTGACAACAAAGGAGGCTGGAATACAACTCTTCATTGGTATAAGCGCAAATGGCTTCCAGATCCAACAGCCTAAAACTCTGTTTTCCCAAAGTCAGATATTTAGGTCACCCGCCTCATAGCGAGTGACATGTACAACCACACAATCCTTGTCCGCATCAGGGCTCTAATTGAAACAGAAATAAATTCTGAATTACTTTCCAAAGATAAGAAACACAAGTTATTTAAACCACTATGTATAGCATGGCATCGGTAATAAAATTTTGCATTATTCATCACCACATACTTAGATGAAAAACCACAATCGAGATCGACAAAGAAGAAAATCACCTTGGGCAGCTCAATGGGGGGGGGGACACATGCTAGAAGGGGAAACTGCTCAGTAGTGCCACGGGGCTGTAACCTCAAACGGGCGTTGACCATCTCAAGAGTGGCCGTGAGCGATCTGGGATCGGCTTGGTGTCTGCCTCCATCTTCTTGGAGCTCTCTCGTCTCATGGGGATCAGCCTCCGCGTCTGCTCCAATATCGGCAGATCTTTGCTGGTTCTCCTTGGTCCATCATGGAACCGATTTAATACTAGGAGACCACCGAAAGGAAAACACAATCGCAATGACAATCAAACAAAAAGAGAGTGAGGATCGCCATCGCTTTGCAAAAGTTCTTTTTTCTCTCGAACGAAAATATACCAACATCACGGATCCGCTTACCTTCCCTTCGTTGGGAGAGAAGAACAGTGGCAGCTGCGAGTGTTGCCTTTCTTGAAGACAGTGAGGGAGAAGGGGATTCAACGAAGAGTGAAATGATGATTGCTTCATTCGTCAAACTTAGACTGCGGGGAGGTGGGGTTTTGTGATACGACGGCTAGTTATTGCCGCGCTATGACCGGGGTGACTCTCCACCTGCATACTGCCTTCTAAATTGGTGGATGGCATTTGGGCATGCACGCTGCATGGCCCGCATGTGGGTGAACAAAAGTATAACGGCATTCAGTAGAGGGAGACGTTTCGATGACCTAGGAGGAGCCAGAAGCGGTATTGTATCCACTGTACTAGTAGTGATGGTTTTTCTGGTAGTCAGAGAGTGTCTCCACTGTACTAGTAGTAATTGTTTCTCCGGGCCCAAGACAAAACAGCCCTTCCACCCTAGTAAATAGTAAAATCAATTCAAAGTCCATATATTTATTGAATGAGAGGCACTACCCACACCCAAAGACAACGCCCCAAAAAAACATGGGTGTTCTTCTTCCTCCTCACTCCCACCCACCTCACGCCACTCGCTCCACTGCACTCCCCCAAATTCCTCACCTCACTCCTACTGAAAACCCCAGCTCCCTTCTTCCTCACTACTACAGAAAAACCCCAGCTCCCCTTCTTCTTCACACGCACTACAACTAGGCTCGTCATTCGTTACTCTGCTCAAATCCGTGAGCGCAACGCGACGCCCTCGAGGAAAATGGAGTCGGCTGACCCTAGCGCCAAGAAGATGAGGCTCCCGCCAGCGGCGACGCCTGTTGTAGATCCCGCACCCGGCAGCGCGGGGAGAAGCGGTGACCCCGCCCCCACCGAATCACAGGAACCCGTAGAATCTCGGGTGGACCACATTAGTGATCTCCCGAACGCCGTCCTTGGGGAGATCATCTCGCTTCTCCCCACCAAGGATTGCTGCCGCACCCAAGTCCTCTCAATTTGGTGGCTCCCTCTATGGCGCGTCGTGCCCTTTAATCTCGATCGTCGTCACTATCTCTCTTCAATGATTTTGAAATCCCTGAGCCATCATCTCCTCCCACCAGGGCTCCGCTCAAAGCCTCTGCATCCCGTCATGCTACCCGAGCAAGCATACCATGCCCTCCACGGTGGACGCTATTGAAATCCTCAATTCACGTAACTACAGCTGCTTGAGTTCTACTATTCCCCTGGAAATCACCTACTAGATACCGAACGCCATCTACCTGTGCCCTCAACACTGATGTCCATCTCGCGGTTTTCCTCCTCTCTCCACACCGCCACCTTTGCGTTGTGCGACCTAGCAGACAATCTGGTACTAAACCTTCAACTCCCATTTCTGAAGAAACTTTCACTTGTGCGGGTTCGTATGTCGGAGGCCTCATTGCACAGCATCATCCACTCCAGTTGCCCTGCCCTAGAGTGCTTGGTGCTTGTTTTCATAGTTAGAATCGGTTGTCTCCAAATAAAGTCGCCTAACCTTGTATGAATTGGAATTTGTTTTGATGGAAGGCAGCTCATCATCCAAGATGCCCCTTCACTTCAAAGGTTGATCATTGATTCTAGTTATTCACTGTTGCAAATAACCGTCCTCTCTGCGCCTAAACTGGAGACCTTGGGTGTAATACATGATCTTTGTGCTCATTTCAATATGGTGTTTGGCTCCACAGTTCTTTAGGTACTTTACATTATCATCTACACCGGTAACCATAAGCTGCATTTTAAATTTCCGTGCATAAGTTATATGTCATCTTGGAGTACACATTTTGTACAAATATTATGTTCTATGCTCAATGAAGAGTTTCTCCATGGATGGCCTATCAATGGTGCTGGATTCTGTCAAGATCTTATATATCCAAATGAATAGTTTTGATCTAAACAAGATTATTGGCTTGCTGCAATGCTTTCCATGTTTGGAGAAGTTGTATATAAAGGTGATAATTTCACGCACATTGGAAGCCCGCATATAGTGTACTAGAATTAACTGTTCAGTTGTTGCCCTTTCGACACTCCTTTTTTTAAACCTTAATTGTTTTCAATCTTCATGTCTATTTAGGCAACAGGACGGGGTAAGAAAGTTATAACCAATCGGTGGATTCGTAAAAATCGGGATTTTCTCACTTCTCATGAGACTCGATTGAAGACAATAAAGCTAGAAGGATATGTAGCCAACCGTGCAAACACTAGATTTGTCACATTCTTCCTGCTAAATGCGAGGTTACTATTGTCCATCTGGCTTAAGTTTATCAGCAGCATGGTTTTGACGGATGGGTATGTGGAAGAGCAAAAAAAGGAGTTTCAGGTGGGCAAAAGAGCTTCTGAATGTGTCGGGCTTCTGTTTACACATATTGTGGTCATAATCCAGTAAATTTTACGACCCAGGATGTTCATTCTATGGACCTGACCGATCCATTTGACTGTGACTACCAAAAACAGTGCTAGAGTTAGATGTTGTTGCCCTTTTCAACCTGGGTTTTTTTGTAAACCTGATGAACAATTAACCCTTGTGCTTTTGTTCAGTTTGTAAACTGGATTTAGATGTTCTTGCCCTTTTCAACTCGGTTGTGACTATCATATTTCTTTGAAGCAAGGCAAATGGCTTGCCAATCGTTTAATTTAGAGTGAAATATTGTAACAACTAACAAATCCCAACCAAGGGAAATAACATCACTCTCGCCGGCTGCTTGAGCTCACTGCATTACTGTAAGCCAAGTGATTAGCCCCACCAAAGACCCACAAACTTATTTCCAACTAGCACATCAAATGGGCTGTAAATTTTCATAGGAAGGGCTGCATTACCATGACAGATTTGGATTCTGACATTTGGGACCCGCGAGGAAATAGCCTATCCAAGGTGGTGTCGACTTACTAGCCAGTCAACAAACGATTCTGCCTACCAGCCGTCGGATTGACATCCAACATCTGTTGTGTATCTTCTATCTCTTGTCTTCTTCTTCCTCCAGCCACCCAAACCAAACCACCCCGTCGGCTCCGCCTGCTCCCGCCTCCCATGGCTGGCAGCGCCTCCGCCGCCCTACCATACGTACCTTCCAACGATGGCCAGTCCCTCCCTCTATTCCCCCACACGTCCTGTTATTCTCCGGCGACGTCAGCCCCAACATGCACCCGCACCCGAACCAGTCAACCCTCGTACTCCCCTCTGCCTGTGACTAGACCTCCTAGGCCTCGCCGTCATCCTCCGCCTTGCGGCCTTGGTTCACTCGTGGTGCGCGGTGCGCCGCCCTCTTGCGTTGTCAACGTCGTCAACAACCGAGAGGAACAAGGATATGACTGTACGTGGAGAGGATGACAGTAGGGACCCACCAGCGTCATGGCAGTACGCAAGCAAGTGCCTCTATGTTACAAGCCCAAAAATATGGTTCCTCCTAATGGTTGGACATCTGGGGCTCACTCCATTGTCAACGTAGTCAATAAACGAGAGAATTACACTACGAGCGGCTCACACTGGGACCCAAAGAGGTCGCGCAGTTTTTTTAGGAACAAGTAGTTGTTATTTATACTAGTTTTAGCGACGGATCGTGGTAACAACGGGTTTGTCTGGGTCAGGCCCGCCTAGCTGTGGTTTTATTTATGTTTACCACATCATGAGCCCAGTTGTGTTTTTTTCTTGCTGAAAATGGTTAGCCTAGTTCTATTTTTTTTAAAGAAATACCCAAACGAGGCCTACTTGCGTTATCAGCCCTACTGGGCTGCAAATCTTTTAAGATGAGGAGAGTTTCATTTGGTTTGCCCAGAAATGGGTTGTACATTTTTAGAACACATCAAACCGGGAATTAGTTTCAATTTTTTTTCATTACAAGATTTTAAATTCCATTGATTTTTATGCGTGGACAATTATTTGGATTTTATATTTATATAAATTATTTTTCAAAATAGTTTAAATGTGAATCGATATTTCGGGATTAAAAACAGTTCACAGCACCGAAATATGCAAAACAAATCGTATACTTTTTAACCGTGGCCACAATATGGGGTGTAATGCTAACAAAAAGAAGATGGGATCCAAAAAAATTCTTAATAATTAGCAAATGGGATGTACATTATTAGAAATAATGCACACGAGAGCAGTGACTGTTGGATGTCCATCCAACGGCTGTGGTGCTTCTTCAATCTCTGCTTTTCCTGCTCCAGCCACTCAAACAAGCGCCGGCGGGACTGCCAGCTCCCTCCTCCCGCAGCCGGCTATGCTGCCGCGCAGGCCTCACCGCCCCATCGTACTCCCATCGCTATCCTAGCCATCCCTCTACTCACCCACACCTGCTGTTATTCTCCGGCGACGGCAGATGAACCAAGAAACTCAGACAACAGATTCCTCCGCTGGGAAACAACTGTCGAGTGTTCCCTGCCTCCGTGTCGTTCCCTTCCTAGGCCTCGCTGTCGTCCACCGCCCTGGTGCTCACGACGCGGCCTGGTCAACGTGGTCAATGAACGACATCCATCAAAAGTGGACTATACATGGAGAGGCTGACAGCTGGGTCCACGACCCACATGCATCTGAAGTGGACTGTACGTGGAGAGGTTGGCAGCTGGGTTCACGGCCGCACACAAGGAAATGCCTCCTTATTACGCGCAAAATAATGATTCCTCCACCTGACATCCGGGACCCACCGAAAGGGCCTCTGTATTTCGCAAAAAAAAGTTACTGCTGCTGACAGCTTGGACCCACCAGCTATATCTTCGCACGCAATGAAGTGCCTCCTTATTACGCACAAAAAAATGAATACACTCCCTGCTAGCTGGGACCCAGTATAGTGGTAGGCTCACTTGTGGGCCTACTAAGTTGACGGGGACAGCGGGCTTTGTCAACTTAGTCAATATGCACGATTCTAGCTCCACTGACCGTACGATGTCCATCCAACGGCCGTAGTGCTTCTTCAACCTCTGGTCTTGTTGCTCCAGCCGCCCAAAGCAGCGCCGGTCATGCCGCATGCTCCTGCCTCCCGTGGCCGGCTGTGCTGCCGCGGAGGCCTCACCGCCCCCTACTATTCCCACCGTTGGCCAAGCCTTGCGGCGACGGCAGCCTCACACCGCAGCCGAACCAGTGAACCCTCGTACTCCTCTCCGCTCGGGCTTCCACTCCCGCATCTTCCCCGGCTCCACGTCGTCTACTTCCTAGGCCTCACCGTCGTCCACCGCCCTGGTGCTCTCAGCACGGCGTGGTCAATGTGGTCAAGGAACGGCTTCCATTGGACGTGGACTGTAAGTGGAGAGGCTGACAGCTGGGTCCACGGCCGCAGCAAGGAAGTGCCTCCTTATTACACGCCAAATTATTATTCCTCCACCTGACAGCGGCGACCCACTGGACGGGCCACCGTATTCACGAAAAAACGCTTCTCGACTCATCGGGACCCACCAGCTACATCTTCGCACGCAAGGAAGTGCGTCCGGGCAAAAATGATTCGCCTCGACCGCCGGGACCCACTAGCTACATCTTCGCAGTAAGGAAGTGCTCGACAGCCGGACCCACCTGGTCAAGCGCACGAAGCGTTGTCATTCTGGTCGCGAATGTGTACGCATATACCGGGTCGATGTAGAGGCGCACGCGTCGTAGTAGAGGCGCCGACGTAGCATGTACACGCACGCATACGCGCCGCCAGCAAGAAAGAAAATATGGCCACGTACGTACATACGGGCAGGGTCTCAAACGCCTACTCGCATAAGTACGGCCAGGGCTCGTGTACATAGCTGGGTCGGAACGGAGAAACAGCGTCGTCGTCGTGTTCATGGGGAGCCAACCGGCTGGGTCGGAACGGAATGCGTCGTCGTGTTCATCGGGAGGGCTTGGACGGAACAGCCGATGGAAACGAGGCCTAGCGTACCGCAGAACGGAGGAAACGGCCTTGTGTTCGACTGGCCACATTCGAAACTGGATCCTGTTCATCGAGAGGGGTCCGGCGTACCGCAAAACGGAGGATACGGACCTCCTATGGTCGAAACGGGGGTCCTGTTGATCGGGAGGGGTGTGGCATACCGCAAAACGGAGGAAACAGACTTGTGTTGGAGCGCTACGGTCGAAACGGGGGTCCTGTTCATTGGGAGGGGTGTGGCGTACCGCAAAACGGGTCTCCACGGGATACTGTTCATCTCCACCATTGACCCCCTCCAGCCTCCACGGGCTACTGTTCATCCACCGTCGACCTCCTCCAACCTCCACCTGCGACTGTTCATCCACGGGCTCCTATTCATCCAGCCTCCACCGCGCGCGACTCCACCGGCTAGTGTTCAACCAGCCCTCTCCACGGGCTCTTGTTCAACCACCCCTCCACGGGCTCTCGCTCATCCAGCCCTTCACCGCTCATCGCTCATCCTGCCTCCACGGGTGGTCCTGTTCATCCTGCGCCTCCACGGGTCCTGTTCATCCAGCCCCAACCGCTCGAACTATCGGGGTCCTGTTCATCCACCCCCACCGAGAACTGTTCATCCAACCCCCAAAGAACGCCATCGCTCATCTAGAGGCAGATCGATCGGCTTCGCTTAGCAGCAATAGCGGCGAATCGCCGATTGGGTTCGCCAACAGCCATCGATCGATCGCTCGGGTTTAGTAACGCGTAGCCTACAAAGGTAATCGCCGGGTTCGATTAGAGCTCAACACCGCACACATGCGCATACGTCGAGAGAAACGCGCATCGCCGCCCACGACCACCAACAGAATCGGGACTCCCGATATTTTTGGCGCCTCGCTTCTACCACGGTTTTTCCGTCATGGACGGCCCAAAGAATGTCATGCAGCTGCGTCTCCGCCCGCCCAGATTTAAAAGCCCATTTTCTGTCATGATTTTTTCATAGAAGTAGGACCCCACCACATCTACGATGATACCGGTTTTGTCACAATTATCGCTATAGAAGTGTCATAAGTATGACGAAAAAAATTTCGCTCGCCCAAAATGTCACAGATGTGTCTTTTTTTTGTAGTGCATGACAGAGTGGTACAACGAGGTGCTTACCTAAGCAGGGAATTACCACTGCTCAGTTAAGTACATTACAAGAAAGTTAGAACAAAACAACGTAAAGGAAAATGTGTTTAAACACATATATCAGGGGTATATCCTTCCCAAAGTCAAGCAGATGATGATATCTATAAAGTAGTAAACACTTTAGGTGAGGGGAGAGAAATTTCATGACATTACCCATACAAGGTGTTAGGATAATTGTTAATGAAAATTTAGCATTGTGCTTCAATTGTTCTTATTGAAATTCAGAGTACCACATACATGCTTCGAGATAGCACTGACATGGTCACTGGGTAAAGATCAGACTTTGGATACAAAAAGGATCCATCAGGAACAACTTATAGAATAAGTCTTACAATTTCCTCATGGACGAATGGCTAACCTTGTAAAAGGATACTATAGCAATAGGTCCTCTGACCAGGTGTGCTAGGTATGATATCACCTTACTGGGTTATATAAAGACCAATGCTATGACTCCTGGAAAATGTTCCAACCATCATATCTGACCAAGTTTCAAATCTGATTGGTGTCAGGACACCTCAGACTCTGGATGCCTGAGAAGAAAAGGTGGGACACAAATTGACGGGAAGACATCGTAAGATTCTCGAGAAATGAACTATGGAAGCGAGTTCCGAATCAAGAGTTCATCACTGATGGACTCAGCGACAATTCATTGAGATTAACAAAAGATGGACTTCAACAATTATGTGAACAAGGAGATAACAATTGTCAGATCAAATGGTATAATGATGTATACTCGAGGAAAACATACGCAATTAAACATAGGTTGAAAGGTGCACCCATAATATGGGCTTAGGTAGCATGACCAATGTTTAGAATGGTGATTCAATAACCAATACACAAAGAATGAAACTATCATTCAATAACTTACAAGCAATAGGATTGCTAGAAGTTTTGAATTTTACACCTCACAGTGCATTTGCCGGTATTCCGGTTAGAAACAACACGGAGACCAAGAATGAATGGAGACGGCGATAAGTATTACTATATCAAGAACTCTTAAGAGATCGAGAAATTCTCACAACATTCTTGACATAATAGATGGCAATACTCCAACGTAGATCATAACACCAGCTGGATAGAAAGGAACTCAAGGTACCACACAAAACAGGAACAAGTTTGTGTTGGAGGGAGGGCAATAACATTGTCGATGATAACACATACCATCGAGGGGCAAGGATGGTAATTCTCATCACGAATTTGATTGATATTCTGGAAGAGCTCAGAATGTTGATGATGATCATGACACATTCGTCGAGAGATTACCTGAAGATGTAATCGACCGGCGATGACATCAAGTCAAAGGAATGATGAAGCGAAAGGTTATTGGAACCACGGGTACGACACAAACTCGAAACCAACCTTGCGGTTCAAGGTGAAATGATATGATGAGGAGGATCGACGTAAGCTTAGCTCATCATGAAAAATTATGCTCCGGGAAGAAGGACAGGTAGCACAGTTAAAATGTAGCACGATAAGGATATGCCAATCAGGCTAGGAATGACTTGAAGGATTGTTAAACTCATAAGCAACAAAAATTACTTACAGGACAAAGTGCATTTAATGCGCAGCTTAGGTGTCCCCTTGCTTTATTGGGGACGGGAACGAGGCCCGTCCCATCCGTCGCCGCTCCTCCTCGCTTTGACACGCGCCCTGGCCAGCGGTGTATGTGGTGCCATGTAGGCAGGCAGGCAGCTGAGGTGGCGCGGTGGTAGGGCCTTCACGAAGGTCCTCATACCGCCACGCAGGCGCCTGCTGAGATGTCCTGGAAGCTGCATGTTGCCACGCTGGTGCCTGCCCAGCTGGTTGGGCTGGCAGCTGCATGCGAAGCGGCGGTGGAGACTCAGTTGATGCGGGCCTGGCAATGGCCCTGCTGACGTCTCCGGCAAGGGCCTTGCCGGGGGCCCGGCGAGGGTCTTGCTGTGGCGCGTAGTCGTCCCCGGCAAGGATCTTGCCGGGGGTCTTGTGGTTTTCCTCGGCAAGGATCCCGCCGAGGGTCACCGTCTTCTGGTCCTCCTCTCATCTGATATATGTATGGTCTCGACAAAGATCTCCATGCCACCACAGAGGTGCCTCCCGAGCCCTGGTCCAACCGTAGTCAGTTGGTTTGGAAACCGGGGGCTCAAGGGCGGCTCGCTCTGTTCGTGTTTGGGCGTGCCGCCCTGGCAAGGGTCTTGCCGGGGCTGCTGGGGCTGCCCCCAGCACGGGTCTTGCCAGGGAACCTGCTCCGCCCCTCTGCTTCTTTGTGTTCTTGGACTTGGCATTGTATTGGGCATCTTGTGCTTCGGCTTCTCTTCGGTTCCTTCCCCTGCTCTGTTTGGTGCGGCCGTGGGCGCGGCTCCGACTGTCCGTGCACAGGTAAAGGGGTACAAAGGTGCGCCCCTACTTTTGTACACCGACAGGAGCCCTCGGGCCTGGGCCACGCATAAGCGCGACACGTTGTTGGGCCAGGCCCAAAACAGTGCGCGGGCAGGAGGGGCGGATTTTACCGCGGTAATTTTCCGTCTGCTGCGCTTCCCCATGACCCGCGTTGAACGCACGACGTGGGGGGCGTGTGACGTGGGCAGCATGCGTGGGGCGGTTCCCGCGCGCATGCGTCACATCGCAGTTAATGGGGAAGGAGGCGGCCCGCGCCTTCCCCGTAAAAAGGAATAACCGCGGGCGCGTTGCTCACTTTACCCCTTCCGTGCCTTCCAATCTCAGAGCCGCCGCCCCCTTTCTCCTTCCTCCCTAAGCTTCGCTCTTTCTCGCCATCGCTGTGTCCCCATCGCATTCTATCTCTTGCCCCCCCTAGCCGCATTGGCGCCCAAATCCACCAAGGGCAAGGCCAAGGACACCGGAGTGTCGGAGCCGCCGGAGAGTGCGTTGGCGGCGCACCGGACGCAGCTCGCCTACTTCCCTCGACCATTGACGTGATCGAGCTCCGGGAGGCCTTCAAACCCCTGTGGGGGTGAAGACGGGGGGAGAAAAGACGGGGCATCAAGCCACGCGCGTCATCCCCGCCAAGTGCGCCGAGGCCGCCTCAAATCGGTATCCTTTCTTCGTCGACTACTTCTCCTGCGGGCTCTGTACCCCCTTCTCTGATTTCTTCAACGATGCCATGCACACCTACGGCTTCCACCTTTTAGATTTTACTCCAAACGCCGTGGCATGTATGGCTCTTTTCGTGCACCTTTGTGAAGGCTTCGCCGAGGTGCACCCCAACACGGCGCTCTTTCGCCACTACTTCTCCCCTCGGATCCAACGGGAGGGGGGGCGCCATCTCCGGCTGCGTCACCTGGAACCCATGGTCCAAGGGAACATACCCGGAGGGTGCCATGAAGGAGAGGTGGGTAGAATGGCGGGGACGGTGGTGCTGGATCGAAGAGAAGGACCCGCCGGCGTTCTGAGGGGGTTCGCCAGGCGCCGCCGGTCCGCAGGAGCGACTGGAGCGACGTCGACGCCAACGACGAGAAGCTCACGATCGCCACCACCAGGATCCTTCGGCTTACTGAGGCCGGGCTCACCCTCGAGATGATCGGGCTGGATTTCATCCGCCGCCGAATCTCTCCACTGCACAACAAGGGGAGGCAGGCCTGGCTCTTCACGAACGCCACCGACATCATGAGGTTTCGCCCCGGCCTCGATCATAACTTCGCGGTGATGGGGCACGCCCACTTCTGCCAGCGACTCTTCCAGCTCGACGTGAACCGCGACGGCGAGGTCGAGTGGACCGGCAAGGCCGCGAGGGCCGCCGCGAAGGCCGGCAAGGTCACCAAGGGGCCATTGTTCAAGTTGCCGTCGGGAGTGGTCCCACTGAGCAACAACTCGTGCCGGACCGACATTATCGCCATGATGCCGGACTTCAACATGCATGGCCTTGACCCGAGCTGGGTCGAGCCGGAGGACATCCAAGTGTAGGAGTTCTTCGACACCTTGCACAAGGGGTACGTCACCGCCGAGCCGCGTCTTGTCCAGGACACCACTCAGGCGGAGCTGGACTACATCGCCGCCAGGGCAATGGAGGCGAAGCTTGCCGAGGAGGCCGACAGTGCCGGTGGTGTGGAGGACAAGGACGCGACGGCCGCGGAGGAGGAGGAGCTCGCCAGGTGGGCGGAGGCAGCTGGGGAGGCCAGCAGCGCCGGCACCGGGGCTCCTCTTGTTGAAGATGCGGCCGACGAGTCATCGGAGGAGGAGGCCGAGGTTGTTGACCCTCCGGTCACGGGAAGAGGGCGAGTCCTGCGGCGGGCCACTTCTGGCGAGCCGGTTCGGCCCGCCAAGGCCGCACGGCGGCCAAAGTCTCCGGAGGAGTCCCCGTGGCAGACGAGGGCCGCGGTGTCAAAGAAGGTGGTGAAGGCTGCAGTGGCGAAGAAGAAAGCATCTGCTTCCTCTTCGTCCAAGCGCGTGCAGACTCCGCCCTCCTCCCCTCCCCTGGCAGACGCCGACGTGGGGGTCACCTTTGACTTCGGATCCCTCAGCCCGAGGAGGAAGAGGAAAACAACAGAGGAGGAGGTGGATGATGAGCAAGTATCTTGCTCTTTCCCGTCATCTCTGTCTCCTCAATCTGTGTCGCTTGTCTTAACTCGTTTTCATCTTTGCAGGGACGCGGAGACGCTAGCCCAGAGGGTGAAGAGGGCCAAGCGGGCGGCCAGCCCCCGGCTGGTACTTCAAGGGTGCCACTGGTGGTGTTGAGCAGTCCGGACAGCAGCCTCCGGCACAGCCCCCGGCGTAAGTTCATCACTCACCCCTCGTCAACATGTGTCAGGGGTACGATACTTTGGTGCTGACCTTGCCGTGTATGTAGGAGGAGAGCAGCAGCAGGAGGAGCCATAGAGGGCTACTCCCAACACACCGCCCCCATCAACCACGCCGCCCCAAGGGGCATCCCCGGCAAGGGCGCCAAGCACCGATCCCACGCACAAGGAGGGGGAGGAGGAGAACTTGGGCACTGGTGGCTTTGCCTCGGCGCCAAATGTTGGCAGGAAGGGGACCTCTGCTTCCCAGCCCGGCGTCGGTAAGTTTCTGGCCTTTCGTCTCTACTCTTTTTCTTTTCTTGCTGATTCTTGATCTTGGATTTATCTCATTCCCTTTCTGGTGTCCAGACCGTCCGTCGGAGGACCAGGAGGATATAGACGCATTATCGAGGATGTCTCCAAGGACGACGCAGCAGAAGCCGAGAAGGTCGCCGTCGAAGAGTCCGCCAAGGGCTCTGTTGGAGATGCCGCCGAGGGGCCTGCCGGGGGGCCGGCAAGGGGCCTTCCGGAGGGGCCGGCAAGGCCACCACCGAGGACGAGGTGGTCGATGACCAGCCTTCCTCCTCTGTTGCCTCCGGCTCCGGCAGGTATCTGAGGGTGACTGACGACCTCTTCGTCCACCTCCTGTGGGCGCCCAGCCTGTGGCGCCTGGCCAAGGGGGAGGTGTTTGACGAAGAGGTGCTTGCTACCACCGGGCTCGAGGTCGTCGACGAGCCGAGCCCTGGCGGCGACGGCTCTCAGGAGGAGTGGCTTCTCCAGGCCATGGGCGCCCACTTCCAGAAGATCCGAGCGCTCCACCGCGCCCGCCTGGACGAGGCCAAGTCCAGGATGGCAACGGTGGACCAAGCGGAGGCGGACCTCAAGGTGCGCGTCGCCGAGCGCAGGCTTGGTTCCGCCAAGCTAGCGAAGAGCTAAAGACTGCCAAGGGCGAGCTGGCCAGGCGCGACGTGGAGCTCACCATGAAGCTGGCCAACATCGAGAAGGCCCAGGAGACGGCGGAGGGCTTGGCCGCGGCAGCCGAGGCCGCCCGGACCCAGCACCAGGCCGCGCAGAACTCCCAGGAGGAGGACCTCGCCAAGCGCGAGGCGGACCTCGACGCCAAACTCTGCGCCAAGGACAAGGAGGTGGAGAAGCTTGCCGCGCAGCAGACCCAAGAGCTGGAGCAGAGTCACAAAGAGACACTCGATGCCCAGGCTCTGGTTCACGCCGGCAAGGTGAAGGAGCTGGAGGTGGAGCGGGATGGGCCGAAGGAGCAGGCCCTGAAGCTGTCCCAGGAGAAGGACACGCTCAACAGCGTCCTGACGGAGGCACAGGGCGCGGACGTCAGCAGGGCCGGGGAGCTCTCCGAGGCCAACAACTCCATCAAAGACCTCAAGCTGAAGCTGGAGGGTCTCAAGAAGATGCTGTCGGAGGCCAGGGCCCGAGAGGGGACCCTGACCAAAAACCTTGAGCCGAGAGGTAGCTGCGGAAAAACGAGGCCCTCAACTTCAAGGAGCACATGGAGGGCGAGAACTGCTGGCTCGATCGCCTCGCCACCGTCGCCAACCAGGCCTCCGCGTAGCTGGCCACCATGGGGATGCCGGACGTGGGGCACGCCTCAGAGCAGAGTGTGAGTGCCAACTGCAGCCTGACCCTGTTTTTTGAGAAGGTCGTCGGTGCTTTGGAGCGGCTTCACGCCAACCGGGCGGCCTCGCTGGCCGACGAGGCCCGGAGGCTTTGCCAGGGCGCCATGACCAAGGTTCTCACCAAGGTGGCATCTGTTACCCGACCTCGACTTGACGCCGCTACCGAGAGCTTGCGGAGGATATTGACCTCGCGCCCGCTCGGGGAGCGATCAAGCCCGCCATCGCGGTGTCGGCGAATTCGAGGGTGGAGGGCCAACGCCGGATTAGGCACCCGCTTCTTATCGTCGCTGCAGGTTCATGGCCAAGACAATTTCTATCTTTAGTTGAACCGCGGCGGCAATTGATGTAATATAACTCTGCAGTACTTTTGACATTATGCATGTTATTTTCCTGTTCGATTTTCCTTTGTATGTCCACCCTACGTAACTGGGTAGGCTTGCCGGAGCGTAAACCCAGGGCGACATCTTGAGGACGGATCCCCATTGGCCTGCCAGGTGTGCTTGCTGCCAGGCGAACCACCTTACCGCCCTTAGCGCGGCCGCCCGAACTGTCGAGCTTGACTCGAGTCAGAATCGAGAGCGTTGCCAAGTGCGGAAGGCTACCCTGCCACTCTTGACGCAGCCACTTGAGCTGTTGAGCATACTCGAAATAGAACAAGGGTGTTGCCAATTGCGGGAGGGCCCCTTTGCGTGCAGGTTTTTCATACATAGGCGAGATCTCCGAGGACGATAACCTTATGTAAAGAGGAAAGATTTAGGGTTCGGCATAACTTAGCTTTTCTGTTGCCGCACTGGCGTCCATCGCACTTGCAGATGGCTCCGCTTTCTCCTGGTCGTCTTCTTCTTGGGAGCCATGGCGATGAAGAACCGCTAGGCTAACTACTAGACCAGATTCTCACAATTGCGCCCCCTACCTGGCGCACCAAAGATGTCGGTGGGAAACAACACCTATGGGATCACAAGAATCCCTACTACGGTTGCCGGGGCGCAGGGTTGTGAGAAGAGCAAGATTAGCAGTCAGCACAAGGATCGTTTACCCAGGTTCGGGCCGCGAGAATGCGTAAAACCCTAGTCCTACTTTGGTGGATGTATTGAGTGTTCTTGAGCCCTTGGACTAGCTACGGTGGCTATGTAGTTCCAAAGAGCCAAATCCCCCTCCAGTATGCCTAGGGCCTCCTTTTATAGTTGAAAGGGGCTGCCACAGTGGCACACAGGAGGTGGAAAGGCATACAAGGCTACGAGCTTATCGCCCATATTACAGGCCAAAGTGCATTTAATGCGCAGCTTAGGTGTCCCCTTGCTTTATTGGGGACGGGAACGAGGCTCGTCCCGTCCGTCGCCACTCCTCCTCGCTTTGACACGCGCCCTGGCCAGCGGTGTATGTGGTGCCATGTAGGCAGGCAGGCAGCTGAGGTGGTGCGGTGGTAGGGCCTTCACGAAGGTCCTCATACCGCCACGCAGGCGCCTGCTGAGTTTTCCTGGAAGCTGCATGTTGCCATGCTGGTGCCTACCCAGCTGGTTGGGCTGGCAGCTGCATGCGAAGCAGCGGTGGAGACTCGGTTGATGCGGGCCTGGCAGTGGCCCTGCTGACGTCTTCGGCAAGGGCCTTGGCGGGGGCCTGGCGAGGGTCTTGTCGTGGCGCGCAGTCGTCCCGGGCAAGGATCTTGCCGGGGGTCTTGTGGTTTTCCTCGGCAAGGATCCCGCTGAGGGTTGCTGTCTTCTGGTCCTCCTCTAATCTCATATATCTATGGTCTCGACAAAGATCTGCATGCCACCACAAAGGTGCCTCCTGAGCCCTGGTCCAACGGTAGTCGGTTGGTTTGGAAACTGTGGGCTCAAGGGCGGCTCGCTCTATTGGTGTTTGGGTGTGCCGCCCCGGCAAGGGTCTTGCCAGGGCTGCTGGGGCTGCCCCCGGCAAGGGTCTTGCCGGGGGAACCTGCTCCGCCCCTCTGCTTCTTTGTGTTCTTGGCCTTGGCGTTGTCTTGGGCATCTTGTG
The DNA here is from genome assembly GCA_021605205.1 of Aegilops longissima. NCBI lineage: Eukaryota > Viridiplantae > Streptophyta > Magnoliopsida > Poales > Poaceae > Aegilops > Aegilops longissima. The sequence continues at coordinate 346,813,056 of CM038679.1, forward strand.
CTTCGGCTTCTCTCCGGTTCCTTCCCCAGCTCTGCTTGGTGTGGCCGTGGGCGCGGCTCCGACTGTCCGTGCACAGGTAAAGGGGTACAAAGGTGCGCCCCTACTTTTGTACACCGACAATTCTTTTCTGTTTTCATTTATAGTTTCTTTTATTTTTGTTTTATGAAATACCAAGTTAGCACCTAAATTAGTATCATCAATATAGGCCACTGCCAAACCTAGTTTGTAGCCAAAATATATCAGTTTAACATTTTCCTAATTTCAAAAGCAATTAAATTATTATTTTAGCCACTATTTTTAATTAGGCTAGGGCAGTCAAACATTTTACAAAAATGTTGTTTCTCCACCAATATTACTAACGAATTATTTTTCACATCCAGAACATTTTGGTTTTAATATTTGAAAACTTTTATTGTTTAACTTGAATTTGAATATTGAATCCCAACGGGATTGGAATCATCGCGAGATTAGCAACAGTAATCGTGGTGACGTGGCATCATTAGTAGAGGGTTACTATAGCTTAATTATCCGGGCATCACACACTCCAAAGTCACTAATAGCGGAGAACAAACAAAGAGATTATTGTAGGGTACAAAACCACCTCAAACTTATTTTTTCTGATCGATCTATAGGGTTGTTCCTACAAGTTTCACAAACAGCCCTAGAGTTCGTCCTAAAATAACACCTTAAGATACACATCAACCAAAACCCTAATGTCACCTAGATACTCCAATGTCACCACAAGTATCCGCGGGTTTGATTATACAATATGCATCACACAATCTCAGATTCATCTATTCAAACCAACACAAAGAACTTAAAAGAGTGTCCCAAAGTTTCTACCGGAGAGTCAAGACGAAAACGTGTGCCAACCCCTATGCATAAGTTCACAAGGTCACAGAACCCGCAAGTTTATCACCAAAACATACATCAAGTGGATCACGTGAATATCCCATTGTCACCATAGATAAACACATGCAAGACATACATCAAGTGTTCTCAAATCCTTAAAGACTCAATCCGATAAGATAACTTCAAAGGGAAACTCAATCCATTACAAGAAGGTATAGAGGGAGAAATATCATAAGATCCAACTATAATAGCAAAGCTCGCGGTACATTAAGATCGTGCCAAATCAAGAACAGGAGAGAGAGAGAGAGAGAGAGAGAGAGAGAGAGAGAGAGATAGATCAAACACATAGCTATCGGGTACATACCCTCAGCCCGAGGGTGAACTACTCCTCCTCGTCATGGAGAGCGCCGGATGATGAAGATGGCCACGGTGATGATTTCCCCCTCCGGCAGGTGCTTGAACAGGTCCCGATAGGTTTTTGGTGGCTACAGAGGCTTGCGGCGGCGGAACTCCGGATCTAGGGTTATTTCTGGGGGTTTCTGTATTTATAAGATTTTTTGGCGTCGGTTTCAAGTCAGCAGGGTCCACAAGGAGCCCACAAGGTTGAAGGGCGCGCCCTCCACCCTTGTGGAGGCCTCATGGCTCTTCTGGCCCAACTATTTTGCTTCGGGGGCTTCTTCTGGTCCATAAAAAATCACCGTAAATTTCCAGCTCATTTGGACTCCGTTTGATACCCCTTTTCTGCGAAACTCAAAAACAAGGAAAAAACAGAAACTGACACCGGGCTCTAGGTTAATAGGTTAGTCCCAAAAATCATATAAAATAGCATATAAATGCATATAAAACATCCAATATAGATAACATAATAGCATGGAACAATAAAAAATTATAGATACGTTGGAGACATATCACTGGCCCGCATGTCATGCACACAAAGGCAGAGGAGCGATGGGGCCGAGAGGGATAAGGCGCACGTCGGGGGACGCCGTGCCATGGGTTGAAGCGGCGTCGTGGGAATCGCGTGTGGTAGTGGTAGAAACGTGATGGTCGTCGTGGTTCAACTTCCATGGACAAGCTGTCATGTCTGCTGACACATGCATTGCATACTGCTCACTGCAAGGAGCAGTAGTAGAGAAAACTTGTTCTAGAGATACCATTTTTCTGATAAAATTCTCGAGATATCATTAGTTTTTACACATGAGATTACTCCTGCAAGGGTCAATCACAACAGGTGTTTGGTAAAAAAATGCATCTTGATGTTCCCTGCAATGCACGGGCATCTTGCTAGTTATAGAAGAAGCCCACACGGGCATCTTGCCGCAGGGTGTGCCACCGACCCAAACTCAATTTTTTTCAGACGCTTAGGTACACCGGATGCCGTGCCACGCTACAAAATGTAAGAAAACAAATCCAATATTTTTAAAACCTATTATCTTCAAACCAGCCACACCCGTCCCTCACCTCATCAAAACAGCCCACGGAATATATTTTGAGTGAAGCATGATTTATTTTTACTGATATATGTATATCAAAACTAGAGTGTTTATATTTCAAGCCCGTGAACAAGTATTATTCTACTACTTTGGACCCATTGCAACGCACGGGCCAGCACATTGGTAGTAGTAGTCTCTATCTCTACTCTTATAAAAAAAACAGAGTTGTTGATGATGGTGTGCCTGCCATCCTGCAATATAGGTCATCCGATTTATATCTGACGGATAGGAAGGAAACTATGGCAATTTTGCAAAAAGATACCCACACCCCTCTCCACATTTGCAAATAAGGCCTTCCCTCGTTCATCCTTTTCTCCGACAAGATAAACTACTCATACAAATGCATCTTAATGTTCCGTGCAACACACGGGCATCTTGCTAGTCTACTACTCTTATAAAAAACAGAGTTGGTGATGATGGTGTGTCTGCCATCCTGCAATATAGGCCGTCCGATTTATATCTGACGGATAGGAAGAAAACTATGGCAACTTTGCAAAAAGATACCCACACCCCTCTCCACATTTGAAAATAAGGCCTTCCCTTGTTCATCCTTTTCTCTCACAAGATAAACTACTCATAAAAATGCATCTTGATGTTACGTGCAACACACGAGGATGTTTCCTTGGGGGTCTCTCCAGCACGGCGTGGCCGTAGTTGCAAGTTGACTCCTCTTGAGATGCCGGCATTGAGGGGCACTCAGATTTTGTCCGATGAGCAGGTAAGTGATGAGTTTGATCATGTTGTAAATGCATTCTAAAGACTACTTCCGTGTCCATTTCCTAATTCTTCCCCTGCCCACTGTTTCACAGGTTAGGCTTGGTGCGAGTGGAGATTGGCTTGCACATGTGCGGGAGGGTACCAACATCAATTTGCAAAACATTTACAATGGTGACACCGCTCCCGTAGAACCTGTCGGATCATGGGTTCCGCCAAAACCCTTGAGGTTCGAACACTGGGGTGCGCGTGAAGATCTCCTCCCTACAGATCCACGCCCTAACTCTCTGAGATCTCGCGGACGAACTCGACGGACTCACAAGACAAAGACACAAGATTTATACTGGTCCGGGCCACCATTGTGGTGTAATACCCTACTCCAGTGTGGTGGTGGTGGATTGCCTCTTTGGCTGATGATGAACAGTACAAGGGGAAGAACAGCCTCCTGAGGTTTAGGCGTTCTTGTGATTGATGAACTTGCGTGGGTGAGATGCCTCTCAATCAGTCCTCCCCTATGGTGGTGGCTAGCTCTAGTTATATAGGCCCTGGTCCTCTCCCCAAATATTGAGCGGGAAGGGAGCCAACAACGGCCAATTTGAAAGGGGACAGCTAGTGTCGTGGTTTTGTCACGGCAGATGTCCTCATGAAAGGACTTAGTCGTGGAGCCATCGCTACGGGTTAACTTGAAGGGGTTAAAGCGGACGCGAAGACACAAGGGTTTATACTAGTTCGGCCCCTTCAATGAAGGTAAAAGCCTACGTCTAGTTGTGATGGGATTGATGTGGTTTCGATGACTAGGGAGCAAATAAGCTTCGCCTAGGCCTCGAGTTGTTGTTGTTGTTGTCGTCCCTTGAACCGCCGCCGGGTCGTCCCTTTATATACACAGGTTGACGCCCGGCCGGTCTACGGAGTCCCGAGCCGACCTACACAAAGTGTCCGGCTCGGTTTCTCTCCTTCCTAACTTATATTAAAAGTTTACATAATCATGGCGGTTTACCACTACGGGCCCTAATCCGCCTTTGGGCCGTGGGCTTCAAGCTTTACTAGTTGAAACGCCATCTTCAAGACCTTCATGGGCTTCAAAGACAGATCTAAGGTGACCGGGCCCTCCCGCCGGTTTATCCTTAGTAGCTATATCCTCAACATTAGGCCCCGGATTGATTTGAATTTATTCATGTCAATCTTCAACACTGAAAATATCTTGTAAACATCCTCTTGTATTTTCGTAAACCGCCATATTAACTTCTCCTGTGAGTTTTTGTAAACCGCCGTGACGTCATCTTCGGAGCACCGCAACGGTCCGTCATGACATCATCTCTGCATAAAAAGGATTAAAAAGATTCCCTTCTCATTAACGATTATCTCGAAAATCGACGCGACAGGCGTGCCCACTCGGCCGCTTCGGACGCCTTGATTCTCGCGCCTGCCTTTTACTCTTTCCCTTATAAATAAAGCCCGAGGGCCCCCTTTTCTCTTCCTCTTCTGCATCTTCTTCTTCCTCGCGACGCCCTCAGCTCTGAAGCTCCGCCGCCGTCCGCGACCTTCGAGAACTGCACCAACCAAGGCTGCTGCATCGACCTGAGTTAGATCAGAGGCTCATCGCCCCCCTTCGCCGTAATCTGCAGTGGTAAAACTTCTTCTGTTCTTTGTCCTTAGATCTGCATTAAGTTTTTGCAAGCTCATCCGCACAGTCCTCCATTTTTCCTCTTCTTCCTACCTCCTGCTGTGGTAGTTTTAATCCAAAAATGGTATAGATCTCCTGCGGTAGTCATTCCGCATCTGTTTTTAATACTAGCAGCCCTTCCTTTTCTTCTGGTAGAGTATGCATCCTTCTGATAGATTTGAACATTGTGTGAAACCTGTTTCTGTCAACACTTAGCAGAAATTTTGAATCTGGGCCTTTCTGCCTATGGGCGGTTTAATCCTTGATAGCCAATCCGCCATATGTCATTAGCCCTCTCTTAAACCGCCAACTGTACCTTGCATTGTAGTTTCACCGGTTTAACACTGAATTTTTCACTTACAAACCGTGAGACAGATAAACGCACTGTTTGATTTTCTTTCAGCTCCCCCTTCGGAATGGCGAAACAATTTATCGCTTGCAATTGGGTTCCGTCCCGATCACGGAAACACAACTCAACGGTTACGTCACCACTCGGTTTTAGCCCGAAAAATGTTCTCCATCAAGAGTTCGAACCGAATGTCCACCGAACCTCAAGAAGGAGAGGTGATTGTTTTATGCAACACCTAGACCGGGATTCAGCCCGCCGATCAAAAAATTTCGGGATGTCTTCGCAAGCTTACAACTCCATCCACAAGATATTGGTCCGAACTCTGTGTCCAATATATGCAACTTTCAAGTATTCTCGCAAGTCTATCTTCAAGAAGAACCAACGGTGGAGTTATTTCGAGATTTCTTTCATTTGAACCGCCGTACAGAATTCTCGGCGGTCCTAACACGTAACTTGGCGGCGTTTCAATCCGTAAAAGGAAGGAAGTGGACTTCCCTTACGCCAAACATCATAGCCATCCTAAAGATTGGAATCAAACCCGGTTCTATTGCCGGAACACTGCTCCTAACGGAGAAAATCCCTTGTCGGGTTATCGCCCTCACCGGCTTAGCAACAGCCACCCATTGCCGTCGCGCTTGACCGCCGCAGGACGGAAGAATTTTGCACCTCAAAATACCAAGCTCCGGGCTCTGATGGCCAACGGTTTAACTGGTATTGACCTTGTCCGCTGCTGGGTTTCTTGGGGCATCTTGCCATTAAGCCGCCGCCCCAGATTGATGCACAAATATACTGGTGACGTCAAAGATCCTCAACGACATCACGAATTATCAATAACTGAGCTTGAAGTTACCGAAATAGTGAAGAAAATGCTCGATGAACCGATCTCCGCATGCGGCCAAACCGGGTTGGCTCCGTTCTGCATCTCCAACAAACCGCCGGAGGTAAGGTTCCTCTCATTACTCTACTTTGATTCCATATTGATTGTATTAATCCCTCTGTATTAATTTTCAGGCAAACAGCTCCTTTTGGAAACGAACTAAACCGGCCCGGGTTCCTCGTGCAAAGACCAAGGCCACCAAGAAAACTGGCAAGAGGAAAACCGCCGAGTCTTCTGAACCGCCAGAAGATGAAGAATCAGATGTTGAGGTAGAGCTTGACTCACTTGGTTCCTTTTTCATTCATTTTATTGACAGTTACAATTCCCAGGATGACGTTGAGGCCAGCCATGCAGAACCTGTTGAGGTAATCCTTCTTTCTTCTGATTCTGATCTTGTACCGGTTAAAAGAATTCGCCGCACAGTCCGGAAAGTGAAACAATCTCACTCTTATGCTCATTTGAATCCAAAACTTTCTTTGAAGACACAGCAAACTGAAGAATGCCGTATGACCCGGCATAGCGGTCAACAAATTACGTCGTCCGGTTTAGCTGACACACCAACCCGGAAACGTCGTCCAGAGGTGACTTGTTCTCCTGAAAAGTGTTATCCTTTGAAAGGTTTCTTCCGATGCCCTCTCAATCCATCTGACCCGAATTACCAGGCTTCTTCCAACTCGTCTGGCGGTTCATCAACCACTCAGCTGCCTCCTCTCAAAGTTGCTGCTGGGTAAGTATATTACTCCTTAATTTGTTCCTTGTATTTGTCGGTTTATCATATTCTAACCCTTGACGTTGTAGCACCAAGGCTCGACTTAGTAAAAAGGCCAAGTCCCTCGACCCTACTGTGGATGTTGATCAGGAGAAGACTCCGGAGCATCATGGTGAAAATCCCGAAGTTGCTAAAGACAACTCTGCTGGGGAAAATCAAGATGCCAATGCTAATCCGCCAGAGGTTGAACCGGATGTCCAAGTTGAGACTTCACATCCTCCTGCTCCTCCGAGTCCTGCAGCAGAACAACGGGGCTCAACTGCTGATCCGCCAAGCTCGGGTATGAAAGTGCCAAGCCCAGTTGAAAATGCTAATCCGGCCAGCCCGACCAAAGATGATGATGTCGTAGTTACGGGCACCGCATATACCGCCCCTGGCAATCCGGTTGCTCTATCAAAGCACAGTACCAAGGAAGAATTTACTGCCATGAGCAAAGGGAAGGAGAAAACTGATCTGTCAGCTTATAACAATTTCTTTGCCCAAGACCTTCACTATGGCTTCTTGAACCGGCTCTACACAAGCCGTGATTTTGAAGCCGGTTAAGTAAATCTTATGAAGGAGCGCTATGAGGTAAACAGTTGTGCCTCTCTTGTACCTTCATTGCATAGTAGCCCCCAAGGGCCGGTTTGTCCCTAGAAAGTCAAACCGGGACTTGATATAGAACTCAATACTTTCATAATCCACTGATGTAGCCCCCAAGGGCCGGTTCAACTTAGTATAGTTAAACGGGACTTAACACAACACTCAATGCTTCATAATCCACTGATGTAACCCCCAAGGGCCGGTTCAACTTAGTATAGTTAAACCGGGACTTTAATTTATATCGCCGCACTGTAACATGTTCGAGCAAATAGCCATTAGCCCCAAGTGCCAAGTTGAATGCACAGTATTGAGCTTGGGACTTCAACAATCGATATAAAAATGATCCACATTAGCCCCAAGTGCCAAGTGTATGACTGGTTATGCGCTTGGGACTTCTAATGAAGATATTAACATGCTCCCTTTTTGTTGCAGTGAGATCGCCAACAAGTCTCACAAATCAATGATCTTCAAGAAAATCTTAAATCTCAGCAGCGAAAACCTCCAAGGCCAAGGATGAGCTGAAAACCGCCTTGACTACCATGGAGCAGCTCAAGGAGTGGTTTAAGTCTGAGCGGGCCAGCTGGGATACTGAAAAGGCGGGCTTGCTAAAGCGGGCGGAAGATGTCAAGCAGCTCTTAAACCGCGACGGAAGAGCTCATCGGATTAAAGCGCCAAATCAATGCCATGACCTCTGCAATATTTGGTAAGCAACGTTTCACCAAGGTTGTGATGAATATTCCGCTTTGAAATTTCCTCCGGTTTAACCTGAACTTTCTTAAACCGGTATAGGTAGGCGCATTGCTCATCTGGGCTCTGACATGCGGAAGAAACTCAAAGCCACGTATACGCTAATTGAACAGCTGTATACCGGTACCCAGCGAGTTATTTGTGCCACTTCTTATGATAATGCAGCTCCGACATTGATCAAGGACACACTGGACCGGCTATCTATGATACCAGCACAGATAGAAGAATTGAAACGATCCACTGCCCGGGCTGGCACCGCTGGCACCTTATTGGCCCTAACTCGCGCCAAAGCATGGATAGCTGACCTTGATCCGGCTGACATAGCCAAAGGCTTCCCCAGTGCTCAAGAAAATGGTGAAGCATTTGATAATGATGCTCTCAAACGGGTAACCAGGGAGATGCGTCCTCTGGCGAGTCAACTGGCAGAAGAGGCCAACCTGACGGTTCACCGCTCCTTCTACGACGCGAACAACAGACGGGTTGAAGCTGTTATTCCGGAAGTGCAGAATCTTGTTCCACCAACCCGTAAGCACACTTATGCCCCTGACGTTGATCCGGCTGAGCTTATAAGTGAAGAGGCTGTCTTCGTGCTTTAACCGGATTGATCGACCACCAATGACTTCCGCCATTGGATGATGAGGAGGAAGAAGTTGAACCGACGCCAGACGACCCATCTACTTCACGTCAACCCGGCAATGAAGCTTAATCCGTCAAGTCGGTTGATACGCCAGAAACTGCCCGTTATGAAACAGTTCCAAAATTTGGGCCTCTGAATGCCTTGTAATAGAATAGCCAACACTTTTGCTTTTAATATGCCTGCGTGCACGGGTGCTAATACTTTTTTATTGAATGATCAAAACCTTCAATCTATATTGCCTGCAGTCACAAAATCTTAAACTGCCACGGCGGTTTGTGCCGCCAGCCAGCTTGTGACGTTCATATATATATGAAATGAAATATTGAGGTATATAATCAAAATTTGTGATACAAAATACCTGCCATCACTGGGCATGAAGTTGGCTTAGCCAATCTTTAAGCGGAGGTTGTATAAACCATTACCGTCAAAGGAGAACAGCTCCTGTGTTTATAATGTCGGTTTACCACGTAAACCGTGCCGGGTCATGAGAAGCCCCCTGTTACTCCATAATGGGGTGTTAACAGAAAAAGTCAAACCGGAAAAATTATCTCCGGATTAAAAATGGACCGAATTCCGTCAATTGACAGTTTGAACCGGTTTAAAAATGTTATCGGTTTAAGAAACGCAACAAAAATCAAATAACAGTTATGAAAAAAAACATGGAAGCAAAGGCAATGATAAACCGTTTGCAAAAAGAGGCTTTACTGAGCCGATCAGATGGTGTTACCATGGTCGGACACGACCAAGCTCCCTATAAGGTGTAGCCATGGTTCAAGTCAGCCAGTCCCCAATGAAACCGTGGCATTATGCCGATCAAGTGGCGTGGCAATGGTTGGGTTCACCAAGCCCCAAGTGACTCTATGGCCTTAGGCCGATCAAGAGGCGTGATGGTTCAGACTTGACCATGTCCCCAAGTGATCTGGTGGCTTTCGCCTATCAAAAGGTGTTGCATTGGTTCGGACACGACCAAGCCCCCAAGTGATATCATAAAGCTTTTGAAAAGCAAACTCAGGGGGTAAACCGGAGGCCACTTTAAGACAGAACAACTCCATGTAACCACGCATGATGTAACAGAACAGATACCCCGCTTTAGCTGAGGCTCCGGTTTATTACTTTATTCATAATATATACACTGTCATAATATGTACATGAGTAGAGTCGATGGCTCGGGTATAATAAGGCCGAAGATGAGCTATGTTCCACGGCCTGTTGGTCTCCTCCTCTGACGTGCGTGAGTATTTATGCTCTCGAATATCGATCTGATAGTACGACCCGTTGTGCAGATTCTTGCTGACCATGAAAGGTCCCTCCCAAGGTGGGGATAACTTGTGCATATCAGTCTGGTCTTGGATGAGCCGAAGCACCAAATCTCCTTCTTGAAAAGTTCTGGTCCTGACCCGGCGACTACGGTAACGACGAAGATCCTGTTGGTAAATCGCCGAGCGGGCATCTGCTATATCACGCTCCTCATCCAACCGGTCCAAAGCGTCTTGCCATGTCGTCTCGTTGTCCGCTTCAACATAAGCTGCCACACAAGGTGAGTCATGACGGATGTCACTGGGGAGAACCGCCTCCGCTCCATAGACCATAAAGAACGGTGTGTATCCTGTGGATCTGTTGGGCGTAGTGTTGATACTCCATAATACAGATGGTAGTTCTTCTACCCAACAACCCGGTGTCCTCTGCAAAGGGAACATAAGCCGGGGCTTGATGCCTCTCAAGATCTCTTGATTAGCCCTTTCCGCTTGACCATTGGACTGTGGGTGGCTATCAAGAAACGCAAGCGGATGTGTTCACGCTTGCGTAACTCTTTCATGGCACCTTTGGACAAATTGGTACCATTATCCGTGATGATACCGTGTGGAAAGCCAAACCAGAAAATCACCTTTTGATGAACTGAACCGCCGTGGCGCGTCACACTTGCTAACGTGTTACGCCTCTACCCACTTTGTAAACTTGTCAACCGCCACCGGAGGTGGGTCTTCTTGTCCTTGGACCTTTTGAAAGGTCCAACCATATCCAGCCCCAGTTGCAAACGGCCAAGTAATTGGAATCATCCTCAATTCTTGGGCGGTACATGAGCACGTCTGGAGAACTTTTGGCAACCATCACATCGTCGACCAGATCTTCCGCATCGGCATGAGCAACAACCAATAGAAACCGTGGCGGGCGCTTTAGCCACCAAGGATTTTGAACCGTGTGGTGACCACAATCTCCTTCGTGGATCTCACGCAATATTTCACAGCCTTCCTCGGGGACACACAGCTGAAACGCCTACGACACGCTGCAATGATGCAATTCGCCATTAACAATGGTCATAGACTTGGATCGCGGATTATCTGCCGCCAACGCCTCATCTTCTCGTAACTCGCCCGATTCATGTACGCAAGATAAGGAAGCGTCCAATCCGGAGTGACGTGAAGAGCTGCCACCAATTGAGCCTCCGGATCAGGAATAGCCAAATCCGCTTCACCAGGGAGCTTGACCGACGGGTTGTGCAGCACGTCCAGAAAAACATTGGGCGGGACCGGTTTACGTTGAGAGCCCAACCGGCTTAAAGCGTCCGCCGCTTCATTCTTCCGATGGTCCACGTGGTCCACCTGATAGCCCTTGAAATGACCTGCAATAATATGCACCTCACGACGATATGCAGCCATGAGTGGGTCCTTTGAATCCCAAGTGCCAGACACCTGTTGGGCCACTAGGTCCGAGTCACTGAAGCACTTAACCCGGCTTAGATTCATCTCCTTAGCCATCCGGAGACCATGGAGCAAGGCTTCATACTCAGCTGCATTGTTAGTACAAGGGAACATTAAGCGGAGAACGTAATGAACTTGTCACCTCGTGGGGAAGTTAATACGACTCGGCCCCGAGCCCTCCAATTGCTGGATCCGTCAAAATGGATGGTCCAATATGTGTGATCCGTTTTTCTTGGTGCTTGCAACTCCGTCCCAATCATTAATGAAATCCACAAGTGCTTGAGACTTCACCGCCGTCCGAGGCACGTACTTGAACCGTGCGCCCAAGCTCTATAGCCCACTTGGCAATCCGCCAATCGCTTCCGGTTACAGATGATATCGCCTAAAGGAGCGAATCCGACCACCGTGATAGGGTGCCCTTGGAAATCTTGCTTGACTTCCGCTTGCCATAAAAACTCCATATACCAGCTTCGCCAATGCGGATACCTTTGCTTAGATTCAATAAGTACCTCGCTGATATAGTAAACCGGACGTTGAACCGATGCTCCTTCCTGCCTCCTTCCGCTCCACCACAATGGCCACGCTGACCGGTTCGGCGTTAGCGACAACATATAGCAGAAGCGGCTCCTTGTCAATGGGAGCAGCGAGCACAGGCGGGTTGGCCAATTGCCGCTTTAACTCCTCCAACGCTTCATCGGCGGCTGGACTCCAGACAAAATGATCTGTCTTTTTCAGCATCTGGTACAAAGGGATGGCCTTCTCTCCGAGGCGGCTGATAAACCGGCTCAGCGCGGCAATCCGGCCTGCCAAACGCTGGACATCGTTAATACACTTCGGTTTAGCCAGGGAGGTAATAGCCGTAATATTCTCCGGATTAGCTTCAATCCCCCTGTTGGACACGAGAAAACCCAATAACTTGCCTGCCGGAACACCAAAGACACATTTGGCCGGGTTGAGCATCATCTTATAAACCCGCAGGTTGTCAAAGGTTTCCTTCAAATCGTCAATCAGTGTCTCCTTCTCCCTTGACTTGACTATAATATCATCAACATATGAGTGCACATTACGGCCGATCTGTTTTTGCAGGCAATTCTGTACACAGCGTTGATAAGTTGCTTGGGCGCTCTTGAGCCCAAAAGGCATAGATACATAGCAGAAGGCCCCAAAGGGAGTGATAAACGTTGTTTTCTCCTGGTCCTTAACTGCCATCTTGATCTGATGATACCCAGAATATGCATCCAAAAAGCTCAAGCGCTCACAACCCGCAGTAGCATCAATAATCTGGTCAATGCGGGAGAGGGCAAAAGGATCTGCTGGACAAGCCTTGTTAAGATCTGTGTAATCCACACACATGCGCCAAGTGCCGTTTTTCTTAAGAACCAGCACCGGATTAGCAAGTCACTCTGGATGGAAGACTTCGACGATAAAACCAGCTGCTAAGAGCCTGGCCACCTCCTCTCCAATGGCCTTGCGCCTTTCTTTGTTAAACCGGTGGAGAAACTGCTTCACCGGTTTGTACTTGGGATCAACATTAAGAGTGTGCTCAGCGAGTTGCCTCGGTACACCTGGCATGTCAGAAGGCTTCCATGCAAAAATGTCCCGATTCTCACGGATGAACTCGATGAGCGCGCTTTCCTATTTCGGATCCAAGTTGGCACTGATGCTGAACTGCTTGGACGAATCGCCAGGCATGAATTTCAGGGCCGGATCATGCTCTGTAGTTTGCTTCTTCAATGGAGTCATGTCCGCCGGATCAACATTGTCCTTATAATACTTCAGCTCCTCGGTGGCACAAACCGACTCTGCGTAAGCCGCATCACCTTCCTCACATTCCAAAGCGATCTTGCGGCTCCCATGAACCGTTATTGTCCCCTTGTGACCCGACATCTTGAGCTGCAAATAGATATAACAAGGCGGTGCCATGAACTTGGCATAAGCGGTCGCCCAACAGGCATGATATGGACTTTGGATTTTACCACTTCAAACGCCAATGTTTCCGATCCGAGTCATATTCATCACCAAAGGCCACTTCGAGCTATTTTACCAACAGGATATGCTGACTTGCGGTACCACACAATGGAACACTTGTATTGGACGGTTTGAGATATTTATCCATTAGCCCCATACGACGGAAGGTCTCATAGTACAGGATGTTAATGCTGCTCCCTCCATCCATGAGTACCTTGGTGAACTTATAACCTCCCACCGAGGTGCCACCACGAGGCTAGCTGACCCGGATTGTCGACCGGAGGATGATCCTCTCTACTCCATATAATGGGTTGCTCCGACCAGCGTAGGTAATGGGGCACGGCCGGTTCAACAGCGTTGATGCCCGCTTCAAGCTTCGGTCTCGCTTGTCTAAGCTGGTGGTGAAGACATGGTACTGCCCACTATTCAACTGCTTTGGGTTGCTCTGATAACCCGACTGTTGCTGCTGCTGGTTGTAACCACCTTGGCTATTCTGATTGTTCTGGTTGTTCTGTCCGCCCGGATTACCATTAAACCCTGAACCGAAATTTCCTCCACCGTAACCCGGTCCGGAACCTGAACCGCTGCCAGAGCCGTGATCATACCGGAAAGCATTAGAACTCTTGAACTCCTGCATAATGTAGCAGTCCTTCCAAAGGTGGTTGGCCGGCATCTCCTTCGTCCCGTGCTTTGGACAGGGCTGATTCAATAAATAATTTAAGCGATCCGGGTTAGGATTCGGAGCCCCACCACGATTCGCCGCCTTACCTCTGCGCCACGACCCTTGTCCTCTGGCGTTGGTATTAGCTACAAAGTCCATGTTGCCATCCTCTTTACGCTTGCCATTACCTGCCGAGTGATGTTCTTTGGCCCTTGGAGTTGATGTTCTTCCTTCCTTCCTGTCTTGTCATAGTCAGACTCGGGATCCTTGGTACTATCAGAATCAACATACTTCACTAAAGCGCCCATGAGAGTTCCCATGTCATTACAAAATCGCTTCATGCGCCCCAACTTTAACTTCAGAGGCTGAAACCGGCAGTTGCCCTCCAGGGTTAAGATCGCAGAGTCAGCGTTGATCCGGTCTGATGAGTGCAAGATTTCCAAAACGCAGCGTACCCAATGGGTTGTTGACTCCCCTTCCCCCTGGACACAAGTCGCTAAGTCCACTATGGACATAGGCTGCTTACAGGTATCTTTGAAATTCTGGATAAACCGGGTTCGCAACTGGGCCCATGAACTGATAGAATTGGGCGGCAGGCTCTTCAACCAAGTACGGGTCGTTCCTTCAAGCATCATGGTGAAGTACTTTGCACACGCGGCCTCATCCACATCCAGCATCTCCATGGCCATCTCATAGCTTTCTATCCATGCTTCTGGAGCTAAATCGGCAGTGTAACTTGGCACCTTGCGCGGACCCTTGAAGTCTTTGGGCAAGCGCACATTGCGTAAAGCGGGGACGAGGCAAGGCACCCCCAAAGAGCTAGAGGTAACCCCAGGCTCGACCGAGATGGTCGGACGAACCGGCGTAAGCTGATAAGCCTGATGTTGTGCTGCTAATTCGGCCTCCCTGCGCGCTCGGGCCCGGTCCACCACCTCCTGGGCGTTATCGACACCACCTGCCGGGTTGTTGCCACGGGGCGCACCACGCCGTGCATTACTTGATACGGCCGGTTCATCCACGTGCCTGCTATAGCTCCGGCTTGGGCGGGGGGTAGAGTGGATCCGGTCGCGGCTGTATGAATACGCTTCCTGTTGGACCAAAGCTGTCCTAAGGAGCTCCTTGACCCGGCGCGTCTCTACCGCCTGTGGTGAATCACCTTCAATTGGAATAGCCTCCAGCCGTGCCGCAGCTGCAACAAGGTTATCCATCGGGTTGGAGTAGTGACCCGGAGGTGTTTGCACAGCCTGAGGCACACTGGCGTTATGACGAGGTAGATCTATTAAGCGGGGCTGGACCGGCGCGCCCGTCCCAGGTGCTTCCGCCCGGTTTACCACCGGTGGATTACTGGTTCCCGCTCCGGGGGTGTTGAAGAGGTCTCTTCCTTTGAAAACTGAAGGCAAACGGGATCTGTATTTCCTCTTCATGACTTCATGTGACGCGTTCTGATCCAACATGAGCCTATAAGCCTGCGCATCTAAAGCGGCCCGCTCTGCCGTCATCCTGGTGTCTGCAGCTGCTAGATCCGCTTTAGCATGAGTGATTTGTTCCTTCACCTTCGCAATCTCCGCGTTATGAGCGTCCTGATCCGTTGGGTTAGCCTCTGCCATGAGCGCAGCCAATACATCAAACAGATCTGATAAAACTTGAGCCGGCGGGCGCACAGGGCCTCCTGCCCCGGCAGCCGTGGCCGCTGTTGAACCGGCGATCATTGCCGCAGCAGTCGAAGAGTGAAGCGCTGCTTGTGTACTGGCCATGAATATTCCAACCCGGTTGGGCAGATCGGAGGGATTCAGTTTCTCCGGTTGATGACTCGTCGTCAGAGTAGACGACGGTCTCACCACCAGACTCTGATCCGTCCTCATAACTTCCTCCGTGGATGACTCCCACAAAGGCGCGCTTCACGGCCGGTTTAACCTGGGCAGATCTCGTACGCTGAGCCGTCTCGACGAGGTCGGTGCAGATGTCCGGCTCAGGCCCTGGCTCACCAATCTTGCCGATGAAAACATGTATGCCACCAAAGGGGACCCGGTATCCGTACTCGATTGAGCCGGCCTCGGGGCCCCATCCTGCGTCGTCAATGTAGAGCTTGCCGCGACGACTTTTGGTCATCCGGCCCACAGCATAGCCTTCGAGTCCTTCGAACTTGCCCTCCAAGATCATCAAAGCTTTACTAGTTGAAACGCCATCTTCAAGCCATGCCGGTTTATCCTTAGTAGCTATATCCTCAACAGCTAGTACAGCTTATCCTGACAAAAGTAGTCTTCACCTGCAAAGGCTCTGGTGGTGATGCTGTCTTGGGCTCCATGGTGACCTCTGTCTTGCCGTCCTGCTGGTCTTGGTCTCATTGCACCGATATGGAAACCTTTGCTTGATGCCTCGGTACTCCGCGCCTGCACTTGCTCCCTTGGCACCAAAGAGGAAACAAGGACGCTGCATGAGCTGGCGCCCGCCTGGTCTCGATCGTCATGGCTCACGTCACGAGGACCTCGCGAAGTTTGCTTGCCTTGATCTCTCCGCCCCTCGTGAGCCTGCCTGGCGAGGCCGCTCCTGAGGAGGTCTTGCGTCGTCCGCCTCGCGAGGCTTGGCCCCTCGCGAGGTGATGACCCACAAGTATAGGGGATCTATCGTATTCCTTTCGATAAGTAAGAGTGTCGAACCCAACGAGGAGCAGAAGGAAATGATAAGCGGTTTTCAGCAAGGTATTCTCTGCAAGTACTGAAATAAGTGGTAACAGATAGTTTTGTGATAAGATAAATTGTAACGAGCAACAAGTAACAAGAGTAAATAAAGTGCATCAAGGTGGCCCAATCCTTTTTATAGCAAAGGACAAGCCGGAACAAACTCTTACAATAGGAAAAGCGCTCCCGAGGACACATGGGAATATCATCAAGCTAGTTTTCATTACGCTCATATGATTCACGTTCGTTACTTTGATAATTTGGTATGTGGGTGGACCGGTGCTTGGGTGCTGTTCTTACTTGAACAAGCATCCCACTTATGATTAACCTCTATTGCAAGCATCCGCAACTACAACAAAAGTATTAAGGTAAACCTAACCATAGCATGAAACATATGGATCCAAAACAGCCCCTTACGAAGCAACGCATAAACTAGGGTTTAAGCTTCTGTCACTCTAGCAACCCATCATCTACTTATTACTTCCCAATGCCTTCCTCTACGCCAAAATAATGGTGAAGTGTTATGTAGTCGACGTTCACATAATACCACTAGAGTCTAGACAACATACATCTCATCAAAATATCGAACGAATACCAAATTCACAAGACTACTAATAGCAAGACTTCTCCCTTGTCCTCAGGAACAAACGTAACTACTCACAAAGCATATTCATGTTCATAATCAGAGGGGTAATAATATGCATAAAGGATCTGAACATATGATCTTCCACCAAATAAACCAACTAGCATCAACTACAAGGAGTAATCAACACTACTAGCAACCTAGTAGCACCAATCCCGGACTTGGAGACAAGAATTGGATACAAGAGAGGAACTAGGGTTTGGAGATGAGTTGGTGCTGGTGAAGATGTTGGTGGAGATTGGCCTCTCCCGACGAGAGGAGTGATGGTGATGACGATGGTGATGATTTCCCCCTCCCGGAGGGAAGTGTCCCCGGCAGAACAGCTCCGCCGGAGCCCTAGATTGGTTCCGCCAGGGTTCCTCCTCGTGGCGGCGGAGTCTCGTCCCAAAAGGTTGCTTAATGTTTTTTTCTTATCGAAAGACTTCATATAGGAGAAGATGGACGTCAGAGAGCCACTAGGGGGCCCACGAGGTAGGGGGCGCGCCCCGGGGGGGTGCGCCCCCCACCCTCGTGAGTAGGGTGGGGGGCCCCTGGCCTTTATCTTTGGCGACGATTTTTCTTTATTTATTTTAAGATATTCTGTGGAGTTTCAGGACTTTTGGAGTCGCACAGAATAGGTCTCCAATATTTGCTCCTTTTCCAGCCCAGAATTCCAGCTGTCGGCATTCTCCCTCTTCATGTAAACCTTGTAAAATAAGAGAGAATAGCCATAAGTATTGTGAGATAATGTGAATTTACAGCCCATAATGCGATAAATATCGATATAAAAGCATGATGCAAAATGGACGTATCAACTCCCCCAAGCTTAGACCTCACTTGTCCTCAAGCAAAAAGCCGATAACAATAAATATGTCCTCATGTTTAGAGGTAGAGGCGTCGATAAAAATAAAATACGGACATGAAGGCATCATGATTATTTTCATAACAGCAACATATATAGATTTTTTCATATGATTACTTATGTTCAAGTGATGATCTTTTCACAATGCAAAGGTATGAATCAGAAACCTTATTGAGCACCAACAAATTTTAAGCTCAGTCATTGAAGCAATTGCAATTTATCATAACATCGGAAAGAGTCTATGTCAGAGCTTAAAAGCAAGTCCACATACTCAACTATCACTTAGTCCTTCATAATTGCTAACACTCACGCAATACTTGTGGTTACGGAGTTTTAATCGGACACAGAGAAAGATAGGGGCTTATAGTTTTGCCCCACAACCTTTTGACTCAAGGGTAATGTCAACAATAATAATTCATGCTCCCCTACATCCAATTAGATATGTATATCATGTTCTTTCCAACATGCTGAGCTTGCGAAAGGATAAAATGAAAAAGGAAAGGTGAAGATCACCGTGACTCTTGCATAAGGAAGAGGATAATAGTAAAAGATAGGCCCTTCGTAGAGGGAAGTAGAGGTTGCATGCGCTTTTATGGTTGATGCACAAAATCTGCAAAAGAACGTCACTATATATTGCCCCTTGTATGTGGACCTTTATTATGCAGTCCGTCGCTTTTATTACTTCCACAACAAGTTCGTACAAAGCTTATTTTCTCTACACTAATAAGTCATGCATATTTAGAGCAATTTTTATTGCTTTGCACCGATGACAACTTACTTGAAGGATCTTACTCAATCCATAGGTAGATATGGTGGACTCTCATGGCTAAACTGGTTTAAGGGTATTTGGAAGCACAAGTAGTATCTCTACTTGGTGCTAAGAATTTGGCTAGCATGAGGGGGAAAGGCAAGCTCAACATGTTAGAGGATCCATGACAACATACTTTATCTCAGATATAAGAAAACATAACTCATTATGTTGTCTTACTTGTCCAACATCAACTCTTTAGCATGTCGTATTTTAATGAGTGCTCCCAATCATAAAAGATGTCAATGATAATATATCTATATGTGAAACCTCTCCTTCCTTATTACTTCCTATTAATTGCAACGATGACCAAAACTACATTTGCCAACTCCCAACAACTTTTAATCATCATACTCTTTCTATGTGAAGTCATTACTCTCAATAAGATCAATATGAACTCTTTGTTTCTTTTTATTCTTTTTCTCCTTTCTTTCTTTTATTCATCCAAGATCATGGCAAAATAATCAAGCCCTTGACTCAACACTAAACTTTATTATATATATAGCTCACAGACTCGATTACATAGAGGGATCATAAAGCAAAACTCAAAACTAGATCATGCCATAACTTTTATTCTACTAGATCAAGATACTACTAATAGGATTGAACTAAGAAAAACAGTAAAGATAGGAGTTGTGATTGTGATACGATACCGAGGCACCTCCCCCAAGCTTGGCAGTTGCCAAGGGGAGTGCCCATACCCATGTGATTATGTCTCCTTCTTTGTTGTTGAAGGTGGTGGATTTGTTGATTATGCAGGTTTCTCCCTTAATTTGCGCTTGAGGACGGCATTTTGATCCCTCAGATCATCAATCTCCCACTCCAGGGTTAATATCTTCTTGCATAGATCCTGCTTATTTTCCTGCAAGAGACGAAAAGGGATAAACTCGAACTTTGGTTTCTTTACCCTATCAGGGAGACTTGACTTTTTGAGCTCCACATGCATGCCCCCATGTTGAGGTAATGGGGTTTCATCTTCATCTGAGCTTGTCTCTTCCTTCCCCTTGGGTTCATACTCCTCTTCTTCCTCCGTGGTCCAACCATCGTGCTCCGCATCTCCATAGACCTTAGGATTTGCTAGGTAATCATCCACATAGCTTTCTCCTTCCGAATCCTGGGATGACATGTTGATCTGGTCTGCAGTAGGACAGCTCAAAACAAGAACAGAGGATATTTGCGTGATACGGGAGTCAAAACCTTCGGGAGAATAAATAATGAAGTTTTACCGACCAAAATACGTATCGTGCAAGAAAACGGAGTCCGGAGGGCACACGAGGTGCTCACGAGGTAGGGGGCGCGCCCAGGGGGGTAGGGCGCGCCCACCACCCTCGTGGGGCCCTCGTGTCCTTCCCGGACTGCTACTTATTTTTCTATTTTTCTAAATATTCCAAAACGGAGAAATATTGCCTTAAAATTGTTTTGGAGTCGGTTTACTTACCGTACCACATACCTATTCCTTTTCGGAGTCTGAAACGGTCTGGAAAGTGTCCCTTATGTATTCCTCCGGGGTTACGGTTTCAATAATATTGGTTTCAACATTTATGGGATTACCTGAGATATAATGTTTGATTCTTTGACCGCTTACCACCTTGGATTTGTGCCTTGAAGTTGTTGATTTTATGGCGCCGAACGAAAGACCTCCTCGATAACGTAGGGACCTTCCCATTTAGAGAGAAGTTTTCCTGCAAAAAATCTTAAACAAGAGTTGTATAGCAATACATAATCACCTACATTAAACTCACGCTTTTGTATCCTTTTGTCATGCCATCTTTTAACTTTTTCTTTAAACAACTTGGCATTTTCATAAGCTTGGGTTCTCCATTCATCGAGTGAGCTAATATCAAATAACCTCTTCTCACCGGCAAGTTTGAAATCATAGTTGAGCTCTTTAATAGCCCAATATGCCTTATGTTCTAGTTCGAGAGGTAAGTGACATGCTTTTCCATAAACCATTTTATATGAAGACATACCCATAGGATTCTTATATGCAGTTCTATAGGCCCATAATGCATCATCAAGTTTCTTGGACCAATTCTTTCTAGACCTATTAACAGTCTTTTGCAAAATTAATTTGAGCTCTCTATTGCTCAATTCTACTTGACCACTAGACTGTGGGTGATAAGGAGATGCAATCCTATGATTAACGTCATATTTAGCAAGCATTTTACGGAAAGCACCATCAATAAAGTGTGAACCACCATCGGTCCTTAAATATCTAGGGACTCCAAACCTCGGAAAAATAACTTCCTTAAGCATTTTAATAGAAGTGTTATGATCAGCACTACTAGTTGGAATAGCTTCTACCCACATAGTAACGTAATCAACAGCAACTAGAATATGTTTATATCCATTAGAGGCAGGAAAAGGTCTCATATAATCAAAGCCCCAAACATCAAATGGTTCAATAACGAGTGAATAATTCTTAGCATTTCTTGACGTCTACTATTATTACCAATTCTTTGACATTCATCGCAAGACAAAACAAACTTACACGCGTCCTGGAAGAGAGTAGGCCAATAAAAACCGGATTGCAATACCTTATGTGAAGTTCTATCTCCAGCATGGTGTCCTCCATAAGCTTCGGAATGACACTTGCGTAGGATCTGTTCCTGTTCATGCTCAGGCACACAACGTCTAATAACACCATCTACTCCTTCTTTATAAAGATGTGGGTCATCCCAAAAGTAATGTCGCAAATCATAGAAAAACTTTTTCTTTTGTTGGTATGTGAAGCTAGGTGGTATAAATTTAGCAACAATATAATTAGCATAATCAGCATACCATGGAGTGCTACGAGAAGTGCTTATGACATTTAATTGTTCATCAAGAAAGCTATCATCAATAGGTAGTGGGTCATCAAGAACATTCTCTAACCTAGATAAGTTGTCTGCAATGGGGTTCTCAGCTCCTTTTCTATCAACAATATGCAAATCAAATTCTTGCAGCAAGACAACCCATCTAATAAGTCTAGGTTTTGCATCTTTCTTTTCCATAAGATATTTAATAGCAGCATGATCAGTGTGAATAGTTACTTTAGAATAAACGATATAGGGTCTGAATTTATCACAAGCAAATACAACCGCTAAAAGTTCCTTTTCAGTAGTAGCATAGTTTCTTTGAGCATTGTCTAGAGTCTTACTAGCATAATGGATAACATTTAATTTCTTATCAACTCTTTTCCCTAGAATAGCACCTACAGCATAATCACTAGCATCACACATAATTTCAAAGGGTAAATTCCAATCAGGTGGCTGAACAACAGGTGCAGAGACTAATGCTTTCTTAAGTATTTCAAATGCTTCTACACAATCATCATCAGAGACAAATGGTACATCTTTTTGTAATAAATTAGTCAGAGGCCGAGAAATTTTTGACAAGTCCTTAATGAACCTCCTATAAAATCCAGCGTGACCAAGGAAACTTCTTATACCTTTGATGTCCTTGGGACATGGCATATTTTCAATAGCATCAACCTTGGCTTTATCAACTTCAATACCTCTTTCAGAAACTTTGTGCCCCAAGACAATACTTCATTAACCATAAAGTGACACTTTTCCCAATTCAAAACAAGATTAGTTTCTTCACATCTCTGCAAAACTCGATCAAGATTGCTCAAGCAATCATCAAAAGAGGATCCATAGATGGAAAAGTCGTCCATGAAAACCTCACAAATCTTTTCACAAAAGTCAGAGGATATAGCCATCATGCATCTTTGAAAGGTAACAGGTGTATTACATAAACCAAAAGGCATACGTCTATAAGAAAAAGTACCAAAAGGGCATGTAAAAGTAGTCTTTGATTGATCTTTAGTCGACACAGGTATTTGGGAGAAACCAGAATAACCATCTAGAAAGAAATAATGTGTATGTTTGCATAATCTTTCTAGCATTTGATCAATAAAAGGTAAGGGGTAATGATCTTTCTTAGTAGCTTTATTTAATTTGCGGAAATCAATTACCATCCTATAACCTGTAATAATTATTTGCGGGATCAATTCATCTTTATCATTAGGGACAACAGTAATACCTCCCTTCTTAGGGACACAATGGACAGGACTTACCTTCCATTGACTATCAGCAACGGGATAAATTATACCTGCCTCCAGAATCTTAAGTATTTCTTTTCTTACCACTTCTTTCATTTTAGGATTCAAACGTTGTTGAGGATCACGAACTGGTTTGGCATCCGCTTCCAAATTTATTTTATGTTGACATAGAGTGGGACTAATGCCCTTAAGATCATCAAGAGTATATCCAATAGCGGCATAGTGCTTCTTCAGAGTTTTCAATAATCTTTCTTCTTCATGCTCTGAAAGGTTAGCACTAATAATAACAGGATATATTTTCTTTTCATCAAGGTAAGCATATTTAAGATTATCAGGAAACGGTTTAAGCTCAAACACGGGATCACCCTTGGGTGGAGGGGTATCCCCTAAGATTTCAACAGGCAAATTGTGTTGCAGAATAGGTTCCTGTTTAAAGAATACTTCATCTATTTCCCTTCTTTCATTCATAAACATATCATTTTCATGGTCTAGCAAATAATGTTCTAAAGGATCACTAGGAGGCACGGCAATAGAAGCAAGACCAATAATTTCGTCCTTACTAGGCAATTCTTCCTCACGATATTGTTTACTAAATTTAGAGAAATTAAACTCATGAACCATATCATCCAAGCCAATAGTAACAACATTCTTTTTGCAATCTATCTTAGCATTAACAGTATTCAAGAAGGGTCTACCAAATATAATGGGACAAAAGCTATCTTGTGGGGAACCAAGAACAAGAAAATCAGCAGGATATTTAGTTTTCCCACACAAGACTTCAACATCTCTAACAATTCCCATTGCAGATATAGTATCTCTATTTGCAAGTTTAATTGTAACATCAATATCTTCTAACTCAGCAGGTGCAATTTCATGCATAATTTCTTTGTATAAGTCAATAGGTATAATACTAGCACTAGCACCCATATCACATAAGCCATGATAACAATGATCTCCTATTTTAACAGAAATAACAGGCACGCCTACCACAGGTCTATGTTTATCTTTAGCACAAGGTTTAGCAATTCTAGCAGTTTCACCACGAATTGAATAACATGCCCATCAATATTATCGACAAGAGATCTTTAACAATAGCAATATTAGGTTCTACTTTAACTTGCTCAGAGGTGTATAAGTTCTAATATTGCTTTTACTTAACAACAGTTGAAGCTTTAGCATGATCCTTCATTCTAACAGGGAAAGGTGGTTTCTCAACATAAGAAGTGGGAACAATAGGATCATTATAAGTGACAGTCTTTTCTTCAACTTTAATAGGTGCAGCTAACTTTACTTCTATGGGAGGATGATACTTAAACCACTTCTCCTTGGGGAGATCAACATAAGTAGCAAAAGATTCACAGAAAGAAGCTACTATCTCAGAGTCAAGTCCATATTTAGTGCTAAACTTACGGAAAATATAGGTACCATAAAAGATTTAACACAATCAAACTTAGGTGTCATACCTGACTCCTTACCTTCGTCGAGGTCCTAATCTTCAGTGTTGCATTTAATTCTATCCAATAAATTCCATTTAAATTCAATAGTCTTCATCATAAAAGAGCCAGCACAAGAAGTATCGAGGATGGTGCGATTGTTATCAGAAAGCCGAGCATAAAAATTCTGAAGAATTGTCACTCTTGAGAGCTCATGATTGGGGCATGAATATAACATTGACTTAAGCCTCCCCCAAGGTTGAGCGATGCTTTCTCCTTCGCAAGGCCAAAAATTATATATATAATTGCGATCATGATGAACAAGATGCATAGGATAATACTTTTGATGAAATTCCAATTTCAATCTTTTATAGTTCCATGATCTCGTATCACCTACACCATGTCAATGTGTCTCCCTTCAAAGATAAAGGGAAAAACTTCTTATTAACAACATCATCGGGTATACCTGCAAGCTTAAATAGTCCACAAACTTCATCCACATAGAGTAGATGTTCATCAGGATGCTTTGTTCCATCTCCTGTAAAAGTATTAGCTAGCAGTTTTTCCATCATACCCGAAGGAACTTCAAAAGGAGTTTCATTTTCAATAGGTTCAGTAGGTTGAGGAGCAACTCTTTGCTCTACTGGACAGGGTGAAGATACCCCGAACAAGCCCCTCGGAGAATTACTTTCCATAGTAACAAGTGACTGAAAATTTCAGCACACTATATAAATTTTTCCTTACCAAATTTAACCTACCAAAGGCGCTACACTCCCCGGCAACGGCGCCAGAAAAGAGTCTTGATGACCCACAAGTATAGGGGATCTATCATAGTCCTTTCGATAAGTAAGAGTGTCGAACCCAACGAGGAGCAGAAGGAAATGATAAGCGGTTTTCAGCAATGTATTCTCTGCAAGTACTGAAATAAGTGGTAACAAATAGTTTTGTGATAAGATAATTGTAACAAGCAACAAGTAACAAGAGTAAATAAAGTGCAGCAAGGTGGCCCAATCCTTTTTATAGCAAAGGACAAGCCGGAACAAACTCTTATAATAGGAAAAGCGCTCCCGAGGACACATGGGAATATCATCAAGCTAGTTTTCATCACGCTCATATGATTCACGTTCGGTACTTTGATAATTTGGTATGTGGGTGGACCGGTGCTTGGGTGCTGTTCTTACTTGAACAAGCATCCCACTTATGATTAACCTATATTGCAAACATCCGCAACTACAACAAAAGTATTAAGGTAAACCTAACCATAGCATGAAACATATGGATCCAAATCAGCCCTTACGAAGCAACTCATAAACTAGGGTTTAAGCTTCATCACTCTAGCAACCCATCATCTACTTATTACTTCCCAATGCCTTCCTCTAGGCCCAAATAATGGTGAAGTGTTATGTAGTCGACGTTCACATAACACCACTAGAGGCTAGACAACATACATCTCATCAAAATATCGAATCGAATACCAAATTCACATGACTACTAATAGCAAGACTTCTCCCTTGTCCTCAGGAACAAACGTAACTACTCACAAAGCATATTCATGTTCATAATCAGAGGGGTAATAATATGCATAAAGGATCTGAACATATGATCTTCCACCAAATAAACCAACTAGCATCAACTACAAGGAGTAATCAACACTACTAGCAACCTACTAGCACCAATCCCGGACTTGGAGACAAGAATTGGATACAAGAGAGGAACTAGCGTTTGGAGATGAGATGGTGCTGGTGAAGATGTTGATGGAGATTGCCCTCTCGACGAGAGGAGCGATGGTGATGACGATGGTGATGATTTCCCCCTCCCGGAGGGAAGTGTCCCCGGCAGAACAGCTCCGCCGGAGCCCTAGATTGGTTCCGCCAAGGTTCCGCCTCATGGCGGCGGAGTCTCGTCCCGAAAGGTTGCTTAATGTTTTTTTCTCATCGAAAGACTTCATATAGGAGAAGATGGACGTCAGAGAGCCACCAGGGGGGCCACGAGGTAGGGGGCACGCCCCAGGGGGGGCGCGCCCCCCACCCTCGTGAGCAGGGTGTGGGCCCCCTGGCCTTCATCTTTAGCGATGATTTTTCTTTATTTATTTTAATATATTCCGTGGAGTTTCAGGACTTTTGGAGTTGCACAGAATAGGTCTCCAATATTTGCTCCTTTTCCAGCCCAGAATTCCAGCTGCCGGCATTCTCCCTCTTCATGTAAACCTTGTAAAATAAGAGAGAATAGCCATAAGTATTGTGACATAATGTGAAGTAACAGCCCATAATGCCATAAATATCTATATAAAAGCATTATGCAAACTGGACGTATCACGAGGGTCTTGAATGCCTTGTCGATGAAGATGGGTTGCGCCAGCCCGCTAGCTTAGCCACGCCGTGGGCCGCAGGCAGGCAAGTCTGGGGACCCCCGTTCCCAGAATGCCGACAGTAGCCACCGGGCGCAAGGCGCGCTTGGGCTTGGCTTCGGGGCAAAGCCAAAGGTCAAGCGCGGAGCGCCGCGGATCCCAAAATTCTGCGGCCTCGGTTGACGTGTGGTGGTTGATTGGACGTTGCCGTCTCCGCTTCCCCACGCTGCCTCGGCAACTGCCCGACTTGACAAGTCCCTGTGACATGCAAGGAAAACCATCATTACCTATGATCTTGGGGGGCGCTGGTTGGCCTTCTCCTGCTATAAATGAGGAAGGGGCGGAGACCCCGTCCCCCACTTCTTCCCATTCCGCTTGCTTCTTCCTCCTCTGCTCCACCACCGACTCCAATGGCGCCATCGAAGAGGTTCTCAGCCGTGGAGAAAGGAAAGGCCCCTCGCGAGGGGCCCGGCTCCCCGGCGGCCAAGTGAGGACGTGGCCGTCCCCGCAAGCACACCACGACTCCCGCGTGGCCCCCCGCTCCCGAGGTGGCGCCGCTGCGCGTGGTGGGGGTCACTCCAGTCGCGGCAGCCCCGTCGATGAGGTGAGACGTGCCGTGGTTGCGCGGCCTCCCCGGCCATGCTTCCACTCGGCAGAGGTGCTGGCGGAGTTCGTTTTCTGGTCGGAGGATCCGGCCGGCAACTGGCTTTAGCTTCTGCGCTTCTTCATCGACGAGTTGCCGGCCTCTGGTCCAGGCGGGCTCTGGCTGTAGGCGGACGGCTGCTGCAGCAGGCCTCCTGGGTCGTGGTTGAAGTCTCCGCCACGGGCAACATAACTCTGGCCCATGGTTGGTAGACGTTCGCCCATGCGCGCGGCCTGGGCAGACGGTGCACCCTCCATTTCAAGTATGACGGTGATGCGACCCTCTACATGAGGGTGTTTGGGGAAGATGGTCGCCGCGCCGAGTGCTGCCCCGAGACGAACGATGGTGAGGAGGTGCTCTGTCTCGGCGATGGCTGCAACAAGGGCGAGCTCGCCGGCCACGCCTCATCCAGCTACGGTGACTCTTCTCTTGACGAAAGTTCCAGCAGCGGCGGCTACGACCAGCCGCCGCGCTTGCTTTGAAGGTGGTAGCAGGTCATGTCGTCGCCGCGCCTCCGTGAAGCGCGAGGAGGGATCCGGCTAAGCTCGGGACGTCACTGGAGGCCTGCCCCCGTGGTTCGCTGCAACACCGCTTTTGTATTGTTCCTCTTTTCTTTCCTGCATCAAAATGAAACCAGTATGGGCCCGGAGGGGCGTGTATCGAACTGTGATTCCTCAATCATTACGCTATGCTTGTCATTTCCGTGCTGTCTTGTTATTTTGGGCGGAGATAACTTAGCCTGGCGCATTTGGGGCAGCCTCTTCTTCACGAGGCACTTGTTTCCTCGTGCCCGTCTTGGCTTAGTGGTTGCTCAGGAACTACAAAAAATTTGTTAGGAAGCTCGTTAGGAGACTTATTGCTCACCCGAGCCTTGACCCAGCGCTTCATATTGCGGTACCCGAGGGGCACGGATTAGGAGAGATGTGCCAGCTTGTGGGCTCGAACGAGGGTGCCTCACGAGAAAGTAGACCGAAGGCAGAGAGAAGGACCAACATAGGAGGAATAAACCCTCACGAAGGCACCTTCCTAGCCCCCTCGCGAGGTATGAGAGAGAGAGAACATAAGCGGACTAGATTCAGAAAAGGCGGCAAAAGGCGGCAGAACCAAATCAGCAAGGAACACCAGAAGTAAACTTCGATTAAGAGAAGGCGAGCCAACTATGGAAAGCAAATGAAAATCCGCGTCCGGCACCTAGTCTAGTCTTCAAGTCTTCTCACCAGCGCGGAGCTAAGTGCTGCCACTAGGCGTGGGAGGGAGCCCCCGAGGCCCGAGGGCAGCACTCCTGAGACTCCGGGGCGTGTACAGCCCCACTCATTATTACGTGAGAGTGTCATGGGCGGCGATTCTTCACAGGCACCGGGCCTTCTTCACAGGCACTGGGCCTTTCTTCACACGCTCTGGGCCTTGCTTCATGGGTAGAACTTCCGGAGGTGCTGGATGTTCGAGGCGTTCTGGATGGGTACCCCGTCCCGTGTCTCCAGGCGCGTGGCGCCAGGCCTGGAGATATGGGTGACCCTGAACGGGCCTCCCCCATGGGTGAGAGCTTGTGCAACCCTTCCCTAGAGAGGACCCGCCTCGGGATGAGGTCGCCTGCCTCGAGCGTCCTGGAGCGAATGTTGCGACAGTGGTATCACCGTAGTGCCTATTGGTACCTTGCTGCCCTCAGTGCAGCTTCGCGGCGACGTTCCTCCCCCATTACGAGGTCCATCCCCTGTGTGGCGTCCTACTCCGTTTCATCAAACGCTAGGACCCGTGCGGAGCGATGCTTGACCTCATGAGGGAGGACCGCTTCGGCTCCGTAGACAAGGAAGAACGGGGTTTCGCCCGTCGGCTTAGTGGCGGTGGTGCGGATGCACCACAGCACGGACTGGAGCTCGTCGTGCCAGCCCCTGCCGCAGGCCTCGAGCTTCTTCTTGAAGGTCCTGGTCTTGAGTCCTCTCAGGACCTCCGCGTTGGCGCGTTCAGCCTGGGCATTTCTCCTGGGGTGCGCCACCGAAACTTAGCAGATCTGCATTCCAAGGTTAGCACAGTATGTTTTGAAGAGGTTACTAGTGAACTGCGAGCCGTTGTCGGTGATGATGCGGTTGGGGACCCCGAAACGGCTCAGGAGGCCCTTGATGAACTTAACCGCGGAACCATCTGGGATGGTGCGGACGGCTTCCACTTCCGCCCACTTGGTGAACTTGTCGACGGCGATGTAAAGGTGGCGGTAGCCCCCTGGCGCTCGAGGGAATGGGCCCAAGATATCCAGCCCCCAGACCGCGAACGGCCATGTGAGCGGTATAGTCTGGAGGCCCTGAGCTAGCCGATGGATCTGCTTGGTGTGAAACTGGCAAGCTTCGCAGGACTTCACCAGCTCAGCTGCGTCGTTGAGCGCTGTGGGCCAGTAGAATACACTGTAGAACACCTTGCCGACGAGAGTCCGTGACGACGAGTGGTGTCCGCAGTCCCCGTCGTGTATGTCAATCAGCAGCTCCTTCCCCTGGTCCCTGGAACTGCAACACAGCGAAACATCATTTGGTCGCTTCCTGTACAACTCACTGTCCTGGATGCAGTATGCCGTGGCTTGCCGGGCCACGTGCTCTGCGTCCTCTTCCTTCTCCGGTAACGCCCCTTGCATCAGATATTCCTTGAATTCCTTGGTCCAACATCCCTCTTGGGGCTCGAGCGCCAAGAGCAAGCGAGCTCCTGAGGTTGGGCCACAAGCTGGGGCTCCCATGGCAGGCGGTTGTGGGAGCTCCTCCTGAGGCCGTGCCGTTCTTGAAAGTGGTGGCGTCGCTGACGGCTTGAAGAGCCGCTTTCTACCTCTTGAGCAGTGCGTTGGATTTCCTTGAAGAGGAAAGGATGATGCAGCAAAGTAGCGTAAGTATTTCCCTCAGTTTTTGAGAACCAAGGTATCAATCCAGTAGGAGGCTACGCGCAAGTCCCTCGTACCTGCACAAAGCAAATAACTCCTCGCAACCAATGCGATAAGGGGTTGTCAATCCCTTCACGGTCACTTACGAGAGTGAGATCTGATAGATATGATAGGATAATATTTTTGGTATTTTTGTGATAAAGATGCAAAGTAAAATAAAAACAAAGTAAAAAAGCAAAGGAAATAAATGTGTTGGAAGATTAATATGATGAAGATAGACCCGGGGGAAATAGGTTTCACTAGTAGCTTCTCTCAAGAGCATAAGTATTTTACGGTGGGTGAACGAATTACTGTTGAGCAATTGACAGAATTGAGCATACTTATGAGAATATCTAGGTATGATCATGTATATAGGCATCACGTCCGAGACAAGTAGACCGACTCCTGCCTGCATCTACTACTATTACTCCACTCATCGATGCTATCCAGCATGCATCTAGAGTATTAAGTTCATGAAAACAGAGTAACGCCTTAAGCAAGATGACATGATGTAGAGGATAAATTCATGCAATATGATAAAACCCCATCTTGTTATCCTCGATGGCAACAATACAATACGTGCCTTGCTGCCCCTCATCCACTGGGAAAGGACACCGCAAGATTGAACCCAAAGCTAAGCACTTCTCCCATTGCAAGAAAGATCAATCTAGTAGGCCAAACCAAACTGATAATTCGAAGAGACTTGCAAAGCTAACCAATCATACATAAAAGAATATAGAGAAGATTAAAATATTGTTCATAGATAATCTTGATCATAAACTCACAATTCATTGGTCTCAACAAACACACCGCAAAAATAAGATTACATCGAATAGATCTCCACGAGAGAGGGGGAGAAGTGCCATCTAGCTACTAACTATGGACCCGAAGGTCTGAGGTAAACTACTCACACTTCATC
Organism: Aegilops longissima; assembly: GCA_021605205.1. Taxonomy (NCBI): domain Eukaryota; kingdom Viridiplantae; phylum Streptophyta; class Magnoliopsida; order Poales; family Poaceae; genus Aegilops; species Aegilops longissima. The sequence continues at coordinate 346,844,320 of CM038679.1, forward strand.
GGAGAGGCTATGGTGATGATGTAGAAGCCCTCTGTGATGGATGCCCCCTCCGGCAGAGCTCTGGAACAGGCCCCAAGATGGGATCTCGTGGGTACAGAAGGTTGCGTCGGTGGAATTAGGTTTTTGGCTCCGTATCTGATCGTTTGGGGGTACGTAGGTATATATAGGAGGAAGGAGTACGTCGGTGGAGCAACAGGGGGCCCACAAGGGTGGAGGGCGCCCCCCATACCTCGTGGCCTCCTCTTTTGTTTCTTGATGTAGGGTCCAAGTCTCCCGGATCATAATCTTCCTAGAAATCACGTTCCCGAAGGTTTCATTCCGTTTGGACTCCGTTTGATATTCCTTTTCTGTGAAACTCTGAAATAGGCAAAAAAAACAGCAATTCTGGGCTGTGCCTCCGGTTAATAGGTTAGTCCCAAAAATAATATAAAAGTGGATAATAAAGCCCAATAATGTCCAAAATAGTAGATAATATAGCATGGAGCAATCAAAAATTATAGATACGTTGGAGACGTATCAGGCAACCCCAAGCTTAATTCCCACTCGTCCTCGAGTAGGTAAATGATAAAAAAGATAATTTTTGATGCGGAGTGCTACTTGGCATAATTTCGATGTAATTCTTCTTAATTGTGGTATGAATATTCAGATCCGAAAGATTCAAGACAAAAGTTTCATATTGACATAAAAATAATAATAATACTTCAAGCATACTAACAAAGCAATCATGTCTTCTCAAAATAACATGGCCAAAGAAAGTTATCCCTACAAAATCATATAGTCTGGCTATGCTCTATCTTCACCACATAAAGTATTTAAATCATGCACAAACCCGATGACAAGCCAACAATTGTTTCATACTTTTGACAGTCTCAAACTTTTTCAATCTTCACGCAATACATGAGCGTGAGCCATGGATATAGCACTATATGTGGAATAGAATGGTGGTTGTGGAGAAGACAAAAAGGGAAGATAGTCTCACATCAACTAGGCGTATCAACGGGCTATGGAGATGCCCATCAATAGATATCAATGTGAGTTAGTAGGGATTGCCATGCAACGGATGCACTAGAGCTATAGGCATATGAAAGCTCAACAAAAGAAACTAAGTGGGTGTGCATCCAACACGCTTGCTCACGAAGACCTAGGGCATTTGAGGAAGCCCATCATTGGAATATACAAGCCAAGTTCTATAATGAAAAATTCCCACTAGTATATGAAAGTGACAAAATGAGAGACTCTCTATCATGAAGATCATGGTGCTACTTTGAAGCACAAGTGTGGTAAAAGGATAGTAAAATTGTCCCTTCTCTCTTTTTCTCTCATTTTTTATATTTGGGCCTTTTCTCTTTTTTATGGCCTCTTTTTTTTTGTCCGGAGTCTCATCCCGACTTGTGGGGGAATCATAGTCTCCATCATCCTTTTCCTCACTTGGGACAATGCTCTAAAAATGAAGATCATCACACTTTTATTTTCTTACAACTCAACAATTACAACTCGATACTTAGAACAAAATATGACTCTGTATGAATGCCTCCGACGGTGTACCGGGATAGGCAATGAATCAAGAGTGACATGTATGAAAGAATTATGAACGGTGGCTTTGCCACAAATACGATGTCAACTACATGATCATGCTAAGCAATATGACAATGATGGAGCGTGTCATAATAAACGGAACGGCGGAAAGTTGCATGGCAATATATCTCGGAATGGCTATGGAAATGCCATGATAGGTAGGTATGGTGGCTGTTTTGAGGAAGGTATATGGTGGGTGTATGATACCGCGAAAAGTGCGCGGTATTAGAGAGGCTAGCAATGGTGGAAGGAAGAAAAGTGCGTATAATCCATGGACTCAACATTAGTCATAAAGAACTCATATAATTATTGCAAAAATCTACAAGTTATCAAAGCAAAGTATTACGTGCATGCTCCTAGGGGGATATATTGGTAGGAAAAGACCATCGCTCGTCCCCGACCGCCACTCATAAGGAAGACAATCAATAAATAAATCAGGCTCTGACTTCATCACATAACGGTTCACCATACGTGCATGCTACGGGAATCACAAACTTTAACACAAGTATTTCTCAAATTCACAACTACTCAACTAGCATGACTCTAATATCACCATCTTCATATCTCAAAACAATTATCAAGCATCAAACTTTTCTTAGTATTCAACACACTCATAAGAAAGTTTTTACAAATCTTGAATACCAAGCATATTAGGATTATTTAAGCAAACTACCATGCCATTTAAGACTCTCAAAATAATCTAAGTGAAGCATGAGAGATCAATAGTATCTATAAAACAAATCCACCACCGTGCTCTAAAAGATATAAGTGAAGTACTAGAGCAAAACTATATAACTCAAAAGATATAAGTGAAGCACATAGAGTATTCTAACAAATTCCAAATCATGTATGCCTCTATCAAAAGGTGTGTACAGAAAGGATGATTGCGGTAAACTAAAAATCAAAGACTCAAATCATACAAGATGCTCCAAGCAAAACACATATCATGTGATGAATAAAAATATAGCCCCAAGTAAAGTTACCGATGGAAGTAGACGAAAGAGGGGATGCCTTCCGGGGCATCCCCAAGATTTGGCTTTTTGGTGTCCTTAGATTATATTGGGGGTGCCATGGGCATCCCCAAGCTTAGGATCTTGCCACTCCTTGTTCCATAATCCATCAAAATCTTTCACCCAAAACTTGAAAACTTCACAACACAAAACTCAACAGAAATCTCGTGAGCTCCGTTAGCGAAAGAAAACAAAAGACCACTTCAAGGTACTGTAATGAACTCATTCTTTATTTATATTGGTGTTAAACCTACTGTATTCTAACTTCTCTATGGTTTATAAACTATTTTACTAGCCATAGATTCATCAAAATAAGCAGACAACACACGAAAAAACAGAATCTGTCAAAAACAGAATAGTCTGTAGTAATCTGTAACTAACGCAAACTTCTGGAACTCCAAAACATCAGCCAAAATAAGAAGACCTAGAAAATTTGTTTATTGATCAGCAGCAATTGTAATCACTATTTTATCACGTTCTGGTGATTTTTAACAATTGTTTTCGTGAACAGAAAGTTTCTGGAAATTACAGCAAGATCAAATAACTATCATCCAAGAAGATCCTATAGGTTTAACTTCGCACAAACACTAATTAAAACATAAAAACACATCTAAACTGAGGCTAGATCAAAGATTTATTCCTAAACAGAATCAAAAAGCAAAAAACTAAAAATAAAATTGGGTTACCTCCCAACAAGCGCTATCGTTTAACGCCCCTAGCTAGGCATAAAAGCAAGGATAGATCTAGGTATTGCCATCTTTGGTAGGCAATCCATAAGTGGCTCTCATGATAGATTCATATGGTAATTTTATTTTCTTCCAAGGGAAGTGTTCCATGCCTTTCTTTAATGGAAATTGGACCTAATATTCCCTTCCTTCATATCAATAATTGCACCAACCATTCTAAGGAAAGGTCTACCAAGAATAATAGGACATGAAGGATTGCAATCTATATCAAGAACGATAAGATGTACGGGCACAAAATTCCTAGTTGCAACAATAAGAACATCATTAATTCTTCCCATAGGTTTCTTAATAGTGGAATCCGCAAGGTGCAAGATTAGAGAACAATCATCAAAATCACGGAAATCTAGCAAATCGCAATAGGTTTTGGGAATAGTGGAAACACTAGCACCCAAATCACACAAAGCATAGAACTCATGATCCTTAATCTTGATTTTAATAGTAGGCTCCCACTCATCATAAAGTTTTCTAGGGATAGAAACTTCCAACTCAAGCTTTTCTTCATAAGATTGCATCAAGGCATCAACGATATGTTTAGTAAACGCTTTATTTTGACTATAAGCATGAGGAGAATTTAGCACGGATTGCAACAAGGAAATACAATCAATCAAAGAGCAATAGTTAAATTCCTTGAAATCCAAAATAGTGGGTTTAGCAACATCTAGGGTTTTGATTTCCTCAATCCCACTTTCATCAATTTTAGCATCAAGATCTAAAAACTCTGAATTTTTGGAACGCCTTCTAGGTAAAGGTGGATCATATTCAGTCCCATAATTATCAAGATTCATATTGCAAAACAAAGATTTAATAGGGGACACATCAATAACTTTTAGATCTTCATCTTTATTTTCATAGGAACTAGAAGAACACGCTCTTATAAAGGCATCTTTCGTAGCACGCATCCTAGCGGTTCTTTCTTTGCACTCGTCAATGGAAATTCTCATGGCTTTGAGAGACTCATTGATATCATGCTTAGGAGGAATAGATCTAAGCTTTAAAGAATCAACATCAAGAGAAATTCTATCAACGTTCCTAGCCAATTCATCAACTTTAAGCAATTTCTCTTCAAGCAAAGCATTAAAATTCTTTTGCGAATTCATAAACTCTTTAACACTAGTCTCAAATTCAGAAGGTATCTTATTAAAATTTCCATAAGAATTGTTGTAGGAATTTCTATAATTATCAGAGGGATTACTAGGATAAGGCCTAGGATTAAAGTTTCCTCTATACGCGTTGTTACCAAAATTATTCCTACCAACGAAATTCACATCCATAGATTCATTATTATTCTCAATCAAAGTAAACAAGGGCATGTCATTAGGATCAGAAGAAACACTCTTACTAGCAAATAATTTCATAAGTTCATCTATCTTTCCACTCAAAACATTAATTTCTTCTATCGCATGCACCTTTTTATTAGTAGATCTTTCAGTGTGCCATTGAGAATAATTAACCATAATATTATCTAGGAGTTTAGTAGCTTATCCTAAAGTGATTTCCATAAAAGTGCCTCCCGCGGCCGAATTTAAAAGATTTCTAGAAGCAAAATTCAACCCGGCATAAAATTTTTGTATAATCATCCACAAATTTAAGCCATGAGTAGGGCAATTACGTATCATTAATTTCATCCTCTCCCAAGCTTGTGCAACATGTTATTGATCAAGTTGCTTAAAATTCATAATATCATTTCTAAGAGAGATGATCTTAGCGGGAGGAAAATACTTAGAGATAAAAGCATATTTGCACTTATTCCAAGAATCAATACTATTTTTAGGCAAAGATGAAAACCAAGCTTTAGCACGATCTCTAAGCGAAAAAGGAAATAGCTTCAATTTAACAATATCATTATCAACACCTATTTGAGGATCAGCTGAAATCTCGGGGACGAGATTTTTCCTAAGGGGGTAGGTGTTGTGACACTCCAAAAAAAATTATTTGGTTTCTAACAAACCCTTTATTTGATTTGAAGGAGGATATTTAAAACCTTTCCAAAAGCCCCTCCTTCTCAAAAAAAATTCTCCTATGACAAGTATTTTATTTTTGTGTCTTCCTCAACCTTGGTGTTTGGTTTTTAAAACTTCCCTCCTTATGTTAACTCATCACAATAAATTTTCGGGAAATTAATTGTTGTTAAAAAGAAACCCTATGGGTTTTGGGGCTATTCTTTTTTTTTGCAACCACCCATTGTTTTACCATACCTCATATCAAAATTTCTCCCAAAACCCCTCCCTCCACTTTGGATCAAGCCAAATATTCTATTCCAACAAGTTCAACCCATTTCTTATTTTTATTCCATTTATTTTATCCCCAAAACTATCTCTGTCTTTTGTTTTGGACCTAGGTGATTTACAAAGGAAGTATCTGATTTCCTTTGAGTTTTGATCTCAAACCAACTCCTCTGGCTAGTCCCTAGCACCCCCAACCTAGATCCATCAAGATCCACTCTTCCACAATTCAAAATTTTCAAGTTTAACTCACTGCAAGTTTGGACCAGATTCATCATTTTTGGCGAAATTCATATTTTTCCTTTTCCAAAAATTCTGACAAAAATCAGGCAGCCCCCAGGTGCACTGAGAGGCCACCCCACCAAAGATCAGCTCTAGGAAATTTCTCCACATGCCAAAATCATTTCGTCGAGCACCTGGCCTGCACTGTTGTTGTACATGTTCAGAGTTCAGTGTTTCAGTTCGACCGTCAGTGTCGTTTTCTTCAGAGACACGGCGTTGATCTCACCAGTGCCCACTCTGGCGCCATGCACACTGCTCCTTCTTCTTATCCAGAGCGCCGCATGGTCCTCTGGACGGGCACCATCATTGGTGGTGACGTGTCCCGCCGACGCCGGCAGCTTCTGCGGTGGCAGAGCCACCCGTGGCGGCCAGCAGGGATCAGCTCCAGCTTTCGGCACCGTCCAGCACCGCCCAAGCCACCCGAGGACTCCGCGTGGCCGTCTGCTTGCCTGCGCACGCTGCGGCACTGTCGCCGTGGCCTGAGCAGCGCGGAGCGTGCTCCCTGCCGCCGACGAGCTCCGTCGCGCCGCCTGCTCGAACTTGGAGTATCAACCAAGGCAGGCCAAGTTTAGCACCTAAACCGAACCAGTAGGCCCCCACGGTGATGCCTAGCCCCCTAAACCACCTGACTAACCACTGCACCGCCGTAATCGCCGCCGGAGCTATTCCGTTCACGGCCACCGCCTCGAATCAGCTATAAAAGGAGCCCCCGAGCTCGTTCTCGACCCCGCACCACAACTCCACCTCACCAGAGCCCCGCCAAGCCACCAGGAGGACCCCGAGGAGGTCTCCGTCCCCGACTCGGGCCACCCCGATCCGCCTCGGGCTCCGGCTTGATTCACTCAGGTGAGGCCACCCCCGCCTCCCATACCGCGTCAGCAGCCCTCTGGTGCACCCAGTATTCTAACCCGAGCCTCAATTCAACCTTCGTAGCCCTCCCCGACGAGATCCATCAACGCCCGAACCACCGCCCGCCGGAGTTGAGGCCGCCGTCGACGTGGTGCTCGCCGTCGACCAACTCCACCACCCACAGGTGCCGAAGGACCCAAGGAACCCGTAGGTACCACCCACTCCTCCTAACTCGCCATGGATCGCCGCCGGCGACCACCGCAGCCTTCGGGCGCCGGTGACTCTGTTCGAAAATTCAAACTGACGGTGGGACCCTCGTCGCTTTTTTTCCCCTTTCCGAACTGTTTTCTGGCGCCGGGCAGGATACGTTTTCCTTTGGAGTTGGCGGGTTTTTAATCGAATCGTTTTCTGTTTTTATAAGCTAGCCCCTGGAAACTTTCTGTTTCATTACAGACAAGTCCCTGGACTAAAACTCTAATAACTTTTAAACAGAAAATGATTTTTGACTGATTCTTTTTCTGTCCTCTTTATTTTTCTGTCTAGTTTTTTATCATATTTATTTGAAAAATATTTGGAATACTTTTTGTGCACCCACGGTATTCACGTTAGTACACGTTTTCTTTGTACCGTAGATACCGGAAGAGGTGACGGAACCGCGAACTTCACCGAGCTAGACTCCGACTACTCCGAACCAGGCAAGCATGTTTGAACCTTTGATATGATGAGTGTTTTGCGTGTTTGCTTAAGTAGTTATTTCATGACATGATTACATGAACACCCGTGAATGTTATGTTGCATGCAAAGCCATTGCGAGTGAGCTTCGAAACTCGATGTGTGATTAGATGTGAGTTTACTTGATCATGTGGTGACATGATGGGTGATAAGATGGTATTGTTGTAGCATGCCAGTCTTATGCCAAACTATTTAACTCCAGTGTCAACGTGAATCAAGTCACATTACCATCCGTTCCTTTTCTTGTACTACCACATGTTTTCTTTATGGAATATGGTTTAGTAAGTTGCAAACCTCTTTCCTGGTACACACCAAACAGAGGGGCCGGGATGAGGGTTCCATGGCCCTGGATTAAAGCCCGTCATCCGGTCAGGGAGCATGGGTGTTTCCGGTTGGGACCGAGATGGGGCACCCCTTAGAGCGCGCGAGATAAATTTGATCCCATGCTATTCGAGGTTGTGACCTCCCCGTCTTAGAGTTTTTCTTGAACGTTGCCTAGGGTGATTCCTGGCAGCGGAATGTGGAATTGGGTGTGTACTGGTTAGATGTGTTTCTTCTAAAATACCGTAAACGGAACTAGTCCCTTGCGACTACTGAAATCCGTTGGCTGTGGTTTAATAGTACAAACTCTGCAGAGTCAAACTCATTCAAGTAACCGTATCTATGGTCAATATCTGTGTTCAACTTGTCCTGTCAGTCTTAGTGTCAGTCTCCTCGACAAATCTCCAGTGAACAGACATGAGTGGTAAACTCGGTTATATGATTAATCCTGTGGATGGACTAACCCGTTTATTATTATTTGCTAAGTATCTTTCCTTGGAATAGCCTATACTGCTTGAATACGACAATGAAATATAAGCCCTTTATGTGATGTCGCTCAGACGTCCGACTGTGGCATTATGCTGTTTACTTTCGATATAAGCCCTTTATGTGATGTCGCTCAGACGTCCGACTATGGCATTTATGCTGTTTACTTTCGATATAAGCCCTTTATGTGATGTCGCTCAGACGTCCGACTATGGCATTTATGTTGTTTACTTTCGATATAAGCCCTTTATGTGATGTCGCTCAGACGTCCGACTGTGGCACTCTTGTTATTTACTTTCGATATAAGCCCTTTATGTGATGTCGCTTTGACGTCCGACTGTGGCACGCACTATCATTTATTTTTCCAATATAAGCCCTTTACATGGTGTCGCTTAGACGCCCGACTGCGGCATGTTAATTTAATTGTTCACCATTCGAGGCGTCACTTCAGACACTCGATCGGTTTCCAGTTCTTTTTTTGGGATTTCGGGAGGATTACCACCTGACTTCCTTTTATTTAACATGTCGTGCAAGTTTATCATTTGAGTGTGCATTGCCAATTGCTCATGATGCATCATGCTTACATTTGTTATATCTTATGTCCGAACTGTCTTGCGAGTACTTTCAAAGTACTCACCTGGCTTGTTGATTTGGCCAGATGTTGACGAAGGCGATCTTATGGATGAAGAGTTCGATAGCGAGTCCGACGCCTAGAGGAGTCCCAGTCAGTCCCGTGCGATCCTGGAATTTATCACTTGTACCATATCCGCTTCCGCTACCCGAATAAACCATCGAGCCTCACTTCGACGCTCGATGAGCTACAAGAGTAGGAGTCAATGTCACCCACTTCACTGTGACATATCCACCGCCACTTTTATATGCGAGTCAGTAGTATGCCACCACACCCTTGTGTCATATCCGCCTTGATGTACATTATTGGTGTGCTTGTAATAAATTGTTGAGCAACCTCATCTCAACCCTGTAATATATTTAGTACTTCTGGATTTCTGTATCAAGAATTTTTCTACCAGTAAGGAGGACTCTCCTATACTGGAAATAAAAGGATCGGTTTATCAATAAGTATTTTATTGAAAAACTGGTCGTGACACTTTAACACAAGTATTTCTCAAATTCACAACTACTCAACTAGCATGACTCTAATATCACCATCTTCATATCTCAAAACAATTATCAAGCATCAAACTTTTCTTAGTATTCAACACACTCATAAGAAAGTTTTTACAAATCTTGAATACCAAGAATATTAGGATTATTTAAGCAAACTACCATGCCATTTAAGACACTCAAAATAATCTAAGTGAAGCATGAGAGATCAATATTTTCTATAAAACAAATCCACCACCGTGCTCTAAAAGATATAAGTGAAGTACTAGAGCAAAACTATATAGCTCAAAAGATATAAGTGAAGCACATAGAGTATTCTAACAAATTCCAAATCATGTATGGCTCTCTCAAAAGGTGTGTACAGAAAGGATGATTGTGGTAAACTAAAAAGAAAAAACTCAAATCATACAAGATGCTCCAAGCAAAACACATATCATGTGATGAATAAAAATAGAGCTCCAAGTAAAGTTGCCGATGGAAGTAGACGAAAGAGGGGATGCCTTCCGGTGCATCCCCAAGCTTGCCTTTTTGGTGTCCTTAGATTATATTGGGGGTGCCATGGGCATCCCCAAGCCTAGGCTCTTGCCACTCCTTGTTCCATAATCCATCAAAATCTTTCACCCAAAACTTCACAACACAAAACTCAACAGAAATCTCGTGAGCTCCGTTAGCGAAAGAAAACAAAAGACCACTTCAAGGTACTGTATTCTAACTTCTCTATGGTTTATAAACTATTTTACTAGCCATAGAATCATCAAAATAAGCAAACAACACACGAAAAACAGAATCACAAAAACAGTAATACCTGTAGTAATCTGTAACTAACGCAAACTTATGGAACTCCAAAAAATCAGCCAAAATAGGAAGACCTAGACAATTTTTTATTGATCAGCAGCAATTGGAATCACTATTTTAGCACGTTCTGGTGATTTTTAACAATTGTTTTCGTGAACAGAAAGTTTCTGGAAATTACAGCAAGATCAAATAACTATCACCCAAGAAGATCCTATAGGTTTAACTTGGCACAAACACTAATTAAAACATAAAAACACATCTAACCAGAGGCTAGATCAAAGATTTATTCCTAAACAGAAGCAAAAAGCAAAAAACTAAAAATAAAATTGGGTTACCTCCCAACAAGCGCTATCGTTTAACGCCCCTAGCTAGGCATAAAAGCAAGGATAGATATAGGTATTGCCATCTTTGGTAGGCAATCCGTAAGTGGCTATCATGATAGATTCATATGGTAATTTTATTTTCTTCCTAGGGAAGTGGTCCATGCCTTTCATTAATGGAAATTGGAATCTAATATTCCCTTCCTTCATATCAATAATTGCACCAACCGTTCTAAGGAAAGGTCTACCACGAGAGAGGGGGAGAACGTTGTATTGAGATCCAAAAAGAGAGAAGAAGCCATCTAGCTACTAACTATGGACCCAAAGGTCTGAGGTAAACTACTCACACTTCATCGGAGAGGCTATGGTGATGATGTAGAAGCCCTCCATGATGAATGCCCCCTCGTGAGCTCCTAATAGGCCCCAAGATGGGATCTCGTGGGTATGTAAGGTTGCGGCGGTGGAATTAGGTTTTGGCTCCGATTCCATCGCTTGGGAGTGCGTAAGTATATATAGGAGGAAGGAGTACGTCGGTGGAGCAACAGGGGGCCCACGAGGGTGCAGGGCGCGCCCTGGGGGGGTGGGCACGCCCCCCTATCTCGTGGCCTCCTCTTTTGTTTCTTGACGTAGGGTCCAAGTCTCCCGGGTCATAATCTTCCTAAAAATCACGTTCCCAAAGGTTTCATTCCGTTTCGACTCCGTTTGATATTCCTTTTCTGTGAAACTCTAAAATTGGCAAAAAACAGCAATTCTTGGCTTGGCCTCCGGTTAATAGGTTAGTCCCAAAAATAATATAAAAGTGGATAATAAAGCCCAATAATGTCAAAAACAGTAGATAATGTAGCATGCAGCAATCAAAAATTATAGATACGTTGGAGACGTATCACCGCTCCTCGAAGATGCCAGGCTCTTGGGGCTGCCGCTTAGATGCCCTCATTGCGATGTCGTCGGCTTCCTTGTTGGTGCCACTGGGCACATGCTGCACCTCCAGGCCTAGGAACTGCTTTTCCATCTTACGTACTTCTACGAGGTACGCCTCCATGTGCTCGTCCTTTGGCTCATATAGTTTGTTGGAGAAGTTGACTAGGAGCTGTGAGTTGCCCCTAACGGTGAGGCGCTTTACCCCTAGAGCTGCCGCGGCCTTCAGGCCAGCTATGAGGCCTTCGTATTCTGCGATGTTGTTCGAGACCTTCTCGCCCTGCTGAAAACAGAGCTGCACAGCATAGTAGAGTTTGTCCTGCATGGGCGAGATGAGTACTGCTCCAGCCCCCGCGCCCTGGTGCGCGAAGGCACCATCAAAATACATGACCCATCCATCGGGCGCCTCACTCCCTGGCGAGGTGGACCGGTCCTCGCCCACTTCAAGTGTCGGGGCATCCGTCCATTCTGCCACAAAATCAGTGAGCGCGGCTCCCTTGATGACCCTGGTAGTGCTGAACTCCAACTGGAACGCCTGCAGCTCGATGTTCCACTCAGCGACCCTCCCAGCGGAGTTGGGGCTCCTAAGCACCCTCTCCAATGGGTAGGCCGAGACGACCTTGATAAGGTGGCCCTGGAAGTAGTGCTGCAACTTGCGCGAGGCCACCAGGAGTGCGAGCAGGAGCTTCTGAGGCATGGGATATCATGCCCTTGCATCCCTCAACACCGTGCTGACGAAATACACTGGGTGCTCGACGAGGACCGGCGTGTTGGTGAGGCTCGCGTCTTGTGAAAGCTGGGGTGCCTCCTGAGGTGGCGGGACCCCTGGCGCCTGATCGCTTGCGGGAATCTCTATGGCGTCGTCCTGCCGACCTTGGTCTTCTGTTGCTGCCGCTATGGCTCTTACTGCGCCTTCCTGATCTTGTGTCATCTTGGCTGGCGGCGTAGCTTGGCGCGGCGCGCTCTTGGCCTGGTGCTCCTCCTGAACCGCCACTAGCGCAGCGCTGGCGGAGTATGGGGTGGCAGCAAGATAAAGTACTAGAGGCTCGAGAGGTCGTGCGCCACCATCACCGGAGGCTGGTCAAGTATCTCTTGAGGTCTTGGAAGGCTCGGTCGGCCTCCGGAGTCACGAGCCCTTCTTTCTTCATCAGCTTGAAGAAGGGTAAGGCGCGCTCTCCCAGCTTGGAGATGAAGCGCCCCAACGCAGTCACCCGACTAGCCAGCTTCTGCATTTCCTTGAGGGTCTACGGTGGGCTCATGTCCTCAATGGCCTTGATCTTCTCTGGGTTCGCCTCGATACCTCTGTGTGACACGAGGAATCCCAGCAGCTTGCCGGAAGGGACACCGAACACACACTTTTCTGGGTTAAGCTGCAAGTTCACCTGGCGCAAGCTCTCGAAGGTCTCCTCTAGGTCTTGGATCAAGGTTCTCGCCTCCCGATACTTCACCACAATGTCATCGACGTAGGCCTCTGTGTTTCTCCCAAGCTGCCGCTGAGGGAGTCCTGGATTAGGGGGTATCCGGACAGCCAGACTATATCCTTTGGCCGGACTATTGGACTATGAAGATACAAGATTGAAGACTTCGTCCCGTGTTCGGATGGGACTCTCCTTGGCGTGGAAGGCAAGCTTGGAAATACGGATATGTAGATCTCCTACCTTGTAACCGAGTCTGTGTAACCCTAGCCCCCTCCGGTGTCTATATAAACCAGAGGGTTTAGTCCGTAGGACAACAACAATCATACCATAGGCTAGCTTCTAGGGTTTAGCCTCTACGATCTCGTGGTAGATCAACTCTTGTAATACTCATATCATCAAGATCAATCAAGCAGGAAGTAGGGTATTACCTCCATCGAGAGGGCCCGAACCTGGGTAAACATCGTGTCCCCCGCCTCCTGTTACCATTCGCCTTAGACGCACAGTTCGGGACCCCCTACCCGAGATCCACCGGTTTTGACACCGACATTGGTGCTTTCATTGAGAGTTCCACTGTGCCATCACTATAAGGCTGGATGGCTCCTTCGATCATCGGTAACGATGTGGTCCAGGGTGAGGTCTTCCTCCCCGGACAGATCTTTGTATTCGGCGGCCGCGATCAAGGGCCAACTCGCAGCCATCCGGAGCAGATCGAGAGCTACGCCCCGCCACCAGGTCAGGTTCGAAACTTGAACTACACCGCCGACATCCGCGGAGACTTGATCTTCGACGGATTCGAGCCTTGCCAGTCGCCCAGACGCTTCACGACGAGCATGATATAGCTCTGCCGTCGGACGGTTTTCGGGAGATCACACCGGCAACTACTCCGGCCTTCAATCCGGAGCAAATTGCGCCATCCAAGGACGGGTGGATAGACCCCGCCTCGGAGGCCGCACTCTCAGTGGTGATAGAGCCGAATACTGACCTTACCCCTCACGAGAGCCGTGATGCCGAACCACTGGATTCATCTCTGGCCTCGGACTCCGAGCCGCCTGCGCCCATGCCTATCGAATCCGATTGGGCGCCGATCATGGAGTTCACATCCGCGGATATCTTTCAGCACTCGCCCTTCGGAGATGTGCTAAACTTGTTAAGGTATCTCTCCTTGTCAGGAGAACCTTGGCCGAACTATGTCAGGCTAGAATGGGATGCAGATGACGAAGAAATTCACTCCCCACCCACCACCCACTTAGTAGCCACTGTCGACGATTTAACCGACATGCTCGACTTCGACTCCGAAGACATCGATGGTATGGACGACGATCCAGGAGACAAACAGGAACCACTGCCCACAGGGCACTAGACGCCATCTCATCATATGATATATACATGGTGGATACACCCAAAGAAGGCAACGGCGATAAGACAGCGGAGGATGGCCCCTCCAAGAAGCAACCCAGGCACTGACGTCAGCGGCGCCGCTCTAAGTCTCGCCACAGCAAAAATGGTGATACCGGCACAAGAGATAATAGCACTCCGGACAGTGCTGAAGATGACGAAAATCCCCTCCAGCAAGATTTAGAGTCGGAGGATGAACAAGCCACCCCTCCTGAGCATGATATACGCAACCCACATCCCCAAGAGGGAATGAAAGCGTGCACTAAGGGACGTCTATGCGATGGATCCCGTCGCCCCAAAGTTCAACCCATGGTCCTCTTGTCCGATCACCTTCGATCGCAGGGACCACCCCACTAGTATCCATCATGGAGGATCTGCCGCATTGGTCTTAGACCCCATCATTGACGGATTTCACCTCACTCGAGTCCTTATGGACGGCGGTAGCAGCTTGAACCTGCTCTATCAGGATACAGTGCGCAAAATGGGTATAGACCCCTCGAGGATCAAACCCACAAAACGACCTTTAAAGGCGTCATCCAGTGTAGAGGCCCATTGCACGGCTCAATCACACCGAAGTGGTCTTCGGATCTCCGGATAACTTCCGAAGCGAGGAGTTAATCTTCGATATCGTCCCATTCCACAGTGGCTATCACGCACTACTCGGGCGAACCGCATTTGCAAGATTCAATGCGGTACCGCACTACGCATACCTCAAGCTCAAGATGCCATGACCTAGGGGGTCATAACAGTCAATGTAAACACAAAGCGCTCGCTCCGCACGGAGGAGCACACTGCGGCCCTCGCAGCAGAAGCACAAAGCATCTTCTTAAGGCAATCCACCAATTCAGCGATAAAGCCCCCGGACACTGTCAAGCGAGTCCGGAGTAACCTGCAATAGGATCGCCTGGCACATTCAGAGCTCGCCTAGCAATTCGGCCCCCGCCCTAGTCCGAGTCAAACAGCAAAATCCGTGCCGCACATACATAATTACGCACTGAAAATACCATGGGCATAGGCGGGGGCACGACCATGGCACGTCCCATAGTGCGGCTCAACCGCCCTAGGGGCTGAATACCTTTATTATTTCCCCTCTTTCAGGACCTTACTCTTTGGAAGCCCTATCCGGCAGTACGATTGCCGGACACATCATACAACAACCAAGGGGGCAGAAAGCTACGTCGTACATCCCCAGGTGGTCTCTGATAACGAGCGAAATACCTGCTTTAAATACCAGTCCGCAGCTTGCCCTTGGATAGGACATGTTAAATAATCCTATTTTTTGCTTATTGCACTACTTGTATCAGTACGTTTCAATGTATTCTTTGAATAACGATGCATAGCACTAGTCTATTATTGCATTATCTATGCTTTTTATATGTTTATTTATGACAATCAGCACCCGTACATTCTGGTACGGCCAGTACGCCAGGGGCTTTCGCATACCCCATAATACGATGTGAGAAGTCCGAACACTTTTGGCAGTGCGGCACCCCGAACTTATAGCATTATATGCATCAGCTCTGAATCATGTCTTGGGTCAATAGTTGGGTTTGCCCGGCTCCCATGTTTTGGTACCTTACGTTCCGCTATATCGGCTAAGATAGCACTGGGAGAACTACTGCGATTGTGTCCCGGTTCTTCCGGACGAGCACCTCAGTAGAGAAAGCCAAAACTGACTGTCATGATGAGGCGAGAGCTGGTCGCTGTTCGAGAGGTCTCAAGTCCCTAAAGACTTTTTCCGCTTCGGGCGAGGAGTCGGCCTTGTCAGACTTAGGCGTATATAGCGCCCCAAATTCGGCCTTCCGAATACTAGGAGCTTCGCCAAAATTTAAAATTGTAGACTTCTATGGCTAAGTGAGAGTGATAAAGCATTATAGTCTGATTGCCTGGTTCGTTGCGTTGAGCACCTCCCTCGAAGGACCCAAAAATGGGAAAAAGAGTGCTCAGATTTATCCCGAACACCCCAGTACTAGTTGCATGGGGGCAGAAGCCGACGACTGGCCAACTCTCAGATTTGATAAACGGCCGCACAGAAGGTAATATTTTAAATTCAAAAAGTGTTGCATAGTGCAAATGAACTAGTTTTCATATTACAGGATCACATGAGCAAGTTCATTCAAAAATTACATCTTTGGTACACTCCTCCGCCACAAGACGGCACCCTTCAGACACCCTCATAATACATTTCGGGTGGCGATGCTCCTTGCCTGCGGCGCCCCTCCTTCACCAGCTTCTCGGCCCATCTTCGCCAGCAGCACCTTCAAGACGGGCAAAGCCTCACGTGCACCTTCGATGCAGACGGACCGCTTGATGACTTCCAACCGCGGGCAGGCATTCACAAGCCGCCTCACCAGACCGAAGTAGATGTTGGGCAGGGGATCGCCAGGCCACATCCGGACCATAAGGCCCTTCATGGCCTGTTCAGCCGCCTTGTGGAGCTCGACCAGTTGCTTCAGCTGGTCGCTCAAGGGCATCGGGTGTTCGGTCCCAGTATACTGAGACCAGAACAACTTTTCCGTCGAGCTCCCCTCCTCGGCTCGGTAGAACTCCGCGGTGTCAGACACACTGCGGGGCAGATCTGCGAATGCTCCTGGAGAGCTCTGAACTCGGGTAAGTAAAAAAGAAATTTTCTTTCACGTGCTTGCTTTGCATAATGAATGCCTTACTTGCCGCTATCTTCTTAACCTCCTCAACTTCCTGGAGGGCCTTTTGGGCTTCGGCCTTGGCATGTTTCGCGCTGTCGAGCGCCTTTGCAAGCTCAGACTCTCGCGTCTTAGAGTCAAGCTCCAGGGCCTCGTGCTTCTTGACAAGAGCCTGGAGCTCTTGCTGTACCTCGCCTACTCGGGCCACTTTTTCTTCTCGCTCAGTGCGCTCCTGGGCCGCTTTGTTTTCCGCCTCGGACAGCGCCTTCTTCAGGGTCGCCACTTAGGTCGCGGCCCCTGGAACATTCATGATGATCCTATTATTCTGCAACCAAATCTTTTTTCATATGGACTAGGTATTGCTTACCTTTGTTCTCTTCGAGCTGCCTCTTGATAAGGCCGAGCTCTTCCTTGGACCGCTCAAGGTCCTGCTCCATCAGGCGACCTCCGATGCGACGCGGCAATAGCCAGCAAAGGAAGCCTGCATATGCAAATAGACATATTTTGATTAGACTCCCGAGTCATTATTTGGTCCTCTATTCGGCCTTTCTTCGTGAACGCCAAACAGAGCATCAGGGGCTACTGTCTATGCGGCAAAATTATCCTATAATTACTTACCTGAAAGCCTGTTAGGAGGCTTGCGCACGCTTCAGTTAGTCCACTTTTGGCGGACTGAACCTTCTCGATCACCGCACTCATGATAGTGCGGTGCTCTTCATCGATGGAAGCACCTTGAAGCGCTTCCAACAAGTTGTCCGGTGCCTCTGGATGGACAGAGGTCACCGGCACGGGCGGCTTGCCCCTCTTAATAGGGGGTCGCCTGCCGGAGTTCGGAACCACCGGAGGTTCCGGCGTAGTGTTCGGCTGGGGTCCGAACCTGGAGCCCGTGTGTCGGGGAAGCTGATCTGACCCACGAACACCTATGGGACCGGCGGATGAGCCCCTTCGTTCGGGCGGGGCGGAGGTCGCACGAAGAGCGATCGAGGCGAAGCACACGAAAGCAGTTTACCCAGCCGAGCTCTCCGAGAGATAACACTCCTACTGCTGCATGTTTGAGTGTATTGAGTTCTTGCTAGGGAGCGTTGAGTGCTACAAAGACACTCCAGCTGCTAACGAGATCTAGCGAAAGTGCTTTACGGCCGAACCTTTCAACCCCCTCTACGCTATGCATGGGCCTCCTTTATATGCTCAAGGGGTCTCCGATAGGTGGCAACGTAGACAAGTAGAAATGGAAAAAGAGTGCGGTTGGTACAGCTACTTGTACAGTGTATCATACCTAACCCTGACGGCAGGAGACAAAGGCATTAAATGCCCATCTACGTCGCCTAAACAAGGCAAACAGGGACCGTCGGGGCGCCACCGCTAGCCACGATGGCAATCTTGTCGCCACACTTACCACCGCTCCGCTGGCCGACAGTTTCTTGCCACGCCGCTACCGAAAGGTCCCATGGCGACACGCTGGTGGATGTGCTGGAGCGGAGGAAAAGAGTAGTCTGTCACGGCAAGCGCCTTTGCCGCGTTATTGCCTTTGTCGCGTCCGGAAGCTTGTCGCCATCATTTTCCCGCAAGCTCCTCTTGCGGGGCCTTGTCTCCTAGGTGCCTTGGTTGGCCTTCCCGCAAGCTCCTCTTGCCGGGCCTTGTCTCCTTGGCTTAAATACTTTGTTCTTGAATGGCTCCAAAGGAACCACGGAGGACCTTGGCGGTCGCCAGCAAGCCTTGCCGTGGGGTGCTGCAACTCGCCAGTGCACAAGTTCGGGATACTAGGGTACCCTACTCTAGTACACCGACAGAGCCCAGGCCTAGGCTACACACGGTGCCGAAGCTGTTGGGCCAGGCCCAAAACAGGCACGGGCACGCGCGCCCGGTTACGCCATAACTCACTCCGGACCCACCACGCCTCCACGAATCGGCAGACGCGTCGAATGCGGCGTCGTGGGAGAGATCGTGGGGGTTTTTTATTCGAAAAGCGGAACGCCCCCCTCTTTATAAGCAGGGGAAACAGGGGCAGTTCGCCCACCTTGCCAGTTGCTGTCCAATCTCGAAAAACCACCGCTCCCCCTTCTTCCCAAGGCGAAGAGAGCAGCGTTCGCTTCATCGCCACCAAAGATCACCAACACCGCCGACCTCCCCACCACCTCCGCCATGACCAAAGTCGACAAGGGAAGGCCGTGAAGTCGGCCGAGGCACAGCTGCTCATGGCGCCGCGAAAGGAGCGGGCCATCTTCCCCCTCGGCTCACGCTGAAGGATCCGAGGGAGTACTACTACCTCTTCGGTCGACAGAGACGCGAGCGCATCCGTGCGAAGGTGCTCCAAGCTCGAACTGCTCCAAATGGGTATCCTTCTTCGCTTTTCTTCTCGCGGGCTCGCCGCCTTCTCTGAATTTTTCTGCGATAGCATGAACACCTACGGTTCCGCCTCCTTGATTTCACCCCCAATGCTGTCTCGACCATGGCAGTTTTCGCACATCTCTCGCGAAAACTTTGTCGGAGTCCATCCCAACGTAGCTCTTTTCCCGCCACTTCTTTATGCCTCGAAGTTGAGAGAGGAGAGCCTCTTGCCGGAGGAATCGCTGGATCTCGAGGATCGGCAAGAAGGAAGCCTATCTGGAAGGAGAGCTCCGCAGCAAGTGGGAGGAATGGAGGGCGACGGTGTTGGATTGTTGAGGAGAACCCGCAGCCCTTACCGCCAAAGACCAAACCCCAATAGTGCGCTGCAACGATTGGAGCAACGTGGCCCCGTAAGATGCTAGGCTGAAGATTGTCGCCACCGAATCTCTTCGCCTTAGACTTGCCGGGCTCACCATAGGCACCGCTAAGCAGACGGACTTCGCCGCCAGACGCTTCTTTGCAGAGAGGAGGAGACCTGCTGGGAGTTTCGTAACGCGCAGATATCATGAGGCTGCGCCTGGCCTTAATTTCAACTTCACTCGTTTGGAACTTGACGCGATGCTCTTGGAGTTGTTCAAGCTCGATCCTGATCATCTCGAGATGTTCAGGTTGCCGAGGGTCGCCGTCCTTGCAGCAACAATTCTCGCTTGACCGCATCCGCGTAATGATGCCGCCAGCGACTCGCATGGAATTGTCCCCACTTGGCAAGAGCCTGCAGATGACGTCGTGTGGCAGTTCTTTGACAGCTTGGAAGAAGTGCCGATCCACCCCGACGAACAGAAGAGCTTCACCCGCGACACCACCGATGACGAGATGCAGCGCATCGCCACCAGGCTGGAAGAGGCAGCAGCAGCTGCTGCCGCGGGCGAGTTCGGATTCACCGTGGAGGAAGCAGAGGCAGCAGAGGCGGCAAGCCTTGTCGAGCGAAGGGAGTTCGCCGGCGAGGAAGAGCTCGTTGGGCCTGAAGCTGAGTCGAGCGAACCCGCCGAGGGCGCCTCCTCCCCACCTTAAAACAGCTTGCCGCGAGCGGAGCCCCCAGCTCCACCAAGAAGGTGTCTCCGCAAGGCCGGAGACGTAGCGGGGCGGCAGACGGGTCAACAGCCATTGCGCCGCGACGCGCTTCCACCGCGAAAGCACTGCGCCGCTGGAGCACCTCACGCCGCTAAAGAATCGGAGCGGGCCCTCCTGTGCCACCGCTGCTGCTTCCCGCCAAGCGCCAAGGGAACCCACTCTCGCCTCGCCGCACCGGAGGCGAGCCAGAATTTGATCTCTCCGTGCTCAGCCCGACGAGGAAGAAGAAGAGTAAGGTTCTTCCGCATTTGTAGTTCTTCAATTTGTTGCTTTGTCTTGTATCTGATTTGCTTCACTCAACCCATTCCTTTTCGTGACGATGGCCCAGAGCGCCGAAGAGAGCCAAGGTCCCGTGATTGTCATCGAGGACGATCCTATCATGGGCAGCAGGAGGCGCTACCGAGACCACCTTGCCGGACGCGCAACTCTTCCTCAGCAGCCCTCAAAGACAACCCCCGAGTAAGTATATGGTTTACTTCCTGCTGTTAGGCGGCATGGGTGCTCTTTCTTTGCTGATATCCGATCGCTGATTTGTGTAGGAGCAGAGCAGCCCCACCAGAGTGCCCAAGCCGCCTCCGACATGCCATCTGCCGATTACACCGCCAGGAGGATCCCAAGGGAGCATTCTCCGCAAGGAGACTTCTCCGCAAGGGTCAGCTCTCCCAAGGGACAGCACCAAGGATCCCCGGTGGTTGAGACCACGATCGCAGATCCTTGCACGTAACCTCTTCGCTTGAAAACTTCCCTTGGGTTCTTCTTCTTCGATTTTCTTTTGAATATTTGCTTGACTTTTCTTCATTTTCGGTCGCCGATCCATCTCGCCATCGAGCCGATGGAGACCGAGGTCGCCGGCGAGGAGGACGGCGCTGCAATACCGACGACGCTGCCACCATCAAGAAGAAGCTGGCGCCGACGAGCCCGCCGGCGAAGAGGCCGCCAAGGCTGCCGCCGCAGGCGGGCGAGGGTCCGCGCGATCGACCGACGGCCCCGAGGCTGCAGGAGCGCCAGCGCCACGCCGACCGCCGATCCCTCCGCCATCGCTGCAGAGATCAGTTCAAGAGCCCCAGCCCGCGCCTATTTGAAGGCCGGCGATGGCGCTTTCATCAAGCTCCTCAAGGCCGAGCCCTGTGGCTCCGGTCAAGGAGAGACTTTTGACGAAGAGCTGCTCGCCTCCGCTGGCCGACGCTGGTCGACGCGCAAGCAGCAGCAGCAGCGGCGAAGTCTCGAGGAGGAGCAGCTGCTGCGGAAGCTGTTGTCGCTTACCGCCCCGACAAGCCAAGCTGAATCCCGAGAGGCGCTTGTCGCGAAGGCGGGAGCAGACATTGAGAGGCGCTGGAGGAGCTCCGGCCTCAACCAGGAAGCTCTCCGGTCACCGCAAAGGAGCGGGAGCAAATCACAGAGGAGCGCAAAGCCTTCCTCCTCTAGAAGGCTGAAGTCAAGAGCAACAGAGGCTTGCCGCCGAGAAGCTATCTCAGAAGGCGAAGTTGGCGCAGCGGAAGGTCAATCTTGACAGCCACGAGGAGGATCTTGCCAGCGCGAAAGCAGACATTTGGCGGGCTCTCAAGGAAGCAAAGGATGCTGCCGCAGCTGCCGAGGCCGCCAAGAAGGAGTTGGAAACGAAGGTGACGTAGCTGAGGCCAATCTGAAGGAGAGCGGCGAGAAGCTTGCCGCACTCAAGCATGAGCGCGAGAAGGACGCCTACACTCTTGGAGAGCTGCAGGTCGCCTCGCCGAGAGGAGCAAGGAGCTCAGCGCCGCCAAGGACTCCAACGCAGATCTTGAGTTGAAGCTGACCACCTTGACTCAGACGCTGGACGGCGCCAGGAGCAGGAGGTGGCCTTGAAGGAGAAGATCAAGGCCGACGAGGCGCTCACGCGAGGCCGCCGCCGCCCAGAACACCTTCAGAGATAATGTGGAGCATCGACCGAGGGTCTCGTGGATGTTGCTGCAGCCATCGACAGGAATCATGCGAGCTGGGATGGTGGATCTTGGATATTCCTCCGACGAGCACCTCCAACCCAGCGCCAAGCTCAGCTTGTTCTTCAAAGGCGTGGACGGCACTCCAGCGACTCGGAAGAGATCCCAAAGCAGCTGGTCGAGGAATCGCGCCAGATCTGCGCGGAGCTCTTCGTAAGGTGCCGATGAAGGTGGCCTTCCGCAATCCAGGCCTCAACCTCACCAACGCCCTCAAGTCCTTGCCGGGATGCTGATGTGGAGGCGCTCAAGACCCTTGTCGCACCCATTGTGGACAGGGTGAGCGGATCAAGAGGGTTGATGGCGACCGCATAGATTAGGCCGCCTGCTTTCTTTTCCTTGTCGCTGTTGATTATGTCATGAGAACAATCTATTAGAGCTGCACAAGCTATCTTGTAATATAACTCTATTTCGGTAGTAATTGCTATGTTATTTCCTTTACTTGATTCCTTCCTTTGTATGTTTTTGCCCTCACGCTTAGGGAACTTGTCGGCGCAGCACCTTTGCATAGCGCTGAAAAGGGACGTCAAGAGTTCGTCAAGCGGTGCCACGCCGACAAGAAACCTTGTCGCAACTAGTCGCAACTCACTTAAGTTGTTGAGCGGACTAAACAAAGTAAGGGCGCAACTAGCTACGAGTTGGTTCCTCCGCGCACAGTGTTTTCCATACAAAGCGCCGGTCATTCGAGGAGAATAACTTAAAATTTTAAAACTGATTGCTCAAACTTTGGCAACTTAGCTTTTCTGTCGCTTGCTTCCCAGTAAGGCTTAAACTTCCTTGAGCGACGCTGGTCCACACCATTATCTTCTCCTTTCCCCGCAAACTTGTGTGCGAGGGAACCTTCCTTTCTTTGAGAAAGAGAAAGAAGAGAAAATAAAGATATGGAGCCCTCGGGCTCGTTATTGCTACTGGGTAGGTGCTGCACAAAGTGTCAGATAACGTATGCAATAAAATGTAGAAAGCATGAAATTGACAAGATGTGCTGAGCACACGAACTTTACTTATGCACGGGATCTGCGCCCGGCTTTGTACAAAGGATTACATGCAACATCGGCAAGACTTGTACAAAAGGTGGTTGCCCGAACAGGTTCCGGCAACCGCGCCTTACGGGTAAAACTTACGAAGATGCTCAATGTTCCAGGAGTTGCTCACCGGAATGCCATCTTCGGTCTCAAGGCGGACAGCGCCGGGCCTAGTGACTGCTTCACCCGGTAAGGGCCTTCCCACTTCAAGGCCAACTTGTTGGAATTCTTGGCGGACTGAACGCGCCAAGAACAAGGTCACCTTCCTCGAGACTTCGCACTAACTTTGCGGTTATGGTAGCGACGCAAAGCTTGCTGGTATCGAGCAGCTCGTCTGGCCTGAAGACGGTCCTCCTCAAGGAGCAAAGGCGTCATCTTGTCGCAGCTGCTCTTGCTCTAGCTCATCATAAGCGAGCACTCGAGGTGACCCGTATACGAGTTCCGTGGGGAGAACTGCCTCGCTCCATAGACTAGAGCGAAGGTGTCTCGCCGATGGCTCGATTTGGCGTCGTCCCGATCGACCAAAGAACCACCGCAGCTCCTCAATCCAGCTTTCTTCCGCACTTGTGCAGCCCAGTCGAAAGTTCTGGTCTTGAGCCCGCAAGACTTCAGCATTTGCCCTCTCCGCTGACCGCTACTTTCTGATGAGCAATGGTTGGCGGCACCTTGACGCCAAGATCTTGGGCGATCGCATGAAGGTGCGGCTCAGAATTGCGTGCGTTGTCGGTGATGATCCTGTTAGGGATTCAAACGGCAAACAATCGACCAAGAACTTGATCTGCCGACCGTGGTTATCACCTTCCTCACCGCTTCCACTTCTGGCCACTTTGTGAACTTGTCGATGGCAACGTACAAGTACTCAAAGCCCCGACAGCTCGGGAAAGAGGTCGAGGATGTCGAGCCCCAGGACTGAAAATGGCCGTGATAAAGGGATCGCCCGAGAGCTTGAGCTGGCTGGTGTATCTGCTTTGAATGGAACTGGCACGCTTCACACTTGGTTACTTGTGCAGTTGCATCCTGGAGGGCTGTCGGCCAAAAGAAACCTTGCCGGAACGCCTTGCCGGCAAGTGCTCTGGCGCAAATGTGGTGACCACATATGCCTCCATGTATCTCTCGCCAACAGCTTCGTCCGCCTTCCCTGAACACACTTCAATTTCACACCGTTGAGTCTTCTTCTTCATGACAAAGTGTGTTGTCGACAAACTGGTACATACTTGACTGCCGGGCTACTCTTTCCGCTTCTTCTTGCTCTTCGGAAGTTCTCCGTCTCAAGGAAATGGACAATCTGTTGTGCCCATGCCGGAGCTTATGCTCGACAACAAGGACAAAGGCACATCTGCAGCTGCGGGAACATCCGCTTCTATGGCAAGAACCTGCGGCTCACCGGAGCTTACGTTCCCCGCAAGCTTGCCGGAGCAAAACTTGTCGGGAGCGTGCCTGCTTCAACGAAACAAACCCTAGGGCTTGTCTGAGCAGCATCGCTCCTCAAAGACTCTTTGGTGTTGACCTTGGGGACCTTCTTGGCGGCGGCCTCGGGAGCTCACGGAAAATAGTCACCGAAATCAACTTCCTCTTCTTGTTCTGTCCATTGATGGCGCTTCAAATCGGTTGAGTCAGCTTGAGCACAAAAATTCCTGGTTACATAGGTAACTTAAGCGCGGCGCACTTCGACAGCCATCAAGAATATCGTTCGAGCTCTTGGAACATATTCCATCATGGGGCGTCAAAGTGCTCTTCTAGCTTTCTCACTTCATCAACATAGGCTTCCATCAACGGACTCGATAATCCTTGTTCATTTGGCGGGGCGACAAGGCTGTGAGTCACCCACGACAATGAGCTTCTTGATCCCAAGGTCTCATCGATCTCGAGACCGGCAAGCAAACCTTCATACCTCGCAGTATTGTTTGTTGCTTGCTCCTTGGGAAAGTGCATCTGGACTATGTACTTGAGGTGCTCTCCGGTGGGTGCGACAAGCAGCCGCCCTACCGGCGCCTTGCGGCGATCAGCTCTCCGGCAAGACGCACTGATGATCCCCGTGGTTGAGACCACGATTGCAGATCCTTGCCGCGAGTAACCTCTTAAGCTTGAAAACTTCCCTTGGGTTCTTCTTCTTCGATTTTCTTTTGAATATTTGCTTGACTTTTCTTCATTTTCTGGTCGTGAATCCATCGCCTTGAGCGATGGGGCCGAGGCAGCGGCGAGGCGTCTAGCGCTTGCGCAGCAACGCTGCCACCATCGAAGAAAGCTGGCGCTGGCAGCCCGCCCGGCGAAGAGGCCGCCAGGCCTGCCCTTGAAGGCTGGCGAAAGTGCAGCGATCGCAGCAGCCACGAGGCTGCGGGGCGCCCAGGCGCTTCGCCGACCGATCCCTCATACTTGCTCTTTGTACGAGGCTCCGAGAGCCCCAGCCAGCGCCTATTTGAAGGCCCGCGATGGCGTCTTCATCAAGCTCCTGGGCGTCGAGCTCCAGGCTCGGTCGAAGACTTTTGTGAAGAGCTGCTCGCCTCCGCCAGGCTGGCGGCTGGTCGCCAAGCAGCAGCGGGCCAGAGTCGAGGAGAGCAACTGCTGGGAAGCTGTCGCTCTAGCGCCCGACAAGCCAAGCTGGAATCCGGCGCTTATCG
Organism: Aegilops longissima; assembly: GCA_021605205.1. NCBI lineage: Eukaryota > Viridiplantae > Streptophyta > Magnoliopsida > Poales > Poaceae > Aegilops > Aegilops longissima. The sequence goes on from CM038679.1 coordinate 346,870,228, forward strand.
CGGCGGAGGCAGACATTGAGAGGCGGCGGAGGAGCTCGGGGCCTCAACCGGGAAGCTCTCGGTCAGCACAAGGAAGGCGGGAGCAAATCACGAAGGGCGCAAACCTTCCTCCTCTAGAAGGTGTTGAAAACCAGAACTGCTGAGAAGCTATCTCTGCTTGAGGAAGGCGGTTAGGCGCTTGAGAGGTCAATCTTGACAGCCACGAGGAGGATCTTGCAGTAGCAGACATTTTGAGGGCTCTCAAGGAAGCAAGAGGATCTTGCTTGCAGCTGAGGCCGCCAGAAGGAGTTGAAGCAGTGGCGCAGCTGGAGGCCAATCTGAAGGAGGCGAAGCTTGCACTCAAGCATGGCCGCGAGGGCGCCTACACTCTTGGAGAGCTGCAGGTCGTCTCGCCGGAGAACAAGAGCTCGGCGCCGCCAAGGACTCAACGCAGATCTTGAGTTGAAGGCCACCACCTTGACTCAGGCCATTTGGGCCAGGCGCCGAGGCGGGAGGTGGCCTTGAAGGAAGATCAAGGCCGGCAGTATTCTTGGCGAGTCTGCTGCCGCCCAGAACACCTTGAGAGATAATGTGGAGCCTTTGGACCGAGGGTCTCGTGGATGTTCTGCAGCCATCGACGGGGGAACTGGCGGAGCTGGGGATGGTGGATCTTGGATATTCCTCAACGAGCACCTCCAACCCAGCGCCAAGCTCAGCTTTTCTTCAAAGGCGTGGTGGCGGCACTCCAGCGACTCGGGAAGAGATCCCAAAGCAGCTGGCGAGAATCGCGCGAATCTGCGGAAGCTCGAAGGTGCGCAGAAGGTGGCCTTCCGCAATCCAGGCCTCAACCTCACCGCGTCCTCAAGTCCTTGCGGATGCTGATGTGGGCGCTCAAGACATATCGCACCATTGTGGACAGGGTGAGCCGGGATCGAAGGGTTGATGGCGACCCGCTAGATTAGGCCGCCGTTTTCTCTTTCCTTGTCGTTGTTGATTATGTCATGAGAACAATCTATTAGAGCTGCGACAAGCTATCTTGTAATATAACTCTATTTGGGTTAATTGTATGTTATTTCCTTTACTTGATTCCTTCCTTTGTATGTTTTTGCCCTCGCTTTTAGGGAACTTGTCGTATGAGCACCTTTGCATAGCGCCGAGTCACGGGACGTCGACGCTTCTGGCGGTGCCGCTACCGACAAGAAAACTTGTCGCAACTAATCATAACTCACTTAAGTTGTTGGCGGACTCGAAAACAGTAAGGCGCAACTAGCTCAGTTGGTTCCTCCGCGCTGAGTTTTCCATACAAAGCGCGGTCATTCGAGGAGAATAACTTAAAATTTTAAAACTGATTGCTCAAACTTTGGCAACTTAGCTTTTGTCGTTTGCTTCGGTAAGCGAAACTTCCTTGGCGACTTGGTCCACCATTATCTTCTCCTTCCCCCGGCAAACTTGTGTGAAGAACCTTCCTTTCTTTGAGAAGAAGAAGAAAATAAAGATATGAGCCTGTGGCTATTACAGGGGTAGGTGCTTACACAAAGTGTCCGGATAACGTATGCAATAAAATGTAAAAGCATGAAATTGACAAGATGTCTGAGCACACGAACTTTACTTATGCAGGATCTGCGCCCGGCTTTGTACAAAGGATTACATGCAACATCAATAGACTTGTACAAAGGTGGTTGCTAGAACAGGTTCCTGCAACGCGCCTATACAGGGTAAAACTTGAAGATGCTCAATGTTCGAGTTGCTCACGGAATGCATCTTGGTCTCAAAGCGGACAGCGCCGGGCCTAGTGATTCGTTTCACCCGGTGAGGCCTTCCGCCGGCGTCAACTTGTTGGAATTCTTGGCGGACTGAGCAGCGAAGAACAAAGTCACCTTCCTCGAGACTTACGGCACTAACTGCGGCTATGGTAGCGGCGCAAAACGCTGTATCGAGCAGCTCGTCTGGCGGAAGGCGGTCCTCCTCAAGGCGGTCGTCATCTTGTGACTGCTCTTGCTCTAACTCATCATAGCGAGCACTCGAGGTGACCCGTATCTGAGTTCCGTGGGGAGAACGCCTCTGCTCCATAGACTAGGCGAAAGGTGTACGGCGATGGCTCGATTTGGCGTCGTCTGATCGACCAAAAAGAGAACCAGGCAGCTCCTCAATCAGTTTCTTCCGCACTTGTGCAGCACAAAAGTTACGGTCTGAGCCAGCGCGACGCCGCATTGCCCTCTCGCTTGACGTTATACCGGATGAAACAGCGAAGCGGCGACCAACAGCGCCAAGATCTTGGGCGTCTTGCATGAAGGTGCGGCTCGTAAATTAGCGTGCGTTGTCGGTGATGATCCTGTTAGGGATTCCGAAGCGACAAACAATCGACACTGAAGAACTTGGCTGGCATTGTTATCACCTTCCTCCGCTTCCACTTGGCCACTTTGTGAACTTGTCGATGGCAGCGTGCAAGTACTCAAAGCCCCGACAACTTCGGGAAAGAGGTCGAGGATGTCGAGCCCCGGACTGAAAATGGCCAGGATAAAGGGATCGTTAAGAGCTTGAGCTGGCTGGTGTATCTGCTTTGAATGGATTGGCACGCTTCACTTGGTTACTTGTAAGTTTGCATGGAGGGCTCGGCCAAAAAGAAACCTTGCGGAGCATGTGCCGGCAAGTGCTCTAGCATAAATGTGGTGACCATATGCCTCCATGTATCTCTGCCAACAGCTTACATCCGTCTTCCGGTGAACACACTTCAATTTCACACCGTTGAGTCTTCTTACATACGGTGTTGTCGACAAACTGGTACATACTTGACTGCCGGGCTACTCTTTCGCTTCTTCTTGCTCTTGAAGTTCTCACATGCGAAGGAAATGGACAATCTGTTGTGCCCATCTTTGGAGCTTCGGCTCGACAACAAGGACAAAGGCACATCGCAGCTCTTGAGACATCCGCTTCTGGCAGAACCTGCGGCTCGGTGGAGCTGGCGTTCCCCGGCAAGCTTGCGGGCAAAACTTAATAGGGGCGTGCTTCAGCGAAACAAACCCTAGGGCTTGTCGGGCAGACTGCTCCTCGGCAGCTTATCTTAGTGTTGACCTTGGGGACCTTCTTGGCGGCGGACCTCGGGGGCTACATGGGAAAATAGTCACAGAATCAACTTCCTCTTCTTGTTCTGTATCCGATTGATGGCGCTTCTGATCGGTTGAGTCGAGCTTGAGCACAAAATTCCTGGTTACATAGGTAACTTAAGCGCGGCGCACTTGACGAGCCATCAACAATATCGTTACGAGCTCTTGGAACATATTCCATCGTAGGCCGTCAAAGTGCTCTTTAGCTTTCTCACTTCATCAACATGAAGCTTCCATCAACGGACTGATAATCCTTGTTCATTTGGGGGCGACAAGGCTGGAGTCACCCACGACAATGAGAGTTTTTCTTGAGCGTTGCCTAGGGTGATTCCGGCAGCGTGAATGTGGAATTGGGTGTGTCTTGGTTAGATGTGTTTCTTCTAAAATACCGTAAGCGGAACTAGTCCCTTGCGACTCTGAAATCCGTTGGCTGTGGTTTAATAGTACAAACTCTGCAGAGTCAAACTCATTCAAGTAACCGTATCTATGGTCAATATCTGTGTTCAACTTGTCCTGTCAGTCTCAGTGTCAGTCTCCTCGACAAATCTCCGGTGAACAGACATGAGTGGTAAACTCGGTTATATGATTAATCCTGTGGATGGACTAACCCGTTTATTATTATGTGCTGAGTATCTTTCCTTGGAATAGCCTATACTGCTTGAATACGACAATGAAATATAAGCCCTTTATGTGATGTCGCTCAGACGTCCGACTGTGGCATTTATGCTGTTTACTTTCGATATAAGCCCTTTATGTGATGTCGCTCAGACGTCCGACTATGGCATTTATGCTGTTTACTTTCGATATAAGCCCTTTATGTGATGTCGCTCAGACGTCCGACTGTGGCATTTATGTTGTTTACTTTCGATATAAGCCCTTTATGTGATGTCGCTCGGGCGTCCATCCTTAGCACTCTTGTTATTTACTTTCGATATAAGCCCTTTATGTGATGTCGCTTTGACGTCCATTGTGTACCGCACTATCATTTATTTTCCAATATAAGCCCTTTACATGGTGTCGCTTAGGCCTTGAATTGCTGACATGTTAATTTAATTGTTCACCATTAACGTCACTTGACACTCGATCGGTTTCGATTCTTTTTGGGATTTGGAGGATTACCACGACTTCCTTTTATTTAACATGTCGTGCAAGTTTATCATTTGAGTGTGCATTGCCAATTGCTCATGATGCATCATGCTTACATTTGTTATATCTTATGTCGAATTGTCTTGCGAGTACTTTCAAAGTACTCACAGGCTTATTGATTTGGCGAGATGTTGTGAAAGCGATCTTATGGATGAAGAGTTCGATGGCGAGTCCGGCGCCTAGAGAGTCGATCGATCCCGTGCGATCCTGGAATTTATCACTTGTACCATATCCGCTTCCTCTGCCGAATAAACCATCGAGCCTCACTTGACCTTCGATGAGCTACAAGTAAGTCAATGTCACCCACTTCAACGTGACATATCCACATACTTTTATATCTTGGTCGATGGTATGCCACCACACCCTTGTGTCATATCCGCCTTGATGTACATTATTGGTGTGCTTGTAATAAATTGTTGAGCAAACCTCATCTCAACCTATGTAATATATTTAGTACTTCGGATTTCTGTATCAAGAATTTTTCTACCGATGAGGAGGACTCTCCTATCTTTGGAAATAAAAGAGATCGGTTTATCAATAAGTATTTTATTGAAAAACTGGTGACACTAACACAAGTATTTCTCAAATTCACAACTACTCAACTAGCATGACTCTAATATCACCATCTTCATATCTCAAAACAATTATCAAGCATCAAACTTTTCTTAGTATTCAACACACTCATAAGAAAGTTTTTACAAATCTTGAATACCAAGAATATTAGGATTATTTAAGCAAACTACCATGCCATTTAAGACACTCAAAATAATCTAAGTGAAGCATGAGATCAATATTTTCTATAAAACAAATCCACCACCGTGCTCTAAAAGATATAAGTGAAGTACTAGAGCAAAACTATATAGCTCAAAAGATATAAGTGAAGCACATAGAGTATTCTAACAAATTCCAAATCATGTATGGCTCTCTCAAAAGGTGTTATGCAGAAAGGATGATTGTGGTAAACTAAAAAGAAAAACTCAAATCATACAAGATGCTCCAAGCAAAACACATATCATGTGATGAATAAAAATAGAGCTCCAAGTAAAGTTGCCGATGGAAGTAGACGAAAGAGGGGATGCCTTCCGGTGCATCCCCAAGCTTGCCTTTTTGGTGTCCTTAGATTATATTGGGGTGCCATGGGCATCCCCAAGCCTAAACTCTTGCCACTCCTTGTTCCATAATCCATCAAAATCTTTCACCCAAAACTTCACAACACAAAACTCAACAGAAATCTCGTGAGCTCCGTTAGCGAAAAGAAAACAAAAGACCACTTCAAGGTACTGTATTCTAACTTCTCTATGGTTTATAAACTATTTTACTAGCCATAGAATCATCAAAATAAACAAACAACACACGAAAAACAGAATCATCAAAACAGAACAGTCAGCAGCAATCTGTAACTACGCACGCAAACTTATGGAACTCCAAAAAATCAGCCAAAATAGGAAGACCTAGACAATTTTTTTGATGATCGGCAGCAATTGGAATCACTATTTTATGCGTTACGGTGATTTTTAACAATTGTTTCGTGAACAGAAAGTTTACGGAAATTACAGCAAGATCAAATAACTATCACCCAAGAAGATCCTATAGGTTTAACTTGGCACAAACACTAATTAAAACATAAAAACACATCTAACCGGAGAGGCTAGATCAAGATTTATTCCTAAACGAAGCAAAAGCAAAAACTAAAAATAAAATTGGGTTACCTCCCAACAAAGCGCTATCGTTTAACGCCCCTAGCTAGGCATAAAAGCAAGGATAGATATAGGTATTGCCATCTTTGGTAGGCAATCCGTGAAAGTGGCCTATCATGATAGATTCATATGGTAATTTATTTATTTTCTTCCTAGGGAAGTGGTCCATGCCTTTCATTAATGGAAATTGGAATCTAATATTCCCTTCCTTCATATCAATAATTGCACCAACCGTTCTAAGGAAAGGTCTACCACGAGAGGGGAGAAGCGTTGTATTGAGATCAAAAGAGAGAAGAAGCCATCTAGCTACTAACTATGGACCCAAAGGTGCGAGGTAAACTACTCACACTTCATCGGAGAGGCTATGGTGATGATGTAGAAGCCCTCCATGATGAATGCCCCCTCGTGAACTCTAGGAATAGGCCCCAAGATGGGATCTAGTAGAGTGCAGAAGGTTCTGGCGGTGGAATTAGGTTTTGGCTCCGTGTCGATCGTTTGAAGTGCGTAAGTATATATAGGAGGAAGAATGCGTCGATTGAGCAACGGGGGCCACGAGTGCGAGGCGGCCACAGGGGTGAACACGCCCCTATCTCGTGGCCTCCTCTTTTGTTTCTTGACGTAGGGTCCAAGTCTCCCGGGTCATAATCTTCCTAAAAATCACGTTCCCAAAGGTTTCATTCCGTTTCGACTCCGTTTGATATTCCTTTTCTGTGAAACTCTAAAATTGGCAAAAAACAGCAATTCTTGGCTTGGCCTCCGGTTAATAGGTTAGTCCCAAAAATAATATAAAAGTGGATAATAAAGCCCAATAATGTCAAAAACAGTAGATAATGTAGCATGCAGCAATCAAAAATTATAGATACGTTGGAGGCGTGTCACGCTCCTCGAAGATGCCAGGGCTCTTGGGGCTGCGGCTTAGATGCCCTCATTGCGATGAAGTCGGCTTCCTTGTTGGTGCCCTTTGGGCTGCACCTCGAGCCTGAAGGCTTTTCCATCTTACGTGCTTCTCAGATGCGCCTCCATGTCTTCGTCCTTTGGCTCATATAGTTTGTTGGAGAGTTGACTAGGGGCTGTAGTTGCCCCTAACGGTGAGCGCTTTACCCTAGAGCTGCCGTGACCGGGCCAGCTATGAGGCCTTCGTGATACTGCGATGTTGTTGAGAGACCTTCTCTTTGAAAACAGAGCTGCCTGACATAGTAGAGTTTGTCTGCATGGGCGAGATGAGTCTTGCTCCGGCCCCATACATGCTGGCGAAGCACCATCAAAATACATGACCCATCCGCCGAAGCCTCACTCCTGGCGAGGTGGACGGTCCTCGCCCACTTCAAGTGTCGGGCATCCGTCCATTCTGCCACAAAATCAGTGGCGGCTCCCTTGATGACCTGGTAGTCTTTGAACTCCAAGCGCTTTGCAGCTCGATGTTCCCTCAGGCGACCCGTGAGTTGGGGCTCCTAAGCACCCTCTCAATGGGTGGGCGAGACGACCTTGATAAGGTGTACTGGAAGTAGTCTTTGCAACTTGCGGCAGGGCCACCGGAGTCAAAACAGGAGCTTGAGGCATGGGATATCATGCCCCGCCCATCCCTCAACACCGTCTTGACGAAATACTGCTGGGTGCTCGGCGAGGACCGGCGTGTTAGTGAGGCTCGCGTCTTGTGGCTGGGGTGCCTCCTGAGGGTGCGGGACCCCGGCGCTGATCGGCAGCGGAATCTCTATGGCGTCGTCCTGCCGACCTTGGTCTTCTGTTGCTGCCGCTATGGCTCTTCTGCGCCTTCTGATCTTGTGTCATCTTGGTGGCGTGGCGTAGCTTGGCGCGGCGCGCTCTTGGCTGGTGCTCCTCTGAACCGCCACTAAGCGCCTGGCTGGCGGAGTATGGGGAGTGGCAGCAAGATAAAGTACTAGAGGCTCGAGAGGTAAATGCGCCACCATCACGGAGGCTGGTCAAGTATCTCTTGAGGTCTTGGAAGGCTCGGTCGGCCTCCGAGTCCACGAGCCCTTCTTTCTTCATCAGCTTGAAGAAGGGTAGGCGCGCTCTCCCAGCTTGGAGATGGCGCCCCAGCGCGATCACCCGACTAGCCAGCTTCGCATTTCCTTGAGGGTCTGGTGGGCTCATGTCCTCAATGGCCTTGATCTTCTCAGGTTGCGCCTCGATACCTACATGTGACGACGAGAATCCCGGCTTCTTGGGAAGGACACCGAACACACTTTTTAAGGTTAGGCTGCAAGTTCACTGGCGCAAGCTCTCGAAGGTCTCCTCTAGGTCTTGGATCAAGGTTCTCGCCTCCGATACTTCACCACAATGTCATCGGCGTAGGCCTCATGTTTCTCCCAAGCTGCGTGAGGAGTCTGGATTAGGGGTATCAGGACAGCAGGACTATATCCTTTGGCGGACTATTGGACTATGAAGATACAAGATTGAAGACTTCGTCCCGTGTTGGGATGGGACTCTCCTTGGCGTGGAAGGCAAGCTTGGAAATACGGATATGTAGATCTCCTACCTTGTAACCAGTGCAGTGTAACCCTAGCCCCCTCCGGTGTCTATATAAACCGGAGGGTTTAGTCCGTGGGACAACAACAATCATACCATAGGCTAGCTTCTAGGGTTTAGCCTCTACGATCTCGTGGTAGATCAACTCTTGTAATACTCATATCATCAAGATCAATCAAGCGAGGAAGTAAGGTATTACCTCCATCGAGAGGCCGAACACAGGTAAACATCGTGTCCCCGCCTCCTGTTACCATTAGCCTTAGGCGCCGATTCGGGACCCCTACCGAGATCCACGGTTTGACACCGACATTGGTGCTTTCATTGGGAGTTCCACATGTGCCATCACTATAAGGCTGGATGGCTCCTTCGATCATCGGTAACGATGTGGTCGAGTGAGTCTTCCTCCCGGACAGATCTTTATGATTGCGGCTTCGCCGCTGAGCGAACTTCGCCCAGCCATCTGGAGCAGATCGAGGCTCGCCCTGGCCACCAGTCAGGTTGGAAGCGAACTACTGCTGCCGACATCGCGGAGACTTGATCTTGACGGTTGAGCCCTGCCAGTCGCCCTTGCGTTCACGGCGAGCATGATATAGCTCTGCCCGTCGGACGGTTTCGGGAGATCCACGGCAACTTCTCCGGCCTTCAATCCGGGCAAATTGCGCCATCAGGGCGGGTGGATGGAGCCCGCCTCGGAGCCGCACTCTCGATGGTGATAGAGGCGAATCTGACCTTACCCCTCACGAGCCGTGATGCGAACCACTGGATTCATCTCGGCCTCGGACTCGAACCGCTGCGCCCATGCCCTGCTCGAATCCGATTGGGCGCCGATCATGGAGTTCACATCCGCGGATATCTTTCGGCACTCGCCCTTGGAGATGTGCTAAACTTGATTAAGTATCTCTCCTTGTCGGGAGAACCTTGGCGAACTATGTCGGGCTAGAATGGGATGCGGATGGCGAAGAAATTCACTCCCCACCACCACCCACTTAGTAGCCCTTGTCGGCGATTTAACCGACATGCTCGACCCGACTCCGAAGACATCGATGGTATGGGCTGCGATCCGGAGACAAACAGGAACCGCTGCCCACAGGGGCACTAGGCGCCATCTCATCATATGATATATACATGGTGGATACACCCAAAGAAAACAGCGGCGATAAGACAGCGGAGGATGGCCCCTCAAGAAGCAACCGAACCTTGGCGTCGGTAGCGCCGCTCTAAGTCTCGCCACAGCAAAAATGGTGATACGGCACAGAGATAATAGCACTCGGGACGATCTTTGAAGATGCCGAAAATCCCCTCAACAAGATTTAGAGTCGGAGGATGAACAAGCCACCCTCACAGGCATGATATCACGCAACCCACATCCCAAGAGGAATGGCGTGCACTAAGGGCGTCTGTCACGATGGATCCCGTCGCCCCAAAGTTCAACCCATGGTCCTCTTGTCAGATCACCTTGATCGCGGGGACCACCCACTAGTATCCATCATGGAGGATCTGCCGCATTGGTCTTAGACCCCATCATTGTGGTTTCACCTCACTCGAGTCCTTATGGATGGCGGTAGCAACGAACCTGCTCTATCGGGATCTGATGCGCAAAATGGGTATAGACCCTCGAGATCAAACCCACAAAGCGACCTTTAAAGGCGTCATCCAGTGTAGAGGCCCATTGCACGGGCTCAATCACCTTTGGAAGTGGTCTTCGGATCTCGGATAACTTCGAGCGAGAGTTAATCTTGATATCGTCCCATTCCGGTGGCTATCACGCACTACTCGGGCGAACGCATTTGCAAGATTCAATGCGGTACCGCTTTCGCCCTCAAGCTCAAGATGCCATGACCTAGGGGTCATAACAGTCAATGTAAACACAAAGCTTCGCTCCGCGCGGAGAAACTGCTGCGACCCTCGCGGCCGAAGCACAAAGCATCTTCTTAAGGCAATCCACCAATTCAGCGATAAAGCCCCGGACAACATCAGCGAGTCGGGAGTAACCTACAATAGGATCGCTTTGGCACATTGAGAGCTACGCCTAGCAATTCGGCCCCGCCCTAGTCCGAGTCAAGCAGCAAAATCCGTGCCGCACATACATAATTCACGCCTTGAAAATACCATGGGCATAAGCGAGGCACACGACCATGGCACGTCCCATAGTGCGGCTCAACGCCCTAGGGCTGAATACCTTTATTATTTCCCTCTTTCGGGACCTTACTCTTTGGAAGCCCTATCCGTGATGCGATTGCGGACACATCCTCTAACAACCAAGGGCGGCTCGTCGTACATCCCGGTGGTCTCGATATGGCGAAATACCTGCTTTAAATACCAGTCATGCAGCTTGCCCTTGGATAGGACATGTTAAATAATCCTATTTTTGCTTATTGCACTACTTGTATCGATGCGTTTCAATGTATTCTTTGAATAACGATGCATAGCACTAGTCTATTATTGCATTATCTATGCTTTTTATATGTTTATTTATGACAATCAGCACCGTACATTACGAGTACGGCCCGATGCCGAGTGAGGCTTTCGCATACCCATAATCGATGTGAGAAGTCCGAACACTTTTGGCGATCTGGCACCCGAACTTATAGCATTATATGCATCAGCTACGAATCATGTCTTGGGTCAATAGTTGGGTTTGCCGGCTCCCATGTTTGGTACCTTCGTTCCGCTATATCGGCTAAGATAGCCTTTGGGAGAACTACTGCGATTGTGTCGGTTCTTCGAGACGAGCACCTCGATGAAAGCCAAAACTGGCTGTCATGATGGGCGAGAGCTGGTCGCTGTTCGAGAGGTCTCAAGTCCTAAAGACTTTTTCCGCTTGAGGCGAGTCGGCCTTATCGGACTTAGGCGTATATAAGCGCCCAAATTGACCTTCGAATACTAGAAGCTTCAAAATTTAAAATTGTAGACTTCTATGGCTAAGTGAAGTGATAAAGCATTATAGTCTGATTGCAGGTTGTTCGTTGAGCACCTCCTCGAAGGACCCAAAATGGGAAAAGAGTGCTCGGTTTATCGAACACCCGATTACTAGTTGCATGGGGGCGAGAGAGCCGACGGTAGCCAACTCTCAGATTTGATAAGCGGCCGCACGAAGGTAATATTTTAAATTCAAAAAGTGTTGCATAGTGCAAATGAACTAGTTTTCATATTCGGGATCACATGAGCAAGTTCATTCAAAATTACATCTTTGGTACACTCCTCATACAAGGCGGGCACCCTTGGGACACCCTCATAATACATTTGGGGTGGCGTGCTCCTTGCCACTGCGGCGGCCCTCCTTCACCAGCTTCTCGGCGTCCATCTTACGCCCAGTGCACCTTCGCCGGGCAAAGCCCTCGTGCACCTTGATGCAGACGGACGCTTGATGACTTCCAACACGGGCGGGGCATTCACAAACCGCCTCACAGGACCCGAAGTAGATGTTGGGCGGGGGATCGCGAAGCCACATCCGGACCATAAGGCCCTTCATGGCTGTTCAACCGCCTTGTGGAGCTCGACCGGTTGCTTCGGCTGGTGGCTCAAGGGCATCGGGTGTTCGGTCCCGATATCTTTGAGACGAGAACAACTTTTCCGTCGAGCTCCCTCCTCGGCTCGGTAGAACTCCAGGTGTCGAGACACCGCTGCGGGGCAGATCTGCGAATGCTCTGGAGAGCTCACGAACTTCGGGTAAGTAAAAAGAAATTTTCTTTCACGTGCTTGCTTTGCATAATGAATGCCTTACTTGCGCTATCTTCTTAACCTCCTCAACTTCACAGGAGGCCTTTTGGGCTTGGCCTTGGCATGTTTGTGCTGTCGGCGCCTTTGCTCTCTTCGAGACTCTCGCGTCTTAGAGTCAAGCTCGGGGCCTCGTGCTTCTTGACAAGAGCACTGGAGCTCTTGCTGTACCTCGCCTACTCGGGCCACTTTTTCTTCTCGCTCGATGCGCTCTGGGCGCTTTGTTTCCGCCTCGGACGGCGCCTTCTTGAGGGTGCGCCACTTGGGTCATGACCCTGGAACATTCATGATGATCCTATTATACGCAGCAAATCTTTTTCATATGGACTAGGTATTGCTTACCTTTGTTCTCTTGAGCTGCCTCTTGATAAGGCAGAGCTCTTCCTTGGACCGCTCAAGGTCTGCTCCGATCTGGCGACCTCCATGCGATGCGTCTTGGCGTGCGATGAAACACGCATATGCAAATAGACATATTTTGATTAGACTCGAGTCATTATTTGGTCCTCTATTAGGCCTTTCTTCGTGAGCATGAAAGGAGCATCAGGGACTCTTGTCTGTCACGGCAAAATTATCCTATAATTACTTACACAAGCTTTGTTAGGAGGCTTGCGCTTGATTAGTCCACTTTTGGCGGACTGAACCTTCTCGATCACCGCACTCATGATAGTGCGGTGCTCTTCATCGATGGAAGCACCTTGAGGCGCTTCCAACAAGTTGTCGGTGCCTCGGATGGGCCGAGAGGTCACCGGCGCAGGCAACTTGCCCCTCTTAATAGGGGAGTGCGCTGCGGAGTTCGGAACCACGGAGGTTCGGCGTAGTGTTCGGTGAGGTCGAACACGGAGCCGATGTCGGAAGCTGATCGACCCACGAACACCTATGGGACCGTGAATGAGCCTTTCGGTTCGGTGAGGCGGAGGTCGCCACGAAAGAGCGAGATCGGCGAAACACACGGCGGTTACCCGGCTTGGAGCTCTCAGGAGATAACACTCCCTCTGCTGCATGTTTGAGTGTATTGAGTTCTTGCTAGGGGCGTTGAGTGCTTTCTGATACCTCCAGGCTACTAACGAGATCTAGCGAAAGTGCTTCGGCTTGAACCTTCGAACCCCCTCTCACGTTCGCATGGGCCTCCTTTTATATGCTCAAGGGGTCTCCGATAGGTGGCAGCGTGACAAGTAAAATGGAAAAAAGTGCGGTTGGTACAGCTACATGCGATGTATATCATACCTAACCGGCGGCAGAGACAAAGGCATTAAATGCCCATCTCGTCGCCTAAGCATTGCAAGCAGAGGACCGTCGAGCGCCACCGCTAGCCGATGGCAATCTTGTCGGTGCCACTTACCACGGCGCTCCGCTGGCCGCTGAGCCTCTTGCCGCCTTGGCGCTGAAAGGTCCCATGGCGACACGTTGGTGGATGTCTTTGGAAGCGGAGAAAAGAGTGGTCTGCCGCTGACAAGCGCCTTGCAGCGGTGATTGTGCCTTGTCGTCCGGAGCTTGTCGCTCCTTGGGCCTTCGGCAAGCTCCTCTTGCGGGAGCCTTGTCTCCTAGGTGCCTTGGTTGGCCTTCGGCAAGCTCCTCTTGCAGGTGCCTTGTCTCCTTAGCTTAAATACTTTGTTCTTGAATGGCTCCAAAGGAACCACGGAGGACCTTGGCGGTCGCCGAGCAAGCCTTGCCGTGGGGTGCTGCAAGCTGCCCGTGCACAAGTTCGGGATACTAGGGTACCCTACTCTAGTACACGGCAGAGAGCCCAGGCCTAGGCCACACACGGTGCGGCGCTGTTGGGCGAGGCCCAAAAGCAGAACGCCAGACACCTTGGCGGCTGGGTTACGCCATAACTCCTCCGGACCCACCACGCCCTCCACGAGCAGCCGCGTCGAATGCGGCGTCGTGGGAGAGATCGTGGGGGTTTCTTTATTGGAAGCGGGCGTCCCCCCCTCTTTATAAGCGAGAAGCAGGGCGAGTTCGCCCACCTGCCGATTCTTTGTCCAATCTCGAAAACCGCTGCTCCCCCTTCTTCCCAAAGGCGGAAGAGCAGCGTTCCATTCCTCGCCACAGCATCACCAACTTACCGTCGACCTCCCCACCACCTCCGCCATGACTCCGAAAGCCGACAAGGGAAGGCCGTGAAGTCGGCGAGAGCACAGCGACTCATGGCCAGCTGCGAAAGGCCAGCCATCTTCCCCCTCAGCTCGCTACGAAGGATCGAGGTACTACCTCTTACGGTCGGCAGAGCGGCGCATCCGTGCGAAGGTGCTCAAGCTCGGAGCTGGCTCCAAATGGGTATCCCTTCTTGGCTCTTCTTCTCTGCGGGCTCTGCCGCCCTTCTCTAATTTTCTGCGATAGCATGAACACCTCTGGTTCCGCCTCCTTGATTTCACCCCCAATGCTGTCACGACCATGGCAGTTTCGCACATCTCTGCGAAAACTTTGTGAATCCATCCCAGCGTAGCTCTTTTTCCGCCACTTCTTTATGCCTCGAGTTGAGAGAGAGAGCCTCTTCTTGGAGGAATCGCTTGGATCTCGAGGATCGGCAAGAAGGAAGCCTATCTGGAAGGAGAGCTCCGCAGCAAAGTGGGAGGAATGGAGGGCAGGCGGTGTTGGATTGTTGAGGAGAACCCGCAGCCCTTTACCTTGACACCAAACCCCAATGGTCTTGCGGCAGCGATTGGACAACGTGGCCCCGAAGATGCTAGGCTGAAGATTGTCGTCACCGAATCGCCGCCTTAGACTTGCCGGGCTCACCATAGGCACCGTTAAGCGCGGACTTCCTTCGCCGCCGCACGCCCCCTTGCGGAGAGGAGGAGACCTGCACAGGAGTTTGAGCAGCGCGCAGATATCATGAGGCTGCGCCCGGCCTTAATTTCAACTTCTTTGTCTTGGAACTTGGCGCGATGCTCTTGGAGTTGTTCAAGCACGATCTGATCATCTCGAGATGTTCGAGGTTGCGGCGTCGTCGCTGTGCAACAATTCCTCGCTTGACCGCATCCGTGCAATGATGCCGTTGTCGACTCGCATGGAATTGTCCCCACTTGGCAAAACTGCAGATGGCGTCGTGTGGCAGTTCTTTGACAGCTTGGAAGAAGTGCCGATCCACCGGCCGAACGAGAAGAGCTTCACCCGCGACACCACCGATGGCGAGATCACAGCGCGCCATACAGTGGAAGAGGCGGCGGCAGGCTGCAGCAGCGATTCGGATTCACCGTGGAGAAGCGAGAGGCAGCAGGCGGCAAGCCTTGTCGGCGAAGGAGTTCGCCCGGCGAGAAGAGCTCGTTGGTCAAGCCGGTCGAAGCGAACCCGCGGCGCCTCCTCCCCCTTAAAACAGCTTGCATGGCGAGCCCCCAGCTCCACCAAGAAGGTGTCTCCAAGGCGGAGGCGTGGCAGAGGCGGCGGGTCAGGTCAACAGCCCGCGCGCCATGCGCAGCTCCACCATGAGCACTCTTGCTGCGGGAGCACCTCACGCCCGCTCTGCAAGCTGGGCAGGGGCCCTCGAGCCCACATTTGCTCCCTCAAGCGGCCAAGGAACCCTCTCCGCCTCTGTCGCGCACCGGGCGAGCAGTGATCTCTCCGTGCTCAGCTCCGGCGAGGAAGAAGAAGAAAGTAAGGTTCTCTTCCGCATTTGTAGTTCTTCAATTTGTTGCTTTGTCTTGTATCTGATTTGCTTCACTCTGAACCCATTCCTTTTGGGCGATGGCCCGAGAGGCGTCGAAGAGCCAAGGTCCCGGTGATTGTCATCGAGGACGATCCTACTGCAGCGCAGAGGCGCGCCTGAGACCACCTTGCCGGACGCAGCAACTCTTCCTCAAGCAGCCCCAGCACAACCCCAGAGTAAGTATATGGTTTACTTCCTGTGTTAGGCGTGCATGGGTGCTCTTTCTTCTTGATATCATTGCTGATTTGTGTAGGAAGCGAGCAGCCCCACGGGGAGTGCCACAAGCCGCTCTGACATGCCATCTGCTTCGACTACACCGCCGAGAGGATCCCCGGCAAGGGAGCATTCTCCGGCAAGGGAGACTTCTCGGCAAGGGTCAGACTCTCGACGAAGGACGGCACG
The DNA here is from genome assembly GCA_021605205.1 of Aegilops longissima. Classification (NCBI taxonomy): domain Eukaryota; kingdom Viridiplantae; phylum Streptophyta; class Magnoliopsida; order Poales; family Poaceae; genus Aegilops; species Aegilops longissima. The sequence continues at coordinate 346,886,406 of CM038679.1, forward strand.
GTGATCCCCGTGGTTGAGACCACATTGCAGATCCTTGCACGGTAACCTCTTCGGCTTGAAAACTTCCCTTGGGTTCTTCTTCTTGATTTTCTTTTTGAATATTTGCTTGACTTTTCTTCATTTTCAGGTGCGTCAGATCCATGCGCCCTTGAGCCGATGGAGCCCGAGGCCGCCGGCGAGGAGGGCGTCTTGGCAACAATCTTGGCAACGCTGCCACCATCGAAGAAGAAGCTGGCGCTGCCGAGCCCTTGGCGAAGAAGGCCGCCAAAGGCTGCTGCCGCGGCGAGAATGCAGCGATATGCCGAGCGGCCTGAGGCTGCGAGGCGCCCGGCGCTTCGCCGACCGCCGATCCCTCCGCCCGCTCTGCGACATCGGGCTCGAGAGACCCGCCAGCGCCTATTTGAAGGCGGCGATGGCGTCTTCATCAAGCTCCACAGGCGTCGAGCTCGGGGCTCGGTCGAAGAGAGACTTTTGACGAAGAGCTGCTCGCCTCCGGTGGGCTGACGCTGGTCGGCATGCTATGCAGCAGCGGTGGCGAAATCGAGGAGGAGCAGCTGCTGCGGAAGCTGTTGCTCTACTCTGCGCCGACACAAGCAATAGCTGGAATCCCGAGCGCTTATCGCGGCGGGCAGACATTGAGAAGCGCGAGGAGCTCGGGGCCTCAACCAGAAGCTCTCGGTCAGCAGCAAGGAGCGGAGCAAATCGCGGAGGCGCAAAGCCTTCCTCCTCCTAGAAGGCTGAAGAAGAGCAATAGAGGCTTCTTTGAGAAGCTATCTCTGTGAGGAAGGCGGAGTTAGGCGCGGAAGGTCAATCTTGACAGCCACGAGGAGGATCTTGCGGTAGCGAGCAGAACATTTGGCGGGCTCTCAAGGAAGCAAAGGATCTGCCCATGACCTGAGGAGCCAAGAAGGAGTTGAAGCGAAGGTGGCGCAGCTGAGGCCAATCTGAAGGAGGGCGAGGAGCTTGCCGCACTCAAGCATGGCCTTGAAGGGCGCCTACACTCTTGGAGAGCTGCAGGTCGTCTCGCCGAGAGGAGCAAGGCTCAGCGCCGCCAAGGACTCCAACGCAGATCTTGAGTTGAAGTGACCACCTTGACTCGGGCCATTTGGGCCAGGCGCCGGGAGGCGGAGGTGGCCTTGAAGGAGAAGATCAAGGCCGGCCAGGCGGCTCTGGCGAAATCTTCTGCCACGCCCAGAACACCTTGAGAGATAATGTGGAGCCTTTGGACCGAGGTCTCGTGGATGTTCTTTGCAGCCATCGACGGAGGCGGGCGGAGCTGGGGATGGTGGATCTTGGATATTCCTCCGATGAGCACCTCCAACCCAGCGCCAAGCTCAGCTTGTTCTTCAAAAGCGTGGTGGCGGCACTCCAGCGACTCGGGAAGAGATCCCAAAGCAGCTGGCGAGAATCGCGCCCGATCTGCGGAGAGCTCTTGAAGGTCTGATGAAGGTGGCCTTCCGCAATCCAGGCCTCAACCTCACCGCGTCCTCAAGTCCTTGCCGCGGATGCTGATGTGGGCGCTCAAGACCCTTATCGCACCATTGTGGACAAGGTGGCGGGATCAAGAGGGTTGATGGCGACCGCATAGATTAGGCCGCCCGTTTTCTCTTTCCTTGTAGCTGCTGATTATGTCATGAGAACAATCTATTAGAGCTGCGACAAGCTATCTTGTAATATAACTCTATTTGGGTAGTAATTGCTATGTTATTTCCTTTACTTGATTCCTTCCTTTGTATGTTTTGCCCTCGCTTTTAGGGAACTTGTCGGTATGAGCACCTTTGCATAGCGCTGAGTCTTGAGACGTCGAGCAACCTCTGGCGGTGCCGCCCGACAAAAAACCTTATCGCAACTAATGCATAACTCACTTAAGTTGTTGAGCGGACTCGAAACAAAGTAAGGCGCAACTAGCTACGAGTTGGTTCCTCCGCGCTGGGTTTTCCATACAAAGCAGCGGTCGTTCGAGGAGAATAACTTAAAAATTTTAAAACTGATTGCTCAAACTTTGGCAACTTAGCTTTACATCGTTTGCTTCCGGTAAGGCGAAACTTCCTTGGCGGCGCTTGGTCCACACCATTATCTTCTCCTTTCCCCGGCAAACTTGTGTGAGAAACCTTCCTTTCTTTGAGAAGAGAAAGAAGAAAATAAAGATATGGAGCCTGTGGCTCGTTATTGCTTACAGGGTAGGTGCTGCACAAAGTGTCGGATAACGTATGCAATAAAATGTAAAAGCATGAAATTGACAAGATGTCTTGAGCACACGAACTTTACTTATGCAGGATCTGCGCCCGGCTTTGTACAAAGGATTACATGCAACATCGGCAAGACTTGTACAAAAGGTGGTTGCCGAACAGGTTCAAACAACGCGCCTATCTGGTAAAACTTACGAAGATGCTCAATGTTCGGGAGTTGCTCACGGAATGCCATCTTCGGTCTCAAAGCGGACAGCGCCGGGCCTAGTGACTCGTTTCACCCGGTAAGGCCTTCCCACCGGCGTCAACTTGTTGGAATTCTTGGCGGACTGAGCAGCGAAGAACAAGGTCGCCTTCCTCGAGACTTACGGCACTAACTGCGGCTATGGTAGCGGCGCAAAGCTTCTTTGTATCGAGCAGCTCGTCTGGCTGAAAGGCGGTCCTCCTCAAGGAGCGATCGTCATCTTATCGCAGCTGCTCTTGCTCTAACTCATCATAGCGAGCACTCGAGGTGACCCGTATCTGAGTTCCGTGGGGAGAACTGCCTCTGCTCCATAGACTAGGCGAAAGGTGTCCGGCGGTGGCTCGATTTGGCGTCGTCTGATCGACCAAAGAACCACCGGCAGCTCCTCAATCCGTTTCTTCGCACTTGTGCAGCCTGTCGAAAGTTCGGTCTTGAGCCGCGCGCTTCAGCATTGCCCTCTCCGGCTTGTTACTTCTCGGATGAGCAAGCGAAGCGAAGCAGACCTTGAGCGCCAAGATCTTGGGCGTACTGCATGAAGGTGCGGCTCGTGGAATGCGTGCCGTTGTCGGTGATGATCTGTTAGGGATTCGAAGCGGCAAACAATCGACACGAAGAACTTGACTGGTACGTGTTATCACCTTCCTCATCTGCTTCCACTTCGGCCACTTTGTGAACTTGTCGATGTAGCGTACAAGTACTCAAAGCCCCCGACAACTTCGGGAAAGAGGTCGAGGATGTCGAGCCCCAGACGAAAATGGCGAGGATAAAGGGATCGTGCAGGAGAGCTTGAGCTGGCTGGTGTATCTGCTTGGAATGGGCCAGCACGCTTCACACTTGGTTACTTGTGCGGTTGCATCTGGAGGCTGTCGGCCAAAAGAAACCTTGCTTGGAAGCTTGCGGCAAGTGCTCTTGCGCAAATGTGGTGACCACATATGCCTCCATGTATCTCTGCCAACAGCTTACATCCATCTTCCGGTGAACACACTTCAATTTCACACCGTTGAGTCTTCTTACATGCGGTGTGTTGTCGACAAACTGGTACATACTTGACTGCCGGGCTACTCTTTCCGCTTCTTCTTGCTCTTGGGAAGTTCTCACATCTCAAGGAAATGGACAATCTGTTGTGCCCATCTTTGGAGCTTCGCGGCTCGACAACAAGGACAAAAGGCACATCTGCAGCTGCGGGAACATCCGCTTCTATGGCAAGAACCTGCGGCTCAGCTGGAGCTTGGCGTTCCCCGGCAAGCTTGCCGGAGCAAAACTTGTCGGGAGCGTCTGCTTCAACGAAACAAACCCTAGGGCTTGTCGGAGCAGACTGCTCCTCAGCACTCTTGGTGTTGACCTTGGGGACCTTCTTGGCGGCGGCCTCGGGGAGCTCTGTCGGAAAATAGTCACCAGAAATCAACTTCCTCTTCTTGTTCTGTCCAGTTGATGGCGCTACAGTCGGTTGAGTCAGCTTGAGCACAAAAATTCCTGGTTACATAGGTAACTTAAGCGCGGCGCACTTCGACAGGCCATCAGCAATATCGTTCTGAGCTCTTGGAACATATTCCATCTGTAGGCCGTCAAAGTGCTCTTCTAGCTTTCTCACTTCATCAACATAGGCTTCCATCAACGGACTCTGATAATCCTTGTTCATTTGGCGGACGACAAGCTGTGAGTCACCCGACAATGAGCTTCTTGATCCCAAGGTCTCTGCGATCCACGAGACCGGCAAGCAAACCTTCATACCTCTTTGTATTGTTTGTTGCTTGCTCCTTGGGAAAGTGCATCTGGACTATGTACTTGAGGTGCTCTCCGTGGGTGCGACAAGCGCGACGCCCGCACCGGCGCCTTGCGGCGAAGGCACCATCAAATTACATCAACCACTCTTTGTTTGCTTCCTTGACGGGATGCTTGTTTACGGAATTTCTTCGTCTTGTGTTGGCGTCCATTCTGCTATGAACTCTGCCAATGCTACGCTTTGGATAGTTGAAGTGCTCTCAAACTTGAGGCTAAAGCTTGCAGTTCAGTGCCCACTCGACAATCCCGCTGTTGCCTCGGATTTTGCAGTATCCTCTTCACGGAAGCGAGTGGCGATTGTGATCTCGTGTGCTTGGAAGTAATGGCGCAGCTTTCGAGGCCATGAGAAGGCGAAAAGCAATTTCTGCACACGAATACCTTGACCTAGCCCCTGCGAAGGGCCGACAAAAAAACTAGGCGCTGCACCATTCTTCTCTGCACCTTCTCATGCGCTGCTTGAGATCCATCTTTAGCCGGGACGAGCTTGTCGGTGAAGTGCCTTGCTTGTCGCTGGATGCATCTCGCCTTGGTTGCTAGCACATCATCCGCCTCCCTCTCGCTACTAACGCAGCACTAACCACTTGATTGGTTGCCGCTATATATAGTAGCAACTTCTCTTGTGGCTTAGGTGCGACAAGTGTTGGAGTGGAGGACAGTATCTCTTTAAGTCCTGCAGCGCAGCCTCCGCTTCCGTAGTCCATTTCATTGGACCTGCCTTTTCAATATTTTGAAAAATGGCAGGAGTCGCTCAACAGAACCTAGAGATAAACCTGCTTTGAGAGCAGCTACGCAACCGGCAAGTCTTCGTACACATCCTTGGCGCTTGGTGCTTCAATCTGCTCAATGGCCTTGATCTTCTGGGATTGGCTTCAATTCCTGCTGAGACGAAGAACCTGTCATGGAATTAACACGTCGAGATGTCCTTAGTGTCAAGACTTAGTCGCGAGGCCAACGCATCATTGTGGTAGCTTGAGAGGGTTGGCGGAATCGAGAGAGCATAACCACGGGACAGGGATTTAGACAACCGGGCCCGGGAAACATCATCCGGTAACAACCCTACATCTTGTTTGAGGCTAGATCTCATTATCATCACGAGGAGTCGCGTAAACGGCTCTCCTCTTTGTGTCTAGCCCTAAGATTGTTTCTTCTTGCTTGTAGCTCGTCCCTCTTTGGGAGCCCTACCTCTCCTTATATATCTTTGAAGAGGCGGGTTACATGTAGAGTCCAACTTCGGACTTTAACTTAAACTATTTTGACTTCCTTTCACAGGCTTCTTAACGTCGCGGTTTAACACTTTCTCGCGGTTTAACACTTGTCTGCCGATTAACATTATCTGCCGGTTTAACATTGTTTGCGGTTTAACATTGTTGCGGTTTAACATTGTCGCGGTTTACCACCAGCCGGTTTACCGTCTGTCTGAGCCATCTGTCTTGACTGTCGCGGTTTAACATCCGCGGTTTATCAAGTCGGCCGGTTTACGACTCCGGCCGGGTCATTCTGCGGGGTATATCCCCAACATTAGCCCCCAGTTTAATTTGGATTTATCCATGTTAAACTGATCCTGATCATCCTTAAGTCCTTGTCACTTCCTTCTTCTAGAAAATCCGGTTTAATAGGCCAGCTTCATAATCAATTTCTTGACATTGGTTTATCCGCGAGAGAAATATTGTGAAGAATAACTTCCTTGACTCAGCTCCCAATGCTTAACAAAATATTGGTCTTTAAAATACTCATCGATCTTTAGCGGTTTAAGAATGTAGAACTTTGCGGTTTACAAATATTGATGGCACGGATCATAACTGTTTGTTAACATCGACTTTTGAAAATATACCTCTTATATGCCTATCACTTGTAGCCCTCAACTCTTAAGAAGGTAGCGTAGTAACAGCTTAAGATTTGCTTCAATATGAATGTCACAAGCTTGAAGAAATCCAGGTTGTTCATCTCAATCACTAGTCGAATTGAGTATTCCACATATGTAGCCCCCAAGTGCGGGTTGTCATGCTTGCGGCAACTTTGGGACTTATAATTCTGATGCTCATAAAAACTTCAACTAGTGTAGCCCCCAAGGGCGGGTCATTATGCACATAATGAGCAGGGACTTTATATATACTTCATTGATAATAACATTATATTATGTAACTCCCACCATGGGGCTTGAACCCACGTTCACAAGGTTGAGAGCTTTGTGCTTTACCAAGCTGAGCGGTGGACCCTTCAATATAATGGACAAAATCTTTGTACCTTGAATAGTTGGCGAGGAGCAATTGGTAGCCCCCAAGGGCGGCTCATTATAATATGATGAGTCGGGTCTTCAATAAAGTGAGCAAACAATGACTTTGCATTAGCCCCCAAGTGTCATGGTGCATGCTTGCGGCGACATGAGATTTGCATATTGATGTAATCTCAACTTGAATAATGTAGCCCCCAAGTCTTTGGGTCGTAAGCTGCGACAACTCGGGACTATTCCTTCAATTATAAAATAAATCATATCCATTGATAATATAATAGCCATTGCGCTAAAGCGACTTTGAAAACCTAAATCATAGTCTGATTCTTGATAACCATAATAAAATCCAGCCATGTTGGCTATTTGAAGATTTGAATAATACTGTCCAATGATTTATGGCGCATGATTCAATGGCGCAATCCAAATATATCTTGGCGACTTATAGTGAAACCAAACCGGGCTGATAGTCTCGGATTATGATTTAATCGTGTTCCGTCAATGCATGGCGGCAGTTGGACGGATTTAATAATGTTGGGTGAAAACACAACATAACAAATATTTATCAAAAGAAAAAGCGAAGCAAAGGCAAAGATAAAACCATTTGCAAAAGAGGCTTTCTTGAGCCGATCGGATGAGTGTTACCATGGTGGGACACGACCAAGCTCCCAATAAGGTGTAGCTATGGTTCAAGTCAGCGGTCCCCAAGCTGAAACCGTGGCATTATGCCGATCAAGTGGCGTGGCAATGGTTGGGTTCGACCAAACCCCAAGTGACTCTATGGCCTTAGGCCGATCAAAGGCGTGGTGGTTCGAGACTTGACCATGTCCCCAAGTGATCTGGTGGCTTTCGCCTATCAAAAGGTGTTGTATTGGTTTGGACACGACCAAGCCCCAAGTGATCTTGTGGCATTCGCCCGATCAAGAGGTGTGACTATGGTTCGAGACATGACCAAGCCCCAAGTGATCAATAATATGATAAGCCAATAAGGCATGATACCCATGTCCGAACCGCGCATCATGGCAGCAGGTCCTCTTTGGCACCTTTAACTTTTGCAAGAGATTGAGAGCTTCAAAGCTTTGTGGGAGATATCTTCCCTTGAGCGGATTTTAAACGGAATCCCTCTTTTAAGCCGAAAATTTTACGTGACCTTTAAATTTGCACCAATATGGCGGTTTAGGGTCTGCGTTAGAAAACTTTGCGAGGCCAAAGTAATTGCTCTTTTAAAGAAGGCAATATACAATATAAAATATATTGGATGGATTTCACGATATATCATGCCATGCTAGTGGTTATCCACATGAGAGTTGATGATCACCATGGTGAAGCCGTTCAACAACAAGCAGGTGAGGACAGCGACGCATGATGATGCTTAACGCATACTTCATTGGCACAACATGGCACCATCGTTATAATAAATCACGGTCCTGCACAAAATATATGACAGACCAAAGTAATTGCTTTTCGACAAAAAATATATGTGCCAAAAATATACTTAAATGGATATCACCTGGCTTCTTCTTTTTTGTCGGATGAACGGATGTTGGTGCCATATAATACCGAATAGTATATGAACGTTGAATTCCGCTGATGTGATATAACATAACATCCACGTGACCCTCTGTGTTTTTTTTCAACCGCATAGACAATCCCTCAATCAGTCTCCTCTTATCCAACACTCCCCACTTCCTGTTTCCTTGGTGGCGTCGGCGCAGGAGGTGAGAAGCGGGATATTTCGGCAGCCAAAGGCGGAGGCGGGTTGGGGAAGCGGGCCAAGCAAGGGCACCTTGTGGCAGAACCGCCCGGCGTGGTGGAGGAGATAAGGTGGCACACAGCCGCTTGGCGGCCGTGGGAGGCGGCAGGAGGAGGCGCCGAGGAAGGTCGGGTCTTGGCGGTGGTGGAGGCGTAGCCGTGGCGCTGAGAGAGCTCTTTGTGGGCCTTGAAGGACAGCAGCGATGCTTGGGGTCGAGCATAGCAGCTGACGGAGAAAGCAGGGCGCGGCCTCGGGCACAGGCGAGGTGCGTCAGCTCGGTGGAAGAAACCGGCCCGCGACGGCGGCTTGTCAATCAGTCGCAGCGATGGCGGTTTAGCAGCTCGGCGGATTAGATTAGCGCGCAATTTTGAGGATATCAGCGAGGCGCGGCGACTCCTGGCCTAGGGGCGGCGTGACCCGACGGAGGGGACTCCAAACACGCACTTCTCGGGGTTAAGCTTGAGGTTGATCTTGCGCAGATTTGCAAAGGTCTCGTCTAAATCTCGAATCAGAGTTGCCTTGTCTTTGCTCTTGACCACTATATCATCCATGTAGGCTTCCACATTTCTGTGTAATTGTGGCTCAAAAGCGTCATGGACTACTCTTGCAAATGTTGAACCAGCATTCTTTAATCCGAAGGCATCCGTTCGAAAACAGTATGTGCCACATGGGGTGATGAATGCGGTTTTCTCCTCATCCTCTTCGCCATGAAGATCTGATGGTATCCTGAGTATGCATCAAGATATGAAAGCAAATCACATCCGGCCGTGGAGTCAACAATCTGATCGATCGCGGCAAGGAAATGGGTCTTTGGGACAAGCTTTATTAACATCGGTAAAGTCGATACAAAGCCTCCATTTCCGTTTGCCTTCTTGCGACTACAGGATTGGCCAACCACGTGGGATGGAGTACTCCTCGACAAGGCCTGCTGCTTCCAATTTCTTGATTTCTTCTGCGATGAATTCTTGGCGCTCCTTTGCACCTTCGACTTTACGCTTGCGGACGCGCGCATGAGGACAGACAGCTAGGTGGTGCTCAATTACTCACAGGAACACCGGGGATGTCGGGCGGTTGCCATGCAAACACGTCGACGTTCGCCCGCAGGAAAGCAACGAGCACGCTTTCCTATTTAGGGTCGAGAGTGGCACTGATGGTGAAGGTACCACCAGTGCCGTCCTTCTTGGCGGACACTTTCTTGGTCTCTGGTGGAGCTGCCATCGTCTTCTTCTTGCACTTGCCGGTGGAGCTCGATGGTGCGTCCTCGACGGTAGCGCAGCACTCCGAAGAGGTGCGCTTGCCGGAGTGGGCATCACAACTCTTGTCGGACTTGGTCTTATTCTTCCCCCCGGGAGCTTCAGCAGCAAGTGACTTGCGATCTCTTGCGGCTGCTGCTTCCCGGTAGATCTTGTCGGCGCAGATTAGGGCATCCTTCTTATGCGCCGAGGACAGAGATGACACTTATCGGCCTGGCATCTTGAGCATGTTGTATGCATAATGAGAGGCTGCCATGAATTTGGCGAGTCTTTGGGCGGCCAAGTATCCCATTGTAAGGCAATGGAAAATCAACAACGTCAAAAGTGACCCTCTCGATCCACGAAGTTCAACTTCGCTGCCAAAGCGTCACCGACAGCGTGATCTTTCCCTTGACTTGCTCCTTCCGGATTGATTCCTTGGAATGTGCGGTCTCATCGAGCTTGCCATCAGGGATCTGAAGCTTCTGGAGCACCGCGAGGAGATCAGATTCAAGCCGGCCCGCCGTCAACTAGCATCTTGGTGACCTTGAGGTTGCGGATAGTTGGTGAAACCAACATCGGCAAGCACCGACCGCAGATTATGCGATCGGGTGGTCCTCAACATCAAAGATGATAGGCGTCTTGGACCATTCGGAGGCTTGCGTGACTCGGCGGATGGTTACGCGCATTGACTTCCGCATCCACCGCTTGAGTTGGAGGTGTGAAGTATGCGAGAAGCACCGCCGTCAACGCACAAGACCTCTGTGGCTTTCTGGAACTCCTGCTCATCGGTCTCGTCGTCTTCCATATCTTCATCGTCGTCGTCATCTTCATCCTTGTCGCGGTCGCGGGAGGTCATCCCTTGCCGCTGCTTGGCCTTTCAGCGGCGTCCTCCCGGGCGGGCGTTTCTTGCTTGCTCCTCCAAACCTTCACTGACTTTCTCCTTGTCGCGTCGCTCATATTCAGCCTTCTGCTGCTCGACAAGCTGCTCGACCTTCTTGCAGCTCTGAAGGTCATGGCCCTTGGTGCGGTGGATCTTGCAGTACTGTTTGTTGGAGCATACACAGCGGCGACCGCCACAACTTTGGCAGTTGGTGCCGCGGCAACCTCCTTGCGGAGTTACCAACTTTGGCTTTCTTGGCGCCACCTCCGTTGCTGGACTGCTCGACAACTAGCACATCTTTGCCTTTCTTCTTCCTGTTACTCCGCCACCGGCTTTTCTTTGCCGGGGCGGACCCCTCACTATCAGACCCTGCTACATATTCTCTCGAAGTCTCCTCCTTCCTCGGCCGCCGCGCACACTTGTCGGCCGGGGCGTACAACTCATGACATCTCTGATCTTGCACATCGCCATCTCCTCCGCATCCTGCGGTTTCGCGTTCGATGGAGCATGCTGATTACCGCATGCAGGGTGGACATCTGGGATGTTGTGCTGGCCTGCAGCTGAATCTCGAATGTACTTGTGCGGGGCTCTCCTTCCTTCAGGCGAGCGGATGAAGGTCGCTCTCTTAGCCATGAGGCTTGTGGCCGCTGTGAAGGCACCGACAAGCTGATGGCATAGATCTGCCCAAGAGGATATGGGTTGTCCGGCAAGTGCATGAGCGGGATCGACATTGGGCTTGAGCACCGGTGGGAAGTAGTTGGCGGGATCTTGTCGTCTCGTCCCACGGCAGCTTGCACGATGGTGTGAATCTTGAGGAACTCCGACGGATGCGTTTTGCCGTCGTGCTTCTCTGGTACATCGGCTTGAAATTCTTCTTGCTGGGCCCTTTGGACTTGCCGCAGCTCACGCAGTGAACGCAGGGCAACCTACCACGTCTGACAAGTCGCGCTGGTTCCCCGGGCGCATGCATGTCGACAGAAGGGCCCGGTAGCTGGTCGGATTGGCGCGGCGCTTCTCTTGGCGCTTCGATGCGAGTTCGGCGTCTTCTTCTTGTCGTTCGTGAAGAACTTGGCGTTGATCGCGACGAGCTTGTGGATCCGATGACGCGGTGGAGTCGCTGTCGAGGTGGATCCGGCGAGTCGGCGATCTTGGCCTTTGGGGCGGAGAGTGCATGGTGGTTGCACCCCCACCGGTTTCGTCGCCACCGGCTCGTGTTTGGCGGTCCTGCCGAGGCAGCGATGTACTTGGCTGCCGCGGAGTGTCGCCGTTGGCAAAGCCGATGAGACTCTGAATGGTGGCCCTCCATTCATCGACCTTGTCGGCTGTTGGAGGGTAGTCTAGGAGCAGTTGAGCTCTCGCCAAAGCTTCTGCTGGAGTGGTGGGTGGCAGTGGCGAACGGTGCGAGGAGCAGGATATGCTCGGACTTCTAACTATGTTAGAAGGAGCGATATCCCGTCGGCGACCGTGCCTCGCTTCGTGCCGGCATGTTGGCGTGCCGCTGGTCTTGAGACCCGAGATCCACCAGCTCGATCTTGGTCCAACGGCGTATGGTGCTTGTGAATACCATGGCGCTGCGGTCCCGCGCCTCTGAGATGGGCGCGGTGCATGTCTGACGGCGAGGTCTGCGCAGCCTTGTCCTTGGACTTGGCAGCATCGTGGGCTCCCTCGTCGGCGCCCGTTCTTCGCGGCGTCTACCCGCCACCCGTTTACTCCGGTGGTGGTGGGTTGGCGTGGGCGGATCCGCTCGCGAAGCCTTCTTCTTCGGTGGCATGTCGATGAAGATGATGAAGATGCAGCTCGTGTGAGCGCTGGATCAGGTTCACACAACCTCGGCGCCCCCCTTGGCGTGCCAAAGATGTCGGGAAGCTGATCGACCCACGAACACACATGGGACCGGCGGACCGAGCCCCTTTCGGTTGGTGGGGCGGAGGAGTTACCGCGAAGAGCGGATCGGCGAAGCACCACGAGCAGTTTACCCAGCTTCGAGCTCTCGGAGATAACCTCCCTCTGCTGCATGTTTGAGTGTATTGAGTTCTTGCTAGGGAGCGTTGAGTGCTACAGTACACTCCAGCTGCTAACGAGACCTAGCGAAAGTGCTTTCTGGCTTCGAACCTTTTGAACCCCCCTCTACGTTGCGCATGGGCCTCCTTTTATATGCTCAAGGGGTCTCCGACAGGTGGCAACGTAGACAAGGGTAGAAATGGAAAAAGAGTGCGGTTGGTACAGCTACTTGTACAGTGTATCATACCTAACCCTGACGGCAGGGGACAAAGGCATTAAATGCCCGTCTACGTCGCCTAAACAGTGCAAACAGGGACCGTCAGGGGCGCCACCGCTAGCCACGATGGCAATCTTGTCGTGCCCGCTTACCACAGCGCTCGCTCAGGCGGCGACAGCCTCTTGCCACGCTACGCTGGAAAGGTCCCATGGCGACACGTTGGTGGATGTCTTTGGAAGCGGAGGAAAAGAGTGGTAGTTTGCGCGGCAAGCGCCTTTGCCGCATGATTATTGCCTTGTCGCGTCCGGAAGCTTGTCGCTCACGGGCCTTCCCGCAAGCTCCTCTTCTTGCCGGCCTTGTCTCCTAGGTGCCTTGGTTGGCCTTCCCGGCAAGCTCCTCTTGCCGGGGCCTTGTCTCCTTGGCTTAAATACTTTGTTCTTGAGTGGCTCCAAAGGAACCACGGAGGACCTTGGCGGTCGCCAGGCAAGCCTTGCTGCGGGGTGCTGCAACTGCCCGTGCACAAGTTCGGGATACTAGGGTACCCCTACTCTAGTACACCGACACCGTGGGAGTCTTGCTCCCTTTGCGCCCAGGGTCCAGAAGGTCGCCTTGAGGCGTCTCCAGGACTACCTCCCCTCGGCCCGGTGCCTTCTGAGACAACACCTCAATGTTGTCCGTAGGGCGAGGGGTGGAGGCGGTCGGAAGAGAACCGCTACTCATATCCAACGGGTCCAAAGAACCATCCGACGAAGATACGTCGATACGGGCTCAGGACGGACTGCATAATCATGTTTGGCGTAAGGTGGAGCAGTGCAATAGAAACATATCGTAAATTACTATGGTATCCGGATACTTACGACTTCGCCAAGGGCTTGTCCCTGGGCAACCACTCGTCGTCGCAGTAGGCGGCGGTCGTGGAGCAGTCCGGAAGGAGGGTCCTCTTCTTCTTGGACCCTTCGGCCTCCCCGGTTGGGGCGGCCTTCCTTTTCTTATCTCCCCCGGTTGGGGGGGGGGGGACTTTCCTCCACCTCCTCCTCGTTTTCGTGGGAGGAGTGCGTCTCGGAGTTATTGGACAATGAGTCTGCTATCACCTGACGCCGGAGACCCTTTCGGGTCCCCGTGGCCTTCTTCTTGGTCTTCTTCTCCGGCACCTCATAAGGTGCCGGAGTCAGCATCTCCGCCAGGAGAGCGTCTGCTGAATCTGAAGGAAATATGCCCTAGAGGCAATAATAAAGTTATTATTTATTTCCTCATATCATGATAAATGTTTATTATTCATGCTATAATTGTATTAACCAGAAACATGATACATGTGTGAATACATAGACAAACTTAAAGTCACTAGTGTGCCTCTACTTGACTAGCTCATTAATCAAAGATGGTTATGTTTCCTAACCATAGACATGTGTTGTCATTTGATTAACGGGATCACAACATTAGGAGAATGATGTGATTGACTTGACCCATTCCGTTAGCTTAGCACTTGATCATTTAGTATGTTGCTATTGCTTTCTTCATGACTTATACAAGTTCCTATAACTATGAGATTATGCAACTCCCGTTTGCGGAGGAACACTTTGTGTGCTACCAAACGCGTCTGGCATCGGGTGATTATAAAGGAGCTCTACAGGTGTCACCAAAGGTACATGTTGAGTTAGGCGTATTTGAGATTAGGTTTTGTCACTCCGATTGTCGAAGAGGTATCTCTGGCCCTCTCGGTAATGCACATCACTATAAGCCTTGCAAGCAATGTAGCTAATGAGTTAGTTACAGAATGATGCATTACGTAACGAGTAAAGAGACTTGCAGGTAACGAGATTGAACTAGGTATTGGATACCAACGATCGAATCTCGGGCAAGTAACATATCGATGACAAAGGGAACAACGTATGTTGTTATGCGGTTTGACCGATAAAGGTCTTTGTAGAATATGTAGGAGCCAATATGAGCATCCGGGTTCCGCTATTGGTTATTGACCGGAAACATTTCTACGTCATGTCTACATTGTTCTCGAACCCGTAGGGTCCACACGCTTAATGTTACGATGACAGTTTCATTATGAGTTTATAGTTTTTGATGTACCGAAGTTTGTTTTGTAACACCCCGGATGTAACTTTCCATATTTGTAACTCCAACTCTTGCCATTTTTGGCATTGTGATATGATATTCCCTCTGTGGTTGGGTTTTTGTCTTTTGTTTTTGCATTTTGTCCATGTCATGCATTTTCATATCATGTCATCATGCGCATTTCTTTTGCATACGTGTTCGTCTCATGCATCCGAGCATTTTCCCCGTTGTCTGTTTTGCAATCCGGCACTCCTATGTCCCCCGGCGTCCCCTTTTACGTTTTTCCGTGAGCGGGTACTAAACTTTCTCGGAATGGACCGAGGTTTGTCAAGTGGCCTTGGTTCACCACCGTGACCACTGTCAAGTTTGGTCATTTGGAGCTCGTTTGGTACTCAGCAGTTAACCGCACTCTTGCAAAGGCCTCTTTTAAGTTGCAGCCCAACACCCCTTCAAAACAGCCCAATAACCCATCTAAGTCACTTCCATGCTCTCCGTCGTCGGATCACGATCGTGTGGTAAAACGCACCTCATTTGGAGCTTCCTAGCTCCCTCTACCTCTATATAGACCCCTCCCAATTCCCGGCCGAAACCCTAGCAGTTTTCGTCTCCGCCGTTCACGGACACGTCCGGCCGCAGCCGGACACGTCCGGTCGCCCGCCGCCACGTGTTGCTGCTGGTTCGTCGCGCCCTCCGTCGCCCGCGCCCTCGAACCCCCGCCGGCCCCAGCCTGTCCGCCCTCAGCGCCCGCCCGCCGCCGTCCTCCGCGCTCCGCCCCGCTCGCTTCCTTCCGCCCGGATCCCGCGCCCGCCGCCGCCCGCCGCCGCCGGTGGCGGATCCACCGCGCCCAGCGTCCCGGCCGGCCCGTCGCCGTCCGCGCCCGGCCTGCCCTTGCCCGCGCCGCCGCCCGCCCGGCGCCCTCCGCGCCTCCCGCGCCGCCCGCCTTTCTTCCCCCTCCGGCCTCGTCCCGTCTCCGTGAGCCGCGCCGTCGCTCTCGATTCGCGCTCCGGATCGATCGGGCAGTTGACTTTTCCCCCCTCCAAACTCCAAGTCCCCAAAGCGCTTAAACTTGTTGCATACTTTGACTGTTATATCTTTGCACCCGTAGCTCCGTTTAAATGCGTGTAATATGTCAAATTGTTAGTCTCGAAGAGTACATCATTTCATCTCATTGCATCATTTTCATTTGAGCTCATCTTGATGCCCGAAATGCTGTTGGAAGAGGGCTATGTATGTTAGTTTGATTCTTATCGAAACATGCACTTTTGTCATTTTGCCATGATTGATGTGTGCACCCTATGATTTGAGTCCTACATGTGTTTTTAATATGCCATGCCATCTTTACAGGGGTGTATGCCATGTATTTTGTGATCTCTGTGGTGACTAGCACAAGCATGCAAACTAGGCTTCATGATGTTGCTGATTTCAGCCCTGTTTCTTGATATTTTTATGCCATGTTAACTTGATGCTACCGAGAGATCCATGCATATTTTGAGATACTTCAGTAAGGATGTTTTGAACATATGGTTATGCTCTATCCATCCATGCCCTTGTTTGCAATTATGGAGTGCCATAGCTTGAGTCAATCGAGCTCTACTTTTGCTATAAAATGTTTCCTGGCAGATTGTTTACATGTTATTCAATATTGCCAAGGTTGTTGTAGTTGATCCGTGTATGCTATGTTGCTGTTCTTGCCATGTATAGATTCTATGCCATGTCTTCTTGATGGATGTATGCTTAGTTTATCATGTTATGCTCTGTAGTGAGTGCATCGAGCTCTTAAACATGCCTACTTGTTATCTGTTTTTGTCATGCCCTATTGCTGAATCTGTTAACGAAACTTGCTATATTGACTTGGGTGCTATTATATCTTATGATCCTTTTTGGCTTATGGTCAGTAAGGGACTTTTGTTCTATGCTTTGAGTGGATTCATGCCATGCCTTGTTCTGCTATTATAAGTTCCTGTAGCATGTTGTTTGCTTGCTCTGAACATTGCTTCCTGATGCTGATTCGCCATGTTCGATAATTTCACTAAGTCGTGAAGCTGATATATTTTGCACTTTTGCCATGCTTGTTTGGACCTGTTATGATGTGATTTAGCCGTAGCTCAGTGTTCATCTTTTGTCAAGCATCTTGAGTAGATCACTTCCATATGCTTTGTTGATACGTTTGGGTGCAGTAGCTTAATTTCTTGTTGCTTGCTATGTGGCATCATCTTTGTTAATGGCAGATTTGTGCCATTCTTGTTTTGCTTGTCATTTGCAAACCGTGCATCCGATTCGGTGATCTTTATATCGATTTCAACGAAATCATCTCATCTTTCAGCGGCATACTTGGTTTGCCAATTTGATGCCTGGTTCATCATTTTCCTTCCGGAGCACGCATATGCATTGCATATCACATCTCGCATATCATGCCATGTATTGCATCATGTTGCTTGTGCATTGCACCGTGATTTATTGTGGTTCCTTTGTTTGTGTTCTTGCTTTGGATAGAGCCGGAGATGAGTACGTGAGCGAGGAACCTGTTGAGAACGCTTACGAGGATCAAGCTTTCGACAACTCGAGAACTTTGCGAGCAAGATGACCATACCCTCGAAATCACTTCTATCTTTGCTTGCTAGATGCTCGCTCTTTTGCTATGCCTATGCTCGATGCCTATCACTTGCTATATCATGCCACCCATATTGCCATGTCAAGCCCTAACCATCCTTTCCTAGCAAACCGTTGATTGGCTATGTTACCGCTTTGCTCAGCCCTCTTATAGCGTTGCTAGTTGCGGTGAAGATGAAGTTTGTTCCTTGTTGGAACATGGAGATGTTGTTCCTTGTTGGAACATGTTTACTTGTTGGGGATATCACAATATATCTGCTATAATTAATGCATCTATATACTTGGTAAAGGGTGGAAGACTCGGCCTTATGCAGGTGTTTTGTTCCACTCTTGCCACCCTAGTTTCCGTCATACGGTGTTATGTTCCTTGATTTTGCGTTCCTTACGGTTGGGTGATTTATGGGACCCCCTTGACAGTTCGCTTTGAATAAGACTCCTCGGCAGAAGGCCCAACTTTGGTTTTACCATTTGCCACCTAAGCCTTTTTCCCCGGTTTTCGCGAGCCGAGGTCATCTTTATTTAACCCCGGACGGTGCTCCTTGAGTGCTTGGCCCAAACGAGAGCTGATCAAGGGCTACCACGGGAAACTTCGAGGCTTGGTTTTACTCGTAGGATGTCTCATCCGGATGTGCCGAGAGCGAGATATGTGCAGCTCCTATCGGGATTTGTCGGCACAATCGGGCGGCTTTGCTGGTCTTGTTTTATTCTTGTCGAAATGTCTTGTAGTCCGGGATTCGAGACTGATCGGGTCTTCGGTAGAAGGAATATCCTTCGTTGACCGTGAGAGCTTATAATGGGCTAAGTTGGGACACCCTGCGAGGTATTATCTTTGAAAGCCGTGCCCGCGGTTATGAGGCAGATGGGAATTTGTTAATGTCGGTTGTAGAAAACCGAAGTTGACCTTAATTAAAATACACATCAACCGTGTGTGTAACCGTGATGGTCTCTTCTCGTGAGTCCGGGAAGTGAACACGTGTTGGAGTTATGTTTGGCGTAAGTAGTTCAGGATCACTTCTTGATCGCTACTAGCTTCACGATCGTGCCTTGCTTCTCTTCTCGCTCTCTTTTGCGAATGTAGCCACCATATATGCTAGTAAACTTGCTGCAGCTCCACCTCACAACTCTGTCCTTCCTATAAGCTTAAATAGTCTTGATCTCGCGGGTGTGAGATTGCTGAGTCCCGTGACTCACAGATTCTACCAAACAGTTGCAGTGCCGCGATGCGGTGTAGGTGGCGCAACCGAGCTCAAGTGGGAGTTCGACGAGGCGTGGTCGTTACTATGTGTCTTTTCACGATGATTAGTAGTGGAGCCAGTTGGGACGATCGGGGATCATGTAGCATTTGGGGTAGTCTTCTTTTATTTTGGTTCCGTGAGTCGGACCTTGAGTGTATCTGGATGATGGATGTTTATTTATGTATTGTGTGAAGTGGCATTGTAAGCCAACTATGTATCTCTTTCCTTATGTATTACATGGGTTGTGTGAAGATTACCTCACTTGCGACATTGCTTTCAATGCGGTTATGCCTCTAAGTCGTGCTTCGACACGTGGGAGATATAGCCGCATCGAGGGCATTACAAGTTGGTAATCGAGCCATCCCGACTTAGGAGCCCCTAGCTTGATTGTTTGTTTGGCATTGTTGAGTCTAGAACAAAAATGTTTTGAGTCTTAGGATTATATATATCGGAGTAGGATTCTTTTACTCCCAGGTCCTTAAATCGCTCTGGTGAGGTCTCTGACGTAGAAGTTTTGACTCTCCTCTCCTCAAATTTCACTAAAAAAATTTAGGATCACGCGGGTATCTTGGAATCGTTCGATGGTTTTGTGGCGAGAACATTGTTCTTGGTGCCTCCTAACATTTAGGGGTTGTGGCGGTGTCCGGGAGTTGAGCTCCGAGGTGTTGTCGTCACAATTTTATCGTTGCAGTTCTTGAATACGAGCTTTGCCGACATCGAAATCTCTTTTATACAGTTGTTGGTGAGATAACCCGATAACCCAAAGATCTTTGAGGCGAGCTCGGGAGTATTGCCATGACTTCATATAACGGATGCTTTTGAAGGTCGAGGTACCACGATTTCGAAGGTTTCTTGGTTATGTGTTGACGGATGGATACAGCTGGATCTAGGTATTGTTAGTTTGGGTGATATATTTTGTGTCCCTGTATCCCCAACACCAGTTGCATAACCGAGAAAGTTTGGGAGTTTATAAATTGGGATTCAAGTAGCTCTTAGCATTTCTTCCCGCAGATATTTGGTTTGTGATTGGGTAATCCTTACCACTTATTTGTTCGATCGTACCTTGTTATTTTTTCATCAACCTTAATCAAGTGGCTTCTCACCTTAATGGACGTGTGATGTTAACTTTGGAATTCATTCGTTCATCCTGGTTGAATGTTTATTGTGAAGACTATATGTTGCAATTTCTATCCGTTGATTCAACTTGTCTATCTGCTATCAAAGTGCTAACGGATGTCACCCTCTTCGAGGATGGCTCCGCCAACGCGTCTGAATCCGGAGCATAATGATGGGAGTCGATCGAACCCTCCACCTCCACCTCCGCCTCCGGAGGCATGGCAAGCTATCATGGCAGCCACCAATGCCAATGCTTAGATGATTTTGCAACTCTTGCAAGAGCGTACCCAAGGGCAAGGCAATCAAGGAAATCAAGGCCAAGGCAACAACCAGCCACACTTTGCTACCCTCAATCAGTTCCTCGCTAATCAGCCGAAGTCTTTCAGTTTCTGTGTCGAGGCCACAGACGCTTGACGATTGGCTTGTGGACATCTGCAAACATTTTGAATGTAGCAATGTCAGACCTGAGGACTTTGTCAAGTTTGCTTCATTTCAACTCAAGGACCAAGCTGCTGAGTGGTACCAGCAATACAAAGATTCCAGAGGAGGTCGTGTCATTACAGGATGAGTTCCGCCGAGACTTCAAAGCTCACCACATTCCGAAAGTGTTGTTGAGAGCAAGCGTGAGGAGTTCCGCAATCTCAAGCAAGGCAACATGTACGTGTATCAATACAATATCCAGTTCGAGAACTTGCTCGCTTTGCTAAGCAAGGCGTCCACGATGGAAAGAGTATGATCTATCAATCGAGGTGGTCTCGAGAGAAGATCTGCAATTAGCTCTCGTGCTTTTGAGCGAGAAAAGTATGATGAATTCTACAACATGGCATTTGAAGCAAGAAGCTGCCCAGCTCAAATGTGAGGCTTCTAAGAAGAGAATCGGGGATGCAGTTCAGTCTTCTTCTTCCTCTCAAGTGGCAGCTAAGCAGCAGAAGTTCTACCTTCCTCCTCCTCCGTTTAAATCGGCCTTATCGTGAGAAGAACTCGGTGGTCGTGGATCTTCCCACCCGCCCAACCCAGAGCTATCGTAACAAGTCTAATTCTCAAGCTCCAAAGTCAAATGCTCCTTATCAACGTCCACTCTTAGAGGTGACTTGCCACAAGTGTCAGCAGAAAGGTCACTACGCGAACAAGTGCTTCCACATTGATGACAAAGATACTCTTTTCTTTGAGGACCGGATTGTGGTTCCAAAGGGTGATCTACGTGAAGTCATTATGAACGAGGCACACAATTCGCTTCTATCCATTCATCCTGGAAGTACAAAGATGTACCATGACCTCAAGCAGTCATATTGGTGGACTCGAAAGAAGCAAGAAATTGCTCAATTCGTGAATGAGTGTGATGTCTGCAGAAGAGTGAAAGCAGAACACCAATGACCAGCTGGTCTCCTCCAACCTCTTGCTATTCCGGAATGGAAGTTTGATCATATCGAAATGGACTTCGTGACTGGATTTCCAAAGTCCAAGCGTGGAAATGATGCTATCTTCGTTGTCATTGACAAGCTTACTAAAGTGGCTCATTTCTTCCTATCAAAGAATCCATCACAGCAGCTCGGTTGGCGAGCTATACACCTCCGAGGATTGTCTCCTTGCACGGCATTCCACAAGTGATCTCTTGAGCACCGTGGCAGCATCTTTACCTCCAAGTTTTGGGATTCTTTTCAAAGGCCATGGGCACCAACATTCATTTCAGCACAGCTTTCCATCCTCAAACAAGTGGCCAAGTCGAGCGAGTCAATCAAATCCTTGAAGACATGCTCGGGGCTTGTGTCATTTCCTTGATATGAAGTGGGAAGATTGTCTTCCATATGCCGAGTTCTCCTACAACAACAGCTTCCAAGCGAGTTCGCGCAAGGCCCCATTCGAAATTCTCTATGGCGAAAGTGCGTACTCCTCTCAATTGGTCCGAGGACAATGAAGCGCCAACTTCTTGGCAGCGACTTGATCACGAAGCGAAGAAATGTGCAAAGTCATTCGTGAAAATCTCAAAGCAGCGCAATCGCGCGGAAAAACTATTATGATGACAAGCACCGTGATGTGGCTTTTGAAATCGGAGACCATGTCTACCTCGCGTCTCTCAATGAAAGGCACTCGTCGCTTCGGTATCAAAGGGAAGCTTGCCCCTAGATACGTGGGTCCTTTCAAGATCATTGGCAAAAGAGGCGATCTCGCCTATCAACTTGAGCTTCCGTCCAACTTCGCGAATGTGCACGATGTGTTTCACGTGTCACAGCTTCGCAAGTGCTTCAAGACTCCTGAGCGCACTATCAACTTCGAAGAAATTGACCTCCAAGAAGATCTCTCTTATCATGAGCACCCCGTTGCTATTCTCGAAGAAACCGAAAGCGCCAAGACTCGCAACAAGTCAATCAAATTCCTGAAAGTGAAGTGGTCACACCATTCCGACCGAGAAGCCACCTGGGAGCGCGAGGATCACCTCCGTTCTGAATATCCGGAGTTCTTTCAGTCCTAGATCTCGGGACGAGATCCTCTTGTAGTGGTGGAGTGTTGTAACACCCCGGATGTAACTTTCCATATATGTAACTCCAACTCTTGCCATTTTCGGCATTGTGATATGATATTCCCTCCGTGGTTGGGTTTTTGTCTTTCGTTTTTGCATTTTGTCCATGTCATGCATTTTCATATCATGTCATCATGCGCATTTCTTTTGCATACGTGTTCGTCTCATGCATCCGAGCATTTTCCCCGTTGTCTGTTTTGCAATCCGGCACTCCTATGTCCCCCGGCGTCCCCTTTTACGTTTTTCCGTGAGCGGGTACTAAACTTTCTCGGAATGGACCGAGGTTTGTCAAGTGGCCTTGGTACACCACCGGTAGACCACCTGTCAAGTTTCGGGTCATTTGGAGCTCGTTTGGTACTCCAACGGTTAACCGCACTCTCGCAAAGGCCTCTTTTAAGTTGCAGCCCAACACCCCTTCAAAACAGCCCAATAACCCATCTAAGTCACTTCCATGCTCTCCGTCGTCGGATCACGATCGTGTGGGCGAAAACCGCACCTCATTTGGAGCTTCCTAGCTCCCTCTACCTCTATATATAGACCCCTCCCCCGAATTCCGGACGAAACCCTAGCAGTTTTCGTCTCCGCCGCCACCGGACACGTCCGGCCGCAGCCAGACACGTCCGGGTCGCCCCGCCGCCGCCACGTGTCGCTGCCTGGTTCGTCCGCGCCCTCCGTCGCCCAGCAGCCCGCCAGAACCCGCCCGGCTTAGCCCAGTCCGCCCTCTCGCGCCGCCGCCGCCGCCGCCGTCCCGCGCACTCCGCGCCCTCGCCCTCGCTTCCGGCCGCCCGGATCCCAGCGCGCGTCACCGCCCGCCGCTGCCGTGGCGGATCCACAACGCGCGCGTCCCCGCGGCCCGTCGCCGTCAAGCGCCGCGCCGCCAACGCCGCCCGCCGCCGCCGCCGCCCGCCGCCTTCTCCGGCGTCTCCCGCGGCCGCCCCGGCCTCTCTTCCCCTCCGGCCTCGTCCCCGTCTCCGGCGAGCTGCGCCGTCGCCTCGGTTCGCGCGCTCCGGATCCGATCGGGCAGGTTGACTTTTCCCCCCCTCCAAAACTGCTAAGTCCCCAAAACGCTTAAACTTGTTGCACACTTTGACCTGTTATATATCTGCACCCGTAGCTCCGTTTCGTGCGTGTAATATGTCAAATTGTTCGCCTCGAAGAGTACATCGTTTCATCTCATTGCATCAGTTTCATTTGAGCTCATCTTGATGCCCGAAATGCTGTTGGAAGAAGGCTATGTGATGTTAGTTTCAGATTATTATCAGAACATGCACTTTTGTCATTTTTGCCATGATTGATGTGTGCACCCTATGGATTTGAGTCCTACATGTGTTTTTAATATGCCATGCCATCTTTACAGGGGTGTATGCCATGTATTTTTGTGATCTCTGTGGTGACTAGCACAAGCATGCAAACTAGGCTTCATGATGTTGCTGATTTCAGCCCCTGTTTTGCTGATATTTTTATGCCATGTTAACTTGATGCTACCGAAAGATCCATGCATATTTTGAGATACTTCAAAAAGGATGTTTTGAACATATGGTTATGCTCTAACCATCCATGCCCTTGTTTGAAATTATGGAGTGCCATAGCTTGAGTCAATCGAGCTCTACTTTTGCTATAAAATGTTTCCTGGCAGATTGTTTACATGTTATTCAATATTGCCAAGGTTGTTGTAGTTGATCCGTGTATGCTATGTTGTTGTTCTTACCATGTATAGATTCTATGCCATGTCTTCTTGATGGATGTATGCTTAGTTTATCATGTTATGCTCTGTAGTGAGTGCATCGAGCTCTTAAACATGCCTACTTGTTATCTGTTTTGTCATGCCCTATTCTTTGAATCATTATGAAACTTGCTATATTGACATGGGTGCTATTATATCTTATGATCCTTTTTGGCTTATGGTCAGTAATGGACTTTTGTTCTATGCTTTGAGTGGATTCATGCCATGCCTTGTTCTGCTATTATAAGTTCCTGTAGCATGTTGTTTGCTTGCTCTGAACATTGCTTCCTGATGCTGATTCTGCCATGTTCAGTAATTTCACTAAGTCTGTGAAGCTGATATATTTTGCACTTTTGCCATGCTTGTTTGGACCTGTTATGATGTGATTTAGCCGTAGCTCAGTGTTCATCTTTTGTCAAGCATCTTGAGTAGATCACTTCCATATGCTTTGTTGATACGTTTGGGTGCAGTAGCTTAATTTCTCGGTGCTTGCTATGTGGCATCATGCTGTTAATGGCAGATTTGTGCCATTCTTGTTTTGCTTGTCATTTGCAAACCGTGCATCCGATTCCGGTGATCTTTATATCGATTTCAGCCGAAATCATCTTATCTTTCCAGTGGCATACTTGGTTTGCCAAGTTGATGCCTGGTTCATCATTTTCCTTCCGGAGCACGCATACGCATTGCATATCACATCTCGCATATCATGCCATGTATTGCATCATGTTGCTTGTGCATTGCACCGTGATTTATTGTGGTTTCTTTGTTTGTGTTCTTGCTTTGGGTAGATCCGGGAGATGAGTATGTGAACGAGGAACCTATTGAGAACGCTTACGAGGATCAAGCTTTCGACAACTCTGAGAACTTTGCAGGCAAGATGACCATACCCTCGAAATCACTTCTATCTTTGCTTGCTAGATGCTCGCTCTTTTGCTATGCCTATGCTACGATGCCTACCACTTGCTATATCATGCCACCCATATTGCCATGTCAAGCCCCTAACCATCCTTTCCTAGCAAACCGTTGATTGGCTATGTTACCGCTTTGCTCAGCCCCTCTTATAGCGTTGCTAGTTGCAGGTGAAGATGAAGTTTGTTCCTTGTTGGAACATGGAGATGTTGTTCCTTGTTGGAACATGTTTACTTGTTGGGGTATCACAATATATCTGCTATAATTAATGCATCTATATACTTGGTAAAGGGTGGAAGACTCGGCCTTATGCACGGTGTTTTGTTCCACTCTTGCCACCCTAGTTTCCGTCATACGGTGTTATGTTCCTTGATTTTGCGTTCCTTACGGTTGGGTGATTTATGGGACCCCCTTGACAGTTCGCTTTGAATAAGACTCCTCCAGCAAGGCCCAACTTTGGTTTTACCATTTGCCACCTAAGCCTTTTTCCCGGGTTTTCGCGAGCCCGAGGGTCATCTTTATTTAACCCCGGACCAGTGCTCCTTGAGTGCTTGGCCCAAACAAGCAGATCATGGGCCACCACGGGAAACTCAAGGCTTGGTTTTACTAATAGGATGTCTCATCAAATGTGCCACGAGCGAGATATGTGCAGCTCCTATCGGGTTTGTCGGCTGTCAGGCGCTTCTGGTCTTGTTTTATTGCTGTCGAAATGTCTTGTAGTCCGGGATTCCGAGATCTGATCGGGTCTTCCAGTAGAAGGAATATCCTTCGTTGACCGTGAGAGCTTATAATGGGCTAAGTTGGGACACCCCGCAGGTATTATCTTTCAAAGCCGTGCCCGCGATTATGAGGCAGATGGGAATTTGTTAATGTCGGTTGTAGAAAACCCGAAGTTGACCTTAATTAAAATACACATCAACGGCGTGTGTAACGGTGATGGTCTCTTCTCGGTGGAGTCCGGGAAGTGAACACGGTGTTGGAGTTATGTTTGGCGTAAGTAGTTCAGATCACTTCTTGATCGCTACTAGCTTCACGACCGTGCCTTGCTTCTCTTCTCGCTCTCTTTTGCGAATGTAGCCACCATATATGCTAGTAAACTTGCTGCAGCTCCACCTCACAACTCTGTCCTTCCTATAAGCTTAAATAGTCTTGATCTCATGGTGTGAGATTGCTGAGTCCCGTGACTCACAGATTCTACCAAAACAGTTGCAGGTGCCGACGATGCGGTGCAGGTGGCGCAACCAAGCTCAAGTGGGAGTTCGACGAGGCGTGGTCGTTACTATGTGTCTTTTCACGATGATCGATAGTGGAGCCAGTTGGGACGATCGGGATCATGTAGCATTTGGGGTAGTCTTCTTTTATTTTGGTTCCGTAGTCGGACCTTGAGTGTAATCTGGATGATGGATGTTTATTTATGTATTGTGTGAAGTGGCGACTGTAAGACAACTATGTATCTCTTTCCCTTATGTATTACATGGGTTGTGTGAAGATTACCTCACTTGCGACATTGCTTTCAATGCGGTTATGCCTCTAAGTCATGCTTCGACACGTGGGAGATATAGCCGCATCGAGGGCGTTACATGTTTGGAGTCCCAGATGTGATTACGGACATAACGAGGAGTCTCAAAATGGTCGAGACATGAAGATTGATATATTGGACGACTATATTCGGACACCGGAATGGTTCCGGGAGTTATCGGATATATAGCGGAGTACCTGGGGGTTACCGGAACCCCCCCCCCCCCCGGAGGTTAATGGGCCTCATGGGCCCAAGTGGAGGAAGAGGAGAGGTGGCCAAGGGGCAGCCGCGCGCCCCTACCCCCCCCCCCCCAAGTCCGAATTGGACAAGGTGGGGGCGGCTGTCACGCCCAATATGCGACCCTATCCAAAAGGAACTCGACGGTCCCACCAAGGATATACCCGCATATTGGCACGCTTTTGCAAGGTGGATATCATTACATCAACATTACATAATAGTGGGATACATACATAAGGCACAAATGCCACAAGAATACATCAACATCATACAAGATCCACATCCGACTACGGATGAAACATAAACAAACTCAAACAACATCCACCCCACTAGCCCAGGCTGCCGACCGAACCTATCCCCGATCAAGAAGAAGCGGAAGAAGAACTCCAACACAAGCAAACATCGCTCTCGCGTCAAGATCATCGCATAACCTGTACACACATGGCTGGTGGTGTAGTAATCTGTGAGCCACGAGGACTCAACAATCCCATTACCATGGGTATCAAGACTAGCAAAGCTTAATGGGAAGGGAAGGGGTAAAGTGGTGAGGTTGCAGCAGCGACTAAGCATATATGGTGGCTAACCAACGCAAAAAGAGAGCGAGAAGAGAAACAAAGGAACGGTCGTCAACTAGTAATGATCAAGAAGTGATCCTGAACTCCTACTTACGTCGACATAACCCGAAACCGTGTTCCCCTCTCGATCAACCCGAAAAGAGACACTCACAGTTCACGCACGCGGTTGGTGTATTTTAGGAGAGTTTGCTTCAAGTTTACTACAACGGATATTAACAAGTTCCCATCGCCACATAACCGCGGGCACGGCTTTCAAAGTTTATACCTGCAGGGTGTCCCAACAGCCCATGATAAGCTCTCGCGATCAACGAAGGATATTCCTTCTCCCGGAAGACCCGATCAGTCTCGAATCCGGCTACAAGACATTTCGACAGAATAAAACAAGACCAGCAAGACCTCCCGGCGTGCGACACCACGATAGTAGCCGCACGTATCTCGTCTCGAGCCCACGACCGGATAAGCTAAGCGTCAGTACCGAAGCGTAACCCAAGTTTCCAAGGGATGGTCCCGCGACGGTGCTCTAGTTTGGACCAACGCTTAGACAAGCAGCGGCCCGGGGGTAAATAAAGATGACCCTCGGGATCGCGACTCCCAAGGGAAAAAGGCTAGGTGAGGCAAATGTAAAACCAATGTTGGGCCTTGCTAGAAAAGTCTTATTCAAAGCGATCTCTCAAGGGGTCCCATAAATCACCCGACCGCGTTAGGGGCAAAATCCGGGAACATAATACCGATATGACGGAAACTAGGGCGGCAAGAGTGGAACAAAACACCGGCATAAGGCCGAGCCTTCCACCCTTTACCAAGTATATAGATGCATTAATAATATAAGATATATTGTGATATCCCAACAAGTAAACATGTTCCAACAAGGAACAACATCTCCATGTTCCAACAAGGAACAAACTTCATCTTCACCTGCAACTAACAACGCTATAAGAGGGGCTGAGCAAAGCGTTAACATAGCCAAACAACGGTTTGCTAGTAAGGGTGCAAAAGGTTAGGGGCTGACATGGCAATTTTGGGATGGCTTGAGCAGCAAGTGATAGGTAACGCAGCATAGCGAAAGAACGAAGCAACTAGCATAGCAATGATAGTAGTGAGATCCAGGGTAGCGGTCATCTTGCCTGAAATCCCGCTAGGAAGAAGAACGAGTCCATGAAGAAGATGAGCGGATGAAGCGAACCAAGCGTGAGCGAGCGAATCCTCACGATCGCCACGAAACAGGAACTAACAAGAAGAAGCACACAACATAGGTAAACACACCACACATGAACAAGGCATGATGCACAAACAAGAATGATGCATGACAAAACTAGAAGAGGCTACTCATGTCAAGAGATAATGCAAACAAGAGCAACACAACAAAGCAAGTTTAAATGAGGCAGGAAACAACATGGAACAATTTCGGTAAGTCC
The DNA here is from genome assembly GCA_021605205.1 of Aegilops longissima. Taxonomy (NCBI): domain Eukaryota; kingdom Viridiplantae; phylum Streptophyta; class Magnoliopsida; order Poales; family Poaceae; genus Aegilops; species Aegilops longissima. Next base: position 346,914,858 of record CM038679.1, read on the forward strand.
TCATATGCAAATTTCGAAATTGGTCCAGATCTGAATAACTTTATATTCAAGTTGTTAAACAGCAAGTTAAGATGCACCACGATGATCTACACGAAATTCTAGTCAATTTACATATGAAGTTCATTAGATTCGGAGCTACGGCCTAGAAGATATGAGCAAAACAAGATAAGCATGGCATTGATGCAAAATGCATACAAACATCAAGAAAACACCCCAAAACATGGACGCAACATGATAATATGAAACTACATGCAAAATCAAGCAAGTTTCATATAGAGCACACTCAAAACGGAGCAACGGATCAACACATACACACTATACAAGTTATAGCAACAATCTGTCCAAAACAGCAACTAGGCATATTGCGAGCACCAAAACAACATGCTACAGCACCCCAACATAATAACAAAAGGCATGGGCATGATGTACAGGTAAAGCATTGCAAAACATGAACACTGAGCTATCTCCAGAAACAACTAGAACATGCTCAAAATGACATGGCAAGATTGCAAATAATAACAGTTTCAGGCATTGCAGAAAATAACATCAGGTTGCAATGTTTAGAGCTATGAAACAACATGTTACAGGAACTTATCATGGCAAAACAAGGCATGGCATGAATCTACTAATTGCATAGAACAAAAGTCCCTTACTGACCATAAGCAAAAAATGATCAGAAGATATGATGGCACCCATGTAAACATGGCAAGTTATATTACAGATTCATACATGGCAGAAACAACGACAAGTAGGCATGTTGGTGAGCTTGAAACACTCACAACAGAGCAATACATGGCATGGCAAGGCAACCAACAGCAAGAAGACATGGCATAGAAGCTATACATGGCAAGAACAACAACATAGCATGCAAGCATCAACTACAACAACCTTGGCAAAATTGAATAACATGTAAACAACCTGCCAGGAAACATTTTATAGCAAAAGTAGAGCTCGATTGACTCAAGCTATGGCACTACATAATTGCAAACAAGGGCATGGATGGATAGAGCAAGACATGTAGAACAAAACATCCTTACTGAAGTATCTCAAAGTATGCATGGATCTCTCGGTAGCATCAAGTTAACATGGCATCAAAATATCAGCAAAACAGGGGCTGAAATCAGCAACATCAAGACACCTAGTTTGCATGCTTGTGCTAGTCACCACATAGATCACAAAAATACATGGCATACACCCCTGTAAATATGGCATGGCATATTACAAAACACATGTAGGACTCAAGTTCATAGGATGCACACATCAATCATGGCAAAAATGACAAAAGTGCAAGTTCTGATAAGAATCTGGAACTAACATCACATAGCACTCTTCTAACAGCATTTCGGGCATCAAGATGAGCTCAAATGTAAATGGTGCAATGAGATGAAATGATCTACTCATCGAGGCGAACATTTTTAAATATTACACGCACGAAACGGAGCTACGGATGCAGAGTTACGATGTGATGAAAATGCAACAAAATATGCAACAATTTCGGGGACTTAGTGAAAAAAACAGAGGGGGGAGGAAAGTCAACCAGGACGAGGTGGTTCGGGACGGAGAGATCCGGGTGCGCCGTTTGGATCAGGGACCGGTGGATCTGGTCCCGATCCACCGAGATCCGACAACGAGGCGGCCGGCGACAATGGCCGGGAGGGCGGCGCTTAGAGGCAACTGCGGCGGCGGATGGCGATCGGGAGGCCTTGGCCGGAGGAGAGAGCCGGCGAGGCCGGCGGGCGCCGGAGGAAGCGCAGTGGCAATGGCGCATGCGGCGGCGGTGGGCGGTCGGAGGCGGGGACCGGGCGCCGGGAGGGCGGCGGCGCCATGGCAGGCGCGAGGCATGCCAGGCGGGCGGCCGCCATGGGCTGGCGGGCAGCGCCAGATGGGCGGAGGGCCGGCCCGGCCCGGGCGGCAGGCTTGCGGCGGGAGGCGAGGGGACGCGTGGCAGCCCCAGTTGGGCGTGGTAGCGGCGGAGACGTCCGGCCGGGGGTGGACACGTCCGTGGCGGCGGAAGTTTGCTAGGGTTTCATCTGCGAAAAATCCGGGAGGCACACCTATTTATAGGTAGAGGGAGCTAGGAGAGTCAAATGAGGTGCGGTTTTCGGCCACGCGATCGTGATCGAACGACCGAGAGCATGGAGGGGAGTTTGGTGGGTTTTGGGCCACTTTGGAAGGGGTGTTGGGCTGCACACAAAAGAGGCCTTGCGGTTACCCGGTTAACCATTGGAGTATCAAACGACCTCCAAATGGCACGAAACTTGACAGGCGGTCTACCGGTGGTATACCTAGGCCGCTTGGCAAACCTCGGTCCATTCCGAAACCGTTAAACACCCGCATATGAAAAGAGGTAAAAGGGGGCGCCGGGAGACATAGGAGCGCCGGATTGCAAAACGGACAACGGGGAAAATGCTCGGATGCATGAGACGAACACGTATGCAAAATGAAATGCACATGATGACATGATATGAAATGCAGATGATGACATGGCAAAGTGCAACACGCAAGCAAAGGACATGGCAACGACGGCGAATAATAAGCAGCAGACACCGGCGCCAGAACCAATCCGGCGTTCATGGCGCCGCCCTTTCCTTTCCCCTCTCTCTCCTTCCCTCTCTCTCCTACTCCAACAAGGAAGGGAGGAGTCCTACTCCGGTGGGAGTAGGACTCCTCTGGCGCCCTCCTCCCTGGCCGGCCGCACCTCCCCTTGCTCCTTTATATCACGGGGCAGGGGGGGCACCCTAGAGACACAACAATTGATCATTGAGATCTCTTAGCCGTGTGTGGTGCCCCCCGCCACCATAGTCCTCGATATTATTGTAGCGGTGCTTAGGCGAAGCCCTGCGGCGATAGAACATCAAGATCGTCACCACACCGTCGTCTTGTGGAACTCTTCCCCGACACTTTGCTGGATCGGAGTCCGGGGATCGTCATCGAGCTGAACGTGTGCTAAAACTCGGAGGTGCCGTAGTTTCGGTTCTTGATCGGTCGGGCCGTGAAGAGGTACGACTACATCAACCGCGTTGTTACAACGCTTCCGCTTTCGGTCTACGAGGGTACGTGGACAACACTCTCCCCTCTCTTTGCTATACATCACCATGATCTTGCGTGTGCGTAGGAAATTTTTTGAAATTACTACGTTCCGCAACAGTGGTATCAGAGCCTGGTTTTATGCGTCGATGTTATATGCACGAGTAGAACACAAGTGAGTTGTGGACGATACAAGTCATACTGCTTACCAGCATGTCATACTTTGGTTCGGTGGTATTGTTGGATGAAGCGGCCTGGACCGACATTACGCGTACGCTTACATGAGACCGGTTCTCCCAACGTGCTTTGCACAGAGGTGGCTAGCGGGTGTCAGTTTCTCCAACTTTAGTTGAACCGAGTGTGGCTACGCCCGGTCCTTGCGAAGGTTAAAACATCACTAACTTGACGAACTATCGTTGTGGTTTTGATGCGTAGGTAAGAACGGTTCTTGCTAAGCCCGTAGCAGCCACGTAAAACTTGCAACAACAAAGTAGAGGACGTCTGACTTGTTTTTGCAGGGCATGTTGTGATGTGATATGGTCAAGACGTGATGCTATATTTTATTGTATGAGATGATCATGTTTTGTAACGAGTTATCGGCAATGGCGAAGCCATATGGTTGTCGCTTTATTGTATGCAATGCAATAATACTGTAATGCTTTACTTTATCACTAAGCGGTAGCGATAGTCGTAGAAGCATAAGATTGGCGAGGCGACAACGATGCTACGATGGAGATCAAGGTGTCGCGCCGGTGGCGATGGTGATCACGACGGTTGCTTGAAGATGGAGATCACAAGCACAAGATGATGATGGCCATATCATATCACTTATATTGATTGCATGTGATGTTTATCCTTTATGCATCTTATCTTGCTTTGATTGACGGTAGCATTTTAAGATGATCTCTCACTAATTATCAAGAAGTGTTCTCCCGAGTATGCACCATTGCGAAAGTTCTTCGTCTTTGAGACACCACGTGATGATCGGGTGTGATAGGCTCTACGTTCAAATACAACGGTGCAAAACAGTTGCACACGGAATACTCGGGTTAAACTTGCGAGCCTAGCATATACAAATATGGCCTCGGAACACGGAGACCAAAAGGTCGAGCGTGAATCATATAGTAGATATGATCAACATAGTGATGTTCACCATTGAAACTACTCCATCTCACGTGATGATCGGACATGGTTTAGTTGATTTGGATCACGTGATCACTTAGATGACTAGAGATGTCTGTCTAAGTGGGAGTTCTTAAATAATATGATTAATTGAACTTAAATTTATCATGAACTTAGTACTGATAGTATTTTGCTTGTCTATGTTTGTTGTAGATAGATGGCTCGTCTTTGTTGTTCCGTTGAATTTTAATGCGTTCCTTGAAAGCTAAGTTGAAAGATGATGGTAGCAATTACACGGACTGGGTCCGTAACTTGAGGATTATCCTCATTGCTGCATAGAAGAATTACGTCCTGGAAGCACCGCTGGGTGCCAGGCCTGCTGCAGATGCAACTAACAACGTTAAGAACGTCTGGCAGAGCAAAGCTGATGACTACTCAATAGTTCAGTGTGCCATGCTTTACGGTTTAGAACCGGGTCTTCAACGACGTTTTGAACGTCATGGAGCATATGAGATGGTCCAGGAGTTGAAGTTAATATTTCAAACAAATGCCCGGATTGAGAATATGAAGTCTCCAATAAGTTCTATAGCTATAAGATGGAGGAGAATAGTTCTGTCAGTGAACATATACTCAAAATGTCTCGGGTATAATAATCACTTGATTCAAGCTGGAGTTAATCTTCCGATGATAGTGTCATTGACAATTCTTCAATCACTACCACCAAGCTACAAGAGCTTCGTGATGAACTATAATATGCAAGGGATGGACAAGACTATTCTCGAGCTCTTACAATGCTAAAGGCTGCGGAGGTAGAAATCAAAAAGGAGCATCAAGTGTTGATGGTCAATAAGACCACCAGTTTCAAGAAGAAGGGCAAAGGGAAGAAGAAGGAACTTCAAGAAGAACAGCAAGCAAGTTGCTGCTCGGGATAAGAAACCCAAGTCTGGACCTAAGCACTGAAACTGAGTGCTTCTCTATAAGCGGTGGACCTTTGGAAGTGGAACTGCCCCAAGTATTTGGCGGATAAGAAGGATGGCAAGGTGAACAAAGGTATATGTGATATACATGTTATTGATGTGTACCTTACTAATGCTCGTGATAGCACCTGGTATTTGATACTGGTTACATTGCTAATATTTGCAACTCGAAACAAGGACTACGGATTAAGCGAAGATTGGCAAAGGAGGAGACGATGCGCGTGGGAAATGGTTCCAAAGTCGATGTGATCACGGTCGGCACGCTACCTCTACATCTACCATCGGGATTAGTTTTAGACCTAAATAATTGTTATTTGGTGCCAGCGTTAAGCATGAACATTATATCTGGATCTTTTTTGATGCGAGACGGTTATTCATTTAAATCAGAGAATAATGGTTGTCCTATTTATATGAGTAATATCTTTTATGGTCATGCACCCTTGAAGAGTGGTCTATTTTTATTGAATCTCGATAGTAGTGATACACATATTCATAATGTTGAAGCCAAAAGATGCAGAGTTGATAATGATAGTGCAACTTATTTGTGGCACTGCCGTTTAGGTCATATCGGTGTAAAACGCATGAAGAAACTCTATACTGATGGACTTCTGGAATCACTTGATTATGAATCACTTGGTACTTGCGAACCGTGCCTCATGGGCAAGATGACTAAGACTCCATTCTTCGGAACAATGGAGCGAGCAACAGATTTTTTGGAAATCATACATACTGATGTATGTGGTCCAATGAATATTGAGGCTCGCAGCGGGTATCGTTATTTTCTCACCTTCACAGATGATTTGAGCAGATTTGGGTATATCTACTTGATGAAACACAAGTCTGAAACATTTGAAAAGTTCAAAGAATCAGAGTGAAGTGGAAAATCATCGTAACAAGAAAATAAAATTTCTACGATCTGATCATGGAGGAGAATATTTGAGTTACGAGTTTGGTTTATATTTGAAGCAATGCGGAATAGTTTCGCAACTCACGCCACCCGGAACACCACAACGAAATGGTGTGTCGAGCGTCGTGTCGTACTTTACTAGATATGGTGCGATCTATGATGTCTCTTACTGATTTACCGCTATCGTTTTGGGGTTATGCTTTAGAGACGGCCGCATTCACGTTAAATAGGGCACCATCAAAATCCATTGAGACGACGCCCTATGAACTGTGGTTTGGCAAGAAACCAAAGTTGTCATTTCTTAAAGTTTGGGGCTGCGATGCTTATGTGAAGAAACTTCAACCAGATAAGCTCGAACCCAAATCGGAGAAATATGTCTTCATAGGATACCCAAAAGAGACTATTGGGTACATCTTCTATCACAGATCTGAGGGCAAGATTTTTGTTGCTAAATTCGGATCCTTTCTAGAGAAGGAGTTTCTCTCAAAAGAAGTGAGTGGGAGGAAAGTAGAACTTGATGAGGTAACTGTACCTGCTCCCTTATTGGAAAGTAGTTCATCACAAGAACCGGTTCCTGTGACAACTACACCAATCAGTGAGGAAGCTAATGATACTGATCATGAAACTTCAAATCAAGTTACTACCGAACTTCGTAGGTCTACTAGAGTAAGATCCACACCAGAGTGGTATGGTAATCCTATTCTGGAAGTCATGTTACTTGACCATAGCGAACCCACGAACTATGAGGAAGCGATGATGAGCCCAGATTCCGCAAAATGGCTTGAGGCCATGAAATCTGAGATGGGATCCATGTATGAGAACAAAGTATGGACTTTGGTAGACTTGCCCGATGATCGGCAAGCCATAGAAAATAAATGGATCTTCAAGAAGAAGACTAACGCTGATGGTAATGTAACTGTCTACAAAGCTCGACTTGTTGCGAAAGGTTTTCGACAAGTTCAAGGGGTTGACTACGATGAGACTTTCTCACCCGTAGCGATGCTTAAGTCAGTCCGAATCATGTTAGCAATTGCCGCATTTTATGATTATGAAATTTGGCAAATGGATGTCAAAACTACATTCCTGAATGGATTTCTGGAAGAAGAGTTGTATATGATGCAACCGGAAGGCTTTGTCGATCCAAAAGGTGCTAAAAAAATGTGCAAGCTCCAGCGATCCATTTATGGACTGGTGCAAGCCTCTCGGAGTTGGAATAAAAGCTTTGATAGTTTGATCAAAGCATATGGTTTTATACAGACTTTTGGAGAAGCCTGTATTTACAAGAAAGTGAGTGGGAGCTCTGTAGCATTTCTGATATTATATGTAGATGACATATTGTTAATTGGAAATGATATAGAATTTCTGGATGGCATAAAGGGATACTTGAATAAAAGTTTTTCAATGAAAGACCTCGGTGAAGCTGCTTACATATTGGGCATCAAGATCTATAGAGATAGATCAAGACGCTTAATTGGACTTTCACAAAGCACATACCTTGATAAAGTTTTGAAGAAGTTCAAAATGGATCAGGCAAAGAAAGGGTTCTTGCCTGTATTACAAGGTGTGAAGTTGAGTCAGACTCAATGCCCGACCACAGCAGAAGATAGAGAGAAAATGAAAGATGTTCCCTATGCTTCAGCCATAGGCTCTATCATGTATGCAATGTTGTGTACCAGACACGGCGTGTGCTTAGCAATAAGCTTGGCAGGTAGGTACCAAAGTAATCGAGTGGATCATGGACAGCGGTCAAGAATATCCTGAAATACGAAAAGGACTAAGGATATGTTTCTCGTTTATGGAGGTGACAAAGAGCTAGTCGTAAATGGTTACATCGATGCAAGCTTTGACACTGACCCGGACGATTCTAAATCGCAAACCGGATACGTGTTTATATTGAACAGTGGAGCTGTCGGTTGGTGCAGTTCTAAACAAAGCGTCGTGGCGGGATCTACATGCGAAGCGGAGTACATAGCTGCTTCGGATGTAGCAAATGAAGGAGTCTGGATGAAAGAGTTCATTTCCGATCTAGGTGTCATACCTAGTGCATCGGGACCAATGAAGATCTTCTGTGACAATACTGGTGCAATTGCCTTGGCAAAGGAATCCAGATTTCACGAGAGGACCAAGCACATCAAGAGACACTTCAATTCCATCCGAGACCAAGTCCAGGTGGGAGACATAGAGATTTGCAAGATACATACGGATCTGAATGTTGCAGACCCATTGACAAATCCTCTTCCATGAGCAAAACATGATCAGCACCAAGACTCCATGGGTGTTAGAATCATTACTGTGTGATCTAGATTACTGACTCTAGTGCAAGTGGGAGACTGAAGGAAATATGCCCTAGAGGCAATAATAAAGTTATTATTTATTTCCTCATATCATGATAAATGTTTATTATTCATGCTATAATTGTATTAACCAGAAACACGATACATGTGTGAATACATAGACAAACTTAAAGTCACTACTGTGCCTCTACTTGACTAGCTCATTAATCAAAGATGGTTATGTTTCCTAACCATAGACATGTGTTGTCATTTGATTAACAGGATCACAACATTAGGAGAATGATGTGATTGACTTGACCCATTCCGTTAGCTTAGCACTTGATCGTTTAGTATGTTGCTATTGCTTTCTTCATGACTTATACAAGTTCCTATAACTATGAGATTATGCAACTCCGTTTGCGGAGGAACACTTTGTGTGCTACCAAGCGTCACGGCGTATTTGGGTGATTATAAAGGAGCTCTACAGGTGTCACCAAAGGTACATGTTGAGTTGGCGTATTTCGAGATTAGGTTTTGTCACTCCGATTGTCGGAGAGGTATCTCTGGGCCCTCTCGGTAATGCACATCACTATAAGCCTTGCAAGCAATGTGGCTAATGAGTTAGTTACGGAATGATGCATTACGTAACGAGTAAAGAGACTTGCCGGTAACGATATTGAACTAGGTATTGGATACCAACGATCGAATCTTGGGAAGTAACATACCGATGACAAAGGGAACAACGTATGTTGTTATGCGGTTTGACCGATAAAGATCTTCGTAGAATATGTAGGAGCCAATATGAGAATCCAGGTTCTGCTATTGGTTATTGACCGGAAACAGTTCTAGGTCATGTCTACATTGTTCTCGAACCCGTAGGGTCCGCACGCTTAACGTTACGATGACAGTTTCATTATGAGTTTATAGTTTTTGATGTACCGAAGTTTGTTCAGAGTCCCGGATGTGATTACGGACATAACGAGGAGTCTCGAAATTGTCGATGAAGATTGATATATTGGACGACTATATTCGGACACCGGAATGGTTCCGGGAGTTATCGGATATATACCGGAGTACCGAGGGTTACCGGAACCCCCCCGGAGGTTAATGGGCCTCATGGGCCCAAGTGGAGGAAGAGGAGAGGCGGCCAAGGGGCAGCCGCGCCCCCCCCCCAAGTCTGAATTGGACAAGGAGGGGGGGCGGTGCGCCCCCTTTCCTTTCCCCCTCTCTCTCCTTCCCTCTCCTCTCCTACTCCAACAAGGAAGGGAGGGAGTCCTACTCCCGGTGGGAGTAGGACTCCTCTGGCGCGCCTCCTCTGGCGGCCGGCCTCCCCCCCTCTTGCTCCTTTATATATGGGGGCAGGGGGCACCCTAGAGACACAACAATTGATCATTGAGATCTCTTGGCCGTGTGCGGTGCCCCCCTCCACCATAGTCCTCGATATTATTGTAGCGGTGCTTAGGCGAAGCCCTGCGACGGTATAACATCAAGATCGTCACCACATCGTCGTGCTGACGGAACTCTTCCCGGACACTTTGCTGGATCGGAGTCCGGGGATCGTCATCGAGCTGAATGTGTGCTAAAACTCGGAGGTGCCGTAGTTTCGGTGCTTGATCGGTCGGGCCGTGAAGACGTACGACTACATCAATCGCATTGTTATAACGCTTCCGCTTTCGGTCTACGAGGGTATGTGGACAACACTCTCCCCTCTCGTTGCTATACATCACCATGATCTTGCGTGTGCGTAGGAAATTTTTTGAAATTACTACGTTCCCCAACAGGATCTTCGGGCAGGGGGCCTGGGCAGTCAATCTGCTCTTGGTCTCCACCCAGTCCTGTTAAAGGCATGGGAGCTTAGATCCCGCACATGATTAAACTGGGGAAAATAAACACCCTATAAGGTGTAAAGAACTTACCGGATTCGCAGGGCGCTTCGCGCTAAGTCCGTGGTCCTCGGTAAGGGAAGGAGGTACCTCGGCGCCCTTGAACAGCACCCTCCAGACGTCCTTGTGCGTCGTGTCGAAGAGCTCTCCCAGCGTCTGGTGCTCGGCCAGGCCGAACTCCCACAAATTGAATGCCCGTCGTTGACACGGGAGGATCCGGCGGAAGAGCATGACCTGGACCACGTTGAAAAGCTTGAGTTTCTTGCTTATCATGTTCCTGATACATTTCTGTAGTCCGGTCAGCACCACCGATGGACCCCAGGATAGGCCCTTCTCTTTCCAGGAGGTGAGCCTCGTGGGGATTCCGGATTGGAACTCGGGGGCCGCCACCCAGTTGGTGTCGCGCGGCTCGGTGATGTAGAACCACCCCGATTGCCACCCCTTTATGGTCTCCACATAGGAGCCCTCGAGCCATGTAACGTTGGGCATTTGCCCACCATGGCGCCTCCGCATTCGCTTGCTGGCCGCCTACTACCTTGGTTTAACACTGAAGGTCTTCACCACAGAGGCTGAAGTGGGGCAGACGGAGGAAGGCCTCGCCGCGATGATAAACGCCGAGATGTTGAGGATGAAGTTGGGGCCAGATCATGGAAGTCCAGCCTGTAGTAGAACATGAGGCATGGAGCAGGTGGAGAGGAAATCCCGTCCGTGGGCGAAGTGGGTGAGAAAACTACCCTCTCATGAGATACAGGGTAGGGACGATCTGCCCGCATTGGGCAGCCGGTCTGCGATATCCAGCGCCAAATGTCCGCTCCCGCAACTTTTTGATGTCCTCCTCCGTGACGAAGGATTTCATCCACTTGCCTCCCGCTCTGGACATGATTGGAACTGTTTGAGGATAAAGACGCAAACTTGGGTGTTGGAGCTCGAGTGCGCGAGAATGGATGAGCAAGGAGGAAGAAGGCGTGGGTGAAAAGGGGGAACCCTTATTCCTTTATAAAGGCAGAATAAACTGTACGCCCCCACCTGCCTAGTGAACTCACTTATTCCCCAAGCGCCGTAATTGATGGCGCGGTTGGGTTACCCACGTCTGTGTTGATGAGAATCCCAGGATAAGGGGACACGATCTCTGCTTCGACAAGACGTGCCAAGGAAACCGCCTCGCAATATGCGCCGAGGCTGGTTGAGAAAAACGGTTCGAATAATGACCGGGCCATGGTGTGATGTCATGCTATCGAGCGTGTCAGCGGATTAGATTTGTGGGAGTATTATTCTCTCTACGGTGGTACGTGGAATTTGTTTTGCAGAGCCGGACACTATCCTTGTGTTCAAAATCTTCTATGGAATATTCGGAGGAGGAACCCGCCTTGCAATGCCAAAGACAATCTGCGTGCCGGGCTCATCGTCATTGAAGCCTGGTTCAGGGGCTACTGACGGAGTCCTGGATTAGGGGGTATCCGGACAGCCGAACTATATCCTTTGGCCGGACTGTTGGACTATGAAGATACAAGATTGAAGACTTCATCCCGTGTCCGGATGGGATTCTCCTTGGCGTGGAAGGCAAGCTTGGCAATACGAATATGTAGATCTCCTACCTTGTAACCAACTCTGTGTAACCCTAGCCCCCTCCGGTGTCTATATAAACCGGAGGGTTTAGTCCTTAGGACAACAACAATCATACCATAGGCTAGCTTCTAGGGTTTAGCCTCTATGATCTCGTGGTAGATCAACTCTTGTAATACTCATATCATCAAGATCAATCAAGCAGGAAGTAGGGTATTACCTCCATCGAGAGGGCCCGAACCTGGGTAAACATCGTGTCCCCCGCCTCCTGTTACCATCGGCCTTAGACGCACAGTTTGGGACCCCCTACCCGAGATCTGCCGGTTTTGACACTGACAGCCGCCCTAAAGCGATGTGCATCAACTGCTGAAAGGTCGCACCTGCGCTGCGCAGTCCGAAGGGCATACAGGTGTAGTAGTACACCCCACACGGGGTCAGGAAGGTTGTCTTCTCTACATCTTCCACCGCCATCTTGATTTGGTGATACCCTAAGAACGCATCCAGGAAGCACAGTAGGTCACACTCGGCGGTGGAGTCGACGATCTGGTCGATGCGCGGGAGAGGGAACGGATCTTGAGGGCACGCCTTGTTGAGGTTGGTGAAGTCGACACACATTCGCTCCTTCCCTCCTTTCTTCGGCACCACGGTGGGGTTCGCCAGCCATTCGGGGTACCTAACCTCACGAATGGCACCTGCCGCCTCCAACTTGCGGGTCTCTTGGATGATGAAGGCCTGCTTCTTCGTGGACTGCCGCCTTGCTCGCTGCTTCACAGAGCGCACATTGGGGCATACCCTTAAGTGGTGTTGAATCACCTCTCTCGGGACCCCCACCAGCTGATTGGGCTCCCATGCAAATATATCCTTGTTCGCATGCAAGAAATTCACCAATGCTTCCTCTTGGCTGGGGTTGAGGCCGGCACCTAAAGTGAAGGTGGCTCCTGAGGAGCCGTCCTCGTCGACCGGCACCTTCTTGGTTTCTGGCTTGTCTTGGGTGAACAGCTGCTTCTTCTTGGTTGGCGCGGCCTCCTTGGCCTCGGGGGCACCGGCGCCGACAGGCTACGCCGCCGCAGCGGTCTTGAAGGCAAGTTTGACGGTGAGGACACCTTTGCTTCCATGCATCTTCATAAGGTTGTAGGCTAGATGAGTCGCCACCATGAACTGGGCCAGAGCTGGGTACCCGAGGATGGCGTTGTACGGGAGGCCGATGCGGGCGATGTCGAAGTCGACCAACTCGGTGCGGTAGTTGTCGCACGTGCCGGAGGTGACGGGAAGGCGAATCTGCCCCAGTGAGCGGGCAGCGCCGCCGCCAACTCCTGAGAAAGGCTTGCTGAGGCTGAGCCGCTCGAGCGGCACGTGAAGAAGGCTGAAGGCTTCCACGGAGAGCAAGTTGAGGCCAGCGCCGCCATCGATGAGGGTCTTGGTGATGGACATGTTGCAGATGGTGGGCGTGCAGAGCATTGGAAGCATGCCCGATGTCGGTGTCAAAACCGGCGGATCTCGGGTAGGGGGTCCCGAACTGTGCGTCTAGGCGGATGGTAACAGGAGACAAGGGACATGATGTTTTTACCCAGGTTCGGGCCCTCTCGATGGAGGTAAAACCCTACTCCTGCTTGATTAATATTGATGATATGGGTAGTACAAGAGTAGATCTACCACGAGATCAGAGAGGCTAAACCCTAGAAGCTAGCCTATGGTATGATTGTTGTTCGTCCTACGGACTAAAACCCTCCGGTTTATATAGGCACCAAATAGGGTTAGGGTTACACAGAGTCGGTTACAATGGTAGGGAATCTACATATCCGTATCGCCAAGCTTGCCTTCCACGCCAAGGAAAGTTCCATCCGGACACGGGACGAAGTCTTCAATCTTGTATCTTCATAGTCCAGGAGTCCGGCCAAAGGCTATAGTCCGGCTATCCGGACACCCCCTAATCCAGGACTCCCTCAGTAGCCCCTGAACCAGGCTTCAATGACGACGAGTCCGGCATGCATATTGTCTTCGACATTGCAAGGCGGATTCCTCCTCCGAATACTTCATAGAAGATTTTGAACACAAGGATAGTGTCCGGCTCTACAAAATAAGTTCCACATACCACCGTAGAGAGAATAATATTTACACAAGTTCAATCTGCTGACGTATTCCGCAACGTGACATCACACCACGGCCAAGCCTTTATTTTACTGTCCCACCTCAGCGCGTTTAGCGAAGCGGTTTCCTTGGCACGTCTTATCAAAGTAGAGATCGTGTCCCCTTATTCCGGGATTCTCATCAATACGGGCGTGGGTAACCCAACCGCGCCATTTGATTACGGCGCTTGGGAGATAAGCGAGTTTTATCAGGCCGGTGGGGACGCATAGCCTTGTCCGTCCATATAAGGGGATAAGGATCCACCTTTTCACACACGCCTTCTTCCTCCTTTGCTTATCCATTTCCGCGCTCTCGAGCTCCAGCGCCCAAGTCCGCACATCCCACCTCAACCTTCTTCAACTATGTCCGGAGCGGGAGGCAAGTGGATGGCCTCCTCCGTCATGGAGGGGCACATCAAAAAGCTGTGGAAGGCCGGATACTTGTCCGACGACATCGTGCATCGGCTCCCCAACAAGGGGCAGCTCATCCCAACCCCCAGGCCCCATGAGAGGGTGGTGTTCCTCCCCACTTCCTCCAGCGGACTAGGTTTCCACTTCACCCATTTGTCAGGGGCTCATGTTCTACTACGGCCTAGATTTCCACGATCTGGCCCCGAATTTCATCCTCAACATCTCGGCGTTCATCTCGTGTGCGAGGCCTTCCTCTGTCCAGCCCCACTTGACATGGCTGAAGACCTACAATGTCAAGCCGAAGGTAGTGGGCGGCCGCCAAGCCGGAGTCTTGGAGGTGCCATGGTGGGCAAGATGGCCAACGTCCTATGGCTCGAGGCTTCTTCATGAAGACCATAAAGGGGTGGCAATCGGGGTGGTTCTATATCACCGAGCAGCGCGACTCAAATGGGCGGCGGCCCCAATTCGATCTGGCTTCCCTACGGCTCACCTCATGGAAAGAGGCGGGCTGGCGTGGGGTAATTCGGAAGAGCTGACCGGACTCAAACTGCGTCCGAAACCTGGTGGACAAGAAGCTTAAGCTTGTCAACATAGTCTAGGTTATGCTCATCCGCCGGATCCTCCCATGCAATCAATGGGCCTTCAACTTGTGGGAGTTTGATCCGGCACAATACCGAACCTTGAGCCGGCTCTTCGACACTACGTACGAAGATGCCTGGAAGGTGCTGTTCAAGGGCGTCGAGGCTCCCGCATCCGCTACCGAAGATCGCAGATTCAGCTCGTAGCATCAAGCCAGCGAGGTAAGCTATTTTACCCTTTATGGGACTCTTTTTTCATAGTTTAACTCTATGCGGGATCTAAAACTCCCTTACCTTTGACAGGACTGGCTGAAGACGTCCGGACGGGTTAACTGTCCGGCTCCCTTACCAGAAGACCAGCGGACGCCCGTCTGGCCAGGGCTGCTGGTTCCGGCACATTCGTGGTGCGGAGAAGAAGGCCAAGAAGAAGGCCACGGGAACTCGAAGGAGTTCGGCGCCAGTGTTGTCGGACTCATCGTCCAGATGACTCGGCGGGCTCCTCCACAAAGGCGAGGAGGAGGAAAAGGCCTCTCCCAGTGAGAGAGAAAAAGGAAGGCCACCCCAAGCCCAGGGGAGGCGGAGGAATCAGAAGGAAGGACCCTCCTCCGGACTACACCGCCAATCTTGTGGCAGCGGAGAGGGTGGCCACCAGGACCAAGCCCTGGCAAGATCGTAAGTGTCCGGACACGAGAATAACTCATGGCGCTCCATTTGTCGTACATCATCTTCTAACGCCGAATATAACCATGCAACCCGCCCAAGGACGGGCTCGATGATTCGTCGAGCAGCTCCTGGATTCGTCGGTGAATAGCACCTCACTTCCGACCGCCTCGTCTCCTCCCGCTTGCGGATGATGCGGGGTGGAGTCCCAAAGGGCCCAGCCGGAGGAGGTGGCCATGGAGGCGCCGCAAGCGACCTCCCGACTCCGGCGCAAAGGGGTAAAACCCGAAGGGCTTCAAGTCCGGCCTGTCTTTGGACTCCGTCACCGAACCTTGATGGTTCCGGTCGTGGCGACCCCTTCGTGAGAAGGGCAAGACTACAACGCCGGTGACCTCCATCCAACGGAGGCACGGATGATTTGATGGGCGCTTAACGGCGCTTCCGCCGACGAGGCACCGCCTTTATTATGAGTGTGGTGATCCGAGAAAGTTCGATCCGCCAAGGCGGGCTGGTGGCTTAATGCCAGCCTTCTAACAGGCTTTGAGGTATGTATTTAAGATATATAAAAATATTACCGCATAGACGGTAGCCTGATGCTCAGTTTGGTGTTGGAATGAAAAAGCCCAGGCGAGGATCCAAAAGATATCTGAGAGAGTCTAACATAAGTATGTCAATATGGGAATGCAGGCTGCTTTCTTGACCTCTGCCGCCTTGTTGTGGAGGTTGATGCATTGAAGCGAGCCTCGAGCAGTCCGAGAAACGAGCTCGGACTTGCCAAAAAGCAGCTCGAGGATAAAGAAGGTAAGTAATACCTTATGGGAGTATTTCAAAGATGTGGTTGCAAAGATGGCAGGAATAACGTGAATCTGCGGGGCCCACGAGCGAGTGGCGACCACGAAGGAAGCGGTGTCAAGGCGAAAGCAATGCGTCCAGCGGGGGCCACCGAGTGAGAAGAAGCGGGAGGCGCGGGTGGCGGAGGTGCGGCAAGAGCTCGGGCTCTCGTGGAAAAACACGAGAGTTTGGGCGTGTCTCAAGACTTCGAGTCGAGCTCGCCTCGGCCCTTGAGCGCCAACACAGCTAAGGCTGAAGCCCAAAAAGCCCTCCAGGAGATTGAGGCGATGAAGAAGATAGCGGCGGGTAAGGCATTCTATATGCAAAGCAAGCATGTGAAAGTGAATTATCATTACTTACGAATCGGAGCTCTCCGGGGAGCATTCATGAGTCTGCCCCTTGATGTGGCTGATCTGCCGCATTTTACCGAGCGAGGAGGAAGCTCGGCGGAGAAGGTGTTACGGTCTCGATATCTTTGAGGCGGACACCAGTGCCCATAGCGACCAGTTGAGGCGGCTGGTCGAGCTACATAAGGTGGCGAACAGGCCATGAAAACCTCATAGTCCGGCTGTGGCCTAAGGAAGCCGTGCACAGGAGCTACTTGGGCTGGTGAGGCGGTGGTGGGCCTTTGTCCATGGGTTGAAGTCATCAGCGCTCCGTCTGCATTGAAGGTGCCCGTAGGGCCTTGCCCTGCTAAGGTGCCTTTGAGGGCAAGATGGGCCTGAGAAGTTTGTGACGGAAGGACCACCACCGAAGAAGGAGCATCAAGCCTGAAATGTATTATGAGGCGTCTGGGTGCCTGCCTTGTAGCGGATGAATGCTCCAAAGATATAATTTTTTAGCGGACTCGCATGTGTTATCCTGTACGCTGAAAACTTGTTCATATCGCTAAGCAACGCTTTTGAATTTAAAATATTACCTTCTGTCGGTTGTGTATTAAATTTGAGAGATGGCGAGTAAATAAACTTCAGCCCCATAGCACGTCTTTGGGGTGTTAGGGATAAACTTGGCGCTCTTGTTCCCATTCTTGGGTCCTTGAGGCGCTCAGCATAGCGAACAAGGCAACGGACTATAATGCTTGAACACTCTAACTTAGCCATAGAATTCTATAATTTTAAATTTGGTGAAGCCCCTAGTATTCGGAAGACCGAGTTGAGGCGCTATCACGCCTAGGCGGACAATGCCGACTCCTCGCTCTAAGCGGCATAAGTCTTTAGGGACTCGAAACCTCTCGAACAGCGACCGGCTCTCGCCCTATCATGACGGTCAGTTTTAGATTTCTCCTTTGAGGTGCTTAACCCAGCTCAACAGGGCACTGTCGCGATGGTTCTCCCAGCGCTACCTTAGCGATATAACGGAACATAAGGTACCAAAACATGGGGCAGGCAAACCCAACTATTGACCCAAGACATGATTGAACCGATGCATATAATGCTATAAGTTGAGGTGCCGCACTTGTGAAAGTGTTGGACTTATCACACCATATTGTGGGGTACTTAAGCCCCTGGTGTATTGCTCGTACCAAAGTGTACGGTTGCACAATGTCATAAATGAACATATATATATAGAAAAAAGCGAATTCAATAATAGGCAGAAGCTATATATAGTTTATTCAAAAAGGGGCTGCAGTAAGGGCAGAACGATACAAATAGTGTGATAAGCAAGGGACGGGACTTTTTAACATGTCCCCCTCCAGGGGTAAGCCGCGGGATGGTGTGTAAAACAGATATATTGCTCGTAATAGAGACCACCTGGACACTCGACATAGCTTTATGCTTCCCCGGCTGTTGCATCGTGTGTTGGCGATTCTAATGCGGACGGGGCTTCGTGAGCGGAGTCTGAAAGTAAAAGAAAGAAGAAAAGAATGACACAATCGGGGCCCTGGTGATGTTGAGCCACATTACGGGCATGCCGTGGTCGTGCCCCTTCCCTATGCCCATGGTATTTCAGGCGTAATTATGTAGCGTAGTACTGGTTCGCAATTTCGCGAGGTTGGGGCTTGGGCGCATTGCTATGCTTGCTCGGGCGTGCCGGCGGTCTTGTTGTAGGTTACTCGGTAGCGCTTGATGGTGTCCGGACGTTTAATAGCTTGAACTTCGAGAATTGCCTTAAGAGGCTGCTTTGTACTTCCGCCGCGAGGACGCCGTATGCTCCTCCGTCCGGAGAGGCGTTCGGTGTTCCATTAACCGTAATGACTCCTCGAGGACTGGCATCTTGAGCTTGAGATATGCGTAGTGCGGCACCGCATTGAACTTTGCAAATGTGGTTCGTCCGAGCGTCGCGTGATAACCGCTGCGGAGCAGGACTATGTCGAAGATTAACTCCTTGCTTGGAAGTTATCCGGGGATCCGAAGACCACTTCAAGTGTGGCGAGCCTGTCTGAGTTGGCCTCTACACCTGGTATGGCGCCTTTAAAGGTCGTCTTTGTGGGTTTAATCCTTGATGGGTCTATGCCCATTTTGCACACTGTATCCTGATAAAGTAGGTTCAGGCTGCTGCCGCCGTCCATTAGGACTCTAGTGAGGTGAAATCCGTCAATGATTGGGTCTAGAACCAATGCGGCGAGTCCGCCATGGCGGAAGCTAGTGGGGTGGTCCCTTCGATCAAAAGTGATCGGGCAGGAAGACCACGGGTTGAACTTTAGGGCGGCCGGCTCCATCGCATATCGTCCCTTAGTGCGCTTTCGCTCCCTTTTGGGTATGTGGGTTGCGTATATCATGTTCACCGTCCGCACTTGCGAAGAATATATGTCCTCTATTGTTCGGCGGGGCTCCTCCTCGTCATCGCTATACAGCCCCTTGTCATTGTTTTCGGCATTTAACTTGCCTGCTTGAACACCCAACAATCCCTGTTGGTGTGATTGGCTACACTTTTGAAGTGCCATGAATCAGCACGGCGATCAGTATTCGGTCCAAATTGGGCGGGCCGGAGTATTTCTTTTAAATGGCTTTTTACTGCTTTGGGGTCTAGAGCCTCGAATCCGGCATTGGTAGTCGTATCCTCAGCATTATCGCCGTTGATCGCGGTGCTTGTGCTTGTTGCGGCGCGACCTGCCATTATTGTCCTTGGTATCCGAATTACGGGGCTCTTGGTCATATAGTTACTACGAGCTAGCGAGTTGTCCTCTCCAGCATAAGCGGGTCATGAGTGTTGAGGGCTGCCATGGATTTGGCTTTTCCTGTCCTAGGTGCGGGCAAGCCACTCGTCGCGGATGTTGTGTTTAAAGGCTGCAAGGGCCTCGGCATCCGGACAATCGGCGATTTGATTTTTCTTGGTTAGGAACCGTGTCGAATTATGCGGCGATTCCTCTGGCTGCTGAATTATGTGGCTTAGGTCATCGGCGTCGGTGGTCGCACATATGTGCCACAGAAATTGTCGAGGAATCGGCTTCGAGTCTTCCCAACAACCAATTGACTCCGCTTGGCAAGCTGTTAAGCCAATGCCGGGCTGGTCCTTTAAGCTTGAGTGGGAGGTATTTGATGGCGTGTAGATCATCATCGCGGGCCATGTGGATGTGAAGGAGATAGTCCTCGATCCAAACCGCAGGATCTGTTGTGTCGTCGTATGATTCAATGTTTACGGGTTTGAAACCCTCAGGGATTTGATGATCCATCACTTCATCTGTGAAGCATAGTGGGTGTCTTGGCGCCTCTGTATTGGGCTATATCTGGCAGCTCAAATGAGTTTTGTCTCTTGTGTTCGGCCCGGCGGAGTTGCCATATCGGCGTGGCGGTTATCGTCACGTGTCGTAGGCGCCACGCGATCCGTTGATCGATCTTGTTTGCCTTGCCTTGTCCTCAATATATCTCGCGGTCGGCGCATTTCCCGTGCCTTGTTATTTTTGGCGGCGCGAGTGCGGCTTGAGTTGATGGCGAGAGGCCTCTCATGTCATGACCACGAGGTGGCGGTCAGCCATATCATGCCTTGGTGATGTAGGTTTGGGTGCTTCCTCCTCTAATCGGGGTAGCAACTGCGTTTTAGGTAGCTCTTGGAGGCGCTCGAGTTCGTACTCTTGGCCGCAGGACTTGATCCATCCGTCGGCTAGCAAGTCTTGGTCAGCTCTAAGTTGTTGCTGCTTTTTCTTGAGGCTGCTCGTTGTGGCCATTAGCCTGCGTTTGAAAGCAGCTCTTGTTGACGGGATCCTCGGGCACGGCAATTAAATCGTTGTCGAGGCTTGCCTCATCTTGGAGGAGGCATGTAGTTATCGTCCTCTACCTCTCTATCTGCCGCTCTCTCATGAGGCTGGCTTCCCCATCCTCTGCGCTGAATCATCTTTGGAGGGTTATCTTCGGCACTTGTCCGGGGTGTTATTGTCTCGTGCGGAATCACCGTTTTTCTTTGTGGCGGGATTTAGAGCGGCGCCCGGCCCGCCGCGCGCTTAGGCTGTTTCTTGGGCGGGTCATCCTCCATTGTTCCATCACCATTCCCATCTTTTGGGATGTCCACCATGTATATGTCGTATGTGAGGTGGCCTTCCGATGTCTGTGGGCGCTGGTTCTTGGTCGTCTCTGCATAAATCGTCCATACCGTCGATGTCTTGGTCGAAGTCGAGCATGTTGGTTAAATAATCGGCGGTGGCTCTGAAGTGGGTGGTGGTTGGGGTTTGAATTTCTTCGTCGTCCGCATCCCAACCTTCTCGACCATAATCGGGCGGGGCTCTCGATAGAGAGAGACTTTAGTGAATTCAGGATGTCGCCAAAGGCGAGTCTTGAAAGATGTCATGGCGATGAATTCCATGACGGCGTGTCGGATTTGATTGGCGGGCGCGGAAGGCTCGAGTCGGAGAGAGTCCGGCACCTTGGAGTCTGAGCTTCACAAGGGCAGGGGTAGGTGTGCAGCTCAATCGCCATAGAGATCGCAGCCCGAGGCGGTGTCCAGCCACCCGTCCTCGATCGGCGCGATCGGCTCGAGCTAAAGGTCGGGCCGGACAACTGATCTGACCTCGGGACCTTTGTCCGTGGCGAGGCTAGATCATGCCCCTCGGCGGTCGCGGGCGCTTGGCTGTGGCTCGAACCGTCGAAGATCAAGTCTCCGCGAATGTTAGCCGTGTAGTTCAAACTTCCAAATCTGACACGGTGGCGGGCGTAGCTTTCAATCTGCTCCAAATGGCCAGCGAATTGGCCCGCGATGCAAAGCCGCCCGAATCTGAAGATTTGTCGGGGAAAAAGTCTCACCTGGGCGCATCGTTGTTGATGATCGGAGGACCATCGGACCTAAGGATGGCGACAGGAGGAACTCTCAATGAAAGCACCAATGTCGGTTGTCAAAACCGGCGGATCTCGGTAGGGGTCCCGAGCTGTGCGTCTAGGCGGATGGTAACGGAGACAAGGGACATGATGTTTTACCCAGGTTCGGGCCCTCTTGATGGAGGTAAAACCCTACTCCTGGTTGATTAATATTGATGATATGGGTAGTGCAAGAGTAGATATACCACGAGATCAAAGAGGCTAAACCCTAGAAGCTAGCCTATGGTATGATTGTTGTTCGTCCTACGGACTAAAACCCTCCGGTTTATATAAGCACCGAATAGGGTTAGGGTTACACAGAGTCGGTTACAATGGTAGGGAATCTACATATCCGTATCGCCAAGCTTGCCTTCCACGCCAAAGAAAGTTCCATCCGGACACGGGACGAAGTCTTCAATCTTGTATATTCATAGTCCAGGAGTCCGGCCAAAGGCTATAGTCCGGCTATCCGGGCACCCCCTAATCCAGGACTCCCTCACCCGAGCTGGTGGTGGTGACGGGGTGGTCTTCCGAGCTGAAGGGAAGGTCGGCCTCAGGCGCATCCCAGCCCGGCGGAGCCCCCGAGCGCTTGGAAGCGGCACCAATCTGGCGGAGGAACGGCTTGATGTGGCAATCTGAAGACGGCGCCTGCCGCCTAGCAGGGCTGCGATCGCGTGGTGCACGGTGCCGCGTAGCGCGCAGTGAAGAGGTCGCGCAGCTCCTCCCAAGATGCCACCGTGGATCCGGGAAGGTTGAGCAGCGGTAGCGGCTCGCGGCGAGGCCATGGGAAGCAGTTGGCCATGACCTTATCATCACCCCGCCTCGAGGCGGCCTCCTCGTATGCCATAGGAAAGGCAGCAGGTCAGCTGCGCCATCGTGGCGGCGGAATCTCAACGAACTTGGTGAACCTTGCACCGCCCGCCGGCGGGCGAGCTCGAGCCCCGGCCCCGTCGTCCACGCTGGCCGTCGGTCGGTGGCAGGGAGCCTGCCATGTGGGCGAAGCGCGGTGGCGATGGAGCGTGGATCGATGGAAGAGAAGCTCGGCGCACCTACTGGCGTGCCAAATGTCGGATCACGGGTTCGGCAAAACCCTCGAGTTGAGCAGCTGGAGTGCTGCGAAGATCTCCTCCCTACCGATCACGTCCTAGCTCTCTGAGATCTCGTGAACGAACTCGACGGACTCACAAGACAAAGACACAAGATTTATACTGGTTCGGGCCACCGTTGTGGTGTAATACCCTACTCCAATGTGGTGGTGGTGGATTGCCTCTTGGGCTGATGATGGACAGTACAAGGGGAAGAACAGCCTCGTGAGGTTGAGGTGTTCTTTTGCTTGACGAACTTGCGTGGGTGAGATGCCTCTGAATCAATCCTCCCCTACGGTGGTGGCTAGCTCTACTTATATAGGTCCTGGTCCTCTCCCCGAATGTCGAGCGGGCAGGGAGCCAACAACGGCCAATTTGAAAGGGGACAGCAAGTACAGCTTATCCTGACAAAAGTAGTCTTCGCCTGCAAAGGCTCTGGTGGTGACGCCGTCTTGGGCTCCATGGTGACCTCTGTCTTGGCGTCCTGCTAGTCTTGGTCTCGTTGCACCGATATGGAAACCTTTGCTTCATGCCTCGGTACTCCGCGCCTGCGCTTGCTCCCTTGGCACCAAAGAGGAAACAAGGACGCTGCGCGCGCTGGCGCCCGCCTAGTCTCGATCGTCATGGCTCACGTCACGAGGACCTCACGAGGTTTGCCTTGCCTTGATCTCTCCGCCCATCATGAGCCTGCCTAGCGAGGCTGCTCCTGAGGAGGTCTTGCATCGTCCGCCTCGCGAGGCTTGGCCCCTCGCGAGGGTCTTGAATGCCTTGTCGATGAAGATGGGCCGCGTCGGCCCGCTAGCTCAGCCACGCTGTGGGCCGTAGGCAGGCAAGTCTGGGGACCCCCGTTCCCAGAACGCCGACGGAACCTTTGTCCAACATTGGGACCGGACATGCAATAGGCCACCGCGTGAATTGGTACGATGGAACCACAGTGAGATTGAAGAAGATAGCAATCATGGAAGCCCCAATAAGGTTGTCCGCCAACCAAAATTACACTCTCATCGCGGTGTTCAACATCGCTATTTCTTTCACAAACCTTGCACATGGAGGTCATGTTCGGGAACGTAGCATGCAATTTCAAAATTTTCCTATGCTCACGTGTCACATCCTAGCTAGTCCATGCATTAGTGTGTTGCATCATGTTTAACTTTCATCAAAAATTTGAAATGGGGAAGACAGAACCCCCAGAACCCCTTTTGAATCCAACTAGGGCTTACTAAAATTATTTTCAATGAACACAGAAATGCCCTTCTAAAATGCTCATCACCTTTGCTTTAGTTCGAGCCTCTGCCAAAAGTGGTGCACAATTTTCTAGGTCATCCTAAGGTTTTGAATTAAATCATAAGTATTTGAGTTTGGGCATTTAAATTATATAAAATATTTCAAATGCCCAAATAATTCAAACTAAAATGTTCCATCTTTGGAAATATTCCAACTAAGGACCAGGTGCAGTTTGGTGAATTTTGAAGTTGTCTAGGTATTTTAAAAAGTCCACAAAATTTACAGAAAATAGAAAAAGAAACGAAATAAAAAACTTTACTGGCGCCACCAGCGGCCCACCTGCCGGCCCAGCCCGCCGCGCCATGTGGCTGCTTAGCAGCCCGAGCAGCGGCGAGAGTGCTCGACAGCGAGCACGGCATCGTGCCACGCAGCTGGTCGCCGCCTCGCCGCTTCCCTCGTCGAGCTGTCGATCAGGGCAGCTCCTCTCCCCCCCGAGCCCGCGGACACCTT
Source organism: Aegilops longissima (assembly GCA_021605205.1). Classification (NCBI taxonomy): domain Eukaryota; kingdom Viridiplantae; phylum Streptophyta; class Magnoliopsida; order Poales; family Poaceae; genus Aegilops; species Aegilops longissima. The sequence goes on from CM038679.1 coordinate 346,939,260, forward strand.
TCCTCCTCCCAGCTCCTCTCCCTCGCTCTCCCGCCATGGCCGCGCCACACTTGGCCGCACCGTCGCCGTGAATCGCGCTCTCCGTCGTCCTTGCGCCATTCCGTCGTGTCTAGGAGCTCCGCCTCCCTCCTCTTCTTCGAGCTAGCCGAGCCCCGAGCGCTCGCGTGGCCCGAGGCCTCTGCACCAACCTCGCCCGACTCCGCCATCGCCGGAGATCCCCTTCGACGTCACCGCCGCACCAGCTCGTCCCCGACCGCACCGTTTGCCTCCTCGAGATCTCCGTGAGCCCAGCTACCTCCCCCTCCTTTCCTTTCTCGCGCACGAGCCTCGTAGCAACTGCACGGAGCTCACCCGCGCGCGCCGCCGCGGAGCTCGTCGCCGACGTGCTTCCGGCCATCCACCGGTCATCCCTCGGTGTCTAACATGCTCACCGCGTCGCGTAGAGCCTAACCCACTACTTCACGCACCTCGCCGTACCCGTAGCCACGAGTTCGTCATCACCGAACTCCGGCGACCGCCAAAATCGTCGCGGCGCCGTTCAAGCCACCGAGCCAATAGCGCCACCAAGAGCTGTGGCTTGCTCCCGACCCTGCGTAAGCGCCCTCCGCGGTTCATTTGGTTGCGGGCGCCCAAAACCACTCTCGCCTTGGCGTCGGCTGCTTGGCGGCTAAGCGCGGCGTAGTTGACCACGACTTTGACGAGGCGAGCCTGGTTGACTCTCTGAGCCTATGACGGTGGGCCCCCGCTAATTAACTTAGTTAGTTTAAACTAATTCTAATTAGTTAAATTAAGTGCTGACATCGCGGGACCCACTGGTCAGTTTGACCTGGACGTCCCGTTGACCTCGGCGTCACTGCGGCGCATTCTTGGCGATAAATGAATTCTTGGAATTATTACATTATAGGAAATTCGAGAAAATAGTTCAAACTTCAAAATTCATAGAAATTAATCTGTAACTCCAAATGCAAAGATTTATATATGAAAAATGATCAGAAAAATCCATTCTATCCATTGGTAAAGGTTTCATGCATGATAGAACAAGTTAACCTTGCTGTTTAAGAAGATTAAGATAATGCACCTTTATGGCTATGTTAAATGAGCTAACATTTGAATCTTGATTCAAATGAGTTCATCCCTTTTTGTTCCAGCTCGCATTAGGCCTACACACATTCATATTGCCATGTCATAGCATGCATCATATTGTTGCATATTGTCATGTGTTGTTTATTTTCGGTGTGTCTTTAAGTGATAGGTTACGCCTCAGGATAATCCGAATATCCGTGCTGAAGGGCGGTATCCTACCACCACTACATCGAGCAAGCAACCCATTGATCATTCGATCTGAACCCATGTTCTCGCTTCTACTCTTGTTTCTGCATTAAGACAACGCGATTCAAACTGTTGTGTGCTGCGGTAGCTGAACCCACTTCCTTTGCATGACTGTCATTGCCACGATAACTAGATGAAACCCACTAGTGTGTGTAGGAGTTGATTGAGCCATGTTTTAATTCCTACCATGCTATGCTTGCTATGCTTAGAGTTGTGTCGAGTGCGGCTCATCGGGATGATGAACTGGAGTGAAAGGTTGTGTCGGGTTCGAGAGTGAAAGTGTTGAACACGTTTTGGTAAAGGTATCGATGAGAGGCCATGTAGGAGTACATGGTGGGTTGTTTCATTGAAGCCGTCCCTAAGAACTGAGATCTGTGTGCGTGATTTAAGACTTAGCTACTACCATGCATTAGGATCCTTAATTGACCCTCTCAACTTATTAACCACTCTTGTCCACAGTCCGGGAGTTGCAAGTAGTTTCTGGTGTTTGTAGCATGCTAGGGGCCGCATGCAGCGCTGACCTTAGGGGTGGGCTGTGTTGCGGTAGGCACGTGGCCCGGTGTACCGATTCGCCCGTTTGGTGTCTCGGGAACCCTGCACACATCGTTCGGGGCCGTTAGTGGAAACCTCGGCGGACTCCTGCGGATGGAACCGAATAGGCGATAAACACTGGACTCGGGACTCGTGTGTTTAGTCGGTCGTGGCCGACACCCTCGTTGGGCTTCCGCTTGAAGGTTGCAGTACATGTCGTGTAGCAGCGATAAGTGGTGAGCGTGTGTGAAGAATTACACCCTGCGGGGTATAAAACTATTTGAATAGCGCGTCATGATAAGGACTACTTGGTCACCTATACGGTTCATAGACAAGTAAATGGATACTACTAAAAGCCTCAAGATAAGTGTGAGTGCATGGATGGCCCTTTAGGTGGGTTGGCGAGAGAGGATCCACGGTGGAGTATTGTGATGGTGATTAGTGGACTCGTGTGCGACAAATGCTTTTCAAGTGGTGCCACGTGGGATAGTTTAGCCAAGAGTCAAAGGCGGCTTGCTGCAATAACTCCACCACCTTCTTGAGAAAGTGCATGTATGATAGGATTCTGTTGTAAGACTTCTTTGAGTACCTCGGTACTCATGTTTGTAATTAATGTTTTAGGCGACAACACTACCCCTCCGATGGGTTTATGTAGACCTTGACATCGGCGAGTGAACTAGCCACCGGTGGTGATCCAAGGCTTGTGAAGGGCCCTTTGTAGATAGAAGGGCTTCAACAAGCTTTCTTTCTTTTTAGAGTCGTACTCGAGACTAGTTTGCTTCGCATGTGCTTGTATGTTTGTATGACTTGAGTGTTGGGTCATGTGACCCCTACCTGTATGGATATGTTATGTATGGCTCCTCGGAGCCTCTTAAATAAAATACTTTGAGTTGTAGAGTTTTGTTGTGATGCCATGTTGTATGTACTCATATCGGGCATATTGCGTGTATGATTGAAATGCTTGGTATGAGTGGGATCCGACAAACTAGTTGTTTATCCTTGGCAGCCTCTCATATGGGGAAATGTAGTCTCGTGCTTACGGCGATAGTAGTCCGCTTCTGCCAGGTTCACGAGTCCTGCTAACCCGGCACTCTTGCTTGGACACTTGGTGGCGGCATGTGTTTCACTTCGTTCCTATATACATCCCTTGAAATGTCACGCGGTGATATTGAGTCTGCCTAGCTGCTACAGCCGGGATACGGAGTCTGTTAGCCAGTGCTACTGACCTGAATTCATCGTTGATGACCGACATGCTCGATGTGATTCATGTATGCTGTCCCCATGGGTTAAGCGCCGCTTTGGGTTCACGACTAGCCATGTCGGCCGGGTTCTTTGTCATATGGATGCTAGCGACACTATCATATCGTGAGCCAAAAGGCGTAAGCGGTCCCGGGCCATGGTAAGGCGACACCCGTGGGAATACCGTGCGTGAGGCCGCAAAGTGATATGAGGTGTTACCGGCTAGGTCGATGTGACTTGGAATCGGGGTCCTGACATCATGGAAGTGGAGAGTGTGTCCACGTATCCTCGTAGACCGAAAGCGGAAGCATTAGGTTAATGCGGTTGATGTAGTCAAATGTCTTCGAGATCCAACCGATCAAGTACCAAACGTACGGCACCTCCGTGTTCTGCACACGTTCAGCTCGATGACATCCCTCGAACTCTTGATCCGGCAAAGTTTCGAGGGAGAGTTCTGTTAGCACGACGGCGTGGTGATGGTGATGGTGATGTGATCCGCGCAGGGCTTCGCCTAAGCACTACGTGAATATGACCGGAGGAGTAAACCATGGAGGGAGACGCCACACACGGCTTGGAACAATTTTTGTGTCTCCAAGGGGTGCCCTGCCCACGAATATAAAGGAGGGAGGGGGAGAAGGCCGGCCCTAGGGGGTGCGCCATAAGGGGGGAGTCCTACTAGGACTCCTAGTCCTAGTAGGATTTGGCCCCCCTTCTTTTCCTTCTCATGGAGGTGGAAAGGGGGAACGAGAGGGAACGAGAGGGAGTAGGAGAAGGAAAGGGGGTGGCGCCCCCTTCCCTAAACCAATTCGGCCTCCTCCCTTGTGGGGGGCGCACCAGCCCCTCGTGGGCTGGTTAGCCTCCCTCCTATGGCCCATATGGCACATATCTTTCCCCGGGGGTTCCGGTAACCCCTACGGTACTTCAGTATGTACCAGATACACTCCGGAACCCTCTGGGTGTCTGAATACTACCTTCCAATATATCAATCTTTACCTCTCAACCATTTCGAGACTCCTCGTCATTTCCGTGATCTCATCTAGGACTCCGAACAATCTTCGGTCACCAAAAAACATAACTCATAATACAAATCATCATCGAACGTTAAGCGTGCGGACCCAACGGTTCGAGAACTATGTAGACTGGTCAATAACCAATAGCGGAACCTGGATGCTCATATTGGTTCCTACATATTCTACAGAGATCTTTATCGGTCAAACCATAATAACAACATACGTTATTCCCTTTGTCATCAGTATGTTACTTGCCCGAGATTCAATTGTCAGTATCATCATACCTAGTTCAATCCTATTACCAACCAATCTCTTTACTCATTTCATAATGCATCATCCCGTGACTAACTCATTAGCTTGCAAGGCTTATAGTGATGTGCATTACCGAGAGGGCCCAGAGATATCTCTCCGATACTCCGAGTGAAAAATCCTAATCTTGATCTATGCCAACCCAACAAACACCTTCGGAGACACCTATAGAGCATCTTTATAATCACCCAGTTACGTTGTGATGTTTGATAGCACAAAAGGTGTTCCTCTGGTATCCGGGAGTTGCATAATCTCATAGTCAGAGGAATATGTATAAGTCATGCAGAAAGCAGTAGCAATAAAACTTAATGATCATTATGCTAAGCTAATGGATGGGTCTCGTCCATCACATCATTCTCTAATGATGTGACCCCGTTCATCAAATGACAACACATGTCTATGGTTAGGAAACTTAACCATCTTTGATTAACGAGCTAGTCAAGTAGAGGCATACTAGGGACACTCTGTTTTGTCTATGTATTCGCACATGTACTAAGTTTCCAGTTAATACAACTCTAGCATGAATAATAAACGTTTATCATGATATAAGGAAATGTAAATAACAACTTTATTATTGCCTCTAGGGCATATTTCCTTCAGTCTCCCACTTGCACTAGAGTCAATAATCTAGTTCACGTCGCCATGTAATTTAATACCAATAGTTCACATCGCCATGTGACCAACAACCAAGGGTTTACTAGTCAGTAATCTAGTTCACATCGTCATGTCATTAACATCCAAAGAGTACTAAGGTGTGATCGTGTTTTGCTTGTGAGAGAGGTTTAGTCAACGGGTCTGCCACATTCAGATATGTATGTATTTTGCAAATTTCTATGTCTACAATGCTCTGCACGGAGCTACTCTAGCTAAATGCTCCTACTTTCAATATGTATCCAAATCAAGACTCAGAGTCATCCAGATTGGTTTCAAAGCTTGCATTGACGTAACTCTTTACGACGAACTCTTTTATCACCTCCATAACCGAGAAATATTTCCTTAGTCCTCTAAGGATAATTGTGACCGCTGTCCAGTGATCTAATCCTAGATCACTATTGTATCCCTTGCCAAACTCATGCTAAGGTATACAATAGGTCTGGTACACAGCATGGCATACTTTATAGAACCTATGGCTGAGGCATAGGGGATGACTTCCATTCTCTCTCTATCTTCTGCCGTGGTCGGGCTTTTGAGTCTTACTCAACTTCACACCTTGCAACATAGGCAAGAACTCCTTTCTTTGACTGTTCCATTTTAAACTACTTCAAAATCTTGTCAAGGTATATACTCATTGAAGAAATCTTATCAAGCGTCTTGATCTAGATCTCAATGCTCAATATGTAAGTAGCTTCACCGAGGTCTTTCTTTGAAAACTCCTTTCAAACACTCCTTTATGCTTTTCAGAAAATTATACATCATTTCCGATCAACAATATGTCAATCACATATACGTATCAGAAAGGTTATAGTGCTCCCACTCACTTTCTTGTAAATACAGGCTTCACCACAAGTCTGTATAAAACTATATGCTTTGATCAATTCATCAAAGCATATATTCCAACTTCGAGATGCTTGCACCAGTGCATAGATGGATCGCTGGAGGTTGCACACTTTTTAGCACCTTTAGGATTGAGAAAACCTTATGGTTGCATCATATACAACAAATCCATTAAGGAATGCAGTTTTGACATCCACTTGCCAGATTTCATAAAATGTGGCAATTGCTAACATGATTCAGAAAGACTTTAAGCATTGCTATGAGTGAGAAAATCTCATCGTAGTAAACACCTTGAACTTTGTCGAAAACCTTTTGCGACAAGTCGAGCTTTGTAGATAGTAACACTACCATCAGCATCCGTCTTCCTCTTGAAGATCCATTTATTATCGATGGCTTGCTGGGCAAGTCCACCAAAGTCCATACTTTGTTCTCATACATGGATCCTATCTCAGATTTCATGGCCTCAAGCCATTTTGTGGAATCTGGGCTCATCATCGTTTCCTCATAGTGCGTAGGTTCGTCATGGTCTAGTAACTTGACTTCCAAAACAAGATTACCATACCACTCTGGTGCGGAACGTGCTCTGTTTGACCTATGAGGTTCGGTAGTAAACTTGATCTGAAGTTTCATGATCATTATCATTAGCTTCCTCACTAATTGGTGTAGGCATCACTGGAACTGATTTTTGTGATGAACCACTTTCCAATTCAGGAGAAGGTACAATTACCTCATCAAGTTCTACTTTCCTCCCACTCACTTCTTTCGAGAGAAACTCCTTCTCTAGAAAGGATTCATTCTTAGCAACGAATATCTTGCCTTCGGATTTGTGATAGAAGGTGTACCCAATAGTTTCCTTTGGGTATCCTATGAAGACGCATTTATCCGATTTGGGTTCGAGCTTATCAGGTTGAAGCTTTTTCACATAAGCATCGCAGTCCCAAACTTCAAGAAACGACAGCTTAGGTTTCTTACCAAACCACAGTTCATATGGTGTCGTCTCAATGGATTTATATGGTGCCCTATTTAACGTGAATGCAGCTGTCTCTAATGCATAACCCCAAAACAATAGTGGTAAATCGGTAAGAGACATCATAGATCGCACCATATCTAATAAAGTACGGTTACAATGTGTCGGATTTCGGGTTCCGGCAGGCCCTTGAGGTTCGAACAATGGGGTGCGCACGGAGATCTTTCCCCTACCAGCTCACGCGTTAATGGTTTGCAAGGGATCTAAACTAGGAACGATGAACAACACAAGGGACACAAGGTTTATACTGGTTCGGGCCACCGTTGTGGTGTAATAGCCTACTCCAGTGTGTGGTGTGGTGGATTGCCTCTGGGCTGATGAAGAACAGTACAAAGGAAGAACAGCCTCATGAGGCTGTTCTTGAGCTAGTCTTGAGGACTGCTTGGCGAGTCCAGTCGCTTCTCTCTCTCTCTCCCTGGTTGATTCTCCTTGTCTCGTCGGGCTCTGTCCTTCGTCCTCCCCGGTTGGTTCTCTCTCTCTGTGGTGGCTAGTCCTATTTATAGAGGGAGACCCTGGGCCACTTCGCAAATAATGAGCGGGAAAGGCGCCAACAATTGGCCATTTTGAAGGGGAACATCTAGTACACTTATCATGACTAAAGTTGGTCTTGGCTGCCAAAGGCTCGGCGGTGGCCGATCACAGGCTCCACGATGACCTCCGTCATGCCGCCCTGCCGGTCTTGGTCTTGTTGCACCGAAGAGGTAACCTTTGCCTGATGCCTTGGCCTGTGCTTGCCTCCTTTGCAACAAACGGGAAACGAGGACACTACGCAGGCTGGCGCCCGCCTGGCGCCCGCTTGGTCTCGATCTTCATGGCTTGCGTCATGGGGCACCCTCGTGAGGTACCCTGCCTTGATCTCTCCGCCTCCTCGTGAGCCTGCCTGACGAGGCTGCTCCTCAGGGAGGTTCCTATCGTCCGCCCCGCGAGGCTTGGCCCCTCGCGAGGGTCTTGAGCTTGAGCTGATGAAGCTGGACCACGCTGGGCCCCCACTCGAGCCACGTCGCAGGCCGCAGGCAGGCAAGTCTGGGGACCCCCGTTCCCAGAATGCCGACAGTAGCCCCCGGGCCCAAGGCGCGCCCGGACTTGGCTTAGCAGGGAAGCGAAGGGGCAAGTGCAAAGCGCCGTGGGCTCCAACAGCCTGCGGCCTTGGGCGCCGCGTGGCGATTGATTGGTCGTGGGCGTCTCCGCTTCCCCATGATGCCTCATTACACGCCCGGCTAAGCGGACCCGGGGTTGCACACAGCCATTCCCACTTCGCCGTCCGCGCACTCCTGGCCCTTCCTTCTTCCTCTGGCTCCAACTTCCGCCCTTGATCCAACTCGGACTCTCACCCTTCCTGTCGCCATGGCGCCAACGAAGAAGGAAAAGGTGAAGAAGCTCGTGCCTCCGTCCTGCTCACCTCCGGCGGTGGCCCCCGTCGTCGATCGGTCTATCATACTCAACCCCGAGGCCTTGGGCAAGGTCCGCTCTGCTCTTGCCACCATCTTCAATGAGTGCGGCAGGACCACGGCATGGCCTGCGTCCCATGCCTCCTTGACGGGATCGTCACGGAGGTCGGTTCTTCGTTGATGCCACAGTGGGCGGTCAGTTCCCCCTTTTCCGCTTTCTTCAGCGCGTGCTCTCCCACTCGGATCCACATGATGCATCTCGGGCTGAGTCCATTACCCTCCTGGCTGTCTTCGCCTTTGCTGTGAGGCAATGGTGGGCATCCCTCCTTCCGTTGCCTGTTCGTCACTTCTTCTCTTTGCTTTGGTGATCCTACTCAATGCTTGGGGTGTGTGAGCTTCCTTGCGGTGCCAGAGATGGCTGCTTCGGGGATCGATTTCGGACTCCCTCCCCCTGAGGCCAAGTTCAGAGAGCGGTGGTTATATGTGGACGTTGGAGTGCCTAGCCCCCTGCTCTCGCATCCTACCTTGCTGCTGTTCCCAACTCGGGCTGGGGTCACGAGCGCTCGCGGACACCGGCTTGCATTAAATGCAGCGCCCGCTTGAGAGCTTGAGGCGCTCAACGTGTGGCGCCCAGGTGGTGAAAAGTTCCTCGAGTTTAGCATTGCTCCTCTCGGCGCCACTCTCATTGGATGTGGGACTTTGCGGGCGCCAAGACCGCATGCGACTTGAGAGGGACTGGCTTTGAAGTCTTGAGGACGGTGCTCAAGATCCTGGTTGGCGATCCTTCCCCAGGCAGCCTTCGACATGATGGTGCCCTCTTGTATCTCTGTTTGGGCAGGGCCGATTTTGTGAAGCAGATGCCCAGCTTTGATGAGTGGGGGCTGCGCCCGGCTGGCCTCAGGGGGCCTCGCAAGAACCCAGTTGTCGTGGTAGCTCTTCCGGTCGCCCAAAGTGGCTCCGTCTCAGGTGATGGAGCAGGGAGACGAGAACCGTCAGGAGTTGAACGGGGCGACGTTGGGGTGGTGACGCCGCGTGGAGCCCCGAGGGCGGCATCTCCCGGAGCTCGTTCCGGAATAGTGACATGTGAGGAGTCGCGGCATCCGGCTCCCGAGGCCCCGGTCATCCCTCATGAGGCGGCGTCTGGCGGCGTCCCCCAGGCTGGTCCCATTGGCGCTGATCACCTCGCTGCCTCCTCCATGCCTGGCCCGACCCTGCGCCCGGCGCTTAGGCGGTTCGCGTGACTTCGTGGCCCTCCGCAAGAGGAAGGAGGCCTCGGTGGTGATGATCTCCTTGCCGCTTGCTGAAGTGCGGGAGGTGCCGCCCGCAGACGAGTAAGTCCTCTTCTCTCTCTGCTCCTCTACTTCTCGGTTCTTGCGGTGGCCCATGACCTTTCGGGGCCCTTCTGCCCGGTCGTGAAACAGCCAAGAGCCATCTCCCGAGCTTCGTCCTCGTCGCTGATCCTTGGTGCGTCGGGTTCAAGCGGCGCCCTTATCACTCAACCGGCCGGAGAGGTGGCCCGTCCAGCTGAGCGTCCCGAGTTTGTGCGCCCGCTGTCTTCCCTTCACGAGTTCTCCTGGGGCACAGCCATCTTGCCCCGTGCTCCTTCCTTGATCGTGGACGGCGATTGGTTGAAGTCAATCTTGAGCTCTCTCCTTACGAGGACGGACGGCGCCAGCCACCTGCTCTGGTGAAGCCCGTCCGGCGGTTGATTAGGCGCCAGCCCCCTTTCCTGCCGGGAGGAGGTGCGCCGCCTCTGCGCCCTCCGCATACACCAGCCAGCGGAGGTGGCCGGAGGGAAGGCGTGCTTGCAATTCGCGCCCGTCATCAAGAATTTCTCCGTGGGGTGACAGACGCGGTGAACCGGCTCAAGGCGGAGCTTGCTTGGCGAGATCGCGTCTCGAGGCGAAGGTTTCTTTATCACACCCAGATCAACCCTAGAGCTTGCTTGTAACTAGTAGCATTGCATCCATGCATCATGTTTAATTTCCATGAAATTTGAAATGGGGATGATCAAGCCCTAGCACTAAAGCAATTCAAATAGGTTCAAATTCAAAATATTTTCAAAAACCCAAAGTGGTTTGCAAAAATGTTCATGATTAATGGAAAAAGGTGAAAACCATATCCAGAGGTGATGGATATTTTTCCAAGACATTTCGGATTTTGAATAAACCATATTGTATTTGAATTGGGGCATTTAAATACTATTAATATTTTTAAATGCTCCAACAATTCTGAAAAATAGTTAAGGGCCTCTGTAATAATTCAGTTAATGCCCACAATTATTTTCAGGATTTATTTAAATGGTTTAGTATTTTACTAAACTAAAACAAAAGCAAAGTAAAAAGAAATATAAAAAAGAAGAAACTGCACTGCCTACACAGCGCCCCAACCGCCCAACCTCCTTCCCCCCCTGGCTGGCCGGCCGGTTGGCCCAGCCCACCTACCCCCACCGCTCATCGTCTTCCTCTGCCCGGCGAGGCGGGCGTGGCGGCCCAGCGATGCATGCCACCTCCTGCTTGTGGCTGAGGCCTCCCCTTCGATCGATCCGCGTCTGGCGGCGCCACGCACCCCTTCGGGCCCTCTCACTCTTCCCGTACCCTCTCCCTCCTCTCTCTCGCTCTGCGCCTCGTGCCCGAGCCGCCCGTCGCCGCCGCTTCGCCATAGCCGTGCCACCGCCTCCCTCGCCCATCAACATGCCCCAAAGACTCGCCACTCCGTCCCGTCAACCCCACCGAGCCACGCAAGCGGTTCACCACAACCCGCCATCGGCGCTTCTTCAACCTCGGGACCGCCGGCCATCACCGTCAAATTAAATCGGCTCGGACCGTCCCGACCTCGCCGGCGCCCGTCGTCATCGCCGTGAGCCCTGCTCCAAACCCTCTTCCTCCCCTTGCGTTCGTACACCCTAGCTCCATTCCCCGTCGTGCCCGAGAGCTCCTGCCGCCGGCCATGTCACCGCCGCCGCTACAATCACTGAGGTTTGCGCCTGACCGTCGCCCCGAGTTCATCTTGCTCCTAGGAGCCTAACACCACCACCAGCTCCTTCCCACGAGCTCCCTAGTGCCATGCCCGTTGAGGCCCGAGCTCCGGCCGCCGCCGCGAGCTCGCTTCCGGCGAACACCGGCCACCCCCGCACCTCCCATTGGTCTCCCCAGATCTTGCAGAGACGGCAGGCTCCCTCCTGGTGCCCTCAGTAGCGCCCCCAGCCCGACCCTAAGCGCAACTCCGTGAGCCACCGCCGCTCGGTTGGTCGCCGCCGGCCTAATTCCGGCAAGTGCCGGCGTAGCCACCACTGTTAGCACTAATTAACCCCCCTCTCTTTGACATGTGGGCCCCAGTGCTGGATTAATTAGTTTAATTTCTTTGTTAGATTAGTACTAATCTCGGGGGCCCGCCTCTCGGCATTGACTTTGCCACGTCATCGTTGACCGGACCCACTAGTCGACCTCTGTCCCTGCCTGTTACAGCGGCGTGCGGGTCCCACGCGTCGAGTTTGACCTGGACCTGGCGCCTTTGACCTCTTGACGTCACGCCTCTGTCATCTTGGCGCAATAACCCATTTTCGGATTTAATTTAATTCAGGAAATTCGAGAAAATACCCCAAACTTCTAAAATTCATAGAAATTCAACCGTAACTTCGGATTGAAATAATTTATATATGAAAATGATCAGAAAAATATGAAGAATCTGTTTATGCCATGATCATGCATGTTTGAACAATTTAACCTCACTGAATAGGATGAATCATGATTAGGTTAATTTAAGAAATAGCATTTGAAGTTGGAGTTCAACCTTGTTTGAATTCCACTTCAACTAACAGATTATTATTGCATTAGGTGAATTCAGTACCTTAACATGACATGTCATTCATGTGAATGTGCATTGCATTGATTGTGTTCTCTCTTGTTTGCGGTAATTGTCCCTCTCGGTGAGCGACGTCATCGACGATGAATTCGATGACACCGATGAAGAACTATATTATCTTGAAGTGCCGGGCAAGCAAAACCCCTTGTTCATTCGATACAATCCCACTCTCTCGCTCCTGCTCTATTTTACTGCATTAGGACAACAACGACTCATGTGTTACTTGCTGCGGTAGCTGAACCCCTTGATCCTTTGCATGACTGTCATTCCACGATAATTAGATGAAACCCACTAGCATGAGTAGGAATTGTTTGAGCCATGTTGTGCCTACTCATTTATGCTTGTTTGTCATGCACTCTCTTGCTTAGAGTTGAGTCGGGTCGATTCATCGGGAATGAATTGGAATTGTTATGAACATGTCCTCTTGTGTGTGTGAGCTAAGTGTGTGAACACGATTTGGTAAAGGTAGCGGTGAGAGGCCATGTAGGAGTACATGGTGGGTTGTCTCATTGAAACCGTCCTCGAGGAACTGAGTTACGTGTTTGTGATCCATGAAACAGTTACTACCACGCATTGGGATCCTTAATTGACCCTCTCGGCTTCTTAACCACCCTTGTCCTCGGTCAGGAGTTGCAAGTAGTTTACGGTGTTTGTAGCATCTTTGGGGCCGCATAGCGCTGACCTTAGGGGTGGGTTGTGTTGCGGTAGGCACCGTGGCCCGTGTACCGAGTGCCCGTTTGGTATCTCGGGAACCCTGCACACATCGTTCGGGCTGTATGGGAAACCTCGGCGGACTCCTGCGGATGGAACCGAATAGGCGATAAACCTGGACTAGGGACTTGAGTGTTTAGGTAGGCCGTGGCCGACACCCACGTTGGGCTTCCGCTTGAAGGTTGCAGTACATGTCGTGTAAACGGCGGTAAGTGGTGAGCGTGTGTGAAGAAGTACACCCTGCAGGTTTAATATGATCTATTGAATAGCCGTGTCCACGGAAAAGGACTTCGGGTTGCCTATATCGGTTCATAGACAAGTGAAAGTGGATACTCTAAAATCGCAAGATAAGCGTGAGTGCTATGGATGGCGTTCTCGTAGGGAGGCGGGGCGGGTCCATAGTGGTGTATTGATATGGTGAATGTGTGGACTCGTGTGCCACCTCAAAAGAGTTACTGCGATCGTAGTTCAGGATAGCCACCGAGTCAAAGCTGGCTTGCTCGGTCAAACTCCACCACCCCTTTTGATAATGATGCATATGTAGTTAGCTCGATGTAAGTCTTGCTGAGTACAATTGTACTCACGTTTGCTTATTTTATGTTTTGCGAGAGGCGTCGGTCTCGCTAGTAGTTCCGCTTGGACTTGACGTTTAGCTTGTTACCTCAGCTACGATCTTGTGCCTCGGCGGATCTGGTAGATAGTCGAGACTTCTCACCTTTTTCATTTATAGTTATGCGTACCCGGACATGTTTAGCTTCGCTTGTGTTTTGACTTGTATGCTCACGAGTGTTGGGTCATGAGACCCATGTTTGTAATATCTCGCTCCTCGGGCCTAATGAATAATATCTGAGTCGTAGAGTTATGTTGTGATGCCACGTCGTATTTACACATATTGAGCATATTGTGTGTATGTTTGAAATGCTTGGTATGTGTGGGATCCGACAAACTAGTTGTTTATCCTTGGCAGCCTCTCATATGGGGAAATGTAGTCTCGTGCCTCCGGCGATAGTAGTCCGCTTCTGCCCGGTTCACGGAGTCCTGCTAGCCCAAAGACTACTGCTGGACACTTGGTGGCGGCATGTGTTTCGCCGTTCCTATGTTTGTCCTTTGGGAAATGTCACGCGGTGTTATTCGAGTCCCGCCTAGCCTACTACAGCCGGGATACCGGAGTCCTGTTAGCCAGTGCTACAGCCCGAATATATCGTTGATGACCGACATGCTCGATGTGATTCATGTATGCTGTCCCCATGGGTTAGTGCGCTTTGGGTTCACGACTAGCCATGTCGGCCGGGTTCTTTGTCATATGGATGCTAGCGACACTATCATATCGTGAGCCAAAAGACGCAAGCGGTCCGGGCCATGGTAAGGCGACACCGTGGGAATACCGTCGTGAGGCCGCAAAGTGATATGATGTGTTACATGCTAGATCGGTGTGACTTAGGATCGGGGTCTGACAGCGTTGGTATCGAGCTTTTGCTGTGGATTACCAAGCCAAACTGGTCGAAGTTGTGTCTAGAAATGCTTTAGTTATGTAAGGGAATTGATTGTGGAAGGGAACGTAAGGCTCTTTTTACTCCTTATACCTCATGACCTTCTGATCTGAGTCATCCTCTTCTCTTCTACGGGGTTTAAGAACTAGGCTTCTCATCTATCTATTAGGATGACGTGTTACTAATCCATAGACCTTTAAGATTGTTGGATTTAAGCCTCAGTTCAGTTCCTACTATTTCTGTATGATAACTGTTGATCCCAGAATCTTGTTATGATGTTGTTGAGTGGTTATGCCACCATTTTCTGCAGGATGTCTCAAATCATTTTGAGCATTTACAGCCGTTATCTTTGTCCGAGTTATCGTGTCTCTAAATAGTCTGATGCATTTGCAAATCCCTTCTTCCGTTCCTGATGTCCTTTTGGGCCAGGTTAAGCACACTAACCAGTCAGTTGAGGTACTTTGTTGCCTCGACATATATGTTGGAACTATTATTATGACCTTAGGTGTCTAGGAAGTCACCTAGCAATTTAGCTATGCTTTTGTATCCCGGTGTGATGATTACGGCCATCACTTTGAAAGCATCCGTGATGCCATTTAGTAGTAGGCATTCTACTCTGGGTTCTTGAACCGAGATTCATCCTACTTCATGTTGTTAGTATTTGCTAGTGCCTTTAGGATATTAGTAACCTTGCGATAGTCCTCGAGGTCCGTGGTATATCCTTCTTCCAAATACCACGAATCACTTATGGCGAAATTTGTTGAACCAAAGATCACAACCAGAGTGCTCTTGAGGAGTACTCCATTCATATTGTGACTCTGCCAATTCTACCTTTTCTGCATGGATTATCCGGAAGAAATGTTGAGCTCGCTCGACATACTAATCTGTGCATCCACAACTCAGAAAATTATATGTTCCTTTAAGTTGCCCTCTTTAGTTGTATCCCGACCATCCTCTATCAATTGATAGCCAAGGGTATGTGTGCATTCGTGTTCATCGATGCATTTTATCCTTATGGTCCGTCAAGCCATTCTATTCCGGAATGACTAGGAGAAACAAACTCGATACCTCATCCATTTCTAGGATTGGGTCAAAGCAGTTGTATTCCGCAGATAAAATGCCAATCCAGCTTTGACTCTGCTCTACCTTGGGGTGTTACCATCTTTATGTCAGGAACTTCATGAGAATTGCACCTTCTTTTTATGAACTCTTGATACAGTGATACCTCTCACCATCATCATTCAATCCTCGGTTCCGTGTTATCGTAACGGAATGCCAACAAGTGAACTGTGATGTGTGAAATCGATACTCCCAAAGAACCTCGTTGTTTGGTGGTGAATGGACAATATTCTCATTCTTAGCGTGTTGGTTATTAAATCATCATTCTAAGATAGATCGTGCTACCTAGTCCTTATTTACGGTGCACACCTCGATTGATGAGTTAGGATCTTGTCAAGTCCTCACTCATCTGATCATATCGTCTTGCCCTCGGAAGCAAGATTGTTCTCGAGCTTAGTAATATATCGGTGGTTCATGACTTTCCAAATATCTTCTTGGAAGTGTTATCGAGTTGTCACCGACCGCTATGTTGAGTTCGTGATCATATTGGTTTCTTCTAATCCACCCTTCTCCAAGAATCTGTGTTGGATATCCACAGCTAGTTGGTTAAGCTAGACAATAACTTGGAGAGTTGGAAGATAAAAGCTTGCCTAACCTAGTTCGATCCAAAGGGATATTCTTGTGTAGTGTGTGTTGAAGAAAGATGATATCTTCATCGATTGGTCCTGTGATCGATTCTTGGATCTATTGTCATATCAACCCTTTGACTTGAGTGTGGGCAATCGTCAAGTCAAATCGTAACCAACGATATGCGTGATGTTGTCTTACTCGTGGTTGATCCCGCGAGCATACACCATTACATCTTTGGTCCGACCAATGCTATCAACGTGTTCACATGATGGTGGAAGTCGATGATATGGAAATTCCGATGAGTTGTTGTTGAGCCCATCGGTAGCATTTTGTCTCCCCATGAGTCATGTTGAACATCAACCTAGTGTTGGAAACTTGTGTAAGCAATTCTTAGTGTTTCGTTCATGAAGCATATGTTTGGATGAAAGTAGTGACTTCCTCTAATTCATGTGCATCTGGTGTAAGTTGCCGCCATGAATTTGAGAAAGGTTTGTTTTGTTCCTTTGGAATCATCCCAAGTCAGTCATGCACGTGCGAAGTATTCTATGGTCTGATAGACTGATCATCTTCATTCCATATGGATTCCATAGCACACCAAGCCACTGATTGAATTGTTCAAGGAGAAGGAGTTCCTTCATAACAACTAGTCATGACTTATGATAGGACTTCGTTATCCTCGATGATGGTTCCCAACCTGAACTCGGTAGTATTTTTATCATAAGACTACTACGTGGTCATGCTTGCCTTGGACAGCGGGTTCATGGGTTTGTAGCAGAACCAGCTCATGTTTTGGAGCTTGCTACCGTAGTTCATATCCCGAGAATCTCGCAACATTTTTCCGTCGATTTGTGTTGCAAACTTTCATCCTTTCCTCTAGACTCGATGAGTCTGGAATATCCTAACACCAACCATATCTGAATCTCAGGCAGATATGATGGTTGGAACATTCAAACAGTTGCATTTCGTTCCCAGCTTGCACCGTCCTTGTGCCATTTCACTATGGGCTGCCTTCTTAGTAATTTCTGTTCAAGATCATCCTCAAAAGTGGACTTACCATGGGTCCCCTCCACCTCCGATGATAAGCAAAAATCATCCATTGCGTTGTCTTCAACAAGGTAGTCCACATCATCCATTCTAGTCCGGGTGTACCATTCCTTTGCATTCCACCAAATAATCGCTTGTGATTGCCTCAGGCTGGTATAAAGGGTTCCAATGATCTATGGATCAAAAGTAATTCTTTTGCCACTTAAGGGAATAGTTCTTTGCGCCACCTTTCTCGAGGTGTCCCGTTCACGGATCATGATAAATATTTCCTCGCCACCTTGACACCATCCACCATCTCCCTAAGCGTGGAATTGTTGCCACCAATCAAACCCCGTTGTTGTTCTTCCATCCCTCTCGATGTATTTTGTGTCTCAACTCGAGATGTGTCACCGTCTCAGACCGTGAGTCGATCATGTTTACTTGATCTTCATGAAGATCGAATCATGTAAGGTTTCCCCTTCTTTCTGTTGTCGTGTCGGGTGAAGATCTCGACGACGTCAAGACTAAGATGATGGAATGAATCAACATCTTCAGGAGGGCAAATGGATCATGAAGATTGTGATAGTTTGTGACTTCCCTTTTCCTCTTACCTCACGTCTTGAATCTCGGTGAGATTCTTGTTTAGTGGGGTGAGTATCACAGCCCCAGATCAACCCTAGAGCTTGCTTGTAACTAGTAGCATTGCATCCATGCATCATGTTTAATTTCCATGAAATTTGAAATGGGGATGATCAAGCCCTAGCACTAAAGCAATTCAAATAGGTTCAAATTCAAAAATATTTTCAAAAACCCAAAGTGGTTTGCAAAAATGTTCATGATTAATGGAAAAAGGTGAAAACCATATCCAGAGGTGATGGATATTTTTCCAAGACATTTTGGATTTTTGAATAAACCATATTGTATTTGAATTGGGGCATTTAAATACTATTAACATTTTTAAATGCTCAACAATTCTGAAAAATAGTTAAGGGCCTCTGTAATAATTCAGTTAATGCCCACAATTATTTTCAGGATTTATTTAAATGGTTTAGTATTTTACTAAACTAAAACAAAAGCAGAAAGTAGAAAATGAAATATAAAAAGAATGAAGCAGCACAGCCTACAGGGCGCCCCAACCGCCCAACCTCCTTCCCCCCCTGGCCGGCCCGGTTGGCCAGCCCAGCCCACCCCCCCACGCTCATCGTCTTCCTCTGCCCGGAAGGCGAGGCGAGGCGTGGCGGCCCAGCGATCTGCCGCAGCCACCTCCTCCTTGCTACTGAGGCCTCCCCTTCGATCGATCCGCGTCAGCGACGCCACGCACCCCGGGCCCTCTCACTCTTCCCGTACCCTCTCCCTCCTCTCTCTCGCTCTGCGCCTCGTGCCCGAGAGCCGCCGTCGCCGCCGCTTCGCCATAGCCGTGCCACCGCCCTCCTCGCCCATCCAACATGCCCCAAAGACTCGCCCTCCGTCCCGTCAACCCCACCGAGCCACGCAAGCCGGTTCACCACAACCCCGCCATCGGCGCTTTCTTCAACCTCGGGACCGCGGCCATCACCGTCAAATTAAATCGGCTCCGGACCGTCCCGACCTCGCTGGCGCCCGTCGTCATCGCCGTGAGCCCTGCTCCAAACCCCTCTTCCTCCCTTGCGTTCGTACACCCTAGCTCCATTCCCGTCGTGCCGAGAGCTCCTGCCGCCGGGCCATGTCACCGCCGCCGCTACAATCATCGAGGTTTGCGCTTTGACCGTCGCCCGAGTTCATCTTGCTCCTAGGAGCCTAACACCACCACCAGCTCCTTCCCACGAGCTCCCTAGTGCCATGCCGTTGAGGCCCGAGCTCCGGCCGCCGCCATGAGCTTCGCTCCGGCGAACACCGCCACCCCGCACCTCCCATTGGTCTCCCCAGATCGCGACGGCACAGGCTCCCTCCTGGTGCCCTCGGTAGCATGACCATGACCCTAAGCGCAACTCCGTGAGCCACCGGCTCGGTTGGTCGCCACGGCCTAATTCCTAAGTGCCGACGTAGCCACCTGTTAGCACTAATTAACCCCCCTCTCTTTGACATGTGGGCCCCGATGCTGGATTAATTAGTTTAATTTCTTTGTTAGATTAGTACTAATCTCGGGGCCCGCCTCTCGGCATTGACTTTGCCACGTCATCGTTGACCGGACCCACTAGTCACCTCTGTCCCGCCTCGTTACATCGGCGTGCGGGTCCCACGCGTCAGTTTGACTGGACCTGGCGCCTTTGACCTGCTGACGTCACGCCTCTGTCATCTTGGCGCAATAACCCATTTTCTCGATTTAATTTAATTCAGGAAATTCGAAAAATACCCCAAACTTCTAAAATTCATAGAAATTCAACCGTAACTTCGGATTGAAATAATTTATATATGAAAAATGATCAGAAAAATATGAAGAATCTGTTTATGCCATGATCATGCATGTTTGAACAATTTAACCTCACTGAATAGGATGAATCATGATTAGGTTAATTTAAGAAATAGCATTTGAAGTTGGAGTTCAACCTTGTTTGAATTCCACTTCAACTAACTTGGATTATTATTGCATTAGGTGAATTCAGTACCTTAACATGACATGTCATTCATGTGAATGTGCATTGCATTGATTGTGTTCTCTCTTGTTTGCGGTAATTGTCCCTCTCGGTGAGCGACGTCTGAAGCGATGAATTCGATGACACCGATGAAGAACTATATTATCTTGAAGTGCCGGGCAAGCAAAACCCCTTGTTCATTCGATACAATCCCACTCTCTCGCTCCTGCTCTATTTTACTGCATTAGGACAACAACGACTCATGTGTTACTTGCTGCGGTAGCTGAACCCCTTGATCCTTTGCATGACTGTCATTCCACAAGAATTAGATGAAACCCACTAGCATGAGTAGGAATTGTTTGAGCCATGTTGTGCCTACTCATTTATGCTTGTTTGTCATGCACCTCTTCGCTTAGAGTTGAGTCGGGTCTGATTCATCGGGAATGAATTGGAATTGTTATGAACATGTCCTCTTGTGTGTGTGAGCTAAGTGTGTGAACACGATTTGGTAAAGGTAGCGGTGAGAGGCCATGTAGGAGTACATGGTGGGTTGTCTCATTGAAACCGTCCTCGAGAACTGAGTTACGTGTTTGTGATCCATGAAACAGTTACTACCACGCATTGGGATCCTTAATTGACCCTCTCGGCTTCTTAACCACCCTTGTCCTCGGTCAGGGAGTTGCAAGTAGTTTCGGTGTTTGTAGCATCTTTGGGGCCGCATAGCGCTGACCTTAGGGGTGGGTTGTGTTGCGGTAGGCACCGTGGCCTGGTGTACCGAGTGCCCGTTTGGTATCTCGGGAACCCCGCACACATCGTTCGGGGCTGTATGGGAAACCTCGGCGGACTCCTGCGGATGGAACCGAATAGGCGATAAACACGGACTAGGGACTTGAGTGTTTAGGTAGGCCGTGGCCGACACCCACGTTGGGCTTCCGCTTGAAGGTTGCCGTGTACATGTCGTGTAAACGGCGGTAAGTGGTGAGCGTGTGTGAAGAAGTACACCCTGCAGGTTTAATATGATCTATTGAATAGCCGTGTCCACGGAAAAGGACTTCGGGTTGCCTATATCGGTTCATAGACAAGTGAAAGTGGATACTCTAAAATGCGCAAGATAAGCGTGAGTGCTATGGATGGCGTTCTCGTGGGGAGGCGGGAGCGGGTCCATAGTGGTGTATTGATATGGTGAATGTGTGGACTCGTGTGCGCCACCTCAAAAGAGTTACTGCGATCGTAGTTCAGGATAGCCACCGAGTCAAAGCTGGCTTGCTGCGGTCAAACTCCACCACCCCTTTTGATAATGATGCATATGTAGTTAGCTCGATGTAAGTCTTGCTGAGTACAATTGTACTCACGTTTGCTTATTTTATGTTTTGCGAGAGGCGTCGGTCTCGCTAGTAGTTCCGCTTGGACTTGACGTTTAGCTTGTTACCTCAGCTACGATCTTGTGCCTCGGCGGATCTGGTAGATAGTCGACTTCTCAGCCTTTTTCATTTATAGTTATGCTGCCCTGGACATGTTTAGCTTCGCTTGTGTTTTGACTTGTATGCTCGAGTGTTGGGTCATGAGACCCATGTTTGTAATATCTCGCTCCTCGGGCCTAATGAATAATATCTGAGTCGTAGAGTTATGTTGTGATGCCACGTCGTATTTACACATATTGAGCATATTGTGTGTATGTTTGAAATGCTTGGTATGTGTGGGATCCGACAAACTAGTTGTTTATCCTTGGCAGCCTCTCATATGGGGAAATGTAGTCTCGTGCCTCCGGCGATAGTAGTCCGCTTCTGCCCGGTTCACGAGTCCTGCTAGCCCAAAGACTACTGCTGGACACTTGACTGGCGGCATGTGTTTCGCCGTTCCTATATACATCCCTTCGAAATGTCACGCGTGTTATTCGAGTCCTGCCTAGCCTGCTACAGCCGGGATACGGAGTCCTGTTAGCCAGTGCTACAGCCGAATATATCGTTGATGACCGACATGCTCGATGTGATTCATGTATGCCTGTCCCCATGGGTTAGTGCCGCTTTGGGTTCACGACTAGCCATGTCGGCCGGGTTCTTTGTCATATGGATGCTAGCGACACTATCATATCGTGAGCCAAAAGACGCAAGCGGTCCGGGCCATGGTAAGGCGACACCGTGGGAATACCGTGCGTGAGGCCGCAAAGTGATATGATGTGTTACATGCTAGATCGGTGTGACTTAGGATCGGGGTCCTGACATTTGCACCTTGCTGAGGAGAGGCGCAAGCTGAAGGTAGCCGTCGCCCTCGCGCGTCACCAGCGTGACCTTGACAATGCGAAGGCTGAGGCGTCGCTGGCGGCCTCGCGAGAGGCTTGCTCTCGAGCCGTCGAGGAGGCCCTGGAAGCAAACTGGCGGCGCAGGGACGTGGAGGAGCATGCGTGGGAGCTCTAAGCCTGGAGCAAATCTCTGGAGCAGCAAGTGGAGTTGCGCCAGGCTGCACTTGTGTCGCTGAAGGAGGCTTCCGTCGACCAGGCGGAGCTCCAGAAGCGCGAGGAAGCGCTGACGCTGGAGGCCGCCGAGCGTAACCTCGACCTTGAGCGGTTGGAGATTTAGAGAGCGCTGGTGGCTCAAAGCGGAGGATAATGTCGCCCATGCCAAGCCCGAGCCCAAGAAGAGGTCGACCGCCGCGTGGCGGCTCGCTCGGCCTCGGCCGCGAGTATGAGTTGAGGTTGGAGTTGGCGGGGCGAAGGCGAGGCAGGACCGCGGCCCTCAAGGCAAAGCTAGACGAAGTGACGCGGGGTGCGGACTCCTCCGCAGCCGCCCTTTGCGCGGCGCAGGCGGAGCTGACCTCCTCCCGCGCCGAGCTGCTTCTTCTCCGAAAGAGGATTGATGGCGCCGAGGCCACTGCACGGCAGAACGAGGACGAGATTCGTCGGCGGTGGGCTCTGGAGCACGAGCACGCCCCCATGCTCCGGACGCTCAGGTAACGGGCTAACGCGGCCCTGGGCAATATTTGCGAGGCCGCGGCCGAGGAGCCGCACGAGACCAACTATGCCGGCAACCTCCAGTATTTTGCTGACGTGGTGACGCTCCTGGAGAACCGCGCCGAGAGGTCTCGTTGGCTCGTCGAGGAGAGGAGCCGAGCCTTGCTTGGGCGCGCTTTCTCCCGTGTCTTCAGTTATCTGCGGGACAGGGATCCCCACTTCGACTTCGATGCCGCCATTGCACCGGTGCCCATAGCCGTCAGGGTCGACCTGGCGCAATGGGTGGAGGATCATGTGGACGACCTTGTCGGGGCCTTCACGTCTGATGATGACGGTGTGATCGTGGCCGCCGATGAAGGCGGCGTGGTGGACGGTCCTGGTGCTGGCTGAGGTGTTGGTGGCGGCGATGATGTCAGCGACGCCAGCGATGCCTCCGGAGGTGACCTAGAAGGCGCGGCGAGCGACATGTCCGACTGATTGCTTGTCACCGTTGTTTACCCTGCATGAAAGAGGTTCGGGCCTGGCCCTGAAGACTATGAGAGCATTTTGGGAGGAAGCCCCTCATGTAAAGGTTTATGTAAATGCCCTAGTAATCTTAACGTGGTGTGTGAGCTTAACGGCCGCCCGGTGGTGGGTCACCGGCTCGTTTACCTTTGACCTGGTGAGCCCGAAGGGGCTGTGGGGCCATAGCGCCATATGTGTCTTCAGGCGAACCCATTGATCCTGCTATAAGAACCTCCGGAGAGGGCGTGGCGGCAACCGTCCAGCTGTGGGTGCGGTTGGCCAGCCCACTCGCGAGGGGCTCATGAGGGAGGCAGGTGACGCTAGCTTTGGGCGCAAAGCGAAACCAGAACACGAGATTGCTCGAATGAGACTAAACACCCCTTCCCAGGGCGCACGCAAGGCTCGAACTCAAATCCAACTTAAATTCAAATCGAAGAAACTTGTCAACAGAGGAAAAGGCAAAAAAAGCAAAAGGCGCGTCCGGCACCAAGTCTAGTCTTGACGTCTTCTCACCAAATAAGTGAGCTAAGTGCTGCCACTGGCGTGGGAGGGAGCCCGGGGCTGAGGCGGCGCTCTGAGACTCGGGCGTGTACAGCCCCACTCATTATTACGTGAGAGTGTCACGGGGCGGCGAGCTTCACAGGTACCGGCCTTGCTTCATATCGCCAGATGAGGGCCCCGCCTTGCGCAACACTCTACCACCACTGACGGCAGCCGGAAACCAAGGACGACGCCAATGGGGTAGAGCGGTCGCCGGCGGTTCCCCCGACGACCACGGGTCCTCTGCCGGGGGCAGGCCCTGAGGCACCTCCCCGACAGAGGGCCTACCTCCTGAGAACATCTTGCGCCAAGTGTCGCGGGGACGAACCCGGATCTCGGCCCCTCTCCTGCAGCCCCCGGTGCCCTCCTCCTGAGGGGTAAGAGGCTGCAGTGTCGGGGCAGCCACCTGTCGCGGCGACCTGTACCTCCTACGGCACACGGTTAGCATAAGCTTGCTCCTGAGGAATTAATGGTACCAGATAGTTGTTGCCACCGGCGCGGTCTTCGAGGCCCTCTTGGGGTTCCTGAAAGAGCTCAGCTTGTGGTGTCTCCTCGCCCCAGCTTGGCCCAAGGAACGAGCCATGGTCTTCTTCCTGTGCGCACTCTTGATCCATCATGCTGGGCACATAAGCTTCTGGGGACGCTGCCTCGTAGGTCTCGCCGTAGTTCCCCTCATGCCACGCAGTCCGGCCCGAAGCGTTGTCTTGAGAGTGGTGGCGCGGTGGTCCGCCGAGGCCAAAGATCACGGCGTGTGACGGTGTCCTGGACTAGGGGGTACTCACCACGTCGTCTCCCGATCAGTTGGATTGGGCCGAGGATCCCCATGGCCGTATACTCATGGGCCAGTCCGGTCAGTTGCCGCATACAAGGAAGATTCCACAAGACTTGGCGATCAAGACAAGGACTCCTCCCCCACCGGCGTATTCGGCTAGGACTCTTGTTATCCTAGGCCTCTGGTGCATTATATAAACCGAGACCAGGCTAGTCGATAGAGAGATATACAACAATCATACCATAGGCTAGCTTCTAGGGTTTAGCCTCTCTGATCTCGTGGTAGATCCACTCTTGTACTACCCATATCATCAATATTAATCAAGCAGGAGTAGGGTTTTACCTCCATCGAGAGGGCGGACCGGGTAAAAACATCATGTCCCTTGTCTCCTGTTACCATCCGCCTAGGCGCACAGTTCGGGACCCCCTACCGAGATCCGCGGTTTGACACCGACATTGGTGCTTTCATTGAGAGTTCCATTGTGTGTTCGGCAAAAGGTCGATGGCTCGCTGCAGATTAATCTGCGACTTCGACATCTTCGTCACCACCTCATTGGTCACCTTGGTTCGACCAAGGACTGCGCCCTACCTCCAATCGTCATGTTCGGATGAGGGACTTCATCAACATCAACTCCGATCTCTATCAAGATCATGGAGGAATCATCCAGGGAGCCCGGGGGCTCAAGGTCAACATTGCCCCCGGGCGACCGTACTGTTTTTCTGGACAGCGGACTTATGTCCGCCGCCACCGCCTCCTGAAGCGTCGTTTTAGCGATTGCTTCGGTGGAATTGTGCGGAATTGATTCTACAACAACCCTGGAAAATTTCGTCGAATTCGAATGGAGGAATCTCTGGCAATCTCCAATATACCGGAGCCGCATTGAATCTGGACGAGAATCTGGACGAGTTTAGGGCATGGTGTCCAGCTTCTAGCTCGTACCTCCTTTGGAAGATCCAACCATTGATAGGCTGCGGAATTCCTATATCTACCACCTCCCAAAATTTCAGCTCGATCCGACCGTCCAAACTCCGGGAACCTTCCGATTAGTGCATCACTTTTCGGATCTGTTTTCTGCGCGAAAACAAATCCGACCCGAGTTCGTCCTTTTTACGAACGGGATTTCGGACATCCTTTTTGAAGGAAGCTTTGTATGGGGTATTTTGTTTTGTTCCCGAACACATCCCACTAACTTTAAAATCTTTTGAACATGATCTTCAACATCATGCTGGTGTCAAACCAGTCCGGAAATATTGCTCCACGGCTGCCGACCTGCGCTAGACACGTCGTCACTTTGTTGAGCCGCGCTCAACTTCTTCGGATCATCATCTCGGTAAGACGAACAAGAGTCTGGCATCGCGAAGGATAAATCATCACCAACATCGCCGACCCACGGATTACACGGAGCGGGCACACCTGCATCGCCACACGGTCACTTCATCAAGCCGGCATCGACCACGTCACGACCTGCATCAGCAGGGCCGCACTGTTACTTTTTCAAGTTGGTGTCCATCACGCCGACCTACTTCGACTCATCGGCTGACACCGAGGCTTCATCACGTTAGCTGGACCGGGGGCTTCATCATCTCTTCATCAACCTACTCCGGAGACTTCGGCGTCGCTGGCCGACCAGCTCCGTCACGTTAGCTGGACCGAGGGCTTTGCCTCGGCGAGCCAACCTTTGCCAGCATTGCCATGCTGTTGCTTTATCGCCCGTCAGGCGATAGGTGTGCCGATCGAGTCCCAATTTTGGGAATCACCTTTCTCCGGATTGCTACAAAAAATAAGCCAGGTCTATCAAATGGTGGCCGCATTAACGATGGTCGCATGGTGGTTCGGTCAGTTTCCGTACATAGTCCGGCGAACGCCGCATCCGGAACTCGAACCGACCTGTGAATTCAGGCCTTGCCATGCCTTTACCCCATCACGCCGCTGCCCTGCATCGACATTGACTTCGGCGCCAGGGCATATTTCTTTTACTACTCACTTTGCATAAATTATTTGTTATGCAACGAAAATTTTTTATTATTATTACTATTATCTCCGGTTTGCACTATTTTTTGTGCACAGGAAAATGATCCAGCCGGACTATATCCTTTAGCGTCACCTCGGCTGGGCGGGGTCTTCGTCAACACTTCATTACCCCATGCCGGGACTTGGCATCACCTCAATCGTCTGCATTGACCGTGCTATGTCACTACTTCGGAGTGCCGAGCTCTTTGCTCCGCCACCTCGGGACCGGCTTGGGGGATGGAACCTTGTCCCGCATCAAGCTCGGACCGCGTCATCAATACCGAATACATACAGCTAAGTTGCCTTCATGTTCAAAGTTTTAAATTTTTAACTTGTGTTCGGCTCGACCAAGCATTATACTTTTTTGGAAAAAAGTTGCTTGTAAAAATTTTCCTTGTCCAAACTTTGTTTGTGACGCATAAATTCAAATACCCGTTTACTTGGGGCTTCCTTCATGAAGCTTTTTCCTCTTGCACATGATTATACTTATGCGGCTTTGTTCCTTGTTAGTGTATTACATACAATATGCACCATATTGACTTAAGTGATTTGCAAGCTGGGTTGCCTTGCTCCTGTGTTTACCCCCACGTTCCCGATTGTTCGGCTAGGGAGTAAAGGGAGCACCTCTGCGATTGTCATGATCGGGTCACCCGAGCGGACCTCAGACTGGATGAAGCCGAAAGCTAGCGCTCGACTGTTTTCAATAATGGTCGGCACAACGGAACTAATGAGTACAAAAATCTATTGCACAAGTCTCATATTAATAATGAGCACCAAGAAAGGTATCGGTGGGGTACTATTTTCTTGAAGATGCTTCTTACACTTTATCGATAATATAGCATAAGTTCCCTGAGCGCTTTATGCATTCTGACCTTATGACCTGATTGCTGGTTATTGGAAACACCGTCGATATTCTCGATGGATGGAGTACATAACACTTTTGGTCCTTGACCAAGAGGGAGAAGCCGACGATCGGTTAAGACGCGTTTAAAGTTCGGTTGAACATAGATATGATATAAGTACTTGATACATAGAATCATTCTTTTACCCAAGTCACTTGGGGCTCTTATGTTTATTGGAGCCGTTTTATAATAAGTGTTTTTCTTCTTAGTCGTTGCAGAGTTTTATTATTATTTATCACTCCTTTTCTCCACACGAGTGTGTGGTCACTAATGAGGAGCCTAATTTCTCTCTCAAAACCGCTAGAGTTTAGTTTCCTAAACCGCCTAATGAGAAGTACTCGCCTTGGGATGGGAGACCAAGCCGTAGGCTGGCCCGCAAAGTCTTGAGATAGGATGTGTCATGTTAAAGCACGGCGAAGCACTTTTTTTCTAAAGTCCAATTTTGAATTGGCACGAACACTTGATCTTGTTCGGACATCATGTTTTTACCGACGCTTTTTGGTTTTCCAAGCTTTTGGCACTTTTAACTATTTGTGTGTTTTCAGCACAAGTCTCATGATCAACGCCGGACAGCTTTAGAGATTCGGCAAAAACATTCTCGGATATTGCTATATATGCATCAGTTTGAATTGTGTCTTGATCGATAGTTGGGTTGCGGCTCCGCGCTTGCCTCCTACGTTCCGCTTTGTTCGCTAGGTGTGCAAAGGAGAACCATCTGCGATTGTGCTTCCATTTGCATGGTCAAGCACCTCGATGGAGAAAGCCAAAACTGATCGTCACAATAGGTGTAAACTGGTCAGCGATCCGATGACTACATTAAATGACGGGCCATTCATAAAATTGGCGAAGTGTTTCCGGCTTGACCTCGTTGTCGCCGAACACTACCGGGGCTAATGGCGGCCTCCCAAACTAAATCCTCAATATTTTGCTCTTACATTGAGCTGAGGTTTCATTATCATGCTTAGCATGACAACCCAAAGAAAGGAACCGATAGCGGGACTATTTTCTTTGGAAGACATTTCTTACATTAAACAAGAATATAACATATCTCTCTGCGTACCTTTGTTTATAAAACTGTATGGCCGATTGCCTTGTTTGTCGTAAATCTTTACCCTCATAAAGGCTTTATAAAGTAGGACAAACACTCCTCGACTCTTGGCCGAGGAGGTTGAAGCCGATGGTCGACCAACAAAGTTTTGTACAATGCGGATCCGAGCATTAATGACATAAAGTACTTGGATACATTGAGTCATTACACATAATTTGTGATTTTACTATGGATATCGATCCTTAATTGACCACCCGTGCCGCATTAAGGCTCGGGGCTCTTGGGCTTCGGGCTTATTATTTACAAATATTAAAGGGCACATCAATCCCACGATCCGTGTTGCCACCGACCGGTGTCTCGGGGAGCTCTTGCATTGCTGTTCTATGCGTAAAATTTTAAGTGCAATAGATTTCGAGGAGATTTTGATCCTCGGGTTGGTCGGCCGCACCCAACCCGAGTCTCGAGGATCGAGCACGCCGCTTTTGCGTCGAAGTATTCTCGCTGAGCTAGGACTTGATCCTCGGGCCGATTTTGCAAATCAACTTTGAGTCTCGGTGACTCTTGGGATCAGCGGTGTTCGTCATCCTTCAGTGCATCTCGGGTTTTAGACCGATACACACCTTGTGGGCTCTCGGCTATGTATCTCGGCAGAGAATAAATTGCACCAATCAAAAATATTGACAAAAATCGTCCCACATTCGGGGTGGTGCACCAACTCGGAAGCAGTCCGAGCATAAAGCTCGGACGCTAGTGGCTGGCTCCATAGAAGGCATTTCCGACATTAAGCTCGGCTAAACTCCTTCAAACTTCTTTGAACCAAGGTGATTTACGACACCTCGGATACAGTCCGGCGTTGGAGCTCGGAGAGCTCGGATACCGTCCGGCTTTGGAGCTCGGATACATAGTCCGGCGATAGAGCTGGGAAGCAGTCCGGCGTTGGTGCTCGGCTGCAAAAGATACCTCGAATGTAGTCCGGCGTTAGAGCTCGGACGCAAGAGGGCACTGCCTCCCGGGAATAACTTCAAACCCGAGGCGTGGCATAAAAATAACAAGGCATTGATAAAGGCCGTAAACTTAAAGGGGCTCCTCGGATACCCAACGTGTAAACTCTTCGTATGCACTTACGCGATCCTCAAGATCGAAGATGAGAAGATTTGTTGAACCAGTTTTCAAGACCGACGACCGAAGATGAAGAACAGTTCAGAAGAATCGAGGAGCGTCCCCAACTTGAAGACCGGTTCAGGGGGCTACTGACGGTGTCCTGGACTAGGGATACTCACCACGTCATCTCCCGATCGCTTGGATTGGGCGAGGATCCCCATGGCCGTATACTCATGGGCGATCCGGACGGTTGCCGCATACAAGGAAGATTCGACAAGACTTGACGATCAAGACAAGGACTCCTCCCCCACCGGCGTATTCGGCTAGGACTTTTGTTATCCTAGGCCTCTGGTGCATTATATAAACCGAGGCCAGGCTAGTCGATAGAGATATACAACAATCATACCATAGGCTAGCTTCTAGGGTTTAGCCTCTACGATCTCGTGGTAGATCCACTCTTGTACTACCCATATCATCAATATTAATCAAGCGGGGTAGGGTTTTACCTCCATCGAGAGGGCGAACACAGGTAAAACATCGTGTCCCTTGTCTCCTGTTACCATCCGCCTAGACGCACAGTTCGGGACCCCCTACCCGAGATCCGCCGGTTTTGACACCGACAGCGTGCGCTCCTTCGCCGGCCGGAGATGGGGTCCGCGCGGCTTGCCGCCTAGTGCTGTCGGCCAGGTTGTCGTCGAGTAGGCCCTGGAGCCCGCTTGAGGTTGCATGGGTGCGCATAGGGCCGCCATACGGCACGCTCTGGGCCAGAGGTGGCAGCCGGACACAGAAAGGAGGTGCTCCCTAGGCGGTGGCGTCCAGGAGCTCGGCCACTCGCTCCAACAGCACGTCGTGGCCGCCCTCTTGAAGCCGGCACCGTAACAGCTCTCGGGCCACCGTGAGCGCAGCCTGAGAGTTCGCTTTGCTCCGTCGGTGGCGGCGCCAGGGCGCGGCGTGGCTTGAGGCTCGCCACCGACCGCACTGTCGTGGCGTGAGGGCAGCGGCGTCGCTCGCGTCGCCCGCGCCCGCAGCGCCTTGCGGAGCGCGAGTTGCCTGAGGTGCAAGGTTGAGGTCGCCCTGGGCTGGCGGCGTGGCATGGGCGGGCCATGCCGCCCAGCGGTCGGCGTTGGCTGTCGGGTCGCTTGACATCGAACGACGAGGCGACGAAACGCGAGGCGGCGGAGGAAGGATTCCGGCGCACCCCTACCTGGCGCGCCAAATGTCAGATTTCGGGTTCCGGCAGACCCTTGAGGTTCGAACACTGGGGTGCGCGCGGAGATCTTTCCCCTACCAGCTCACGCGTTAATGGTTTGCAAGGGATCTAAACTAGGAACGATGAACAACACAAGGGACACAAGGTTCATACCGGTTCGGGCCACCGTTGTGGAGTAATACCCTACTCCGGTGTGTGGTGTGGTGGATTGCCTGGGGCGATGAAGAATAAGATAAAGGAAGAACAGCCTCGCGAGGGGCTGTTCTTGAGCTGGTGCGAGGGACTGCTTGGGCGAGTCCAGTCGCTTCTCTCTCTCTCTCCCTGGTTGATTCTGCTTGTCTCGTCGGGTTCTGTCCTTCGTCCTCCCCGGTTGGTTCTCTCTCTCTGTGGTGGCAAGTCCTATTTATAGAGGGAGGCCCTGGGCCTCTTCCAAAATAATGAGCGGGAAGGGCGCCAACAATTGGCCCATTTTGAAGGGGAACATCTAGTACCACTTACCCTCACTAAAGTTGGTCTTCGGCTGCCAAAGGCTCTGACGGTGACGTCGTCCTGGGCTCCACGATGACCTCCGTCCTGCCGCCCTGCCGGTCTTGGTCTTGTTGCAACGAAGTGGTAACCTTTGCCTGATGCCTTGGCCTGTGCTTGCCTCCTTTGCACCAAAGGGGAAACGAGGACATCTTGAGTCGGGCGCCCACCGGTCTTGATCGTCATGGCTTGCGTCATGGGGCACCCTCATGAGGTACCCTGCCTTGATCTCTCTGCCTCCTCGTGAGCCTGCCTGACGAGGCTGCTCCTCAGGGAGGTTCCTGTTGTCCGCCCCGCGAGGCTTGGCCCCTCGGTCTTGAGCTTGAGCTGATGAAGCTGGACCGCGCTGGGCCCCCACTCGAGCCACGCCGCAGGCCGCAGGCAGGCAAGTCTGGGGACCCCCGTTCCCAGAACGCCGACACAATGTTCGGACACACCATTTCACTGTGGTGTCCCACGTGGCGTGAGTTGTGAAACTATTCCACATTGTTTTAAATGAAGGCCAAACTCGTAACTCAAATATTCGCCTTTGCGATCAGATCGTAGAAACTTTATTTTCTTGTTACAGAGATTCTCAACTTCACACTGAAATTCTTTGAACTTTTCAAATGTTTCAGACTTGTATTTCATTAAGTAGATATACCCATATCTGCTCAAATCATCTGTGAAGGTCAGAAAATAACGATGCCCGCCGCGAGCCTCAACACTCATCGGACTGCATACATCAGTCAGTGGCTCGCTCCATTGTTCCGGAGAACGGAGTCTTAGTCATCTTGCCCATGAGGCATGGTTCGCAAGCATCAAAAGATTCATAATCAAGTGATTGCAAAAGTCCATCCGCATGGAGTTTCTTCATGCTTTTTACACCAATGTGACCTAAACGGCAGTGCCACTAGTATGTTGCACTATCATTATCAACTTTGCATCTTTTGGCATCAATATTATGAATATGTGTATCACTACGATCGAGATTCAATAAACCATTCACCTTGGGTGTATGACCACAGAAGGTTTTATTCATGTAAACAGAATAACAATTATTCTTTGACTTAAATGAATAACCGTATTGCAATAAA
This sequence comes from Aegilops longissima, assembly GCA_021605205.1. NCBI lineage: Eukaryota > Viridiplantae > Streptophyta > Magnoliopsida > Poales > Poaceae > Aegilops > Aegilops longissima. The sequence continues at coordinate 346,971,551 of CM038679.1, forward strand.
CATGATCCAATCAAATTATGCTCAACGCAAACACCAAATAACATTTTTTTAGGTTCAACACTAATCCCGAAGGTAAAGGGAGTGTGCGATGGTGATCTTATCAACCTTGGAATCACTTCCAACACACATCGTCACCTCGCCCTCAACTAGTATCTGTTCATTTTGCAACTCCTTTTTCGAGATAATTTTTTTTGCAACTTAAACCGGTATCAAATACCGAGGGGCTACTATGAACACTAGTAAAGTACACATCAATAACATGTATATCAAATATACCTTTGTTCACTTTGCCATCCTTCTTATCCACCAAGTATTTGGGGCGCCTCGCTTCCAAAGGACCATTTCCTTTGGAGTAGAATCACTCGCCTTAGTGCTTGGGTCTAGCTTTGGGCTTCTTCACGTGAGTGACAACTTGCTTGCCATTTTTGAAGTTCCCTTTCTTTCCCTTGCACTACAAGAAATATGTCAACTTGTGACCCTCACTATCAATTTCTTTGAAAGGTCATAGTTTTTCATTTGCGACCTTTTGTAACCAAAATGTAAGGTCAAAAGTTGGCGGTCAGAATCGAAATTAACGACCTTCTCTCAGAAGGTCGTTGAACCCATGACCTTTTGTTTTGGTCACTGGCTGTCTGCCCAGGCCACGTCGGATCCGACGTGGCAATGTGACATGGCAAAATTGCGACCAATTGAAAAGGTCAAAAATTAGAATCGGCCCGGTCCAATTGGGTGTTTATATGGGCTGAGCCCATTAATTCAGCCCATTTGTTGTTTTTTTCTTTCAATTTGGGTAAGCTACAGGGGCCAGGCCCTATAATTCGGCCTTTTTATTTTTGGGTTGTGGCCCTTCTTTTTCCTTTTTCAAATGGGTCCCAATTGTCAGATTCTGATAAGCGGGTCCCAAATGTCCGTTTCTGGTTTGTGGGTCCTTATTGTCGTGGTTATGTTCCTCAGATTTCAATATGCCAATAATTAAACAACCAATATTTAAATCAAAATAGAAAGAAAACATGTGTAATACTTCAAATAACAAGAAGCAACAATCTGTTACATCAACACATACAAATGTGATCACAGTATAACAAGCTCTACAGGTGTACAATATGTCACATGAGCCGATGAGCATCAAGCTCTACAGTATAACATGTGTACATACAATCAAATACACAGACACCAAAACATGGTGGCAACATCAACTAAGACTATGATGCACATCTCCAGGCTGATCTTTGGTCACAGCAGCAGCCACCTGGAAAACATAAGATCCTGATCTATATAAATTATTTACTTAAAGATTCTTCTCCTAGAGTTCCTTGTACACAAACTTTTGACGAATGAAGGCCAAAATCTGCGGATTATAAATCAGAAAAGTTAGGGAACATAATCAAGTGTAGCCGTGCGTATAACATTCTCCTAACAATGAAACATAGCTGCAGAATTTGAGATCTAATAAGAAACCATGCATATAACATTCTCATAACAACAAAACTGAGATATATTTGGAAAGGGCAAATGACAAGTATCAACCTACTGCTAGATAACAGAGCAAACATGTCAAAATTATTCAGATGTCCTGATGTGTGTGTCACATTATACATGCATCAAGCTTCAGGCCATCAATTTTAGGACGAGTAGATACCTAACTTCATGCCGATGATATGGATGGGGCTGCTGTAGAACACCTGCTAAGCATCATCTTTGACGCTGAACGTTGCAGATACTTGTCCATTTAGTAGTCTATCATGCGCTCCTGCCATCGCGCCAGAGAGGATATGATAAGTCTAAAATACTATTAGCAGCGCACAATGCTAAAAAGGTGCTCTAAGATAGTGAACTAGTGGATATCACTCAAGTAAACTATTTTACTCCTTACATACAACAGTCAGGAATTAGTACAGTTGTTGAAGTAGGAGTAAGCTGATCATATAACATAAGAGTCAGGAATTCTATGCTTATTTTTAAGAAAAAATGATACATGTTAAGACTTTGTTTAACAGTAGGTCTAAGAAAATAAACTGTGCATTTGGTGAGAATATAGCAACAGATTAAGAGCATATTGTTCAGCATCACACAGATAGTAGAAACATGCTACAGGAAGCTATTTGCATAAAGTAGAGAACTACAAAACAAGCTATTGACCATCCTACTGGTAGCAAGGACATAAAGATAATCACTTAATAAGATAAGAAGCAGACATGAATCACATAACTATGTACAATTCAATATCCCAACTGAGAGTGAACATGTATTCAACATTTCCTGCATTTCAATACATGCACGACAGATTCACAGCAAAACTATATATAGCTGTACAAACATGCATGAATAGGAAAGCAACCAAACTACAAGAACATATAAGGAAACAGAGGGAATCACTATAACCTATGGAGTGACAAACACATATATGAACTCAAAGTAATGCCCAGCTAGACCAAAAGAAGCTGGATTAGTCATAAGCACATATATGAGCCGTGTCATCCAGTCCCGCAGCCACCAACTCGCGCCGCTCGCCGCCGCGGTCACCACCTTCGTCGTCGACGCGGCGGTGCTGCCAGACCTGCAAAAAATAGAAGAGGTGTTTGGAATCAGGCGACGGAATCAGGCGAATGGACATCACACCTGCCAACTAATTAACTATAGCATGCTAAAGAAACATTTTATTAACAAATCTGATTCAGGAACTAGCTTATTGAGTATGACAAAAAGGCTTAGAATAAAAATCATTTCAAGAAATGCTGCAGTAGCTAAAAAACAAATTAAGCTATACCATTTCAGGAAAATGTGTAAGCTGTTCAACTTTTCTCACATTCACTCCAGCTGCTTCCAAACTTGACGCTGTACTACCAGTGGGGACCCATGTTACTTGACTAGTTGTTCAAACACATGGGTTAGTCATAAGCACATATATGAGCCGTGTCATCCAGTCCCGCAGCCACCAACTCGCGCCGCTCGCCGCCGCGGTCACCACCTTCGTCGTCGACGCGGCGGTGCTGCCAGACCTGCAAAAAATAGAAGAGGCGTTTGGAATCAGGCGACGGAATCAGGCGAATGGACATCACACCTGCCAACTAATTAACTATAGCATGCTAAAGAAACATTTTATTAACAAATCTGATTCAGGAACTAGCTTATTGAGTATGACAAAAAGGCTTAGAATAAAAATCATTTCAAGAAATGCTGCAGTAGCTAAAAAACAAATTAAGCTATACCATTTCAGGAAAATGTGTAAGCTGTTCAACTTTTCTCACATTCACTCCAGCTGCTTCCAAACTTGACGCTGTACTACCAGTGGGGACCCATGTTACTTGACTAGTTGTTCAAACACATGGGACCCTAATCAAGTATCACGGGATAGAACTAGACAACTGATACAAAATGTTCTCAAAAAGACAGAACATTAACTAGTGTGTGCAGTACAGTGTGCCTAATGATTTAGTCTGCAGGGTTTAGATGCTACTAGTACACATGAATCCAACCACTCTGCTTCTACACAGTCATCAGGCTGTAGGGTCTCGTGACTTTTGTTCATCAGTCCAACAGCCTATTTACACTAAAACTAGCGCTACAGCAATAATAATCATAGGGAATCCGATTTGGTTACCTGTTGGCGCAGCCACGGCCCCAGCCCTGCAGCACCTCCATGAACTCCTTGGTGCCCGAGCCCGCGATGGTGCCCAGGTTGTTCACATGGTCTGCCGCTTCAAAACAATCATCAGAGAAAATAGGTCTTTCCATGGAGGAGAGAGCATAGACTCGATCATCGGCCTTGTACCAAATCCCCCACGCCTTCCCTTGACGGCCTTCACAACAATGACCTGCAAGCAAAACACACCAAAAACTAAGTCACACATGCATGCTACTAATCCACTGTCATGTAGTTGTTTGGTTATTATTTTAGATTAATATGAATAATTCAATATGTATTATCTGTTTTAAAAAATGAAGTAAATATGTTATGCTAGACTATTGTTTCAAACAAAAATATTAGACTGTTAAATTTAACATGCTAGAAAATTAAAGTAGAGTGCCCAACACACACAGTGTAAGTAAGACTAGCATATAGTAGTTTGTCTTGTACAGAATGCTTCTAATCTAAGAAAGCATGAGAGTGTACGTGTTGGAGCTTTGTCATGCATGCAAATATTTTATGAGGAGAACTAGATACATGTATGTGACCATTAGAATGCATACGTGTGTAGGGGAGCTCCCTCGGCATCGCTGCTATCGTGTTTGACCAATGAAACAAAAGGTTACAGGGAGCTTTGTTGTAACTGGCATGCTTTGTTGTAACTGGATTCACTATTTAGTCACAGGAATACAACACAGTTCAAGAAATAATCCACCAAAGACAAATCATAAATTAAACTACTGAAAGCAAGAAGAGATAAGAAGAGGGGAACTACTGCTTGCAAGCACTACTGCTTGCAAGTCCCAACTTAACAACAACTATCATTAATTTAGTTAATCGAAGATGCTACTCTAACTACTCCATTTTGCAAGATGCCACTGTAACTATCAGTACTTGAGTAATCGAATGTGTTGCAAGATGCTACTCTAACCAGATGCTCCAAGTTGATACTCCAAGATACTGCAAGCAGGATATTGCAAGCAAGTTCATACTCCCACAAGAAGAGAATTCAGACAAGAATCTGTTCCACACACACTGTTCATTCGAGCCTGTGCTCTCTACAAAACTTGAAACAGTACCACACGGACGTCCAACCAGCGGCAGAGAGGTCAGCCACAGCACAATAGACCTAGAGCTACAACCTGACGGTAACAATAACCGCACAACACAGCCATTCCTCACGCATGTGACTGAAAAAGTAACAGAAATTCATTTAACGGTGCTCTGGTAGGTGTACCTCTCGCCTAAGCTCCTCATCTGTGTCACTGCCATCTGCCAACTGCTGGTTCGACAATGTGCTCTCTGCAAAACCTGAAACAACACCACACAGACATCCAACCAGCGGCAGAGAGGTCAACCACAGGTACACAGCACACCAAACCAATACCACGAAATCACAAATCTGACCGAGAAACCCAGGGCACCTTTCTCTTTGTCCGAGGCTGGGAGCGCCTCCCCTGTCCAGTCCTTGGGCACGAGCAGATCTTGCACAGACACGAACGCACCAAAAAATAAAAACATCACCGCCTGGGATCGAAGAACGAACGAACAGAGGAGTCGGACGCGAGGGAGAGGGAGAGGTAGGGTTGGCTTACCCGGTGGGCGGAGGCGGGGCTGTCGGGGTCGGGGCGGGGGCGGCGACGGCGGAACCAGAAGAGGAAGCAGTCGACGAGGAAGGCGTCGAAGAAGGCCACCACCGCCCTCACGAGCGCCTCCGCACACCTGCACATAGAGCTCCTCGAAGGAGAGACTTCGACACGGTGCTTGACGGGCTAGATCTTGGGGATGCGCTTCCGCCGCCGCCCCTTCCCATGCGCCCGCGCAGCGGCGATCCGCCCTCCCTGCCTAGGGTAGGGGGCGCGCCCGGTTGATCTGGCTGGAGAGGATGAAGGCCCGGAGCGAGGGGAGCGTCGGGGAGAGGAAGGGAGGGGGTTGGGGTGGCGATGCGGTGAGGAAGGGCGCGGGGGAGGCCATGGATGCTGATGGAAGGGCGCGGGGGTGGCGATGCGGTGAGGAAGGGCTCACCGGTGGAGCTGATGGGGAGGCGGCGGCGGCGGCGATCTGGAAGGGGAAGGGAGGAGGGGTTTGCGGTGGGGAATGGATGGGTGGATGGATGGATGGATGTGGGATGAGGAGATGGATGGATGGATATGTGCCATGTCATCGATCCATGGCACAAACGTCTCCACCAATCAGAATTAAGTGCATGTAATTGTATTTCTTCTTTAGTTTCTCTTATATATTTTCTCACCAATGTAAAGAATCTATCAAATATTTACTGCAAAATGGCACCATTTCATTTTTCAAAAATATTAGACCATATTTATGTCCAATTAACCAGATGATTGTGTGTTAAAAACATTTCATCAACCTCCCATCAAATTGACAAATTTTTGCCGATTCAGCAGGAAACGGGTCAAATTTGAACTACCCCATCGCACAATTTGCTATTTATTTGTTCCAAAAATCATTTCTAGGTACATAAATATCTATTTAATCAGAGAAACACAAAAAGTTTTCCAAGATTCAACCACTACCTAAGAACAGTCATGCCCGCCGTTTTGACCGCATTTTGAAACGGACATAAAAAATTCAAAAAAAATCAAAAAATTTGAAAACCTTTGCATTGTGTCATTATATGTGAGCAAGTTACCAGGAAAAATAACAAACTTGTAATACAGTAATTATTTTTAAAAAGTGTTCTCAGAAACGAGCTATAATGCGTGAAGATGCATGGCTTTTAAGCCAAATGATCAATCTTATGGCCACATTCATGGCATAGTTTGTTAAAATGATCTCATATTGTGCACAAGGGTGCATATTGGAATAGAAAACAATGTTGCCTAAGGAAGTTTTCATTTTCTTTGGACGAAAAAACCATTTTCCATTTTTTTGAGTGCCCAAAAGGAAGTTTTTTTGTGAAGGACCTCCCAAATAATTGTTGCAAAATTGTACCAAATCAATTTTCTAAAATACTAGGACATATTTGATGCACAATTGACCAAATGGTTGGGTGTAAAAAGTTTTGATCCACCTCTCATGAAAAAGACAAATTTTCGCCGATTCAGTTGGAAGCGGGTCAAATTTGAACTGTAGCTGCCTTCTAGTTTGCTATTTATTTTTTCAAAAATAATTTCTAGGTACATAAGTATCTATTTAATCAGAGAAACACCAAAAAAATTCCAAGATTCGACCACTAGCTAGGAACGGTCATTCCCGCCGTTTTGACCCCATTTTGAAACGGGCATAAAAATTTCAAAAAAACAAAAAATTGGAAAACTTTCGCATTGTGTCATTATATGTGGCAAAGTTACTAGGAAAAATAATAAACTTGTAATAAGGCAATTCTTTTAAAAAAGTGTTCTCAGAAATGAGCTATCATGTGTGAAGATTAATGGCTTTCAACCCAAATGATCAATCTTATGGCCACATTCATGGCATAGTTTGTTCAAATGATCTCATATTGTGCACAAGGGTGCATATTGGAATGGCAAACAATGTTGCCTAAGGAATTTTTCATTTTCTTTGGACGAAAAAACCATTTTCCATTTTCCGAGTGCCCAAAAGGAGGGTTTTTTGTGAAGGACCTCCCAAATAATTGTTGCAAAATTGGACCAAATCAATTTTTAAAATACTAGGACATATTTAATGCACAACTGACAAAATGGTTGGGTGTAAAAAGTTTTGATCCACCTCTCGTGAAAATGAAAATTTCCATGGATTCAGGTTGGAAGTGTCAAATTTGAATCTATGATCGCCTCATAGTTTGCTATTTATTTTTTCCAAAAATCATTTCTAGTTACATAAGTACCTATTTAACCATAAATACATGGTTTCGTGGCGATACGTCGAGGTTTGGGCGGCGGCTGAGGGCCCCAATTCTAGAGCGCGTAAACTCGCATGTCCATCGCGTGGTCACTGCGTGATCGTGGCATTGTCATGTGTTCTGGGCGGCCCAGGCATGTCTAGTGGGTTGGGCACTCCCCGGGTAGGTGCTAGGAAGAAAATTACAACAAAAGATTCTCAAAAGGAGACCGATCGATGCTTAAACATGAATTAGCAGCCAAGTGTTTGATTAGCGGTACGGGAAATGTACATGACTAATGGGCGTGAGTTTTGGCTGAGGATGATCAGTTACTAAGAAGACCGTCTTCACAAATTTTCAACTCAAAAGGAGGAGCCTAGGTGGTACTTGCTTTGCAAAGTACCACACTGGACATAAATACGAATGTTGAAGCTGGGCTCAAAATAATGAATGGATTGAGCTGGCATTTGGTGGAGGATGGTTATTTGGGCATAGGAAAGCACTGTAGAAAATGGATACTATTTGGACATGCCAAAGTGGTACTTCCTTCACAAAGTGTTGTTCTGAACAGAATAGGAAAATGAATATTGTTGAATTATTTTTGACCTAGGCAAGGAATTTTTTGTACATATTTGACGAAGATATGACCCAAAGAATTTATGAGATTTTTTTGGAAATTTTGGGAATGACAGAAATATAGGTTGCTTCACAACCTGGGGCAAAAAATGCCACATGGACATGACACATAGGCAAAACTGATGAGGTGGCGCCTAGTCATAGCAACCGACCACAATTTACAAGGTTATGACCATCTATATTGGTCGTGATCAGCTAGAAATAAGGCAGCGGACCAGTGCTATCTGCTTTATGACCATTTCGTGCAAGGAAATTACGACCTTCGACCAAAATGGTCGTTATAGTTTAGGGTTTGGAGCCCCCGACAAATAAGTTTGACCAATTGGTCTGAAATGGTCATAGATCTATGACCAATTCTTCCAGGGTCACTGACAGAAGGTCACTAGTTGACATATTTCTTGTAGTGTTGCCCTTTTATTGAAACTAGTGGTCTTGTTAACCATCAACACTTGATGCTATTTCTTGATTTCTACCTTCACTGATTTCAGCATTGCGAAGAGCCTGGGAATTGTTTTCATCATCCCTTGCATATTATAGTTCATCACGAAGTTCTAGTAACTTGGTGATAGTGACTAGAGAACTCTATCAATCACTGTCTTATCTGGAAAATTAACTCCCACTTGATTCAAGCGATTGTAGTACCCAGACATTCTGAGCACATGCTCACTAGCTGAGATATTCTTCTCCATCTTGTAGGCAAAGTACTTGTCAGAGGTCTCATACCTCTTAACACGGGCATGAGTCTGAAATATCATTTTTAGCTCTTGGAACATCTTATATGCTCCATGGCGTTCAAAACATTTTTGAAGTCTCGGTTCTAAGACGTAAAGCATGGTGAACTAAACTATCAAGTTGTCATCATACCGAGCTTGTCAAACATTCATAACGTCTGCATCTGCTCCTACAATAGGTCTGTCACCTAGCGGTGCATCAAGGACATAATTCTTTTGTGCAGCAATGAAGATAATCCTCAGATCATGGACCCAGTCCGCATCATTGCTACTATCATCTTTCAACTTAGTTTTCTCTAGGAACATATCAAAAATAAAACAGGGGAGCTATACGCGAGCTATTGATCTACAACATAGATATGCAAATACTATCAGGACTACGTTCATGATAAATTGAAGTTCAATTAATCATATTACTTAAGAACTCCCACTTAGATAGACACCCCTCTAGTCATCTAAATGATCACGTGATCCATATCAACTAAACCATGTCCGATCATCACGTGAGATGGAGTAGCTTTCAATGGTGAACATCTCTATGTTGATCATATCTACTATATGATTCACGTTCGACCATTCGGTCTCAGTGTTCCGAGGCCATATCTGCATATGCTAGGCTCGTCAAGTTTAACCCGAATATTCTGCATGTGCAAAACTCGTTTGCACCCATTGTATGTGAACGTAGAGCTTATCACACCCGATCATCACATGGTGTCTCGGCACGACGAACTGTAGCGACGGTGCATACTCAGGGAGAACGCTTATACCTTGAAATTTAGTGAGGGATCATCTTATAATGCAACCGTCGTACTAAGAAAAATAAGATGCATAAAAGATAAACATCACATGCAATCAAAATATGTGACATGATATGGCCATCACCATCTTGTGCCTTTGATCTCAATCTCCAAAGCACCGTCATGATCTCCATCATCACTGGCTTGACACCTTGATCTCCATCGTAGCATCGTTGTCATCACACCAACTATTGCTTCTACGACTATCGCTACCGCTTAGTGATAAAGTAAAGCAATTACATGGCGATTACATTTCATACAATAAAGCGACAACCATAAGGCCCCTGCCAGTTGCCGGTAACTTTTACAAAACATGATCATCTCATACAACAATTTATATCTCATCATGCCTTGGCCATATCACATCACAACATGCCCTGCAAAAACAAGTTAGACGTCCTCTACTTTGCTGTTGCAACTTTTATGTGGCTGCTACGAGCTTCTAGCAAGAACTGTTCTTACCTACGCATCAAAACCACAACGATTTTTCGTCAAGTGTGATGTTTAAACCTTCAACAAGGACCGGCGATAGTCAAATTCGGTTCAACTAAAGTTTGATAAACAGACTCCCGCCAGCCACCTGTGTGCAAAGCACGTCGGTAGAACCGGTCTCATGAACGTGGTCATGTAATGTTTGTCCGGGCCGCTTCATCCAACAATACCGCCGAATCAAAATAAGACCTTGGTGGTAAGCAGTATGACTATTATCGCCCACAACTCTTTGTGTTCTACTCGTGCATATCATCTACGCATAGACGTGGCTCGGATGCCACTGTTGGGGAACGTAGCATGGAATTTAAAAAAATTCCTACGCTCACGCAAGATCTATCTAGGAGATGCATAGCAATGAGAAGGGGAGAGTGTGTCCATGTACCCTCGTAGACCTAAAGCGGAAGCATTTGGTTAACGCAGTTGATGTAGTCGAACGTCTTCGTGATCCAACCGATCAAGTACCGAATGTATGGCACCTCTGATTTCTGCACATGTTCAGTTCGATGATGTACCTCGAACTCTTGATCCAGCAAAGTGTCGAGGGAGATTTCCATTAGCACAATGGCGTGGTGACGGTGATGGTGATGTGATCCGCGCAGGGTTCTCCTAAGCACTACGTGAATATGACCGGAGGAGGAAACCGTGGACGGAGACGCCGCACACGGCTTGGAACAATTGTTGTGTCTCCAAGGGGTGCCCTGCACACATATATAATGGAGGGAGAGGGACGAGGCCGGCCCTAGGGGTGCGCCATAAGGGGGAGTCCAACTAGGACTCCTAGTCCTAGTAGGATTCGCCCCCCCCCCCTCTTTTCCTTCGAAAGAAGGTGGAAAGGGGGAAGGAGAGGGAGTATGAGAAGGAAAGGGGGGTGGCGCCCCCTTCCCTAAACCAATTCGGCCTCCTCCCTTGTGGGGGGCGCACCAGCCCCTTGTGGGCTGGTTAGCCTCCCTCCTATGGCCCATATGGCCCATATCTTTCCCCGGGGGGTTCCAGTAACCCCTTTGGTACTCCGGTATGTACCTGATAGACTCTGGAACCCTTGCGGTGTCCGAATACTACCTTCCAATATATCAATCTTTATCTCTCAACCATTTCGAGACTCCTCGTCACGTCCGTGATCTCATCCGGGACTCTTAACAATCTTCGGTCACCAAAACACATAACTCATAATACAAATCATCATCGAATGTTAAGCGTGCGGACCCTACGGGTTTGAGAACTATGTAGACATGACCGAGACATATCTCTAGTAAATAACCAATAGCGGAACCTGGATGCTCATATTGGTTCCTACATATTCTACAAAGATCTTTATCGGTCAAACCATAATAACAACATACGTTATTCCCTTTGTCATTGGTATGTTACTTGCCCGAGATTCGATCGCCGGTATTACCATAACTAGTTCAATCTTATTACCTGCAAGTCTCTTTACTTGTTCCATGATGCATCATCCCGTAACTAATGTTGGGGAACGTAGTAATTTCAAAAAATTTCCTACGAACACGCAAGACCATGGTGATGGCATAGCAACGAGAGGGAGAGTGTCCGCCCACGCACTCGTGAGACCGAAAGCGAAGCGTTATAACAACGCTGTTGATGTAGTCGTGCGCCTTCACGATCCGACCGATCCAAGTACCGAACGACGGCACCTCCGAAGTTCTCGCACACGCTCAACTCGATGACGATCCCGGACTCGATCCAAAGAAAGTGTCGGGATGAGTTCCACAAGACGACGGCGTGGTGGCGATGTTGATGCTCCACCGACGCAGGCTTCGCCTAAGCTCCGACGATATGACTTCTCCGTGCAGGCTTCGCTTAAGCTCATGACGATATGACCAAGTGGAATATGGTGGAAGGGGCACCGCACACGGCTAAGGAAAGATCCGTAGATCAACTTGTGTGTCCATGGGGTGCCCCGCCTCAGATATAAAGGAGGGAGGGAGGAGGAGGCCGCCCTTAGGAGGCGCGCCATGGTGTGGAGTCCTACTAGGACTCCCTAGTCCTAGTAGGATTCCACCTCCCTTGTTGGAGTAGGAGAGGGGAAAGAGGGGAGAAGGAGAAGGAAAGGGGCTGCGCCCTTGTCCACCGGACTGAGGGGGCGCAGGCCTCCTCCCTTTGGCCTTTCTCCTCTATTCCCGTATGGCCCAATAAGGCCCATATACTCCCGGCGAATTCCGTAACTCTCCCAGACTCAAAAATACCGAATCATTCGAACCTTTCCGAACTCCGAATATAGTCGTCCAATATATCGATCTTTACGTCTCGACCATTTCGAGACTCCTCGTCATGTCCCCGATCTCATCTGGGACTCGAACTCCTTCGGTACATCAAAACTCATAAACTCATAATATAACATCATCGAAACCTTAGCGTGCGGACCCTACGGGTTCGAGAACTATGTAGACATGACCTAGAACTATTCTTGGTCAATAACCAATAGCGGAACCTGGATGCCCATATTGGCTCCTACATATTCTACGAAGATCTTTATCTCGTCAAACCGCATAACAACATACTTTGTTCCTTTGTCATCGGTATGTTACTTGCCCGAGATTCGATCGTCGGTATCCAATACCTAGTTCAATCTCGTCACCGCAAGTCTCTTTACTCGTTCCGTAATACATCATCTCGCAACTAACCCATTAGTTGCAATGCTTGCAAGGCTTAGGTGATGAGTATTACCGAGAAGGCCAGAGATACCTCTCCGACAATCGGAGTGACAAAACCTAATCTCAAATACGCCAACCCAACAAGTACCTTTGGAGACACCTGTAGTACTCCTTTATAATCACCCGATTCGTTGTGACGTTTGGTAGTACCAAAGTGTTCCTCCGGAACGGAGTTGCATAATCTCATAGTTACAGGAACATGTATAGGTCATGAAGAAAGCATTAGCAACATACTAAACGATCAAGTGCTAAGCTAACGGAATGGGTCATGTCAATCACATCATTCTCCTAATGATGTGATCCCATTAATCAAATGACAACACATGTCTATGGTTAGGAAACATAACCATCTTCGATTAATGAGCTAGTCTTGTAGAGGCATACTAGTGACTATCTGCTTGTCTATGTATTCACACATGTATTATGTTTCCGGTTAATACAATTCTAGCATGAATAATAAACATTTATCATGATATAAGGAAATAAATAATAACTTTATTATTGCCTCTAGGGCATATTTCCTTGAGCCTCCCACTTGCACTAGAGTCAATAATCTAGTTCACATCGCCATGTGATTTAACATCAATAGTTCACATCTATATGTGGTTAACACCCATAGTTCACATCGACATGTGACCAACACCCAAAGGGTTTACTAGAGTCAATAATCTAGTTCACATCGCTATGTGATTAACACCCAAAGAGTACTAAGGTGTGATCATGTTTTGCTTGTGAGATAATTTTAGTCAACGGTTACATCACATTCGAGTCGTAAGTATTTTGCAAATTTCTATGTCTACAATGCTGCACGGAGCTACTCTAGCTAATTGCTCCCACTTTCTATATGTATCCAGATTGAGACTCGAGTCATCTAGATTAGTGTTAAAACTTGCATCGACGTAACCTTTACTTACGAACCTTTTTCACTTCCATAATCGAAATATATCCTTATTCTACTAAGGATAATTTTGACCGCTGTCCATTGATCTACTCCTAGATCTCTATTGCACTCCTTGCCAATCTCAGTGGTAGGGTATGCAATAGATCCGTACACAAACATGACATACTTTATAGAACCTATGGTGATGCATAGGGAATGACTTTCATTCTCTTTCTATCTTCTGCCGTGGTCGGGTTTTGAGTCTTACTCAATCTCACACCTTGTAACATGGGCAAGAACTCTTTCTTTGACTGTTCCATTTTGAACTACTTCAAAATCTTGTCAAGGTATGTATTCATTGAAAAACTTATCAAGCGCCTTGATCTATCTCTATAGATCTTGATGCTCAATATGTAAGCAGCTTCACCGAGGTCTTTCTTTAAAACTCCTTTCAAACACTCCTTTATGCTTTGCGAATAATTTTACATTATTTCCGATCAACAATATGTCATTCACATATACTTATCGGAAAGGTCAGTAGTGCTCCCACTCACTTTCTTGTAAATCAGAGCTTCACCGTAAGTCAGATAACACTATATGCTTTGATCAACTTATCAAGCGTGTATTCCAACTCCGAGATGCTTGCACCAGTCCATAGATGGATCATTGGAGCTTGCACATTTTGTTAGCTCCTTTAGGATTGACAAAAACTTCGGTTGCATCATATACAACTCTTCTTTAATAAATCCATTAAAGAATGTAGTTTTGATATCCATTTGCCGATTTCATAAAATGTGGCAATTGCTAACATGATTCGGACAGACTTTAAGAATCGCTACAGCTTGAGAAAATCTCATTGTAGTCAACACCTTGAACTTGTCGAAAACCTTTTTGCGACAAGTCGAGCTTTGTAGATAGTAACACTACTATCGACATCTGCCTTCCTCTTGAAGATCCATTTATATAACATGGCTTGCCGATCATCGGCAACTCCATCAAAGTCCATACTTTGTTCTCATACATGGATCCCATCTCGATTTCATGGCCTCAAGCCATTTCGCGAATCTGGGCTCATCATCGCTTCCTCATAGTTTGTAGGTTCATCATGGTCTAGTAACATGATTTCCGAACACGATTACCGTACCACTCAGTGCGGATCTTATTCTGGAAGACCTACGAGGTTTGGTAGCAACTTGATCTGAAGTTTCATGATCATCATCATTAACTTCCTCACTAATTGGTGTAGGAATCATCGAACTGATTTACGTGATGAACTACTTTCCAATAAGGGAGAAGGTACAATTACCTCATCAAGTTCTACTTTCCTCCCACTCACTTCTTTCGAGAGAAACTTCTTCTCTAGAAAGGATCCATCTTAGCAACGAAAAACTTGCCTTCGGATCTGTGATAGAAGGTGTACCCAATAGTTGCCTTTGGGTATTCTATGAAGACGCACTTCTCCGATTTGGGTTCGAGCTTATAAGGTGAAACCTTTTCACATAAGCATCACAACTCCAAACTTTAAGAAACGACATGACTTAGGTTTATTGCTTAAACCGTAGTTCATACGGTGTCGCCGACGGATTTAGATGGTGCCCTATTAAACGTGAATGCAATTGTCTCTAATGCATAACCCCAAAACGATATTGGTAAATCGGTAAGAGACATCATTGATCGCACCATATCAAAATAAAGTACGGTTATGACGTTCGGACACACCATTACGTTATGGTGTTCCATGTGGCGTGAGTGTGAAACTATTCCACATTGTTTTATATGAAGGCCAAACTCGTAACTCAAATATTCTCCTCCACGATCGATCGTAGAAACTTTATTTTCTTATTACGATGATTCTCCACTTCACTCTGAAATTATTTGAACTTTTCAAATGTTTCGGACTTGTGCTTCATTAAGTAGATATACTCATATCTGCTCAAATCATCTTGTGAAGGTCGAAAATAACGATACTTGCCGTGAGCTTTAACACTCATCGGACCGCATACATCGGTATGTATTATTTCCAATAAGTCATTTGCTCGCTCCATTGTTCCGAGAACGAGTCTTTAGTCATCTTGCCCATAAGGCATGGTTCGCAAGCATCAAGTGATTCATAATCAAGTGATTCCGAAAGTCCATCGGCATGGAGTTTCTTCATCGTTTACACCAATATGACCTAAACGGCGAGTGCCACAAATAAGTTGCACTATCATTATTAACTTTGCATCTTTTGGCATCAATATTATGAATATGTGTATCACTACGATCGAGATCCAACAAACTATTTTCATTGGGTGCATAACCATCGAAGGTTTTATTCATTTAAATGAACAACAATTATTCTTTGACTTTAAATGAATAACCGTTTTGCAATAAACATGATCAAATCATATTCATGCTCAACGCAAACACCAAATAACATTTATTTAGGTTTAACACTAATCCCGAAAGTATAGGGAGTGTGCGATGATGATCATATCAATCTTGGAACTACTTCCAACACTCATCGTCACTTCCCTTCAACTAGTCTCTGCTTATTCTCAACTCCGCTTTGAGTTACTAATCTTAGTAACCTAACAAGTATCAAATACTCAGGGGCTACTATAAACACTAGTAATGCACACATCAATAATCAGATATCAAATATACTCTTGTTCACTTTGCCATCCTTCTTATCCACCAAATATTCAGGGCATTTCGCTTCCGGGACCATTTCCTTTGCAGTAAACACTCGGTTTCAGGCTATGGTCCAGCTTTGGGCTTCTTCGCAAGAGTGACAACTTACTTGTCTTTCTACTTGAAGTTCCTTTCTTTCCCTTTGCCCTTTTCTTGAAACTAGTGGTCTTGTCAATCATCAACACTTGATGCTCTTTCTTGATTTCTACCTTCGTCGATTTTCAACATCACGAAGAGCTCGGGAATCTTTGTCGTCATCCCTTGCATACTATAGTTCATCACGAAGTTCTACTAACTTAGTGATGGTGACTAGAGAATTCATCAATCACTATCTTATCTCGAAGATTAACTCCCACTTGATTCAAGCGATTGAAGTACTCGGACAATCTGAGCACATGCTCACTAGTTGAGCGATTCTCCTCCATCTTTTAGCTATAGAACTTGTTGGAGACTTCATATCTCTCAACTCGGTATTTGCTTGAAATATTAACTTCAATTCTGGAACATCTCATATGGTCCATGACATTCAAAACGTCTTTGAAGTCCCGATTCTAAGCCGTTAAGCATGGTGCACTAAACTATCAAGTAGTCATCATATTGAGCTAGCCAAACGCTCATAACGTCAGATTCGCTCATATTGAGCTAGCCAAACGCTCATAACGTGCGCATCTGCTCCCGCAATAGGTCTGCACCTAGCGGTGCATTAAGGACATAATTCTTCAAGCGAGCAATGAGGATAAACCTCGGATCACGGATCCAATCCGCATCATTGCTACTAACATCTTTCAACATAATTTTCTCTAGGAACAAACATATAAAAGCATAGGGAAGCAACAACGCGAGCTATTGATCTACAACATAATTTGCAAAATACTACCAGACTAAGTTCATGATAAATTTAAGTTCAATTAATCATATTATTTAAGAACTCCCACTTAGACGACATCTCTCTAGTCATCTAAGTGATCACGTGATCCAAATCAACTAAACCATGTCCGATCATCACGTGAGATGGAGTAGTTTCAATGGTGAACATCACTATGTTGATCATATCTACTATATGATTCACGTTCGACCTTTCGGTCTCCGTGTTCCGAGGCCATATCTGTTATATGCTAGGCTCGTCAAGTTTAACTGAGTATTCGCGTGCGCAACTGTTTTGCACCCGTTGTATTTGAACGTAGAGCCTATCACACCCGATCATCACGTGGTGTCTCGGACGAAGAACTTTCGCAACGGTGCATACTCGGGAGAACACTTCTTGATAATTTTAGTGAGAGATCATCTTATAATGCTACCGTCAATCAAAGCAAGATAAGATGCATAAAGGATAAACATCACATGCAATCAATATAAGTGATATGATATGGTCATCATCATCTTGTGCTTGTGATCTCCATCGCCAAGCACCGTCATGATCACCATCGTCACCGCGCGACACCTTGATCTCCATCGTAGCATCGTTGTCGTCTCGCCAACTATTGCTTCTCGACTATCGCTACCGCTTAGTGATAAAGTAAAGCAATTACATGGCGTTGCATTTCATACAATAAAGCGACAACCATATGGCTCCTGCCGATTGCCGATAACTCGGTTACAAAACATGATCATCTCATACAATAAAATATAGCATCACGTCTTGACCATATCACATCACAACATGCCCTGCAAAACAAGTTAGACGTCCTCTACTTTGTTGTTGCAAGTTTTACGTGGCTGCTACGGGCTGAGCAAGAACCGTTCTTACCTACGCATCAAAACCACAGCGATACTTCAAATAGACTCCGTTTTAACCTTCTCAAGGACCGGGCGTAGCCACACTCGATTCAACTAAAGTGAGAGAGCAGACACCCGCGGTCACCTTTAAGCAACGAGTGCTCGGGCGGTGAAACCAGTCTCGCGTAAGCGTCTGCGTAATGTCGGTCCGGGCCGCTTCATCTCACAATACCGCTGAACCAAAGTATGACATGCTTTGGTAGGCAGTATGACTTGTATCGCCCACAACTCACTTGTGTTCTACTCGTGCACATGACATCAACACATAAAACCAGGCTCGGATGCCATTTGTTGGGGAACGAGTAATTTCAAAAATTTTCCTACGAACACGCAAGACCATGGTGATGGCATAGCAACGAGAGGGAGAGTGTCCGTCCACGCACCCTCGTGACCGAAAGCGGGCGTTATAACAACGCTGGTTGATGTAGTCGTGCGTCTTCACGATCCGACCGATCCAAGTACCGAACGTCGGCACCTCCGAGTTCTGCACACGCTCAACTCGATGACGATCCCGGACTCGATCCAGCAAAGTGTCGGGATGAGTTCCACAAGACGACGGCGTGGTGGCGATGTTGATGCTCCACCGACACGGGCTTCGCCTAAGCTCCGCGACGATATGACTTCTCCGTGCGGGGCTTCGCCTAAGCTCATGACGATATGACCAAGTGGAATATGGTGGAAGGGGCACCGCACACAGCTAAGGAAAGATCCGTAGATCAACTTGTGTGTCCATGGGGTGCCCCCGCCTCAGTATATAAAGGAGGGAGGGAGGAGGAGGCCGCCCTTAGGAGGGCGCGCATGGTGTGGAGTCCTACTAGGACTCCCTAGTCCTAGTAGGATTCCACCTCCTTGTTGGAGTAGGAGAGGGGAAAGAGGGGAGAAGGAGAAGGAAGGGGGCTGCGCCTTGTCCACCCGGACCTGAGGGGGCGCAGGCCTCCTCCCTTTGGCCTTTCTCCTCTATTCCCGTATGGCCCAATAAGGCCCATATACTCCCGGCGAATTCCGTAACTCTCCCACTCGAAAAATACCGAATCATTCGAACCTTTCCGAACTCGAATATAGTCGTCCAATATATCGATCTTTACGTCTCGACCATTTCGAGACTCCTCGTCATGTCCCCGATCTCATCTGGGACTCGAACTCCTTCGGTACATCAAAACTCATAAACTCATAATATAAGCATCGCCATCGAAACCTTAGCGTGCGGACCCTACGGGTTCGAGAACTATGTAGACATGACCTAGAACTATTCTTGGTCAATAACCAATAGCGAAACTGGATGCCCATATTGGCTCCTACATATTCTACGAAGATCTTTATCTGTCAAACCGCATAACAACATACTTTGTTCCTTTGTCATCGGTATGTTACTTGCCCGAGATTCGATCGTCGGTATCCAATACCTAGTTCAATCTCGCCACCGCAAGTCTCTTTACTCGTTCCGTAATACATCATCTCGCAACTAACCCATTAGTTGCAATGCTTGCAAGGCTTAGGTGATGAGTATTACCGAGAAGGCCCAGAGATACCTCTCCGACAATCGGAGTGACAAAACCTAATCTCAAATACGCCAACCCAACAAGTACCTTTGGAGACACCTGTAGTACTCCTTTATAATCACCCGATTCGTTGTGACGTTTGGTAGTACCAAAGTGTTCCTCCGATAAACGGAGTTGCATAATCTCATAGTTACGGGAACATGTATAGGTCATGAAGAAAGCATTAGCAACATACTAAACGATCAAGTGCTAAGCTAACGGAATGGGTCATGTCAATCACATCATTCTCCTAATGATGTGATCCCATTAATCAAATGACAACACATGTCTATGGTTAGGAAACATAACCATCTTCGATTAATGAGCTAGTCTTGTAGAGGCATACTAGTGACTATCTGTTTGTCTATGTATTCACACATGTATTATGTTTCCGGTTAATACAATTCTAGCATGAATAATAAACATTTATCATGATATAAGGAAATAAATAATAACTTTATTATTGCCTCTAGGGCATATTTCCTTCAACTAACTCATTAGTCACATTGCTTGCAAGGCTTATAGTGATGTGCATTACTGAGGTCCTAGAGATACCTCTCCGATACTGGGAGTGACAAATCCTAATCTCGATCTATGCCAACCCAACAAACACCTTCGGAGACACCTGTAGAGTATCCTTATAATCACCCAGTTACGTTGTGACGTTTGATAGCACACAAGGTGTTCCTCCGGTATTCGGGAGTTGCATAATCTCATAGTTAGAGGAATATGTATAAGTCATGAAGAAAGCAATAGCAATAAAACTGAACGATCATTATGCTAAGCTAATGGATGTCTCTTGTCCATCACATCATTCTCTAATGATGTGATTCCGTTCATCAAATGAAAACACATGTCTATGGTTAGGAAACTTAACCATCTTTGATTAACGAGCTAGTCAAGTAGAGGCATACTAGGGACACTTCGTTTTGTCTATGTATTCACACATGTACTAAGTTTCTGGTTAATACAATTCTAGCATGAATAATAAACGTTTATCAAGATATAAGGAAATATAAATAACAACTTTAATATTACCTCTAGGGCATATTTCCTTCAGGTTAAATGTGGACCATGCTGTCTGATACGTCTCCAACGTATCTATAATTTTTGATTGCTCCATGCTATATTATCTATTGTTTTGGACTATATTGGGCTTTATTTTCCACTTTTATATTACTTTTGGGACTAAACTATTAACCGGAGGCCCAGCCCAGAATTGCTGTTTTTTGCCTATTTCAGTGTTTCAAAGAAACGCAATATCAAACGGAGTCCAAACGGAATGAAACCTTTGGGAACGTGATTTTCTCATCGGATAAGACCCAGGAGACTTGGACCCTCCGTCAAGAAAGCTCCGAGGCAGCCACGAGGGTGGAGGGCGCGCCCCCTACCTCGTGGGCCCCTCGAGGCTCCACCGACGTACTTCTTCCTCCTATATATACCTCACGCACTCTGCCATATCGATCGGAGCCAAAAACCTAATTCCACTGCTGCAACTTTCTGTATCCACGAGATCCCATCTTGGGGCCTGTTCCAGAGCTTCATCGGAAGGGGAATCCACCATGGAGGGCTTCTACATCAACATCATAGCCTCTCCGATGAAGTGTGAGTAGTTTACCTCAGACCTTCGGGTCCATAGTTAGTAGCTAGATGGCTTCTTCTCTCTTTTTGGATCTCAATACAATGTTCTCCCCCTCTCTCGTGGAGATCTATTCGATGTAATCTTCTTTTTGCGGTGTGTTTGTTGAGACCGATGAATTGTGGGTTTATGATCAAGATTATCTATGAGAAATATTTGAATCTTTCCTGAATTCTTTTATGTATGATTGAGTTATCTTTGCAAGTCTCTTCGAATTATCCGTTTGGTTTTGCCAACTAGATTGGTAGTTCTTGCAATGGGAGAAGTGCTTAGCTTTGGGTTCAATCTTGCGGTGTCCTTTCCCAGTGACAGTAGGGGCAACAAGGCACATATTGTATTGTTGCCATCGAGGATAACAAGATGGGGTATTTATCATATTGCATGAATTTATTCCTCTACATCATGTCATCTTGCTTAAGGCGTTACTCTGTTTTCATTAACTTAATACTCTAGATGCATGCCGGATAGCGGTCGATGAGTGGAGTAATAGTAGTAGATGCGAGGTGAGTCGGTCTACTTGTCTCGGACGTGATGCCTATATACATGATCATACCTAGATACTCTCATAACTATGCTCAATTATGTCAATTGCTCAACAAGAATTGCTCACCCACCGTAAAATACCTATGCTCTTGAGAGAAGCCACTAGTGAAATCTATGGCCCCAGTCTATTTTCATCATATTAATCTTCCTACGCTTTATTATTGCTTTGCTCTTTACTTTGCCTTTTTATTTTACTTTGCATCTTCATACCAAAAATACCAAAAATATTATCTATCATCTCTATCAGATCTCACTCTCGTAAGTGACCGTGAAGGGATTGACAACCACTATTCGCGTTGGTTGCGAGGAGCTATTTGTTTTGTGTAGGTACGAGGGACTTGCGCATGGCCTCCTACTGGATTGATACCTTGGTTCTCAAAAACTGAGGGAAATACTTACGCTACTCTGCTGCATCATCCTCTCCTCTTCGGGGAAAACCAACACAAGCTCAAGACGTAGCACTGTCTGCGGCTGATTTGTTGCCGTACGAGTACGAAGACAATGTGCTCCTTTCTAACCGCATCTTCGCGGTGACAAACCAGGGGACTTGTTTCATATGGGACACATCCTACGGTATACTCCCTCTCTTCTAGTGTATTTGTTTTGAATTGTTTTTCATTTTATAAGTTTCGAATTCAAATTTAGAGCTCCCCATCACATGTTGAGATTACAATGTCCATTAAATCGTTGCGTTCATGTACCAGTAAGAAACAAATCTCGAGTTTGGCACGAGTTCATGCAGCGGTAGCACCACAAGGCCTGGCGTCGGAGTTACATTTCCCTCTCGGGGCCCTCGGGACTGAGCTTCAGTGCCTTACTACACCTACCTTTGAGTCAATAACATGTGAACCCGATAGGTGGCTGGTCCACATGTAATGCTCCCGAAGGTAGAGGGGCTGCGGGTCCGAGAGGGGTGAGCCGCAGGTTGGGGGACGTGTGGTGTCATGGGTTCGAGCGGCGTCGTGGTAATCGCGTGTGGCTGTGGTAGAAACTTGATACTCGCCGCATTTCAGGTGGCCCACATGTCATGCACGCAAATGCAGAGGGGCGGTGCAGCCGAGAGGGGTGAGGCGCACGTCGGGGGATGTGGTGCCGTGGGTTGGAGCGGCGTCATGGGATTCACGAGTGGCAGTGGACGAAACATGATGGTCGCTAATACGTCTCCAACGTATCTATAATTTTTTTATTGTTCTATGCTATTATATTATCCATCTAGGATGTTTTATATGCATTTATATGCTATTTTATATGATTTTTGGGACTAACCTATTAACCTAGAGCCAGTGTCAGTTTCTGTTTTTCCCTTGTTTTTGAGTATTGCAGAAAAGGAATACCAAATGGAGTCCAGCTGACTTGAAAATTCACGGAGATTGTTTTTGGACCAGAAGAAGCCCACGGAGTACCTAAGATGGACCAGAAGAGTCCCGAGGCCACCAAGAGGGTGGGGGGCGCGCCCTACCCCCTTGGGCGCGCCCCCTACCTCGTGGACCCCCCAGACTTTTTCCCGACGCCAACACCTCTTATATATCCCCAAACTTCAAGAACATAACAAGTAGCTATGTGTTTGATCTCTCTCTCTCTCTCTCTCTCTCTCTCTCGTGTTCTTGATTTGGCACGATCTTGATGTACCGCGAGCTTTGCTATTATAGTTGGATCTTATGATGTTTCTCCCCCTCTACTCTCTTGTAATGGATTGAGTTTTCCCTTTGAAGTTATCTTATCGGATTGAGTCTTTAAGGATTTGAGAACACTTGATATATGTCTTGCATGTGCTTATCTGTGGTGACAATGGGATATTCACGTGATCCACTTGATGTATGTTTTGGTGATCAACTTGCGAGTTTCGTAACCTCATGAACTTATGCATAGGGGTTGGCACATGTTTTCGTCTTGACTCTCCGGTAGAAACTTTGGGGCACTCTTTGAAGTTCTTTGTGTTGGTTGAATAGATGAATCTGAGATTGTGTGATGCATATCGTATAATCATACCCGTGGATACTTGAGGTGACATTGGAGTATCTAGGTGACATTATGGTTTTGGTTGATTTGTGTCTTAAGGTTTTATTCTAGTACGAACTCTAGGATAGATCGAACGAAAAGAATAGCTTCGTGCTATTTTACTACAGACTCTTGAATAGACCGATCAGAAAGGATAACTTTGAGGTGGTTTCGTACCCTACGATAATCTCTTTGTTTGTTCTCCGCTATTAATGACTTTGGAGTGACTCTTTGTTGCATGTTGAGGGATTGTTGTATGATCTAATTATGTTATTATTATTGAGAGAACTTGCACTAGTGAAAGTATGAACCCTAGGCCTTGTTTCAACGCATTGCAATACCGTTTTCGCTCACTTCTATCACTTGCTACCTTGCTGTTTTTATATTTTCAGATTACAAAAACCTATATCTACCATCCATATTGCACTTGTATCACCATCTCTTCGCCGAACTAGTGCACCTATACAATTTACCATTGTATTGGGTGTGTTGGGGACACAAAGACTCTTTGTTATTTGGTTGCAGGGTTGTTTGAGAGATACCATCTTCAACCTATGCCTCCCACGGATTGATAAACCTTAGGTCATCCACTTGAGGGAAATTTTCTACTGTCCTACAAACCTCTGCATTTGGAGGCCCAACAACGTCAACAAGAAGAAGGTTGCGTAGTAGACATCAAGCAATTTTTAGCGCCATTGCCGGGGAGGTGAGTGCTTGAAGGTATATCTTTAGATCTTGCAATTTAATCTTTTAGTTTCTTGTTTTATCACTGGTTTAGTTTATAAAAGAAAACTACAAAAAATGGAATTAAGGGTGCCTCATATGCTTCATCTTTTTAATGTCTTTCGTGAAAATGATGGGAAGGAAAATTGTGTTCAAGTACTAGAAGAAGAATTACATAGAATGCTTGGCATAAAATATGTGAATGATGAGCATGATTGCAATGTTGTTAGTATGATTTCTTTGAATACCCATGATGCTTATGATATGCAAAGCCACAAGCTTGGGGATGCTATGTTTGATGAAGATGATATGTTTTGTCCCCCAAGTTTTGATGAGCAAATTTATTATGATGAAGGCATGCCTCCTATTTATGATGATTATATTGATGAAAGTGGATTCAGAGAGGTCATGACTTTATTTATTGATGAATCCACTATTCCGGAAGAGGTTCCAATTGATTATGAGAACAAATTTGCTATCTATGATGATTATTGTGATGACATGTATGCTATAAATAATAATGATAACCATGAAACTTGTCATCATGATTTTAATTTTCAATTGGATTATGCTTGACATGATAGTTATTTTGTTGAGTTTGCTCCCACTACTATTCCGAATGAGAAGAATTTTGCTTATGTGGAGAGTAGTAAATTATCTATGCTTGTAGATCATGAAAAGAATGCTTTATGTGATGGTTATATTTTTGAATTCACTCATGATGCTACTAAAAATTATTATGAGGGAGGAACATATGCCTGTAGGAATTGCAATAATATCAAGTTTCCTCTCTATGTGCTTAAAGCTTTGAAGTTATGCTTGTTTTGCCTTCCTATGCTAGTTGATTATTGTTCCCATAAGTTGTTTGAATCACAAAATCCCTATGTATAGGAAGTGGGTTAGACTTAAATGTGCTAGTCATATTCTTCATGATGCTCTCTTTATGTTTCAATTCTTATCTTTTATGTGAGCATCATTGAAATCATCATGCCTAGCTAGGGGCGTTAAACGTTAGCACTTGTTGGGAGGCAACCCAATTTTATTTTTGTTCTTTGCTTTTTGCTCCTGTTTAGTAATAAATAATTAATCTAGCCTCTGTTTAGATGTGGTTTTATGTTTTAGTTAGTGTTTGTGCCAGGTAGAACCTTTGGGAAGACTTGGGTGAAGTCTTTGCGATCTTGCTGTAAAAAACAGAAACTTTTGCGCTCACGAGATTAGCTGCCATTTTTTTACTAGAGAGTACTTTTAGGTTGCTTATTTTTGCAGATGATTAATAGACAAAGTCCTCAGGTCCACCAATTTATTTCAGAATTTGTGGAGTTACAGAAGTATTAGAATGATACAGATTACTACAGACTATTCTGTTTTTGACAGATTCAGTTTTCTATGTGTTGTTTGCTTATTTTGATGAATCTATGAGTAGTATTGGAGGGTGAACCATAGAGAAGTTGGAATACAGTAGATATCACACCAATATGAATTTAGAATGAGTTCACAACAGTACCTAAGTGGTGATTTATTTTCTTATACTAACAGAGCTTACGAGTTTTCTGTTGAGTTTTGTGTTGTGAAGTTTTCATGTTTTGGGTAAAGATTCGATGGACTATGGAATAATTAGTGGCAAGAGCATAAGCTTGGGGATGACCAAGGCACCCCAAGGTAACATTCAAGGATAACCAAGAGCCTAAGCTTTGGGATGCCCCGGATGGCATCCCCTCTTTCGTCTTCGTTTATCGGTAACTTTACTTGGAGCTATATTTTTATTCACCACATGATATGTGTTTTGCTTGGAGCGTCATTTTATTTTATTTTGTTTTGCTTGCTGTTTGAATAAAATACCAAGATCTGAAATTCTTAAATGCTAGAGAGTCTTCACATAGTTACATAATTATTCGACTACTCATTGATCTTCACTTATATCTTTCGGAGTATTTTGTCGTTTGCTCTAGTGCTTCACTTATATCTTTTTAGAGCACGGTGGTGTTTTTATTTTATAAAATTATTTATCTATCATGCTTCACTTATATTATTTTGGGAGTCTTTTAGAACAGCATCGTAATTTGCTTTGGTTATGAAACTAGTCCTAATATGATAGGCATCCAAGAAGGGTATAATAAAAAACTTTCATATAAAGTGCATTGAATACTATGAGAAGTTTGATACTTGATAATTGTTTTGAGATATAAAGATGGTGATATTAGAGTCGTGCTAGCTGAGTAATTGAGAAATTGAGAAATACTTGTGTTGAGGTTTGCAAGTCCCGTAGCATGCACGTATGGTAACCGTTGTGTGACAAATTTGAAGCATGAGGTGTTCTTTGATTGCTTTCCTTATTAGTGGCGGTCGGGGACGAGTGATGGTCTTTTCCTACCAATATATCCCCCTAGGAGCATGCGCGTAGTGCTTGGTTTTGATGACTTGTAGATTTTTGCAATAAGTATTTGAGTTCTTTATGACTAATGTTGAGTCCATGGATTATACGCACTCTCACCCTTCCATCATTGCTAGCCTCTTCGGTACCGTGCATTGCCCTTTCTCACCTCGAGAGTTGGTGCAAACTTCGCCGGTGCATCCAAACCCCGTGATATGAAACACTCTATCACACATAAGCCTCCTTATATCTTCCTCAAAACAACCACCATACCTACCTATCATGGCATTTCCATAGCCATTCTGAGATATATTTCCATGCAACTTTTGACCGTTCCGTTTATTATGACACGCTTCATCATTGTCATATTTCCTTGCATGATCATGTAGTTGACATCGTATTTGTGGCAAGGCCACCATTCATAATTTTTCATACATGTCACTCTTGATTCATTGCCCATCCCGGTACACCGCCGGAGGCACTCATATAGAGTCATATTTTGTTCTAGTATCAAGTTGTAATCTTTGAGCTGTAAATAAATAGAAGTGTGATGATCATCATTATTAGAGCATTATCCCATGTGAGGAAAAAAAAGAGAAAGGCCAAATAAAAAAAGAGAAGGCCCAAAAAACAAAACAAAAAGAGAAAGGCCAAAAAAAAGAAGGCCCAAAAAAATGAGAGAAAAAGAGAGAAGGGACAATGTTACTATCCTTTTTCCACACTTGTGCTTCATAGTAGCACCATGATCTTCATGATAGAGAGTCTCCTATTTTGTCACTTTCATATACTAGTGGGAATTTTTCATTATAGAACTTGGTTTGTATATTCCAACAATGGGCTTCCTCAAATGCCCTAGGTCTTCGTGAGCAAGCAAGTTGGATGCACACCCACTTAGTTTCTTTTGTTGAGCTTTCATACATTTATAGCTCTAGTGCATCCGTTGCATGGCAATCCCTACTCCTCGCATTGACATCAATTGATGGGCATCTCCATAGCCCGTTGATTAGTCGCGTCGATGTGAGACTTTCTCCTTTTTTGTCTTCTCCACACAACCTCCGTCATCATATTCTATTCTACCCATAGTGCTATGTCCATGGCTCGCGCTCATGTATTGCGTGAAAGTTGAAAAAGTTTGAGAACACTAAAGCATGAAACAATTTCTTGGCTTGTCATCGGGGTTTTATCATTCTGTTTTTATCATTTACCTACTCGAGGACAACCAGGAATTAAGCTTGGGGATGCTTGATACGTCTCCAACGTATCTATAATTTTTTATTGTTCCATGCTATTATATTATCCATCTAGGATGTTTTATATGCATTTATATGCTTTTTATATGATTTTTGGGACTAACCTATTAACCTAGAGCCCAGTTACAGTTTCTATTTTTTCCTTGTTTTTGAGTATTGCAGAAAAGGAATACCAAACGGAGTCCAATTGACCTGAAAATTCACGGAGATTGATTTTGGACCAGAAGAAGCCCACGGAGTGCCGGAGATGGACCAGAAGAGTCCCGAGGCCACCACGAGGGTGGGGGCGCGACCTACCCCCTGGGCACGCCCCCCTACCTCGTGGCCACCTCGTGGACCCCCCTGACTTGTTCCCGACGCCAACACCTCTTATATATCCCCAAACTTCCAGAACATAACCAAGATCAGGAGTTCCGCCGCTGTAAGCCTCTGTAGCCACCAAAAACCAATCGGAACCCTGTTCCGGCACCCTGCCGGCGGGGGGATCCCTCACCGGTGGCCATCTTCATCATCCCGACAATCTCCATGATGAGGAGGGTGTAGTTCACCCTCGGGGCTGAGGGTATGTACCAGTAGCTATGTGTTTGATCTCTCTCTCTTGTGTTCTTGATTTGGCACGATCTTGGTGTACCGCGAGCTTTGCTATTATAGTTGGATCTTATGATGTTTCTCCCCCTCTACTCTCTTGTAATGGATTGAGTTTTCCCTTTGAAGTTATCTTATCGGATTGAGTCTTTAAGGATTTGAGAACACTTGATGTATGTCTTGCATGTGCTTATCTGTGGTGACAATGGGATATTCATGTGATCCACTTGATGTATGTTTTGGTGATCAACTTGCGAGTTCCATAACCTCGTGAACTTATGCATAGGGGTTGGCACACTTTTTCATCTTGACTCTCCGGTAGAAACTTTGGGGCACTCTTTGAAGTTCTTTGTGTTGGTTGAATAGATGAATCTGAGATTGTGTGATGCATATCGTATAATCATACCCGTGGATACTTGAGGTGACATTGGAGTATCTAGGTGACATTAGGGTTTTGGTTGATTTGTGTCTTAAGGTGTTATTCTAGTACGAACTCTAGGATAGATCGAACAGAAAGAATAGCTTCGTGTTATTTTAATACGGACTCTTGAATAGATCGATCAGAAAGGATAACTTTGAGGTGGTTTCGTACCCTACAATAATCTCTTCGTTTGTTCTCTGCTATTAGTGACTTTGGAGTGACACTTTGTTGCATGTTGAGGGATTGTTATATGATCTAATTATGTTATTATTGTTGAGAGAACTTGCACTAGTGAAAGTATGAACCCTAGGCCTTGTTTCAACGCATTGCAATACCGTTTTCGCTCACTTTTATCACTTGCTACCTTGCTATTTTTATATTTTCAGATTACAAAAACCTTGCTGCTGGTGCAGCTTCTTCTTCTTCTTCTCATTTTCTGTGGGAGACGGCTTCGCAACAAGCTCTCTGGACCTTGCAGCTATCTCAAAACTAACACGGGCATCGAGGGCAGCATATTTTATCCGCTCGTACGTCAAGGGATAATTCTCCCATCCAGACGACCTTAATGCCAGCGTCTCGTCACCCTTCTGAAGATTTGTTCTGAGCACAAAATTTCTGCGTCGAATAGGGATGGTGTCGGTTTATCACAATCTTCTACAGGAATTTTTATTTTGGTTTGTACGTCAGGGATGCTTTTCAAATCAAGGTTGTGTGGCTCCAACTTCTGTTTGTCCCCAGCGATGGCTGCCCCACAGAAGTATATGTCCTCCCGAGACATGTAATCGTGGATCTCACCTGGTATGGAGGGCGCCTGTATGATGTGGTACAACAAAACATCATCTTCGAGGCACAGCTGAAGGACGGCGCGCGTTGGATCTTCCCGGTGGCACGCTCTGTGTACTCTGCGTCGAGACCGATGACCTTCATATCCACCTTTTGGAGGGAGTCGGATACATTGTTGATCCACTTCCGAACAACCCTTGGGTGGTCGGTGAGGGTGGCAACTATGCTCAACGAGCCTTCTACAAGGACATGTTGGACGCTAAAAACCTGCATCTCGATCTCTTTCGCCATTTGGGACCGCTGGACCGGAGGGCTATGGTTTGGAGAATTAGGATCCGATGGCTAGTCTAACTGAAGAAGATGCTTATTTAAAGGGGCTTTGGAATTACTCCAGGAGTATGTGAAGAGGTTAAAACAATGTGAATGCAGTGTGGTTTGAATGCAAATGAAGATGAAGGAGAGGTGAAGAAGCCGAGGAAAATCGGTTCCCGATGGAGAAGTAAATGGGAGAAGTGGCCTGCAGGCAGTTGATTAGACGGCTAGGTAGACTAAATGAAAAGGCTATGCGGGTAGACTGAGGAGTGGTACCTGTTCGTGTACGTGCCCATCCTTCTAGCGCTACATGTGCCACTGGCTAGTTGAGGCCACTCTTTTGAATCACCGTAGCGAGACATTTTATGATGCCTTTTATTTCGCACCCTCCCGGCTGTGTGAACCTATGCAAACGGATAAAAATGTGTCATAGCTGGTTCGGATGGATATTGGCGCGTGCGTGGGAGACACAACCTTCTCTAGTTAAGGAATATGCAGTTATCCTCAAAAAAGAAAAAGCCTTCTTCGCACTTCCGCATGCATGAGAATTTGGTTCTGCTCACAATATGGATGATACCTGGAGGATGAAGTGAACCCAGAGGCATGCTAGCACGGGAGACCCATTTCCTCTATACAGTAGTACTACTCATGTTCCTACTACTCCTACTACTAGTAGTAGTAGTACAACTGTGGTACACTTGATGGTCAAAATATTATTCATCCGGTCCTCACAGTGAAGTGACAGGACCCTGCGCCCGAGGTGACACCAGTCCAGGCGGCGTGTTTGGGTTACCAAAGTCAGCCTCACCTTGTGCAATCGTGGCATCACTGCCACCGCCACCAGATATCATGCCTCGCCTCGCCTCCCTCTCCCTAGCACCACTCCATCTCCATCTCCGCCTCGCCAGAGATCCCGAGGTCACTCTTCATCATCTCACTGTGTGCCCTCGTGCCTCGCCTCGCCGCCTACCCAAGACCACTATTCCTCGCTAGCCACTCCAAAGACCGAGAGCCTTCTCCCCGTAAATCAAGCCCCAAAACCCCACCTTCCAAACTCCACCATGGTCGAACACGAACTGCGCAGCATCCATATGAGTCGTGATTGGAGCAATCTCCCCAGTGACATCCTCGACCTCTATTGTTCGTGTATGGATATGTTGAGTGCCCTGCGGCTGGCTGCATGCTTGAGGGACATGCACACGGACATCGTCGAAGCAAGGCCTAAGCTTTTCAAGACACCCTGCTTGATGGTACTAGTCTTGCAAGATTTGCTCAGCATGATACGGAGGCGTACATGATGCCCCTCAACTTCAATCCGACCTCCATTAGCTAAAACTTCTTTGCAGGTATGTAGTGGGTCGCCATACATCATTTCCCCCGACTTTGATCCAATCACCATCGCCCGAAACTTCTTGGCAAGTATGTACTGGGTCGGCATGAGCTCCCACTGGATGGCTGCGGTCAGACAAGACCGGAAAAAGTTGGTGCTCGTGAACTTCCACACCTCCCATGAGATTATCCTTCTTATGTTGGATTATATAGGGTTTTACCGTCGCGGTCCAAGTCATCTAGATTACGAAGTCAGTTGGACGCACCTTGTTTTGCAGAAGATTGTAATCTGCCAAGTGCCCACACGAGATGCGAATTACGCAGACTTCAAGCTAATTTCCTTGTTCGACCGCGGACTCGCCTATCTTTTCGCTGGTGCCTTCTTTAGCTAGAAACAGCTCACCTCGCAGTGGATCGTCAAAGCTGATACACACTTCTGTGATGCTATTGAACACAATGGCATCATCTACGCGATCGACAAAGCAGATGGCACCATGTATTGCTGGGACGGCGCGTGTAAGTTGTTTCCATCTGATGTTAATGATGATGCCATGACACTGTTTGAACTTTTTGTGATGATTGGCATATCCCTGTTTGAGCAGAATTTGAGTAGATCATCTATATTTGGAATGGGTTAATTGATGCGATTGTGACGATGTCATTACAGCCAATTTGTACCCCTGAATAATCAAACGGTAAGGAAGATATGGATATTCTCCTTATTTATAGTAATCTATATACTACTAAATATGAGTGTGTATCAATGGCTGTCGGGGATATACCCCATGGTATGACCCTGCCGGAAGTATGACCCGGCTAGGACTTGGTGTTTCATTGACAAACCACCCGTGCCTGGTGACTCGTTGGTGACCCGGCAGATTATAAGACAGATTGTAAGCCGGCAGATCGTAAGCTGGCGGACAGATTATAAGCCAGATTATAAGTCAGATTGTAAGCTAGATGGTAAGACGACAGATGTTAAGCCAGATGGTAAGCCGGCAGATGTTAAGCCAGATGGTAAGCCAGCAGATGGTAAGTCAGATTGTAACAGAGTCGCCTGGGGTTAATAAGCCCGAGACGTTAAGAAGCCCAAGACGTTAAGAAGCCCATGGAGAGAAGCCCATGATGAGAAGTCAGAATAGTTTAAGTCCCAATCTGAGTTGGACTCTACATGTAACCCGCCCCTTCAACTTATATAAGGAGGGGCAGGGCACCCCAAGACGACAAGTTGAATAATCTCTAGGCTAGACACAATTAGGACAGCCGGTTTACGACGACTCCCTCATGAGCATAATGAGACCTAGCCAGAAGCAGCATGTAGGGTTGTTACCGGATGATGTTTCCCGGGGCCCGAAGTTGTATAAACCCTTGTCTTGTGTGTTTATCTGCCTCGCGTCTCTCGATTCCGACCAACCCCTTGCAAGCTACCACATAGATGCGCTGGCCTCACGACTAAGTCCTCACAGTAGGACATCTGCCGTGACAATTCCACGACAGTTGGCGCCCACCGTGGGGCTTGCGCATGGTGGTGTTGAGTTCTTGGAGGGATCTCTCTTAGGGATTGAGGAGTTTGCAATTATCTGGATGAAGAAGAGCCGGACTGGAAAGATCTGCATCATCATCAAGTTCATCGGCTCAGATTTATGATTGGTGAAAATTAGGGTTCTAATTCATTTTGTTGCCTCAAATCGCCGAGATTAAAAGAAACACCACAATTCGCCGAGGAAGCAATCACAGGACCAGTTATCGATTTTTCTACGTGAAGACTATGGTCACATCGGGGAACCCGCAGATCTACTACCTCGAGTCCGTTCTGCCTTGCGACCGCGTCTTTTGACCAGCCATGACCAAGCAAAGAAGCAAACAGAGACAAGAGTATATCACGGGGTGTCATACATCAACAAGAGTATATATGAACATGGAGGGTCAAACAAATCTTGACCCGTAAAAGGACTGGAACCGTGCTGCGGCAGGTTCGAGCCGCCAAGTCGCCAGCTCCGCCCTTTGTAAACCACGGCTCGCGAGCTGCCTCCCCTGAGTCGCCGATGCCGACTCGTTTCCATCACCGACTCATTCCCTGATTCCAACTCCGAGCGCCCTCCGCTCTGACCCGCTCCGGCTCGGCCTCATCCTGGCCTGCCCGTGTCAGTCGTTTCCACAAGCCGCTGCCGGCCGGGGCCTCAGCCAATGTGTCACAACCGCCATTCTGACCATGGCTCGATAGCGGAGATGGACACAGGCTCTGCTGCTGCAGCCGCGCTTCGCAGGCGCCTTCCCTTTGGCCGCCTACATCTCCGTCAACAGTCTCCGCTGTGGCCGCCTTGACCCGCCCGCGCATTGAGCCGGCCTTGCCTCTGTCGCGAGTCGCCACGCCTCACCTCCTGCTGTTCCCGCCCCGTCACCAACGCCTCTGCCGCGTGTGGCCGTGGCCGGCTCTGCCCTCTCCACGTGACCCACTCAGGCCGGGTCTGTCGTTCCTTGTTCCATTGCTGAGCCGCCGTGGGTGCTGTTTTTATTGGGTTAAGTCGCTGGATCACCTCTACGCTGAGCCGCCGCCGGGTCAATTCCCTGCCGCGTTGAGCCATCGGGACTGTATTGAATCGCTGATTAGTTTTGTCGTGCCGCTTCCGAGTCGCCTAGGCTGGCGGCCCCGAGCCGTCTCACTCGCCTCAGCCAGCCGCCTGGCCCGCCTCCGTCGTCCGCGCCCGGAGCCGCCTCCGCCGGCCCACCGGATGCCTCACTGCGTCGGCCCGTCGAACCACTTGCGCCAAGCCGCCTAGGCCTCGTGCTTCAGCCGTCGCCGCCTCTGCTGGCCATCTTTTAAGCCTCCTGCATCTACCTCAAGCCGCCCTGTGGCCTGGTTCCGAGCGGCTGTTTTCACCTCCGTCAAGCCGCCGCCTCATGTTGATCCAAAGCGCCGCTTCGGGCCGCCCCTCTTACTTTAGCCATCTTCGCCATCACGCCTCCGGGCAGCTGCACGGACCCCGCCTTTACCTGTTGTTCTACTGTGGCCGGCTGTCTCCGCATTTACAGCAGGCTGTCTCAAGCTGGACTCACCTCACCGTCGCACTTCTCCGCCATCATACTACATCACCGATGTGCATTGACACAGCCTCCGAGTAGGCTGCCTCTACCTCCACGGTTTCTTCACGCCGGCTTGCCCCGACGTCTCCGCCTCTGGCCTCAAGTCATTCTTCTGTGCGTGGCCACCCGCGAGCCATTGCCACTGTGAGTCGCAGCTATGGTCTCCCCGCGCAGGCGTCGCTTCACCTCCAAGTTGCCTTGCTGGTTTGCCTCGCTGTAGTTGCTGCTACTATTTCCTCCACGTGAAGACCAAAGTCCCTTTTTGCTCCTTGCATGTTGAAGCAGATAAAACAAAGAAACAAGCGGCGACCTCTCTTTGCTCGCGCAGAACCCGTGGTCAGCTGGAAGATAACAACAGTACTAGTACATGCATGCTATCAGAGATTTGATGTACATATCAATATTACTTACAGGAGAGATCAAGGGTTACTAACAATTCATCATCACATAGACAAAATAAGAAAAAAGGCAACTTCAGTTGCTGGTTTGTATGGAGACCTCACGTCAAAAAAAGAGAGTAGAAGTGGCGGTTCAAAGTGGCTAGCTTGTTATGCATGCATATCAACGTGAAGGCAAACAAAAGTGCTTCGCCAGAAATACATCAGAAAAGACGAGCCAAGTATCGCAACCAAACAGACAACTCGTCGTGGACGACTTTAACTTCTCTGCAGACGGTTACAAGATCAACACTAGGGTAGTGGCCTCGCCCCGCCCCCGCCTCAAGACGGCTCTACCACCTCGCTGCCGCCAGGGGCCGCCTCCGCTGGACCTTGCTGAATCGCCAGTTCCTCCGCGGAGCTCCTCCGCTATCACTGCGTGCTTCGACTGACGGCCGGAGCATCACCAACTCACTGCAACAAGTACTGCAAAGTGACGCTCCTATATAAAGAGACAGCTGATTGTCAAATGTTTACATTAGATTGGTCGTACCATCACCAGTTTATCTACGGGAGTTACATACGGACCATCTGATGTCCGACCAAATCAGGTGACATCCATCTAATCTATTCTTATTGGCACATATTGTTTTTGTTAAAAGAACAATTACTTTGATCTGTATATTTCTATATGCAGGATAGTCATGCATGACAAAAAGTGGCTTATACCGCGCTAGGATAAACCACTGGCCGAATTACTAATACAAATCATACAGGGTCATTTATAACCCGAACTTCAGCATAAGCCGGTGTATCACGGTCAAGTATGAAGAATCTCAAGCCAACTCCTCAAGTTGTCTTAAGACTCGGGGGCTACAATGACATGACTCGGCAGAATTGGCCGGTTTCAGTGAATTTAAGAACTCAGGATCATTGGAAGGAAAAATAACCCGACCCTAGAGACTACTGCTATATTGATGAAAGTTTAAAGGCCGTCAGAAAGTTTCTGGCTCAAAAATGAA
This sequence comes from Aegilops longissima, assembly GCA_021605205.1. Taxonomy (NCBI): domain Eukaryota; kingdom Viridiplantae; phylum Streptophyta; class Magnoliopsida; order Poales; family Poaceae; genus Aegilops; species Aegilops longissima. The sequence continues at coordinate 347,007,616 of CM038679.1, forward strand.
GATTCCGGTTTAAAATCCGGTTCAAGGGAAATCTGTTTCACACAAAGCTTTGAAGCTCTCAATATCTGATTTAAAATTCCGGTTCAAAAAGAATTCATCTCACGCAAGTTCGAGTTCTCAGAAAAATTAAAGGTTGCCAAAGAGAACTTGCTTCCATGATGCACGGTTCAAACATGGGCATCCTGCCTTATTGGCTTATCATATTATGGACATTTGGGGGCTTCCCACTCATTGAGCATAGCTGTGAATATCCCTCTTGATCCGGCGCAACGCGACATCTTCAGATGGTCATTTGGGGGCTTCCTGCTCATTGAGCATAGCTGTGAATATCCCTCTTGATCGGCTCAATGCCACAAGTCACTTGGGGGCTTCCTACTCATTGAGCATAACTGTGAATATCCCTCTTGATCGACTCAATGCCACAAGCCATTTGGGGGCTTCCTGCTCATTGAGCATAGCTGTGAATATCCCTCTTGATCGGCTCAATGCCACAAGCCATTTGGGGGCTTCCTGCTCATTGAGCATAGCTGTGAATATCCCTCTTGGTACGACTTATATGCCCTAAAGCACGTGGGGGATTCCTGTTCAAACATAGGTGTATTCACCAAAGAGAACATAGTGTTACTACCCTCGTGAACTGGCTTGGAACACCAGGTGTATTCACCAAAACCTTCCGGGTTATCCTGCTTTGTTGAATCTGCCACTTCGCCTGGGTAATCCCGGAATGACAAGCCGAACTCTTGACAGTCAATCTTACATAGACCCTGAACTTGTCAACGTTAAACCGGCGGTCATGTGAGGCTGGATTCACAAAGTGTAAAAGGTTAACTCAGTAGCTTGGCGGCCCATGAAAGCCTTGGAGCTTTAGGCTTGGCGGCCTATGAAAGCCTCGTTTTCTCAATTTTGATTCGTTATCTTTTTCTGAGCATTTTTTGGGATTCATATATTTACGCCATATTAACATATGTCTTGAGAAAATTCAGGCCATGTGGCCTTCATCTCTATGGCTCATATTTGAGCATCTCCGGAATTAACCAGGTCTGGCTTTCGACGTAAAGTCGCCAGTATATTTTTGTATTGTGCCATTGGAATCATATTCTTGTAAATCATCGGGTTATATTATTCAAATCTTTAATAGCCAACGTGGCTGGATTTTTATTATGGTTATCAATAACCAATATTATGATTGAGGTTTACAAAGCCGCTTCAGAGTAATGGATATTATTCCCTCATCTAAGAATACCAGATCGCAACAAGGAGTAAGATTCAATATTGATATGCAGAGCATTCAGCAATATCATCCAGACAGAGGATATGATTTATTCTGCAATGGAAGGAATAGTCCCGAGTCACTGCACGCTTACAACCCGGCACTTGGGGGCTATATTATTCAGATCATGATTATATCAAATATGGAAGTCCCATGTCGCTGCAAGCATGCACCATGACACTTGGGGGCTAATGCAAAGTCATTTTTACTTGCCTTATTGAAGACCCGACTCATCACATCGTAATGAGCCGGCCCTTGGGGGCTACCAATTGCTCCTGTCAAAAATTCAAAGTACACAAGCCTTAATCCATTATATTGAAGGGTTCACTCTTAGTTGGTAGAGTACAAAGCTCTTAACCTTGTGGACGTGGGTTCGAGCCCCATGGTGGGGTTTACATCATATGCTGTTATTTTCAGTGAAGTATATATAAAGTCCCAGCTCAGTATTATCTTACTGAGTCGGCCCTTGGGGGCTACATGTTGTTGTTCAAGTAAATCCCTGCTCATTATTACATAATGACCCGGCCTTTGGGGGCTACGCTGGTTGAAGTTTTTTATGAGCTTAAGGCAATTACAAGTCCCAGGTTGCTGCAAGCATGACAACCCGACACTTGGGGGCTACATATGTGGAATATTCAGTTCTGACTAGTGACTGAGATGAACAACTTGGATTTCTTCAAGGTTTGTAACATTTATATTGAAGCAAGTCTTAAGCGGTTACTACGCTCCCTTCTTAAGACTTGGGGGCTACAAGTGATATGCATATATGGGAGGTACATTTTCAAGCTTGATGTTAACAACAATTATGACCAGGTGCCATCAATATTTACAAGTCGGCAATTTTGGCAATGATAAACCAGCAAGTTTTTCATCTTCAAGCCGGCTGAAGATTAGATGAGTATTTCAAAGACCAATATTTTTAAGCATTGAGAGCTGAGTCAAATGAATTATTCTTCACAATTTTTCTATGTGAGAAACCAACGTCAACAAATTGATTATGAAGCTGGCCTATTGACCAAGATTTTCTAGAAGAAGGAAATGACAAGGAATTAAGGATGATCAGGTGTCATCTTACAAGAGTTCTTAACCCGGAGCATAATCTGTCAAAATTGTTCTTGTGTTTGTTTTACAGGATCAGTTTAACATGGATAAATCCAAATTAAACTGGGGGCTAATGTCAAGGATATACCCCGCGGTATGACCCAGCCAGAAGTATGACCCAGCTAGGACTTGGTGTTTCATTGACAAACCACCCGAGCCGGTGACTCGTTGGTGACCCGGCAGATTATAAGACAGATTATAAGCTAGATTGTAAGCCGGCAAATCGTAAGCCGGCGGACAGATTATAAGTCGGATTGTAAGCCAGATGGTAAGCCGGCATATGTTAAGCCAGATGGTAAGCCGGCAGATGTTAAGCCAGATGGTAAGCCAGCAGATATTAAGCCAGATGGTAAGTCAGATTGTAACAAGGTCGCCTGGGGTTAATAAGCCCGAGACGTTAAGAAGCCCAAGACATTAAGAAGCCCATGGAGAGAAGCCCGTGATGAGAAGTCAGAATAGTTTAAGTCCCAATCCGAGTTGGACTCTACATGTAACCCGCCCCTTCAACTTATATAAGGAGGGGTAGGGCACCCCAAGAGGACAAGTTGAATAATCTCTAGGCTAGACACAATTAGGAGAGTCGGTTTACGGCGACTCCCTCATGAGCATAATGAGATCTCGCCAGAAACAGCATGTAGGGTTGTTACCGGATGATGTTTCCTGGGGCCCGAAGCTGTATAAACCCTTGTCTTGTGTGTTTATTCGCCTCGCGTCTCTCGATTCCGACCAACCCCTTGCAAGCTACCACATAGATGTGCTGGCCTCACGACTAAGTCCTCACACTAGGACATCTGCCGTGACAATTCCACGACAATGGCCATGTTATTTTCCTCATTTTCATGATGTAGAAACATGCATCACACTATTGGTTTCACCTAACCATACATTAGGGATGTAATTGTGCATATGGAGAACTCTATATTTGGAAGTAGTGAAATCCTGTAATGCTTACCATGTGTACATACCTATATTCGCCCTTCAGCAATCAATGGCTAGAATAATATCCTCACAAAACTTTTGCCCACAGAACATGAGTATATACATGGTCTGTTAGTTTCCTTGAAGAATTTGTTTGTGAGGACAGAACATGATTACATAACATGCATGACATGGTAGTTTCCTGTGAATAATCGACTGCAAGATAACATGAGTATAACCATGCATGGCACTCCTATATTTTCAAACCCAGTATACATTCCCTGTATTTTCCTCCCAATTCCAACATGGACATATCAATGTTCTTTCTTGCTTTATCCTACTCATACTCTGAACAAAATGCTAATCTTACATTAACAATGCCTGTACATTTTGATATGATGCAGTGTCCCTAGAGTTACTACCCTTTGTAATCACACCACCTTTGCCAAAAACAGGGAAGCACAACTAGTTCCTCGCTCGATCAGACGACGGCAAAAGACTGATGATCATTTAGACACATGAGCCAGAAAAGTTATATCGCAAAAACCCCGCTGTATACAAGCACCGTGAAATACGTGAGCATCCGGACAGTGGCTGTTACGTCTATGAGCAGGATACCAGCTTGTTGGGGCCTTCAAGATTTTTGAGTTGGAAGCGGGTAAATAGCCTTGGTTCACACTCTCTATTTCTCGGACTCAATTATCCGATTAACCAGGAGATCACCATTGGCAAGGACCTTGACGGTAGAGAAGCTCTGTTTGCTATGGAAAACTATGTCCACACGGCGAGCCCTAGGACTTCGGGAGTAAACTCCCCTGATTGTCAATGATACAGCCTGCAGCCAAAAGAAGGTGAGAATGACAAATGCATCTGGATTAACTTTGATCCTTTGATGTCTCAAGTCCGACGGGCAGTGATGTGGTTCAAGCCTTCAGGTTGATTGGTAATTGGGATGCTGCGCCGAAAGGGTGGAGTACTGGTGTCTTCGGAACACTGGTCGCTGAAGCAGGGCTGCAAATTATGATGGTGTTGGATCATCCCTCTTCAAATGACTTGTTGTCTTTGCTGCTTGTTCTGGATGGGTAGTTCTCTCTTTTGTTATGCATATTCCTTGCCATTTGGTCATCCTGGTCTATGTCACTCTTACTATGTGATAGTTGCCTCTATTTAGAATGTCATTCTCGTCTGGATCACGACAGTCTGAGCACTGCAGATGGGTGCGTTTTGGTGGTGTACCAAGACTTCTTATGAACTATCATGTCTTGTTGTTTATGTCAGTAGTAGTCACTAGTCTGTGTTTGAATGTTGTATATATCGTTGTTTCGAACTTTTTATTGTCTCGAACTGCTGGTGGGCTAAATGAGGGCATCACCATTCTCCAGTGTTCAGAGTATATCTCCTTTTTTCAAGTTATAATTTGAGCTAATTGTCTTTTCGATGATGTACACTTGTTTGAGACAGTGAGGTGTCATTGAATATGGGCCGGGTAGTAACACAATGCCAAACAGGTCAATTATGACCCTCAGGCCGGGCTCTCAAAAGATCCTCAAAAAAGGTCGGGCTCTCAAAAAAGAAAGAATAAGGACTCTTAGGCTGACATGTGGGCGCCACCGGTGTTTTCGTGCACTTGCGCGCCGAGAGCATATTGGCACGTGTTTGAAATTCATGCTACCTTTTCATCCCCAATCTCCCGCCCCTCCCCCACCTCTGGAATCTCGATTCCTACTCCAGTTCCCCCAAAACGCCCTCCTGTACTCCTTATACTCAAGCACACTATCATGTCGCCGGTCAACACGGATCTTGAGCCGAGATCCCGAGGTCGATCCGCCTTGCGCTGCGTCTTTGTCGCTCAAAGATGGCATGGCGGTGCTTGACGACCAGTTTGCCGGCAAAGTGCTGATGGCAACCATCAACGGCGACCGGCCTCCCGTCTCGCCATACGACCTTCTCAAAGCTCTTGGCATTGCACACGGCATCCAAATATGTGACTTGATCATCGAAGTCTGTCTGCCACCGGCTAATTTCTTTGTCAGGTTCCGGACAACTTTTGACTGCAGTCGTGTGTTCGAATCTTCTCGACGTTTGTTCCGCGATGGCGCACTGGTGAGCTTTGATCGGTGGCACCCAGGATGGGGCTCGGTGCCCTCTGAGCTTGAGTTTTTAACAAAGTTTATCTCCCATGGCATGCCTCGACGTGCTTGGAACAGTGAGTCCATGAATGAGCTTATCAACGACCTTGGAGGTGAGCTCGTAAGTATGTTTGTTCCTCCGCATACCGGGCTCGATGGTTATGGCATGGATGAAGAAGCCGCCCACCATACCGAAGGTGATTGGTGTTGAGATACCGTGCAGGAACCGGGTTGTACTATTCGCCGCCACCAAGGCCGCCATGACCACGTTAGGGATGTACCGTATGGAGTGTTCGTGCATGTCGAAGAAGTGGTCATCCATCAATCAAGTCCTACCGCCGCAGCTGGTGCGTGGTCCATCGACGACGCCCATTACAGAGAGTCAACGTCAGACTTTCCCCGTGTTGCTCGGAACAATGGATGGCACAGGGCCTACTCCATCGCGCGGCGGAGGCCGCTGCTTCTTTGGGAGAAGAGGCAAGGCTTCCTGCCTGGATGTGCTCTAATTTGAGGTAACAACTGAATCTTGTCAGATACTAGTTAAATCCGTGCTATGGGTGTGAAGCACTGATGTGCCAGTACATTTGATTGTGACATGTTCTATTTTTGTGCCTGAACTTTTTTTAGAAAGGGTTGTACATCAACTTAATGTGCTAGGAGAACTTATTGTGTTGTCTGTCTGTTTTCTTTACACAGCATTCAAGATATTTCCCCATCATTGATAAAGACGATGAACGGTTATGTAAGAGTTCGTTGGTTTCAACATAGCCCTACCCGTAGCGATCCACTGCTTCCACCCTCATTGTGCGCCTGCATGAAATTTGTGTATGCAAGTTCAGTGTGCTATGATGTTCTATATGATTGTGTCAACTATATAAGTTTTTAATGAGCATCAGTAATGCATATGGCTGAAAGATGTATTTACGAGCATCGATCGATGGGTCTCTCTCTCTCTCTCTCTCTCTCTCTCTCTCACACACACACACACACACACACACACACACACACGCGCACGAGTGGGACCCGTTGAATTATTTCTTCGCTCGTGATAGCTTTAAATTAGGTTCCACTGTACTCTAACTTTTTTCTTAAGTTATTAATTGAGCTCAGTGACTTCAAAAAGTTGTACAGAAGCCTTGTTTGGGCTTTTTCGGCGTCGCTGAATGTGGGCTGAGTAGCCATGTAAGGTTGTACTGTACTACACAAGCCTTTTTTTTAACATCGGAATGCAACTGGGCCGACAGCTGTACACAATATCCAGGTCAACTTGCTATTCTCCGCCCCGCTGGGCTGCAAATCTTTCCTAGGAGGGATGCCTTAGGGTTAACAAGAAAATGGGATTTAAGAAATAATAAATGGGATGTAATTATAAAAACTCGGCAGTAACTATAAAAAATGCACCAAACACGTAATTAGTTTAAAAAAAATATTATTTTTGGAATTTGAAAATTTTAATTTCATTACTTGTTGCGCGCGCAATATTCATTGGATTTTTACATAATACAAATTTATTTTGAAATTATCACTACTGCAGTATGATCCAAACACGACACTACGATCAGAGACCCTTCGCCGAAACTGTGTGCGATGCCATAATCGCAAACGGTGGTGTAAAAAAAACCATCAAAAAAGGTGCAAAACATTTGCGATGACGGATGCATCAAACACGGTTCAGATTTTAATTGCGTGTGCGATGCAGGGCATATGCTTTAGTTCAATTAGCTGTTTGGGATGAGCTGGAACAAAAGAAACGGGCAGCCACATGAAGGCGTGTGCGATATACAGCTTACGGTTCACTTGGATGAACTATGTGTGATTAGACAACACAATGGAAACGGTTCAACTGAACAATATGTGTGTAATACGCAGCAAACAGGTCCGTAATTAGAAATGTGTGCGAAGTCCAATAATAACAGAGACGATTGCTGCTAATAAGCCGTGTGATTTGCTCTGTCTACAGTAGAATAACATGTGTGTGTGTGTGTGTATGTGTGTGTGTGTATATATATATAACTGAAATAAACATCCAATTACATAAGTGACTATAGAGATCATTCGCACACACCTCAATAAACAATTGCATGCATTCTAAAGTAGGAGAAACGATCGTCTAGTCATCTACTTCTTGTGACACTCCCGCCACTTCTCTGTGGCTCGATTCCTCGTCTGGGGCAGGAAGAAGACACTTCCTCATGTCAACGATCTGCTTGTACATCTCAGAAGCTTGTGTAAAAGTCCCATGGCGCGACTTGACATGTTGTTCATCCAGTCTCTCATGCCACACACTGTGCCAGGCGTTCTTGTCCTTATTGCTTTCATTCTTCATCTTCATGTAGTAGGGGTCGATAATGGCCGAGGCGAGGTCAACCAGCCAGTTCAGTTTGTTTTTGTCGCTGCCCCAGACCTTGTAGTGGTGCTGGATCTTGACAAGATTCGGACATTTCAAGTCCGAAACCTTGAGCGCTTTTAGATCGTTGGTGGTGTCCACCGTAGCGAAATTGTAGTCGGAGCTATTGATAAACCTGGAGAAACGCTCGCAAGGCCTTGTGGTAAGGTGGTAGTGGTAGACGAGACGTAATGTCGTACGCAACTGGGCGACGACAACCTTCTGATCGTGCCTGACATGACCGACGGTGTACTCGAGGTCGAAGCCGACCACTCGGTACTTGTCCTCGGGAAGGAACTGCTCCATATTTTGGATGGAGCTCTTCACCGAGACCGAATCGTTCATGTACACCACCGAGAGGGCCTTCCCCCTCACGTGGGTGTCCACTACGTGATGCGTGGTGAACTGCCCGCCGTTGTCGTCGTCAACCGCTGGGAGCGCCATTGGAGCCACGAGGAGCGGCATTGGAACTGCTAGATGTCCTCTTTGTATGTGTCGTCGTGGGTGTGCTTATTGTGTCATGTGACGCGACAGATATAAGGTAAATGGCCACATGAATAAATGGGGGCCGGGCGACTTGGATTCTCTGTGCGTCCGAATGGCAGTTTTTGCAGTGGGTGCAACCGCATGCACACGAACATGCGTGATCGTGCGCCGGCCCCAAACACTGGTAGTGCGCGTGGAGGGACGAGGGCAGAGCACCCAGAGGGACGGGAGAGCAAAGCGTGCGCGGCAGGACACGAGCAGAGCGTGCCGCGACCGCCTGAACCGCAAGCAACCACACGCATAGAGCAGTTGAACACGCAGGAAATGGTCGCCTACAAGCCGGCCGACGGTTGTGTCGCTGCGTAGAGAGCGGCTGTGTGCTACCACCTTCGTCTAGTCTATAGTCCCCTTTATATTCTGTGCCATACTTTGCCCTCAAATTTAATCCACAAAATGTTAATGCACGTTATAAAAATTATATAATTGGAAACTATGTTCAAATACGAATCCAACTATATAATATTTGGCGACATGCATTCGTGTTTTATTAGTTAAATCATACTTATAAACCAGGACGGGGGTATAGTAGGTAATTAAATCGCAAAAGTTTTTTTATTAACCGTGTGTGTACGTGGCGTTTCGTCCTCCTCTCGCACGTCTTGTCACCCCTCTGCCACAGACGCGGCTTACAGCGCAAAGCTTCTTGCAACTACCATGCTTCTTTGGCCAAATGGTGGCGCCAATGAATCGTCGGTGAGCCCGTTCCCACGCAAGCTTCCCGCCCGACTCAGTGAAATCCCCCAAAATCCCAATGCTTACCGGCCTGCTATAAAAACCCTCACGGCCGGTGAGTCCTGCATCGCATTTCCCCCTCCCTTCCTGTAGCTTATCTCGCATGCTTCTCCCACAATCGCCAATGGCACCGATCCGGCGTAGTGTAGTGCGCGTGGCGTCCCTGTTGGGTGTGCGCGGAACACCCACCACACGCTCTGCCGCCGGTGCCCGTCTGTAGCTGTTGCCGGCCGCCGTTACCGCCACACCACCATCAAAAGCCAGGGTCATACAAAAGAATTGTTTGTGTTGAAGAGATGCACAAATCCTGCTCTCACTTTGCATCATGTCGTCCCGGGATCGACGGGCGGGGCGCGGGAGGACGGCAGCTGGCGGCGCTGAGAGGTAGCGTTCGACGGCGGCGTCCCATCACCCATGCCGCTGAGGGGGGCGTGCGCACGGAGAGGAAGGCGGGCGGCCATGGAAGTCAAAGGGCTCGCTTCCCTGTGAGCCTGCGTAGCATACAGCTTGCATACTTCCCGTGAGCCTGCGCATTCGAGGACAGCTTGCATGCCTCCCGATCAGCCTACGCACCGGACTGCGCTCACACGCATCCCGTTCAATCAAGGTCAAGCAACTGTCCGCACGGCACCTCCTACAACCATTAAAACCAAGACACGTAGCGGCACGTGAATGGTTAACAGAACGCACACGGTTTGAATTATACAAACGTTTGAGATATTAAAGTGGCAGCTATTTTTTCAAAATGCCTTTGTTGGCTGTCATTATTCGAGTGCGCCTTCTCTCAAAATGGACACGAAAAATACCACAGCATGTCGGGTGCCATTCCATGAAAGCATGCCAAGTTTCATGAATTTCAGACGAGTTTTGGATTTACTAGAATTTAAAAATAAAGTATCTCAACGTTTTGCCAGCAATCGGCGGTGCTCTAGTGTTTGAAATTCATTCCCATTTCTTGCATGGGACCTAACCATGCACCCAAGGACACATATTTGATTTTTCAACCAATTTATATGCACTGGAGCATGTGCATGTAGTTCAAATTTTAATTATGCACATAAATGCATAGAAAACTCAGTTAATGCATAAAAATTTCCAAACAAACCCCAAAAAATCACAAAAATTGACACAAACACTCCTGTTGTTCTATGTTGACACGAGAAAATTTTTGAAAGCAATAAGAGGCAATGGATATCGTTTCGTCCCTAAACGTGGGACATTCCCCACCGAAACCACCATGCTTGTTGTGAGAAGCTCTGGTTTGTGAGAAGCATATATCAAAACCTACCCCAAATGGGACAAAAAAATTACCACGGCATGTCGGGTACCATTCCATGATAGCATGCCAAGTTTCATGAATTTTAGACAAGTTTTGGATTTACTAGAATTTAAAAACCAGGTATCTCAATGTTTTGCCGGCAATCAACGGTGCCCTGGTGTTTGAAATTCATTACCATTTCTTGCATGGGACCTAAGCATGCACCCAAGGACACAGATTTGACTTTCAACCAATTTATATGCACTGGACTATGTGCATGTAGTTCAAAATTGAATTATGCACATAAATGCATTGAAAACTCAGTTAATGCATAAAAATGTCCAAATGAAGCCCAAAAAATCACAAAAATTGACAGAACACTCCTGTTGTTCTATGTTGACACGAGAAATTTTTTGAAAGCAATAAGAGGCAATAGATATAGTTTCATCCCCAAAGGTGGGACGTTCCCTACCGAAACCATCATGCTTGTTGTGAGAAGCTCTGGTTTGTGAGAAGCATATACCCAAACTTGCCCCAAATGGGACAAAAAAATTACCACGGCATGTTGATGCCGCTCCATGATAGCATGCCAAGTTTCATGAATTTTAGACAAGTTTTGGATTTACTAGAATTTAAAAATAAGGTATCTCAATATTTTGCCGGCAATCAACGGTGCCCTGGTGTTTGAAATTCATTCCCATTTCCTCCATGGGACCTAAGCATGCACCCAAGGACACATATTTGATTTTTCAACCAATTTATATGCACTAGAGCATGTGCATGTAGTTCAAATTTGAATTATGCACATAAATGCATTGAAAACTCACTTAATGCATAAAAATGTCCAAACGAAGCCCGAAAAATCACAAAAATTGACACAAACACTCCTGTTGTTCTATGTTGACACGAGAAATTTTTTGAAAGAAATAAGAGGCAATAGATATCGTTTCGTCCCCAAATGTGGGATGTTCCCCACCGAAACCATCATGCTTGTTGTGAGAAGCTCTGGTTTGTGAGAAGCATATATCAAAACCTACCCCAAATGGGACTAAAAAATTACCACGGCATGTCGGGTACCATTCCATGATAGCATGCCAAGTTTCATGAATTTCAGACAAGTTTTGGATTTACTAGAATTTAAAAACCAGGTATTTCAATGTTTTGCCAGCAATCAACGGTGCCCTGGTGTTTGAAATTCATTACCATTTCTTGCATGGGACCTAAGCATGCACCCAAGGACACAGATTTGACTTTCAACCAATTTATATGCACTGGACCATGTGCATGTAGTTCAAAATTGAATTATGCACATAAATGAATTGAAAACTCAGTTAATGCATAAAAATGTCCAAATGAAGCCCGAAAAATCACAAAAATTGACAGAACACTACAGTTGTTCTATGTTGACACGAGAAATTTTTTGAAAGCAATAAGAGGCAATAGATATCGTTTCATCCCCAAAGGTGGGACGTTCCCTATCGAAACCATCATGCTTGTTGTGAGAAGCTCTGGTTTGTGAGAAGCATATACCCAAACTTGCCCCAAATGGGACAAAAAATTTACCATGGCATGTTGATGCCGCTCCATGATAGCATGCCGAGTTTCATGAATTTCAGACGAGTTTTGGATTTGCTAGAATTTAAAAACAAGGTATCTCAATGTTTTGCCGGCAATCAACGACGCCCTGGTGTTTGAAATTCATTCCCATTTCCTCCATGGGACCTAAGCATGCACCCAAGGACACATATTTGATTTTTCAACCAATTTATATGCACTGGAGCATGTGCATGTAGTTAAAATTTGAATTATGCACATAAATGCATTGAAAACTCAGTTAATGCATAAAAATGTTGAAACGAAGCCCAAAAAAATCACAAAAATTGACAGAACACTCCTGTTGTTCTATGTTGACACGAGAAATTTTTTGAAACCAATAAGAGGCAATAGATATCGTTTCATCCCCAAAGGTGGGACGTTCCCTACCGAAACCTTGTTGTGAGAAGCATATACCCAAACTTGCCCCAGATGGGACAAAAATTTTACCATGGCATGTTGATGCCGCTCCATGATAGCATGCCAAGTTTCATGAATTTCATATGAGTTTTGGATTTAGTAGAATTAAAAAACCAGGTATCTCAATGTTTGCGGCCGAGTGACGGTGGCAGTGTGTTTGACATTCATTCCCATTTCTTGCATGGGACATAAGCAGGCAACCAAGGACACAGATTTGAATTTTCAACTAATTTATATGCATTAGAGCATGTGCCTGTAGTTCAAATTTGAATTATGCACATGAATGCATAGAAAACTCAGTTAATGTATAAAAATGTCCAAGCCAACCCCGAAAAATCCCAAAAAATTGACACAACACTCTTGTTGTTCTATGTTGACACTAGGAATTTTTTTGAAATTTAGAAGAGGCAACGGATAACGTTTTGTCCAGAAAGGTGAAACATTCCCTACCGAAACCATCACACTTGTTGTGAGAAGCTCTGGTTTACGAGAAGCTTATACCCAAACCTGCCTCAAATGGGACAAAAAATTTACCACGACATGTTGATGCCGCTCCATGATAGCATGCCAAGTTTCATGAATTTCGGACGAATTTTGGATTTACTAGAATTAGAGAAGCAAGTACGCCGACGTTTGCCGGAGAGCCACGGTGCCGTGGTGTTCGAATTTCATCCCCATTTCTTGCATGGGACATAAGCATAAACCCATGGACACATATATGATTTTACAACCCATGTTGGTGCACTGGAGCATGTGCATGTAGTTCAATTTTGAATTCTGCACCTGAAATGGCTAGAAAACCAATTAATGTATAAAACGTTCAAACGAACTCTGAACAATTCCAATTCTTTTACGACACACATATAGTTGCATGTTCACTATAGATAAAAGGTCTAGCAATTCAAACACCGTGCATTGCCATTGTGGCCCCATTATGTAATTCAAATCAAGATGAAAAATCAAGTAGATCGCGCACAATTTATTATCACCAACCATGTGAGATGCGGCACAAAATATCCTGGAGCATCGTAGGTGTATTTATAGTACGCCTATGGCTTACACGAGAAGGTGCTTCAGCTACAGTCCACAACTGGTGTCTCAAGCACACTAGCTCACTCCCCAAATATCATTTCACTGTTCAATCGTCGCCGGTGAAAGATGGGCACATGGACCCGCGTCGTGAGGGAAACTTCGGTGGCCCACTCTGGCGAGAGCGCGGCCGTAGTTTCCATGCGCGTGCTAACAATGTGCATGAGCGCGGCCGCAATCCGCGACCGGGTGGCCAAGGCAGCCCAAACGGCCAACGTTGCTTCTCAGGTGGCGGAAGCAACATCTGCCTCAGGGGTAGCAACCGGCGAGAACGGCACATCAGTTGTCCGTTCCGCAGCAGCGGCCTTAGCCCTGATGGAGGCCGCGCACAACCATGTCGAGGCTGCCCACGCCCAGCTCGTGGCGGCCACTGCACAAATCAAACGAAGCTTCTCCGACAACGGTCGGCAACCCACGACCGAAGAGTTGTCAATCGCCGAGAGCGTTCGAGCAGCCGTCCGTTCCTCCGTCGCATACCTTGCAACGATTGAGCCTGTCCAAGCCCAGATCGCGGCCGCCCACGTCCAGCTCGTGGCGGCCTTTTCCAAAGAGATGGCGGACGCGGATGGCGAGATGCTTGTCGAGTATGGTGCGATGGATGCCATGGAGCCCCTTCCCCAGGAGACCGTCGGGCGCGAGCTGGACATGGAGGCGGTGGCGGAGATCGTTAGGCACCAGCCGTAGTACTAGTACTCTTTGTTTTGTTTAATTAAGAGTGCTGGTCTTTAATTTGTTAGAGTAATGCTTAGGTCAGCTAGCTCTGTTTAATTGCTGAACTTGCTCGATTAAGAAGTGTGGGTGTGCTGTAGTCTTCTTTGTGTACGTATCCTAATTATGCAATGACGTGGATGACCACTGTAACCATGTAAATTCAAACCAAAAATTTTGACGTTCAAACTCATCACACACGGGTTAAACTATCTGAATCATTTGTGATGTTCACATATCGCACACAGTTCTGAATAAGGGACCGTGTCTGATGACACTTTATGCCAGCTTTTTAAGCGATTCCAAATTTTTGGCTTCCTGAAATATCTACCTCCCCGCCTCCCCTTATCAAAAGCCACATTTCCCTTTTTTTGAAGAATCGGTGGCAGTGGGAGAGGCTCCCACTTGACTTTGTATTACTCACCACATAACAATTACAAGAGTTTTACAATGGGTTTTAGGCCCCCGCCACATGGGGATCAAAAGCGGACTAGCGATCCAAATTTACAATAAATTCGTAAAGAAAAGGATGAACCTTCTCGGGCAGTTGTGAATCACTAAACCTAACAAATGTTTGAACCTAGCCAACCACGCTGACGAACGAAAAGTGCAGGATCCCCTGAAATGTTGATTGTTTCTTTCCATCCACGTGCTCCAAGCTGCAAGAAGGAAAATATCCATAAAGAGCGGCCGACGCCATCCTCTCTCCGCCATGTAAGATGGCTAACCGATTGGTTCCTCTGGCCAGGTTAGGCCAACCTTACTCCAACATTGTTTGGCAAAGGGCACTCAAAGAAGAGATGTTCTACGCCTCTCTTGGTGGGTTTTAGCAGAGCATGCAAGCGTGGTGCCCCTACCACAACAAAGTGTCGTCTCTTGACATGTTCCGGTATTCAAACGATCGACCGAAGCAGCCATCCAAACATCTTAAACTTGATCGGGCATTTGGTTTCCATAGCCATCCAAAGGCCTCATCAGCTTTCACATGCCCAAACAGAGTTGTAGTATTTCTTTGATGAATATCGTCCTAGGTCACAGACCCAAGCGCCGAACGAATCAGGTTCAAGGCTGACATGCAAGGACCCTTGCTGGATTTCTCTGACCTCCTCCCTAGCCTGGACTGAAAGGGGTAGAGTGAAGATCGTGGTCGGATCAGTGGTCCTAAGAACCTTGGCAATGGAGTCATCCTCATTCAAAGCAAAAGAGAAGGATCGCGGGTGCGTGTCCATCAGTGCGGAGCCAGTATCAGTAAACCAGACGTCTTTCCAAAACAGAGAGCTGCAACCATCTCCGGGGATGACTCTGGTGACCCCTCGGAAGGTTCCATTGAGCTGCATCACATCCTTCCACCAGAACGAACCCACAGGCTCATTGGCGTGCGGTACCTTGTTCAGGTAGTATGCCTCCCATACTAGCTGAACCCAGGGCACATCCTCACGGTTATAGAATTTGAACAAGTACTTTAGGAGGAGCGCGGCATTTTGCATTTTGATATCGATAACCCCAAGACCGCCTCACCGTTTGATTGACGGACAAGCTCCTGTGCTGCAAGGGAATTGGCTTTGACCCGTCATCGAGTTTTTGGCCCGAGGCGATGTCGGCGTGGTTTGTCAAGATGCTCAACCACTTTAGGGTGCAGTTTGATCGTGCACATTGCATAAATTAGCATTGAGGTGATCACCGA
Source organism: Aegilops longissima (assembly GCA_021605205.1). NCBI lineage: Eukaryota > Viridiplantae > Streptophyta > Magnoliopsida > Poales > Poaceae > Aegilops > Aegilops longissima. Next base: position 347,023,450 of record CM038679.1, read on the forward strand.
ATTCACCAAATACGACTTGGCCCCGACGACATGAGTGCTAGAGCAAGGAGGTTTTCCTCTCAACAGAATGCACCAATGGCATGAGATCGAGAACGGTTGGCCTCGTCGTCCCCATGGGGAGACCAAGGTAAGTGAGCGGCAGGTGCCAACGGAGCAGCCGAATACCCCGCCAACCCGCCAAAGATGCGGTTGGTCGGCGTTAATGGGTATGAGGGTGGATTTATGAAAGTTAATCTTTAGTCCCACTGAGGCCGCATAATCCTCCAAAATAAGTTTCATGCGGGCGGCTGAGTAGGACACGCTTGCACTGTCAGATTGTGTCGTCGCCAGATTGCACCACCGAAATCACCGCATTCTCACGAGGGATGGGGAGCTTCAGCAGACCTTGGCGTGGCGTCATTGATCGCAGCTTGGAGCAAATCGATCATGAGGACAAAGATCAATGGCGAAAGAGGATCACCCCGACGACGCCACATTTGCATTTGAATTTCCGACCAGAACACCATTTAAAAGGACCGACGAAACTCCCGAGCCAAAGATCGCTTCCATCCAACCTAGCCACCGTCATCAAAACCCATGTGTCTCATAATTTCCAACATGGGGACATGTTCAATCGTATCAAAGGCCTTGGCGAAATCAAGCTTGAGCAGATAATCTCCCGCCTGACGAGTGGCATTGATGGATATATTCATACGACCATGCGAGACAATCTTGGATAGTCCGACCCTTGATAAATCCATACTGTTATCTGTGTATGATTTTTAAAATGACTCTCTGAGCCGGTTCGCCAAGATCTTAGTAATGATTTTGAGGCAGCGATTCAAGAGGGTAATGGGTCGGAAATCATTAGCCGCTTCCGGAGAGGAAATTTTAGGGATCGGGTGATAAACCCTCGCTAATGCTAGTGATATCAAGACCACCAAATGGAACGCGTGATGAGGTCATAAAAATCTGATTTGATGATTTGCCAAGCAATTCTTAAGAAAACAGCCGTTAAAACCATCCGGCCGGGGCTCGTATTTGGCATTTCCTTGACAACCGCGATCGATTTCATCGCTTGAGAAGGGTGTACTCAGTTGGTCCAACCCTTCGATCCTGCGGATGATCCTAGATGATCAAATTTCATGTCAGTGGGTTTAGAAGAACCCAAACGATCCTTGTATGTATTGAAGAGTACCCCTCCTTGCCAACATGATCATGAATTTCGATCCCGCCAACTCTTAATGTGGCAATAGCATTGTGCTGAACCTCTCTCAGGCCAACGATCGAAATAGCTTAGTATTTTAAAAGAAACGAAAGTACCTGATGGTACATCTATTTCGCCAGTATTCATTCTGGTATTTGAGAAGGGTCTGAAGGTGGGTTTTCAAAATCTTCCTAAAGTTTGACTCTGGACCATATAAAGGTCTTTTGTCCTCAAGGGTGTCCATGATGGCTAGAGTCTCATTGCTGTTCTGAATGAGAGTTTTAAGTTTAGATACACCCTTGCTCCATCGCTTGAGATCGTATCTCAAGCACTTTAGTTTTTGCATACTCGGGCGCGGCATTGGAGTGCGTGGCATGTTTTAGCCCAAGAACGCAACCACCTCCATGAACCCATCATGATTGCACGAAATTCTCAAATCTAAAGAGTTTGGACCGGGGATGCTTGACTCAATTGTGACCACGCATGGAATGTGATCGGACACGAGCTTCCCTGTAAGGTGACCATTGTGTTTGGATAGGAGGTGGTCCAACAAGAGGACGAGAAGAACCAATCCAACTGTTCAAGCAGAGGGTCATCCTGCATATTACTCCAGGTAAACGCTCGGCCTTTTACAGGCAATTCCATGAGCGATCGTGTCTTGATGAGCTCATTAAACAAAAGCATGTCGCCAGCGTCACCCCTGTGTTTGTTTCTATTACTCGTGGATCGGATAAAATTGAAGTCTCCAAGAATTAGCCAGTTTTCTTCATCAGGGATGTTTAAATCAAAAGGCCAATTAGTAAAATCCATCATACCGACGAGCAAGGGCCATATACATTGATCGATTCCACATCATTCATTGCGTAGCATAAAAGAAATACCAATGGCAAAAGAATCGACGAACCAAGATGTGCGTAAACACAGCACTATTCCAAATGATAATGATGCCTCGAAGAGCCCACCGGCGGCGCAAAGACAAATTTATCGAATCGTTTAGGGCGAAAGTCTTAATAAAGGCAAGATCAAAAGATTCGCGTTTGGTTTCTGGATACATAGCAGAACAACCGCTAGTATCGATCGCATTCCTAACAGCCAAAAGTTTTGCATCGAGTTTATGCCTCGATGTTCCAAGAAAGCACATTCCACGATTTATTCATCGGAATGAGAGGCTTGATCTTCATCCGCCCTTGACGAAGCTGGTCATCCAAATAGCTTCTCATGGAGATGGCTTCCTGAGCAATGCCACACTTACTACCCATAGATGAAGATCCTTGATTGGAGTTGGTGGGGGCGACGACATCGGTCACCGCACAGAGCAAAGCAGCCAAAGAAACAGCATTGACAAAAGGAATCTCACGTGGTTTCACCCTAGACTTGTAGCGCTTGGTGTCAGGAGCATGATTGACTTTGAATCCATCATATTTGTTGGATCGATTGCTCCGTCGAACAGCAGTGGTATCCAAAGGCACTAGCACATTGCGGTGTTGGGTAGCATTGAACACAGAGGAGGATGCAAGCACCTGAAGCGCAGAAGCCTGATGAACTGAAGGCACTGAATCCAGTGTATCCGGGACAAGCTGCGTGATCGCCTTGAAGCTAGGAGAGTGTACTGGCATATCCTGCATCGCCACTTCAGTAATAAGACAGACGATGGAACAACAATTGTCCCCAATCGATGCATGAAGCAAAGATCCTTGAGAAAATATCGAGTTCGAGCACTATCTCCTCAATCCAAATTGCAGCAGCGGATTGAGATGGTTCGAATAATCAAAGCGGGTTTAAAGGCAACACGACGGAGAAGTATCTTTGAAGGGTGATAGCTGGTGTATATATGCGCTTGAGCATACCCCAATCCAAGTTAAGAACTCATGGTCAATTGGAACTGAAGAAAAGCGAGCGTCCCCATACTCGACGAACTCCAACTTTGGCTGCGGGGTTTCCATTGACAAATCCATCAGCCGAGCTTGACTGCCGAAATTCGAGTCGGATGACCAGATATCGGAGAGATTATCCGCACATTATGCTCGGGTCCACCCCATCCATGAGGGACGGACCATCATCTTGAAAAAAGGACTGGCCCTGAATCCGATTAAGGTGGCGGGATCACGAGCCACTCGCCCCACCCATTTTCCTGAACACCACGAGTAGCTTCAAGCATTCCAGCGGCCTCATTCAATGCATCTTGAGCCATCATCTCATCAATCCTTGCTTGTTGCATGAGGGTGTAATAAGGTAACTGATATGGATGTGGAGATGCATTCAAAAGAGGGGAGCATCCTCATTACCAACCAAGTTTGATGCGGTATTTGACCATTGAACATAAACGGCACGACCACGGCGAGCAAGACCCGTAGCATACCCACCCGGTAATCACAAGACTATGCGGAACTTCAGCAACATCCTTGATGTGACATTTGACTAGGATTCTAGCCTTGTTCTCGCAAGGGGGGCCGCACAAGCAACTTACCAAATTGGGAGACAGCCTTATGGACATAATGTTCAGTTTGATAGTCCATAGGAAAAGCAAGAAACATGACCCAAACTTCATATTCAAAGGCGGCATACGCGTGTTGATACCCTCATCATGCGGAACTAGGGAGAAGGTGGAATCTTCAACAAAGCATGCGGTCCTTCTCGAATGGCAGCATCTCTACTCTCCATATCCGCAAACACAACACACCCGATTCGGCGGAGTAAACAAAATCATCTAGCGTTCATACTCTAAATCTCCAATGATAATGCGGCAGACCTCAGCTAACCAAAATTCCTTCTGATGATCAGGGACTAGGGGATTGACGGAGACGATGGCGTACCTATCATGGTTGAGAGGTGGATCATCCACCACCATAACGTGACGCTGGACCCGATGAGCAGGCCCGCGATCAAAGGTGGATCAACCGGCGAAGTCGAAAGGCGCGCGGGAAGTTCGCCATGGTCGATGAAGCCGGTCTTTGTGGCGGCTTGAGAGATGCGGCCGGAGAAGGAGGTAATGAGGGCTTGCGGTCGTCGAAGAGGAGAAAGATCGAGGAGCCTGGGCGTGGGTGTAGAACTTCGAGGGCGTCACCTCACCCGATTGGGGTTTTTGGCGGCGAATTGACTACACCACGACCAGGAGACGTGTCGTCAAGCAATGGGGTTAGCCACGGCCGCTTAGCGCGGGATTATCTGTTTCCGTTGCCATGTGCAACCACCACGTGGATCCCTATCAACACGGGCCATACCAACAACCACAAAGTTACCATCCTCAAGATCATCCGCAGCAGCCCGAGGCAAGATCCTCTCAGATTGTGTTAGATTTTTCCTTTTCCAAGTCCAACGAGGGCGATAAGCACAAGACGTGCGCTTACGTGAATTATGGCCCAGACCATAACAAAGAGAACAACGCCGAAGCCCAGGACAAAGCCTAGTCATATGATCCACCGCAGAACAAGCCATGCACGGAAAGCCCAACGGGTCTGGGCCCACTTTGCATGGCACATGCATGTGAGCAGCAGTGCGTGTATCCAAACAAGCGCAGACTCCAGAGTCATCTCCACATCGTTGACAGAAAACACCCGTGCAAGCATCGTCAACATGGCCAAAACGATCACAGAGAGAACAATGCAATAGTCGTTTATAAATGTATTCCTTGGTGGGAACTGACGGAGTTTGCACCATAAGCTTAATATTATCATTATCATAACCGGCCTGCCAGCCATCCAGAACTGAAAGAAGATTTTCATCCGTAAGTGAATCCCATAGTCCCATAAGATATTCCTTCCCATGAATAGATGGTAACCTTCCGGGAATAGCGGGACTAGTAGGTAAAGATATCGAACCAATCCGAAAGGATTCCGGAAAAACCGGAGATGAAAAACTACCAAAGGAGATCCGATCAGAGGGCTCGCTGGAATGCAATGCCGTCGGCAGCGGATTGAAACCCAATTTTGCAATCTGGTAGTGACTCGGGATCAATGGTAATTTGCCCTTGCTAGAGAGCCATTTAGATTTAATCGCGGACTGGCGAGGATGCCACCAATGAAGCTCGAATCAGCGTGCCAAGATGGGAGCCTTGGATGTGAATTCGGGACGATGAAGATGAAAGTGACAAATAAAGTCCGGCCAAATCGATCCCTTAATCCAAAATGAAATGTCCCACGATTTGAGGCCACCGAAAACCGAAAGTGCCGATCACCCAATTGCAAAACATTGAAACCAGTAGAAAGACCACCAATACATGATTGCAGGGCCAAACCCACCGAATCCACCGAGAGGGAGAAAGAAGCCGAGGAGAAAGAGACTTCAAGGAAGAATTCCTTGGAGCCGGAGTTGGGGACGAAGTGGACCGTGGATCCAAATCTTGCACGCACCTGTGCCTCAACCTTGAGGCCGGGGGAGAAATCCCAATGGAGAAGGCCGTCCATTGGGGACGTCGGGAGGAGATCCTAGGGTTAGACCCTAAAATCGCCATGAGAGTCGCCTGAGGTGGGTGGGGGAGTCGCCATGTAGGAATCCAAGAAAGAGAACCTTCAGAGTCCACATTTCCCCTGTTTCCGCCTTCCTTTCCAAGTTGAAACCTTCACTCCTTGCTTGCAGCGCCGCCTCCTCGCCGACAACCCTCCTTCACGTTGCTCGACCTCGTTTATCCAGGCATGTAATCCACACCCGACCCCCATCCTCCTCCTCCTTCCACATCCCACATGCCCCGACCGCCGGCGCGGGTGCGACACCTTCCACCCAAATCACCGACCCCTCCACCAAATAAGCGCCGCCCTAAGCCATGGTGCACACGGTTTAGCCAGGATCTCAAGGAGCATTTGGCAGCGGAGAAGCAAATCGTGGCCGCACGCGCGGATGAGGTCGCGATGGCTGCCTTTCGTGTCGACCCCCAGATCTTGTAGGAGCACCTTGCCATTTGCTAGCTATGCCGGTTAAGCATGCTCGGTTTACCCATTGCGTGTGCTACTCCTGCCTTTCCTTCACAAATTCTAGTGAATTGTGCTATCTAATTTTATGATGCAAGCCTCTCGGAGTTGGAATAAACGCTTTGATAGTGTGATCAAAGCATTTGGTTTTGTACAGACTTTTGGAGAAGCCTGTATTTACAAGAAAGTGAGTGGGAGCTCAGAGCATTTACGATATTATATGTGGATGACATATTACTGATTAGAAATGATATAGAATTTCTAGATAGCATAAAGGGATACTTGAATAAGAGTTTTTCAATGAAAGACCTTGGTGAAGCTGCTTATATATTGGGCATTAAGATCTATAGAGATAGATCAAGACGCTTAATTGGACTTTCACAAAGCACATACCTTGACAAAGTTTTGAAGAAGTTCAAAATGGATCAAGCAAAGAAAGGGTTCTTGCACGTGTTACAAGGTGTGAAGTTGAGTAAGACTCAATGCCCGACCACTTGTAAGATAGAAAGAGAATGAAAGTCATTCCTATGCCTCACCCATAGGTTCTACAAAGTATGCCATCTTTGTGTACCAGATCTATTGTATACCCTACCACTGAGTTTGGCAAGGGGTAAAATAGTGATCTAGGAGTAGATCCTTTGGACATCGGTCAAAATTATCCTTAGTGGAATAAGGATATGTTTCTCGATTATGGAGGTGACAAAAGGTTCATCATAAAGGGTTACGTCGATGCAAGTTTTTAACACTGATCCAGATGACTCTAAGTCTCAATCTGGATACATATTGAAAGTGGGAGCTATTAGCTAGAGTAGCTCCGTGCAGAGCATTGTAGACATAGAATTTGCAAAATACTTGCGGATCCGAATGTGACAGACCCGTTGACTAAAATTATCTCACAAGCAAAACATGATCACACCTTAGTACTCTTTGGGTGTTAATCACATAGCGATGTGAACTAGATTATTGACTCTAGTAAACCCTTTGGGTGTTGGTCACATGACGATGTGAACTATGGGTGTTAATCACATGGTGATGTGAATTATTGGTGTTAAATCACATGGCGATGTGAACTAGATTATTGACTCTGGTGCAAGTGGGAGACTGAAGGAAATATGCCCTAGAGGCAATAATAAAGTTATTATCTATTTCCTTATTTCATGATAAATGTTTATTATTCAAGCTAGAATTGTATTAACCGGAAACATAATACATGTGTGAGTACATAGACAAACAAAGTGTCACTAGTATGCCTCTACTTGACTAGCTCATTGATCAAAGATGGTTATGTTTCCTAGCCATAGACATGAGTTGTCATTTGATTAACGAGATCACATCATTAGGAGAATGATGTGATTGACATGACCCATTCTGTTAGCTTAGCACACGATCATTTAGTATGTTGCTATTGCTTTCTCCATGACTTATACATGTTCCTATGACTATGAGATTATGCAACTCCCGTTATCCGGAGGAACACTTTGTGTGCTACCAAACGTCACAACGTAACTGGGTGACTATAAAGGTGTTCTATAGGTGTCTCCGAAGGTACTTGTTGGGTTGGCGTATTTCGAGATTAGGATTTGTCACTCCGATTGTCGGAGAGGTATCTCTGGGCCCTCTCGGTAATACACATCACTTAACCCTTGCAAGCATTGCAACTAATGAGTTAGTTGCGGGATGATGTATTACAGAACGAGTAAAGAGACTTGCCGGTAACGAGATTGAACTAGGTATTGAGATGCCGACGATCGAATCTCGGGCAAGTAACATACCGATGACAAAGGGAACAATGTATGTTGTTATGCGGTCTGACCGATAAAGATCTTCGTAGAATATGTAGGAGCCAATATGAGCATCCAGGTTCCGCTATTGGTTATTGACCGGAGACGTGTCTCGGTCATGTCTACATAGTTCTCGAACCCGTAGGGTCCGCACGCTTAATGTTTCAATGACAGTTATATTATGATTTTATATGTTTTGATGTACCAAAGGTTGTTCGGAGTCCCGGATGTGATCACGGACATGACGAGGAGTCTCAAAATGGTCGAGACATGAAGATTGATATATTGGAAGCCTATGTTTGGATATCGGAAGTGTTCCGGGTGAAATCGGGATTTTACCGGAGTACCGGGAGGTTACCGGAACCCCCCGGGGACTTAATGGGCCTTAGTGGGCCTTGGTGGAAGAGAAGAGAGGCTGCCAGGGCAAGGGCCGCGCGGCCCTCCCCCTAGTCCGAATAGGACAAGGAGAGGGGGGCGGCGCCCCCCCCCCCTTCCTTCTTCTTCTCCACCTCTTCCCCCCTCCCAAGTCCTAATCCAACTAGCAAAGGGGGAGAGTCCTACTCCCTGTGGGAGTAGGACTCCTCCTAGCGCGCCCTCTCTCCTGGCCTGGCACACCCCCCCTTGCTCCTTTATATACGGGGGCAGGGGCACCCCATAGACAACAATTGATCGTTTGATCTTTTAGCCGTGTGCGGTGCCCCCCTCCACCATAGTCCACCTCGATAATACTGTAGCGGTGCTTAGGCGAAGCCCTGCATCGATAGAACATCATCATCATCACCACACCGTCGTGCTGACGAAACTCTCCCTCAACACTCGGCTGGATCGGAGTTCGAGGGATGTCATCGGGCTGAACGTGTGCTGAACTCGGAGGTGCCGTGCGTTTGGTACTTGATCGGTCGGATCGTGAAGACATACGACTACATCAACCGCGTTGTGCTAACACTTCCGCTTTCGGTCTACGAGGGTACGTGGACAACACTCTCCCCTCTCGTTGCTATGCCTCACCATGATCTTGCGTGTGCGTAGGAAATTGTTTGAAATTACTGCGTTCCCCAACAAGGTTTTCATACAACACCCACGGTTCAATATTGAAGTGTTCCTGAAGAGGACGAAGGACGAACGGTCAATCATCCACAGGCACTGGCCTAAAGTTGCAAAGGCCTTCAGCATGAATGAAGGCTCAATATTTGCCTTCCGCTTCAGCAGTTTTCCAGATGAGATGCATCTGTCTATATACCGTCTATGATGCTAATTTCGAAAGGTTTAAGATGTTGCATGTGAAACTTGGTGCTGGTGCACTTTTGTAATGGGGTAGCTGAGTGCTGAAGCTATATCATGTTGTACTCTGATGTATTTAAATTATGAAATTCTGCTTCCTTAATATGGAAATGAAATATTTTATGTGCTTAATATGAATGCCAATTAGATTAATAAATGGATTATTAATAACAGGGCAATTAGCCTGCTAATTGGGTTTTGCTATTGCAAATGATTATTGAAAAAATATCATGTGCGATGACCTCAGGAAACGCACACAATTTCTAGGAATAAACCGTGTTGGATCAATGAACAATCATACACGACTTTCTCTTAAAAGCTATTTGCGTTGGGCCACCTTGCGCAAACATTTACCACATAAAAACTGTGTGTGATGGACAGCCTTTGCCATACAGGTTCTTCTACGGACCGTGTGTGATGCATTCAATAACGCAAACGACTTAACGGGAAAAATTATGTGTCATGTACCTGTGAACGGAAACGTTTTCCTTGGAGCGACTGTGTGGGATGCACATACGAATGGAAACGTTTAGCGGGGACTGACTTTGTGAGATGTACTTGCGGTGGGAAACAATTTCGCCTGTATAATTGTATTTTTTTAGCTCTACTGTATGTATTTCCCTATTTGAGTGCACGACGGTCGCACACGACCTCATTTTGACGAGCGTGTGTGCCAGGAGGGCATATCCCCGATGGTTTCTAGGTCGTGTGGGAAGGACACCCCTATCGCCCACACTCACTAGGCGACGGTTCCAAATGCCGTCGTGGAAAGGGGTTAAAAACCGTTTGTATAGCACCGACACGTACTAGTGTATATTTAATTTGACTAGAAATTTTGGAATAAAAATATTTCGGATCCCATCAAAATGTGGGAAATTTTATTGAATTCTGTTTTGAGCGGTTGGTTGAAATTATTAATCGTTGTCCTAGCTAGAAAATGGGTTGTACTTTTAACAAACTGTAAATGGGCTGTAGTGAATTCCATTAGAATTCAAAAATGGGATGTACATTTTTACAAATCGCAAATGGGCTATGTTCTCTGCCACACACTTGTGGGCCTACTAAGTTGACGCGTCTCCTAAAAAAACAAAAACTAAGTTGACGCGTATGCAAGGCTTTGTCAACTTATATTCAACACATGATTCTAGCAGCAGTGGCTGTTGGATGTCCATCCAACGGATGTCGTGCTTCTTCTTCAATCTCAGATATTGTTGCTTCAGCCGCCCAAAAAATGATTCCTTCCCCTGACATCTGGGGCACACCGTTTCGGAGGCTAACCTGTGAGCCTACTAAGTCGACGCGTACTAAGGGCTTTGTCAACTTAGTCAATATAAACGATTCTAGCTGTAGTGACCGTACGATGTCTATCCAACAACCGTCGTGCTTCTTCAACCTCTGGTCTTCTTGCTCCAGCCGCCCAAACCAGTGCCGGCTGTGCCGCCTGCTCGTGCCTCCCGTGACTGGTTGTGCTGCCACAGCTGGCCATGCTATCCCTCTATACTCATCCACACCTCCTGTTATTCTCCGGCGACGACAGCCTCACACCGCAGTCGAAGTAGTCAACCCACGTACTCCCCTCCGTGTGGGCATCCACTGCCTCGTCTTCCCCACCTCTACGTAGTTCCCTTCCTAGGCCTCTCCGTCGTCCACCGCCCTGGTGCCCTCGGCGCGGCGTGGTCAACATGGTCAACGAAGGACATCCATCGGAAGAGGACTTTAGGCGGTGTGGCTGACAGCTGGACCCACCAGCTACATCTTCGAACACAAGGAAGTGCCTCCTTATTACTCACAAAATAAAAACGATTCATCCCCCTGACAGCTGGGACCGAGCAGCTATATCTTCACACGCAAGGAAGTGCGTCCTTATCCTCCCTGACCGCTGGGACCCACCCGGTCAAAGCGTACGTAGTGTTGTCTGTCTGGTCGCGAATGTGTACGTATATACTAGTCGATCGGTCTCTCTGTATGTATGAACCGTGGCCGAGTAAGTAGCGGCACATGTCGTTGTAGAGCACCCGACATAGCAGTTCACGCAGTCCCATCTAAGTCCTGTACACGTACGTACAACCACAGGGCAAAAAATACGGCCACATACGTACATACGGGCGGGGTCTCGAGCGCGTACTCGCGCATATATATGGACGGCCAGGGCTTGTGTACATGGATAGGCAATGGACGGCAGCAACGGCGTCCTGTTCATCGGGAGGCAACCGACTAGGTCGGAATGCGCGATGTTCAATGGGAGCCAACTAGCTTGGACGGAACAGCCGAAACGGGGTCTGGCGTACCGCAGAACGGAGGAAACGGCCTTCTGTTCGACCGGCCACGGTCGAAACGGGATCCTATTCATCGGGAGGGGTCTGCCGTACCGCAAAACGGAGGAAACGGACTTGTGATCGAGTGCCTACGGCCGAAACGGGGTCCTGTTGATCGGGAGGGGTGTGGCGTACCGCAAAACGGAGGCAACGGACTTGTGTTGGAGTGCCTACGGTCGAAACGGGGTCCTACCCATCCACTGTCTACCGCCTCGCTCCAGCCTCCACGGGATAATGTTCATCCACCATCGACCTCCTCCACCCTCCACGGGCTACTCTTCATCCACGGCTACTGTTCATCCAGCCTCCACCGGCTGCTGTTCATAGAGCCTCCACGGTGTCCTGTTCATCCACCCCCAACCGGCTGGGGTGCGGCGGCCTCCTCGGGGTCCTGTTCATCCAGCGGCAACGACCTACTACCATGGGGTCCTGTTCATCCAATCCCCACCAGGAACTGTTCATTCACAGCCAACCAACCGGCTTGACTCACCATGTCTCGACTCGTTCTACGTACCGTGCGCACGGAAGCAACGGTCACTGTTCATGGAGAGGCAACCCAACACCGGCTCGATCGGCTTCAGTAAGCAGCAGTGATTGCTGGGTTCAGTTAGCAGCAGCAGCGAATGAATTGCTCGGGTTCAGTCAGCAGCGGGTGAATCACCCGGGTTCAATTAACAGCCAAGGGATAGATCGCTCGGGTTCAGTAACATGCGATCGCTCCCGGTTTAGTTAGCCAACGCCTCACGCACGCACGCTGCATACCAGAGAAACGCAGCAAACCACGAAGGCATCGCTCGCCCCGACCACCCACCGTAACCGGGAACTCCGCGATATTTCCTCTCCCTCGCTTCTACCACAATTTTTTCCATCATGGACGGCCCAAAGAATGTCATGCAGCTGCGTCTCTGGCCCGCCCAAGACGAAAAGCCCATTTTCTGTCATGATTTTTTGTCATGGAAGTAGGAGCCCACCACATCTATGATGATACCGGGTTTTGTCACAATTATCATCATAGAAGTGTCATAAGCATGATAGAAAAAAATTTGTTCGGCCCAAAATGTCACGGATGTGTCTTTTTTTGTAGTGAATCTATGAAGGAAAATAGCATTAAAGCTTAAGATGTTAAGAATTTATCACCTATTGAAGAAATACATGGTCTTGACACACCACCACAGGTGGTAGAGGTAAATTCTCTTTTAAAGTTTGATGAATGTGACATCCCTCATAATAAACCTCCTAGTCAATGCTTATATGAATTTGACAATTACATTATGAAGCAAGATCATTTCAATGCCTATGTTATGAAACAATTAAAACAAAATTCTGATATGATTTCTCACTTGAGTGACTTGTTATTTAGAATCACTAACGATGTTAGAGGAGTATGAAAACATGCTTCTATGATCCAAACTCAGTTAGAACAAGTGGCTAAACCTCAAAGTAACTCAATGAAAGGAAGAGAGAAGTGCATATTTCAACCCCGAACTCTTGCCCTAGTCCAATCTACAACCCCGAACTTCAATACCGTCTAAACTACAACCCCCAACTCTCAAAACCGGTCAGGATTCAACCCTTCTCTACCTCGTGACCGGTTTGGACCAAGTTGACCGGTTTTGACCCGTTGACTGGGTGAACAGTAAATTAAAAATTATTATTATTATTATTATTATTATTTCACCTGGTGACCAGCAATTTCAAAAAATTTACAATTTTTTTAGCTTGTTTGAATATTAGAGTAGCACTCAGCAAAAAAGACAAATGTGGGGTCTGTGAAACAATTAACTGTTCATGCACTGTTCGGGCTGATTTTGTTTTTTTTGGCTGAGAGCTACTCAGATGTCCGAACGCGATGAAAATTGGCACAGACCTCACACATTGATTCATCTTCCATGTAAAAGATATTATGATTTTTTTGTATTTTTTTGAATTTACTGTTTAGCTAGTGAAAAAATCAAAAATATTTTTTGAAATTTTACTTTTGTTCCACTTATGATTTTTTTTGAATTTATTGTTCACCTTGTGGAAAAAACGAAATTATTTTGATTTTGATTTTATTTTTTTCAACTTTATTTTTATTTTTATTTTAATTTACTATTCACTAGTCAACGGGTCAAAACCGGCCAACAGAGAGAGAAGGGTTGAATCCTGACCGGTTTTGAGAGTTGGGGCTTGTAATTTAGACGGTATTGGAGTTCGTGGTTGTAAATTAGACTAGGGAAAAAGTTCGGGGTTGAAATATGCACTTCTCTCGTGAAATGAATAATAATATGAATGATCATGTTGTTAGAGTAATGACTATAGGAGGTAAAATGACTCTCGAACCTCTTTATCCTATGGGAAACCCTAAAACAAATTGAACAAGACTCTCAAAGAACTAACGTAGATGCATCTAGTCCTTCTAAAAAGAAAAAGAAAAATGATAGAAATCTGCATACTTCTAGTGAACCTGAGGTGGAAAAACCTTCTGATGATAATGATGTTTCTATTTCTGAAGCTGAAACTCAATCTGGTAATGAACATCACCTAGTGATAATGAAAATGATAATGACGATGTTCATGAAGATACTCAACCAGACAATGATAAGGAACCAGATAATGATGTTGAAATAGAACCTGTTGTTAATCTTGATAACCCACAACATAAAAATAAGCGTTATGATAAAAGAGACTTTGTTGCTAGAAAACATGGTAAAGAAAGAGAACCATGGGTTCAGAAACCCATGCCCGAACCTGGGTAAACATCATATCCCTTGTTCCTGCTACCACCGATTCGAGATCCACAGCTCGGGACCCCCTACCCCGAGGTCTACCGGTTTTCACACCAACAGTAGGGGATCAAGTTCTTTTGTAAAACTCCAGTTTCATATTCTTTGCAGGAAAACTTCTCTCTAAATGGGAAGGACCATATATCGTCAAAGAAGTTGATCGCGCCGGAGCTATCAAGATCAACAACGCTAAAGGCACCAATCCGAGAGTGGTTAATGGGCAAAGAATTAAACATAATTGAGCTGTTTGGTTGCCGTCCTGGGCGACATGCCTGACAAATTCAAGCGCCTGGTTCGGGCCTAGTTTTATGCCTGGACAAGCAGGCCCTGTTTGCTTCGCCTCCACGCCTGATGATGGGTTACACATGTCACATCCGTCTATTAATTTACTTTTGATCCTGTCATGCATGATTAGTAGTACTCCCAGGCAGCACCCAGGCGTCCTTTCTTGGTAGCCCGAGCCAGGCTAATGGTGTTGGGTTATTCCCAAGACAGGCTAATGGTGTCTTTTAGTTCCCAGGCCAGGCTAGCTTCAGGTTACTGATGGCGGCTTGAAGCTACGTCGGTATTTCCCCAAAGAGGAATGGATGATGCAGCACAACATCGGTAGGTGTTCCCCTCAGTGATGAAACCAAGGTTATCGAACCACTAGGAGAACCAAGCAACACAACGTAAACAACACCTGCACACAAATAACAAATCCTCGCAACCCAACGTGTAAAAGGGGTTGTCAATCCCTTCCGGGTAACGGCGCCTCAAGATAGGCAAACTGACGTGAATAAATTGTAGTAGATTGATAGATCAAACGCCAAATAAAATAAATAATAATAAAACGCAGAAAGGTAGTTTTGTATTTTTGGTTTAATAGATATGAAAATAAATGCAAAGGAAAAGTAGATCGGAAAGGCAAATACTATGAGAAAGAGATCCGGGGCCCGTAGGTTTCACTAGTGGCTTCTCTCGAGAAAAATAGCAAACGGTGGGTAAACAAATTATGGTTGGGCAATTGATAGAACTTCAAATAATCATGACGATATCCAGGAAATGATCATTATATAGGCATCACGTCCAAGATTAGTAGACCGACTCTTCCCTTCATCTACTACTATTACTCCACAATTCGACCGCTATCCAGCATGCATCTAGTGTATTAAGTTCATGGAGAAATGGAGTAATGCAATAAGAATGATGACATGATGTAGACAAGATCTATCTATGTAGAGATAGACCCCATCGTTTTATCCTTAGTAGCGAAGATACATACGTGTCGGTTCCCCTTCTGTCACTGGGATCAAGCACCACTACAAAGCACCTCTTCCCATTGCAAGATAAATAGATCAAGTTGGCCAAACAAAACCCAAATATCTGAGAAGAAATACGAGGCTATAAGCAATCATGCATATAAGAGATCAAAGAAACTCAAATAACTTTCATGGATATAAAAAGATAGATCTGATCATAAACTCAAAGTTCATCGGATCCCAACAAACACACCGCAAAAAGAGTTACATCATATGGATCTCCAAGAGACCATCGTATTGATAATTCAGCGAGAGAGAGGAAGCCATCTAGCTACTAACTACCGACCCGAAGGTCTACAAAGAACTACTGACGCATTAACGGAGAGGCACCAATGGGAGTGGTGAACCCCTCCGTGATGGTGTCTAGATTGGATCTGGTGGTTCCGGACTCTGCAGCGGCTGGCATTGATTTTCGTCGACTCCCCTAGAGTTTCTGGAATATTTGGGTATTTATAGATCAAAGAGGCAGTCCGACGGGCACCCGAGGTGGGCACAACCCACCAGGGCGCGTCTGGGCCTCCTGGTGCGCCCTGGTGGGTTGTGCTCCCCTTGGAGCACCCCCAGGCGCAACCTTGGCCCATTAGGTGTCTTCTAGTCCAAAAAAAAATCTCCTTGAAGTTTCATTGCATTTGGACTCCGTTTGGCATTGATTTCCATGCAGAAAACAACAACTGGCACTTAGCACTATGTCAATAGGTTAGTACCAAAAAAGATATAAAATGACTATAAAATGATTATAAAACATCCAAGATTGATAATATAACAACATGAAACAATAAAAAATTATAGATACGTTGGAGACGTATCAGTTACTCAAACACGAACAAAAACAGAGTCCAAGCCGATCTCAGGGAGGTCTCAGGCAGGCAAATTTGGTCTAGGACACGAACCAAACAGCCCCTATATTTTAGGTACGCGCATTAACGTTGAGACTAATATTATTGAAGTAATGACATCGGAGGAGCACATAGAAGAGACCTTCTAGAACGCTGCAGAACCCTAAAAAGAAGTAGGCACGTAGTATGGTAAGTAAGCCGACTCCAAAAGTTTCATAAAAGTACTTTTTGTTCATTTCGGAATATATAAAAATTAGAAAAATAATAAACAATCAGGAAAGTGCACGGGGAAGCGACAAGCCTAGGGGTGCGCCCTACCCCCTGGGGGCGCCTCCCGAGCGCGGTCCTTGTCCTCCTCCATGGCGCTGCCGGCACCGAGAAGACGCGCGCTCCTCCTCTGTCCATCCTGATGAGATTCTCGCGGTGGAAGCGGCCGAAACGGACCCAATTGTAGTTTAGCGAGCGTTTTCGAGTGGTTTGTGCAATTTTGTTGGTTGCATGAAATATTTTTACAAGGTCTGTTCTGCCGGAACAAAAGTCATACTGTAAAAATACGAAAAAAAGTGTTTTGTGGAATCATGTAAACCGATTTTTACGAAACATGGTATAATGAATCTGCTATAGATGCTCTAAGAGTTTTTAAAATACAAGTAAACAAGTTGTACCCGTACGTGTCGATGGTAACACAACTCACCACACCGCTCTAGCATGACATAGTGTCGTGTCTAAGATGATACTCTTTTTGATCCATATTACTTGTTTTAGACTTATTTAGATATGAAGCACTAGAATTTAAATCATATTTTAACAGTTTCTTTTAGAAAACCAACAGAGTTATTAATTACACCAATAGAAACCGGCGCGGTGAAGGCTTCTGGTACGGATCAAAGTCTGATGGACGGTTCTATAACCCAGTTTTTTTGGCCGATTCTCTCATAGTCTTGAGAATCAACCCTCCACCCAGCTCCTCCTAGAATATTGAACCCATACTTTTTTTACAATCCGTGGTCTATTTTTCCATAATCTTGAGAATCGGCCCTCCACCCAGTTTCTCTCAGAATCTTGAACCCATACTTTTTTTACAATCCAACTAGGCTCTCCACCCAACTTCTCCTACAATCTTGAATCCATACTTTTTTTAAAATCCGGGTTCAAGATTCGGAAAAAAGCTGAGCGGAGAGCTGATTCTCAAGATTACGGGCAAAAAAAACTGGGCCTATGTGGAGAGGTACCACACCCACACGTCTGACTGATGGCACGAATCGGCGGCGACGGGGGACACGCGCCGCTCGTCGATCCGGGTTGGCTGTGGTTGAGCCGCGCCGCACGTCCCGGACCACTCCCCCTCGCCGCCAAGCTCCCCGATATCTCCCCTCTCGCTCTCGCCTCAAGTTTCCAGAGCCCCCCTCCCCTGGTCCCCCGCGGTCATCTCCAACAATGGCGACGGCTCACCTCAGCCCGGCGCTCGCGGTCTCATCGTCGCGCCACCCAACCTCCAAACACGGCCAGCCGCCCGTCTTCGCGCAGCCAGGCGGCACAGCGGTGCTGCGGTCTTGCTCGCTTCCCTTGTCCTCGAGACTCGCCGCGTCGGGTCGAGGTGGGTGGCGGTTCGCGGCGGCAGTGGAGCCCAGGACCGCGCAGCAGGAAAAGGCCGAGGCCTCCTCGAGGCTGGTCCTCGTCGTCGGCGGAACCGGCGGCGTAGGTAGGAGATCAGCTCCTCTTTGCTGCTCTTAATTGCTTATATTCTTTTCTCGAGAAAAGTTCCGTACATTGTTGGTCCACGGATGAGTTCGTAGCGACGGGTGTCAGCTCATAATTCGATTAAGAAATTACTGAAGCCTGCCTCTTTTTTTTTATTGTATAAGACTAGCCACAATGCATAGTACTCCCTCCGTTCCTAAATAATTGTCTTTCTAGAGATTTCAACAAGTGACTACATAGGGAGCAAAATGAGTGAACCTACACTCTAAAACATGTCTACATACATCCGTATGTTGTAGTCCATTTGAGATGGCTAGAAAGACAATTATTTGGGAACGGAGGGAGTAACATACACTAGTAACATACACAAATCCCTAGACTATGTTACTATCTTCATAGTGGGTAGTAACATAAGTGTGGTCACATGCAAAGCTTCATTTATTAGGTTATAGACTCATATTGCATTGGGACATGTGATGTTACAAGAACTAGCTAAGTTATCAGAACTACCTCTCTCCTCATTAACTCATTGCCACATAAGCAAAGTTGCTGAGTTGGACTCGATGTTACTACTGAAGTTACTCCCACTGTGGCTAGTCTAAACTAATTTTAGTTTGTGAGAGGAACAAGATTGTCGGGTGTGTCCTCGAAAGGTCAACTTCGACACAAAATGGCGTGGCAGCCCGCCTAATAAATGTCAGTTGTTTTGTGCGTCTGTTTTACGAAAAAGGGTTTCCCCGTTTTATATTACTTATAAAAAACGGCACCAAGCATCCAACAACAAGTCAAGACAGGTTCAAGTTCAAGGAAGTCTCAAATAAGCGCTGGGGGCATAGCAAAACAAACCCCAAACATAAAAGAAAACATGTGCTAATCCGGCTCCGGAGGGGGTGGCAGTGGTGGCGACGCTAACACCGATGCAGAGGAGCGAAGACCCGTGATGATGGAGTTGATGATGTCCCGATCGCGCCGCTTGCTAAGCGGTCTCTATAGCTGTAAGAGGCCACACATTTTGTAGATTGCGTCAGTCGGCACGGGATCACGCGTTCGATGACTAGTTTATTGAGGATGCGCCAAAGGGTCCACATGAGGGTACCCGTAGCCACCCAAGGGGGCACGTCTAGGGTCGGGGAGCCTAAGGATCTCCCCAAACATGTTCGGAAGGTTGTCATGGCACCAATCACCACCAACAACCTCCCGGAAACAGCTCCAAAGGAACCGAGCCGCTGGGCACCGGAAGAAAATGTGGTTGGAGTCTTTTGGTACAATGCAAATGGGGCAAAGGCCGTCCCCGGGGCCATTTCGCTTACGCACCTCCGTGCCCGAAGGCAGACGGCCGCGAACCCATTGCCAAAGGAATATGCAGATTTTCATAGGGAGCTTGGTCTCCCATATCACCGAAAGCTCAATAGCCTAGGAGTGGGCACAATAGCCTGGTACAAGGACTTTGTGGAGAACCTGCCATTGGGCTCAGGGAATCGGGCTCAAGGGAGGGGGTGTGTAAGGCAATACACTCGAGCAGCTCCTTCCATTGTGCGTGCTCCGCCGCCCCAAAGGTACGCCGGAAGGCAATAGAGCCTAGGTCAGCTAATGCCACGCCCACAGTAAGCTGTGGGCGGGCGCATATAGAGAATAATGCGTAAAACCGCTCCGCAAAGGGTCTAGTTCCGCACCGCCTATCCAGCCAAAATAGGGTACCGGAACTAGTGCCCACCTTAATGGAGGTCGCAATACGTAGAATCGGCAAAAGTTGGATAACTGATTGCCAAAACTGGGACCCTCCCGTTCTAGAGACGAACGCCAGTGGTTGCCTACGCAGGTACTTTGCGCGGATAATCTCCAGCCAAAGTCCACCTTCTCCGGTCTGAATGTGCCAGAGCCACTTGGAGAGGAGGGCAATATGTTTCACCCGAAATTCACCTGTAACCAGCTGTGATTTCTTTCTCTTCCCTACAATTTTTGTTTGCCATCAGGAGTTTTGTGCAAGCGATCTAAACATGCTAGTTTTCTATAGGTATACTCCTTTCTGCTTTGCATCTCATGTCAGTCTGATATACTCCTATATTATTATCCTGCCGTTACAGTTTTCACAGTTACTTGACGAATTTGGGCTAGATATTGATCGTGTAGGATCCTTGTAGGTCAGTTGCTGGTAGCATCTTTGCTGAGCAGGAAAATTAAGACAAGGCTGCTCCTAAGAAACCCTGAAAAGGCAGCGTCCTTATTTGGCAAGCAGGATGAGAGTGTTTTGCAGGTAATCTTACATCAACAGCTTCAGCGTTCTATTTTCTCCAAACTGTGACTTCCTTATACGAGTCTCCTTTTTTACAGGTTTATGAAGCGGACACGAGAAATGCTGACGGTTTGAATCCAGAAATGTTTGAGGTTGCCCTCTTCTACTTATTTATTTTGAAGCTGAATCCATGCATAATTGTTCGACCATCTATGTATGCATAATTGAATAAATCAACATATAGGGTCTATTTTCATAGGGAGTTACACATGTGATCTGTACTACTGGGACTACAGCATTTCCATCAAAACGCTGGGATGGGGATAACACTCCTGAACGTGTCGGTACGTACTGCCCAAGATTCTGCACTTAACTTAGGTCTACTGAAATTGATTATTCGTTTACCATATGGCAATCCAAAGATTTGGGGCAAGGATAATCCTGGGAGCCTATAAATCTCTCCCGTTCCCTGTAATGGGTTCTGGAACTGATGTATTTCCGTTGTCATGCAATGGAAAGGGGGTTAGCCCGGTTCAAAAAAAGAAAAAGTCTTCCGCTGTGGAGAAAATAAATATCGAATTGTGACAGTTGCAGAATGCTGATAAGTAATAAATTGTAAGAAAATTGAAATCTCAACATTCATTTTCAGAGCTTATTATGCATTTTTTTTAATCATGAACATGCTTATGGCACATCATTTGCCATTCGTGGCCCAGAAGTGTTTATTCAATTGTTGTAAATTGATAGAGCCAGACCATCTTTAGCACATGTATAGCACTAGTTATGAACTCATGGGTGTGGATACAATGTTCTATCACTTATTACTGATGACACGCTATTTAACGTGTCTAGATTGGGATGGCGTCCGAAATTTTGTGAGTGCCATGCCACAGACGGTCAAGAGACTGGTTTTGGTGTCATCGATTGGTGTTACAAAATATAATGAAATACCATGGAGGTATACCTTATAACTCTGATGAAGAACTATGGCATTGTACAATTGATACAAATTATTATGTCCAAGTTGTGGAACTTGTGATGAGGAACAATAGAGAGAGGGAAAAGAAAAAGGAAATCAGAAGTCAAACCCATTTGACTACTTCCAGATACTCCCTCCGGTCCTTTTTATTCCGCATATTAGATTTGTGTCAAGTCAAACTTTGCAAAGCTTGACCAAATTTATATTAAAAAAATATCAACATCTACAATATCAAATATATATACTATGAAACTACATTTCGTAATGAATCTAATAATGTTGATTTAGCATTTTGAATGTTGATACTTTTTTCTATAAGTTTGGTCAAATTAGAGATATTTGACTTCGGATAAAACTTATATGCAGACTAAAAAGGACTGAAGGGAGTACTTTCTACTCCAGTCTAATATTTGCTTGTTTTCTTAGCTTTAGCCACTATTTTCTAGTCTTCTAGCTCTGAGTAGAATGCTAAATTTTCAGTACTCCCTGCGATCCATATTAATTGTCGCTCAAATGGATGTATCTAGAACTGAAATACGTTTAGATACATCCGTTTTAGCGACAAGTAATATGGATCGGAGGGAGTAATGTTTTGTAGAGTGTTATAGGTATAACTAGAAGTTGAGGTGTGAAGGCTTCACAAAGCCTATAAATAGAGGTCCCCACCTCTAGTTTGTAACCTGGCTATGTACCCCACTATCTATAATAAAACTTGGTGTTCTTATCAAAGATCTTGGACTAGATCTTGTGCTCTAGTAGTTTTGGACTGAACTTCTGCTGCTACATTGGCCTATATTCACCTCTAGAGCGATATCTAGCGCATCACGTTGAAGTAGTTCCTTCAACACTAGTGTCGTACACTTTGTAGCAGCAAGGTGGAGTTGTTCCTCCACAACCGTGTGCTGCTTCAACTTGTCATCAATTGTTATGTGGACCAGCCCATCAAACGTGGAGTCTTATCCCTTAATTAGATTCCTGGTTGATTAAGCATCTCTGTTAGGAAAGAGCACTCAGTTTAGAGATTGTATTGGAGTTTAAATAGATTTCCGGCTTGTTGGCCAAGGTTGTCTGTTATATAAAGTGGCCGACCCCTCTCAATAAAGGAGAGAAGAATATTGTCGTTTACTTTCATCTACTTTTGAGTAATTAGGGTTAGGTCAGTAGTATATTCTTCCATCAATTGCCTCTAAACAAAAGTTTTTTATATTTCGTGTGATATCCTGAAATTAGACATTTTCACTGAAGTGCCACAACCTGTTTATAGATGCAAAATTTGTTTTAGTAATTACTCCCTCCGTCCGGAAATACTTGTCATCAAAATGTATGAAAATGGATGTATCTATAACTAAAATACATCTAGATACATCCATTTCAATGACAAGTATTTCCGGACGGAGGGGGTACTTTCTGTTACTGTTGGCCAGTGTATGTTTTAGTGTAAGACATGCATGCTTGTTTTTCCAATTTAAGTCTCTGCATTTTACTTGGATATTTAGTTCTGGTTTAGCTTTACACCGGTTTCTTTATCGTGTACTCCCTCCGTTCACTATTATAAGATGTTCTAACATTTTTCTAAATCAGATGTATGTAGACAAGTTTTGGCGTGTTTGTTCACTCATTTCAGTTCATACGTAGTCTATATTGAAATATCTAAAACATCTTATAATAGTGAATTGAGGGAGTACAATAAATCTGTTTATCCTTACCTCATACTAGTACGCATTTGCAGTATCATGAACCTCTTTGGTGTGCTTAAATACAAGAAGATGGCAGAGGACTTTGTCCGCAATTCAGGCATACCTTTCACAATCATCAGGTTAAATATTATGTACATACAAGGAATAATCCATGGGCTCATTTATGGACATGTTTTTTTATCTGATATGATACTAGCTGGTTGCAGGCCGGGGAGATTAACAGATGGGCCCTACACTTCGTATGACCTGAACACACTTGTTAAGGCTACAGCTGGAGAAAGACGAGCAGTTGAGATAGGCCAAGGTCCCTCTCCATTTGATGATGAACTACTTCTCTTACTAAGCTCTTTTACGCTCGTAACATTTGGTCATTATCTTATTTCGAAAGGATTGTCTTATCTTATTAGGTGACAAGCTTGTGGGAGAAGCGAGCAGATTGGTGGTGGCAGAAGCATGTATCCAAGCTTTGGATATTGAATCTACCCAAGGAAAAATATACGAGATTAGTTCGGTGAAGGTACTCATGCATGCTTCAGACGTGATGTTAACTTGTGCTTTAAACCTTTGCTTGCATTGTCAATTTATTTTTATCCTGTTATTCAGTTGGACTCATGGCGTGAATTTTGTTAGCCAACTAGCGTTACACATCAGACCTTGCTCGAAATGAATCGTTGTTTATTTTCCTACTTACCAATTGAAATTTCCTTTTCTTCCGACTGATATGGCTTTTTCTTTTCCGAATGACTGATATGGCAAATGATGTGGTGCAGGGCGAAGGACCTGGGAGCGACCAGGAGAAATGGAAGCAACTATTTGCAGCTGCTGAATCGAACTAGTGGCACTCTGAAGCACAGAGTGCAGTGCATTTTAATTTATACACTGTAGTGGAATTCCATACAAGGGCAGTAGCAGTCAGTACATACATAGGTGCAGAGTTGTCATTGTCGTGGGATTTGGAAACGACCTGCAAACAATCGAGCATAGTACTATGTGCTTCATCCATGCTATGCGCTCAGGCTTAAAAATGGGAGAATATCATACGGATACCGATATTTGGTGGAAACCGGTATGTTTGTCCGTTTTGTTTAGCCACTCATGGGCTGAATTTGGATACAGATTTGTGTGTGAATAGTAGATATATTACATTGTATAGAGGTTTCGTCATTTAATTCGGATAGAAGGGAGTATATTTTTTCTTTTTGCCTTGCGAGGATAATACTAGTAGATAGATTTTCTTTGTTTTTTTGAGAAACACAGTAAGGGCATCTCCAATGCGGACGCTCAAACTGCCCGTATCCATATGGACAGCACGGTCAGGACGGATAGAGGCGTTTTGAGGACGGACTGCGCGGTTTTGGATGTTCTTTTTTCCGCAAACCGGAAGCAAGGGGTGGGCTTTTGCAGTCTGGATCGCTGTCACTTCGGTGTTTGACAACCTTGGCTCACCCAAAACTCTATTCCTTGCCCGTGCCACTGTCACTTCGGTGTTTGACAACCTTGGCTCACCCAAAACTCTATTCCTTGCCCGTGCCATTTCTCCTCTGAAGTGACTCGACGTATGGACCGTTGTCTTGCCTGCATTTGACAACCCTGGCTCATCCAAAACTCTATCCCTTGCCCGCATCATTTCCCATTTGAAGCAACTCAACATTCGTACCGTTCTAGAGTGGCACACTTCACATTGATGCTGGCCCAGAGCAGACGTGACCTTTACTAGTGTTGGCATTGAAGTGGCTCGCTGATCGAGAACGTCGCCCGCTGCGTCTGTCGGGGTTACGATCCTGACAATGAGTATTAGGGGTATGAAAGAGTGGTAGAGCCTAGCTATGGCACAAGTGTAACACTCGGCGTTTAGGAGTTCAGGCCACTCTCCGAGGAGGCAACAACCCTACATCTCGTGCCCCGAGACTCGTTTTCTTTGGGGTATGATTACAGAGAATGCTTAACCCTTACTCTGGAGGAGGAGGAACGCTTATATAGAATGTGCCGCCTTCACTCCCACGTCGCCAGGGTGATTAATGCCCATAACTACGGCAGTTACAGGTAACGTTAGCTATGGCTCTACTTAAAGTTCAACTTAAGACTACTCGACCATTGCAACTCCCATGTCGTCTCTCCACCTCCCTTATCCGAGTGATGGTGGTCATGCTGACTGGAGGGTTGGCGTCCGAGTGTTGTCGATACGTCCGAGTGGACTTCCTCTTGTATGCATCCGAATGCTCATATGGTCCAGAGTGGTAGGTGACCTCATCATTAGCCCCTGAATCGGTTGAGGTTTCGTAGGCAAATGGACTGAGCTCTTCGATTAAGCACGAGTGCTTCTGGGGCACTCAGAATATGTTTCCGAACAGTAGCCCGCTGCGCCTTGGACGAAAGCACAACAGATTCTGGACTAAAGGGTTCCCTGAGTGACCGGGTGTTATTGACCGCCGAGTAAAACTTGGTGGCATTCATGTCTCTTCAGGAGAGATAGACTTGAGTTCCGAGTGTGGACATGCCATAAAAACTTGATTTTTACTGGAGGTATAAAAGGTTTTTGGGCTAGGGTTATTTCCTCAGACCCCCCTTCCCTCCTTGACTCCTCCGCGCCCCTTCTCCACTCTACCACTCCCTTGCTAACAGAGCACTCAAGGCCATGGCGAAGGCAGAGAAGGCAAAGAAGGTCGGGAAGGCCATTTTCTCGACTTCAGGCGCTCCGGCTGGCGGCGCATCGGGGGATTGGATCCCTTCGTGCGTCTCAGCCAAACGGCTGGAGGAGCTCGCCATGGAGGTGCTTATTCCGGCGGATGGATGGAGGCGTCCAAAGGCGGGTGAGGTGGAGCCGGCGCCATAGGAGGACGAGCACGTCCTCCTGGTGGCTCACATTGAACGAGGTTTCTCGATGCCTCCTCATCCTTTCTTCCGAGCCTCTTTGGACTATTTTGGGGCGCAACTCCATCATCTCCCTCCAAATGTCGTTGTCTACCTCTCGGCTTTTATTTCCCTTTGCGAAAACTTCGTTGGTTGCCACCCACATTGGGGTCTCTTCAAGCACATCTTCACATGCCGGTTGATGACCATGAAGAAGGATCCGTCGACTGGTGCGAAGACCCATGTCACCCAGCTATGCGGAGGTTCGGGATCCAGCTCAGGGGCGGCAGTGCCTTCCCAAAGATGAGCTTTCCCGACTTCGTCAAGGGGTGACAGGGGAGTTGTTTTTACTGGAGTCCCTGGAGCCAACAACCAGTCGGGCCTTCCTCTGTACTGGGCGGAGTGGTTAAGGGCTCCCGAGTCCCTCACAATGACGAAGGAGGAGAAGACGGAGGTGAGAATCCTAGCTAGCGCATTGGTTGGGGTCGTGAACATAGACGTCAATGGGACAGATCTGCGGGAGACATTCCTTAGTCGGCGGATCCAACTGCTGCAGGCCAGGGCGCATCCCATGTGGACGTATGAGGGTCCAAATGACCCCACTCAGGTGCACCCATATGAGCTCGCCGAGAAGGACGTGGGTGCCAAGATCAGAGCCATCACTTTCGCTCGTGACAATCCACGGGGGGCTAGGAGGGTGCCCCCGTATGCCAAGGACACACCGCCGATTGAGGTAATCCTTTTTCCAACCAGTCGGATTGTTATTAGGTTATTTCTTGCGCATTGGACTTCGGTTGTGTGGCGTCTTTGTTTCTTTAGAGTTTCCAACAGCTGATCTCCGAAATACTGGTGGTCGACCGGTCGACGGAGGACGTGATAAGTGACACAGAGTGCCAGCACTAGGAGGAGGACGATGACGATGATGAGGATGAGAGCACCGAGGAGGGGAAGGAGGCCGAGTCTTCGCCGTCATCTGAGGGCCCCAGGGAGCCCCGCTCCAAGGCGCAACATGACCCGAGTGGCAAGGCGGGAGGGGCTCAATAGCCGACTGCCTCGGGCCATATGACGCGTAGCTCGAAGCGCGGGCGTGCTGAAGCGGAGAGCTCCGCCGAGAAGCAGCCCATACAGCCCAAGCAGATTGCCTCCAGGCCTCGTAAAGCCGTTGTGCCCCGGATCAAAGGTGGTAGTGCGGCGTCGTCGACGTAAGTGTTCTTGACAAGTCTTCGTCCATTGTCATCTTGACTCAGCTGACGACCGAGTGATATTGTGTTTTGCAGCAACGAGTGACGGTGTCGTTGTATCCGAATGCCCCCAAGCAGAATCAGGACAAGACCGATACGGCGGACGTTGCCACCTCCAAAGGTACGGTCACGCCAGTTGATTTGGACTTCTGGATTTCCATCCCATTTACTTTTATTGATACATTAATCTGTGTGTTTGAGCAGCGCCAACTGAGATCATCCTGTTGGACGGCGACAATAAGGTCGACCCGCCCAACCTGGAGGCTAACAAGGGGGTGGCGACCAACGTCAACGTGGTCATGTAGGAGGCCTCTCCTCGCCGAGTGGAGCATGTTTCACCTGCCAAGACTGCCACGAGACCCACCAGACCGACTCTCCTGGCCCAGGGGCAGCTCTGCACCCATGACCACCACAGTTCCGACACCAAGGCCTGCGCCTGCACCACCGTCGACCTTCGTCACTGTCTACCCCATGTACCATGTCCCAGAAGACCAAGTGGGGGTGAGCAAGGAGGCTCTCATCTAGGTGAAGCTGATGTGTGAGTGGTCGAAGGATGCATACGACGCCAGCGA
Source organism: Aegilops longissima (assembly GCA_021605205.1). Taxonomy (NCBI): domain Eukaryota; kingdom Viridiplantae; phylum Streptophyta; class Magnoliopsida; order Poales; family Poaceae; genus Aegilops; species Aegilops longissima. The sequence goes on from CM038679.1 coordinate 347,051,092, forward strand.
CGCGCTGCAGACCAATGTCCGAGTAAGTACCATTGTGTGTATCATTTCCAGTCAAAGTTTTTGAATTTCTTTTTCTTCTTCATGCTCCGAATGGATGATAGTATTCCTATCAGTGGGTTTGCACGGGGCACACCCACTGGGTGTTTATTTTCTAGTGGGGGCACACTAAGTGCATCCACTGGGTGTAGTCCCCAAGGCCGCCGTCGACAGGAGTCTTAGAGCTTAAGTTTTTCTACACCATCGTCCTATTCGGATTTAGATAGGGTGTTTCCGAGTGTTTTCGGTTCCAATGGGGGTATGCTGAGTGCACCCACTGGGTGTAGTCCCCGAGGCTGCCATCGACTGGGAGCAGTCGGCGGGAGTCTTAAAGTTTCTGGCGTCTTTGCCCCGAGGCTGATTGCCAATCGTTTTTATTTGTTTTTTGTGAACTATCCAATTGGATGTTCTTTAGTGGGGGCACACTGAGTGCACCCACTAGGTGTAGTCCCCGAGACTGCCTGCGATTGTGGGCAATCGGAGGCAGTCTTCAAAACTTTCACCTCTTGTGTTGCACTTGGAGTGCGTCACCACACTCGGCTGACCGAGTGGGCCTGTCCTCGATCTTCTTCATTGCCGACTTGGTGGTCAGCCGAGTGATCTAGGACCAGTGTGTTGTTGTCTTCGATCTTCTTCATTGCTGACTCGGTAATCAGCCGAGTGATCTAGGACCAATGTGTTGTTGTCCTCGATCTTCTTCATTGCTGACTCGGTGGTCATCCGAGTGATCGGAGGCCAGTGTGTTGTTGTCCTCGATCTTCTTCATTGTCAAATCAATAGCAATCTAGTGTTTGAGGGTTTCATTTTGGTCTTGTTCATTTCTTTCGACTGACCGTCTTCTTATCTGGTAACAGAGGGCCTGCGAACTAGGATCTCACTACGCCGCCTTGGAGAAGGAAGTGATATCACTCGAGTGGACCTGGAGCCGAGAAGCACAAGAGTTCCTGATACGTCTTCGACGTATCTATAATTTATGAAGTATTCATGCCATGTTTACAAAAATCCTATGTGGTTTTGGTATGATTTGAATGGAACTAACCCGGACCGACGTTGTTTTCAGCACAACTACCGTGGTGTTGTCTTTTGTGCAGAAATAAAAGTTCTCCAAATGCAACGAAACTTATTGACAAACTTTTTGGAACAAAAGAGGCACTAGAAGCTTCGTGGGAGGACCAGAAGGTGAAGGAGGTGGCCACTACCCACCAGGGTGCGCCAGAGGGCTTGGCCGTGTGCTTGTGGGTAGTGGGCCCCTCGAAGCCCATCTGGTTGTGAGAACAACGCCGAAGAATCCTATAAATACAAAAGCTCCAGAAATAATCCTAGATCAGAAGTTCCGCCCCTGCAAGCCTCTGTAGCCACAAAAAACCCAACCTGGACCCTGTTCTGGCACCCTGTCAGAGGGGGAAATCATCATCGGATGCCATCTTCATCATCCCGATGGCCACCATGATGAGGAGGGGATAGTCCACCCTCAGGGCCGAGGGTTTGTACTAGTAGCTATGTGTTAAATCTCTCTCTCTCTCTCTCTCTCTCTCTCTCTCTCTCTCTCTCTCTCTCTCTCTCTCTCTCTCTCTCTCTCTCTCTCTCGTGTTCTTGCTTTGGCACGATCTTGATGTATCGCGAGCTTTGTTAATAGTTGGATCATATGGTGTTTTCCCCTCTCTATCCTGTTGTGATGAATTGAGTTTTCCCTTTGAGATTTCATTATTATTGGGTTGAATACTTTTATGAATTTGAGAAGACTTTTATGTATGTCTTGCTATGAATACCCGTGGTGACAATGGGGTATCATATTGATTCACTTGATATATGTTTTGGCACTCAACTCGCGGATTCGTGAGGTGTCATTGGGGTAATCTAGGCATAGGGGTCGATGCACGTTCTTGTCTTTGTTTCTCAGGTAGAAATCTTGGGGCACTCTTTGAGGTCCTTTGTGTTGGATTGAGTATTATGAATATAAAATTATTTGGTTTTATCTTAGTACAAACTCTTGATAGACCGATCGGAAAGGATAACTTGGTGTTATTGTAGTATGAACTCTGGATAGATCGATCGGAAAGGATAACTTGGTATTATTTTAGTACGAACTCTTGGATAGATCGATCAGAAAGAATAGCTTCGAGGTGGTTTTGTACCCTATCAACAATTTCTTCTTATGTTCTCCGCTAGATAGAAACTTGGAGTGATTCTTCATCGCACATCGAGGGATGGTTATATGATCCAATTATATTAGCATTGTTGAGAGATTGCACTAGTGAAAGTACGAACCCTAGGCCTCATTTTCAAGCATTGCAATACCGTTTGTGCTCTATTTTATCAATTGCCACCTTGTTGTTTTTTATTGTTCCTATTACAAAAATCAATATATAATATCATTACTACGCTTGTATCACCATCTCTTCGCCGAACTAGTGCACTTATACAAATTTCCATTGTATCTGGTGTGTTGGGGACACAAGAGACTTTTTATTATTTGGTTGCAGGGTTGTTTGAGAGAGAGCATATTCGTCCTACGCCTCCCACGGATTGATAAACCTTAGGTCATCCACTTGAGGGAAAATTGCTACTGTCCTACAAAACTCTGCGCTTGGAGGCCCAACACGAGTCTACAAGAATAAAGTTGCGTAGTAGACATCAAGCTCTTTTCTGGCGCCGTTGCTGGGGAGGTGACTGCTTGAAGGTATATCTTTAGATCTTGCAATTGAATCTTTTGGTTTCTTGTTTTATCATTAGTTTGGTTTATAAAAAAACTACAAAAAATGGAATTGAGGTTGCGTCATACTTCCTCCATTTTTATACAAGGCCACAAACTCATATTACAGATACCAAGGTAAAATTTAATGCATACTTTGGAAGCCAACCTTTCTTTTCGTTTATTGGGATCATTAATACGCATCATGCATGTAAGGAAACCGAGTGGAGGAAGTAGCTAGTATCATTATAACAACATGATGCAAGTATTGAACAGGTTGCAAGTACGAGGAAATATCATTAATTTTTTCCTCGATTACTGTCGGTGGCCTTGTATAGATGCAAAACATATATTCCATAGTGGCCTTGTATAAGTAAATGGAGGGAGTATTATTCATCATTATAATGTCTTTCGTGATAATGATGGAAAGGAAAATTGTGCTCAATTGTTAGAAGAAGAATTCAATAAAATGTTTGGCATAAATGATGAGAATGATTGCAATGTTGCTAGTATGTATTCTTTGAATATCCATGATGTTAATGATATGCAAGGCCATAAGCTTGGGGATGTTATATTTGATGAAGATGATATTTTTAGTCCCTCAAGTTTTGATAAGAATATTTATTATGATGATTGCATGCCTCCTATTTATGATGATTATATTGATGAAAGTGGGTTTGGAAGAGTGTCAACTCTAGGTAATAAGGATCCCACTATTTTGGAGGGTGTTGAATCTTATTCTAATGGTAAAAGTGGATTTGGAGAGGTCATGACTTTATTTAGTGATGATTCCACTATTTTGGAAGAGGTTTCAATTGACTATGATAAAAAAAATTCCTACCTATGATGATTATGGTGATGACATATATGTCATAGAGAATAATTATAACCATGAAACTTGTCATCATGATTTTAATTTACAATCACATGTTGTTATTTTGTTGAGTTTGCTCCCACTACTATTCATGAGAATAAATTTGCTTATGTGGAGAGTAATAAATTTTTTATGCATGTGGATCATGAAAAGAATGCTTTATGTGATAGTTATATTGTTGAATTCATTCATGATGCTACTGATAATTACTATTAGAGAGGAACATATGCTTTTACATATTGCAATAATATCAAGTTTTCTCTCTATGTGTTGAAAATCTTGAAGTTATGCTTGTTTTGCCTTCCCATGCTAGTTGATTCTTGCTTCCATAAGTTGTTTGCTCACAAAATCCTATGCATAGCAAGTGGGTTAGACTTAAATGTGCTAGTAATATGCTTCATGATGCTCTCTTTATGTTTAAATTCTTTACTTTTATGCGAGCATCATTGAAATCATCATGCCTAGCTAAAAGACACTAAAGAAAAGCGTTTGTTGGGAGACAACCCAACATTTACCCTGCTGTTTTTGTGTGTTCACATGATTAAGCTACTATAGTAATCATTTTTTATAGATTTTGTTTCAATAAAGTGCCAAGTAAAGCCTTTGGGATAGTTTGGATGACAATTGACTTGATTATGTGCAAAAACAGAAACTTTTGCGCCCAGTAACAGAATTGTAAAAATCACTGGAGCATCGATTTTTTTTGATATTTTTATAGATGATTGATATACAAATTACCTATGTTGTCCTCATTTTTCATAATTTTTAGAGTTACATAAGTATGGCAAAAGTTTTCATTATTACAGACTATTCTTTTTTTGACAGATTCTGTTTTCAATGCATAGTTTGCTTGTTATCTAGTTTCTATGGCTTATATTGCTCAATATAATTTTTGCAAATGATAAGGTACAGTACGCATTATTGTGAGAACAATTATGAATCTTGTATTTCATAGTACCAAAGTGAATGATTTGTTTTTATCATACTAACCCATCTGACGAAGTTCCGTTAAGTTTTGTGTGATTGAAGTTTTCAAGTTTTCGGTGAGATATCGATATGATGAAAATAAGGAACAAGACCCTTGTGGATTCCCAAGGAACCCCCAAGGTAATATTCAAGGAAGATCCAAGCAACTAAGCTTGGGGATGCCCCGGAAGACATCCCCTCTTTCATCTCCAACAATATCGGTAACCTTACTCGAGGCTATATTTTTATTCGTCACATGATAGGAGTTTTGCTTGGAGCATCATTTTGTTTTGTTTTGATTTTCTTGCTGTTATTTAGAATAATGTTTTGCATCTTTCGTTCCAATAAAAATGTCAAGTATAGCCTTTACCATGCTTATTTTGCAAGTCTATATGTGGCTGTTTGAAAACAGAAAGTTGCACGCTAGTGCGTGATTTGTTAAAAAATGTTATAATGTGATAAAATGTTGATATTTTTTGCACAATAAGATATGATAAATTTTCTATAGTTTGCTAAATTTTCAAAATTTTGGAATTAAATAAGTATGAATATTCTTGCATCCTTTACAGACTGTCCTGTTTAGACAGTATGTTTGCATATATTTGCTTGTGTAATGATTCTATTCGAGGATAGGAGTATTAAATATGTAGAGGAATTTAGTATAAAATGTTAAATAATAATTTTAGTTATTTTCTACAATAGAGAATGATAAGGTTATGCTTTGATTTGTACTAACTTATCTCACGGGTTCTTGTTGAGTTTTGTGTGGATGAAGTTTATAAGATTTAGGGAGACCGTGATATAAAAGGAATTAAGGAGACACAAAAGCACAAGCTTGGGGATGCCCAAGGCATCCCAAGATAATATTTCAAGAAGTCTCAAGCATCTAATCTTGGGGATGCCCCGGTAGGCATCCAAACTTTCTTCGTCAACAATTATCGGTTAGCCTCGGTTGAGCCTAAGTTTTTTACTTATTCACATGATGTGTGATATTCTTGGAATGTCATTTTATTTTGTTTTACTTTATGTTTTAATAAAATACTTAGATCTGAATTTTTAAAATAAGAGAGAATCCTCACATAGCTACCTATTTACTTAACTACTCATTTCACCTTCACTTATACATTTTGGGAGTAGTTTGTCCAACACTCTCATGCTTCACTTATATTATTTTGAGAGTTGGTAATAGTGATGACAATTTGCACAAGCTATGAAACTGGTACCAAAGTCAGGATGTTCAAGAAGGATATAATAAAGACTTTCATGTAGATCGTTGGATATGATAAGTTTGATTCCTTGCAATAGTTTTGCGATATGGAGATAATAATATGTGAGTCATGTTGGTGAGTAATTATGCTTTAGTAAGAATATTGGTGTTAAGGTTTGTGATTCCCTATGAAAGCACGAAAGTAAATAGTTATGCAATGAAATTACATTCTACTTGTGGTGCATCATTCGGTGTTAGTTTTACTCAATGCTCGTTTATGTCAATTTTCGTTTCTTGGTTGGTTGCTTCTCAATCTATTTGCTAGCCTCCATTTGTACTTAGTGGGAATACTACTTATGCATCCAAAATCCTTAAGCCCAGTTTGGCCACATGAGTCCACCATACCTGCCTATATGCGGTATTTTTGTGCCATTCTAAGTAAATTTGTATGTGCCATCTCTAATTTTCAAAATGAATTTGCTCTTTGTGTGCTCGTACCACTCATGAAGCGGCAGGGGGTGGCTAATATTTTCCATGCTAGATTGTTATTCTCAAGATGAGTGTTTATTCACTTGTCATTGCACGAGAGTACGGCGGTAATAGCGATGCCCAATCCCGAAATGAAAAAGAAATTTACTTTATGTTGTCAAATAATAATTTCCTTGGAAAGTGTTGGTGTGGACGGCACCCATGGATACAGCTAGTTGTGGAGTGTGAAAGTATGTTGGAAAAATGAATAAACTTTATTTTATGTTTGGGAATCGCCTATGATATATCTAGCATGGAAAGTATTAAGAATTCTCAGTTGTTTTTGTTGACGGGAAAAGTATGCCTCTCAAAATATTTTTTATCTCTCAATTTAAGCTTTGAGCTCTGGCACCTGTAAATCTCTGCTTCCCTCTGCGAGGGCCTATATATTTACTTTATGCAATTTTTATTTGAGTCTCCATCTTCTCTTATAAAGCACCAACTAGGGAGCACTATGGTCATACTTGTGCATTGGATGTAGCTAATATTTGAGTCTGTTTCATGAATGGATCAATGATTGAGCATAATGGGCTCACGATAGCTTTCTGTAGTGTTGATATTTCGAAAGACATGGTTGCTTGTTGATATGATTGAGTGTTGATGTAATCATGTATGTAAGTGCATCTAGTGCTCCTTAGTTATTTTGGTGTATTGAAGACCTATAGGTTAAGGGACTAATGTGTTTGTGAGTGTACACAAGTCTTATAAGTCTCTGAGGAGTTTGATATATCCGAAGAAAGTCGACCCCTAAAAATGAATGTCTTCAAGGAACGTTTATTGGTGCGTGTGATCATCAGTAACATTATGCAGGTGCCCCATAGTCTTGTGGTTAAGAGAATTGGCACCTTGCCAGGCATGAGCAGATCTTGGTTAGTTCCTGTTTACATACTCAATAGCAGAGACACTATTCCTGGACTTGTTGGCAATGAAGATGAAGCCCCTCCCATGAACGCATCTCCCCACCCATATGAGCTGCCGTATCTGTCGGCCGCCCAACAATGGGCACTTGATCACCAACAGATGCTGCAGCAGCAGATTGATGAAGCACAGGAGCGAGGGCGCCGCAATAGCAGCGATTCTGCGAATGATGGCTGGGGTCGGCTGTGCGCCCGCATGAGGGTTCAGCTTCAGAACACTCTTTCAGTACACATGCCCCTCCCCCATGGACGGTGTGGAGTAGGAGAGCAACATAACTGATAATTCACAGGATGAATGGTCCGTCTACTCTGATATCGATCAATGGTAGGCAAACCTCTGTTGTTCAGTTCATTTGTGCAATGGGCATCTCTCACACAGTTGAGGTGCAGGAAGAGGAAGGGATGCCTTTGCTACAATTTCTATGGATGATCTCATTTGGCCGGTACAACCACTGCATTGCTGCTCCTGATGTTGCTGTTCAAAATCTGAATCATGGCTCGCTGCCGCTGAACCCTCTTGCCTTTTTCCAAGCGGTCGCTGATGCTATCATCAATGAGAGGTATGATGCAAGTGTTCAGTATTGCCGTATGACTGAAGTTCCCTTTTGCCTTGAAGAGGCAGTTTCCATACCGTTAGAGATTTGGGAAGTTTTTGCAGTGCAGATCTCAGGGTTTGACACTGAAATTGATACATCGCTGCAGGTTGGGTGCGATAGCTTCCATCAGGTGAATGATATCTCTGTTGCTGATGCATCTTTTGAACTCTCTGAAATCCCCACCATCAAACCAAGGAATGAGTACTTTCAGAAGATGATCTCAGAGGAGAAGGCGCTTGTCAACACTGCCTGTCTGCATCGCAGTACTAGATCCACGAGATATGATGGTTTCAAGGTGGCCCAAGTCACTGACAAAAAGAAGGTGCAGTCCAAGGTCAAGCCTAGGGGAGCGCCTTTGATTGCATGCTCCTCCAAGGTGACGGACCCTTGCTCTAAACTGCTGCTAAATTCCTCTGCCACGCTGTCTGATGAACTGCCTCCTCCAACACCAATCCAACACCTGCAGTATGTGGGCACTGTTTTGTATGGGATACCCTCTAAAGATCTCAGCCCCCAAAAACTCCTGGCGAGAGACCAAGGGGAGGAAACTGAGTTGCACTAGGTGCGATGACGACAAATAAGGAGTGGAACATCCTGTGCTGGAACGTGCGTGGGATCAACTCTGACAAAAAGCAGCTGGCGATCCGCAATGCAATCGATATCAGTGGTTGCTCCGTAGTTTGCTTTCAAGAAACTAAACGTACCTCTTTTGATGCTTCAGTTTATTAAACTATCCTGCCCTAAAAAGTTTGATATGCTTGAATTTGTACCCTCTGTTGGTAACTCTGGGGGCCTTATCACTGCGTGGATGAGCTCAGTTTTCACAGGTGTTTCCGTGTTTTTTCAAACATTTGCTCTCGGTGTCAGTCTCACTTCAACTCAGTCCAATGATTCGTGGACACTAGTAAACGTATATGGCCCCTGTACTGATCCAAATAGGGCGCTATTTACTTCATGGCTCTTCGGCCTTGACATTCCCAAAGGTGAAGATTGGCTTCTCTTGGGAGATTTTAATTTCATTCAAGCATCGAATAACTGTAACAGAGGAGGAGGGGACGCTAATGATATGATGCTCTTTAATGAATTCATCTGAAGACAGTCACTGGTAGAACTCCCAATCAAAGGACGATCTTACACATGGAGTAATATGCAATCTAACCCGCTACTTGAACAATTAGATTGGCACTTCACAGCGGTTGACTGGGTGGCCAAATACCCAAACACAATAGTTATGCCCCTTGGAAAACCCATGTCAGACCATGTTCCATGCTATGTGAGTATCGAGTCCAAAATCCCCAAGTCCAAAATATTTCGTTTCGAGGATTATTGGATTAAACAACCTAGATTCTTCGAGGTGGTGCAGCGATCATGGAATAAACACTGTTATGCCCCGAACACAGCTGCTGTCTGATGTGCTTGAAGCTACGTCGGTATTTCCTCAGAGGAAGGGATGTTGCAACACAACATCGGTAGGTATTTCCCCTCAGATATGAAACCAAGGTTATCGAACCAGTAGAAGAACCAAGCAACACAACGTAAACAACCCCTGCACACAGATAACAAATCCTCGCAACCCGACGTGTTAAAGGGGTTGTCAATCCCTTCCGGGTACGGTGCCTCAAGATAGGCAAACAGACGCGAGATAAAATTGTAGTAGATTGATAGATCAAACGACAAAGAAAATAAATAAGAATAAATTGCAGCAAGGTATTTTTGGTTTAATAGATTTGAAAATAAATGCAAAAGAAAAGTAGATCACAAAGGCTAATATATGAGAAAGAGACCCGGGGCCGCAGGTTTCACTAGTGGCTTCTCTCGAGAAAAATAGCAAACGGTGGGTGAACAAATTACTGTTGGGCAATTGATAGAACTTCAAATACTCATGACGATATCCAGGCAATGATTATTATATAGGCGTCACGTCCAAGATTAGTATACCAACTCCTGCCTGCATCTACTACTATTACTCCACACATCGACCGCTATCTAGCATGCATCTAGTGTATTAAGTTCATGGAGAAACGGAGTAATGCAATAAGAACGATGACATGATGTAGACAAGATCTATCTATGTAGAGATAGACCCCATCGTTTTATCCTTAGTAGCAACAATACATACGTGTCGGTTCCCTTTCTGTCACTGGGATCAAGCACCGTAAGATCGAACCCACTACAAAGCACCTCTTCCCATTGCAAGATAAATATATCAAGTTGGCCAAACAAAACCCAAATATCGGAGAAGAAATATGAGGCTATAAGCAATCATGCATATAAGATATCAAAGAAACTCAAATAACTTCCATGTATATAAAAAGATAGATCTGATCATAATTAAACTCAAAGTTCATCGATCCCAACAAACACACCACAAAATATTTACATCATATGGATCTCCAAGAGACCATTGTATTGAGAATTCAGAGAGAGAGAGAGATGAAGCCATCTAGCTACTAACTACGGACCCGAAGGTCTACAAAGAACTACTCACGCATCATCGGAGAGGCACCAATGGAGGTGGTGAACCCCATCCGAGATGGTGTCTAGATTGGATCTGGTGGTTCTGGACTCCGCGGTGGCTGGATGAATATTTCATCGACTCCCCTAGGGTTTTGGGAATATTGGGGTATTTATAGAGCAAAGAGGCGGTCCGGGGGGCACCCGAGGTGGGCACAACCCACAAGGGCGCGCCTGGGCCTCCTGGCGCGCCTTGGTGGGTTGTGCTCTCCTCGGAGCACCCCCCAGGCGCAGCCATGGCCCATTATGTTCCTTCTGGTCCAAAAAATCTCCGTGAAGTTTTGTTGCGTTTGGACTCCGTCTGATATTGATTTCCTACGATGTAAAAAACATGCAGAAAACAGCAACTGGCACTTGGCACTATGTCAATAGGTTAGTACCAAAAAATGATATAAAATGACTATAAAATGATTAGAAAACATCCAAGATCGATAATATAATAGCATGGATCAATCAAAACTTATAGATACGTTGGAGACGTATCACTGCCCTGTGCAAAAAGCTCAAGAATCTCCATTATGATCTAAAGCAGTGGAGCAAGAAAATGTCCAAACTATCGGTGCTGATTGGAAACTGCAACAAAACCCTCCTGGTGATCGATGGGCTGGAGGAACGAAGAAGGCTGTCTATACCGGAAGCCAACTTCAGGGTGATCTTGAAACAACACCTCCTTCATTTGCTAGACTGCAAAAAGATGTATCTGAAGAAGCGCTGTACCATCAGATACTTCAAGTTTGGAGACGGCAACACAAAATTCTTTCATAGGGTGGCAACCGAAAGGTTTCAAACATGATAGCCTCACTCCGGCTACTCGATGACTCGATCATACATGATCATGTGGGTAAACAAGTTGTCCTCCTCTTTCAGACCTACAAAGACAGACTGGGCTGCTCTAGTTAGACGAACATGCGTTTCGATCTGCGACGAATCATAAAAAGGTGGATGGGCTTCAAGCCTTATCAGCTCCCTTCACTCGCAAGGAGATCGATCAATTTGTTAAATAATTGCCGTCTGACCGAGCTCCTGGCTCGGATGGCTTTAGTGGCAGCTTCATAAAATCGTGCTGGCACATAATCAAAGAGGACTTTTATCGGCTTTTTTTGATTTCCATGCAGGTAATCTTGATCTTGAAAGTTTGAACACATGATTTATCACTCTCATTCCAAAAACTCAGTCCCGAGAGACCCCCAATGACTATCTCCCAATAACACTTCTAAACTGCTGTCTCAAGCTTCTGACCAAGCTCCTCGCGACCTGGCTATAACGAGTAATCCTCAAGATCATACACCGCAACCATTACAGTTTCTTGCGAGGGCGATCGATTCAGGATTGTGTAGCGTGGGCATTTGAATTTATTCATCAATGCCAAGCGTCGGGGCGTGAGATCGCTATCCTGAAATTAGACTTTGCCAAGGCATTCGACACGATCGAGCATGCCTCGATGATGGAGTTATGAAATGCATGGGCTTTGATGATCGATGGCTTGGATGGATTGACTGTTTGTTCTCGACGAACAAATCTTCTGTCCTCCTCAATGGGACCCCAGGCAGGCAATTCTTCTGCATGAGAGGTGTGCGCCAAGGCGATCCGCTGTCCCTGCTCATCTTTGTACTGGCGGCCGACCTACTACAAGCTGCCATCAATGACGCCTATCCTGCGGGCAATCTCCAACTCCCCATTCCTGTTCCTAATGGTGATTACCCCGTGATCCAGTACGCTGACAACATGATCATTGTGATGCATGCGGACCAATCTCAAGCGGAGACCATCAAACTCATTCTCCAGGGTTATGCATCGTCGGTGGGCTTGCACATAAAGTTCCAAAAATCTACCCTAATCACTGTCAATGCAGCTGCGGATACGACTTCGCGCTTGTCACAGGTTTTTGGATGCGCAATTGGTTCCATGCCGTTTACGTACCTTGGGTTGCCCATGGGCACTACCAGACCGACTGTGACAGACCTCATGCCTCTGGTCGCATCGGTGGAACACAGACTCTCCTTGGCAGCTATGCTCCTGGACCTCGGGTCAAAGCTTACCCTGGTCAACTCAGTGATCACTTCCCTTGCGATATACGCCATGTGCTCCATCAGGTTGCCACCAAAAATCCTAGATCATCTTGATAAACTCAGAAGATATTGCCTCTGGGCTAAGAGTACGGACGATGGCATAAAAGCCATCTCACTAGCAGCGTGGGAGCTGATGTGCCGCCCCAAGGGGGGTTTGGAGTAATCGATCTCAGGGTTCAAAACGAAGGTCTACTCCTTAAACAGATGCATAAATTTTACAACCGCATGGACTTACCTTGGGTGAAGATGATTTGGTCGGCGTACTACGAAGGATTGGTGCCGCATGCAGCTGACCCGTGTGGCTCATTTTGGTGGCGAGACATCATGCAACTTGTACCGATCTATAGAGGGGTCACGTCTGTGGAGGTGGGAGACGAGAGCACGGTGTTGTTTTGGAAGGACATGTGGCATAACAACATACTCGCCAATAGTCACCCCCGGTTGTTCTCGTTCTCCAAGAATGAGGACGTCTTGGTGTAGAAACTGTTGACCGCTCCTGCTTGGCCAAAACTTCCATTTGCCGCTCTCCGTCCAAGCCAGAGGAGAACTCGAGGACCTCCAAACCAGCATGACCACGATAGAGCTGGCTGAAATGAGTGACATCTGGAAATGTGTCTGGGGATCGGAGGGGTTCACCTCCAGCAAATTTTACTTGCATTGTTTCCGTGATGGCGTGGCGGACATGGCCTTCGAGTGGATCTGGAAGACCAAATGCACTAACAAGTGGAAGGTTTTTGCTTGGATGCTGCTAGCGGACGGGCTAAACATGCGGAACCTGCTGAAGAGGAAGAGTGTGAAACTGAGGGACGATGACTATGCCTGCTTGTTATGCCCCCACCCCCCGAAGAAACATTTGAGCATCTGTTCTTCGAATGTGAATTCAGCAGATCGTGTTTGGGGAAGTTGGGGAACACGTGGCCGGTTGGGGGTAACAGACTGCAGCTCGTGCATGCGGCGAAGGACGCGTGGGCCCGGCCCATGTTCATGGAGATCTTCATCATCGCGGCCTGGAGCATACAGAAGGAGCGTAACAATAAGCACTTTAGAGGGATTGTTCCCACAGAGAATGGTTGGCAGCAAAGGTTCCAGTATGACTTTGGCATGATAAGACACAGAGTCAAGGAGGCCCTAGTGCCATTTGTAGAGCATTTTGTTGCTTCGATCTAATTCTTTTGCATAGAACCCGCATTAGATAGCTTTGTTCCTCTCCTATACCCTTGGTGGATAGGACTACCTTAATCTTTCCACTCCATGTAATCTCATTCATGTAACACAGGGGGTGATGGTTTTAATATAAAGTCAGTGGGGGGTTGCCCTCACTGTCCCAAGCTTAAAAAAAGACATTGGTTTTCTTGAAGACTTTGAAAATGAGGAAATTGGTGTGACCTTGAAGATATTGATATTGATGCAAGGATTATGAAGCTTGAAGACTTTGTTTTCGTAGTTTCATGTCCTTCTTTTGAGTCATAGGAAACACCATACTGTTGAAGAGGGTCGAGGTAATACTAGGGAAAAATTTCCAAGTGATGCTCATCTCAAAGCCTACACATAACCAATCCTTCGAGTGAAGCCTTTGGAAATATCTTGCAGTTCAGTCAATTTCTTCAGTGACAGAGACGAAGTTCTTCTGATTTCTGAGGAATTTGTTTTGACTGAGGAGTTAGGAATTCGCCAGTGCGAATTGCCTACAGTGAGGAACATGATAGCCCTGAGGAATTTGAGAGCTCAAATTTCCGACCGTTGCTGTGCTTCGCACCAGCTGTCTGAAATATCTTATCCACATAACAGTCATATCATTAGGGGCATTTATTACTTATCATATCGGGCTGCTCCCTGGCAGTAAATAGATGCTCCCTTCAACCACTAGCTGGTTGGCTGCTCCGAGAGATGGATTGACACTAGTAATTTAGAGCATCCCATCCTCCGAGGACTTTGAGAGAAAATCATCAGTGAGGAAAAACCCAAAACCCCAACATCTAAAACCCAAAGTGATTGAGCATCACTGAAGAGATTGTTCCTGTGTGGAATAGACACTTGTTACCTTTGAATACTATGCATCTTCCAGACGGTTAGGCGTCAAGGTCTAGAGCATCCAAGAGGAATTGTGCATTGCCGAGTGACCAAGTCTATGAAGGTTTGGAAGTCACGTTGAAGACTTACCACGAGTGATTGGGCAAGGTCTGTGTGACCTTACCCCAAGGAGAATACGGTAAAGACTGGTTGTCCTGGGACTGGGTGTCCTTTGGTTTAAATACCAAGCCACTCCAACCAGACGTATGACTATCACAACAGTTGGAACTAGTCTACCAAATCACTGTCTCCACCGAGCTACTGATTCTATTTCCTCGACCCTTTCATTTCCTCATGTACTTATCGATGAAATTGATCGTTTATGTTTGAAGACTTTGACTGATGACTTTCTCAATTTCTTCAACCCAAATTCTTCAGCCACCTAGTCTTCTGCCTGCTTATCACGTTTAGTTGCTACTTGTGTTCTGTTGGAACTGGTCTACCAAATCACTGTCTTCACCGAGCTACTGGTTTTATTTCCTCAACCCTTTCATTTGCTCGCTTATGTGTTGATGAAATTGATTGTTACTGCTTGAAGACTTTGTCTGAATACTTTCTCAATTTCCTCAATCCTATTTCTTCAGTGATCTTGTCTTCTGCCTGCTTATCCTGTTTGCATGCTACCTGTGCTCTATGTGTGTTTCATTTCATCGTGATGACTGTGCTACTGTCTTGTTATGCATGCACCTAAGTACTTTGTCCGCTATTTGTATTTCGTCACTTAGGAAATTCCTCAAGTAGTATTTCCTCAATAACGAATTTATATAAATCGCCTATTCACCCCCTTCTAGTTGATATAACGCACTTTCAATTGGTATTAGAGCAAGGTACTCCCTTGTTCTGTGTGATTTTGGTTTAATCACTCCGAGTTTTAGTTATGTCGACTGCAGGCATGATCAAGGTCTCAGCTGGGTGTCGTACCTTCGATGGGATAGACTATCCCTACTGGAAGAACAAGGTGCACATGCATCTTGAGGCAATTGACAACGATCTCTGGTATGTTGTGGAAAATGGCGTTCCCTCCATCACTTCCTCCATGAGCGTTACTGATGTGAAGAGATTCAAAAAACTCGACTCTCAAGCAAAGAATATCATATGTGACCATCTGAGAAAATGACAGTATGGTAGAGTGAGTGCTTTGGAGTCTGCAAAGCTTATCTGGGATAGGATGTCCAAGGTCAACAAAGGAATCTCAACCCAACGTGATTCTCGAGTTGACATTCTCCACAATCTCTTGAACCACTTCAAAAGACTCGACAACAAAAATGTTCAGCAAACCTTCGATCGCCTCACTGACATCTCCAATGACCTTCAAGCACTTGGTGCTACTGACATCACCGACCACGAGGTGGTGAAGAAATTGCTGAGATCACTTGATTCCTCATTCGATACACTGGCGCTGATGATTCAAGAACGTGGAGACTACAAGTCACTAGATCCTGCTAATATCCTCGAGAGACTGAACACTCATGAATTCCAACAAGCTGAGAAGAGAGACCTCTACGGGCCAAGCTATGGAAGATCATGTGCACTAAAGGCCATGGCAATTTCCTCATGTGAAGAGAAAGACTCCGACAGTAGCCTTGGTGATCCTTAAAAACTAAGCCAAGAGCTAGCAATTCTTGTGAGGAAATTCCAGAAGTTCTCAAGGCATGGCCGTTTTGCAAAATCTTCAAGAGGTGATGACTTGAGATCAGATTCTTCATCCCGCGATTACAAGAAAAGGACTTGCCACAAATGCAAAAAGCCTGGTCACTACATGGCTGATTGTCCTTAGTGGCTGGAGCAGTCAAAGAAGAAGAAGTACAAGGATGACAGTTCAGATGACTCGAAGAAAAAGAAGAAATCTTCAAAGCCCTCATCATCAAAATCTTCAAAGTCTTCATCTCACAAGAAGAGCAGTTCCAGAAAGGTCGGGCATTCATTGGCAAGGAAATGGACTCCAAAGCTGAACCTGAGGAAAATGAGGAAGAGGAGGAATCCGAGGAGTTAGACTCGGGTGTGGGGAGCCGAGCTCTCGCTACTGCTTTCGTCAGCAAGTCCATCTTCAACTGTGAAGAAAATGGCAACTCCAACACTGCTGACGATGGCAACGATGCTTCGCTCCCTTCTATTGCTTCATGGCAAAATGTGCCAAGGTACCCAAATATCCCTCCTCTGAATCTAGTGAAGATGAATCTGATCAAAACCTCAAACCTAGCTATTCCAAGCTTGCTAATATTGCCACTAAACAACAAAAAGCTTTGGAAAGGATTCATAATTTGCTAGACAAAAGCGATGACCTATTGGGTGAGGAACTGAATCAAACTCAAACCCTGACTGATAATCTTCAATGACTATAGTCTAAGTTTGATAACCTTCAAGGTCGTCATGAAACACTTTTAGCCGATCATGATAAGCTTTCTTATGAATTTATTCAAAGAAAGCAAGATCTTGAGAAACTAAGGGTGAGTCATGATGATCTTCAAAGGAAAAATGATTATTTGCTTGCTCAATAGACCAGTTCCACCCAGGAAGAATTCATTCCACCATGGTTGAAATGCATACAACGTGAATCTGCTCATTCTTCACCTGAAAGTTCAAATGCTTCTATTGCTGCAAATTCTTCAACTATTTCTGTGGTCACAAATTCCTCATCGGAGGATACCACAAGTATCACTAACGAAAATGCAGGGTTGAAGGAACTGTATGTGACGAGCATGTAAAAAAGCCTCAAAGGGCATTAGGCTCTTTGTGATGTGCTTAAGAAGCAGATCCTCAACAGGAACCCTAGGAAAGAGGGTATTGCATTTGAGAGGAAACTCAATGCTAATGGATCTTACTGGAAACCGGAGTAATACCCCAAAACCTCATGGGTTGCTACAGAAGGACCTCCCGTAGACCCATCTACTTTATCTGGCTTTACATGTGAATCTTCATGTTCATCTGATAAGTCATTTGACTCCAACTATAAACTGTTCAAAAATCAGAATGGTGAAGTATTTGCCAGATATGTTGGAACTAACTACAGGAACGGTCCCCTTATGAAGATAATCTTGGTTCCCAACGGGTGCCTTGAAAGTCTTCAGGTGAATGTCCTCATGATACCACCTGTGAAGAATAGGAACCCCACATCAAATTCTTCATATGGACCAAAGTCTTCATATGGATCAAATTCCTCATATGATCATCATCGTGCTAATGCATCTGTTTCGCAAGGAAAATCTAAGAGTTATGAATATGTGCATTATTCTTCAAATCATTATGTTCATAAGTCCTCGAAGAATTTCTCTGCTTATTCATATGCATACTCTAACCCCTCTTATGTGAAACTAAGTGCACTGGCTTGAATGCCACCTTTCTCATATGGAGCTCGCAGAATGATGAACTCTTTTCCATCCCTCCAGATGTGGGTGGTGAAGAAAAAGAACTAATCTCTTATGCAGGGTCAGGTCTCCAGACGAACTTGAATCTCTGAAGAATTTGCTGGAGACCTGAGAATGCTTGAAAGGACGCAAGCTAATCATGACGAAATGAATTACTCATTTCTCACGTCCTATATCTATTGCACTACTTAATGAAATTCTATCTGATGTATTTAATGTCATATTCTTCACTATGAAGTATATGAGTTCATAAGATGCACTAATTCATCTGCAGGATGAATCTCTCAAAGCTACTGAGTGGGTCGTCGATAGTGGATGTACAAATCACATGACTGGTGACAAGAACTTACTCGCGGACTCTGCTCTATCTCCATCGCATCTGAAGCATATCACCTACGCTGATAAAGGAAAAAAGCAAGGTATTGGGTCTAGGTAGGGTTGCAATCTCAAAGGATCAACACATGGACAAGTTCATGCTTGTCGAGTCCCTCAGATTCAACCTCATGTCTGTCTCAATGATTTGTGATCTTGATATGGTTGTCATCTTTGGCAAATATCAATGCATAGTACTCATGGAATCTCACAAATCGAAAGTATTCAAAATCTTTAGGAGAGGAGACTTGTATATTGTTGATTTCTCTATAGGACCACAACCTGCCACATGTCTACTTGCAAAAGCTTCAGAAGACTGGCTATGGCATCGTCGACTCGGTCATCTGGCATGAGGAACTTGCACACGCTTGTGAAGAAGAAGCACGTCATTGGCATCGAGGGTGTCAAATTCCTCAAAGATCATCTTTGCGGGGCTTGTGAGGCTGGAAAGATGACTAGATCTAAGCATCCCTCGAAGACTATCATGACTACCACTCGTCCTTTTGAATTGCTTCACCTGGACCTATTTGGCCCCACTCATTATGCCACACTAACAAATGCAACATCTTTATATGGATTTGTTATTGTTGATGATTATTCTCGTTACACCTGGGTGCATATCATTATGTACAGAACTGAACTGCAGGAAGTCTTCAAGCGATTTTCCTCAAGGTCCTCGACAAATTTCGGTGCGAAGATCAAGCACATCAGGAGTGACAATGGGACCGAGTTCAAGAACACTGGACTTGATTACTATCTTGATGAACTTGGTATTACTCATGAGTTATCTGCCCCATACACTCCTCAAAAGAATGGCATCGTGGAGCGCAAGAATAGGACTCTTGTTGAGATGGCTCGCACCATGCTTGATGAATACAAGATGCCTCGTCGCTTTTGGCCTAAGGCTATTGATACCGCATGCTACATCATCAACATGGTATATCTTCACAAATTCTTCAAGAAGACCTCACATGAGCTCCTCACTGACAAGAAACCCATTGTTAGTTATTTCAAAGTCTTCGGTGCTAAATGTTGTATTAGAGATCTCATCACAACTCTAAATTTGCACCGAAAGCACATGAAGGTTTTATGCTTGGTTATGAAAAGGACTCGCAAAGATGTTGTTGAAACTATAGATGTGCGGTTCAATGAAACTAACGGCTCGCAAAGAAAGCACCTACCTCCTGTGCTAGTTGAAATGTCTCATGAGGAATTGATGACCCACAAGTATAGGGGATCTATCATAGTACTTTCGATAAGTAAGAGCATCGAACACAACGAGGAGCAGAAGGAAATGACAAGCGGTTTTCTGTAAGGTATTCTCTGCAAGCACTGAAATTATCGGTAAGAGACAACTTTGTGATAAGGTAATTCGTAACGGGTAACAAGTAACAAAAGTAAACAAGGTGCAGCAAGGTGGCCCAATCCTTTTTGTAGCAAAGGACAAGCCTGGACAAACTCTTATATAAAGGAAAACAGTCCCGAGGACACATGGGAATTATCGTCAAGCTAGTTTTCAGCATGGTCATATGATTCGCGTTCGCTACTTTGATAATTTGATATGTGGGTGGACCGGTGCTTGGGTACTACCCTTCCTTGGACAAGCATCCCACTTATGATTAACCCCTCTCGCAAGCATCCACAACTACAAAAGAAGTATTAAGGTAAACCTAACCATAGCATGAAACATGTAGATCCAAATCAGCCCCTTACGAAGCAACGCATAAACTAGGGTTTAAGCTTTTGTCACTCTAGCAACCCATCATCTATTTATTACTTCCCATTGCCTTCCCCCAGGCCCAAATAATTATGAGTGTCATGTAGTCGACGTTCACATAACATCACTAGAGTAAAGACAACATACATCTCATCAAAATATTAAATGAATACCAAATTCACATGACTACTTATAGCAAGACTTCTCCCATGTCCTTAGGAACAAACGTAACTACTCAAAAATCATATTCGTGTTCATAATCACAGGGGTATTAATATGCATAAAGGATCTGAACATATGATCTTCCACCAAATAAACCAACTAGCATCAATTACAAGGAGTAATCAACACTACTAGCAACCCACAGGTACCAATCTGAGGTTTTGAAACAAAGATTGGATACAAGAGATGAACTAGGGTTTGAGATGAGATGGTGCTGGTGAAGATGTTGATGGAGATTGACCCCCTCCCGATGAGAGGATCAATGGTGATCGCGCTGGTGATGATTTCCCCCTCCCGGAGGGATGTTTCCCTCGGCAGAACTGCTCCACCGGAGCCCTAGATTGGTTTCGCCAGGTTCCGCCACGAGGCGGCGGTGCTTCGTCCCGAAAGCTTCCTCCTGATTTTTTCCAGGGCAGAAGACTTCATATAGAAAAAGATGGGCACCAGAGGCCTGCCAGGGGGCCCACGAGGTAGGGGGCGCGCCCCACCCTCGTGGATGGTGGGTGGCCCTCCTCTGGTGCTTTCTTCGCCCAATATTTTTTATATATTCCAAAACTGACTTTGGAGTTTCAGGACTTTTGGAGTTGTGTAGAATAGGTCTCTAATATTTGCTCCTGTTCCAGCCCAGAATTCCAGCTGCCGGCATTCTCCCTCTTCATGTAAACCTTGTAAAATAAGAGAGAGTAGGCATAAGTATTGTGACATAATGTGTAATAACAGCCCATAATGCAATAAATATCGATATAAAAGCACGATTCAAAATGGACGTATCAACTCCCCCAAGCTTAGACCTCGCTTGTCCTCAAGCGGAAGCCGATGTCGAAAAATATGTCCACATGTTTAGAGATAGAGGTGTCGATAAAAATAAAATACGGACATGAGGGCATCATGATCATTCTTATAACAACAACATATATATATTGTCATATGATTTCTTATGCTAAAGTAAAAATCTATTCACAATGTAAAGTATGAATCAGAAACTTCAATGGAAACTAACAAACTATAATCTCAGTCATTAAAGCAATTGCCATTTATCATAACATCGGAAAGAGTCAATATAAGAGCTTTTCAGCAAGTCCACATACTCAACTATCATTTAGTCTTTCACAATTGCTAACACTCATGCAATACTTATGGGTATGGAGTTTTAATCGGACACAGAGAAAGATAGGGGCTTATAGTGTTGCCTCCCAACCTTTTACCTCAAGGGTAATGTCAACAATAATAGTTTACACTAACTTACAGCCAATTGGATATATATATATATATATATATATATATATATATATATATATATATATATATATATATATATATATCAGGATCTTTATATACCTAGGGTAATTAAATACCTAGCTGCTCCAACCAGACGTACAGCTGTCACAGTAGTTGGAACTGGTCTACCAAATTATTGTCTTCACCAAGCCAACTGGTTCTATTTCCTCAACTCTTTCATTTCCTCATTACAGTTGTTGTGTGCTTGTTCATATATGTTTGAAGACTTTTACTGAAGACTTTCTCAATTTCCTCAGTTCAATTTCTTCAGTCTGTTTGTCTTCATCCTGTGTTATCCTTTGTTTACGCTTTTTGTACTCTGTGTTCGCTTTCATTTCATCATGATGATCATGTTTATGTTCTACCATGTTTGCATCTAAGTACTTATTCCACTGCAAGTAGTTCTTCGCTTAGGAATTTCCTCACCCGCAAATTCCTCAATGAAGAATTCTTAAAATCGCCTATTCACCCCCTCTAGTTGATATAATGCACTTTCAATTGGTATCAGAGCAAGGTACTCCCTTGTTCTGTGTGATTTTGGTTTAACCGCCTGGAGTTTTAGTTATGTCGACCACAGGAATGAAGACCGTGTCATGCCCCATCTTTGACGGTCACGAGTATCCCAAGTGGAAGGCCATGATGAAGAAGCGCCTCATGGCGATGAACTGCGAGTTGTGGACCGTCACTGAGATTGGTCTTACCGATCTGTGCAAGATGGCAGAAGCTGATGACATTCGCAAGACACTCTTCTCAATCTCACGGCGAAGGACGTCATCTGCTGCTGTCTATCTCAAAATCAGTTCAGGAACATCATGCATCTCGATCATGCAAAGCTTATTTGGGACCGTCTCTCTGAGGTCTATGAAGGTCATCGAACCGGTCATGATCCTTGGTTTGAGGACTTCAAGGAATCTCTCAAAGCGATGTCATTCGAACCAGAATCATCATCTTCTACACCATGCCTTATGGCAAAAGGTGCCAAGGTAACTGAATGCTACCTATCCGAGTCCAGTGATGATGAATCTGGTGATGAATTTGGACCCAGTTATGTCAAACTTTCTTCCTTTGCCACTAAACAACAAAGAGCTTTGGAAAAAGTTCAATACATGCTAAATAAGAGCGATGATATGTTGGGTGAAGAAATGGATCAGTCGAAAGCTTTTGCTGGAAGTCTTCAGGGACTTCAGTCTAAGTTTGACACCCTTCAAGGTCATCATAACACTCTCTTATCTGATCATGAGAAGCTTTCTTATGAATTTCTTCAAAGAAAGCAAGATCTTGAAAAGCTAAGGGTGAGTTATGAAGATCTTCAGAAGGAGCGCGATTCATTACTTGCTCAACAAATCAGCGCTGCTCAGGAAGAATTTGTTCCTCCATGTTTGAAGTGCATTGAACGTGAATCTGCTAATTCTTCACCTGAATGTTCAAATGCATCTAATGTTACAAATTCTTCACCTGTCTCTGCTATCACTAATTCCTCATCTGAGGACATTGCTAGTATCACTGATAATGCAGGGCCGAAGGAATTGTACATGACAGGCATGTACAAAAGCCTCAAAGGGCATCAGGCTCTTTTTGATGTGCTTAAAAAGCAGATCCTCAACAGGAACCCAAGGAAAGAGGGTATTGCCTTTGAGAGTAAACTCAATGCTGATGGGACATACTGGAAGCCTGAGCAGTATCCCAAAACCTCATGGGTTGCTGCAAAGGGACCTCCAGTAGATCCATCCACTTTATCTAGCTTTACATGTGAATCTCCTCATTCTACTAATGAGTCATTCGACTCCAACTACAAACTGTTCAAAAACCAGAATGGTGAAGTTTTTGCTAGATATGTTGGCACTAACTGCAGGAACGGTTCCCCTATGAAGAAAATCTGGGTTCCCAAAAGGTGGCTCGAAAGTCTTCAGGTGAATGTACTCATGACACCACCTGTGGAGAATAGGAACCCCAGATCAAATTCTTCATATGGACCAAATTCTTCATATGGATCCAAGTCCTCATACGGACCAAATTCCTCACGTGGATCAAATTCCTCAAGAGGATCGAAGTCCTCATATGAACTTCATCGTGCTACTACTTCTGTTTCGCATGGAAGATCTAAGGGCTATGAATATGAGCATTATTCTTCTAACCATTATGTTCATAAGTCCTCGAAGAATTTCTCTGCTTATTCATATGCTTACCCTAACTCCTCTTATGTGAAACGAAGTGGATTGGCTTCTATGCCACCTTCCTCGTATGGAGCTCGCTGAGTGATGAACTCTTTACCACCCCTTCAGATGTGGGTGGTGAAGAAAAAGAACTAATTTCTTATGCAGGGTCAGGTCTCCAGACGTGCTTAAACGTCTGAAGAATTTGTTGGAGACCTGAATTTGCCTGAAAGGATGCAGGCTAATCATGAAGAAATGAATCCTCATTTCTCACGTCCTAATACTACTTTATCTGTTCTATTGCTTGATGAAATTGATCTGAAAAATTTGATATCATATTCTTCACTGATGAAGTATATGAGTTCGTAAGCTGCACTAATTCATCTGCAGGATGATCAACCCAAAGCCAATGAGTGGGTCCTCGATAGTGGATGTACAAATCACATGACTGGTGACAAGAATCTATTGATGGATGTTCCCTTATATCCATCTCATCTGAAGCATATCATCTTCGCTGACAAAGGCAAAAGTCAGGTATTGGGTCTAGGTAAGGTTGCGATCTCAAAGGATCGACACATGGACAAAGTCATGCTTGTCGAGTCCTTAGGATACAACCCCATGTCTGTCTCAATGCTTTGTGATCTTTATATGGTTGTTGTCTTTGGCAAGTATCGTTGTGTTGTGATCATGGAAGCTGACAATTCCAAAGTCTTTGAAGGCTTTAGGAGAGGAGATTTGTATATTGTTGATTTCTCCACAGGACCTCAACCAGCTGTATGTCGACTTGCAAAAGCTTCAGAAGGCTGGCTATGGCATCGACGACTTGGTCATGCCGGCATGAGGAATTTGCACACGCTCGCGAAGAAGAAGCATGTCATTGGCAATGAGAATGTAAACTTCCTCAAGGATCATTTGTGTGGAGCCTGCGAAGCTGGACAGATGACCAAGGCCAAACATCCAACAAAGATTATCATGAGTACCACTCTACCATTTGAATTGCTTCACATGGATCTCTTTGGTCCTAATCATTATTCAGTAGTTACAAATGATGCATCTCTATATGGCTTTGTTATTGTTGATGATTATTCTCGTTACACATGGGTGCATATTGTCACTTACAAACATGAGGTGCAGAAAGTCTTCAAACGATTTTCCTTGAGGACTTCAACCAACTTTGGTGTGAAGATCAAGCACATCAGAAGTGACAATGGAACTGAGTTCAAGAATTCTAGTCTTGATGACTGAGGGAGTCCTGGATTACGGGGTGTCCGGATAGCCAAACTATAACCTTCGGCCGGACTCCTGGACTATGAAGATACAAGATTGAAAACTTC
Organism: Aegilops longissima; assembly: GCA_021605205.1. Classification (NCBI taxonomy): domain Eukaryota; kingdom Viridiplantae; phylum Streptophyta; class Magnoliopsida; order Poales; family Poaceae; genus Aegilops; species Aegilops longissima. Next base: position 347,076,002 of record CM038679.1, read on the forward strand.
GTCCCGTGTCCGTATGGGACTTTCCTTGGCGTGGAAGGCAAGCTTGGCAATATAGATACCTAGATCTCCTCCCATTGTAACCGACTCTGTGTAACCCTAGCCCTCTCCGGTGTCTATATAAATCGGAGGGTTTTAGTCCGTAGGACGAACAACAATCATACCATAGGCTAGCTTCTAGGGTTTAGCCTCTCTCATCTCGTGGTAGATCTACTCTTGTACTACCCATATCATCAATATTAATCAAGCAGGAGTAGGGTTTTACCTCCATCGAGAGGGCCCGAACCTGGTTAAAAACATCGTGTCCCTTGTCTCCTGTTACCATCCGCCTAGACGCACAGTTCGGGACCCCCTACCCGAGATCCGCCGGTTTTGACACCGACATTGGTGCTTTCATTGAGAGTTCCTCTGTGCCATCGCCATCAGGAAGGATGCCTAATCCCGTCTTTAAAGATGACACTGTTGCTAAAGGAGCTTTGGCTATCGGCCAAACTCTCCGGCTGGGCGGTTTTCTTATGACCGCCTGTTCGGCCGCCGCGCCGACGATGACTTCTCAGGTCATCAAAAGCAATCTTCACGTCAACTCGGAACTCGCCGAGCAGTTAGATCCGATGGAGTTCTCTTCTTTAAACGAGCTCTTGGATCGCATCGCCGCCCTGGGAGTCGCTACAGACTATGATCAAATTGGGCCTAAACCCGATCTGAGAGAGATTAACTCTCCCCAGGTCACCCATCACGTTGATGTGGTGGAGGAACAATGCGGTGACCCTTCATATATCTGAAGGACTAACTATGTCCAGATTCCCAATCCCTCCAAGCCGGATACCCGTGGAGGGGAGGACGTCAGTCAAGACCTGAACTTAGAGTCAGGCAACGGGCTAGATTCAGTGGACAAAATCCAAGAATCCAAGCTTCCGATTTCGGAAACTCCTTGGCCCTTGAGCCTCAGATTGGGTGGGGTTTCAGATCTAATTCCACCCACCCACCCGAACATAGGCGATCTATCCAATATTAGGCAAGAACCCGAAGAAACAGTACATCATTACTGGGTCAGATTCCTCCTAGTTATGAACATGATAAAGGACTGCCGCGAGGAAGACGCAATTTCATTCTTTTGCAATAATTGCATGGACAAGGGAATCCTCAACGCCATAGGTCGCCGTGAAATTACACGCTTTGCTGACTTGGCGTCCATAGTACGAAAGTACTGTGCGATGGAAAGCGCGTGGAAAACCGAAGTAAGATTTTGGGACAATCCGGCCCCGAATACAAACCCAGTCCGAAATAAAAGGGTGCATTATCGCCAATCACCCGGGTTAAACACCAAAAAACAAAAACCCCCTACGGGGCATGGAACCGTAATGGAGGGATGGCTCAACGGACCCTGTAAAATTCATGGTACAGAGGGAGCCACACCAACTCATAGCCTTAGAGCATGTTGGATACTCCGGCAGGTGGCCAAAAGTGGCGAAGAGCTTCTAACCCCAGCATCCATAGAGCACCAACCCAGGGATACCAGTACGGTATTAACAGTCTTCGAGACTTTCGCATCAAACAATATGCGAAAACGAACACTCCGCATCCTTGCCGAAGTCTACCAAGTAGTAACAATAAATCCATGGAGTGACACGGCTATTACCTTTAATGCCAGTGATGAACCTAAATTCCGAACAGCCCGAGCACCAGCAGCATTGGTCCTCAGTCCAATAGTGGATGGCTTTGGCCTTACCAAGGTACTCATGGACGGTGGCAGCAGACTGAACCTCATTTATGAGGAAACCCTTCGAAAAATGGAAATAGACTGGAGCCGCATTGAGTGAAGCAGCACAACCTTTAGAGGAATAATACCCAGTCGGGAAGCGTGCTGCAGAGGAAAAATCACACTGGATGTGGTGTTCGGCACGCCGGATAATTACAGGTCTGAGGAGGTCACGTTCCAAGTGGCCCCGTTTAGCAGCGGATACCACGCTCTATTAGGGCGAGAGGCATTCCCAATCTTTCAAGCTATACCCCATTATGGGTACATGAAGCTCAAAATGCCCGGGCCCAACGGAATAATCACTCTTGCTAGCGACCCGGACATAGCACTCAGCGCCGAAAATAAGACAGCCGCACTAGCCCTTGAGGCACTATCTGAAGCCCTAGCAGCCGAGGCCCGATCGCTGCGCTCCCACGGTGAACAGGGGCGATGTGATACTCGATAAAAGATCCAAGTCCACCTCCTTTAAACCAGCGGACGAAATAGTCAAATTCCAAGTCCACCCAACGGACCCTACAAAACGGCCTCCATCGGGCACAATTAAACCCCGATGTAGGCGCAGCACTACGAGAATTCCTCACGCGAAAATTGGGACATTTTGCTCGCACCCTTCGGACATGCCAGAATCCCACGCCGCTAGCCGAACACAGCCTAAACATCCTAAAAGGATTCAAGCCGATCAAGCAGGCCCTTGGCATTTCTCGAACCTAAGAGACAAGCCATGGGAGAGGAGCTAGCCAAACTATTGGAGGCCGGATTCATCAGAGATATAAAACATCCGGACTGGCAAGCAAACCTGGTGATGGTACCAAAGAAGGACAAATCCTGGCGCCTATGCGTCGATTTCAAGGACCTCAACAAGGCTTGCCCAAAGGATCCTTCCCCTCCCCGCATCGATCAAATTATCGACACTACCGCGGAGACACGATTCATTGTGTTTCCTCGACGCATACTCGGTTACCATCAAATTAAGATGGCAGAGCCTGATCAAGCCATAGCGGCATTTATCACCCCATACGGCCCATTCTCGCTTCAACACAATGCCCTTCGGCTCAAAATGCCGGTGCAACATATCAGCGCATGATTCGTACATGTCCGCAAACCAGATCGGTAAAACAGTGGAGGCATACGTAGATGATGTGGTCGTCAAAACCAAGCATGTCGAAACTCTAGTAGGCGACTTGAGGCTCACATTCGATAATCTCGAACATATGACATCAAGCTCAACCCGGAAAAATGCGTTTTGGCGACCAGCCGAAAGCTCTTAGGCTTCATTGTATCCAGATGAAATTGAAGCAAACCCAGCCAAGATCCGAGCTCTGTCACAATTGGATACCCCAAAGGACCTCAAACAAATACAAAAATTGACTGGATGCGTGGCGGCTCTCAGCCGCTTTATCTCATGTTTGGGAGAAACGGCATTACCCCTTTATCGCCTCCTCCGACGCACCGAACACTTCGAGTGGACGGATGCCGTCACGGCCGGACTCGAAGAAATAAAAGCCATATTGGCAACAAACCCGGTCCTGGCCGCGCCCAACATGGGCGAACCAATGCTATTATACATCGCGACAACTCATCAAGTTGTAAGCGCGGTGCTCGTTGTCGAACGAGAAACGGACGGACTCAGATTCCCCCTTCAAAAACCAGTTTACTACGTGTCCACTGTCCTCACTCCATGCAAGTCACGGTATTCGCATTATCAAAAGATAGCGTACGCGGTGTTTATGGCATCCCGGAAGCTGCGAAACTACTTTCAAGAGTGTTTAAATAACAGTAGCCTCCGAAGTACCTCTTAACGACATTATAAACAACCGCGACACGACGGGCCGGATTGCCAAATGGGCCATTGAGCTCCTCCCGTTCGACATAACCTATAAGCCACGGCGAGCCATTAAGTCGCAAGTTTTGGCCGACTTAAATCGCGAATGGATCAAGCGAACTCCCTAAAGAGTACGGCACATATTCCAACTGGATCATGCACTTCGACGGCTCCAAAATGTTGGCTGGCACGGGGGCTGGCATCGTTCGACATCCCGACGGAGATACAGATTCAATACATACTCCGGATAATGTATCTGAGACTCCAACAACGCGGCGAATCGAGGCCCTTCTACATGGTCTCCGGATGGCAGTATCCATGGGCATTCAACGCCTAGAGGTGCGCGGGGATTCAAACCTCGCGATATCCCAAATAAATAAAGACTTTGATGCCAAGGATCCAAAAATGGCAGCATATCGCAACGCCGTCCTAAAAATGTTAGCTCGGTTCGAAAGGCTCGAATTTCACCATATAGCCCGGGAAAACAATCAGGCAGCAGACGTCTTGGCACGCATTGGCGCAAAGCGCGATGCCGTCCCCCCCCCCCCCCAATATCTTCTTAGAGAGGCTATTCAAGCCATCCGTAGTATGGGAAGGGGAGTCCGGAAATAACAGCTCGGACCCAACAGCACTTTGCCCGACACGAACATTACGACACAATTGGAGGCTCGCCAGCGAAGTAACATCTTCAGCCCACGTAATAATGGCAGTCATTGCCCGTGGGCGGAACCATTCTAGCCTACCTAACCAGGCAGGAACTTCCCGAGGACCAAAACAAGGCACGCTGCATAGTGCGGCGATCTAAAGCCTATAAAGTCCATGAGGGAGAGCTTTATAAGAAAAGCACGACCGGAGTCCTTCAAAGGTGTATCTCCGAAGAGGAAGGGCGGAATCTTATGGCTGAAATTCATGCTGGACTCGGCGGGCACCACGCCGCAGCTCGGGCCCTTGTAAGCAAGGCCTTCCGTACAGGATTTTATTGGCCGACGGTCCGGGTAGATGCTCAGGACTTAGTCCAACGATGTGTCGGTTGCCAGCTCTTTGCTAATCAAAGCCACATGCCACCCATCGCCCTCCAAACTATACCCATCACCTGGCCCTTCGCGGTCTGGGGGCTTGACATGGTTGGACCCCTTAAAGGAGGAACCCACAAGAAAAAATACCTACTGGTCATGGTGGATAAATTCACCAAATGGATAGAGGCCAAGCTGTTAAGGCGGCGAATCCGGACCGATGATAGACTTCATATCGGGGGTTGTACACCGTTCTGGCGTCCCCACAGCATCATCATCGATAGCGGCACGAACTTCATGGCCGACGAGGTCAAACTCGGTGCAAAACATGGGCATCAAGCTCGACTATGCTTGATCTATCACCCTCAAGCGAGCGGTCAAGTCGGCGAGAAAATGGTCTAATCATGGCGGCATCAAACCCAGATTAGTGTGGTCCCTCATGGAATCGACACACACCGGGTAGAGGAGATCGACTCCGTACTGGGGCTGCGGACCACGCGAATCGCACCACGGATTCACACCATTCTTTATGGTATCGGCGCAGAGGCAGTTCGCCTGCGACATAATTCATGACTCACCTTGCGTGCGCATGTACGAAGAAAGAGAAGCCGAGCTCGATCGGCAGGACAGTTTGGACGCCTTGGAGGAGGAGCGTGACGTGGCAAAAACCCATTCCGCATTCTATCAACATCAGGCTTGAAGATATCAAAGCAGAGAAGTACGGGCCAAAGATTACAACATCGGCGAGTTAGTTCTACGCCTGCCGGACAAGAAAAAGGACAAACTCAAGCCCAAATGGGAAGGTCCCTTTATTATCGACCAAGTCCTGACCGGTGGAGCGTAGCGTCTGCGAGATGCATCGGATAACCGACTCGAGCCGAACCCATGGAACGCAGCCCGTCTCCGAAGATTCTACGCCTAGCGGCGGATTCTGAGTTCGTCTCCTTCCTCTGTCTATTTTTTACACATTAACTGTTTTATATTTCTCTCCTTCTCCCTCTTTTTCTCTTACAGCCTTTAAAGGCTCGTTCACGCGTTGTTCGCACAAACTTGACGCGCTATCCGCGCTCATTATACCTGGGGGCTTCTTTAACAGAAGCTTATTTGTACGGGGTTTATGCCTAACACATGTGTAACGCTTCCGCATGTACCTTTTATTCACCATTATATGCATCGATATGACTTAAGTTTTGGCCAAGCTGGGTTGCCTGGCTCTTGTGCTTACCCCTACGTTCCCGATTGTTCGGCTAGGTGGTAAAGGAGCACCTCTGTGATTATTCTTGCGGGTCAGCCGGATGTGTACCTCGACCGGTGAAGCCGAAGCTAGCGTTCTTAAGGGAATATTCGATTGGTGAACTAAAGATGATTTCTTGCTTATCTATTTATCTGCCCCGGATGCTTTTACTGCTTTTTAGCAGTCCGGACATGCACTTTAAGGCATGCCCCCGGGAAAGGAACCCCTAACGGAACTATTCTCCTGGAAGATGTTTCTTACTAACCATGTAATATAACATAACTAGTTGGGCATTTATGCATTCAAGCACTAATGACCCCTACGCTGGTCTCCACGCATGCCCGGTTCTTACATAACCGTGAGGGTATTCGGACACACTCCGGACTATAGGGTCCCGAGGTTGAAGCGAAAAGGTCCGCCATGACAAACGATCTACAATCCGGCTAGAAGGCATTTTTATATGTCATCTTCAATTACATAGTCAATTTGACTGGGTGTATTCCTCCTCAATACCATCTAATAGGCTGTCTAGTTTACAGTCCTGTTGGGAATACTTTGCATCCAATTCTACTTGGCCGTACACTAAGCTCACGGGGATCTCCTTCCCATAGGGCCCCACAGGTCCGACCTCGGCCATGTGGTTTGGGTCAGCCTTCGTGTACCGCGTCTTCACCATGGCCCAGGCCTCCCTGGCGCCTTGATGGCAGGCCGATATCTTCCACAACCGGAAGCGCTGCCGTGCTCCCTTAAGCCTCTCCGGAAGCTCTCCCAGGCCTTCGAGCAAGGAGACAGATGGCCACAAGGCCTGGGCGACGCCTTTCATCACCTGCCGAACTTCGTGCAGTTGTAAGAGCTCGGGAAGAAGGTCACCCGTAGAACCGGGCTTTTCCTCTGCAGGACGACCTGTGAGCATACCTACAGACATAACTCTGTTAGTCGACTTCCTCGCCGAACTCCTTTTCAAAGTTCGTTCAAGCACTCACTAAAAATGCCGCGTCGAAGCCGTCGATTCTCCTTCACGGAGTCTGACAGCTGGGCACGAACATCCTTTAGTTCCTCGCCCATCTTGGAGATTATTCTTCTCCTGCCTCACCCTCGTAAGCACGCTCTCCCCGGCCTTTAACCGGCGCAAGAGTTGTTGCTTGTCCGGATCTACTCCGGCGCCATCTGAAATGATATTGTCAGGTTTACACACACGCCACAACATACTTATCTTTGGAAGCATATATTACCAGAGGGGGTCTCCTTGGCCTCCCCTGCAGTGGCTAGTGCGGCCTCAAGTTGGGCTTTGCACTCTTCCAGCTCCTGGGACAGTTGGGTATTCTTTTTTGTAAGATCCTGCATAACAAATGATCCTTAAATTAGTTATTCTAACTATTTCAAGTCTCGGGGGCTACTGGTATATATAACCATCAAATTTTCTCACCCGTATGTCTTTCACATCTTTTGCCGTGGCTCTGGCTAGACCATTTTGGCGGCACGGAGTGCGCATCTCCAATTGAAGGCATCCAAAGCCTCTTGGGAGAAACATGCGTCACGAAGAACTGTTCGGCGACGCCTGTGATTCATGGCACTCTCCACCTCGGAATTGGTGGCAGATAGTCCGTCTGCATCCTCTGTCGGAGGAGTGTCCGATGCACGCCTCGTGTTCGCCTCCGCTTCTGGACCTGGCTTTGGAGCCTAGCTAGTGGAGGCTCGATTGGCAGCCTCGCCGGGTATAGTCCGGCGAGCGCTCTTTTTCCTGAAGGGAGCACGAGCGTTAGTATACCTTCCGGGAATAAAACCTTGGAACAAGATGGCATGCCATACCGTTGCGCTGGCGTCTCAATCCGGACCGCACTTCTTTTCAGCTTCTTTGAGCCATGCTGCCCTTGTTGGCTAGCCACCGCAGCTCGGCCTTCGCCTCAAGGGCTCCCCGCAAAACACCATTGATATACGGTGATCAAAGATAAGCACGGATGGATCATTTTCAAAGTATTGGGACTTGGTCTCGATTACTGTGAGGCTGGAAATATTCGGGGTAATCGGCCGTAATGGCGACCAAGGCATTGTTGATGCTCAGTTGGTAAAATACCCCATCGATCAGCTCCACGGATATGTATGTCCGGATCCTCTTGGGAGGCCGGATCGAGGGACCATTCCGGATCCTCGGGTTGTGGAGGAGGGCTGTTTATATCCTTCGTCCGGCGCAATTCCTGCGTCGAAATCACAAAATAAGGTACTTAACTATGGGAATATGGAGCGGATGGGCATAAAGAAGTGTACGCTTACCCAGCTTGGAGGATCGTACATAGAAAATCCGCCTGTGGATTGGCGGAGGAACTCCTCCTCTTCTCCCATGTACAATGCGGACAAGTCCTTCGTCGAGCAACAACGATCCGGCCCCTTACGGCGCAGCGGGTGGCATCATCCTCCCGTTGAAATCCCACATGGGGTGGCCTCTATCTTGAAGCGGCCGCACCCCCCGCATAATGCATGTGGCCATGACCCCGATCATGGTCAGTCCGGAATGAGCTAATAATCTTATCCGGCTCATCAGGTAAAGGACGTCCCTGTCGTTTTCCTTTTGAGGGCTCCTTGGGCGCCAACTTAGGCGCTTCTTCAAAGGAACATTATTGAACTCAGGAAGGCCGATCCGAACAGGGTCCGGAAGGGGGAAATCTTCTATATAAAACCATTCCGAAGGCCGGTCTTCGGACGCCTTCTTCGGGGTTCCGGATAGATATCCGGTCCCGGCGATGCGCCATAGTTCGGCTCCGCCCACTTGATATATTGACCCCTCCTGAGAATGGGGCACTAGGCAGAACATCTTCTTCCACGGCGCGAAATGAGCCTTGACGCCCAAGAACAGCTCGCAAAGGGCTACGAAGCCCGCAATATGCAATATGGAGGCAGGCGTGAAGTTGTGCAGCTGGAGGCTGTAGAACTCCAGGAGCCCCCGGAGAAACTGATGAATTGGAAATCCGAGCCCTCTTATTAAATAAGGGACAAGGCATACCCGCTCTCCTTTGGAGGGATTGGGGACGCTCTCCGCCTACTTTCCGCCATTATAGGTGGCGAGTCCGGCTCGAACCGGGACCATAAAGGCCGGGGGAAGAAATCCCTTGGTTTGGAGCGTCACTAGCTCGCTGTGTGGGACGGAACATCTCTCCCAATCTCCAGGCTGAGGGATGGGAGGGCGAGAGGAGGATCTGCGTCGACTGGCCATGATGGAATGGATTTCTGTCGGATGCGCTCCGATGAATGCTCGCGCAGGGAAGATGGTGTGATTCGGATCTGAATCCTCGTCTCTTTTATAAGGCAGCTTATTTGCGCTGCTAGGGGGGTAAAAGTAAAAACACCCTGGCTTTTCGCATTCGTTTGACACATGGAAGACGGCCATTGTTGGGCGTGGAAGCCAAGGAGCACAATATTCGCGAGAAGCCGGACACTATTCAACAGTACACGAATTTGGAGAAGAACCCGCCTTGCAATGCGAAGACAAATCTGCGCGCGGACTCATCGTCATTGAAGCCTGGTTTGGGGAGCTCTTGAGGAGTCCGGATTAGGGGTGTCGGGATAGCGAACTATAACCTTCGGCCGGACTCTGGACTATGAAGATACAAGATTGAAGACTTCGTCCCGTGTCCGGATGGGACTTTCCTTGGCGTGGAAGGCAAGCTTGGCAATCTGATCGTAGATCTCCTCCCATTGTAACCGACTCGTGTAACCCTAACCCTCTCCGTGTCTATATAAACCGGAGGGTTTTAGTCCGTGGGGCGAACAACAATCATACCATAGGCTAGCTTCTAGGGTTTAGCCACTCACGATCTCGTGGTAGATCTACTCTTGTACTACCCATATCATCAATATTAATCAAGCAGGAGTAGGGTTTTACCTCCATCGAGAGGGCCCGAACCTGGGTAAAAACATCGTGTCCCTTGTCTCCTGTTACCATCCGCCTAGACGCACAGTTCGGGACCCCCTACCCGAGATCCGCTGGTTTTGACACCGACAATGACTATCTTGATCAACTTGGTATTACTCATGAGTTATCTGCTCCTTACACTCCTCAGCAGAATGACGTCGTGGAGCGCAAGAACAGGACTCTTGTTGAGATGGCTCGCACTATGCTTGATGAGTACAAGACGCCTCATCATTTCTGGATTGAGGCAATTGATACTGCGTGCCACATCATCAATAGGGTATATCTTCACAAATTCTTCAAAAAGAGTGCGTACGAACTCCTCACTGACAAGAAACCTAATGTGAGTTATTTCAAAGTCTTCGGTGCTAAATGTTGGATTAGAGATCCCCATCACAACTCTAAATTTGCACTGAAAGCACATGAGGGTTTTATGCTTGGTTACGGAAAGGACTCGCACACCTACAGAGTCTTCAACAATGTTCACCACAAAGTTGTTGAAACTGTAGATGTGCAGTTCGATGAAACTAATGGCTCGCAAAGAGAGCACATACCTTCCGTGTTAGACGAACAATCACCTGAGGAAACTATCAGGTTCAAGGCTACTGAGGATGTCATTCCTACTAAAGAATTTGTTGAAGAAATCATTCCAGAACGTGAATAACGTCATGCTGATGCACCTGAAGAAAATTGTGCTGAAGAAAGTGCTGATCAAATTCCTCAACGACAACGCGCTCATCCTCGCGTTGCAAACAAAGTGCAGATTGAGAAAATCATCAGCGACATCAACATTCCAGATCCTCTCACACGCTCAAAAGCTTCACATTTGTCTAAATTTTGTGGGCACTTTGCTTTCGTCTCTATCACAGAGCCCACTAAGGTAGATGAAGCATTTCTGGAGCCTCAGTGGATTCAAGCTATGCAAGAAGAATTACATCAGTTCGAGCTCAACAACGTCTGGGAATTGGTCAAACGTCCAGATCCTCGCAAGCACAATATCATCGGCACAAAGTGGATCTACCGCAACAAGTAAGATGAAAATGGCCTTGTGGTGAGGAATAAGGGACGGCTTGTAGCTCAAGGCTACACACAGGTTGAAGGAATTGATTTTGATGAAACTTTTGCACCTGTTGCTAGACTTGAGGCTATTCGCATATTACTTGCTTATGCTAACCATCATGATATCACTTTATATCAAATGGATGTGAAAAGTGCATTCCTCAATGGTAAGCTTGAGGAAGAAGTATATGTTGCTCAACCCCCAGGTTTTGAAGATCCAAAGCATCCTGACAAAGTCTTCAGACTCAATAATGCCCTCTAGGGCCTCAAGCAGGCCCCTCGGGCGTGGTATGATACTTTGAAGGAATTACTCATGAAGAAAGGCTTCAAACCCGGTTCACTTGACCCAACTCTTTTCACTAAATCTTATGATGGTGAATTGTTTGTGTGCCAAATTTATGTTGATGATATCATTTTTGGCTGTATTGACCAACGTTACAGTGATGAATTTGCCTATATGATGAGTGAAGAATATCAAATGTCTATGATGGGAGAATTGAAATTCTGCTTAGGTCTTCAAATTCGTCAACAGCGCAATGGCATATTCATATCTCAGGAGAAATACCTCAAGGATGTACTGAGGAAATTCGGCATGCAAGATTACAATTCCGTCAAAATCCCTATGCCCACCAATGGCCATCTATGCACTAATGAAAATGGTATTGACTTTGATCAAAAGGTATACCGCTCCATGATTTGCTCTTTATTGTATTTATGTGCATCTAGGCCCGATATTATGCTTAGTGTTTGCATGTGTGCCCGATTTCAAGCTACACCGAAGGAATCACACCATAAGGCTGTGAAGCATATTCTTCGATATCTAGCTCACACACCAACACTTGGATTATGGTACCCCAAGGGCTTGGCTTTTGATCTCATTGGATATTCAGACTCTGACTATGCTGGTGATCGTGTGGACCCCAAGTCAACATCAGGCACATGCCATTTCCTCGGACGATCTTTGGTCTGTTGGTCCTCGAAGAAACATAACTGCATATCACTGTCTACTGCTGAAGCTGAGTACATTGCTGCTGGTTCTTGCTGCGCTCAATTGCTGTGGATGAAGCAAACTCTCAAGGACTACGGCGTCAACATGAAGAATGTGCCTCTCTACTGTGACCATGAGAGTGCCATCAAGATTTCCCATAACCCAGTTCAGCACTCGAAGACAAAGCACATTCAGATTCATCATCATTTTCTTCCTGATCATGTGTGGAAGGGCGACATCTCTATTGAGCATGTGAGGACTGAAGAACAGCTAGCCGATATATTCACAAAGCCCTTGGATGAGAAGAGATTTAGCAAGTTGCGGTGTGAGCTAAATATCCTAGAATCTTCGAATGTTATTTGAAAAGGACACTCATCCTAACACTTATGCAAAATTGATGACTTAGATGTGCAACACGCGAAGAAACGTTTTTCTTCAATCAGTGAAGACTAACACTCTAAGTGTGAAGAAATTAACAAAGAATTTGATTCTTAGAACCCTACGACAATTGTACGTGGTGTCTGAAATCATCATTCTTATACGGTGGGTCACGCCACCACCAAAAGTTGAAAATCTTCAATTTGAGTTTTTCCTCACTTTTGAAATTCCTCTGTTGTTCAATTTCTTCAACTTTGTAATGTCTTCACCATTTCTGTCGTTTTTCTTCATTGGCTACACACACACACACACACACACACACACACACACACACACACACACACACACACACACACACACACATATATATATATATATATATATATATATATATATTATTACTATTCATCACCCAGGTGCAGAATAAGTTATTCTTCACCGAGTTAATTTTGATCGTATCATAAATAAATTACGTTTGAAATACAAATAATTACATTTATATTGAATCACTACATAAAATTTGGCATAAGAAAACAAAAAATAGGTCATAAGATCAGAAAAATGCATTTTATGTATATTTTACACTATGTTTTACGTTTGTAATTTTCGTAACACAAAATATTTTTACAGCGACTATATATTTTCTTACGATATATTTTTACGTATAAAATAAGGCAAAATTTACGGAATGTAAAATTACGGTGCATTGCTATTAAAATAGAGGGGTGAAGAATAATTATTCCTCACCGAGGTGACGAATAGTCAATCCCTATATATATATATACCGTAATTTATATATATATATATATATATATATATATATATATATATATATATATATATATATAGAGTTTATGTCCTCTAGAGCATTCACTTATTGCTATTTCTTCAAGTTGTCTTTTCTACTAAGTAAATGTGATCGGACCCTTCCCCATCTATGCTAAACTCAACCCAGTCAATTCACAAATTCTTCATGTGCGTTCTATTTGAAACTCGTTCAAAATCTTCACTGTGTCCTTGTCAGCTGAAGAATTTGCGAACAGAACTTTAAAACTTATCTTATCTGAAATTTCGGCATTTGCCGCTCAAACCGTTCCACATTCCACGATAATACTTATCTATTCACCCACGATCTCACACGATCGCCACCACTCAGTACGTGGGTGACACATGTCAAGCGAATGAGAAGGGTCAGGGGCACGTTCATCCAATTTCTTCGGACGAGTGATTATTTCACCTCGGTTATAAATACTACTCCCCTTCCTCACTTCGTTTTTACTCCGCTCAACTTCACTCCCTCGCTCGAGCTCTCAACCCCTAGCGCCGCCGCTACTTCATCGTCGCCGGTGAGGAAGAGCTTCACTGCCTTGACCACGTCGCCGTCGTACTCGCGCGGGCTGCGGATTTCTTCACTCCGCCGCCACCGTAGCTGTCTTCCTCTGCCAAGTTCGGGCGTGGAAGATCTGAACCGACGAGCTTCACATCTATACTTCCCAGTTCGTCATGTTCTTCGTCCAGGGTAATTAAAAGTTACTTTTACTGCCCTCTTTGATTCAAATGTTTTCTACAAAATCTTCAAAAGGTGTTTATACTTCAAATCTTCACACACTAAACACCTCACATGCCATTTGTTCTTGATCCTTTTCTCTAAGAAACATTTTTCTTCAAGATTCCTCAATTGTGTGGATTTTCGATCTGTACAACTCTGGAACCTAAGACAAAGAACACTTTGTGAAATTCTTCAAGACTCATCTGTGTTGGATTTCGGGTTCCGACAGACCCTCTAGGTTCGAACTCTGGGGTGCACGCGGAGATCTCACCTCCAACCTACCTACACCTCATCGCCTCACAAGGATCTAAACTACACAAAGAGCAACACAAGGGACACAAGGTTTATACTGGTTCGGGCCACCATTGTGGTGTAATACCCTACTCCAGTGTGTGGTGTGGTGGATTGCCTCAGGGGCTGATGATGAACAATACAAGGAAGAACAGCCTTGCGAGGGTCTGTTCTTGGCCGGTGCGATGAACTGCTAGGGGGAGTTCATTCGCTTCTCTCTCTCTTACCTATTTTCCGGTGTCTCTCTTCTGGATGCCTCTACCCTGTGGGTGGCTAGTCCTATTTATAGGCGAGAGGCCTGGGCCTCTTCCCAAATATTGAGCGGGAAGGCGCCAACAATTGGCCATTTTGAAGGGAACATCTAGTACACTTATCTGACTAAAGTCGGTCCTTGCACCTTAAAGACTCGGCGGTGGCCTTGCTTGAGCTCCACGATGACCTCCTTCCGGCCGTTCTGCTGGTCTTGGTCTTGTTGCACCGAAATGGTTGCCTTTGCTTGATACTCTTGGCCTGCGCTTGCCTCCTTTGCACCAAAGAGGAAATGAGGACATTCTTGTGACTGGCGCCCGCCTGGCGCCCTTGGTCATCATGGCTTGCGTCATGGGCACCTCGTGAGGTACCCCGCCTTGATCTCTCCGCCTCCTCGCGAGCCAGCCTGAAGAGGCCGTGCCTGAGGAAGGTTCCTGTCATCCGCCCCGCGAGGCTTGGCCCCTCGCGAGGGTCTTGAGCTTGTGTTGATGAAGATGGGCCGTACTGGGCCACCCCTTGAGCCACGCCGCAGGCCGCAGGTAGGCAAGTCTGGGTACCCCCGTTCCCAGAACGCCGACAATCTGGTCAAATTCCTCAAACTTGTTCTTATGCCAAAACCTTCTGAGAACGCATATGACCTCTCCAAATTCCCTCGCAACTATACTCTGTTCACAGGTACACATGTCCGCTGCTGAATCACTAGGTTCTCATCAACTTAACTCATTTGCAGCGTTCCTTGAAGAAAAGTTGCACACCTCTTCAGAGAATTCCATTGCTCAAATTCCTCACCAAGAAGAAAATGGTGACGATGAAAGCCACAGAAGGGACGAAAGAGGCCTGAGATCAATACTGCTTTCGAGATTCCTGATGACATATACAAGGATTATTGCACTCCTGATGAGGCCAAATTTGGCAAGGAGGACAAAAATCAGCGCAAGGTGCGCATACAAAGGATAGAGAGGAGATGGGCATGGGAATGGAGGGAGTACATATATGTTACTCCCAAGTATATGAAGAAATTCGCTCTTAATCCTCCATGCCCAAGACCTCCATTGGCACCTAGCCAAGAAGCTGATCCCACCAGCCTCAAGTGTGGTGAGGACTATCCTGATGAATGGGCCAAGCGCCAGGCCAAGCTAGCCAAAATGGCTAAGGAAGCAGTGAGGAAATTTAATGAAGACTCTGCTGCTGCTGCTGCCACCATTGCTGAGGCCTCTACAAGCAAGCCAAAGAAGGCCATGGCAAAGAAGCCTGCTCATAAGCCAAGTGCTTCACTCCCAATGCCCTCACGGCCAAGTTCCTCAGCAATGCCCTCACGGCCAGATTCTTCAAAGCCCTCATGGCCAATTCCTCAAGCTGCTCCAGCTCCTCCAAAGTCCTCAGCTCCTCCGTCAAAATCCTCAGCACCTGTGCATCTCGCCACGTGCCAAAGGACAACATGCATCTCTATTGCCTCAGGAGCTTATGCTAGTTCTTCAGCTCCACCCAATTCATCAATTGGCCCCTCTCTGCTGGAGAAAAAGGCCACTACTGGACGAGGCTCTCGACTAAGTCCTCACAAGAAGCAGGTCGCCTTTCAAGTGCCGTCTGATGAAGACGAAGCCGATGATGAAGAACTTGCTAAAATCATCAGGGGCAGGCAACTCAGGGCCGCTAGAGCCAAAGGCACAAATATGCCTCTGCTTTTGGATCCAAAATTGATCCTTGATTACATTGATCTCTGGCACAAGGACCCCAACACTCCTATGCCTGACTTCAGATTGACTCCTGGCCAAAGTCATATGTTGACTGCCTTCATTCAGGAAGAAAAATGGAAATTTGAGAAGGCCAGGAAGTTGAAGAAAGCGCAGTACAAGAAGGACCGCTTCCTGAAGAAAAACGTTGTCTCTGTGACAACTGAAGAACTTGTCACTACTCAATCTGAGATCAAGAAACTCAGTGATGAATTTGACGCTTACCGCGCTGATTGGCTGGGAGCCAAGGTCCATTTTGTGAAACTAGATGAAAAATTCACTTCCAATGTTGCCGCCCCAACGCAACAAGAAAATCCTCAGGCTGAGGCATCTGCTCAGCCGACTGAAGAACATGCCAGCACCGCTGATGAAAATCAGGTTGCTGAAGAAACTCAGAGTACCAGGGCTAATGACTGCATTCCAGCCGCTGAATAAATTGCCAGGGCAACCACTAGTGTTGCGCCTGAAGAAACTGAAGAAGTCAGGGCAACTGCATCAGTTGTGCCTGAAGTAGTTGAACCAAATTTCTCTGCTCCTCCTGCACCTACCCGAACTCCGATCCTTCCGTCTGCATCAGATGTGAAGAAGACCAAGGCTGCAGAGCGTGCAGCGGTGAAGAAAAGGAAAGCATCAACTTAATAAGATTCTTCAGCTCCGAAGAAGATGAAGCCATTGACCAGCTCTTTTGAGAATCCAATTGATGCTATTCCGGTCTCATCCATGCCAACAAAGGACCTTGTTCCTTTTAATGAAGAATATGTGATCCCAAGTGGATCAGATGAAGAGATTCCTTCTGCTGCTTCGTCAGAGCAGTTGGATGAAGAAATTGAAGCGGATGCGGTCCCTTCGACCCCAATAGTCTCATCGCCCATGCCTCAGTTCACTGCTGAAGAGGTCGGCGTTGAAGTAAGAGTGAAGAAGAAGATGTAGACATTGGGTGCACAATTCCAGTGTTGAAAGATGACTTTTGGGAAAGTCAGCACCCCAATTCTCCTCTATTCACACCTCTGCAACAAATTCCTCAGTCCCCTGTGAATACTGAAGTACAGATGGGATCTGAAGAACCTCATGCCACACCATCTGTCCATGAAGATATTGCAGCCACTAGTACTGAAGAAAATGTTAATGAAGAATTGAAGACCCAGGCTGTCACTGAAGAAGAAGGTGAAGTTCCTCAGCCAGTGGATCCTGATATTGCGATTCCTGAGGTGCTGATGCAATTGACCGATACCCCTCAGCCCAAGCCAAAGGATCCCTTCTCGAAGAAGCAGAAATTCAAGGCTGATGACTTCTTCGGCGAGCATGTGTTCTTCACATACTATAATCCTTATGACTCTGCTTGTCTTAGAAGGAAGCGCTTCTGGACTGCCAGCCAAGCAAATTTTTATTCTTCACTGCTCTTTAACAAGGACAAAGTCTTCAAACATGAGCATATTCATCACGTGGACATGGAATCACTGCCTTGCTTCACCCCAGTCCTCAGTGTGCTTCATGATGCAGGACTGCTCAACTTTTGCATGGATATTTGCGATTGGAATGAAGAGATCATTCTTCAATTCTATGCAACTCTGCATATCACAGGCGATGCTGACGATGTGAACTCTTGGGTTTTGAACTGGATGACCGATAATACTCACTATAAAGCACCGACCTTTGAATTACTTCATGCCCTGCCAATCAGTCCTCCCCTTGAAGGAGCTCGTTGCCTGTACCATGAGCCTGAACTCACTGCCCATTACATGCAAGTGCTAATGAAGCCTCTGAAGCCCGGTCAAGCCCCAAGGACCAAATTCCTCGTGAAGGAATTGCTATATGTGCCAAGAACAATTTATCGCATTCTAACGAAGACTTTGAGTCCTATCAAAGGCCACGACTCGAATGATGAATAAGTCATTGGCATCATGAAGAATCTGCTGTTCAATATCATGCATGGCATTCCTGTCAACTATCATGATTTCTTCATGAGGACTCTGGAAAATGTTGCACTCTCTCCGTTTGAGTTGAAGCCTTACGCACCTTGGATTATGAGATTCCTCAGAATAAGGTCTTCACTCAACTATAAGGCTAATTTTTAGAATCACCTCAGCTACTTGCCCCCAATTGAAGTCCTCAAGCGGACATATTCCTCAGCTGATGAAAAGGGCAAGGCCAGTGCTATTATTGATGAAGGCAATCGTCCATTGGATGGTCAGTTTCGCAAAGCTGCATCTTACTCCACCAATGATGATTCTGCTACTCATGATTCTGCCGCTAATGCATCCAAGCCAAATCCTCAAGACACAGCTCCCAGGGTGATGACTGACCGTGAGCTTCTTCTTAGTCTTCACCAGAAGGTGGATCGAAACCACAAATGGGTTAAGCGTTAGTTTGGTTCTATTCTTCACAACATGACTGCTACACACAATGCAGTGAAGAAAAACCATTACTACCTGCATGAAGTCTTCGGTCGCACCTGGGCTGTCTTATCACATCTTTATGGTGAAGAAGATCTGAAGCAAATGGGTCTCAAGGAGTATTTTGACTGGTCTGCTCCTCCATCGAAGAAATTCAAGATGGTCAAGGTTCCTTCCTTGGTGGCCAGCTCATATTCTTCATCACGCGAAACTGATGAGCATGAAGACTTGGACGACACTGCGGCAGGCCCTACAATAACAAATGATCCCAACAATGCTGGCGCTCCTCCATCAACATGATATTCTTCAGGAGCGTTAGTACTCATTTTTTGATCCTTTTGGTCATTCAATGACAAAGGGGGAGAAATTTGAGTTATTCTTCAAGCGGGTCTACCTATATGGGCGTTTTTTTTTGCAAAGTTACAACTCTCGTTCTTCTGAGACTTTATTCGATCGAGTTGTAAACTTAAACTCTATGGTGGTCTGATACTTTTACTGAGATTTTCTGCATGCTTATTCCTCATTAATGTTAATGCTCACATGCTGAATTACATCAGTCACCATATTTCATCATGCATTTCCAATTCTTCATATTATATGTCGAATGCGTGTATGAATTACAAGATATAGGGGGAGATCTCCATGATTCTACTCTTCAAGTGTGCATTGCCTTAAAAACAAACTCCTCTCTATGCACATCTTCAGGGGGAGTTCTTCTATATCTTGCAATCAAATTCCTCAATATCAGTACTTACACTTCATATATTTATCCCCGTTGAAAACTTAACCTATATTGTCATCAATCACCAAAAAGGGGGAGATTGTAAGTGCATCTAGTGCCCCTTAGTGATTTTGGTGTATTGAAGACTTATAGGTTAAGGGACTAATGTGTTTATGAGTGTACACAGGTCTATAAGTCTATGAGTAGTTTGATATTTACAGAGAAAGTTGACCCCTAAAAACAAATGTCTTCGACTGAAGACTTTGGATTTCTGATGACTTTCTGAAGACTTTGAAAGTGAAGAAATTGGTGTGACCTTGAAGACTTGGCATTCATTCGAGGAACATGAAGCGTGAAGACTTTTGTTTTTGTAGTTTCATTTTCTGTTTCTTGAGTCATAGGAAACACCGTACTGTTAAAGGGGGTCGAGGAAATACTAAGGAAAAATTTCCAAGTGATGCTCAACTCAAATCCTACACCTACCAATCCCTTCGAGTGAAGCCATTGGAAATCTCATACAACTCAGTCAATTTCTTGATGTGAGAGACGAAGTTCTTCGGTCTCGAGAATTTATTCTGGCCGAGGAGTTAGGAATTCGCCAGTGCGGATTGCCTACACAGTGAGGAACATGATAGCCCTGAGGAATTTGATACTCAAAATTCCGACCGTTGCTTTGCTATGCGCCAGATGTCCCAAAATATCTACCCCCCTAACGGTCATATCACTGAAGGGCATTTATGTCTTATCACGTCGGGCTGCTCCCTAGGCTATAAATAGCCACCCCCTACAACCACTAGCTAGTTGGCTGCTCCGAGAGAAACTGACCCTTGTCATTTGAGAGCATCCCATCCTTCGAGGACTTTGAGCGAAAATCATCAAGTGAGGAAAACCCAAACCCAAACACCTACAAACCCAAAGTGATTGAGCATCACTGAAGAGATTGATCCTGCGTGGATCCGATGCTTGTTACCTTTGAAGACTATGCATCTTCCATACGGTTAGGTGTCATGGTCTAGAGCATCCAAGAGGAAATTGTGGATCGCTGAGTGACCAAGTTTGTGAAGGTTTGGAAGTCACCTGAAGACTTACCACGAGTGATTGGGCGAGGTCTGTGTGGCCTTAGCTCAAGGAGAATACGGTGAGGACTGTGTGTCCGGGAATTTGTGTCCTAAGGTTTAAATACCTAGCCGCTCCAACCAGACGTACAACTGTCACAACAGTTGGAACTGGTCTACCAAATCATTGTCTTCACCAAGCCAACTGATTCTATTCCCTCAACTCTTTCATTTCCTCATTACAGTTGTTGTGTGCTTGTTCATATCTGTTTGAAGACTTTGACTAAAGACTTTCTCAATTTCCTCAGTTCAATTTCTTCAGTCTGTTTGTCTTCATCCTGTGTTATCCTGTGTTTACGCTTTCTGTACTATGTGTTTGCTTTCATTTCATCATGATGATCATGTTTATGTTCTACCATGTTTGCATCTGAGTACTTATTCCGCTGCAAGTAGTTCTTCGCTTAGGAATTTCCTCACCCGCAAATTCCTCAGTGAAGAATTCTTAAAGATCGCCTATTCACCCCCCTCTAGTCGATATAACGCACTTTCAATTCCATCTGCTGCAAGTTCCAGAAACCACAGATCCAATCTAGACACCATCACGGAGGGGTTCATCATCCTCATTGGTGCCTCTCTGATGATGCGTGAGTAGTTCATTGTAGACCTTCGGGTCCATAGTTAGTAGCTAGATGGCTTCCTCTCTCTCTCTTTTGATTCTCAATACAATGGACTCTTGGAGATCTATTCGATGTAACTCTTTTTGCGGTGTGTTTGTTGGGATCCGATGAACTTTGAGTTTATGATCAGATCTATTTTATCCATGAAAGTTAATTGAGTTTTGATCTCTTATATGCATGATTGCTTATAGCCTCGTATTTCTTCTTCAAATCTTTGGTTTAGCTAGGCCAACTAGATGAATTTTTCTTGCCATGGGAAGAGGTGCTTTGTGATGGGTTCTATCTTACGGTGCTCAATCCCAGTGATAGAAGGGGACATGACACATATGTATCGTTGCTATTAAGGATAACAAGATGGGTTCTATTCCTACATGAATAGACCTTGTCTACATCATGTCATTGTTCTTATTGCTTTACTCCATTTTTCCACGAACTTAATACACTAGATGGATGTTGGATAACGGTCGATGTATGGAGTAATAGTAGTAGATGCAGGCATGAGTCGGTCTAATAATCTTGGACGTGATGCCTATATAATGATCATTGCTTGGATATCGTCATGATTATTTGAAGTTCTATCAGCTGCCCAACAGTAATTTGTTTACCCGACGTATGCTATTTTTCTCGAGAGAAGCCACTAGTGAAATCTACGGCCCCCGGGTCTATTCTTTATCATATTTGCCTTCAAGATCTATTTTATTCGCTTTTTATTTTCAGATCTATTAATCCAAAAACCCAAAAATACCTTGCTGCAATTTTTGTTATTTATTTTATTTCGCGTTTCTGCGAGATCCATTTATCCAATCTACTACAAATTTATCTATCATTTTACCTAGGAGGGATTGACAACCCCTCTTACACGTCGGGTTTCAAGTATTTGTTCTTTGTGTGCAGGTACTGTTTACATAGTGTTGCCTGGTTCTCCTACTGGTTCGATGACCTTGGTCTCATCACTGAGGGAAATACCTACCGTAGATGTGCTGCATCAGTCCTTCCTATTTAGGGAAATACTGACGTAGTTCAAGCCGCATCAGTGTTCACCAGAAAGTCGATCGCAATCACAAGTGGGTCCAGCGTCAATTTGTCTCACTTCTTTAGAACATGATTATTACTCAAAACACTATGAAGAAGAACCGTTACTATGTGCATGAAATCTTCGATTGCACTTGCGCTATACTCTCTCATCTTGACTGTGATGAAGACCTCAAGCAGATGGAATTTCAGCAGCACTTTAACTGGTATCATCCTCCTTCGAAGAAATTCAAGAAGGTCAAAGTTCCTCAATTGGTCACAAGTTCATTTTCTTCATCGCATGACACAGATGAAGCTGAGGATCTCAACGACACTTCGGCAGGCCCTACACCAACAAACGACCCCGACAACGCTGACGCTCCTCCACCATCTTCAAGCTGATATTCTTCAGGGGCGTTAGTCCTCATTTTTGGTCTCTTTTGGTCATTTGATGACAAAGGCACAGAAATTTTAGTTAGTCTTCAAGCGGGTCTCTATATATGGGCTGTTTTTTTCTTTAAGTTACAACTCTTGGTCTTCTGAAGTGTTTGTTTGATGAGTTGTAAACTTAAGTCCGATGGTGGTCTGATACTTTTGAACTACTTTCTGCATGCTTATTTCCTCAAGTACCTTAATACATGCATGCTGAATTTTGTCAGACCCCATTTTCCATCATGCATTTCAAATTCTTCATATTATATGTTAAATGCGTGAATGGATTACAAGATATAGGGGGAGATCTCTAAGATTTTATCCTACCATGTGCATTTGCACTCCAAAGCAAATTCCTCAAATATGCACATCTTCAGGGGGAGTTCTTCCATATCTTGCAATCAAATTCCTCAAAATCAGTATTTACACTTCATATGTTTATCCCCGTTGAAAACTTAACCTATTTGTCATCAATCACCAAAAAGGGGAGGATTTTTAGTGCATTTAGTGCCCCTTGGTGATTTTGGTGCATTGAAGACTAATAGGTTAAGGTACCAATGTGTTTGTGAGTGTACACAGATCTTGTAAGTCTCTGAGGAGTTTGATATATCCGAAGAAAGTTGACCCCTAAAAAATGAATGTCTTCATCTGAAGACTTTGGTTTTCTTAAGAGTTTGAAAATGAGGAAATTGGTGTAACCATGAAGATATTGATATTGATGCAAGGATTATTAAGCATGAAGACTTTGTTTTCGTAGTTTCATTTCCTTCTTTTGAGTCATAGGAAACATCGTACTATTAAAGGGGGTTGAGGTAATATTAAGGAAAAATTTCCAAGTGATGCTCATCTCAAAGCCTACACATACCCAATCCTTCGAGTGAAGCCTTTGGAAATCTCTTGCAGTTCAGTTACTTTCTTTAGTGACATACATGAAGTTCTTCTGATCTTTGAGGAATTTGTTCTGACTGGGGAGTTAGGAACTCGCCAGCGCGAATTGCCTAGAGTGAGGAACATGATATCCCTGAGGAATTTGGGAGCTCAAATTTCTGACCGTTGTTGTGCTTCGCACCAGCTATCCCAAATATCTTATCCACATAATAATCATATCATTAGGGGCATTTATGTATTATCATGTTGGGCTGCTCCCTGGCTATAAATAGCCACCCCCTTCAACCACTAGCTAGCTGGCTGCTTTGAGAGATAGATTGACACTTGTCATTTAGAGCATCCCATCCTCCGAGGACTTTGAGAGAAAATCATGAGTGAGGAACAACCCAAAATCCCAATATCTAAAACCCAAAAAGATTGAACATCATTGAAGAAATTGTTCCTGTGTGGAATGGACGCTTGTTACCTTTGAAGACTGTGCATCTTCCATACGGTTAGGCGTCAAGGTCTAGAGCATCCAAGAGGAATTGTGGATCGCCGAGTGACCAAGTTTGTGAAGGTTTGGAAGTCACCTTGAAGACTTACCACGAGTGATTGGGCGAGGTCTGTGTGACCTTAGCTAAAGGAGAATACGGTAAGTACTATGTGTCCTTTGGTTTAAATAGCAAGCCACTCCAACTCGACGTACAACTGTCACAGCAGTTGGAACTAGTCTACCAAATCACTGTCTTCATGGAGCTACTGGTTCTATTTCCCCAACACTTTCATTTCCTCGCTTATGTATTGATGAAATTGATCGTTACCGTTTGATGACTTTGACTGAATACTTTCTCAATTTCCTCAATCCTATTTCTTCAGTCATCTTGTCTTCTGTCTGCTTATCCTGTTTACATACTACCTGTGCTCTGTGTATGTTTAATTTAATCATGATGACTATGCTAATGTCTTGTTATGCATGCACCTGAGTACTTTATCCGCTGCTTGTATTTCGTCACTTAGCAAATTCCTCAAGTAGTATTTCCTCAGTGATGAATTTGTAAAAATCGCCTATTCACCCCCCTCTAGGTGATATAGCGCACTTTCAATGTCGAATTATAGACTATTGCTTTGAATCATTCAAGTCCAAATGTCCATGCTATAAAAGAAAAGAGTATATGAGGAATATGATAGGTGGCATTCAACAACAACAACAACAACAACAACAACAACAACAACAACAACAACAACAACAACAACAACAACAACAACAACAACAACAACAACAACAACAACAACAACAACAACAACAACAACAACAACAACAACAACAACAACAACAACAACAACAACAACAACAACAACAACAACAACAACAACAACAACAACAACAACAACAACAACAACAACAACAACAACAACAACAACAACAACAACAACAACAACAACAACAACAACAACAACAACAACAACAACAACAACAACAACAACAACAACAACAACAACA